>OX638417.1:6192267-7503700 GCA_951813805.1 Limnephilus auricula
ATATTTGAAGTCGATTTTAGATTTCAATTTGATAAATAATGCACCATAACTTATAATTATATAATAATTACATTTTCGGGTTTGCCTACTGTCAGGTCACCTGTCCAAATATCCTCATTCTCTATAATAGATTCTTACGCGTTGGAATAGTTAAGATGATACCCGGTGGTGTAGAAATTTGAAAAATAGATTTTACTGTATTGTTGCTGTCACTGTTGCTCTTACTCCACCGGATATTGAGCGAAAGGGACAATGCACCCCGGGCTACTAATACCTAACTAAAATCGAGGTTTTGTATTCCCCACTTTTCTCCTCCAAAAGTGGACTGATTTTCATTTTTTTTTCAAGAAGAAAAAACTATTCTATGTCTGTACGTTTTGCTTTTTTTTTAAAACATTTTCTAGTTTGTATACTGAACGTCTTTTGACGGCGTTTAAACCAGTCAATTTTATTGATTTTTAGAAGGTCATAACTTCTATAAAAAGTAAGTTATCAAAAAAAAAAAGTACCGGCACGCTAGTAGTTGATATCTATTTTATGTAAAAACAATATTTTCTCTAGGGTTAAAATCCAGAGAGATAAATAGGGAATACGTTGGTATGGAAAAATCACCGCCGGGTATCCTCTTAAGCCAGTCATAAGGTCGGGATTTCCCTATATTTACCGTGCTAATAAAACAGGTTTTTCACTATTCCGACCATACGCGCCGCGTAATATTATTTACACCGCAATTATATTATGCAAGGGGGCTTTTTTTAAAAACGGAATACTGTTCCCACGTAAAACTGTTGTCAAATGCATACATTTTTATGCGCGTTTTTTCTGACAATGGACGTAGTCGAAGTACGTTAAATGAAATTATGCTTTGAATAGACCATTATTCTGGATTTTTTTCTGAAAAACATTACTGGCTTTGTATGACGACGGTCTTTTTTGTTCTATAAAACAAATAACATGAAACTCAATGACAATCTATCGGTGTTATTGTATATGATAGATGTTTTTAAAATACTTTTTACTTCTGATAATTGTACGTTTGCAAATAATCACATTTCGAAATGTTTCGATGGATGGAAAATTTTTTCTTATCCGAATATTTTTTTTTACATTAGCTCCACACAGAGGGGCCTATGTCATCTTTGGGGATGCTGTGTGGAGGATCTTTATAGGGAGAGGAAGTTCTGGCAAGTTTCTTGAAGGAAAAATGTATGAAGGGTGAGTGAGAATCTGGGACCAATGTGTTCAGGAGTGACCATATATATGCATACGTCAGTCACACCTTGACATATTGATCCCCAGATTCCAGCTCACGCCTTATACCTTTTTCCGTCCCAAAACTTTCTCTCCCTACAAAGATCCCCCACACAGCATCCCCTAAGATGACATAGGTTCTGAGGGATTTTTTCTGTGCGGAGCTAACGTAGAAAAAATCGGGAAGTCAACTTGTTGGTGCCTTGCATTCATCATAATGTACCTTTCCCAAAATAAATTCTACCCACAAAATCCCTTTATTTCCTTACCTTTATGTCGACTGAATGCAATAAAATTGACGCAGTAATTGTTAGTTCAAATTAGCACCTCTTCCTGTCAACATCTCAGTGTTGAATACGGAGCTGTAATTCGACTGTGTCGGAACCTTATGGAAAGAAAGTTCAATCGTGTGCTAGTGAGCTCTAAATTTGAATTGAGAACCAGCGGAAAATTGAAAAGCGAAGGAAGAAAAGCGGTAAGTCGACAATTCCTCTCTTATCCACTTCCTTCCGCTTTGCGGGACCGATTTTTGTCCCCAACACAACTGTCGGGGATCAACTGTTGGGTCACCATTCAATTCGAAATACACAAAGTTACGTAAGTGTCTACGGAAGGCATAACTTACGTAACTCTGGGTATTATTGCACAAAAATAAAACCCGAGGACTGCAATAAAGCTTTCGTTCTTTTCCTCGACTTTCTCGCTATTTTAGTATGGCGAATTATTTTATTTATTATGTATTATTATATTTGCAATTCCCATCCCCATATTTCGTAACACTTCCCCCTCCCCCCCAGTAGGCAGTCAGCGAAATAACCCGTCACCCTGGATTATTTTTTATGGCGATCACGTTTTTTATGCGAATGGCAACTCTTTATTGTCACGGCTCGATGCTCTCACGTCGCTTGGCCTGATAAGGTATTTGGTATTTCGTAGACAAACACAAAATTGGAAGTTAGAAGGTTAGATAAGACAAATGAAGGACTGTAAGCGATAATTAGGAGGTAGGGTGTTAGCAATGTTTTATATATATCCTTGATGCCCGTATACTTTATTTCTATATTGATTTTAGGTTAATATGTATAATTAATTATTTTCTGATTAACCCTTCAAAGCTCGACCATATTCTGCCAGTAGGTTAGAATATTTCCATTTTGCATTAAAATCCTAATAAATAGAATATTTGTGAACGTATCCGGAAACAAAAAAACAATAACCACATACATTTTTCAATATACATTTTTTTAAAGAAAAATGAAGAGTTTTTAAAATTGCCCACCCTATGCTTTTTCTAATTAAAATTACTGGCAATGAAAAAAAAACACATATTTTATTAGTCAAACCTTATAATTATATATATAATCAATATATATGTAATTTTTGTTTGACGTTTCATGTAAAAATAATTCATAAAAAAATCAAAAGGGTATATATTTTTTTTTCTAAATGCTGTCGGAAACTTTGGTTTTATGAAGGTGTAAATTTAATTATTTTACGGTTAACTTTTAGATTTGAATATAAAGCGTGATGTTTTCTCTTTCTAACACCGTTTAAATTATAGAAATAATGGAACTTAACTGGTTTAATTTAATTTCACTATTTGATGTTAAATGATTTATTATAAAACTGTATGTTTCCCAAATAAACTAAAAAAAAAAAAAAAAAAAATAGTCCTAACACTGAAAGCAAGGGAGACAACGATTTCTATGAGACCTACATATTATATGAATTGTTCCGAAAACTGAACAACTCAGTGGTTAAATACCACATCATTTGTTCGGTTTTCTTAAAAATACATTTTTTTAACATAAACTTTTTGGTATACATATTTTACCAAATGTTAAAATAAAAAAAATTATTGTTGATTAATCTGTTTAAAAAAAATATATATTATTTTAGGTCCTTTACCAAACCCTCTGTATCATTATTACTATCCACTTCCACAAGAAGATTCCACATAAAATATATATATTTTCACCCTAGTGGAATGTCATTCGTCTTAGAAAATTACCTCTCTTGTTATTTATGAGTTTTCCCAACTCGCTTTCGCCAGCAGTAGGTACTGATATTGTTTGGGCCCACAGAGGAGATAAACCAACAGACGCGTGTTGTGGGCGTGTCAGTGTCCCCGAAGTAAGCCAAACGTTTTCATACTCTTTCGTGAACAAATAATCAGTTCCATGGACCAGCCTGGGGGTCTAATACTATCTACACACCATGCTGCGAACATCAGCTTTTGGCAGTTGGCTAAAAATTGAAGGTTGGAGAATGTCTCCCGTCTCTTTTTTTCCCATGCGAACCCGTAACACTCTGTTTCACGTTGACTGCAAATTGGAAGAAACCGTCTGCCGTTAGTACCAACCGAGGAAATGAGATGGTGATATTGAATTTGTTGTGTTAATAAAAGAGACAGAAGACAAAGTGAAACAGAATGTTACGGGTTCGCACGAGGAAAAGGGAGACAGGAGACAATAACCAGCAATAACAGCCGGCTGTTCGCAGCACCGTGTGTAGAGCCCTTAAAGGTCAGGGGAGTAAGTCTGTATCTTTTTCGTTAGTCTCTTTGGAGATGCTGTGTGGAGGGTCTTTTTGGGGAGAGGAAGGAGTGAACGGAGATTTTGAAGACACCCGTGTTGTAGGAGGGAGAATACATAGAGGCCGGCAAATCATTCCACAGCCGACCTGTTGAACTCTAGTACTAGTCGTTCTCATGCGACAAATGTCAACCGTGTACATACGTTGGGCGCATAGAGATATACTTAGAGGCGTTATCGTATATCGCACATCGAAAGGCTCGGCCGTCAGACCCTCCGCGTCCTTAGTCAAGCCAATTGCTTGATCTTTTTCCACGTTATTTTGACATGTTACCCGTCCTAAGAGTATGGATATTAGAGAGACGGCATGTGAAGTGTGCCCGCGCGCTCCAAGTGTGCCTTTTCGAGAATTCTACCCACACGGCTGACATTGGCTGTCACCATGTAAAATGGCTGCTGTCGGAACGTATTAAACGGCCAAAAACCAGCAGCCAATGTAAGCCGTTTGGGTAAAATTCTCAAAAAGGCACACTTGGAGCGCGCGGGCACACTTCACATGTCGTCTCTCTAATATCCATGCTCTTAGATTGGGCGCATAGAGATATACTTAGAGGCGCTATCGTATATCGCACATCGAAAGGCTCGGCCGTCAGACCCTCCGCTTCCTTAGTCAAGCCAATTGCTTGATCCTTTTCCACATTATTTTGACATGTCGCCCGTCAGCTGCGGTCGACGGTTTAAATCTACTAAAGTGGTGAAATAGAGACTTGGTTGCCTGACCTCCAATTCCGAAGAACATTTTTTTCCGCTTTTGTCTAATCTAAATATATATCTATGGTTGGGCGCGCGTTTGGCGTGTTTCCCGAACATGCACCGGTGCCGAAGGGATCAATGACGCTAGTTCTTCTGAGCATCTTCCATTCTAATAGAAATATTTTGGTAATACAAGGACAGCATACCTACCTGACGTCTGCGCTCTAAAGATAGCAATCGGCTTGTTAAGATAGAGGAATCTGACAAACGGACCGCCCGTTTTTGGAGCTTCAGACCAGAGGTGGCTTCCAAATTCAACAGTGCCATTTTTACAGGGGCAGCAGTTATATACTGTTATCTTATACGTACAGTATGCCCAGTTTCTGAGAGGCTAGCTTTTGGCTTCGATGGCCGGTTCATCTAATAGCGTATAGATTTCGCTTCTAGGGATTATCAGTTCAGTGTTTGAGTCTATCAGTGTTTCTGCCCCACCGTTACTAAAAATACCGTAGTTAGACTGTATGGGGCCCGGGTAAGGAATTATTGTAATTGAAATAATAATTTGCTCAGGTTTGTGGGGAAACATAATTTTGAAAGTAGATTAATTTCTGTGTTTTGTTGTGAAATTACAGGGTAGGTAGTCGTTAAACCCAGAAAACCAGAAATTGCTAAATTATTTTCTCCTACAAATTTAGACTGCTTCTGTTTAAACTTTAAACCAAGTGTTTTTTTGTTTGTTTAATTGATATGTATTATTTATTTATTTAATTTCTACGGTAAAATAAACCATAAACAGTAGTTACATGACACAATTAGAACCATAAGAAAATATTAGCAATCATTTTAAATAAAGAATAACAAATTTAAGGTAGATTCAGACTGGGTCGACGTACGTACGCATCGCTACGCCAAACAATGCTTAGCAACCATACATTTTCGATGAAAATGGCCACAGACATCGCATGTCGCGATGCGTGTGGCCAATGTGATTCTAAAACATAAATTTTCATTGAAAATCTATGGTTGCTAAGTAGCCCAGATATTGTTAGGCGTAGCGATGCATACTTACGTCGACCCAGTCTGAATCTACCATAACTGTGGCATTTGATTGTGAAATGACATCAGAGATATGAGCAAGAGATACAAATTCTATAGTATAAATAAGGTAAACTTAGATTGAATTAATATTGAACGAAAATATAAGATAGCATAGCCATAGCTATATAACATATGGCTATGCTGTTATATTATTATTACATACCGAATATATATACTATTATATACCGAATTGGGGTACTAAAGGGAACTAAGATGGGGAAGAGGAATGTTAGAAAGTATGCGGCTATTCAGATTTGGTCACCAAACACAGCTGAAGCCATTTTAAGTAACGCATCGATACTGATTGCTTGTCTTTCTCCATAGCATAACCGAGATTTTCTATGATTGCCACTCTGGAACGAGCTGCAAATATCATGTCTCAATTATTTGATGTTTTTTTTTTATAAATCATTATACATTGTACACCCTGATAAGTCACCAAAAAATGCTAACCACTTAAGGTGACCAAATGCAGAAGTGTTGTTTATCCAACGAATGGTTCTAGCTGAATAGCTGAACCAGCTGAACCACCGCGGATAGACTCGTTGTCGATGACAAGGCATTTCATGGTGGCAATCACGCAGATACACGTGGAAATATATATGCATTTATCTGAAATTAGATGACATTACAGCAGGGATTTAGTGCGGTTGAGATCAGTGGCGGCTCGTGACTTTTGGTGAGCTAGAGTGCTAATATTAACAAAAATGGCATTATTGATGTCGTTGTAGCTGAAAAATATTTTTTATTTTTTTTTCGAAAATTTATTTTTTGTATGAAGATTTTCAGGAAATCTGTGCGGCGCACGGCAAAACTGAAATTTCCTGAAAATCTTCATACAAAAAATAAATTTTCGAAAAAAAAATAAAAAATATTGTTCGACTACAACGACATCAATAATGCCATTTTTGTTAACATTAGCACTCTAGCTCACCAAAAGTCACGAGCCGCCACTGGTTGAGATCAATAATTATGAAAAAAGATATAAAAAATAATGCACATTTTTAGCAGGGTTGAGATGATTTAAATCGCGATTAAAATCAAGTGATTTTTTTTCAAAAAAATCATGCTTTAAATCAACACTTTTTTACTGCAACCAAATCACCCTCTGAAGTGGTAAGGGACTTCCCCTGCCTAAAATGCCAAGGGACTTTTCCTGGCATATACATACGTGCAATGCTAAAACTACTGTTAACACAATTTGGGGATTCTCTGAAATATAAACTCGCGACTGAATGAGTTTTTGCCTGGTCATTCAGTATTGATTAGTGAAAGTTCGAAGTGAAGACAAAATGTCAAGAAGAAAAACAGATGATGTTTGGGTTCATTATGTTTTAACGAATTTACACACAACCTTGACAAATTTTATACCTAAACCTTCCTCATACATCACTCTGTTGGTAAAAACCGCATGAAAATTCGTTCATTAGTTTTGAGTTTATCGCGAACAGACAGACACGGCGGAGGACTTTAATTTACATATAATATGTAGAGATAATTAAAATTAACAACAACAACACTTGTTTTCTTTTTATATCCGAGTTAAAATAAACGAAATATTAAAAAAAAAAAACAATTAAATTAAATAAATCCATTTTTTCATTTTTTATGAAAAATAAACTTTAAGGCTCAGGTTTTACGGTAACATTTTGGAAATTTATTCAGTAATGAGTGGACATTTGAGGGGAGAGGTCGCGCGCTCGCATTGCAGTTCCGTCAAGCAATTAATGGGGAAATGGGTGTTATACAAGCAAAGTAGAAATTAAATATTTTTTTTTTTTTTTTTTATTCCAGAAAAAAAGAATATAACATTTTCACTTACTTAATTAGAATTTGCATAACATTATATTATCATACAACATATTATCATACAATATATTATCATACAATATATTACAATACTATTCATTCACTTTCAATATTATTCATTTTCACTACATTGTTTTATCGTATAAAAATGAATGTTTCTTTGTTTGTTCCTCGTGCGGAACCTAAAGCATTTATCCGATAGCGATTTGTCGTGTGTGAAATAATTTCCTATCTAGCGTTATGAAATTATTTCCTATACCATTTATCCGATTGTGATGAAACTCTGGTGAGTTGTTATGTGCACACCCGCAAATGTTTCTATAAATAATAGTGAGCTCTGGCGTCATGAAATTTGTTAAAAAATACAAAAAAAATAATGTTTCTTTGTTTGTCCCTTATTCGGTACCTAAAGCATTCATCTGAGTGCGATGAAACTTTGGCGGATTTTTCGTGTACGTGTACATGCCCTTGAAGGTTTCTATATATATTATAGTGCAAGTGAGCTCTAGCGTTATGAATTTATTTCCTGTACTATTTATCCGATTGTGATGAAACTTTTGTAAGTTGTTAAATGCACACCTTCGTAATTCCTTATACGGGACCTAAAGCATTACTCCGATTGCAAAGAAACTTTAATGATTTGTTGTGCACATACCTTTAATGGTTTCTATATGTAGTGCTGAGCTCTGGCGTTATAAAAAATTTCCTATACCATTCATTCGATTGCGCTGAAACAATAGGTGATTGGTTGTGCACACGCCCGCGAAGGATTCTATATACATATAGTGGTGAGCTCTGACGTCATGAGATTTGTAGAAATAATTACAATATTTCCTTCTCATCCCCATTCACCTTCAGCCACACAACATACCCCAATTGGGGATGCCATAGTCTCACTGACTCCAGACGGGAGCAGGTGGGACGTTTGTAAGGTATTCATATAAAAAAGGAGTGGCGGATGTATGAATCCATCTCTCCCACAGCGGGGCAAGGCGATGAGTCGAGAGAGTCAAATAAATTTTGGGTAATTTGTACACGAGCTGCCAATAAGAAGGAACAGCCTCAGGAGCACACGTGCTTCAAGAATTATTCAGGGTCGTCTACCGCGATGGAATCCTTGTTCTACCGTTATTTCAGACATGGAAGATGCTTCAGAGAGGAACTAGCGTCATTGATCCCTTCAGCACCGGTGCAAAGTCGGGAAACACGCCAAACGCGCGCCCAACATATATACACGGTCGAAATTTCTCACATGAGAACGGGTCGCTTCTACCACTCGTTCTTGAGTTCAACAGCTCAGCTGTGAAACGATTTGCCGGCCTCTGTGTTTCCTCCTTCATACAATATGGGTCTCTTAAAGACAATTTTTCTCCGGGCCTCCTGTGCGAAGTTATATATAAAAATTAAAAAAATATTCTACTATTATTGTTGAGAGGTTTAAAAATTCCGTACGACTAACACTGTTTAACACAAGTACTAAAGATAAAATTAATATCATTCTAAAATCCACAAGTCTTGGCAATTTTTGTAGGATATTATGCTGAATATTTGCATACCAAGTTTACATTTAGTTGATTTTATATCAATTTGTATTAAATTTTGTGATTTTTCGTTTATGTGCGTCATTCTACTTTTTGTTTATCTGATCTAATATTTTGAAATATATTCTTTCTTGAGTACGAAAAAATTTGTCGAAATAAACTTTCAAAAACAAAACCACCTTTTGTCATTTCTATTGCACGTACTTAAAAATATTTGTCCCAACTTTATTTTATGATCTCCCTTTATTCACACCCATTATTTTCCGGTAATATTATAAATACAGTTATTACCATTTTATAAACCATACAATCTACGTCAAAACACCATTAGATTCAAAGTCTCATTGAGTAAAAAACGGAGACGTCAAAAAAGGTTAAGGGCGTAAAAGATGTTTCTATCTATCCATTCCATTGCTAATATGATTTTTTGTCTGTCTAGCTGTATCCATTATCTAGTAAACAAATTAAAATTTTATAGAGCAAGTGTATTTTTTATTTCGTACTTTATCAAAATGCTAAATGGTTTACCAATTTGGTGTCAATCTTACCCGAGTCTGCCCCATAGACGGCTAAAATTGTAGTTCGCTAGCGGGCCGTACAAGTACCAAAAATACCTAACTGCAGTCAAGCCGAGTTTTGATACCCCCCCCTTAAATCTGTAACGCACATTTTAACGGTATTCATAGTTTGTGAAAATATCCCATTTTGCTGTGGGGTATTGCTATGAAGACAAGAACCATGTTGTTTTATTACTTCAATACGAAAAAATGATCTTGATGTCAATATTATTCCAAAATTCACTGTTTTTTTTATACCGGCAATCTTTAAAAATGTGTTTTGAGCACACAGACCAGATTGTACTTTTATGTAATTATTTTTATTGATGTACAAAGGTTGCTTCGTTTCGTGGGATGGTGCCTAACACCATGACGCAGAACATTTTTATTAAGTGCTCGTAGAAAATACGAACTATCTAAAAACACACGTGTAAGTAGATACGGTACCTATTTGCCCGTGCTCGAATTGATACTAAACGAGTGTTTCACAAATAAATTTGATACGGTAACTAGACCAGTCGCCGATTTGACAATGACAATAATTTAAATAACGTGCTGGAATTGATACTAAACTTATACACGAGCGTTTGAAAAATAAATTTAATACGCCAACTAGACCAGTCGCCGGTTTGACAATGACGTATCAAGTTGGAAGGAAGCTGAAATGAGATTCGTAGCAGATAATAAAAGTGATCACGTGATCAGTCAGGAGGGTTAAGTATTACGTATTGTAAAGCAGTGGCGTACATTATGTAATAAACTAGCGCAAATCTACGTAAAATTACGAGATATTATAATTCCAATTTTAAGAAAGATAATAATTAAAATAATTAAATACACTACTTTGACGAAGAAAGCATTGGTTTCGAAATATGTTTATATTTTATATTAAATAAGTGGTTTGTATAAAGTGATTTGTTTTAATTTAATTAGGTATCTAGGAGTTCATGTCAGAGGAGAATAATAAACTCAGTACGACGGAATTAAAACATTTTGTTTTATTTATAAATAATTATAAAAATTGTAGAATTTTTAGAAATCAGATTTAGACTATAATGTTTCACCTTTTGATGTTTTAAAATGCGTAGATTTTTATTTTTTATCGTTTGATATTATTTGTTAATTTTACGTCAATATTTTCAGTATGTAAAGACCTTCTTTCGTTAGCTAAGCTCTTTGGGTCTAAACCCTAGGTTTGTGAGCTGGACCCGGGCATATATGTTAAATTTTGTATGAATTTTTTAGAAAATATATTAATATATAATGAGTCTAGTTTTTAACTGTTAATTCATGGTGGAATTCCATTGTATTGCTACGGAATTTATACAAACTTAGGCAGGGGCGCACAACATTGTCTCTATATGATGAATGTTTCTATTTTGTTAATTTAAGGTATTATCAGTTATTTTGTTAAGTTAAGATACATATAGATAATTATAAAGTTTATTATTAAAATTATGAATGATGATACCTAGCATAAGAAATTCAACTACCAGTCTGAAAATGTCCGTATTAGGACGAAACCGGTCCTGGTGTAAATAAACAAGTGGAAAAAAGTGAAAAAAATTGTTTAATTTCATATCTAATATTAATATATACTCATTATTTTTTTTGTAAGTCTTTTTAAAGTTACGTTACACCCAGAAGCGGCTCTAGAGATGCAGAAGTGGAAGGTAAAACTGAAAAAATTAATCCAAGTTAATATTAACACAGCTAATGCGTAGTGAATATTATTAAAACGCCAAAACATTGATTAATTTGCCGGTACTCACCCACTGTGAAGCCACAATGTTTAATTTAAGGTTATTTTTCGAATTATTAACATCATAACTTTAATATGCATATTATTTAATAATGATTTTATTATTAATCAGGGTTGTTTTAAAAAAAAACTTTTTTCTATTTAGTGTTTTAAATTATTAACTCCATTCTCGGTTCTCGTTTGAGTAAAGAAGTAAAAAATGAAAACAGAAGTAAACATTTCTTTTATTGCACTGATCCACTCGCAAATTGTAACTTTTCATATTGAAATATTGTTTAAGCGCTTTATTTTTATCTCTTGTAACAGAACATCTCTCATGGTTCAACGAATTTTTCACGAGTTTTGTCAATACAGAATTTGACAGTTTAAATTATTCCAAGCAAATTACATCAACAATGATAAACACGCTTTCGCGAACTAATTATAAACTAATATTGAAGATGGCTATTGTTTATCACACAAAATATTTTCGACTGACATTTTTTGACATCTCGCTCTAATATCTATAGATCTAGGTATCTCTGTTGCACCACGGTCATGACTTTGCCGTCCCTTGAAAATATATTTTGTTCGATACCAAGCATACCCCACATATGATAGTGTTTATCTCCTTTGTCTTTATAGCAAAGAAAGGGAAAAGAGATAGTTTTCGGGCAAAACGGCAAGTGACCCACGGTTGATGCATGCAATAGCTTCATATTTGGCCGTTAGATGGCAATGGAACCCGATTTTACAATACGAATCTGCACGAATATTAGAATAAATTTAAAATCGGGTACCTAATTCGTTAAGTTACTAAATTCATAATACTGCTGCATATTTTTGGGGGTTTTTTTTTACCAAATGACCTCTATTAAATTTACTAAATTCATAATAAGTTACTAAATTCATAATATTGCTGCATATTTTTGGGGGTTATTGACCAAATGACCTCTATGGAACAGCCGCCACTGGTTACGTCTCTGTTTGGCAGGGGTAGTAAGTCCCTTAGATCACTGGGATAATCCCGGATGACCGATGGCCACCCTTACGGCTTCGACAAGGGTGGTTAAATTGTCCCCGACAACCCACCCCAACCAACCATTGACCCAGAGGTCGGCATATCTTGATTACGACAAATAATTAAAATTCCAATTGGAATTTTTTTTACTAAGGACTAACGGGGTGAAATTTCGAATCCAATGATTTGAAACTTTAATAAGTTTGTTAAAGTTTTAATTACTTTGTTACAGAGGCCTAGAATACACTTGAACAAATTTACTTACCAATTAAATTGAAGGAATATAATGCGTAGTTTGAAGATCTGGACGTAAAATTCATAATATTATTTGTTGTTTTTTTTTCTTATGTATTGGGTTAGGTTGTTAGGATGAAGCAAGTGTGGGGGAGAAGGAGATGTAGAAAAAGGATGGTTGGAAAGTACCTGGCTTTTCAGATGTAAATAAATAAAAAAAACTAATGCCATCTGTTAACTGAATACCTTAACTTTTATAACTATCGTTTTATTTGGAAAATTTTATTAACATTAGCGGACTCTTGCAGTTTTCAGTCAATGCTATCTAAAATAGAATCTAGTTAGAAAAATCATTGTTTTGGAAATCAACAACAGAGGTTGTCTGTGCACATAGCTCGTTAATTAGAAAGTTTATGCTTGGAGTAGATACTACTTTACACGCGGGGGACACTATATTTAAAACATTGGACATTGCATAATTTTACATTTGCTACACAATCACTATTTATATTACATTTATAAGAAGATTAGATACTGCCAAAAATGGAGTTAATAAATTGAAGTTATTTCGAAAGATTTGAGAATTTAGGACTCATTATGACTGGAGAATTTGAATGAAATTAGATGTACAAATAATTCACAAATAAAAATTTGTTAACATTTTTATGCAGTTATTAACTATGTCGCGGGCTGAGAAGGTGAAGGTAAAGGTGTTTTGATTAAATTCATAGTGTATTTTTAAATATAACTTCTGTTTGTAGCGTCTGTCGAGTAATTTTTGCTCTATTTTAAACGAGTCGTGTTTTATTAAACATTTTTACAATTTTCGCTTGAATATTAGCGTTTTTAATATTAGCGCGCTTCCTCTAATATTCGTATATATGTATGTATATATCCCCTTCTTCGTTTTGATCGCCTACTACCGGGCCATAAACAACTTTTGATTCTTGTTGTGTCTCTTAACTTCCAATAGCCCTTAAAAAAATTGGCGTATTTTGTCAGAGGCTAAAAATATTCCCGCTTTGCAATAAAATCCAAATAAATGGAACATTTGTTAACGTATTCGGAAACTAGAAACTGTTTTCGAAAGGTGATGAAATAGGCTTTCAAATTTCTGTATTAAAAATTACTATGTACTTTTTAAATAATTTTTTTTTGCGAAAACTTTAAAAAGTGTTCTAAATAGCTCACTTTACTTTTTTTTCTAACTAAAATTACTGATAATGAAAAAAAAAATAAAACACCTACTTATTTCATTAGTTAAATGAATTATAAACCTTACTGTCACCTCACTTTTTTTCGTTTCATGTAAAAAAAATTCTTAAAAAATTCACAAAGTTCCATAATTCTTTTTCAAATTGCTATCGGAAACTTTGGTTTCAGAAAAGGGTAAATTTGAATTTTTTTGCGGTTTTCTTTTAGATTTGAATATATAGTTTGTTGTATTCTCTTTCCAATACCGTTTAGATCACATTTCTGACTATGATATAAGGGAGAAACAACGATTTCTGTGAGACCTATGTGAGCTGGGACAAATATGGGCTCCTGTGATTAAACGGGATAGTATGACAACTTTAGAGAGTATTATCAGAGAAACTTAATAATAATTCTCATAAAATCATCCCGATAAACGAGATGAACGAATCCGATTTGTTACATTAAAAATTCATTACTTTCGTAGTTTCCGATCTCTTTTCCTGATCTGTTTTCCCTTTTTATGTATATCTGGCAATTTGGTTTGATCGTGGATTACGAGATTACGTACCCGACGTTGCACGGTCCATATTACATGCCGTTTGCGTGTTTTTTTGGGCTGTGGAGTTACGCAATCGGTCTACCGAGGGCTCAATGTATCAGGCTTTGGTGAATTATTATTGTATCCCTGTTTTATTTAAAATTTTATTTTGGGTGGATAAACGATACATTGATATTTGCATAAGATTTTTCTTATCTGTAAAGTAGTCATCTTTTTTTTGTGAAGCATATTTATTAAATTTACAAACGGTGAACAGTGGAGCCTGATATTTACGCAAATTTTCCTGTCAGGTTTTTGGGGTAGATATTTATTCTTCTTCTCATGCCCTGTCCGTTCAACGGACGTTGGCTATGCGGACTTTGTTTACTGCGGCCCGGAAGAGCTCTACAGTAGACTGGTCAAACCACTGTCTTAGGTTTTTCAGCCATGATGTCCTCTTTCTTCCAGGGCCCTGTCCTCCGGCAATCTTTCCCTGCATTCTGAGATGCAAGATCAATAAGGAAGTGGAGTCCTTTTTTTAATTTTTTTTTATCAATGTTCACATGCAAACTTAAATACTAGTTTTTTTTTAACGTTAGTTTTCATAATTAAATTAATTCTACAAGTTTGCATTTGTAAAACGCCGGCAAGAGTATAATATCGTGCGGGAGAGTTCGTGACGTCATCCGGTCCTTGATTATGTGAATTATAAGGTAAAATATTTTTAAAACCGGGTCACGCTTAATATGGCCAAAAAAAAAATTATTTAAAAAGTTGTAGTTACTAATACTAATCAATTCATTTACCGGAATTTCGAAAGAAGTGCATTTTAATGGTTATTTTTTAAATTTAAAAATACGAAATGTAATTTTTCAACGAAACTTGCAACAACAGTTCCTAACATAGCTGTCGGTGAAAAGTGACATTTCGTGTTTTTAAATTTAAAAAATATCCATTAAAATGCACTTTTTTCGAAATTCCGGTAACTGAATTGATTAGTATTAGTTATTATCTTTTATATTATCTTTTTAAATAATACTATTAAAATTTATTTACAAAGCGTGTCCCGGTTTTGTAAATATTTTCCCTTATGTTTCACACAATCAAGGACCGGGTGACGTCACGAACTCTCCCGCACGGTATTATACTCTTGCCAGCGTTTTCGCGGGCTTTAATAAAATTCAAACTCGTAGAATTAATTTAATTATGAAAAGGAACTTTTAAAAAAAAATACTGGTATTTAATTTTTCACGTCATCTACATGAAGATATTTTTTATAAGTCAAAATATTTTTCACTCAACATCCCTATTATATTTATTCAAGTTTGGAAACTCGAAGGTTTGAATTGTCTCAAACTTAACTATAAAGCCGAAAAACGTCTGATCTGAAGTCTAGTGTCTAAACATCCTTTCCTTACAGCGGTAGGGATAAACCGCCACCGACTCTATTGCGGTACACAGTACACACACCTTGCCTTATTCACATTCATATGTTTCTGTTATCCCGACTCTTTGCATCTCGACTCTTGACATTTCTTGACTCTTGACCCGACTAAAGAGCTTGATGTACTTTATAATGCCATGTCTTCCTAATGCATTATTATTATAAGGCTTACGGATATCCATTTATCTGTCAAAAGTCTTGACTCATTATTGATCGTGGCATATTTTTTAAGACAAGCAAAAAATGCGAGTAAATTTTCTGTAATTAATTTGATTTTCAGCATATTTGCGGTTCGTTCCAGAGTTAGTTACTTTCTTACCTTTCTCTCCCTCATCTCCTTCCCTCTCTACTACCTTGAGCCTCACAACATACCCCAACTGGGGATGCAATAGGCTTACTGCTTAGGCAGTTGGTAGCAGTTGTGACTCTTGTGCGGTGTTCACATTTAAAAATAAATCCATATATATTACGATCCTGCCACTGAGAGCTTACTTGTTCTGTTACATTCGCCGTTTATGAGAAATAGGGAGGCTACACCATTGTGTAATACGCAATTTGTTCTGTTTTCTGAATTTATATAACCGACCATTGTACGGCGTATAACTAGAGTTGTATTTCCAATTTTAGGGGTCTTTTACTCGGCCAATCAATATTGTCATTCGCTTTCCTCCTGTTGCTTATAAACTTTTATCATTTTCAAATCGTCAGCGAGAAGGTAAACTTGGGGTAGATAACTTTGCAATAGGTACTCACTTTCCGCGAAGAAGAAATAATAGTAAAAAACGAGTGTGCTTTAGATCGACTGAAGTAAAACTTCTACTACTGATTGAGATGTATATATATTTCGTGCACTGGCTATGAGAGGAAGAAAGAAGGAAAATGTGCGCGCGCATTCTCTCTCTTGCTCCTACATTGTCATACAGCCCGTTCGCCTCGCCCCACTACACTTTTCGTAACGCTCCCGTCACGCAGTCAAGCGTGCGTAAAGAAGTTTTACTTTAAAAACAGAGTATAAGGGCAAACAGAATTAAAAATAATTTATCTTTGTGCCTACGTTATCTTTAAAGATGCGTTCTGTGGAGGGCCTTTTTTAGGAGAGGATTGAGTGAACACGTTGTAGTAGAGAGGAAACACAGAGACCGGAGTTCTCCAGTCGGGCTGTTGAACTTAAGAACGAGTCGTTGAAGCGACCCGGTCTCATGTGACAAATGGGCGCGCATTTGGCGTTTTTCCTGACTGTGCACCGGTGCCGAAGATCAATGATGCCAGTTCCTTGGAGAATCTTTTATTGTAATACCGATAGACAAGGACAGCATACCTACCTGACGAAGATTGCAATCCGGTTGTTAAAATAGGGGAATCTGTCAAACGGACCGCCCGTTTCTGCAATGGGTTTTTTTTCAGGTATTTTGGGGGCCCAGACCATAGCTGTCTGCCAAATTCAACAGCGGGACGAACTTGCGATTTGTACGGGGTAACGGTTGTAGGTACTATTGAAGTACGGTGCGCCCTACCATCTGCCCTACGTTTATTAAGGCAGAATAATTTTTTTTTTTTTGGTAAAAGTCGTGTCAAATAACCCACTTGTATTATTTGTATGTGGCTAAACATTTTAGCAAAATAAATCATTACTCCCACGGGTCGTGTCAACAGGCGATGAGGGTTTGACAAATGGGACAGTCAGATGAAATGAAAAAATAAAAAAAATTACTAATTTAATGAGTCAATTAAATAATAAATTGTGATATTTTATCATTGAACGCGACACGAAAATTGAATTCATCCCTAGGCTTGCAGAAAAGTCAATAGATGTCGCACATTAAAATAAATATTGATATATTTATCCAAGACGTGATCCTTGGTTGTTTTTTCTTTTTCTTTTTTTGTCCAAAAATGAATGATAGTATTTACGCAGTGTTGTCTTGTCTATTTAAGGTTAGTTGCGTTCCATATTATTGCTTTTCAAGCTTGTGGAAAGCATACACATAGAAATATTTAAAATGCTTAAGACGAACGGCTTCGAGACCGCTTTCGTACAAAACGTAGTTTTGGATTTGAGGCCACAATACCCAACCAAACTGAAAAACAATTTTTGTAATAAAAAGGTAGGTTCAATGTCGATCTCGGATAGGAGCTACTTTTTTTGCTTTTAAATGATGACGTATAGGTAATTAAAGAAATCAGTTTTTGTTCATTTTGGAAGCAACTTTGGAATTTTTTTGCGAGTTATTTATAATTATTAAAAAAAGTCTGCCTAATCCTTGGTTTTAAAATAATGAAAAATTATATAAAAAAAATACAAAAAAGCGTTTCTTTGGGTAGTAATAATTTTTTTTTTTTTTTTTTTATTCTTCATTTGAACACCCGCTAAACTGCCAAAGCAGTTTGTCAGCAGGTCAATTTAACAATAATTATAATATAATGATTAAGTACACATATTACAAGAAACCATAATATGCAAAATAAGTACAGAAGAATAACTTATGATATAATAACAATACAAAGGCACATGGAAAAAACATACAGAGGAATAAGTTTTAAGTAACTACAAAATAACGGCATAAAATATTCAGAGAGACAGTTTTAACACACTATAAAACAACACACTATAAACATAAATATAAACATTTAACACACTATAAACATAAAATCTTTAATAGCCGACATTTTAAAATAAATAAAGTAGCTCCTATGCGAGATCGACATTTGACGTACCTTTTGATTACAATAATAATTTTTCAGTTTGGTTGGGTATTTTGGCATAAACTCTAAAACTACGTTTTGTATGAAACTTGCCGCGCACCCAATGGCCTTAATGTTACTTGAAAATTGCATGAAAAATATGAACATTTGCATTGTTTGTTTAAAAAATTTCGGAAAAACCGCAATATTTACGTTTGCCCGTTAAAATGTCGAATTTCGCGTAAAAATTTCAGATCTCTTATCACTTTTCAGTTTGATTGTAAAAAATCTCAACATCGTTGATTTATTAGGTACAATGTTTTACTAGGTTTGTTCAATTTATTTGTTGTATCTACTAAAAAAATCTTTCTTTTGTTCACAGGTAAGTCTACCAATATTTTCAAGAATTCGTTAACATGCCCCCGGAGAGGAAATTTTTATTTGTGAGTAAATTATTGCTGACTATAATAAATGAAATGTAACTAACTAAACATCACGCCCCATCAGGGATAGGCAGAGAGGACGGACTGCCAAACAACTCGGTCTTGACACGCACTGTTTGCCACATTCATACACTGTCTCATACCATTCGTGAAACTTTAAATAATGTAAGGAGAGGAAATTCAACTCTATGATGTAGCACTGCGATGAAGATCGGGAATTATTGTATTTTTTATCTGCGACTTTGAAAGCAGAATTGAACGTCGTTAAAAACGGAACAACTTATTATTCAAGAGACATTAAAAAACTAACAATGAAAGAAAACAGCGATATAAGAGTACAAAGAGGAGCGCCGTAAATCAAATAGTTCCGTATGAAACATTGTAACAGTACCAACAAAAAAAACATCTTCGGTTTTCAGACGCTTAGGAGCCTATAAAATCCGTTCTTTTCTCTTTGCCAGAATAATATTGTGTAGAGGCGACACGCTGTAGTGATTTAGAGATGGAAAAAATGTAATTAATAGGTTTTGATGAATAGAAAACAGACGAATTTAGCTAGAAGGACAAGACAAAGAAACGCTTTTATAACTAATGTTTGAAATGCTGTGGGAATGTTTGGAAGGAGGTGTCAAATTGTTGAATAAAGTGGGTTGCAGTAGAAACGGCGATTAGAACGTTCACGATACTTGATATATATTTTGATTAGTAAAAAAAACATTTTATTTATTTATTTATTTAGAATTTACGGCACTAGTGCCATTTACATACATAAGTTTATTTTTTATTTTACACAGACATAGATAGTACAGTATTATATTTTGATGAGTGAAAATTATATAATTATATTGAAACACATAACAAATAAAATAATAATGACTTTAAGAAAGACGGAAGCAAAAACAAAAACCTGTTATACAGTGACCTCATTAAAATGTTTAATTAGTGTAGCTTTATACTTCACAAGGGGTATATTAAGAATATCGGCGATTTTAGCATAAAAGTTACCAAGTGTTTGCAACCTATTTATAACTGAGTTATATCCTGAGACTGTGGTATAATTGTCACAATAATACATACTAGAGGACCTCGATCTATTACTTTTTTCAATTACTTAATTTTAAATATCTCCTAGTCGTTTTATTTAGCACTGTAACACGTGCAATTTTTACAACGTTCATTATGCGTAACGAAGCAAATGTGATTTAGTCACCATGTTGCCATAGCCGGAATTCTTTTAACAATGTTAGGCATAAATTAACACGTGTTTATTCGTGATAACAAAAAAAACAAACGAGATTGAAATGTTAAAAAAGATTGGGATTTAGGTGTAAAATTGTAGACATCTTTATTTTCTTTCATTGGCTAGAAAAGGGCTATTTAGCTTTTTGAATCGTCGCACAGTGGGGCCAGAGTGCTTGCTGTAAAACGCCCTTTATTCACAGGGAGGTTTTATGGTGAAATTTTGATTGTGGCAAGGAAGGTTGTAAAGATATAATTTTTTTTAATTACATTATAAATGTAAACATTATTACCTCTTATATATATACAATTTAGTTCAATCACTACCAAAAATATTATTAATTTTCTTTATCCGACATGTTTGAATCGTCATCATTATCATTATCGTGACCATCATCATCTTCAATACCATAACCAAGATCATCATTATCACTATCAGTACCATCATAAAGATCATCATCATCATCATTATAATCATCAAGCTCATCATCATCATTACAATCATCAAGCTCATCATTGTCATAAGGGAAGTTGAGTGAAAAATATTTTGACTTATAAAAAATATGTTCATGTAGATAACGTGCAAACTTAAATACCAGTATTTTTTTTTAAAGTTCGATTTCATAATTAAATTAATTCTACAAATTTGAATTTTATTAAAGCCCGCGAAAACGTCGGCAAGAGTATAATACCGTAATGGAGAGTTCGTGACGTCACCCGGTCCTGGATTGTGTGAAATATAAGGGAAAATATTTACAAAACCGGGATCGCTTAATATGGACGAAAAAAATAAATTTAAAAAGTTGTAGTAGTTAGATATTAACTAGTACTAATCAATTCAGTTACCGGAATTTCGAAAAAAGTGCATTTTAATGGTAATTTTTTAAATTTAAACACACGAAATGTCTTTTTTCACCGACCGCTATGTTAGGAACTGAAAATGACATTTCCTGTTTTTAAATTTAAAAAATAACCATTAAAATGCACTTTTTTCGAAATACCGTTAACTGAATTGATTAGTACTAGTTAATATCTAACTACTACAACTTTTTAAATTTATTTTTTTCTTCCATATTAAGCTTGTCCCGGTTTTGTAAATATTTTCCCTTATATATCACACAATCAAGGACCGGGTGACGTCACGAACTCTCCCGCACGGTATCATACTCTTGCCGGCGTTTTCGCGGGCTTTATAAAATTTTTACTCGTAGAATTAATTTAATTATGAAAAAGAACTATAATTTTTTTTTAAATTCTAGTGTTTAAGTTTGCGTGTGAACAATGATAAAAAAAAATACTCAACCTTCTTATTACAATCATCAAGCTCATCATAAATATCATCATCACCATCATCATTATCATTATTACCATCATCATCAATAACACCCTTATGATCACTGCCATCAATATCATCATCATCATTACCATGATCATCATCATCATCATCATCATCATCATCATCATCAACACCATTATCATTGCTACCATCAAATCATAATTTTATCTTAGAAAAAAAAGCTCGGCTGGACCAGACCCCCGTTAAATTATTTGGCTCAATTTCATCAAACTAGGAGCATCTGAAGCGGCTCCCGAACAATGATAATTCGTCATTTTTCAATTTTACCTCTAAGAATATGCCTAATAGCTCCATCATATTATTAATTTCTCAAGGTTTACAGGATTTTACCAAAAACCCGGAGGCTGTTTAATTCAGATACTTCTGTCACGAACTGTTGCGTTATCTGTCGAACACCGTTTTTCCTCCAGTTTAGAACCACTGCTTTTACAATTTAAAAACTCCGGGCATTAAATTTATAAATGTCACCGTATTAGATACGGAAAAGGCTAAGGGGAATCTGGAGATGAACGGAGAGAGATTTACATAAAATATCCGTGTCTGTTTTTGATTTTGATTCAAGGACGATGAAGGACCTGTCCCAGCCTTTGATCAGCATAATTTATTTAAATCCTGAGATGAAAGATAATTATGTTTGGGGACAGAAATTTCTCCCTAAGTTGATTAGTAATCAGAAGATTTTCAGTAAAATATCAGTATACCTACTCTTGCCTACTTTGCCGGTAAAAAAATATTAAATCCATTTTTTTAATCTAGTTTAATTTGTTGGGTTTTAGGAAAAACTCATTTAGGTCTCACAGAAATCGTTGTGTCTCCCTTACTATGGTGGTTAAAAATATGATCTTAACGGTGTCAGAAAGAGAAAACACCACGCTTTAAAGTCAGATCTAAAAGTTAACCTCATAACTATTAAAATGTTGCTATAAACCAAAGTTTACGACTGCAATTTAAAAAAAAAAATTATGAAATTTTGAGATTTTTTTTATGAATTATTTTTACATGAATCGACAAAAATTGTTCACTTTATTAAAAGGGTATTACCAGAGAATATCGGAAATTAGTACTTTTTAAATCAAATTCGAGACGTATTGACCCTTTTTTTAAAAAAAAAATCTAAATTGATTTTGAAAGATTGTTATTTTATCTGGTACACGCAGTTTTAAAATTTTGAAAAACTAAGTGTATTTATAATATACTAAGGTTATACCGTTGGTCGTTGGCAGATTTGTTTAATTTTCAAACGATAGATTCTATTAAACAACACAAATTTCAAATCATATAATCATTCGCCAAAATAAGTCAATACATAATCTAGTAAACACAGTTTAATTTTAGTTTAATTAAAATCATTAAAAAATAAATCCGAGAACGTGTTTGGTGACAAAAATACCTCAGTTTTTCTATTTATTTAAGGTCTTACAAACTAAAACATTTCAATTTTTTTTTACACACTGATTTTGTTCAGACATTATTGAAAAATCATAAATACTTATGATCAAAAAATACTTTCAAGAAGTACACGATATTTAATAATTTATCATCTTGCGTTTTGTGCATTTTTATTGCTCACTTGAATGTAGGTATATATTAAAGCAAGTTTTGAATGAAATAAATCGATATTAAATTTTTAATTTAAAAAATTTGATACGGGGAATAATCGATCTTTCTTATTGGAACCTCCCTGTATAGTTGAAAGCATTTTTAAACTTTTATTCTCAGCCGCTGGTCAATCGCTCTTAACAATAACTTTTATAATACATTTGCCTAATAAAGCGTATTTCACCACCTTTCAAAAACGGTTTTTAGTTTTCGTATGCGTTCAGAAACATTCCATTTAATTGGATTTTATTGCAAAGCGGAAATATGTTGACCTTGCGATAAAATAGGTCTCTCTACCACATCTTCTGTCTCTAATCTCTTTTGGTTTACTACTTTTAGTCAGGTATATATATCAAGAAAAGCCAAATCCCAAATTGCAAGAGTCAAGAATTTAATGTATGATATTATTTCTATATAATTTTATTCCTCGGGTAAACCTGATAACATCTTCGCAGCGTTCTACTTCGCAATATAACTTTGCCGAAATCATTAGCTAAGAAGTTTCACGTATTAATATTGATCGGAATCAAAGATTGCTTGTACTCGGTATAGTAGGAACGGGGAAAACATGGGGCGGCATGTTAACTTGGGGAAAATTTGTTTCACGCCAATATTAATTATTATTCCACTCAATAATTATTAATGGAAAACTTGTTTAGGCGCGATATGACGAGTAATTCGGGAAATTTTTCGGACGGAAATAACATTCTCAAACGGAACCGACGTTCGGATATCGGTACAAGTAGTGCCATCTGTGTATGCTTTTATTTTTAAAGGTTTCTCGCCTTCGCTAGAATAGTAAGTAATACCTGCCACAACAGTCAAATAAGGTTAGTTAGGCGCGTAAAGGTTAGACGCACTCATTTTTACTT
Source organism: Limnephilus auricula (assembly GCA_951813805.1). Lineage (NCBI taxonomy): Eukaryota > Metazoa > Arthropoda > Insecta > Trichoptera > Limnephilidae > Limnephilus > Limnephilus auricula. Next base: position 6,216,178 of record OX638417.1, read on the forward strand.
TTAACTAATTAACAGTGAGACGTAACTATGTAACGTGTAACTACGACGCACAGTGGGCTGAAAATCGCCTTTCATAGACATAGAAACTTGGATTTTCATGGGTCTTTTTTTGGCTAGAAATGGATTCTGCTGATCATTACTATGCTATAAAATTTCGTATGAAGCAATTGCGTGTACAAATGAAGGAGTTATAATTTTTTAAAGAAAAAATTGTATGGCACTGACATTAAAAATGAGGCTATCTCTGGAATCATAAGGTTGGCTATTATATCCTTACACACAGATATACTACTATTTATTTATATTTTTTTGACATACTTCGTATTGTGGCGCAACGTGCGCGTTTTTTTTAAATAATCAATGTTGAAAAAAAAACTTTTTTTATGTTGATGATTCATTTTAATGCAAAATTTTGGTTTATAGTGTCAATAAAATATTGTAAACTAGACAAAGCATACTCATATGTAAAGCATTTAAGCATTTTTGCATTAAAATGAATCATCAACATAAAAAAAGTTTTTTTTTCAACATTGAGGATTTAAAAAAAACGCGCACGTTGCGCCACAATACGAAGTATGTCAAAAAATACAAATAAATAGTAGTATATCTGTGTGTAAGGATGTAATGGCCAACCTTATGATTCCAGAGATGGCCTCATTTTTAATGTCAGTGCCATACAATTTTTTCTTTAAAAAATTATAACTCCTTCATTTGTACACGCAATTGCTTCATACGAAATTTTACAGCATAGTAATATGATCAGCAGAATCCATTTCTAGCCAAAAAAAGACCCATGAAAATCCAAGTTTCTATGTCTATGAAAGGCGATTTTCAGCCCACTGTGCGACGCGAGAAGTTAGAAGTTGATTTCGATATTAAGAGAGTATAACCAGACAACACCGGAAATTTGTCCTTTTTAAATTAAATTCTGGACGTATTGACTATTTTTTACAAAAAAAAACATAAGTTGATTTTGAAACATTGTTATTTTATCTAATAAACGCACTTTTTAATTTTGAAAAACTAAGCTTATTTTTAATATATTAAGGTATAATAATTATACCGTTGGCAGATTTGTTCAATTTTCAAACGACATATTGTATTATACAATACAAATTTCAAATCATATAATCATAACAAAATAAATCAATACACAATATAGTAAACACATTTTTAAAAATTTTAAACTATAATCTTTTAAAAATTTTAAATTCGTTAAATTATAATCATTTAAAAATTAATCCGAGAACGTGTTTTGTGACGAAAATACCTCAGTTTTTCTATTTATTCAAGGTCTTAAAAACTAAAATATTTCAGATTGTTTTTACACACTTATTTTGTTTAGACATTATTGAAAAATCATAAATACTTATGATCAAAAAATACTTACAAAAAGTACACGATATTTAATAATTTATCATCATTCGTTTGAGCATTTTTATTGCTTACTTGAATGTAGGTATATATATCAAAGCAAGTTTGGAATGAAATAAATGGATATCAAATTTTTAGTTTAAAAAATTTGATACGGGGAATAATCGATCTTTCTCATTGGAACCTCCCTGTACAGTTGAAAGCATTTTGGAACTTTAATTTTCAGCCGCTGGTCAATGGGTCTTAACTGACTAACCTGACTAGTGCTGCGTTCTGTTGTGTATCAAGCCAATATTTAAGAATTTTATGTCCTTTATTGATATCTACCCATTGTGGGCTAAAAATCAAACGTTTTATCGCTGCATCAATCGATATATTATCGTTGTGTTGTAGTTTCGTGATCGGTCTTTCGTGCACTTCTTTTACCCCAAGTTTTTTCTTGTGGAAAGCATTTCTGATACTAAGTGGCATATAATATTCCTATCGAATTGCGTGTTTTCGGTTTAACAGTGGGCCGACCCCATTTATCGTTCAATTTCATATTTAATGCTTTATGGCTTCGCTAACAAGCCAAGTTTTTTTTAATGTTTTTCTTTTACTTTAATTTGCTTCATGGTTACGAGCCCTGTAAAGGGTCGTACACGTCCGAAAGTTGGTTTTGGTAGTGTATTGTTTATTGTTCAATTTTTATTATTTTATTTTTGTGTGTCTTGTTCTTTTTCGTAGTTTCGTTTCGACTATTAGTGATAAATTCTTCAATGATATTAGTAATTGTGTTGGGGCTCTTCAAGAATGTACGTCCTTGTTACAAACTGGTTTATTATTAATATTTACGTGTTTACAATATTAGTCCAAACAAAATAGACATTCCAGTTTGCATTAATTCCGGGCAAGCTGAATTTTTGTACAGGTCTTGATTAAGTCATTAAAAGTGCTATGTCAAAAGTCCCCATCGATCTAGCATTAGCGTTGTTTTTTATCCAAAGTCAAATGTCACAAATTCTCATATTTTTTTTCGGTAGCTCTCACCTTTTCCGAGATATACGCAAAAAACTAAAATTTATGACCTTTGACCTCGGATAAAAAATAACGCCAACGCTAGATCGATGGGATCTTTTGACATAACATTTGTAATGCCGTATTCAAGACCTGTACAAAAATTCAGCTTGTCCGGAATTAATGCAAACTCAGTAATTTTTTTCGTCCGTTTTGACTGGATTATATATTATACTTGTGGGTCTTATGACTGGCTATAACTGCCTAGGAATTGAATCTTAGAGCTCGAGCTGTCGTTGACCCGGGTGTACTCGCCGGGTGAAACTTCTCTAACTGCCCGACATCTGTCGGAACTTGACATAAGTTCTAAGCCTACGGACATCTATAAAAAACAACTGAAACCACGTGTCATTCAAGGACACTACAGGTAGCCACTAGCCAATTGTAGACTTTTTGAAGTAAATACTTCTTTACGCACGCTTGACTTGAGGGGTAAACTGGCGAATGCGTTACGAAAAGGCGTTATATCGGACGACTGTAGGCGCAAGAGAGAGAACAACACGCGCGCACATTTTCTTTGTCTCTTTCTCTCATAGCGAGTGCATGAAATATCTCAGTCATGCGGATGCAGATGCGGAAACGCATGCGGATGCAGATGTATAGATGGAGCTAAAGAAGTATTTACTTCAGTTGTGTGGTCTAAAGCACACTCATATTTTCTTCTTATTTTCTTGTCTTATTCGGTTCCAGCATCAGGGGGTCTAGCACGGTGAAACCGATCATTTTTTAAACTAAATTAATTTCCACCCACCACTTTGACGTCTGCTTATATAAATAATCTACTCAAAAGCGATATTCCACCTTAAACTGACCCTCACAGCAATGTTTACGATACATTTTACTACCGAACTAACTTACCGCTTGACTAAGCCAAAATTGAATCATCCAATTTCATATTATGATATTCAAAATCGCTACTAAATCCAAACAAAAACAAGACCATAATAATATTTTTGGCTATCTGCCATAACCGATAGACACCATCTACGAAACAGCGTTTTCAGTGTCACTGGCATTGAAAAATATTTTTTCGACATTTGTTCTAAAGAAACAAGAAATAATATAAGTATTCCTGCCGTTTACCGAATGATATTCACAGTGTGCCAAAAATAACTTTTATTAAATTGTTAAGCAGATGCTATAATAGTACACCTGTTTACCTGATAATTCTCTCGACTCTGCAGAAGTTCGCTTGATAAATTTACCTATCTTATCAGACGGATTTCAGTATTTAGAACGTAGACGACAAGTAGGAATGCTGTGCTTGTTCTACAGACAAGGAAGATGCAAGGGATGGAAGGAGCATCGAAGAACTAATATTGTGGATCCAAAGATCCACGTCAAACGCGTGTTCACAGCACACAGTTGAAATTTTGTTTCGTTTCTATGACGCGTGCTCAATAGCTCGACACGATTTCGCTTATTCCTAGGGTCTCTTTAAGACCCAGTTTAACTAATTCCTGTCTATAACAAAACCCTCAACATAATGAAATGGCTCCAACCTATATCTCTGAACTTTGCATTCCAGAAAATATTGGTCTAAGGCAGGCAACTCTTAGATCAGCGACAACATCTGCAATTGGAAGGTTAAAAGAACCTAAGCGAAATCCGAACACTAAGTTTGGTGATCGTGCATTCGGAGTATCGGGCCCTGAAGCTTGGAACAAACTTCCTATGGAATTGAGATGCATAACAAGCCCAACAGAATTCAGATCAAAACTAAAAACTCATCTCTTCAGGCACTCATTTCCATAAATTCGTCATTCTATTGAAACATTCCTATTTTTTTTATTGTTTAATTATATTCTAATAATTGCCGATGTCCACTAATTCAAACTTGCCTATAAATCTAGCTAACCCATTAAGTTAATTTTTACAACCGTGTCAAAAATGGTAATGTATTATATAAGAACTTCCTTCTTCTTCTGGCGCTAAAAAATATTAAAAAGTGTATGTAATATATAATATGTATATAATGTGTAGAATGTATAATTTATTATGTATGTGTAAAATACTTCTACGTTACCTGTTTGTGCCTATACTTACAGAGTTTTGTTTGTTATGTGGTTTTTAATGTTATCACTGTTATCAGTGACAATCCTGGCAAAAACCAAAACACGTAATTTTAAATATAAGTACCTATGTTAGTTGTGAATCTCTAACTTTAAGTCACAGGTGTAAATATGTAATAATGTAAGTCACTAGTTATGTCTGTAGTTATAAGTCTTAGTCGTAAGTCACTAGCTATAAGTCTTAGATGCAAGTCCTAGTTATAATTATAAATCTTAGTTTATTTGTACAGCGCCCTTGAGGTGATTTTTCACGAAAACGGCGCTATATAAATTAGCCAAATATTATTATTATTATAGCATTATTATTATTACTTCTTGCATTACAATAAAAGTATGCTTTATGTCGTGATGAATAAACCTTTGGTTTTTAAACATGTATTTATTCATTTGAGTCACAAACAGGACATTTATAGAATATTCTTGTAGGTTAGTATTTAAATATAAATGTCCCTAGACTAATGCTTCTCCAACATTCACAAAAACAAACACATACATGTAAAATTTGACAATTCTGCAACAGCGAACGAATATACCCATATATTATACCGTTTATATTATTTATTATAAGCAAAATCGGCCAGTATTGGACGTCCGCAATAAAAAAGACTGTTTACATACAATATGTATGAAAAATAAGAAAATTAAACAATATCAGTACCTTATCACGAGTCCGCAGATATGCCACAATCAAGTGAATCAAATATTCAATACGGTAATGCTGGAGAGAACGTGCGAAACGATGTATGAATGAGAATGAAGCAAGGAGTATGTGCCAAAGAGTTATGCGGCTGTACATTCATGATGATTAGTTAGTTGATTGGACTTATTTAAATTCTAGAGATTTTGGGTATTGGAAGGCAGTGATTAATTAGCTGCAAGATATTCTTTTTTTTAACTTTCTATATTATCTTTTCTTCACTTTGCAACATAAAGAATCACTCGTTCGTAATAATTACAAACCAAATGGCCCATGTAATCACCCGAAGAATAAAATTCCCTCAGTGAAACACTCCATATAAATACGTGGTATTTATTCAACCCCTCGGGGTAGTTTTCATCGTGACCGTTTCGTGGGTCATTAGCATAACGTTTATTTCTTTTCCTTCGTTTTTTTTTGTCAACCAAGTAAGAGCGAAAGGGCAACAGTGACTCTAAACATTATTCTTAAGGGGATTTGGCAGACGAGGGAAGAAAAATAAAGAAGGAAAATAAATCCATTATGAAAATCAGGCTTGTCTGTCCGTCTCTTTAAAGTGGTGAAACAAATAATACGGAAAACGGTGAGACCTGTTGAAAACCGAAATTAATTGAGGTTTCCCTGTGGGTTTGAATGCTGCGTGGAGGATTTTTAAAAGGAAATAAATGAGTGAACCTTGTGTTGTCGTAAACTTATGGTACTGATTTTGAATAGTTGGGGCGTCATCCTGCATGTTTCAGCAGAAACAAAAAAAATATGCAATGAGAACTTACCTCAGGTTGTGTACGCAATATACAGGCAATTTGGGAATGAATGTATTACAGATTCATGACTCAATTTAATACCAAAGTTTTCAATCAGCAATAAAAAGGTTATATTGTCAGCAAAAAAACATGTTACACAAATAACACCCTACATTTTGATCTATAATGCATTTCCAAGGGGGCTTTTCGTGTCACTTCAGCTAAACAGGATCGGTCCAACGATCCATCGAGGGTCCAATTGATTCTTGAAGAAGAGGTTAATATCCGTAAATCAAGCGATCACACACTTGACGAACCATGTTGCCATAAAATAGTGTTGTAAGGACCTTGGGTGAGGTCTGCAACACTCCTCCGAGTATGGTGCATTCACACCAGGCAGCAAAACAGCTTCCATCCAATTCAGATTTCAGATGAGAGGGATTCAAAATATGACCTTTGTGTTGAGTTATTCAGATTGTCACCACAATCTGAGAGAAAATTGCCTCGCCGGGACTCCAGATTAATATTCTCCTCTCGTTTTTAAAAAATCACATCACGTATTTCTAAGTGATTCGTCGACAACACACAGCCCAGCTCCAATTGATCCGTGTCTTGTCCAAGAGAAAAGGATCTTCCTTCCTGTTCACTGACATCTCCATAGACACACTGGTGATACACAGTGCGTAAAGACAATTTACTGCTTGTGAATGTAGGTACCCCTACATGGTTGCATATGTTATATGTAACACTTGTTGTGATTGGTTCTTGATAATAAAAACTCATTCTTCACAACAAAACACTGATTATTTATTGACATGTGGGACGTTCTCTCCTTTGTGCTCTCAAAATATCTCTACTTCTCGAAACTTCACAGCTCCCTGTACCTTGGTACCCACCATGGAAGGGCGTCCTATACACTACCGTCGGATATCTGTCGGATAAGTTATTGATTACAATCTTATAATTCAATTTCCCAACAAAGCTGATTTCAAAGTTACCTAGTTGTAGTAATAACCCCACTACAGCGCCCTTGAGGTGATTTCTCATAAAAACGGCGCTATACAAATTATCCAATTATTATTATACATTCCTTTTTGAAACAAATAGAGATAATGATATACTGACTGGAATCTCCGTGCTGAGGATTTTATAAATATTTTGACACTCTAACTCTAGCGATTATTCAGGTACTTACCCATTTCCTCTAGAAACCACCCAACCACCCGCTTTATCTCTTGGAAAATTCTCTCCCGGTTAAAACTCAATCGCTCAGAAATATGGAAGGTGGGCATAAAAATTCTCGGCATTCTGCGAGGAAATTTTTAATTCTTCACCTTCGTAAATCAATTCTTTGGATTCTTTTAGCGAAGTGTTCAGAAGTCACTGGAGAGATATACCGTTTGAGGCATGATTTGGGCGTTTCCGTATGCCGAAATAAGCTCAATAAATTAACCTTGCATCTGGTGAAATTAATCTTAATTTTCTATAGATGCCTACTTTCAGTATCGCCCTGGTGTAAACCACCATTCAGTTTTGTGTCAAAATAAATAAGCCATTAAGTAGTACTACATAACTCGCTGAAAACTCATCTAAAACCTAGTCTCCCTCAGCACACGATCTCCTAGTGAAGAGGACTACGAAAATAATCTACTTTTATTTAGTAATCTACATATATTTAACATTTTGACGGCCGGCGTAGTCCAGCGGTAGGGCGTTGGACTCCTATTCCGAAGACCGCGGGTTAGAACCTGGCGTGCGCAAATCCATTTTATTTAATTGATTTGTGTTATTTCACAATTCATTATATAAAATAATATATAATATATTTGCGGCACGTTCGCTTTAGCCGTGTTTAGTGACTAGATCTGAATAGCCAGGTACTTTCCCATCTTCCTCTTCCTCGTCTCCTTCCCTTCCCCACCCACCTTCAGCCTCATAACACACCCTGATTGGAGATGCCATAGTCTCACTGGCTCCAGACGGGAGCAGTTGGGACTCTTGTGAGGTATTCACCATAAAAATAAAATATATCTTCCATAAATGTAAAAATAAAACTATAGCAAATAAATAAAAATTAAAAGGATCCGAGTAGCCAGGTATTTCCCCACCTTCTTCCGCTTCCCATATTCTTCTCCTCCCCAATACCTTTAGCCTCACAACATAATCCAATTTTGTATGTAATAGTCTCACTGGCTCCAGACGGTTTGGAGCGGTTCGGACTCTTGTACGGTATTCGCATAAAAAAATGAGGTAAATCAATTTCATTGGCCTGCCTAGTACCTATGACCTTATGTTAATTGGCGACAGCGGTTTTCTTTCGAGTCGGTTTCGATCACCCTTCTTGATTTTATCAGTTCAGTGTTGGAGGAATTTCTCCGTAAATTATTATTATTTGTTTTGTAAAACTGGCTCTCTGGTCTGAAATTATAATTTGTTCTGGAAACTTGACAAGAGTTATTCGAATCCTAGTTTGTAGTTTGTTCCTGAAAACCGTTTGTTGTAATTCCGGGTTTGTCTCAAAAACTTTTAAATAAAAACTCTGGGAGTCAACAAAGCACTTTGGATATTTTTTGTGATAAATAACAATGGGCTCTGATGTCTTATTTTGCAGGCGGTACAAATTATTCGGGATCCCGACCTTGAGGGTGCAACGGTATTTATTATACTCTCAATCCCTGCATTATCGACAGCTATGTCACATATATGGGTAATCTATTGAACTACTATCTAGTGCTGTCTATGAGTAATCTGTCAAACTACTCTCTTGGATATCGCACAGTTGAAACAGCAGATAAGAAATTTCAACCGTATCGTGTTATTTATTTTATTAAATAATACGATTTTTACTGAAATGTTTAGTAAAAATGCATTTTATTTATACAAAATAGTTGATGACATGTTATTATATTGTCAAGAGAGTTGTGGATTGTTTGCATAATTATTAACTTAATTGTAAAAATTCATTTTCTTTATACAGAATATTTGATCACCTGTTATTATATTGTCAAGAGAGAGATAAACTGATCAGTTGTGGATTGTTTGCATAATTATTAACTTAATTGTAAAAATTCATTTTCTTTATACAGAATATTTGATGACATGTTATTATATTGTCAAGAGAGAGATAAACTGATCAGTTATGGATTGTTTGTAAAATTATTAACTTATTACGTACTTACGTTCTACATATAAATTAATCTTTTTTGAAAAACTTATATTAATACAATCTCTCAGGCCTCCGGCCTATTTTGTCGGAAAGTCAAAATATTTCCGCTTTGCAATAAAAATCAAATAAATGATAAATTTCCGAACGCATCCCAAAACTATAAGCTGTTTTTGGAAGGTGATAAAATACCATTAAAAAAATATTCGAAATAAACATTAAATATTTGAAATATATATTTTTTTTTTTTCAACGCAAACATAAAAATGTTTAATCTTACGTTCTTTTTTTTTACTGCTAAAAAAAATAAAAACACGTATATTTTTTTTGCAAATACACATTGTAAACTGTAAACTCACTTTTTTGTCGTTTCGTGTAAAAATAATTAATAAAAATTCACAAAGTTTCATTTTGTTTTTCGATTAGCCGATTTTCGATTAGTAGAAAACTTTGATTTTATAAAGGTGTCGATTTAGATTATTTTGTAGTTAACTTTTAGATTTTCACAAATTGGGTGAATGATAATGGTGAATTGTCGAATGTAGCGTCACACCTATTACAAAACCAACACTCGTTTGATAAAGACAGAGACATTAAAGTTCTCCACACTTGTAATAAAGGTCATAAACTTGATAGACTAGAATCATTAGAAATAACCCGCCTAAAAAAAAAAGTAGATCCTATCTTTGTAATGAATAAGAAATTAGAATCATATGCAAAATCTCCGCTATTGTGCCCATTGTAATTTTCTTTCATATGTTCCAAGTAAAATATGTACTTTGTTTGTATTGTGTCCATTATAAGAATAATCCTACTCCAATGTATCCCCCTTTTTAAAATCAATTGTTTAATCAAAAATTCCGTATCATAATAAATATAATAAATCTTGTAATTGATAATAGACTTGAGAACAATAAAATTAGGTGCTAATAATTCACATTACTTGTATCTAAGGTATTTCCCAAACAATACTAAAGTATGTAAGCTACCAACCCTATGTAATTAGCCTACTGGGAATAACCAAAAAAATAATAATTAGATAGTTGGACACTCAAGACCACTTAACAACAAATGTAATAAAATCCATAATTGAATAAAATCCCTGTAGAGCACCCCTTCCGCGCCTCCCCCCCTCCCTTAAATGTTTTGTATAAAATCCCTAGGTTAAGAATATTTCTTACCAGTCTGAAGATGGCTTTGACAAGCTGAAACCGGTTACGGGCAATAAATTAACAATTGAAAAAAGTTTTAAATTTGTTTTATTTTACTATTTTAGTTTTTAATAAAAAGAGTTTTTTTTCCTTCTTTCTAACACCGTTTAGATCATATTTCTAACCGTGATACTAAGGGAGATACAAATGTTTCTATGAGACATAATATAATAGTTGTTCCGAAAAGCGAACAAATTAGCCTAAGAGGTTAGAATATCGTTAATAATTACCGATACCAACTTGAAAAACAAAAATATGAAAAAGGCGGAGACTCAATAACCAATAACAATCAACAATAAATAGACAGTTTATGACAAAATAATTAATTTTTCAAAAGAAGCAAACACATTGTGACTAGACATTTTAAATAAATGAAAAGAAAATACGTTGTTATACTAATACTGGGAATTAAAGTCCTACATAAGAACGGAATAGGTTTAAGACTTAACAATTTGAAGCTTTAGAAATAAAAAAAATCAGTAAATTCAAAAGAAGAAATCATTAATAATCAACTAAATTTAACCTTCAGTCCAATTTTAAGTATGTTCCCCGTGTCTTCACTTATCCCCCAATCCCCCCCTCCCACCAACAACTGACGCTCTGTCCCACTCTAGTATACTGTCCCTTTCTTTCACAACATTATGTATATATATGTGTATTTTTAGACATTATTTTTGTAACAGTCCTGATGATGGTACGGAGGTACCGAAACCGGTAGACGTTAAATAAAAATAAAGTGACTTAAAACAAAATAAATATTTATGTAATTTTAATGTTAAAACCTTTTTTTTTTAAGATACCTATCTCATTTTATCATAAGCACGTCTTAAGTTGTAATTATTTTATTCTGAATTATTTTGCTGGATGTACATATATTGTATTAAACCTCCTCTACGAGAAGGCTCTTAACTGAGACGGAATGCACACACGAGTGTCGTTCACTGCATACCGGATCGGCGTAGCACGCTACGAGGGGATCAGCCGGTGATTGATATTTACGGTAACAATGCTCTCTACGCCGGCCGTAGACAAGGTAGATACCGTGGATTCCGTAGCTAGGCTAGATGCTGTAGGTGTCGTAGCTATCGTAGATATGTCGTAGATACCGTAGATAGTGTGGATGTTAAATCCATCTATCACAGCGCTGATCCTTCTATATTCCGTGGATTTAAAGACGGAAGATATTTCGCAATATCATCGTCCTTTGAAACTTGTGTAAGCAGGGGTAGCGAACATTTCAGTTTCGTATAATTCAGCCCTTGTCCGGAATAATGTTGTATCCAAAAATAATCCTGTTTTTAAAAAAGCGCGGTGGGAAAAGAGGGTGGAGGGTTTTCGAAATATCATGAAGACCTTCCTCTTCTTTTGAAGATGAAGTGTTCAAAATTTCATCGTTTCCATCGAATCCACGACAACGCCACAAGCGTACGGACGCCCCTTTATATAAACAGGACATAGATGGATTTTATTATATACCTATAATAGAATTCAATCATCTTAGTTCATCACACATGAAAATCCTGGCTTTTTAGGATCATGTATTCCGAAGGTGCACGGAGAAAACTATTATTGAAACAAACGATCATTTTAAAAGTAAAAACGGGACTGAAGTTCCTACGAACAAATTGACAGGGTTTCAATGTTTTTTGACGGGAACATGTAAGAATAATTTGTTGGTATACGTAATTTCGTTAACCAACAAATTATTCTTACATTTTCCCGCCAATAAACATTGAAACACTGTTAATTAGTTCGTTAGAATTTTAGCCCCGTTTTTACGAATAAAATGATCGTATTTTACAACAACATTTTTCTCCGTGTACCTTACCTTAAGCCGCTAGCCAAGAGGTAGGTCTGAGAGGTTAATTAATATTCATACTATAAAAGTAAATAATCCAACTAAAAATTACTCGAACCTATAACTTACTTTGAAGATACCCATCTCATCTTAAGTTGTCGTACTATTAGAAATTAAGAGGTGTAACAAATTTGTGAATATTTTTCAGTCTAATTTCGTTCTTGCTTACCACCGCTTGCCTATCCCCGCTTCCTCTCGGTACATGTTTTATAGTTTTCCGTTTTATATTTCTTGTGGGGATTGTTGGCTGTTTGCTCTGCATGCAGTGTTCGAGCGCTGTCTTCCTGCTAGAGTCTTCCTTCCGTTCGCCCCCGTAAATCCACGTGAGATTGCATTCTCCTTGCAAAGCCTTGGTTGGACCTGGAACCAGGATTTATTAACATCAAGCCCTCGTAAAACCCGGAGCACATCGCGATGCCGGATCCTCTGCTTTTTCATATAGAAACCGCAGTGAGGAACCGACGTCGGGAATGCACCCCGATCATCGAGAGTTGAGTTATCCGCAAACATTTTACCTGATATGTTAGCCTAAGTAAGCCTGGTAAGAGGTGGCAGACTGGATTTGCAGAAATTGCGACCTATTGAGCTCGCAAGCGACCAGAAGGCTCTGCTGCCATGCGGGCATGCAGCCAGCTTTTTGCTGATCTGCAGGTCGTGCTCGAACTTTGACCGATTTATGATCTTCTTGCTTTTCTTTGCCAATTTGTTATATGCTGCTCTGTTTTCGGATATTCTAGATGTGTTGTTGTAGGCTCGGTAAGCCGCGTTTTTTCGCCGAACTGCTTCGGAGCATTGTCGATTGAACCACGGCTTTGAGCCCACACCAGTTTCTTTAACAGTGGATTGAATGAAGCAATCCATCGCGGATGTGATGACTTCACCAATTTCCTTGATTGTTTAGTGGCTTGATGTTAGTGTGAGTTGATAGTTGAGTGTTTTGAAGGATGGTGTTTGTGATTTCATGTTTAGAAAGGATACCGGAAACAGAATAGATGTCCCTGGCATGATAACTTTCTAAACTGTTTTCAATTTCTGAATTTTAGAATGTAGTAAAATTGTAAAAAGTGCCTGTAAAAAAACATTATCGTTCAACCTCGGAAATAGGTATACGTCGCCCAACGTATAACACATACATGCGCTTTTTTTTGTCTGTGTTGGTATTTTATAAGGAATGAGAAAAGGTCTAACGCGTCCAAAGGGTAAACCATTGAATATTAATTTAGTGGATAACAAAGCCTTTCATGAATGGAAGTTGAATATACCTACGTTTGTCTCCCTTTCGCATTTTCTCACTCCGTTCTTTTAAATATAGCATTTTTCGCTTTACAACGGACATAAAAAAATTAATATACGTATTTATGTTCCCATTCAAATTAAAAGGTCTGCATGCGAATACCACAGGAACAACCACGTGATTTAATTAATACTGTTTATAATTACTTTTCCGGTCTGGAAAAATGCGCCATGCTAAATTTGACGATAAAGACCTTAAAATGTGTTTAATTTTAATTAAATCGGTTAGTAAGTAAGAATTCCGCGGATTACACAACATTACAAACATGGCTGAGTTTTAAAGGATTTAAATTTATGAATTAGAAACAATAAAGTTACCAAAGGATTTGATAGGATAGGCTAGATGGGAAAGACTTTGCCCACAGATTTGATGAGAAATTGCTTCGGTTGCCGACCTGAAAAAAAAACAATGCTGGGCGCCAGAAGGCTCATGATTAAGGTTCAGGTTATACTTAATTTGATAAAATAGTTTTACATGGTGTTACGTCGATTGTTAAAATCTTTCTCTGGAAAACAGAACACTAGTACTCATTAATGAGTATGGGCCGGACATGGGTTTTCAAATGCAACGTAGGGAGTACCACAGGGATCTAATCTTGGTCCTCTGTTATTTCTAACATTTATCAATGACCTTGGCTCTGTTATATACACGGAGAAAAATGTTATTCTAAAATACGATCATTTTATTCGTAAAAACGGTTAAAAACGGGACTGAAGTTCTTACGAACAAATTAACTGGGTTTCAATGTTTATTGGCGGGAACATGTTAGATGTTAAATGTGTGTGTGATTTCCACTCTTCCACTCAATTTTTGTATTATTTGAAAATTTATTTTATGGCAATAAGCTTGAAATATAACGTGGTTCAAATATTTGACACATGTCACTTTAACCACATGACTACTATAACCGATCAAAGTTCGAGTGTCCCTTTTGAAAGAACCTAAGTATATTATTACGTGACCGTGACGTAAGGTTTAGTCAAGTTATAGCCGATAGTAATAATGAAATATAAAAAAAAGAAAATATGCTTTTAAAAGACCTGCGTTTATTAAATGATATAAACCAAACAAAATGTCGTTTGTTAATCAATAATATGTGTGTTTTTTTTTTAAATATGTGAAATACGCACAAGAGTTCCAATTGTTCTCAACCGTCTGGAGGCAGTGGGACTATGGCATGCCCAATTGGGGAATGTTATGAGGCTGAAGGGAGTGGGGGGGAGACGGGAAACAGGAAGTTCGGCAAGTACCTGGCTATTTAGATCTGGTCACCAAACAAGAGCTACACCCCTCGATCACGAAGGCCGTTAAAACTTGTATTCTCGTTTTAGCTACACACATTATTTCCGCTAATCCAGTCCTTTTTCTGATATTATCATTCTCGTGTTAGGGTCAAAGGCCACGGGGTGGCGAATAAGCCCATTGTCCCTGTTTCGCCAAAGAAAAAGTTTGACTCCCAACATCACCCACAATACCACCCTTCCCACTCACCAACCCGATCGTGCGATCGAAAGCTGCAAGGCAAAGGGTGGGATTTTTAATTATAAAATTTTCGAAGCCTTAAAAATGTTGTGTAGTTTGATATTGTATGAAGTTTTACAAATGTAATTTTTTTAGCTGAAACTGGGGTAGATATTATACAGGGTGTTAACTTGTTAAAAGCCAGCATACACAAAATATATTTTTTCAATACGACGTAAAATATTTGACAGTTCTCACCTTTCTTACGAATTCAATTTTTATAACATTTCTTTTGTGATATATTACAAAACTTACGTAGTTAAAACGAACTTTCTAATAATCACTCATATCCATGCTTTCCACAATGAATATATATAAAAAAAAAAAAAAAACAATGAATAAATATAGACAATAAAATATATAAATTTGTTTTAGACCACTTTAATTTTAATTACACTCTACCGGTTTCGGAAGAACCCTTCCTTCGTCAGGAGAATATTAAAACTAACGCATGATACAAAATATTGATAGATATATATTCCGAAACCGGTAGAGTGTAATTAAAATTAAAGTGGTCTAAAACAAATTTATATATTTTATTGTAAATTATGGCGAGCCACAAAGTTAATGCTTATTACGAACAAATAAATATAGACTTCGAATATGACAGCGTTCATATTATCAAGCGGCAGCCATTTTTGGTGCCCGGCGCGTCATTGACAATTAATTTGAATTTTTCGGAGTGGCTAAATGCTATATTGGCCCAAGCGATTCTGACCTTGTTCTTCATACAATTTCTTTATACATAAGGGGCAAAATAGCTTAAAAAATCCGGACCCGCCGAGAGGACTGCAGCCTGCGAGAGGTTGGGACTTACTTGAACCAGTGATATCTGATATATCAATCGCCCAGTTGATTAATCAGACATCTTCAAATACTAAGTTTCTAGATAATAAGGAAAGCAACATTCGAACGCTCAACATAAATTAAATGCTATTTTTATGTATCTGTATTTTACATGTTTATGTTTTAGTTAACACCGGGTATCATGACGGTCCGGTATATTAGTATTACATTTTTAAACATCATTATTGTGACCCAGGCAACATCAAAATTTGGTTTATTCACTACAATTGTTCTTCATTATAATTGATTCGGTGGTGTTTATGAGTAATCTGTGTATTGTACCGGATAGAGAGTAGGTACACGTTTACATATAACTGCATACTTAACTCAAAATTTCGGTATTGTCTTATTATACTCTCTTAACAGAATTTTTATGTTTTAAACACTAGGAATTAAAAGTGTTTTGAAAATAAGTGTGCGTTTGTAACACTTGGAAACAAAATTTAACATTTTATTTTTAGAGAAACGAAAATTAAAATACTTCGTGTAGAATTCAATGTTTTCTGATTTTCATTCCGACAAAGGGGTGGATAATTTAATCAAAAAAAGTATGTTCTGTCCGAAGTTTGTTTTATTGTTTTAATTCAGACCCTTTTCAAAATTAAGTTTTTTTTTTAAAGTTGGCTTGCTTTACATAATTTTACGACTTAAAGTAAAATGGGTCTCTCTCGTTTCGTTTTCGCTGAAGTGCTTGCTGCTTGCCGAATTGAAGTTATTATCGACTTTCGAGAGACTGGCACTTTCTGTGCTCTATTGGGTAACTAGTGGTTTGCTGGTGTCCTATCGATGCGATACCCGGCTTGTTGTAATAGATGTCAACCGTCAACTGATTTATATCTTTTAAATAATGAAGATAATATTAGCAAAAATCAATAGAAAATCCGAAACAGAAAAATCGGAAAAAGATACGGATACATCTGGGACAATTTATATCTTATATTTACTAGTTCACGTCCCACACTTAAAAATTAACTACACACAATCAGTAGGACGTGCAATACAATAATATCTTTTCAGACGCTCATATTTTCCATTTGTCTTCAGGTCAATTTATTAATGTATATTAGAAAAAATTCAAAATAAATTGTTAATGACGAATCCCGATCCTGCTGTGTGTCATTTTGTTATTTTTCTTTTTTTATCTTAAATTTTGAGACCAGAGGCCCTAGCACGCTCGCCTTATAACGATCGGTAGGATAACTATCGGTAACTTCTCATCGTTCCGTAGGACAACTGCACATCGCTAACGCACAAACAACAGTTGATGTCGAATATCTTAAGGACACTTAGTCATTGTGAACTGTCACTTATTCGTTGGCGATCTGTAGTCACGCTAGGGAACGATGAGAAGTTACCGATAGTTATCCTATCGATCGTTATAAAGCGAGCGTGCTAGGACCTCAGAAGGGAGATTCTGTGTCTTTTGCGACGACGCGTCGCGACGTAAAGTGTTAAATTTTGTGAAATTGGCCGTATACCACACATTTTGACAGTTTTCTTAAATGCGATATTCCGTATCGTGCTTACGAGTTAAATACTGCGTTAAGGTGCTAGTCTTTACGCAAGATGCGACATGTTTAGGTAAATGCTCGTTCATAACTCTGTCCTGCTCGCAAGAAGCTCACACATACTACAATACTGAACAGAAGCACGCACACACACGACTAAACGTAATACTGTTCCCGCATATCACGTGTATCGTGTCTGACCCCCGCAGTCCCCGCGGATTCACATAGCGTCTAGCAGCAATATCATCTACCTACCACCTATTCGGAATTCGGAAGTGCGTGCATAATATTATTATTATTTGTTAATCGTAGAATTTGATCTCGCCTGACTTGTGATTCCTCAATCACAATGATATGCTAATATAATCAATTTGTACCTACACGTTCGGCAATAACTAGGTAAGTAATAATCAAAAACTATTTCACTACGAATCCAAACATCCACAAAAAAAACTATATTTGGAAAAAAAAATGTTAACATTAAGAAAACTATACGAATACAATATATGTCTCCTAACATACAAAATAAATAATAAACTCATACATACAAACACAGAATTCATTAAAACGTCCCCAGTACACAAATATTTTACACGACAACACGATAACATACATTTAAACACCATTCATACTAACTACGGTAAGCAATCCATCAGTAATGAGGGGGGCAATTTATATAATTGCCTTCCATATGATATTAAAAACAAAAAAAGTGTGTGTAAATTAAAAAAAAAAAAAACATTTTTATTCACGAACAACAATATAGTGAAAGTGAATAATATTGTATGATAATATATTGTATGATGTATGATGATATAATGTAATTTAACCTAGTGTAATGTTATGTAATTTAATTCAAATTATAGTTAAGTAAGTGAAAATGTTATTTTCTTTTTTTCTGGAATAAAAACTTATTAAACAAATAAATAATTCATGTATTGTTTATTATAATTTTAGGCGTTATTCTAAACTACCTATATGTTATTATTATATTAGGTATGTTATTCATTTTGGAAGGCGGGTACAGATACCGCCGCCCCGGGGAACCATTTATTGGATAACCAACACCTCTGCCATAGTTCACCCCAAGTGGTTCACCTTAGAGGCGGATGCATCTGCCCACCAATTGCGTGGCAGGCCAGACCGGGAGAGACCGGTCGAGGGAAACCTTTTGATCTCTCCAGCCGGACTCTCCAAGAACATCGCCTTGCACCTTGCACCTTGCACCTCAGTGGGAGGGATGGATTTATATGTTTGTCATTCCTAGAGAAACCGACCCCCCAGATTCCTACCCACCCCTCATATCTTGTTCCTTCCCAGAACTCCACTTTTCCTTGCCAGAACTGCCTCTTATTTCCTCAAAATACCCTCCACACAACATCCCCAAAGATGACATAAACCTTGAGGGGAATTATTGACCTCAGGGCCTCCTGTGTGGATCTAATGTAAAAAAAGATCACATAAAATTTGCTACAATTATTTCTATTATTATCTCCTATCTCTAAACAGTACTGATATACATATTATAGTCCAGTCAAGGAAGGAGGTATAGAGTGCGTGAGCAGGTACCTAAGCGATTCCTTCAGAAACTTGATCAGTGCTTAGGGTGTGACATTACCAAAAGTCTTGACGTGTAGGTGGCGAGCTAGGAGGGGTGGGGTGGGGGTGGAAATGGTCCCAATTTTCAGGTTTCCGCTTATATCTCGAAAACGGTTTGTCGCGGGGTAATTTTTTTTTCAAATAATTTAAGCTCATAAAATTATTTACAACTTTTATTCTATGCGTGATTTTCGAATTCCCAGCCGTTTTTGAGTTAACGTTCCCTAAAAGTACATATTTTCGAAGGAATCATTTTACCTCACATTTTTCATCAAACATTCCTTCTTCGACAACAGGCACGCTTGGCAGTAGAGGCACGCTGCACAATAGGTCATCAATGTTTTTCGGCATCCACATTTGCCAATTACACAATCCTTGGTGCAGCGGCAAAATATCATTTTTAGAAGGACCTCCGGTGCTGGTGGATCTTCTATTGCAATTGGCACCAGGGTGTCTCCTACATGTTTCCACCCTACGAGTGGGCTATAGAGCCGTAAAAAGTCATACAAGTTTGCACAAACAAGCATATAGCACTACTAGTTTTGTGTTTTCTTGATTATCTCTTTTCCAGTGCATTTTTGAGAAAAATTATAATTACCAATTTTGTAGAGCATAACATTTTGTAAAAGACATGTAGTATATGTATTATGTTTTTTCATCTTATTAGGTATCGAGGTTCTAATCCATCAAAATCAGGACAAAAATTGAAAAAGAGAAAGAGGGTTTTACTCGGTTTACATTCTGTTGGTATTTTCAAAATGGCAGCTCGAGCACAGGTGCGCCAAGGTCGAACACTAGGATTTTACAACAGGCGATCAGTTTATAAAACATATTTAAAAAAAAAATTAACTACCAGAATAGTTACGATTGCGACCCCCATATTTGCACTAATAGTCTGAGGGGGTTTCTCTCCATCCTCCTAATAGCTTATCCATACTATAATATAAAGTTTGTTTTCAATTTACGATTGACGGTTTATTTATTTATCAAGTCGGAGTTTATTGTTCGGTACTCGAACCTATTAATATTGGCTATATATTGGATAAGTTGGCCGAGTTTTCTAACCATTGCAAGTATTTTATTTTTAATAATATTCGTTATAGTATGGATAAGCTATTAGGGGAATGGTGAGAAACCCCCTGATTCTTGTAAGGAGTTAATATTATTTTTTTTAAAAAACGACAATAATGAAAACATAATCCGTGTTGTATGCGGTATATATTGTGCTTTTGATGTTTTGTGATGTAAAATGACCGTATACAAAAAACAACTTTCAGATCTTAAAGATATTATAACTGACTACATCTACATTATTTGTGGGAATGTTTTTAGTTTAAGAAAGGACAAAAAAAGTTTTTTTTTATTTTTATATTTATTTGTGAAAATTGTAATTACAACATTATAAATATATATTTTTTAATATCTTATATTAAATTACTACTCTTCCATTTAAAGCATTTGCTTTGCTTGAAAATAATCATTTGATTGCAAATTTGTTGCCCATCACTTACAGAAAAGTTTCCGCGAAACATGTTATTAGGTATATCGGAGGAAGCTTGTTTAGATTTTAGAGTCCTAAAACATTTCACATTATTTTTTGTGTTTAACTCAGCAATATTTATGTAGTTTGTAAGTAACATTATGTGTTCACAGGAATTATTTTGAGTAATATTGTAAAACAGTCGTATGAAAAAATATATTATATTTATTGCGTATTGTAAAAATGTATTATCTACAATACATTATTATGAAATTAAATAGAACTCACGAATAAAAAGAGAGATCAATCCCATCACTATTATTTTGTAAAAATAGTCTCACCATCACTATTATCGAAAACGATGGCTTCACCCCCCCGACCATGCACTCCTTGCCACGACCCGTCAAACGTGAGAATGAGACGACTGCAGTAAATACGTTTTTAGATTTTCACGGCCAAAAGCATTTTCGTTGTTTGTTTTTGGGGTGTTATGCCGTGTTGTGCTACCTCCTTCTTTAGCCGACGTTTCGTCGATCCGGATCTGCCGGATCTGCCCTGATGATGGACACTGCAACGCTGTCCGAAACGTCGGCTAAAGAAGGAGGTAGCACAACACGGCATAACACCCCAAAAACAAACAACGAAAAAAGACTGCAGTAAACTCTCAAATTTACCTACAGAAATCGCTCGAAAAG
Organism: Limnephilus auricula; assembly: GCA_951813805.1. Taxonomy (NCBI): domain Eukaryota; kingdom Metazoa; phylum Arthropoda; class Insecta; order Trichoptera; family Limnephilidae; genus Limnephilus; species Limnephilus auricula. The sequence continues at coordinate 6,237,295 of OX638417.1, forward strand.
GGGTTTATGGAGAATACACTTTTCTACACCGAAACTTTCACGAAATTGAAAATTTAAAAAATATATATGTTTTAGAAAGAAGAAGCTACGTCGGTAGCTTTTTATAATTTTATAATTCTTTATGAGAGTTGAGTTAGCAGCACTTATTCCTTAAATAATATTTTTTGATAAATCGTACATGTTTGACAGTGAATGTTTACGTTAATACGAAACGCATCGAAAATTCGAAAACATACCGACATAGTTTTCACCTTCTAAAAGGAAGTACAAAAAAAATATATTCATTTTGTGCAATTTTCGATGTAGAAAAGTGTTTTTTCCCGGGCGTCCTTTTTGTATGGGCCGAAAAGCGAAGTCTATCATCTTAAGACACCAACTCTCAAAAGTAGTTCCGCTAACGCCGAGATGACGTTGCGTTTGTCACGTAATCGTTGTTAAGAGATGTCGGTCGCGGGAAAATTCGCGAATCGAATGTCGTCGCTTACAAACCTCAAAATAAACGGATGCCTTATCTGTATGTAGTTTTAATGACTAATAAATAGTAATTAGTGTTTTTAAGTTCTAATAATTAATGCACAGGGGACTGGACTAGAGGAGGGGGTTCGCGGGAGACATTGTAGCGGTAGGGGATAGCAGTGGGAAATTTGGAAAAACCATGCTTCCTACACGGACAACTGTATGTGGCCTGATCCAGACACACATTAGGCATAGGCAAGCTATTGAAAGCCATAGAAAATCACAGAAATTTGACATCCGATAACGCACGACGGATGTTGCTTTTTTGTCTTAATTGTCTCGTAACGCTGACTTCGCAAACGATACCACAAAATATACAGATTCACCCTTCAGATACCAATTTTCTAACAGATCTGCTACGGAGTTCTTCTAAAATTCATTGCGATTAAAGTAATTTAATTTCACCGTTCATTTATTATTTATTACGCCCAAAATGTACATACAAATACGGCACACTCTTGAACAAGCGAGTCAAGTGAGATACTCATTTATTTTTATCATTCACAGGTGTTCTTTGTCACTTTCAATTCACTCCACGCCGTACCATAGACATAGCGGATACAAGATTGGAATTTGAGGATTCTACCGTCAATGACACCCGTGTCGTAGTTTTTTTAATTCTTTTTGGGTGACCAACGTTTTGTAAATAACTTATGACGGATAAATATTTATTATGAAAGCTAAATATGTTAATCACTGGTTGTTGTCTCCAGATTTCCCGCACAACGCACATGAGCCGCTCTCAACTAGCAAGCAGCTACGTTAAAAAATACTTCAACTAGTGACGACTCTTCAAATAGTTGTATAGCTTATAGCTCGAAACGTTCTTTGCCAAACACAATTTTCTTGTATGACTAAAGATTCTTACTATCAGCTTTCTAGCACAATATTGTCCTCTACCCTTTCGCTATGGTTTTTGATAACGTACCGGTCTGATGAGTAATTTAGTTAAGTGAAATAGTCCAGACATTTGTTTGTTGTTATTTTAGTAGTTCGTACATAGTTGTAGATGAACCTCTTTCTGTTTACAGAGTGTTTTTGGAATGTTTATACATATTTATAATATGTTTATTTTGGAGAAAAATCAGGAAAAGGCTAGAAGAAGCTAGAATATGCAAGAGGAGATAAGAAATACCACCACAAGGCAAGATGATGCAAGAATATGCATGGAGAGACTAGAAGAACTAATAAGATGCAAACAAAGATTAGGAGAGCCAAGAAGCGAAAAGAAGCTATGAAGCATGAAAATGTAAGCAGTTACCAGGATATACTGAAATACACGAAAAAGAGCAAAGAAGAGTCAAAATGAAGCAAGAAGGGGCAAGAAAAGATCAGAAGTGGCAAGAAAATGACCGAACTCAAGCAAACAAAAAAGAAACAAGAAGAAGCAAGAAGAGAGCAGAGCCGAAAAGAAACGAGAAGATCCCAAAATTGGCAAAAAGAGACAAGCAGAGTCAAGAAAAGACAAGAATACCCAAGAATAACTAAGAAGAGATAAGAGAAAATAATAGCCAAGAATAGAAGAGAAGATTCAAGAAGAAGCCAGAGAGCCAAGTAGAGACCTGAGACACGAATAGTCAAGAAGACATGAGAAGATCCAAGAACAGTCAAGGACAGCCAGAAATAGACAAGAAGAACCGAGAAGCGGCTAGAAGAAGGAAGGCAAAAAGAGAAAAAATTATAACGCTCAATCCATTCCTTTGTTCCTTCCCATCCTAAATTCCAATATTGGCTTATTAGGTTGCCATTTATACCGGTCGATTAAACTCCAACCTCCTTCCTATCCTTGGAGCACGTCTTCCAAGTCCTAAAAAAATGAGTGCCTCCTGGTGTACCGGTCTCACCGGGACAGGATTGCTCCTGGCTGGGGTGGTACAATCGTATCGTATCGTATCTATAATATGTTTATTTTGGTTAGGTACATACCAAAATCTAAATAATTTATTAAAACGGAACCTAATATTACAGTATCATCAACGATCTTAGAATAATTATATAAAAGCATCGTTTAATTTTATGCGATACAAGAGTACACATCTATGGCCATTCAAAAAAACCTCTCTTCTCCCAATGTTAGTCTCCACACAGTACGATACTGATAGTATAGGTTCTTTCAATTGGGGTGCTCGAAATTTATAGCAGGCGTGATGGTTAAAGTGACATCTGTCAAATTTGTTGTCAATTGTTTAGTAGTGTACGGCAAATCACCATGGAAGGTTACAGCGTTGAACAACGTGTGGGAATCATCAAATTTGAAATTTGATCAAGAAAGGCATAGTTATTACGCGCGCCGGCGATGTGAACTGGCCACCGAGATGGTGCGATTTAGTGGGGTTATCTTAATTCGCAGGTCTATGCTAATAAACCGTAACAATTGATGCCTTCAAAGTCAACATAACAAACGCCATCCACGAATTCCGACAGATTTTTGCGACGAAGTCATTAAAAATTGGACCTCCTGAATGCATGCCACCAAGCAATGCCGCGGCGGACATTTGAACTACACCTTTATATATAAAAAACCTCGCGTCACAATGTTCGTCCGAGGTAAACTCCGAAACTACTTAACCGATTTTGATGAAATTTGGCTTATTATGTGTAATTTGGTCCAACTTAAAAGATATGATATTTTTTATCTCGATTCTTCTTCTTTTCTTCTTCCTCGCACTGTCCCAACTCATTGCCTAGGTAGGCTGTTGGGGTCGGCTCTCCTCGTTCTCAGGTTGTAGCTTCTTCGGTTCTGGGTATCGCTCTCTTCCAGGCCGTTTCTACTTCGGATTTTGGAGCATTGAGTCATCCAGGAGTTCTTTGGTCTTCCTCTGGATGACTGTCGATGAAGCTCCATAGACATTGCCCGCTTCACTGTGTGGTCTGGTGGTCTCCGTTTTATGTGACCATATCATCTCAACTGTCATTCCTCTAACTTATTGTTTATGTCCGTGACACCCAGGCTACCACGAATGCGTGAACTTTTAATTTTATCTTTTAGTGGCACTCCTGCCGACCATCTAAGCATTCGCATTTCTGCTGATTCAAGTTGCCTGGTGTAGGAGTTGTACATGGTCAATAGTTTTTACCTCGATTATTGACCTCAATGTTTATTATTACAAATGAAATGTTTTTTATGGGACAATTATTTGAAATTATTTGTAAGTTCCAAAAGATTCTGACAGATGGCAAATAATTGGTTATCTAGGTTAGATAACCACCCAGTCGATGACGTTGTGTTTCGTTAGCCACAGAAACGCGTGGGAGGGTCAGATAGTTACATATAATAATTCATGATTAAAATTAATTCATGATTAATTTAATTGACGATTCTGCATTAACCATAGACATTTTCAATGTCACTTACAGACAGTTCAGTAACTATCTTTTAGCACATGTCACAAAGTAGTAAAACTGCCCTTGTGTACTTTGTAATTTATAATCTTCTCCATGATATGTTGGTGTATAACTGTTTTATGGAGAACATGAAAAAATAAATAAATATACTTTTATAAAAATTTTACGATAAAAAATGCATTCAATTTTTTTTTTTAATTGTGTGGATAACTCACCCACAACTTGTTTTATTTACATTAAAAAAAAAAAATATACATATACATTTACATTTTTAGGCAGCACCGCGCTAGTTGTTCAGATGCATTGTACATATAGTATTGTATCGCTGATCAAAGAACCGGTGGATTTGCATCTATTGTTTTAGCCATAGGTTTTTTTATATTTGTCTAGTGTGTAGTTAGAAGTAAGATTGTAGAAATTATTGAAATTTGTACAGCGCCCTTAAGGTGATTTTTCACAAAAACGGCGCTATACAAGTCATCCAATTATTATTATTTATAATCAAGCGTCCTTGTTGAAATACTCTATATAAATCACTCTGGAATGAGGTGCAAATATACTGTATACTGTAATCATAATAGTAATACATCATATTTTATATGAATGTGAATAAATCGATTGCTAAATATCTCATTACTCATCTCGTGTTTCCTTTGTCGACGGCCCGTTCTGCTTTACTGACTGTTGTGAATTATTGTTGTTGTTGAATGAAGGTGGGTGGGGATAGGAGGGGGTGTTTTTTAGGGGATGCACGGACCATTCATCCCCTACAATGCGAGCGTTGATTGTGCGACTGGCGAATTCTACGTCAACGCTCTGGGGGTTTTTTGCTCTGCTCTGCAGCGCTGTTTATCAGTAGAGTGTATGCTTCGATGATTTTGTTTGGACAGAATGAAATATAACAGATAATGGATGTTATTATAGTTGATTGTTTTTTGGTTGCTGCTTGGGGTGAGGATTATTCTAGCTAAGTGTACTGAGAAAACAATCTTTTCATCTTAGCTTTCAAATGATCGCTAAAAAATCTTACTAATATTATAAACCCGAAAGTTTTTATGGATGTATGTATGTTTGTTACTCTTTACGCAAAAACTACTGAATGGATTTTAATGAAACTTTACAATAATATAGTTCTATACATCAGAATAACATGTAGGCTATAATTTATAAAGCTAGCTATTTATTTTCATTATATTGAAAATAATAATTATTGTTTAATAGAAAATGTCAAAATTTGAGAATGACATTTTGCAAAACAATGATTGTTAAATCAAAATTCTATTTTATAAAATATTTAAATTTGTGAATTTATTTTAAGTACTGGCCTAATACTTTAAATCGAATTATAGATATTTTAAATAAATAGGTTAAGAATTTTCGTACAAACGTAGATGGGACAAAGAAAATGAAATGGATTACTCGAAGTACTTACTAATCCTACGCAGACGAAGTCGCGGGCAGAAGCTAGTTAACAATAATTTTAAAAGATTACAGGGTGTTAAGGAATATATGTACTTGAATTATTTTGACCAGTGATTCATAATATTATTTTGAAAAAAAAAAATGCTTTGAAATTTTGGTCTCCGGTGACATTTTTGATGTGTTTTTATCCTCGTGCATATTTTGTCAGAAGGTCAAAATATTTCCGCTTTGCAATAAAATCTAAATAAATGGAATAATTCTGAACGTTTCGGATAACTAACACACGGAGAAAAATGTTATTAAAAAAATACGATCATTTTATTCGCAAAAACGGTTAAAAACGGGACTGAAGTTCTTACGAACAAATTAACAGTGTTTCGATGTTTATTGGCGGGAAAATGTAAGAATAATTTGTTGGTATACGTACGAAATTACGTATACCAACAAGTTATTCTTACATGTTCTCGCCAATAAACATTGAAACCATTTTAATTTGTTCGTAAGAACTTCAGTCCCGTTTTTAACCGTTTTTACGAATAAAATGATCGTATTTTAGAATAACATTTTTCTCCGTGCAACTGAAAGGTTATGAAAGACGTTTTCAAATTTTATAAGGTTATGAAATACGCTTTCAAATTTTATAATTCGAAAAAAACACACACAATTAGACAATGTCTATTTACATTCTGTCGTTTCATGTGAAAATATATAATACAAAATTTACAAAGTTTCGTGATTTTTTTTTCAAATTGTTTTGGAAACTTTTGATTTTGTAAAGGTGTATATTTTGTGGTTTTATAAAGGTGTAACTTTTGGATTTGAATATAAAGCGTGATTTTTTCTCTTTCTAATACCGTTTAGATCATATTTCTCACCTTAATAGTAAGTGGGACACAAAGACTTGTATGAATTGTTCCCAATAGCGAACAAATTAACCTGATGGGTTCATAAAGTTCCGCTAAATTCTCAAAATATTGTGCGGCGACGGACAACAAAAGGGTGGGGTGACAAGAATCTTACCATTCTGCCACGGAGTTCCTCGTTTAATGTCACTACGAAACGCGTACAAGGCCATGGATATATTAACTAAAATATTAACAACATTGTTCCTTGGGTAAATATTCCCCTGTGCCTTGAATAAAATTACACTTGGTCGTTCCATTGAGTAGCTAAGCCCTGGAATCGGCCTTACGGAATTTTGACGGGATCTCCGTGACGTAACTTTTGGGAAAGTATGATTATTTTTTAGCTTGTTCCTCATTTCCTTATGAAAATTTCCCCTCTTCCACGAAGCGTGGAAATACCCCCGAAACGGTGAAATTTATGAAACCAATCTTTTTCCTGGAAAAATTTAAAGCGTTTGAATGAATATGTGTGCTTTTTCGAATACTTGTTAGTAATACATTATTTCGTTTGGTACTGAATGTTTAATTTGATGATCTACTTGACTCTGAGTAGAAACGGGCGGTCCGTTTGATAGATTCCCCTATATTAATGGAAAATTCTCCGAGAAACCAGCGTCATTGATCCCCTCGGGAAACACCTCAAACGCGCCCTCAACATAAGTACATGGCTGACATTTGTCACACGATAACGGATCGCTTCTAGAACTTGTTCTAGAATTCATCAGCTCGGCTGTGGAATAATTTGCCGGCCTCGTTTCCTCCCTCACACAACATGAGTCTCTTCGAGACCCGTGTTCACTCCTTCCTCTCCTCAAAAAGTCCATTTATACATCATCTTCATATTTCATTGACATCATGTATTTTTTTCATATTAATATAAGTATAATAGTAGCGGTACTTTCTTTAGCGGCGGCGAACTTACACCGGCAGAGAGCTAGTTACGGAATTTTGATGCGGAGATGTTTATGTGGTGAGGATCAATTGGTGACTGAACGTGGGTAATTAAAAAATATCAGGTCTACAAATTAGGAAATGTAACAATACTGACCAAGTACGGCGGTTCATGACATACAGGGTTTTAATTACGTACTTGACTTACTTTAACCGTTGATTCCTGACATTATTTGAAGTAAGAAATTTAAAAGAAATTTTGGTCTCCGGTGACATTTTCGATGACTTTTTTTTTCCCAAAAATTTTTTTCTTCTAAATAAAACCAAAAAAAAAATCTTCTGCGTGTCATCACTGGTCACTTAGCCAAGTAACCACAAAACTCTAACCCCGCTCCCAATTGTCCAACACCTACTGTTTTTTTTAATGTTTTTGTAGAAAAAAAAATCAAAAATGTCACCGGAGACCAAAATTTCATTTACATTTTTTACTCCAAATAATGTCAGGAATCACCGGTTAAAGTAAGTCAAGTACGTTCCTTAACACCCTGTACAGATGTATAATGAAGGTGAGAGATAAGCGTAGCTGTGTACTGTGTAAAGGCCCTATCAACAATTATATTACATATTGTTATTAATATAATTTTCTCTAGTACATAGATGTAGGTTTGTTCATTTTAATTATTGTTTTACTAAATATTTAATTTTCTTTTGTTTACAGGTAAGTCTATCAATGTTTACAAGAATTATTTTACACGTACCCTGGAAAGGAACAATTAATTGGTAAGTAATTAATTATTTCATATCTTTTGAAGTTTTATTACATCATCAGCAGGTGCGTTCGCATGTTGAAGTTATGCTACCAGAAATTTGATTGTGCCCACTCTTGAAATTCATTCGCTTCCAAAAACTTGACCAAATTTGAGACATGTGTAGATAAAAGATTGGAAAAGTCTCTTTCGGCTTGGAATATATATCAGATTTTTTACGGAACCAGTCTTAGAATACCGATAACGTTATTAAATATTATTAATAATTACTGTTTGAAACGTTTACAGATGTTCATATTTATTACATTAATGACTTTGCCATTGTGATGTGCACAGATAGATATTAACACTATAAATATTATTATTTTTTTCGTTGTTGGTTTTTGGGGTGTTACGCCGTGTTGCGCTACCTCCTTCTTTAGCCGACGTTTCGGACAGCGTTGCAGTGTGCATCATCAGGGCAGATCCGGCAGATCTGACGATGTGTAGTTGTTAGTGTTAAGTGTGTGCTTATTTACTTGGAAGCGATACCTTGTCGCCAGCTCCAATCCACTACGAGCTGGTACTGGATTGAAGCTGTAATACCTACCAGCTCGTAGTGGATTGAAGCTGGCGACATGGTATCGCTTCCAAGTAAATAAGCACACACTTAACACTAACGACTGCACATCGTCGGATCTGTCCTGATGATGGACACTGCAACGCTGTCCGAAACGTCGGCTAAAGAAGGAGTTAGCGCAACACGGCATAACACCCCAAAAACAAACAACGAAAAAGATACGTATATATCTGGGACTTGATTGAGTTTCGCTAATATTGTCTTTATTAAATAAAATATTACAATTTGAGTTTTAACGCATTAAGTTAAAAATAATAATAAACATAATTTTTAGTACAAATACTTCTTTTTGCTATGACTTATAGTTAATAAAATTAGCACATGTATTTTTAAAATATACGAGGCTGTTTATAAACATGTCTATATCGTCACATTCTATGGCTTTATACAATCTACACATTCGATACATTGGATTGAAATAGGCAATATTGTTATCAAATAACTAAAGATAAAAAGTTTTATAACTTCTTATAACATATATTAAAAACTTTAATGTTTATATTACAATGAGAGGTTTCAAGCTTGTGTTAATTATCATTTTATGTATTTTTTTAATTGTCGTGGTAAAAGATATAGTAGTGTTTTTTTTTGTATCGATCGTTCTTACGAAAATCATTGATGTATAATAACGTCACACTAACATTCTAAATTTACAAAAAATAGATTTTTTTCAACAATTGGTTATTTTATCTTGTCAGTTTTCTTTCTCCTGCTACTGGATAAAATGTCCTGAATAGAAAAAAACGAGACAAAAAATCTAATTACCAATTCTTTTAGGATTTTCAGTCCTGAAGCTTCATATTCCCCCAAGGATCGCTTACGAGAGAAGTCCTTAAAACTTTCCGTTATTAGTATTATTTCATTTCGCTCAATATCGTCCACTCCATTTTCTTTTCCCTTTCGTTGCCATGTTCGTTCGCCCGTCTTTTCCCAACCACTGCTAGGGATGTCACGAAATTTGTTTAATATTCATTTTTACAATAACAACACAATTTTTACATGTAGATGGAGGTAGCACAACACGGCATAACACCCCAAAAACAAACAACGAAAATGCTTTTTGCCGTGAAAATCTAAAAAACGTATCCAATTTTTACATGTTTATACAGTGTTAAAATAGTAGATAAGAATAGCTTTTCCTCACCATAAAGAGACGAGGCTCTTGTGTTTGGTGAGGGAATTTTAGTTCAGTTATATAATATCATGTGTGAAAGTAAATAATACAATAAGGCAAAAAAAAGGGATAATTAAGAACATGCAAGATTTATTATTAAAGAAATAATAATAATAGTGAGATATGGACTCTTATAGTAGTTTTAGGTATTTTTTTTTAATTTTTGCTGAAATTTCTGAATGTTTTCGATAACTTTCAGATATAATGGTAGTTTGTTAAAATATGTTATACCTTGATAGAGATAAGTATTTTGTGTATGCTTTGTACTAAATTTAGGGATTTTGATAGTATTCTGATATCTTGCTGATGAATGGAATTTTAAGTTATTTAACTGTACTTCTTTGTAAATTTGTAATATTGGATATTTTTTATATATTTTGTTTATTGTAGGTACATTGAATATTGAAAAGAGAATTTCAGTAGAAAATTTGGTTGGTTTTTTCAATATTACTTTAATTATCAATCTTTGAACAATTTTGAATGGATTTAAAAAATTATTATAAGTTCCTCCCTAACCAATAATACCATATTGCAATATAGATTGAACAATTGCATAGTACACTCTTTTTAAGTTTTCTAATCTAAGAATATTTCTTAGTCTTTTATATATAAATACATTTTCTAATTCTTTTGACAAGTCCACAAATTTGTTTTTTCCATTTAAAATGTTGATCAATATATATACCGAGATATTTAATTTCAGAAGTTGGATTAAGTATTGAACATGCTTGGTTGCAATTTGTTATGTTACATTTAAGTTGATGTATTATAATTTTTAGTTCTGGTTTTAATCTAAATTAATTGATGGAAAATGGGATAAATTTAGTTTTTTTCAGTATTTAATGAGAGGAGGTTTTTTTTCGAACCAATTTTTCAGTATATTAATATCAGTATTTGCTAAGTTATTAACTGTATTCCAATCGGCATCGATATTTTCAAATCGCATATATTTTTTCCATCGAACTTTTACCACTGTTATAATACATTTTACTTGCTTTTATAGAATGTTATATTGCCATCATTTAAAGCTTTCTAAAAAAATTTTTTTTTTCAAATGGACATTATCTTTAAACGGCTACAAGTAACAACGTTAATATCTCGTTCTTTCTCATAAACAAACAAAGGATTATATTATTTTACATTTACGTATTTAACCTGACAATACTTCGACTATTGTAGCCTTTGTATTCCCAATTTAGCTTTGTATTCCCAATTTAGCTTTGTATTCCCAATTTATTTTTGTGTTCCCAATTTAACTTTGTGATGTAACTGTAAGTTTATTTATTCAATAATTGAATTGCCAATATAACGGTCACAGGCGTCTTAGGTTCAGATGCTCATAAATCACACATTAAATAAAGAACGACATTACAAAAATTCCATATTTATGAAATTCAGAATATAAAACAGTAAGGAATATTTATTTTCATTGGGAATAAAATAATTTTATTTGCTAAAATTACTAATTTCGGAATTCTCCTGTTCAATGAAATCTACAATTTTTGCATTGAATTTAAGCTTCATTTTCAAAATTGCAAGTTTTTGTTTGGGGAATCTAGAAAAGCGATAAAGTACCTACCGACCTGTAATATAATATTTTAACAGAAATTTTATTGCCATTTTCAAAATTGGAACTGATTTGTCTGATTTTCAAACTTGATGTATTATTTTTAGATGAGACACGAAGCGAATAAATTGATTTCACTTTTTTTACCTTCAATTGGTCCAATTTGATCTCTAACGCCGTACGAATCCGGTCCCCGCGTGATAATAGTAATAATACGTTGTAACGAGATATTGATGTATGACTATCCCGTGATTTTTCACTGTTTTGCGCTAGTACTTAACTTACATAAGAAGTATGACTTCCATGGTATTCTCTATAAGAGACGACTTAGTAACAAATGTAGAAAACACATATAATTGGATTAAATCCCTGTAGACCACCCCTCTCCCTCATATGTTATATATATAAACCGTAGATTAAGAATATTTTTTTAAGAGTCTGAAGATGGCTTTAACAGACCGAAACCGGTTACGGTCAAATAAAAAAATGTGGAAATAAGTTTTAAATTTGGATATGATTTAAGATTTTCACGGCAAAAGTAATTTTTGTTGTTTATTTTTTGGGGTGTTGTGCCGTGTGGCGCTACCTTCTTATTTAACATCCCAAAAATAAATAACAAAAAAAAAATTGTTTTATTATATTATTAGAACATTCCATCCCTAATGCTCGCCTCGTCTGTTGGCCAAGCGTTCGCATTGTTGAACTGTGTGAGAAAACCGGAGAATTCAGAGAGAATGACGAGGAATATATTACGTGTAGAGCGGGAGGAAGAGAGGGTGGAAAAGAGAATAAGGAGTAGTTTAAAAAGTTTCGCTTTCTCCCGCGAGAGGGGCGCTCCGGAAACTCTGTAGTCCTTCCTAACTTGGGTCTTAGTCACTGAAGAGATAATTCTATAGAAATGTATTGGGGGCGTTCCGCTGTGAGGCGGTAACGGGTACAGGTACGGGTACAGGTACGGGTACGGGTACAGGTACGGGTATGGGTACAGGTACGGCCCTTGAACTATTTGTTGCGTGATCAACACTTCTATCATAGGTCACCCCAAGTGGTTCGCTAGTTCGCAGTTCATGGGGTGATGTTTGCCTAGGACTTGGCGGCGGATGGGTGTGCCCGCCTACTGCTTGGCGAGAATAGAGATAGACACTTTGACCTCTCCGGCCGGATTCTCTCGACGCATCGCCTTGAACCGCAGCGAGAGGGATTGATTCATACATCTGTCACTGCTTGATACATTGACCGCTAGATTCCTACCCACCCCTCATAGCTTTTTCCTTGTCCGACGTACTAATCCATCCCTCCCGCTGCAGTGCAAAACGATCTGTCGAGATAGACCAGCTGGAGAGGTCGAAAGGTCTCCCCAAACCGGCCTTTACCCACCACGCAGCTGGTGGGCAGGATCATCCGGCGTCAAGATGTGAACCAGGGCACCCCTGCTTAGTCACTAAACGTAGCGAACCACTTGGGGTGACCTATGGCAGAGGTCTTTGTAATGCAATAATTCCCTAGGCGGCTGTACCTATACCCACCTCCAAAATTGTAATTTAGGTTAGTTTTGTTTGTTATTTTTCTTCACTGTTTGATTTGGCGACGTCAGTTTTCTTTTCAAAAAGGTTGTAAGAGTTAAACTTCCAGGTTTTTTCGGTTCAGTGGTCTTAGTCGATATTTTGTCGACTAATCCGCTCGAGTCTTATCGATTCTATTGAGTTGCGAGCTGGATGTGTAATTCGGAATATATTATAGCAAGAAATGGCTGAAGCTAAGGGAGTGATTATTGATGTTAAGTGCGTAGCTGTTGTTAAGAAGTTGGAATAGAGACACGAAGATTATAAATTCGTTGAACGAGCTTTAGGAAAATTCGATAAAAATAACAGAAAATTAAAAATATAAATAGTTAAGCGATTTTTAACAACTATCACTGGACAATACATGGCAGATTTAGGTCTATCAATTTTTGCCATCTAAAGTCTAAATGCTGTCAAAAATTTGAACAAAAGAAATACGTATTACAATCATAGAATTATTGATAATAAATAAAATTTCATTTCGTAACAGTTGATCCCCGACAATTGGCCCCCTGCGTATGCAGTCGGTTTAAGGAAATACGATATAACTTCTTAACCAACCCGTATCCCCGCAGGGGTAGGCAGAGAGGACGGACCGCCAAAAACTCGGTTTTGGCATACACTCCTCGCCTCATTCACATTCATACATCGTCTCATACCTCCTCTTCTATTATTCTGACTTGACATGACCCGACTCAAGTATCTGATTCACTTGATCGTGCCACGTCTTCCTCGGGCGTCCCCGACTCTCTCTTCTAATATTCTCTTCTCATATGAGTAATTCTAATATTTTCTTAGGATTTTAACTGTGACATGTAATCATTGTTTATGGTATACTTATGCCGTGGATATTATATAGATAAAATGGCTCTGAATGCCGTTTGATATCTTTGCCACACGTGAATTTCTGCGAAACGACTGGACCTTAGTGTAGACTATCTTATGCCCGCGACTTCGTCCGCGCAGGATTAGTACTTCGAGTAGCCTATTTTCTTTTCCTAGGTCCTAGGTATGTTTATGTTTATACCAAAATTCTTAACCTATTTATTTAAAATATCTATAATTGATTCTATTCAAAGTATTAGGCGATTAATTCACTAATTTAAATATTTTCTAATATAGAATTTGATTTAACAATCATTGTTTTACAAAATGTCATCCTCATATTTTGACATTTTCTAATAAGCAATAATTATCATTTGTAATTCATGGAAAATAGCTAGCTTTATAAATCATAGCCTATATGTTATTATTATTAAGTTTTTATTAAAATCCATTCAGTAGTTTTTTCGTGAAAGAGTAACAAACACACATAAATCCACACAAACTTTCGCGTTTATAATATTAGTAAGATTTAACGTTATCCTTTTCATTAAATCAAAATTGTGATTTTACGTTCCATCCAGTACACTTACGATACGACAATACCGCGATTAAAATCTATTGTCACATTTCGTCGTTGTTTATTTTTATTTCACCCGCTTTACAACGGAGAAATATGACACCGTTACAGCGCGGGGTAGATTCGTGAAAGCGGAAGTGTTCACGTTTCGAAACTACCCTATAAAATATCGTCCGCTGCCGAATTTTTACATAATCTGCTTTGAAAGGATTCTTTAAAACCAACGCGGATAGTGTTGTGCGGTTATTCTGTACGTGATATGTGCTGTTTGTCGTTTTTAATGTCAACACTACTACAAGTACTATCCTCACAACAGCACCGAGATTCTATTTTTCATCATTTGCATAATATTGTATGACATGGGAAAGAGTGGTTCTTCTTTCATGTTCAAGAAGCTACGCTAGTATGAAGTCGTTGTTCTGTTAACCTTTAGAGCAATTTTGAGAGATATTTCTCCTAGACTTCAAACACAACTGTTGAGTCTTTTTAGGAGATATTTCTCCCAGCCTGTTACGGACCCATAAAAGTTATGCTAAACTCGTGTTTATTTACGGCGAGATATATGATTTGAACATTGGTAGAAAGAAAGAACACCACCCTTTGTATTTGAATTTTAAAGCTTGCCATAGATTCCCGAATAATTTGAAATTATTCTATGAAATAACTTTTTTAATTTGTCAAGGTTTAAAAATTATAATGATAAAAATGTTTTTGTATAAAACGAAAAGAAGTGAAGAGAAAATATATTTTGTAATACTTTGTCTTATTAAATAATTTTTTTTATTTATTTATTTGCGTTATACAGTCTATACATTTATATATGACAGTGAATAAGTATGTTTATGTCATTGAACAATAAAATAACGACATTTAGAGACAGGACCATAATTTTAAAAAAATGTAACAATATACTTAATACAAACAATTCTGATTAAATGCATCTTTAATTTACAAAGTGTTTTATGATATACATATTTCTAAGGTTTACACTTAAATTTTAATGGATATCAATAATATCTTTGAGGAAAAGATTTCATTAAAATACAAACTACTAAAAGTAAAAGAGAAAATGTGAGGAATTAATAAAAAATAAAAAATCAATGAAATTAAGTTTTTGGTTAAACATGTGGCATTCGATGGAATGTCATTTTTTATGAATGTTGTCAATTTAGCAAGGTTTAAATATGTTTTTTGGTTTCATATTAAGCGGTAATTAAAGTTTACACGATAAAAACATCGATACGCGACTTTAATAAAATGAATCTATGTTTTGGTAAAAAAAATTAAATGCTTAATTGCATTAGGTATGTCAATTTGTAATTCTAAAATATGAAAGAGTTTTTTATCTGCTTTCAAGAACAATGGTTAATTTTTAAATACGTTAAAAATAGCGAATTTTTCTTGAATCGAATGTAATTTGGGCTTTTATTTCAAAACGTTTTTCTGTAAGAATGATTTTTTGCTTCTTTTAAAACCGTCTTCGGCCAAGAAGTTTTTCTGTCATAACGCATTTTATCGTATTTTTTTTCTGTCAAAACATTTGATACAATAGACAGCACGCAAAATACAATCACGATTAAGTGCAAAATACGCATAATTGGGATTGTATAGATAATAATAATTCTTTAAAAGAAACATGAAAAATTAGTTGAAGATAATATTTATTGGTCGACGAAAATGACGTAAAAAAATCAGGTTACAACATTTTTCAAGAAGTTAGAGGCGTAGTCCCGGTGAGAAGGAGATCCTAGATTCTTCTTTCAGTTGCGGCCGTTAACTTTTTATAACCTCTAAGATGTCTTTTGCTGCTTCATCAAGTACCTACCGATTCTTTTCTCAGAACATTGAGACAGACAAGACACTTGACATGACGCCAAACTTTCACTAAGCCTCGAAACTCATGGGCGAATTTCCCGAAACAAGACGCTGCCGTCGCCTATAACGATCTAATGCGCTGGACTACGATACGCTCAATACACAAAGAAAAGTTATTGTATTTTCTGAATCAATACAAAAAAAGTACACACGACAAAATCGAATCGTATTCCGGTCTGTGTATTTATTTTTTACGCCCGGCGCGTGCCTCGCGCGGTCTTGTTTCTACGTAATCATCCCTAACTTTTAACGGGCAATCGTTTCGAGTTATTGCTTTTTGAAAAATCATCGGTAATTTCTAATTTAATGCCTCGTTCGTGACCAATATTCGATAAATGGCTGTCGGTGAAGGGGGTGGACGTCTTCCGTGATTTTTCCACATTTCCATTGAGGGTTGCTTTTAAATTTGTGCGCGAGTGTGTAATGCTGACTAACTACCCTGTTGAATGTTATCAAGGCTGTAAATAAGGCTTTCATCGTACCCACGTTTTGTAACTAGCTGACTAACAAATCATCCTGCCGTTTGTCAGAGGATGGACTGCCACAGAACTCGGTCTTGAGTGGCATGCATTGCTTTATGACCAATGGTTGTGATTTTATTTGTTTATTGCGGGTTGAAATATTAAAAAATGCTCAATTTATTCATTTAACATCTTCGGCTGATTGTTGTGGCCAACTGAATAAATGGTAGCATCATTTTTTCTATTTTAATTTTTCTTTATGGACCGTTGTTTTTCTTAGCGCAGGTAGAGCTTTTCAGTCTTAATGGACTTAACTGGCGTGAGTTAGTCCTTTGTTCGTCTTGTTACAATGTTTATCCCAAAAAACTGGTTCCAACTCAGAATCCAGTCAATGAGTTGTTGAGTTGAATCCATTCTGATTTATCCTTTACTTTATAAGCAACTTTACTTTTTATCACCTTTTTTAATGTTTATTACGCACATTATCCAATACTTCATTTACCATCGCAGATAAGAAACGCTTCGAGTACCAATACAGTAGTTGTCTACTAATCTCATAATTTATTATGTATTATTGGATAATTTACAACGTAGTAGCTGATCCCCGGCATGCGTTGCAATGCCACTTAAATAAAGAAATTGTTTCTCCCTTCGTGTCCTTTTCCATTCGTCCCCTTTTCCCTTCCGCCACCTCTTCCTCACCCTCAAACTGTTCCCCTCCCGCGTTCCCTTTTCACCTTCGCCACGTTCCTCATACCCCTCTCCCGCTGTCCCCTTTCATGCGAACCTCCACCCTTACGAATTCCCCTTCCATCTTCTCCACCTTCCCCCTCCCTCGTCCTCTCTCTCGCGAATCACCCCTCCTTCATTCCCCTCTACCCTTCCCGGATTCCCCTCCCCCTCTCATCTTTTTTCCCATAAAATACAATTAAATTTTTTTTTTGCAAATTTTATAACTCTAGAACTCACCAATATAGAAATATTGCTATATAGAAACCTTCACGGGCATGTCCACAATAACTCACCAATTTTTTATCGCAATGATGGTATAGGAAATATCTCTAAATAAATCAAACACGCGAACTCTCAAACGTACGAAATTAAAATAATCGTTAGGTTTTCTGAAATTATCAAATTTTCTGCGCAATTTTCTTAATTTTTCTTTCCGTAAGAACCTTTTACAAAGTCAGATACGTTTTAATAATACAAAAGTATAAAACCATTTTGTTTATACCTTGATATTGGCTACATTTGCTTCAGCTTGGTTTTTCTAATTCTAGAATTCGCCACAAGAGGACGCTACTTTCGTTGGACATTTCGTTACATTTCTCCGTGGACGGGCCCCAGGCTAACGTAAATACTGCGCTTTCACGAAATTTCCCTTTCAAAGTAGTTCACTTTCTTCTGAAATACCTACCAGCTCGTAGTGGATTGAAGCTGACGACACGGTATCGCTTCCAAGTAAATAAGCACACACTTAACACAACAAATTCACATCGACGGATCTGCCCTGATGATGGACACTGCAACGCTGTCCGAAACGTCGGCTAAAGAAGGAGGTAGCACAACACGGCATAACACCCCAAAAACAAACAACGAAGAAAACTTTTACAAAGTCTTCGAAAACTTTAAAAAAACGATGGATGCAATAGGTAAAGTCGTTCTGAATTTATGGCGTGACCAAGGGAAATGGGATTCATTTTTATATGTGAGGATTACATAGGTACAAGACAGCATTTAATGGCGTTTTGATTATACGCACCGTTTCGATAGTTTATCTATTATTCATACGCCGTTGGAGTGAAAATAGATTAAAATAATAATGATCGATTGATAGAGCCCTTACGTTGAACGTCTTGATATTAATGACTGTTCAATTTTCAGGGAGTGTCTTGAGCATATACCCCAGTACAACGTTTACAAGCCTTGGTAACAAATACTTAAACAATATGGATGTTTTGATAATTTGAACTTGGCAAACTTCAAACGCCGTATGTGCCAACTATTTCTAACTATTTCATAAACTATCGTGAATACCAATTTTAAACATTTATAACATCTGTCGTACACAATCACTCCACGTATCAGATACAAGCGGAAGTGCCGCCATCTCTAATTTTAAAATTGAACAACTGTTGAAGTTTTAATAAAATATTACCTATAGTTGGTGTTCGTTTTTAACTAATATTATTGTTGATTTGGAGGATATTGGCAGATTATCTATTTTTATTTATATTCTACGCTACCTACTTTTGTAAACTCTTACATTTATGTAACCTGTATTTTGTTTCTTATATTTCAAGTTATTTTTATTTTGTCTCTTTTTATTTGTAATAAAAAAAAACATGTACTGCATTGTATGTAAAAGCCCTATGGGCGTTCAAATAAATAAATGTTATGATTTTAAGATTTTAGGTTTCAGAACGAGTTCATTTTATTTTGGGTTGATGACCTATTACCCTTAAAAACTTATAATCCAATTCATATATGTGTCATGAGAACAGAGAGAAGGACCAATCTTGTCCTTAAGATATGGCATTCGGAATTTCTACCTACATGCAACACATTTCCCTTGAACACGTTAACACACTTAGATACTTTTTTAAGCTCTTAAAAAAAAAGTTATTTATTTTTGGGAGCGAAACACAGCATAACACCTTAAAAAATAATTAACAAAAATACTTGATAATCTCTATTCAAAAGTCGAGTTGAATAGATAATTATGTTTTTTTTGTTTATTCGAATACCGCCCAAGAGTCCCAATTGCTCCCGTCTGAAGCCAGTTAGACTGTGTCATCCCCAATTGGGCAATGTTGTGAGGCTGAAGTTATAGGGAAGGAGAAGGAGATGGGAAAGAGGAAGGTTGGGCTGTACCTGGCTATTCAGATCTGGTCACCAAACACGGCTAAATCCGTTTCAATTCTGAATGGTGGTCTTACACCAGGGCGATACGGAGAGTAACTTACCCTCTGGAACATGCCGCAAATAAGTATACTATAATTGTGAAATTACACAAATTAAACTATTAAACAAATAAAATTTATTAAATAAAAAAATTAAATTTATTTATTAATCCCAGTTGCGACCGCTGTCTTTAATTTTTCTGTGTCTTGTTCATTTTCATATTTTTATTTAAATTATTAATGTGATCTTCTTCTTCAATTATTATTTCAAATTATTCGGAAGAGTCGAATGTAAATACAAAGCGTGTTGTTCTCTCTTTCTGAAACTGTTTAAATCAAACAAGTATATCTCACAAAAAGACTAGGTTTTTTTAATGTAGGATTAATTCTGATGAGATTTTTGGTCTAATTTAAATTAATCGTGTTTTATCAAATATTTTTACAAGAGTCGCTTTTACGCTTATTAATCTCCACCTTTTTTTAAATATTAGCGCGCTCCCTCTTTCATTCTTATTTACATGCCTCCTTTTCAAGCCATCTTCATTACCTAATATTTTTCTTTTTAAACGCTTTTAACGGAGCCTTAATCATGAAAATGGAAGGTACCCTCGACTAGAATACCACTCTATTTCTCATAAAAATCATATTACACAACTTTTATGTCGGATGTCGATAAAAAACTGTATTTTTATCTCGACAAGCCAGAAATCACCGAAAGCAGGCATTTACTATAGCATCCTCATGATGAAATCTTGTTGTACGATCATTACGTCTGGAGATATGTTTGCTTTCCTGAAGATTGTCATATTAGGTATGTTACATATTTGTAGGTACTCGTGGTACGACCATAGTTTCTTATCAGTTAACGACGGAATATGATGTATACGGGAAGTTCGATGCTGTTGTTTAGGGATGGCGAACCAGTGGCAAATTTCGAAATAAATTTAAGTTATCTTACTTTTTTCTTTTTTTTTCTGGTTCCAGTTTTTATTCATACAAAATATGTATGTAAGACCATAGTTTGCAATGCAAACACCAATTAGCTATTTTGTTTTAATCCTTTATTTTTAAGTAGATAAAACTTATATTTATTTTTTTATTTAATTTTTTTTTATTATTATTTAAATAATTTTGCTAAACAAACGATGGTTATCTTCATATTTTAATTGGTTATTTGTTTAATTTTATTCTGTTTCTTCTCTTTTTGTTTTCTTCTTCTTCTTATTTTATCCAACAAATTTATATAGGACTTTTTATTTTTATATTATTTAAATATCTGTGTTCCATATATCATCCTAATTTGACTGCCCTAAAACGGGATTCTTCCTAGTTGGGCAGCCAAAACATTCAATAAATAATGTATAATACACGTATAAAAAAAAGTAAAAAAATAAAAATAATAATATCAATAAAATAAAAATGACAAACTTTAATCGTTGTCGATAATATCGACGCTGGAAAGAAAAATTGTTTGTTTGTGCTTGTGTTCATCAAATCACCATAATTTCCCAAAACATGTGAGAAAATCTAGAAAACTTGATTAACAATATAAACATTTTTACTTTCCAGCGTCGATATTAACGAATTGTCAAGCGAAAAATATATATTCGCATCTAGAAATTAAACCCAGAACCTCAGATTTTCCGGATCTTTGCCATGACTACTGACCTAAGTTAGGGTGATTTTCTAAAATCAATCATCAATACGATCAATCAAAATAATATTCCTCTCTTTTGTTGTCAGCAATACACCGAGGTCCAGTTGTTTCGCCGAAATTCATAGTAACTTTGTAATCAACTGACCAATTACCATTTAGTTTTGTTTGACATTTAAACCCCGGAGTATTTTTTTTCGCTCTAAGGTCTATATATATCATATGGGTCTCATAGAAACCGATATGTCTCCCTCACTATCATGGTTCGAAATATTATCTAAACGCTGTTAGAAAGAGAAAATATCATGCTTTATGTTCAAATCTAAAAGCTAAACGCAAAATAAATAAAATTTACACTTTTATGACTCCAAAGTTTCTAACAGCAATTCGAAAAAAAAAATGAAACTTTGAGCATTTTTTTAAAAAATTATTTTGACATGAAACAATAAAAAAGTGAGGTTATAATAACGTTTATAATACATTTGTTTAATAACATGTGTTTTTCTTTTTCTTCATTATCAGTAATTTTAATCGGAAAAACTGTAAAGTCAGCCATTTTTTACATTTTTTTATGTTTGCATGCAAAAATTTTATATTTCAAAAATTATATGCTTATTTTAAATTTGAAAGCCTATTTCATCACCTTTCCTAATCAGTTTTTAGTTTTCGGATTTATTTGGATTTTATTGCAAAACGGAAATATCACGACTCTCTGAAAAAATACTCTCTGGAATAATAGAAGAGCATGTATGAGAAGATGTTCTTACGAATGTGAATGAAGCAAGGAGTGTATGCTAAAACCGAGTTGTTTGGCGGTTCGTCCTCTCTACCTACCCCTGAGGAGAAACGGCGTGATGGTTAGAGTTATGATATCTATTTTTACCAAATACTCAAAAGTTAACCCTGCCACTGCCTCGCAGTACTTATTTAGAACTCATTGTATTTTTATTGGATACATAGTGTTTGCGTATGAAAGAAAAAAAACCAACAGTATTTTATTAGGTGTTCGTTGTCATGTATAATTCCGTCATCACATCGCGTTCATGTTTCTGACGTGTTTGCGCAGAACTTTACCCGTAACAGGTTGTCGATCTCTTCCCACGTCTTTGCTAGATACATCTCGTGGGAGGAGTTGGGTAGGGGGTGGATGGGTGGATTAAGGCTGTGTGACGGAAGGAAACCGCCAGATCCGCAGCTCGGAGGCTGTATGCTGTGCGCTTCCCAGAAAACGCGTGATTAAGATAAGGCCGCAAGTTCATCACCTGTGCTGAAGCTATCTCCTCACTAAGTAGATTATATACTCTAGAAATGCCTTTCACGTAGATTTTTTGGTGCGGCCACACCGAAAATTAAATTTGATCTGACAGCTTTGTTGCTATAAAAATATTTGTGCGAGCATTTAAAAACAAATAATGTCTTAAGCCCATTGTTCACGTAACTCCTTACAAGCGACGCTACCGCTACCTGTCATACTATTTTGTTAGTGCAGCGCCTAGCGACGATTTCAAACACTACACGGAGAAAAATGTTATTCGAAAAAACGATCATTTTAATAGTAAAAACGGGACTGAAGTTCTTACGAACAAATTAACAGGTTTTCAGTGTTTATTGGCGGAAACATGTAAGAATAATTTGTTCAACCAACAAATTATTCAATTCAATCATTATTAATAATCAATTTCGTACCTTACCTCTAGCACACATGTCAAATATGTCAAAATCGCAGAGTAACTCCAGCGTAACTATCGGTTTTTGGAAAGTAAAAGCAAAAGTTAAAAGCGACCTAATGCGGTCTACGCACGGTGCTGCGAACAGCCCGACATATTGGGCTGTTAGCAGCTGGCTATTGTCTCCTGTCTTCTTTTTCCTCGTGCGAACCCGTAACATTCTGTTACATGTTGTCTTCTGTCTCTTTTATTACAGAACAAATTCAATATCTCATTTCACTGCGGCGCATCGGTTTGTACTAGCGGCAGACGGTTTTTTCCAATTGCAGGCAACGTGAAACAGAGTGTTACGGGTTCGCATGAGGAAAAAAGAGACAGGGAACAACCTCCAACTTACGATTTATAGCCAGCTGCTAACAGCCCGATATGTCGAGCTGTTCGCAGCACCGTCAGTAGGGCGCTTTAAACAGGCGGTTAAATATATTGAAAAATGCATTTTGTTTAAATTTAACTTTAGCAATTTATTATACTCTTCTTTTTACATTAGCAGGCGTTAAAACACACGGTCTTAATTATAATTTTTTTTAATTGATAAACTAATGTTTAAGACAAGATTTTTTATGCATAGCACAAAGGGTAACAATTATTATAAGCTGTTGAATGAAACACTAGGTGTATATTGAATCATTAGGCGGGTAGGAGGAATCCCGCCGTAGCTTAATGGTAGAGCACTTGACCGGCAATCAAAAGGGTGCGGGTTCGAGTCCCGTCGGCGATATGTATCTTTTCTCGGAAGATTTTTTCAATATAGATGAGTGTTTCAGGCTAATAATTATTGCTTATAATAATACGGTCTTAAATGCATTACATGTTCTTCAAAAGACAAACTTAAGAGACAATCGCTAATGAGAGTTTGAAAAAGTTCTATAGTTAGAAAAATAAATTCTACACAATGTTTGCAATAATGTAATTAAAAATATCATTGTCTTATGCGCCAGCGATATTAGAGTATTAATTATCTTTGTAAGTTTCGCAGAGTAGCTTTAGCCATGTGATGAACTATGAAACCAAAGCCGGAAGGGCAAACTAAAGTTTGGTTAAGTTATTAAGTTGGATTACTATTAAAACTTCGGCCGTCGGTTACTAGTTAAACTGTGGTGAACTTTATCTTGATAATTATACGTAATCTGACTATCCTGTAGGGAGGAGTAAAACTTATGCCTATTTGATGTTAAATACAATAGGTACGCTTACTTAAATATAATACAGGGTGTTATGAGGGTATTACTAGAGAATACCGGAAATTAGTCATTTTTAAATCAAATTCTAGACGTATTGACTCTTGTTTACTAAACAACACAAATTGATTTTAAAAAATTGTTATTTTATCTGGTACACGCAGTTTTAAAATTTTAAAATAATAGTATTTTTAATATACTAAGGTTATACCGTTGGTCGTTCGCAGATTTGTTCAATTTTCAAACGATAGATTCTATTAAACAACACAAATTTCAAGTCATATATCATACAGCAAAATAAATCAATTCATAATCTAGTCAACAGAGTTTTGAGAATTTTAATTTTGGTTAAATTAAAATCATTAAAAAATAAATCCGAGAATGTGTTTAGTAACTAAAATACCTCAGTTTTTAAGAAAAATATTTCAAAATTATTTTACACACTTATTTTTTTTTAGACATTATTGAAAAATCATAAATACTTAAGATCAAAAAATACTTACAAGAAGTACATGTTATTTAATAAAATATCATCGTGCGTTTTGAGCATTTTTATCGCTTACTTGAATGTAGGTATATGTTAAAGCAAGTTTTAAATGAAATAAATCGATATTAAATTTTTTATTTAAAAAAATTTATACGGGGAATAATCGATCTTTTTCTTTGGAACCTCCCTGTACAGTTGCAAGCAATTTTATTTTTATTCTCTTCCACTGGTCAATGCCTGGCTACTTGACTAGATTTAACATGTGATTCCTGACATTATTTGGAGTAAAAAATGTGTATGAAATTTTCTTCTCCGGTGACTTATTTTAATGTGTTTTTTTCCTTTCAAAACCTAACAAAAAAAAATTTCGACTTGTCATCACTAGTCACTCAACCGAGTTACCGCGCAACCCTTCATCCCGACCCTAATTGACCAATATCTACCTACCTACCAACTTTTTATGTTTTAACTTTTAAAAAAACTCGGAAAATGTCACTGGAGACCAAAATTTTATTTAAATTTTTTACTTCAAGTAAGTTAAGTACGACCTTTAACCCTGTTTACATTTCGTGATAGCTCAATGGTCGGTTATTTTCACATTAACTCCTCAGGAAACTTCCTAACAGGAAATTCAGAGAAAAATAATTTGCGTCAGGAAGTATGTTATCTTTGGGGACCTTTTTAAATAACGGATGGAGAGGAAGTCCTGAAGGAAAAAAAGTATGATTAAAAAGGTGGGTCGGAATCTGAGAGTCAGTGTGTCTAGAAGTGACGTGTAAATGCATCCCTCCCCTACTGTTTTTTTTCAATTTTATTGTACCCACCTGTCTGAATTTTTTTTATCTATCGGCCCTAGGTTTTATGTAAGTTGGCGGCGTAAGTCGTCTTTAAAATGCCAAAGATCACTTCTTAGAATTATCTGGTGTGTACTGAGCATTGATAACTCTTGTTTTAACACAAATGTTTTGCATTTCGTCTGTAAGTTTGTACGCTCCGTTTCCGGTTCAATGTGGTGTCCGTTTTAATGGTACCTACAGTAAAAATAATTTATTTCAAATTTGAAATCGTCGTGTTTATTTAGTCATCCTGATTAGCATTTTTTTAATATTACGGTACCTATCTGATGGAAATTGAGATAGTGAAGTTTCTTTTGACCAATTTTTTAATTCCTTTTTTTAAATAAATAAATAAAAAAGTTGCTTAAAATGTATAGTCTATAATAAAGTACGTAGGTATCTTCATTTTAAAAAAAGAAACTCCTTTTTTAACTTTTGAAGGTTATTCCCATCAATGTAATATATATATTGAAGAAGACGACAATAATAATCTAAATTTAAATATGAAAATGAACATGACACCGAAAATAATAAAACATAATGGTCGCAACCGGGACTCGAATCCAGATCTCACGTCTTACCGGGACGGGCGCTCTAATCAATTCAGCCATTGCGATCTATTACGAGACTGTCATGGAAGATAATATTGTTAATTCTGAAATTTGAAATATGAGGTTGACAAATACGACAGTCTCGTCATAAATAGATCGCAATGGCTGAATTGGTTAGAGCGCCCGTCCCGGTAAGATGTGAGATCTGGTTTCGAGTCCCAGTTGCGACCATTATGTTTTATTATTTTTCTAGTGTATTGTTCATTTTTATATTTTAATTTAGATGATTATTGTTGTCTTCTTCTTCAATGATATTTTAGTATCTACTTAGAAAATCATATGATTTCAAAGGAAATTTTGGTTTTGATTTTAAGAACAAAAGAAACATAGTTTTCTTATTTTCTTATTACGTTTAGATATTTTCAGCTTCGAAAGGGTTATACACTTAATATGAAGGTCCCATAATGTTTATTTTCTTTGTGTTAGATTAGATTGGTTAAAAAAACTTGTAAACGCATCCAAGTCTGATTCTTATCCGATGTTTTCACTAAATATCATCCAATGTTCTGACTTTTACAGTAGTTTATTTTTACACTAAACCATTTGGCATTATTAGTAAAAAGGTACACAACGACAATACAAGCTTATCGCGTACATTTCAGCACAAGTTAACCGTCTCATACTACTCACTTTTGGCGGAACTATAACCAGTTTATCCCAGTCTTATCGGCTTAGCTCTGGACTAAGTACCAGACATATTACAGTATACATCACATTACCATTGTGAACTACTGCTGTATACCGTCGTTACATGTAGAATATGAAGCATGTGACTCTTGAGTACATTCTGAAATTATCGATAAAAACTTAAAAAAAAAAAAAAATAACGGAACGGAAAATAATAATTCGGTTTATGGACAAAGTAGGAAAAATATATTTCGTTCATTATAAGATTGTGTTTATGGCAAACTTTAATTATTTTATGCCAGAAAATTGAATTTTAACGCATTTTTCTCACATGCTTTATATTCTATGCACAGTTTTTCTCACATGCTTCATATTCTACATACAGTTTTCGTCATAATTATAATACCATAATAATGTCAAAATTATTTATTCTGATTTGACAGCTAGGCACCATAAAAGGATGTTATTATTATGTACATACCAAGGCATGCATTGCATGCAAACATTGTATTTTTAAAAAGATTTTCTTATATTCGTTCTTACTTTTCTAAAAAAAAAGTGATTATAGTACAGTATAGTGATTTTGGATTAAGCTTCGTAAAATGGAGTTGAAAACGATTTACCATCCACAGTCACTTATAAATACCGGATCTCAGGTAAAACTACTTCTGCTTGGTTACTTCGAGAGATTGCATTCGCAAATCCGCAGAGTTTATCTATCGAGCAAACTTCGCCAACCAGTTGCACGTTATATTAACTCTGCTTATTTTATTAAATTTACTTTTCTTGCAAATTAAGACACTACATAGCGACCAAGCATTTGAAATTTGGGAGATGGGAGTGGGTACCGCCGCTTATTTGATAACCAACACCTCTGCCGTAGGCCACCCTAAGTTTTTTTTATTTATTTTTATATCATGTTTATTATCGAGGCTTCTGACTCGTTAATGTTGTCATTAAATCATTTAATGATTCCTATTTTTAAATTATAATATTAATATTTTATATAAGTATATAATAATCTCTATATAAGAATTCTCTTTCAAATATTTTCCAATTTACATCTTACTAATATTATAAACGTGAAAGTTTGTATGGATGTATGTATGTTTGTTACTATTTCACGCAAAATTTACTGAATGGATTTTAATGAAACTTTACAATAATATTTCTCATACATCAGAATAACATATAGGCTATAATTTATAAAGCTAGCTATTATTTATTTTAAATATATTGAAAATAATAATTATAGTTTAATAGAAAACGTCAAAATTTGAGAATGACATTTTGCAAAACAATGATTGTTAAATCAAAATTCTATTTTGGAAAATATTTAAATTACTGAATTTATTTGAAGTTATCGCCTAATACTTTGAATCGAATCAAGAATTATACATATTTTAAATAAATAGGTTAAATATTTTGGTATAAACGTAGATGGGACCTAGGAAAAGAAAACAGATTAATCCTACGCAGACGAAGTCGCGGGCAGAAGCTTGTGATCTAATAGATTTCAGCATTCTCGATATGGCATGGAACTCAGTTGAGGCTATTAAATTCTAAACTTTTGATAAGTTTGAGGTCATCAATACTGTCACCCTTTGTCGTTCATATTTAATGCACTTCGATAATGTGTGTTCTACATCTTCAATGTGGTCACATATCGAGCACATTGGTAAATCAGAGTCAGAATCACCCCAAGTCGCTCGCTACGTTTGGTGACTTAGCAGAGGTACCCGGGTTCTGGTGTGAGGTTTGTCTAGGTCTTGGCGGCGGATGACCTGGTTACACTGAACTCCAAATTTTGATCTACCCTTCATACCTTTTTCCTTCCCATAAATTCCTCTCATTTGTCTTAAAAAGACCCTCCTCCACACAGCATCCCAAAATATGACATGGGCCCTGAGTTAGCTAGTGTGGAGCTAATGAAAAATAAAATAAGTAACTCTAAGCGCTTTAACTGTAGAAATCATCCAATTATAAGATATTTACTAACTCTTTTCATAAGTTATTTTCTAGCTTAGTAAATCGGCTTTGAGGTAGAAATTTCCCCAGGACAGCTCTATTAAGTTTTAGTATTATTTAGTATCATATTTGAAAAGGTTTCAGACGCCTGCTATCTGCATTACCATTTGATGTAGGTACAATTCCCATTACCGAAAGAAAGCTACGTTATTTGCAGACTCGATGGCTTTCTGCACTTCGTGGAATCGTTTAATTTCAGGCAGCCATCACTGAAGAGATAAACCGATAGAAATGTGTAGTGGGCGTGTCTCGTGTGTGCTATCTTCTCCAGAAGTAAGAAGTAAGGAAAATTTTCCCTTCTTTTGGGTGATGATTGATTAAAGGAGATGCTTGGCATTTCGTCCCGACATGACGTGTTCCTATCGCTCCTTGTATTTATTTTTCAAACAGTGGCTTTTCTGGTCTAATGCATTTTAAAAAGCGTCAAAAGACGTGTATTATTGATAGCTTTACAATTTGATTGTGTCATTTGGTAAAAATGACATTAAAGTTTGCAAGTGAATTCTATATGACACAAAGGATTTCATCACAACAAGACATCTAATAAAATAAATTTTTTTTTATTTATTTTTATTTTTTATTTTATATGAGTACTGCACAGGTGTTCCCAACTGCTCCCGTCTGGAGGTAGTGAGACTATGGAATCCCAAAAATGTTGTGATGCTGAAGGTAGGGAAGAGGAAGATGGGGAAGTACCTGGCTATTCAGATCTGGTGTCCCCAAACGCGGCTAAAGCCATTTCAGTTTTAATTCTGAATGGCGCGGCGGGGCGACACTGAGGGTATCTTCTGCTCTGGAACGTGCTGCATATATACTGTATATCATTTTTAAATAATTAATTGTGAAATAACACAATTTAATCAAATATTTTTTTTAATTTAATGAGTTAAACCTCAAATTATAATATTATCTTCATTAATTAAAATAAAATTTATTTGCGCACGCCGGGTTCGAACCCGTGACCTTCGGATTAGGAGTCGAGAGCCTGACCACCCTGTCGGAAGCCTATTGCTCCAAGCTCTCGATGTCTGGTACAATGATGTTCAACCATTGGGCCACTTGACTTAGCACAATGGTACCACGGATTGTTGCTAATTTCTGGTTGCAGGACTCACACGTACGGTTGCTAAGAAAAGAATATCATTGGGTTTCAAAATTGCAGCTTGACGGGTTAATCCTGTAGCCCTAAAAAACTTCACTCATACCAGTCACGTAAGTTTGGATTTTTTAAAATATTATGTCATCTTTTGGGATGCTGTGTGGAAGGTATTTTTAAGGGTAGGAAGTTCTGGGAACGGAAAGGGTATGTTGGTCTGCGGTTTTCGGTAGTTACTTCTTAATAACCGTGGGGAATTAATATATGTCAGAGATTCAAATGAGTTCCAATACGACATTGTCTGGGGAACCGTCCCAAATTGGCGCGAACAGGTAAACTGATGAGTTTTGCAAGTTGCAAAGTTGGTGGTTGAATCTCTTGCGCTTTCTGCTCCCCTGGTGGGTGTCCAAAGTAAACTGAGAGACTTGGGCGTGCACCAACCGACCCGACCGAACTTTTGCTCAACGAGATTATGGAATTATGCAAATTAAACATAATGCTGGTTTCTCGATCCCCCGACCTGTAAGAGTTGGAAAGTCTTGCAGTCTAGCAATCTTGAATAGAAGCTGGAATACAGGTTGTGCTGTACTTACAAAGGGGCTTTGTTGGACAATTAGTTAAAAAAGGGAGTCGGAAAAGTACAAACATATTTTTACAGCAGACTGAAACCAGTGAAAACTTATATACTAGTTGTTATGTGAACGGTTGACGTCGCGTCAAAAAGGTATAGTTTTTTCTCTTATTTTATAAATCTTTTCTTTTGCAATCCAAAATTTTATCCTTTGACTTTTGTTGTAATGACATACAGAACTCCGGTCCAAAATGGCCCCTTTCTCTTCCATCACGAGTTTATATAATTTGGTTGTTAAAAAAAATTATTTGTAAAAATTTCATCTGAAATCATGAGTTTTATATGTTGTTAATATTTGACATTAATATTAATATAAGAAACGTTACTATCTCAATGACAATTCCCTTTTCAGGTAGGTAGGTGATAGGTACCTACCACAATTTGTCTACTTCCATTTTCGTGGTCAATGGTTCTTTAAAATGTTAAATGATTATTATGTGCAAAATTTCGTCAACCTCCGAAAAAAGGCTCCGTCAAACAGGAGGCGTACTTACGCGCGTCAAGGCGTTAAAACGTCCCGGACGTATAACGCTGCGTTGTGTTGTACTGAACACGTCGAAGCTGTTCAAATAGAAAGTACGCGACGTCACAGCGCTCTGGCGCCTATTTGAAGGAGCCTTTACGCTGACGCCTTGACGCGCGGTAAGTACGCCTTCTGTTTGACGGAGCCTTAAAACTGTACATTTTTGTACAAATCATGTCCACTACCATTTTCGTGGTCAATGGTTCTTTAAAATGTAAAATGTTTGTTATGTGCAAAATTTCGTCAACCTCGGAATAAAACTGTAGATTTTTGTACAAATCATGTCCACTACCATTTTCGTGGTCAATGGTTCTTTAAAATGTAAAATGTTTGTTATGTGCAAAATTTCGTCAACCTCGGAATAAAACTGTAGACTTTTGTACAAATCATGTCCACTTCCATTTTCGTGGTCAATGGTTCTTTAAAATGTAAAATGTTTATTATGTGCAAAATTTCGTCAACCTTGGAATAAAACTGTAGATTTTTGTACAAATCATGTCCACTTCCATTTTCGTGGTCAACGGTTCATTAAAATGTTAAATGTTTATTACGTGCAAAATTTCATCAACCTCGGAATAAAACTGTAGATTTTTGTACAAATCATATCCACGCCGCCCGCCCGTCAATCCACCAGCCCGCTTACCTCAAACAGACAATCCATTTTATGTATTAGATTTTGCATAAAAAAAACAAAGCCACCCATCTACAGACCCTCCTTATCTGGGGGTTAATGCTAAAAGTGTCTGTGTCAGTTTTCATAATTTGATTTAGTTACTAGAAAGTACTACCTTACTTGAATGCTACGAATACCTATGTCAGGTGCTTTAGATGAATTCAAATTTTGCCTATCTAAAGAAATCTCTAATATGAGGCATTTCTTTTTGACTGACCCTTGTATATAGATTATTGTATATTGTATATTATTATTTATTTTAACAATTCACCACCAACCTTATATTTGTCTAGCTACATACACCCTTGCTAGATAAAGACCTCCCCTCGTATTAAAATTGACTTCGGACCTCGCTGGAGCAAAGTTGAACAACGTCTCATATTATATATATATATATATATATATCTATAGTTTATAAAGCACAGTGTAAGCGGTACACCCAAACCTGGAAACAAATAACAAGTTAGCTCCGGGTCCGCTGGCCGGCAGTCGGCAGCTCTCGCCCGGAGGTTGTTGTTTTTCATACTGCCGGGTTTACGTGACGGGGTCCTTTGCGGTTCCGCAACCAACCGACCTACCAACTTTACCCGGAAAAACAGGGGCTGTGTACACGTGGCATCGAGTTCTAATTGTTATTTGTCCACATGTGGAACAAACATTTGAAAAAAATCCCCAGTGTGTTCCCAATATAACACATAATTTCTCAAAACAACCGTTTACGCATATTGTATATGCCCAATAAAACACATAAATAATCAAAAAAAAACCATTATTATAAGCAATAATTATTAGCCTGAAACACTCATCCATATTGAAAAAATCTTCCGAGAAAAGATACATATCGCCGACGGGACTCGAACCCGCGCCCCTTTGATTGCCGGTCAAGAGCTCTACCTTTACTCTATAAAAATAAAGTTGGTTGTTTGCAGGTGAAAAAAGGTAATAAGCGGTAATTGTTGAATGAAACACTATGTATACATTGAATCATTTTGCGGGTAGGTGGTAACCCGCCGTAGCTTAATGGTAGAGCTCTTGACCGGCAATCAAAGGGGTGCGGGTTCGAGTCCCGTCGGCGATATGTATCTTTTCTCGGAAGATTTTTTCAATATGGATGAGTGTTTCAGGCTAATAATTATTGCTTATAATAATTGTTACCCTTTGTGCTATGCATAAAAAAAATCTTGTGTTAAACATTAGTTTATAAATTAACTAAAATAACCGTTTATATGCCCAATGTAACACATGATTTCACAATATCTAGCTACGTTTTTTGTTATTTGTTTTTGAGGTAATATGTCGGTATGGTAGAATATTGATTGAAAGGGTAAGAATGGAAACAAAAGATAAAATATGGGATGTGCAAGGTGCTTTTATGAGTGGACGGGGGTGCATGGATCAGATTTTCTCTTTGCGTATGCTCACTGAGAAGTTTCTGGCAAAAAACCAGAAACTTTTCTGTGCCTTTGTAGATCTACAAAAAGCATACGACCGCGTCGACAGGAAAAAGCTATGGAAGGTATTGTCCAAGTATGGAGTGAATACAAATCTTGTACAGGCAATCGCGTCTCTATACGAGGGAAGCGTTGCTTGCATAAGGGTAAACGGTGGTTTTACGGGGTGGTTTGACATCATAAAAGGTGTTAAGCAAGGTTGCGTAATGTCACCGTGGTTATTCAATCTATACATGGACAATTGTATGCAAGAATTGAAAGAGGCGGGATTGGGCGCGAAATTGCATAATCTGATAGTATGTTGCCTGTTGTATGCTGATGATGCGGTGCTGATTGCCAACAGTATAGAAGATCTGCAGTCTCTCGTGTCTAGCATGAACGAAGTATGTATGAAGAATGAATTAATGATGAATGTAAGTAAGTCTAAAGTCATGGTGTTTGAAAAAGAGAGTCAGAAAACGGTGTGCAATATAGTTGTGAATGATGAATACTTGGAGCAGGTGGATGAGTTTGTATATTTGGGAAGTATGTTTACGAGAGATGGGAAGGCTGATAGGGATATCGAAAGAAGGGTGAATGCAGGTAACTCCATTAATGGAGGATTGAACGCCGTTGGAGCCAACAAAAAGTTGTCCACAGAAGCGAAGCTAGCAGTCCACAATGGAGTACTGGTACCTACCCTGATGTATGGAAGTGAAGCGTGGAAATGGCAGAGAAAGGATGAAAGTAGACTGAATGCTGTAGAAATGAGATCCCTGAGGCGTATGTGTGGTAAAACCATGTATGATCGTGTGAGGAATGTGGAGATCCGAAAAGAATGCAAGGCTGATGTGAGCGTAGTAAGTAAGATTAAGAAAGGGACGCTTAGATGGTTTGGGCATGTTGAGCGAATGAACGAAGAAAGGAGTGTAAAGAGAATTTATGACGCGAATGTGAACGGTAGAAGAAGCCGAGGACGCCCAAGGAAGACGTGGCACGATCAAGTAAATCAGATACTTGAGTCGGGCCATGTCAAGAGTCAGAATAATAGAAGAGTATGTATGAGAAGATGTATGAATGTGAATGAGGCAAGGAGCGTGTGCCAAGACCGAGTTGTTTGGCGGTCCGTCCTCTCTGCCTACCCCTGCGGGGAAACGGCGTGATGGTTAGTTAGTTAGTTAGTTAGGTAATATGTCATGTTGCGGTATCTCCTTCTTTAGCCAACTTTTCGGACAACGTTACAGTGTCCATCATCAGGTCAGATGTAACACCCCAAAAACAAATAACAAAAATACTTTAGGCCGTGAAAATCTTAAATCATATGTTTAGCTAAGCTACCTTTCAGAAATATCGAATTGAAGTAACGCGTACGATCGAAAATTAATACAAAAGTCTCGAATGTATCCGGAGCATCTCCTATCCTTATCCTATATTCCTCTTTCTATCCCGCTCACCTATAATTAATTTTAAGATAAAACTCCATCTCCAAGCAACACCGCCAGAGACTTTGTAGCTTGACTTTGTTAACTTAATGTCTATATTTATCTTTGTATTTTATGTATAAGCTGTTTGTTTCTTACAAATAAATAAAATAAAAATGGATTATTTTTTTAATTGATAAACTAATGTTTAAGACAAGATTTTATGCATGGCACAAAGGGTAACAATTATTATAAGAAATAATTATCAGCCTGAAACACTCATCCACATTGAAACAATCTTCTGAGAAAAGATACATGCCGCCGACGGGACTCGTAGAAGAGGTAACCCGCCGTAGCTCAGCGGATTAAGAGCACCTGACCGGACATCAGAAGGGTGCGGGTTCGAGTCCCGTCGGCGGCATGTATCTTTTCTCGGAAGATTGTTTCAATGTGGATGAGTGTTTCAGGCTGATAATTATTGCTTATATTAATTGTTAAAATAAAAATTATATTTTATTTCTTTAAAATTATAATATTATTAAAAAAATAAACATACTATGATGGCGTAACAAAATGCTTCAATATCCTGCCGTCTCGGAAAAGAATCAGACTTTTTAATTTATACCTCATTACACAATTTCATTACACAATTAAATTGTTTATTACGTTCGTTGATCAATGGTTGACAACCAGTACAGTGTACTGCTTCACAATTTCCTAGGCAGAATAATAATATTTCAATTTGTATGTGTTTTGAATTAACCCTCAGACGTGTTCATTACTTGGCTAAACGCCCTAATAATACACCCGTACCTCTGCCTACCGAATTAATATTAATCAAACACCGCCGTCCTTTGCGTCCAATGTCTATATTTGAATGGTATTTGGACTGTCTCAGGTGTTCCGCGCGAGCCCTCACTGTTTTAATTAACTAATATTATAAAGGCAGCTTCTGTGGCTGTTACGTGTAGGGATGTTACGAACATTCGCATTAGCAATCGCATCAGTTTAAACATTCGCATCGACATTCGCATTCGCAACAATCATGTCGTGACTCGCGCACTGTCCACGTGTTTTCTGTCTAAGCAGTCTAAGACTGTCTAAGCAGAGTAACCAGGATGCTAAACGGCATTCAGCTTCAGGTGGTAAAAGGTTGAGGACTTCAACAAGCAACATTAATAAGCCTTCGACAAGTTCTGCTAAAACTCTTATAAGCAAGCCGGCAGGAATCCTAGATTCCTCAAGTGATGGCGAAAACTCCGACGGTGCAGAATCTGGAGACACTATGAGCTGTGAAATCAAAGCTCAATTGAAGGCATATCTTAAAGAAAAACGAGCCTCTCTTGATGAAAACATTGAAAACCCTTTGGACTGGTGGAAGACTAAATTGAAATACGACAAATTGACAGATCTGGCTCAATATCTGAGCGCTCCACCGGCTAGCGTTCCGAGTGAACAATTGTTCAGTGCAGCCGGCCTTATATACGAGCCCCTTAGAAATCGCCTCATGGGAGAAAAGGCTGCAAAATTGCTTTTTCTGAAATATAATATGCCTCTTTTGAACTTCGATTATTAAATTGCTTAATTACGATTATAACTTACTGTATAAGAATTCATTTATTGTTTTTATTTTTTTATTAAAACGATGATTAATGTTTTTTTCGTTGTTTGTTTTTGTGTGTGACGATGTGATCGTCGGATCTGCCGGATCTGCCCTGATGATGGACAACACGGCATAACACCCCAAAAACAAACAACGAAAATGCTTTTGGCCATGAAAATCTAAAAACGTCGATGACTAAAGTTTTTTTTTTATGTGATTCCTTAACATTCGCATTCGCACATTTGTACTCTGAACATTCGCATTCGCGAATGTGAAAAATATCACATTCGTAACATCCCTAGTTACGTGGTATATTCAAATTGGAGACTAAACTATTTAATGTCCGCAAATTATTTATGCTGCAAACTACGGTATGTTTATATTTAAAAAAAAATCGAGGTTTTTATAATAGAATTAGCCAAAGGATTAGTAATATGTTTTACACCTCCCAAACCAATGCCAAATTAATGCAAACACATTGCAGTTTTATTGGTCCTTGTACATTTATCTTGTACCAAACAAAGTCAAATAACAAATAAAATATTCAAATCATTTTACATAAAATAATTAAAATTATATGCAAAGGTTGAAGCACTTTTCTTACAAATTGTAATTCTGGTTTTGATTTAAATTTAATGATAGAGAATGGGATAAATTTTGTTTTTTTGGAGAGGAGATTTCTATCGAACCAGTTGTTCAGAGTATTAATATCAGTTCGCTGGGTTATTCACAGTTTTCCAATCAGTGTACCTTTAATTATTATGACAGTGTCGTCAGCATAAGATATTATTTTTCCTTTTTTTTGTATAAATGTCATTTACATAAATTATAAACAGTAACGGACCCAGGACTGTACCTTGATGTATGCCAAAGTTACTCGTATTTTGTTGCATGGCACATCGTTGATTTTTACGACTTCTTGAGGTATGCCAAAGTTACTCGTATTTTGTTGCATAGTACAGCTTTGATTTTTACGACTTGGCGTTCGAATAGGTAGCTTTTTATCCATTCTAGAGCTGCACCATGTAATCCAATGTATCTCGATTGTCATGCGATATGCTCTCAAACACTTTATTGAGATCTATGAAAATTCCAATGCATTTTAATGAATTACGAACAACGCTAGTTTATTTTGCAATTGCATCCTGTGTGCTTCTATCTTCCATAAAGTCGAACTGTATTTTATTACATTTTATAAATTTGTTTATTCTTTTTTTTTTACTATCTTTTCAAGAATGTTTGCTATATTCGAGATACCAATACAAAGAAATATTTAGTATATATATATTCTATTTGTATGTAATATTACTTTCTTACTTTATCAAAAAAATCTCAAATTGAAATTCGAAAAATCGAAAATTCGCGCCACATGCCCGAAAATTGACAATTTCGCAAGAAATATTGAATTTAAGGCCGGTCTCTTGTGACCAATTACACAAACAATACCTCAAACATTACCATAAACATGGGTCAGGGCCACAACGTTTGTTGTTTTCGATGGGCCACGGAAAGTAAAAACATTGTGGCCCCGACTTACTATCCACAAAGTGTGTAAACATTTTCGTCGGAGGAGACGCCGCTTTAGAGTATAAATTTTAACTAACTTACTAACTAACTAACCATCACGCCGTTTCCCCGCAGGGGTAGGCAGAGAGGACGGACCGCCAAAAAACTCGGTCTTGGCATACACTCCTCGCGTCATTCACATTCATACATCTTATCATACATGCTCTTCTATTATTCTGACTCTTGACATGGCCCGACTCAAGTATCTGATTCACTTGATCGTGTCATGTCTTCCTCGGGCGTCCTCGACTTCTTCTACCATTCACATTAGTATCATATATTCTCTTGACACTCCTTTCTTCGTTCATTCGCTCTATATGTCCAAACCATCTAAGTATAAATTTTCGTTGTCGCTAATTCAAATTTCGCTGGTGTGTAGTGATTAGTAATAAATATTCGCACAATTGTAAAAAGGTACGTTTTGTTTACCAGGTGATTTCATTGCCAAGAGATTTCTTTGTTCTTTGTTACCTATTACCTATTTTAACTCATTCATTCTCTTGTTTCCCATTAACCTATGGTCAAATTTTCACTCCTAAAGATGATTTTTACTCCTTTTTAATATTTTGCTACTATTCAAAAGTATCGAGGCCCAGTTCTAATATGGTAAAAGTATTTCTTAAAAATTTCTGGGTCCAGACCCTCTTTTTACGTCGGCCTAATCTGCTAGCTAATATTTCTTCCCCACATTCCTTTTCTCGACCCTCTGAACTTTCTGGACCCACAAGTCTACTACTGTTGTTGTTCTTCCTAAAGACTTAAGTCCGATGGTAGATATCAGAAGAAGTATGTATTATGTGTGTCTATGGGCTGTCCATTGTCCACCAAATTAGTGAAGACGGCTGATAAATTATTTATCATTATCATTGTCATCGCTGAACCTCGCTTTTTGGTGTTTGCTGACATGGTAGCTACGAATTATGAAGATTTTTTGGTTATTATTGTCCACTAAATATGTGATTTTCATTTCATCATAATCGTCAGCTTGGCTTCGTTGTACGTTTCTGAATTAGGCAGATGTACGAGGGGCTGAGATTAAAAAATATTGTCTGTATTTTAGGTGATTCAAACATCAGAGCTCATCATTCTTGTTTTTCCTTTATTTCGGGGGCGGAGTACCGCCGCCCCCGTAACCATTTATTAGATAACCAACACCCCTGCCATAGGTCACCCAAGTGATTTAGCAGGACTGCACGGAGAAAAATGTTATTCGAAAAAACGATCATTTTAATGGTAAAAACGGTTAAAAACGTGACTGAATTTCTTACGAACAAATTTACAGGGTTTCAATGTTTATTGGCGGGAAAACGTAAGAATAATTTGTTGGTATACGTAATTTCGTACGTATACCAACAAATTATTCTTTCATTTTCCCGCCAATAAACATCGAAACACTGTTAATTTGTTCGTAAGAACTTCAGTCCCGTTTTTAACCGTTTTTACTATTAAAATGATCGTTTTATCCAATAAAAAATTTCTTCGTGTGCCCGGGTACATGGGATGAGGTCCGTCTAAGTAATGACGACGAATGCGTTTGCCCACCTACAGCCTGGCGGGCTGGATAGTGAGATACTGGTTAATGGAGACCTTTGTACCTCTCTAGCTGGACTCTCTCGACTCATCGTCTTGTACCGCTGTGGGAGGAATGGATTCATTCGTCCGTTGCACCTGGAAACATTGAACCCTCATACCCATTTCCTTTCCAGCACTTCCTCTCCCTAAAAATACCCCCCACACAGCATTCCCAAAGATAAAATAAACTCCTGTGTGGAGCCAATGTAAAAAAAAAAATATTTCACAATGTCATCACTATTTTGGGAGATAGTGCCTATATAGTGGCTTCCAAACTTGTAATGTTTGAGAAATTGAAAGATAAAGGCGTTTCGGCCACGGCTCGTTTGCCGAGAAAAGTAATGTTCTTCTAAATAGATGTGAAAAGTTCTGCTGAGTGATTTTCCTGTAGTTCTTACTCGATATTTTTGTTGTATTGTTGTCTTCTTATAGATTGCCCATAGCCAGTGAGACTGGATATGGGAAGCCCTGGATTTTTAGATAGGATCAGTAACGCTTCCCTAAAAACCCAATACCAATTAATTAACAGAAGGTCAAAATATTTCCGCTTTCCAGTAAAATCCAAATTAATGGAATATTTCTGAATGTATCCGAAAATTAATAACTGATTTTAAAAGGTATTACATATAATTTTTTTAATTACATTTTTAATAACATAAAAAAACGTTTTTTTCAATTTTTTTTTAACATTTTCTCCACACAGGAGCATCTGGGGAAAACAATTTTCCTCAGGGCCGATGTCGTATTTGAAGATGCTGTGTGGAGGGTCTTTTTGAGGAGAGGAAGGAGTGAACACGGGTCTTGAAGAGACCCATGTTGTAGGAAGTAGGAAACACAGAGGCCGGCAAATCGTTCCACAGCCAAGCTGTTGAACTCAAGGACGAGTCGTAAAAGCGACCCATTCTGATGTGACAAATTTCAACCTTGTACGTATGTTGGACGCGCCTTTGGCGTGTTTCCCGACTATGCACAGTTACCGAGGGGATGAATGACGCTAGTTTCTCCGAGCATCTTCCATTGAAATAATTACTCATATTGAAAACAAAAAAATAACACACACTGTATTGGGCAAATGTTTTATAAATATTATCATCACGTCATATTTTTGTTATTTCACGAAAAACATTATTAAAAATTCACAAAGTTTGATAATTTTTTTCAAATTTGCTGTCGGTTACTTTGGTTTCATAAAGGTGTAGGTATATTTTAATTCTTTCGTGGTTAATTTTTAGATTTGATAGTAAAGCATGGTATTTTCCATTTCTAACACCTTTTAGATCATTGTTCTCGCTATGATAGTAAGGGAGACACAATATTAGATCATATTTCTCGCTATGATAGTAAGACGACATAATATTAGATCATATTCCTCGCTATGATAGTAAGGGAGACACAATATTGGGTTATATTTCTCGCTATGATAGTAAGGGAGACACAATATTTGATCATATTTCTCGCTATGATAGTAAGGGAGACACAATATTGGGTTATATTTCTCGCTATGATAGTAAGGGAGACACAATATTTGATCATATTTCTCGCTATGATAGTAAGGGAGACACAACATTAGATCATATGTCTCGCTATGATAGTGAGGGAGACACAATATTAGATCATATTTCTCGCTATGATAGTAAGGAAGACATAATATTAGATCATATTTCTCGCTATGATAGTAAGGGAGACACAGTATTAGATCATATTTCTCGCTATGATGGTAAGGGAGACACAATATTTGATCATATTTCTCGCTATGATAGAAAGGGAGACACAATATTAGATCATATTTCTCGCTATGATAGTAAGGGAGACACAATATTAGATAATATTTCTTGCTATGATAGTAAAGGAGACACAATATTAGATCATATTTCTCGTTATGATAATAAGGGAGACACAATATTAGATCATATTTCTCACTATGATAGTAAGGGAGACACAATATTAGATAATATTTCTTGCTATGATAGTAAAGGAGACACAATATTAGATCATATTTCTCGTTATGATAATAAGGGAGACACAATATTAGATCATATTTCTCGCTATGATAGTAAGGGAGACACAATATTAGATCATATTTCTCGCTATGATAGTAAGGGAGACACAATATTAGATCATATTTATCGCT
Organism: Limnephilus auricula; assembly: GCA_951813805.1. Classification (NCBI taxonomy): domain Eukaryota; kingdom Metazoa; phylum Arthropoda; class Insecta; order Trichoptera; family Limnephilidae; genus Limnephilus; species Limnephilus auricula. The sequence continues at coordinate 6,278,498 of OX638417.1, forward strand.
ATGGATAGTAAGGGAGACACGATATTAGATCATATTTCATGCTACGATAGTAAGGGAGACACAATATTAGACACATATTTCTCGCTACTAATTTCTATGAGACACAATGAGCTGTTCCCAAAAGTGAACAAATTAGCCCGAGGGGTTAAACATGTTTTTTATTGCATTTACCAATTAGTCATGTCTTATTATTAAAAATGTCTAATTGTGCCCTTTCTTCTTGTTCCAGGTAAGTTTCTCACGCCAATCTTCCCAAGATCGATCGAATCAACCTAAAGTGATTCAAACTACTCCGGAACCGTTCAATGGTGATGAATTGAACTACCAAATAGTTTGTTAGCGGTCACAAAGATACATTGCTGAGAACTCGAGCTACAAGACAGGTAAAACTCATTGAACGAATCAACGTTTTTGATTAATCAAACTAGAATCGAACCTTTATCGATACTTTAATAATGTATTCTGATTGACATTTAACGTATCGTGTTGTGGGTATTGCAACCAAAGTAGAATCTAACACAATACGATGCATTGCCTGCATACAGGATGTTTCAAGCTTTTTATTCTACTTTAGAAAAAAGAATATTCCAGAGTAAATGAAAAAAGTACATTTTTACAAGAATTAAAATGATCACATCTTCAATAATCGCAGATTCACTTTGTGGCGTCGTTTTAATTAAATCAAAACAAATGTTAAAGATGTGTGTACAAATGTTAAATCAGCTAGTGCCCGCCTTTGTTGCAATGTACAAAGTATGTTTTGAACAAGATGTGTAAGAATGATCGTCGATGATGTGCTCACGACCGCTGTCTGGGACAACTTTAACTTTGTGCTGTGTGTTTTTTTAAGCCAAGTGTGCATTTAGGCTTTAGAAAAGAGTCGACGTAATTCAAAAGGAGTTGTGTTATCAAGTTACTCATAGGTACCCCGAATTCTTCTTGTAATTTACGTATAATACAAATTTCGTATAAGCTCGTTTTATATCGATGACTGCTACAGTTTGTATCGAACTCGTGATAAGGCGGGACAGGAGGATCCAGTCACTATAGACTGGAACTTTTCTCCCAGTCGGGAAATGGCGGGAAGCGAATGCCGAGAATCAAGGAGCAGGAAACGAGAAGCATTGGGAGCGGAAGCGGGATTCGAAAAGCAGTGAGAAAAGTAATGTGATTAGTAAAAATTAGCAGGGAGTATGAGACAACGGAAAGCAAAAACAAGAATCAGTAAACGGGAAGCAGGAAAAAGGAAGCGAGAACAGTGGAAACGGAACGCACGAAGCCGCGGGAAACGGGAAGAAAGAAGCAGAGGGAAGGTGGTAGCGTGTAGCGAAAAACCCAAAATAACGGGAAAATGGAAACGAGAAGCAATTAGCTGAATGCGAGAAGGAACGGGAAGAAAAATAACCGAAATGCGAGTGAAAAAAAAACAGCGCTCAATCACTTCCTTTATTCCTGCCCATCCTACATTCCAATATTGGCTTATTAGGTTGCCATGTATACCGGTAGATTAAACTCCAACCTCTTTCCCATCCTTAGAGCACGTGTTCCAGTCCTAACAATTCCGTGCCCCCTGGTGTACCGGTCTTACCGGGACAGGATTGCTCCTGGCTGGGGTGGTACAATCGTATCGTATCGTAACTCGAGATTGGTCCTGGCATTTTATCTTCTGATTTAGGCCTTTTCAATACGCTCCGGCCACACTTCCTACTGCTAAAAAATGTACTCAAATTAATGTGGATACTTTTTCGAGTGTTATCTGCGAAAGCTGTCTCCGGGTGATTGTTTCAGTTGTCACTCGAGTAATCCTCGGAAGAGTAGTCGGTAAAGGAAGGGTTATGGGAGGTGCGAAGGTCGGCCATGTAATCTTACGTAGGCGTGACCGCTGGGGAAGGGTTAAATTTCTATTGACAAATGAAGTCGAGAACACAGAGTGATTGAAGCACTGACGAAGGTACACTAACGCTTCGGTTAAGTAAGAAGAAGGGTTGGATTGAAGATTACTTTAATGTATCAGAAGGACCGAAAATTTCCGCTTTGCTATATAAATGGAATATTTCTGAATGTATCGGAAAATTGATAAGTTTATTTATTGTTTTTGTGTTTAATTCGTAGAACTACATTTAATTTTTTGAATTTAATTTATATTTAATAATGTTTAACGATGAGAAGTTACCGAAAGTTATCCCATCAATCCTTACCGATCCAGTGTGCTAGGGGGCCTGGTCCGTACTTGTGTACTTTACATTACATTATGTACGTCGGCAATGTTCACGGAACTAGGACTGCATGGATTCACCAGCCTGATAAGACAACAATATAATGGTCTCCGACAACACGGTGGTGGCCGCAGCCCTCCAGCACCAAGCGCCACTCCTGAGTGAGCGCTGGGCCCGAGCTCACTCCAGACCATGCCCTACAAAATAATAATTAATTAATTATTTTATTTTAATTCCTTTTTTTCTATTCAATGTACCTACTTATTTTTAATTAAAATCTACTGGGTTAATATGTACAACAATATGGTTCATGTGGGATTGCACTATCCTCTTAACATACTGGTTAAAATTATTAATTTTTATTATTATTATAAGCTTCATAAAATCTAACTAACTAACCATCACGCCGTTTCCCCGCAGGGGTAGGCAGAGAGGACGGACCGCCAAGCACCTCGGTCTTGGCACACACTCTTTGCCTCATTCACATTCATACATCATCTCATACATACTCTTCTATTTTTCTGACTCTTGACATGGCCCGACCCAAGTATCTGATTCACTTGATCGTGCCATGTCTTTCTCGGACGTCCCCTACTTCTTATACCATTCACACTTGCATCATTATTCTCCTTACGCTCCTTTCTTTGTTCATTCGCTCTACATGCCCAAACCATCTGAGGGTTCCTTTCTTAATTTTACTCATTACGCTTACATCAGCCTTGCATTCTTTTCAAATCTCCACATTTCTCACACGATCATGCATGGTTTTACCACACATACGCCTCAGGGATCTTATTTCAACAGCATTCAGTCTACTTTCATCCTTCCTCTGCCAGTTCCATGCCTCACTGCCATACATCAGGGTAGGTACAAGCACTCCATTGTGGACTGCTAACTTCGCTTCTTTGGACAGCTTTTTGTTAGCGCCAACGGCATTCAGTCCTCCATTAATGGAGTTACCTGCATTTACCCTCCTTTCAATGTCTCTATCAGCCTTCCCATCTCTCGTAAACATACTACCCAAATACACAAAGTCATCCACCTGCTCCAAGTATTCATCATTCACAACTATCTTGCACACCGTTTTTTCATAAAATCAATATGTAAAAAAAGGCATCCCTTATTCACATCACAAATCCATCGATTCTATATAGGACTAACCTCAATTTATCTTCACCCTGAGTTTGTTATACTTTTTCTCCTTTTAAAAATAAATACTCCGTGGATAGTCGCTCAATGTGACAGATATTGATTTCAGGAAATACCGTGTATAAAAATTCTTGCGGACATTATTATGTTTTTTAATACAATTTTAGTCGTTTCGATGTAATAATTATGATTGAAATTGACATATTTCGGACATTTCGTAAGCCATAAAGGAAATATCCCAGTTTAAACTGTTCAACAGTATCTACGTATACCAGTACACCTGTGAATTCTCACCGTGTAATACGCTTCGTTACACGAGTACTTCAATTTCAATAGATACAATCACAATCAATAACCTGCCAGACGTACAGTGATGGTCAAATTATTAGACTCTTATAAATATTTTTTTTTTTTATGAATACCGCACAAGAGTCCCAACTGCTTCCGTCTGGAGCCTTCCCGATTGGGGTATGTTGTGAGGCTGGAGAGTGGAAGGAGATGGGGGCATGGCTAAAACCATTTCAAGCGAAGTTTAATTCTGAATTGAAGTCTTACATCAGGGTGGTATTATACTGAATTGAAGTCTTGCATACTGAGAGTATCTTCCTCTCTGGAACGTGCCGCAAATATACTACATATTATTTTTAATTAATTAAATATGAAATAACACAAATGTATCTAAATAAAATTTATTTGCGCACGCCGGGTTGGAACCCGCGACCTTCGGGTTGGGAATCAAGAGTCTTGCCCCTCGACCACACCGGCCGCCAAACGTAAATCTGAAACAGAAAAATCAGTCACATCTGGGACTCAAACCCAGAACCTTCGCCTTGCCGGGTCTCAGCTCTACCAACTGAGCTAATGTGTCCCTATCCGATTCGGTCATACTTAACTGTACATACTTCATCTGAGACTAATTTCTTTATTTTCTAAACGCATATTTTTATTGGCTGCCATCTTTATCTATGATTGCAAGATTCAAACCCGAACTTAATGCTATGTAGATATATGTATCAGTTTTTATTTAATTTGCGACATCTATTGACTTTTCTGCAAGTCTTGGATGAATAATATTACAATTCGAGGTTTCACTCATTAAGTTCAAAATAAAAATATATAATATACGTCCTTGGCGTTGCCCGGACTTAACGCAGGGTTTTTCGAAATCAGACATAGACTGTCATTATTTTCCTCTTTTTCGAATATCAAATGTGCAAATAATTATTTTACCAAAATAGTTTGTAATTTTAAATGAGTATGTATCTGCTTATTTTTATAGTGAATACCTCACAAGAGTCCCAACTGCTCCCGTCTGGAGCCAGTGAGACTATGGCATCCCCAATCGGGGTATGTTATGAGGCTCAGGGTAAGTGGGGAAGGGAAGGAGACGAGGAAGATTAAGGTGGGGAAGTACCTGGCTATTCAGATCTAGTCACTAAACACGGTTAAAGCAATTTGGAGCAACGTTTCAATTATGAATTGTGGTCTTACACCAGGGCGATACTAAGAGTATATTCCACTGTGGAACGTGCCGCAAATATACTATATATTATTTTAAATAATTAATGGTGAAATAACACAAATCAATTAAATAAAATTCATTTGCGCACGCCGGGTTCGAACCAGCGGCCTTCGGAATAGACGTCCAACGCCCTACCGCTGGACTACGCCGGCCGCTGCTTACTTATATTTAAAGTTTATTAATAATTTATGATTATTGAAAGTACTTTAACTTCCTTTTTATATTTGAGCAAAGTTCCTAATGAATCTCATAGAAGTTAATGTTGATTTTTGATAGTTTTTGAAGTGTTCTATATTTGGGGTCTATTCCATAATTATGTTGATTTTGTTTTTGAGAAATTATAGAACTTATAATTGATAAATATAATACAAACTAAGTGAAAACAAATCACTTTGTGTACACCACTTATTTAATATAAATTATCAACATGTTTCAAAGCCCAAGGTTTCTTAGTCGAGATAGTGTTAATCTTATCCTGATGAATAAACCTTTGGTTTTTGAACATTTTTATTAAATAAGTGATGTATATACAAAATAATTTGTTTTCATTTTATTTAAAATGATGCCACAAAGTGAATTTCCGAAAATGTAGATTTCATAATAATTACAAAATGGATTAATAAACAACAAAGACAATATTACCAAAATCTAGTAGCATAAAATAATAAAACATACACGCAACACATAAAACCAATGTAAAACACAATCACCCACAAGCTCATAATATAAATATACATATTTTACACGACCGAGTCGACAGGAAAAAGCTATGGAAGCAATATTAATTTATACGACCGAGTCGACAGGAAAAAGCTATGGAAGGTGTTGTCCAAGTATGGAGTGAATACAAATCTTATACAGGCAATTGCGGCTCTATATGAGGGAAGCGTTGCATGTGTGAGAATGAACGGTGGTTTTACGGGGTGGTTTGACATCACAAAAGGTGTTAAGCAAGGCTGCGTAATGTCACCGTGGTTATTCAATCTATACATGGATAATTGTATGCAAGAATTGAAAGAGGTAGGGTTAGGCGCGAAATTGAGTAATCTGAAAGTATGTTGCCTGTTGTATGCTGATGATGCGGTGCTGATTTCTAACAGTATGGAAGATCTGCAGTCGCTCGTGTCTAGAATGAACGAAGTATGTATGAAGAATGAGTTAATGATGAATGTAAGTAAGTCTAAAGTCATGGTGTTTGAAAGAGAGAGTCCAAAAACGGTGTGCAAGATAGTTGTGAATGATGAATACTTGGAGCAGGTGGATGACTTTGTGTATTTGGGTAGTATGTTTACGAGAGATGGGAAGGCTGATAGAGACATTGAAAGGAGGGTAAATGCAGGTAACTCCATTAATGGAGGACTGAATGCCGTTGGCGCTAACAAAAAGCTGTCCAAAGAAGCGAAGTTAGCAGTCCACAATGGAGTGCTTGTACCTACCCTGATGTATGGCAGTGAGGCATGGAACTGGCAGAGGAAGGATGAAAGTAGACTGAATGCTGTTGAAATGAGATCCCTGAGGCGTGTGTGTGGTAAAACCATGTATGATCGTGTGAGAAATGTGGAGATTCGAAAAGAATGCAAGGCTGATGTAAGCTTAATGAGTAAAATTAAGAAAGGAACCCTCAGATGGTTTGGGCATGTAGAGCGAATGAACAAAGAAAGGAGCGTAAGGAGAATATATGATGCAAGTGTGAATGGTATAAGAAGTAGGGGACGTCCGAGAAAGACATGGCACGATCAAGTGAATCAGATACTTGAGTCGGGCCATGTCAAGAGTCAGAAAAATAGAAGAGTATGTATGAGACGATGTATGAATGTGGATGAGGCAAAGAGTGTGTGCCAAGACCGAGGTGTTTGGCGGTCCGTCCTCTCTGCCTACCCCTGCGGGGATACGGCGTGATGGTTAGTTAGTTAGTTAGTTACATATTTTTACCTTATATAATATTATTTATTTTTAATTTTAATCTCTATTTATAAGTTTAATTCATCTTAATCTTATGTTTTTAAATTTTTTTTTCTTTCTTCACCAACATTATATACATATTTTTAAATTTATTGTGTATAATTTTTTTGTATATAAAATGGAGGCCTCAGCACGGGTAAACCAGCTAATGAGGCCAACATTATTGGATTGTATTATAAAATGTAAAAATATTGCATCAAATAAAAAAAAAAAAAAATTACAAACTGTAATTATGTAAAGAACAAATGTGTGTCAGATTTATTATACGATTGAAAGTTTTCGATTTTTTTTTTTCCTAATAATGAAAAATTTGTGGGTAGAAAACAAAACCGTATTCCATACTTAGTTACTTTCCTCTAATAAATACTAATGTTTATTTTAGTTGTCTATTTTATTCTGCTCGTGGCTGTCGCTACTCAGCCCGCTGTGTGTGCATATTTATGAAGGTAAAGAGGCTCTTCTTTCTATTGAGGCTCTACTATGTAGTTTTTCTTCCGTTTCCTTTGTCCTTCCACCTTTACCGCAGAGTCTACAGTCGGCAATGCGGAATAATCAAATAAATTATTATAATGTACACATACTTTGTTAACCTTACAAACATCGACACACTGAAACACTATCTGATCTGGGACACTATTCTGCGGAGACGAGCGAGATTTTTGCACCTCCTCTAATCTCATACTTTTGAAACTTTTTGTTAAAATATGATAAAAAATCGACGAGTATATTTTCGGCCATTTACTTGTTTCTTAGTTAGATTAGTTCTTCAATATTGATTAATTTACCATACTTTAACTCTAGAAAGTCTTGTTGCTTCAAACTCTGGCAGGACTGGAGCAAAGAGACGCGTTGAAAAGCGTCGACTTCGGATTTCAGCTAACCTAGAGTGAATAATACTCGTAACCCTTTTGGTAAAAGGTTAACCGAGCGGTTGAGGGAACAATTAAATTTCCTTTGTGAGTGAACCCATAAAGTTTGTTGTTAAAGTTTATAATGCTGTCTTGCTATTATTGAACCGTGACATACTTGCAACTTGGGACACAAAAAAAGTATCGATACTTAGTGGTATCGAATAATTTTCCTTTCGATACCGATACTTTTGTACTCAATACTTTGTATTCGATACGTTTTGATTACTTTTTGACCAGTATCGATACCTTTAAAATTTTGGCTACTCAGAAGCCTATGAGACTCCACATCTAGAATAGTGATAAGAAAAAATAATGTCCATAACTGGTAAAGTAATAAATAAATAATTTAACACACTAAAATGTCTCGATTGTCCTGCCAAAGCACAAACGACAAAAAAATTTGTTTTAGTTTTTAGTTTGTGTTTTAACAGGGCAACTCTGTTTCATTATTTATTTAATTACGCACGTTTAGTTTTGCAGTTGACTATATACATAAAAAAACATTACACTTTTTTATGGATTCCAAAGCAATTCGTGAATTTACATATTCTTTTTTATTATTGATTAAACGTTGTAAAATTCGATTGCTTCCTTTTTCATTTCACTGACGTTGACGTCCTTTAACATTTTTTCTTTTCTAACTAAAATATAAAAATTTGAAAATTCTGATCCTGGAGGGGGGGGGGGGGTGTACGCAGTTAGGTGGTACCGGTCATAGCTGTAAATCAGGCCCTATGCTATGAAATGTACTCGATACTTGAAGTATCGATACTTTCGTTTCAATACCTTTACGAGTACGATACTTTTTTTCCAATATTACTCATGAGTATAGTATCGATACTTTCTATTCGATATCGTGTCCCTACGTGCAACTTGATTGTATCCAAAATATAGACTATTATACCGTAAAAATTGTGGATTTTACTTTATTATCCCTTTATAAAACGAGTTTTTGTTATTGGTTTCTCGGTCGGTTATACGAACACTAAATTAAATCATCGTAATGTATTTACACGTACTTTGTTAAGCTTACAAATTTTGATATGCCGAAAATGCATGGTCTGGAGCTCTATTCGTCTATTGTCTTGTAAAAGACGAACGTATAATAAATATTATTGGCAAACAATTCTCGAATGTCACTTCTGATGTCTTAGCTCAAAAGCTGATCAAAAATATAACTTTCTTAATCGCTATCAGCGTGGTCTAATCGACTTTTTGTCGAAGGTTTGTCAGGCGGTTAGCCGAATACTTCTTTAAAAAAAAATGGCTTGCAAGTAAAGGACGTCTCACTATAGCAAACATATGTAAAACCAATTGCACTTAGACAAAAATACCCATTTACGTACGACCTAATAAAAAATAAATAAAAAACCAATAGAATCCCGTCAAAGAAACTGACATAATTATCATTTTAATATATATTTCTATCCATTTATTCCATTTCCAATTCATTTTACTATAATATCATTTTAATATATGTATGTAATATATGTAGGTACCTTCTTGTTATTTGGAAGATCAAACTCTTTAAAAAATTAATTCACACTTCCAATTACCTGCCTTTTATTGTATTGAACCTAAAATGTAATTAACCTTTATATTCAAATAACCATGTTTGTATACAATTTATGTAACTCTACGTCTGTCTCGACACAGGTTTACCCTAGTGAGACAGGCATTGAAAAAAATAACATGTAATTATAATATATGTATCGATTAAATAATAAAAACAAAAAACTATATGTACGTACTTTGTTAACCATTATAAACATCCATTAACTAAGTTTCATAATTTTTTTTTTCAAATTACGATCGGAAACTTTGGTTTAGTAATATTCATATGCTTATGGAAAGAGACAACGGAGTATGAATGAGACAGCATGACAGTGGGTATGCTAATAAAAGACTGTACCTGTTGTGTTTCATTGTGTTTATTACCCTACCTTCCGAGCGTGAAACTTCTTATAAGTACCTAGTAATAATATCAGTTAAACTCTACCCTCACTGCATGGACTACATGAATGGGACTTTATTCTTAAAAGTCGAGCACTTGAATTCTTATACGTCTCGGGATTGTGGAATACTAAAATAAATCAGCCTGTTTTGTCAGCCTTCTAATCCGCCTTTCTGGGGATATTCATCATAATCGAAGTATTAAATATTAGTATTCTCGAATTGTGTTGAAAATGCGACAGGTCTATAAGTTCGTCCAAAAGAAAGATTGTAGACATATTGGCAGGTGGTCTTTTAAATGACGTATGTTTGATTTCAATTTAACACATTTCTTTTTTAATTTATCGCCTTATCGTGGCATCATAATGGCTTGTCTGTGAGTAGATATTATTTGTCGTGAAAACAATTGATTCGAGCCATATAAATCGAAATCGACATTTGGCGTGTCCGGCGAATGACAGGACAGTATCAGTAATGCCATCGCGGTCGTTGGCTCTCTTATACATACCGGTTGGCTGGCTGACTTTACCCTAACCATCCGTATAGATATAAACACTTCAAATCGTGTACCGAAGGTGTATATGTATTTTTTGATTTTTTGTGTAAATATGTACGCTCGTTACGTATTGACATTATTGTATGACTAAAATACTTATCCTTACCAATAATAGGTAGGTTACCATATTCTTTCTTTCTTCGTAATATTTTATTCGTAAAAACGATTAAAAACGGGAGTGGAGTTCTTACGAACAAATTAACAGGGTTTCAATGTTTATTAGCGGGAACATTTTTATTTTTTTTTATTTTATTTATTTCAATTTATTTCACCTCTTACACACAACAATTTTACATTTTAATCATTGTTTAACAATAGAATAACTAAATAAAAACAAAAATATAAAAAAAAGGAATAACAAAAAGGTGAAAACATCATTTTTTTGGTTTCTACACCAATTAAGAGAACTGGCTCTTGAGCTTGGTGTAGGAGTTATGTACGAATATTCAATTTTTAGTCCATAATTAATATAATATCTTAAGGACTAGGTTAAGGAGGACATTATACAATATTTGATGGTTTGATTTACAGGATTAAGGTTACATGGTTTTATTGCATACAGTTTTTTAAGAATAGTTTGATCTTTTTCTGGAATAATGCTAAATCTCTTATTTTTTTTACTTCTTCGGGAAGGCTATTGAAGTAAGTTATCCCTTTGTATACATAATTATTTTGCATTTGTTGAGTAGAAAATAATGGAATTTGGATATTATATTTACGTCTTAACGATGAGTTAAATTTATTATTTTTTAATGTCTTATCTTTGAATATTTGTAATATTGAGTCTTTTTTATAGAGATCTTCAATTTTTGGAACTTCGAAAATTTTGAACAATGTTGCAGAAGGGAATGTGGGTTGTTTTTTTAAAATGACTTTAATAATTAGTTTTTGAACCACATTTACAGGGTTTACAATTTTTTTATATGCACCTCCCCATCCAATAATTCCATATTGAATTACTGACTGTACTAGTGCACAGTACACCTTTTTTAAATTATTTACCTTGAGAATATTTCTTAATCTAATAAATATATAAATACATTTCCTAATGCGCTTAACAAGTTCACATATGTGTCTGTTCCATTTCATATGTTGGTCTACAATTACACCGAGGTATTTTATTTCAGTTGTATGATTTAATTTTTTACATGAACTATTACAGACAGTTTTGTTACATTTATTATTGTGTATAATTATATCGATGTTTGGGTGAGTTCTGAACTTATTTATTGAGAAGGGAATGTAAAGTGTCTTTTTTGCATTAATTGAGAGCAGGTTTGTGTCAAACCAGTTTTTAAGGATTTGCATGTCATTGTTTGCATTTTTCTTTAGAATATTCCAGTCCTGACCCCTAACTATGATGATAGTGTCGTCCGCGTAAGAAATAACGCGTCCACTGAGGTTTTGTGTAAAAATGTCGTTGTCGTTGGCCCTAATACAGTACCTTGTGGTATTCCAAAATCGCTTGTAAGAGGTTTGCTCAATGTATGGTTAATTTTTACCACTTGTGATCTGTTATTAAGATAACTTTTTATCCAATTTAAGGCTCTGCCATTAAAACCCACAGCGTTTAGTTTTTGTGTTAATTTGACATGAGAAATGCTGTCGAAAGCTTTTTGAAGATCAACAAATATACCAATACACTTTAAAGATTTATCTAATGCGTCTTGTATAGTATGGGATAATTTAGCAATAGCATCTTTTGTGCTTCTGTTTTCCATGAAACCAAACTGGTTTTCATGAATTATGTCATTAGTCTTAATGAAATGATTTATTCTTTTTTTTACAATTTTTTCAAAAATGTAAAAAAAAGTAAGAATAATTTGTTGGTGTACGTAATTTCGTACGTTGATTAATTTGTTCGTAAGAACTTCAGTCCCGTTTTTAACCGTTTTTACGAATAAAATGATCGTATTTTAGAATAACACTTTTCTCCGTGCAATGTTCTCTATTTAAAGTCCGCAGAAATCGGCAATTTTGTGATTGGGAGGAGAAGTCGTCAAACCAAATTTTGAAGATTGAACAGATATCAGAATTTAAAAAAATCTGAATCTCTGCATAAGAGTCTTAACTGCTCCCAACATTCTAATTGTCCGGCACAGGTGGGACTATGGAATCTCAATTTAGTAGACGGGTACGGGTACCGCCGCTCCGGGAACCATTTATTGAATAACTAAAACCCCTGCCATAGGTTACCCCAAGTGGTTCACTAAGTTTAGCGACTTGGTGGCACATGCGTTTGGCCAGGTATTGCGTGGCGGGTCGGGTCGGGAGATTGGTTGAGGGAGACCATTTTATCTCTCCAGCCGAACATTCTCGACCCATCGCTTTGTACCGCAGTGGAAGGGATGGATTCATACGTCTGTCACTCCTGGAAACATTGACCCCCAAATTCCTATCCATCCCTCACACCTTTTTCCTTCCCAGAACTTCTTCACATTCCCTTCCCTAAAACACACAGCACCCCCTATGATCACTTAGGCCCTATTTTTTTCTCCTTTAAATACAATAACATATTTATTGCTTCCATAGACCCTCCAAGTTGTGACTCTATGATGTCGCTGCACGGAATTTTTTTTTTCTAAAATACAATCATTTTATTCGTAAAAACGTTTAAAAACGGGACTGATGTTCTTACGAACAAATTAACAGGGTTTTAATGTTTATTGGCGGGAACATGTGAGAATAATTTGTTGGTATACGTAGTTTCGTTCGTATACCAACAAATTATTCTTAAATTTTCCCTCCAATAAACATTGAAACACTGTTAATTTGTAAATCTGCAGTCCCATTTTAACCGTTTTTACGAATAAAATGATCGTATTTTAGAATAAAATTTTTCTCCGTGTGACATATGTCATGTCAAAAAAATCTTTCCTAGGCAACGATGCCGTGTAAACCACAAATTCTACGAGTTTTTGTATCATTAGAGTTTTATTTTTAACAGTAACTTAGCAACACACATTTCTTTCATCATGTTGGCACTACCTTTTATATCCTTCAGACAACAAACAAACCAACAAAAGCAAACAACTCACGCCATCGAAAATATACTGTCAATCACTGGTAATGTTTTGTTAACATATTTTTAGTATCTCTTGTACGCTTTACAAATTTAACAGACTAAGGAGTTTTTATGACAATATTAAATTTTTTTTATTTTTTAGATTTAGATACCTAATTAGTTTTAAATGCGTGTTAGGTTAGTCTGTAATATCGGAGATTTTCTGTCAATGGAACCTTCTCCATTCAGGTTGCAGCCCGGAAATGTCCTCTTACCAGTCACGTACGTATAGAGGTCGTGACTGCTGTGAGGTGCGGCGTCTTTCTCTTCATTGTAATGTATCGCCTCACGATTTCATCTATCGTCTAAAGGTCTATATAATTCGTCTGTAATCTTGTAAAGTATCTCCTAATGATGTGACCAATCGTCTATAATATCATATTGTCAGTAATCTTGTAATTTATTGCCTCATGATGTGACCAATCGTGTATAATATCATATCGTCAGTAATCTTGTAATTTATGTAGCTCAACCATAAAGGGACGACCTAGTACATCGTACACAATAAAAACTCATAAGACTAATTGTATTTCCTATAATATGGACTTTAACTGCAACTGTGAAGCTTTGGAATGTGTGAACAACATCAAATATCTAGGTGTTATCATAGACAATCATCTTAAGTGGAAATATCACATCGACAATCTTTCAAGTAGGGTAAGAAAATTGATATACATTTTCTTTGCATTGCGAAACATAATTAAACAAAAAGACCTAAGAAAAATATATTTCGGACTGTGCAACCCCATCTTAACGTATGGTTGTATTGGCTGGGGAGCGTCAGGAAGAACGATTTTAGATCCGCTTGTAAAGGCCCAGAAATCCATAATTAGAGTCATTATGCGTAAACCCTACAGGTTCTCAAGCGACAAACTCTACAAAAAATTTAATGTTCTTGATGTTCGTCAAAACTTCATAAAAAAGATTATTATCCATGTACATAAAAATATAGAAAATTTTAATAAAATTGATCACAAATACAATACAAGAAGTCACAACAGAAAGGATCTCTTCGTCCCAGGGAGCAATACGGCAAAGTATCAAAAGACGTATGCGTATCTGGGACCGAAATTATACAATAAAATCCCCCCAGACTTAAATATTAAAAATTGCAAAATGTCCTGCATTGGTTCAATAATAACTAAATGGTTGATTGGCATGGGTAGGGAGGAGTCTGAAAAACTATTACATAATGTGACTTAAAACGATACATGGTTACCTATGAATGGCACATTTAGTAAAAACTTAGTACATAGGTATTAATTAAAAAAAATAATAATAATTTAAATTGCATTTGGCACTTTACACACTTTGGTTCCTTAGAACAGGCAATCTGCCTAGCTAGGAACTAATATCGACCTAAAACAACGTAATAACACTTGTATTCATTTTAAATATATTCTCTTATTATGTAATATTATTTGTTATTTTGGCTTTAAATGTATCAAATGTAAATAAATAAATAAAAAAAAAAATAAAATTGCCTCATGTTGTGACCAATCGTCTATATAATATCGTCAGTAATCTTGTAATTTATTGCCTCATTTTGTGACCAATCATCTATAATATCATATCGTCAGGAGTCCTGTAATTCATCCCGTCATGATGTGACCAATCGTCTATAATATCATATCGTCAGTAATCTTGTAGCCCGTCCCCTCAATATGTGACCAATCGTCTACAATATCATTTTTTTATTTGTGTTTTTTTTTGTGTTTTTTTTTTTTTATTTGTGAAAATTTTAATTATAACATTATAAATATATTTTATTTAACATCTTATATTAAATTACTACTCTTCCATTTAAAGCATTTGCTTGTGTATGGAAGAGGAGTGTACGTAGGTGCTGTTATTAATTATTACTTAGATATTTAATTTTACATACTATGCTCATATATGTATATGCGTGCTATAGTAGGTACATGTTATGATGGAAAATAATAAAGATATACAATAATTTTTTATTTTTTTTGTTATAGAGTTGAATTTATATTTAGTAGAAAATATTAATTAAAAGTAATAAATATATATTTTTTTATATGTAATAAATATATATATATATATTTGTGATGTGTGTATTTTGAGAAAAGAGATAATGTTATGGAGAATAAAAGATATTTGCAAGAATTAATTTATGTTTTTTTTTTTTTTTTAAGATTGTCTTTAAAATGTTTCTTGATAGAGTGCAACATTTGTATTTATATATCGCCAGTAATCTATCGTCTAAAATATTATATTGTCAGTAATCGTGTAATTTATTGCCTCATGTTGTGACCTAACTTCTATAATATCATATCGTCAGTAATCTTGTAGCCCGTCCCCTCAATATGTGACCAATCGTCTATAATATCATATCGTCGGTAATCTGTCGTCTATAATATCATATTGTCAGTAATCTTGTAATTTATTGCCTCACGTTGTGACCTAACTTCTAGAATATCACATCGTCAGTAATCTTGTAGTCCATCCCCTCAAGATGTAACCAATCGTCTGTAATGCCATATCGTCAGTAATCTTGTAATTTATATATAATACAATACATGTATAATATCGTCGGTAATCTTGTAGTTTCGTCTAAGTCTTGATAACTGAATGCAATAAAGATCGAAGCTCTCATGTGTATTACATAAGATAAATCACCCTCTTGGATAGACTTGTTCGCTCATTTCTCATTAATAGTGACGTTTTCTTCATAGATAGCAGTGCCTTGGAGGTCAATATTGTGCCTTTAGCGATTATCGGAAATCGCTTTGGCATAGTTAAAGGTTCGCAAACTGGCTGACTGTTATTCAAGGCGACAGGAGTGTATCCCATATTCCGCGCAAAATAACACAGTCGATACTATGATTGAATACCTTTGCTCTGTTGAGTTCTGCTCTCCAGGCATCGATGTAAAAACTATACATTAACTCTCCCATACCTCATTTCAATTTAAAAGTAACACCACCTATGAGCAATTTCATAATACTACCGGTCAAATTCCGTCGCCTATAATGCATAATGTAGTTGTTTTGCTAGGATGAAATTAAACTATTTTTTTGTATCAAATGTTACTTTTCTTGATACACTGCCTCGAAACTATATGTTACGTAGATATTTTTAAATATTCATATAATTGTTTAAATTGTCCGTGATAGTCTTTACCTGAAATATCTCTAACTGCCTCAATTTGGTGTTTAAAAAATGATCTTTACAAAACTAGTGATTCCGTTGCCGCTAACTTCCTGGAAAACAAATTTGCCCCACGCAGACCGACAAGAGGTAATATGTAATTTATTTATTTTTTTCATTTTCAACCATTTTTCAACGCCCTTACGGGCTTTTACATAGTTAGTGTATGATATGATATATACAGAGACACAATGTTTGGATAAAAAAAAGATCAACTTAAAATATGAACATTACACAAACTGGTAAATTTAAGTGAAAATAATATATTATAGGAAAAAGAATGAGAGAAAAAAAACAAAACAGAAACCAGTTTTTCAATTGTAGACAGAATAAAAATAATAATGCAATGTAGGTTAAAATATATATATTTTTAGCTGAATAATACATTATAAAGTGCTTGGTGTAGAAATAGAAAGGAGAGGAACAAGTTTTTACATTTTACATAGATAAAAAAAATACAAAAATATATCCGACATCTCTTATGTGATGCTCCAATTTTAAAAATATATGCTACATTAAAATATCATTCAGGTATCTCTTAAATAATGGTAAACTTGTGTTAAAATATGTCGATATCTGATGTGAATTTGCTTGCAATTGTGTGAAAGCGATTAATAGGTGCGTGTGTATGATAGTTGGTCCCAGAATTATTGTTACAGAATAATATATTTTGTCTAGTTGCTCGATTAGGTACCTTGAAGTCGACGAGATGCAGGAGTTCATAACAGTCTAATTTGGAGTGAATAATTTTAAACAAAAAAGTTGTCATTTATTTTTCTTCTATTTTCTAGGGAATGCATTTTAAGCGTATTGAGTAAGAATGTTTAGTTTATGTTCTGAATATATTTAGTTTATGTTCTGAAGTTGATAATTCGTAAAAATTTGTGCTGCAGACGTTCAATATTTCTTGTGTGAATTTCATAGTATCGGGACCACACTACAGAATTGTATTCTAACAAGCTGCGTACCAGCGACAAATATATGCTTGTATGATCTTTTAACATTGAGATAATGCACTTTATTTTTGATAAATGTTTTCGTAAACCAATATGTTTGGTTCCGGTGTCATATTTAAGACGCACTCGCCTTGTCGAAGTCTCCGGGTAATAAATGTAATGATTGTTCGTCTTGGAATATTGCGACGAACACCAAGTAAATTTACTGAAATAGAGAATATCATTGTGTGTGGGTAGAGTTTAAGAAGTTTCACGCTCGGAAGGTAGGGTAATAAACACAATGAAACACAACAGGTACAGTCTTTTATTAGCATACCCACTGTCATCTGTCTCATTCACACTCCGTTGTCTCTTTCCATAAGCATATGAATATTACTAAACCAAAGTTTCCAATCGTAATTTAAAAAAAAAAACTATGAAACTTTGTGAATTAAAAAAAAAAATATTCATGAAACGACAAAAAAATGAGGTGGCAGTAACGTTTATAATTCATTTGTTTAATAAAATGTGTATGTGTTTTTTTTTCATCATCAGTAATTTTAGTTAGGAAAACCGTAAAGTAAGCCATTTTTAAAACTTTTTAAAGTTTTCATCCAAAATTTTCATATAATTTTTTTTTCTAATATTAAAATTTTAAAGCCTATAACCTTTCGAAAACAGTTATTAGTTTTCGGATACGTTAATCAATATTCCATTTATTTGGATTTTATTGCAAAGCGGGAATATTTTAGCCTCTAACAAAAAACGCCAAATTTTTAATGGTTAAGGGATAGGAAATGGGATGGGGCTAGTTTTTCGAATTTTCACGTAGACAGCGCCCTTTCCATTGAGTTGAAGTTCAAGTGTGGAAAATTTCTTCAATATCGGAATAATATTGTAGATTTGAATACAATCAAATCCACGCCGCCCGCCCGACACGCCGGCTACCCACCGTACCGCCCGCCACAGACAATAAAACTTTATATGTTAGAATAAGATGGTTGAAAATGTCAATATGGACAGAAACTAATCCCATTGAACAATAAATCCGCAGCATAAAATTGTGTTACACCATTTTGCAAGTTTTTAGTTGAATGTGCGAAAATACAGCTTTCAAAAGTACAGTTTAGATTCATAATAATAAATGCTTGCGAAGGCACAGTTTACAACTCCACGTCCGATTTTATTTTCTGCTTGCAAAGCACGTGTCTCGCATACGGAACGACATCTCTGTGCCGCTTTAGATTCTAAGTTCGGTCGTTGTGAGAACTCGCGATACGTACGTAATGCGAGGCGCTCGAAAACGATAAAATTCTTCACCCGCGGAGCCTTCTGTGCTCCCAGTGTCTATATACGATAAATCAATGAATTCTTTCGCGAATAAAGCTTTTTAAAAATGCACTTGTTATGCGAAGTCGGTTTTAACAACAGCACAATGCAATATCTCCGCAGGGTTAGAGCAAAAGGATGGAATTTTTATACAACTTTATCTTGGAAAATGCTTCTTTATTTAATTCTTGTACTATTTTTTTTTTATACGAATCATTTCAATTTATCTCTGCCAAAGGTCACTCCAAGTGGTTCACTACGTTTGGTGATTTAGCAGGGTAGCTCGATTTCATGGGGTGAGGTTTGTCTTGGCGACATATTCGTTTGCCCACTTCGTGGCGGGCCGGATCGCGAGAGACTGGTTAAGGGTGATCTTTTGACCTCTCGAGCTGGTCTCTCTCGACACATCGCCTTGGAATGGATGGATGGATTGATAGATACGTCCGTCACTCCTGGATACATTGACCACCAGACTTCTACCTATCTCTCATACATTGTTCCTTTCCAAAACTCAAGAATGACATAGACCCTGAGGGATTTTTTTCCTTAGGGCCTCAGATCTGTCCCTAAGCGGCTCTAATGAAATACAATGTGTGTGGCTTGTAATGTCTTTCCGAGGCTTAAAGGGTTAAAATCGCATTAAAATTAACATTTTCATACACTGACGTATAATTTCCTAGGAACAGTATTTCTCCCACTGTGCGTCGTCTGAGTGAGGAACTCGTCGTTTTAGACCACTCTAAAATATCAAACAATTGAGACAAATCCAATCCAAAAGAGGCAATATCAAACAATTCCAATTTAACAATGATAATAATTGTACATTTGATTTTTTTATTTTTTTATTTTATTTTTTTTTTTTTTTACAAATACAGTTATTATAAATTGTATATATATATTTTTAATACATTTTTTTAAATATCGTGTTTCACCTTTTTTTTGAGCAATGCTCGTGTAAAAAAGGTGGAGCAGCGAAAAACAATTCAACATATATTTTTAAAATGTGTAGTAACGATAATGAAAATTATAATATTTAATTTTTTTTATATATGTATATCATACAATTGAGTAAAGAAAAAAACAGAATATCATACAATTGAGTAAAGAAAAAAAAAACAGAATATCATACAATTGAGTAAAGAAAAAAACAGAATTGAGTAAAGAAAAGATATAAAAGAAGAAGAAGAGAGAAAATAAAAAAGAGTATAAAAGTAAAGGGATTTCCAAAGTCACAGTCACAATGATTGTAATATGTTATTGATGTATTGTTTTAATTAACCTTTTATCATTCAACTCCCCGAAGTCACAATCACATTTCCCAACAACCACTTAGATGCTTTGTGCCGACAAGCCGTAATAATTTATCACTTGAATAATATTATAAAGGCGTTATTATTGTGTTGTGGATTTGCAGAAGAATCGGGGAATTTATACCGCTGATCTTCTCATCTCCCTCCCCCTCCCTATCTCTCTCCCCCCCACTCCTTCGTCCGCCGGTTCTTCGGAACTTGGATAGAGTCATTAGTTAGACAACTTTCCAAAAGGGAAATTGTAAGCATTTTCATTCCGTGGTAGCCACAGGGCGTTTTGAAAATATGAGAAAATTTGTTTAATCTGTAATCACAACATGTTTAGCAACTAAGTGGATTTTATAAAACATTTTTATATTTTTAAACGTAACCGTACTTGCAATCATAACCCCGTCAAACATCAGGCGGGAGATTGCAACACTGGGGATAACGAGAAGGCCCTGCAAAAAAGCGCAATTCCTTTGTACGATGATGTCGTCTCTCACCCGGCATGCCGCTTGAAGTCCAGAACACCCCTCTGGACGGAAGGAGAAAGACCCATCCGATCACCTTTCACCCCAGAAGATAGGTGGAAACTTACCTTTTTTGTAAATTTATAAAAACAGTATTTTATTTAAATTTAATTTATCAGAAACGTCGTAAAAGACGCACTCACTTTTCTAGAAATATGTCGACGACGCAGAACGAAAGAGAAGAAAACACGGCGAAACATGACAAATTAGATAGACATACCCACAATTGAAATTAGTATTTTTGATGAAATCGAACAAGGCCAAGGCGTTACCTTGGTTATCGTCAACTATCAGTGAAATTGTCTGCTTGATTCTATTTTATAACGCCTGTTTTAGTGAGTGTTCAATCTATGTTTTAAAAATATCCCTCTATGTTTTAAAATTTAAATTGTATTTAAAATTCGCGACGTCTGGGTTTGGAGCCAAGAAGCTTAACGAACTTTTTTTTGTTTTTTTTTTAAATATTTATTTATTATGTTTTTTTAGTAAAAGAATGTGTTCTTACTGGGGTACCCCGTTTTAAGGACACATTGTACATTGTTATGTGATTAAATTATAGTAAATACCTGTGTTTAAATGATACGAAAAAAATTATAAAACATGTCTAGAAAAAAACATAACACAATACAAGCTTTAATATTTCAGACACGTTTTCAGATTTTCACGGCCAAAATCATTTTCGTTGTTATTTTTTGGGGTGTTATGCCGTGTTGCGCTACATCCTTCGTTAGCCGACGTTTTGGACAACGTTGAAGTGTCCATCATCAGGGGATGGATCTGCCCTGATGATGGACACTGCAACACTGTCCGAAACGTCGGCTAAAGAAGGAGGTAGCGCAACACGGCATAACACCCCAAAAACAAACAACGAAAAAAAAGCTTTAATATTTGTTTGGCCGTAAAATTATATTAATATTCTTCCTATATTTATGTCTTCTTAACGGATTTTATTGCAAGAGGAAGGATATTAAACAATTCTATAGAGAGATATTGCATATTTTTTTGTCCAAAGCTCTGCATAGCTAATACCAATCTCTCCGATGAACTGTACAACATTACATTTTCTGGAACTACTACCGGAATAAGGTACCCTACTCTCTGATGTATTAAGGCCTGCTTTTTCGTCGTCAGCCTAATCCTGGATTAGAATCCAATTGAAACTTGTCGGGAGGTTTATGTGTATCTCAAGTATAGCACCAGTATAACGTGAATACCTAAGCAAACACTTATACTACCTCTTAATCCGGGAAAACATTCGTTCTCAGGAATAACAGTAACTAGTCGTTGAAGTATAGCTGTTGAAACTGTCATTTTAACTTAAACAATGCATTATTCTACGTATCACTTTGTTTATAGTACATTATGAAGATGATATATTTTGTTTGTCTCAATATTTGTGAACAAGCGTTTGTAATACCCAGGTGTTTTGAAGCACTCGGGACATCAATAATTTGAATGCATTTTACACATACACGTGGTTTAATAGTTATTTAAGTAACAGGCAATTAATTGGCTGTTAAAATTGATTGCTTTACTTCATTTAAATTCTCCTTAGCGGTGTCCCTAAGCTGCCAGCGGTGTTCCCCAAGGGTCTCATTTTGGACCAATTTTATGTTTGTTAATTGTGAATTATGTTCTTACTATTTTCAACGACGTCCAAGTTTAAAAATTTGCGGACATTATACAAAGCTATAAGAAATATTAATGACCGTCAAATATTGTCAAATAACTTGTTTAAACTTTTTATTTGATGCATACATTTTTATAGATATATCTTCCGTATAAGCTCCTAGTTTAGATCTGATAAGTTCCAATATTTTTTTGCCTTAAATTGGCTGTTAAAAGTGAACTCAATTTAAATTCATCGCTAACAGCGGTGTTCTCCAAGGGTCTCATTTGGTACCAATTTTATTTTTGTTATTTGTGAATTATACTCTTAATATTTTCAACAACTTCCAAGTTTTTAAGTTTGCGGACATTATACAAAGCTGTAAGAAATATTAATAACTGTCAAACATTTTCAAATAATTTGTTTTGTGCATACATATTTATAGATATATTTTCCATATAACCTTCTAGTTTAGATAAGCTCCAATCTTTTTGGAGAAATTGCCTTAAAATCAACCCCGATGAATTTCCTAAATTAAACTCCCCACGCACCTTGAGATAAACAGAAGATACATATTTCCCTTGGCACTGCCGCCGTGTCACGGGTAGTGAATAACAAGCCCCATTGTTGGGAGAAGGTTGCGAGAGTATCGCTTAAATTTGTCTCGCCCCTGGGGAAAAGTGTTTCGCGAAACGGGGCCTAAATACATCGTTTTTAAATTTAATAACACAACGTGTGCGACGGGTCTTACATTTATATGCAGACTGTGTTTCATGTTATTTTAACAAAAAAACAACTGTTCTATATAAATGTAATGTATGACTTTGGATGATGGATTGTCTCCTGGAATCCCACTTGCATAATGGTCCTCGATACTGGGTCCAATGTCTCCAAGTATCATTTGGTTATTTATAATAACATCACTCGTAGGTATTTTTGTTGTTTATTTTTGGGATATTATGCCGTGTTACGCTAACTCCTTCTTTAGCCGACGTTTCGGACAACATTACAGTGTCCATCATCAGGGCAGATGGGTTAGTCGAGGGCACCCACCACTTTCCCGAATCGTTTTAAGGACCAGATGGATCCCTCTATCGATTCTCACATCAAGACTCTAATTTGTTTTTAAAACGAAGCTACTATTAAATGATTCTAAAAGCCCCCGACTGTCCCTACACGGCACAACATACATTTATACATACCATTAAATTTTAAGTGTTTCATCCGAGGCAGTTTGTTTTTTCTCTTGAAGCTAGTGGAGAGACAACATTTATAAAGAGGAACATATAAGTACATTACAAAATGAAATAAAGGAAAAGCAAATCCTGTGGCAGCATACAACACAAGAACAGCATCTACAGCTTCTGGCAAGCCACAGGCAGTCCCGACGAGAGACAGTAAGCAGTGGGACGGGAAGGTGGTCCTTCAAACCCTTCACACCGTCCCCGGCAGAACAGTGGCAAGATGTGACCCCTGTGAAGACGGTGGGATAGTGGAGAAGAGACTTCTGAAGAACCCTGGGGACTAAGTAACTCACTCGAGCCGACAGGACCACAAGGGAACTAGAGATCAGGGTGGAAAGGATCCTTCCCTTTCACTGCTACCGCTACGTCAGGGGGAGCGCAGTGGACAATGCAGGAAACTAAGCGCTTACAAAAGTTATAAGATAAGGGCATCACCTGTGCCAGGCAGGGACAAGGGGCTATTCCACCCCCTTATGGGGAGGGTGTAACAGTACATACGAAGTGCAGTACGATTCCAGCCAGTTAGATAATTAGTAAAATTATATATAAAAGATTCCAGCGTCATTCCTAGAAGTAACCAAATAAAGACAAAAAAATTTCATAAAGTGCTCTCCTATTTTATATTAATTACAAGGGAAATGACAACATAGATAAAAACATTAATACAATATTATGCTGTTATTAAATCAATTGAAGCAGAGCAAAATAAGTAAAACAAAATAAAAAGTTCATAGCATAAATCATAGAATATGATTCAAAACATTTCTAATAAAGTCCTACGGGAGCAGCACACCCGGCACCTGAAACTAAGTAATGATTTTATTCTAGTTCAACGACTCTAAGCGCATCCCATCTCTCCACCCATACTTTAACAATTTTTTTTAAGCACTCGAAATTCACCTTGTTCGATACCAGGTCGGGATTCCAAACCGGCCTGGTAGTAATATCTTGCAAACCCTCAAGCATTTCCTCTCGAGCATCCATCATGATCTGGCAGTGCCACAGAATGTGCATGGCCGTTTGGTTTTCCTCGCCACAGGCGCATCCAGCATGCCGAGAGAGACCGAGGCTGAACAGTCTTCCCCGAAATTCTCCATGTCCGGTTAGCATCTGGATCACATAGTGGTCCAGCTTAAGGTAGGCCCCTTCCATCCTGGCTTTAACTGAGGGGAAGAAGGAGTGAGTCCATCTCCCACTTGTCGACCTGTCCCATCTACTTTGCCATTCCTCAAGACTTTTCACTCTCATCTCTCTCAATAATACAGGAAGGCGTGCGGCCCCGCCCGGAGTGAGGGTCACTCCTAGGTGGACAGCAGCCTTGCCTTTGATGAGGTCCTTTCTTGCTAAAATTTCCCTGATTTCGAGATCAATCGGCATCTGTCCAGCCAGTACTGGGAGTGCGTCTGATGCTACAGTCCTGTAAGCGCCCGTTAGAGCAAGCAGGGGAGTGCGTTGGCCCCGTTTCAGCGCAAGTTGTATCATCACGTTGTCCAAACGATGCGACCATACAGAAGACGCGTATGCGACTTGGGCCACATACACGCAGCGGTATAGGAGCCGCAGCGCCGGACTACGCAGTCCCCACTCAGAAGTGGAAAGTCTTCTAAGCTTTAGAAATAGGGATTGGGCTTTGCTTGAAATACTCTTAACATGTGCCAGGAACGATGACGATCTGTCAAGAACAACACCTAAGTACCTACACTGTTCGACAAATTTGATATGGGTACTCCCAACTCGGATTGAGGGGTTTCTCGTACGACTGAGAGAACCCTTCATCAGGAGACCAACAGTCTTGTGGGGGGCGAAGGCCAACTTGTTCATTTCTCCCCATTTCAATATACGTCTCAGACATTCTTCAGCTTTTCTTTCGATTTCCGTCCGGTTGCCCCCCGAGACTAACAAAAATAAATCATCCGCGTAAGCTACCAAGGTGCAACCTTCAGGTAAGGGCAACCTGAGAAGGTCATCAGCACGTTCCAAAGTGTGGGTCCAAGAACCGAACCTTGGGGGCATCCCATATTGACAGCTCTGCTTACCTCGGTAGCTCCATGGGAAACCGATACTGTGCGTTCCGAGAAATAATCCGCCAGGATTTTAAATAAGCCACTGGGGCACCCGCGATTTTTAAGTTTGCACAATATCATCGGCCACCACGCGTTGTCAAAGGCCCCGGAGATGTCTAAAAATATTCCTACAACATACTTCGAAGGGCAAACCTTCACCCAGTCAAGCGCATGCAGAACGGCGTGCTCAGTAGACATTTTCCCAACAAAGCCAAACTGTCTGCCGCAGGGAGGTGATAGGGTTAGGTCTAGGCGAGTTCTGATTAATTTTTCAAGAACTTTTCCAAGAATCGGCAGTAGAGTTATCGGCCTGTAGGCTCCTGGATCCGACCTTGGCTTGTCATTACCTTTTGGAATGATTTTGAGCACGCCTCTTTTCCATGCTGAGGGAAAAGTCCCCCTTCGCAAACAGGTTTCCATAAGGGTAAACAATTCCTGACGCGCATATATCCATACCTGTTTTATGATTGCACCGTTAATGATTAGAGTACTAGCTACGCAGGTACTTTCACCGTCCCCGCTTCCTGCTCCAAGTGTAACACTGGTCAGGTAACGTTCGGATCCTTTTCCCGTTTTCCCGATGGCACTATGTATTTCCCAAGGGTTAGAGTTACCCACGTTTTCCACCCATGACCTCCACGCAGCTCGTTTTGCCTCGCAAATTCCCAAGCGGTATGCCCTACGAAGCACGGAGATCATCCAGAAGAATGCACTCCCTTTCGGGGGGACATCCCCCCTTTCTGGCTTCTCCGTAATTCCTGTAAGACCTCTTGTAGGAACTTTTGAGGGAAGTTAGTTCACTCGACCACCATGGCGTCTTAAACTTTGCCTTCGGATTTGACCTTCCTAAAGACGTATTAGCCGCATTGACCACCGCCGCGTTAAAAAAGTTTCCCAATTTATCAGGTTCCATAGCAGCAACAGCATAGAAATCCCTGATTTCATCACGTAACCTTCTGCCAAAGAAGTCCCATGATGCAGATGGGTTATTGAAAATGGTCAAATATATGCTTAAGTATGTCTAAGCGATACCGTGTTGCCAGCTCCACTCCCCTACTGACAAATTGGCAATCGCCGAGCATTTGATTGAATTCGGCCATTACTTTGGATTTGTTCCTGAAGTCCTGGGAAGACCCAAAACTCATAGAGCACGCCTAATTACGGAGGCAATTGAAATTCACAAAAACCCCATCAATATTAACAGAGATGACGGAGCTAAACTCAATAGTTCTTGGTATCCGGTTTGGTGTAGCCGTCAACTACACCAAAACTGAACGCAAAAAACAAATTTGAATTATACTGTCTTACCAGCTCGTAGGGGAGTGGAGCTGGCAACACGGTATCGCTTAGACATACTTAAGCATATATTTGACCTCTTTCAATAACACATCTGCCCTCATGATGGACACTGTAATGTTGTCCGAAACGTCGGCTAAAGAAGGAGTTAGCGTAACACGGCATAATATCCCAAAAATAAACAACAAAAATACTTTTGGCCGTGAAAATCTTAAATCATATTTCACTCGTAGGTACTTTGTACAGTCGTGACTTTATTGTATATATAATTGATACAACTTAGCTACTGGGTATTAGGCTGAATGCCGGATAAGTGGCGCTCCGCAGCTCTATACCCAGACTATATAAAGATGTCGGGTGTTTCCGCTAGCAATCGGAAAACCCGAATGATTAACAGAACATTGTGATACACTACAATAAACGACGCAATATTTTGAAAGTAAAGTGACAATATTAATTTTATGATGATATACGTAATGACAATATCTGAATTGCCAGATACTCCTCGAAAAAAGATGGTACTCTTTTGATATCATACTCAACTGCCATCTGCAGAACTTCGTATTACTAACTCTGTTATCGACGTCTATTGAAGGAAGCAAAAACTACATGACTAATCAATGGACTACTTATTCGTTGTATTTTTTTGTCACTACGCTACAGTTATATAAAAAGCTTTGAAATATTTGTTTGGACGTCTTAAAATACGTAGCGTGGGTGTGCCGGGACCTTGTGCCTGAATTTTGCGATTTTCTGGTAAAAAAAACTTTGGATTTTTACACACATAAAGTTTTTGTTTCTAATTCCAACTTTTTCTACAGAAATGTGCACAAAATACTGAGTGAAGGAGCTTTAAAAGTACAAGCATTTTTCGCTTGAAAAATACCAAATTTAAGTATTTTGTTGAAATTTCACACCCATGTAATAATACCTAGCTAATAGGGCCTGTAATGTAATTTTGACGTCTTGTTTTAGATTTTTATGGTCCACCGTATGGTACTGTTGTACTTATGTTGATATATTCTGAAATAGAGGATATTTTTTTCTGCTTATGATAGCAGCAAAGTAAGTTAACTTTAAAAACTAATTACCTTTGCTCTCTGTAGGGTAAAAACTCAAAGGCATTAGGTTCGGAGCTTGACTAAAACCTACTGTCATTTATGTTAATTACTTGCTATATGATTAAGCAGTTCTCTCTCAGTCGGTAATCTAGAGTGTTATTGCTAGCTTTTGTTGTGGTGTTTTAAGTTTTAAGCCCGTTGTTTTATAAATACGATAGGATTCCTTGAATCCTTCTTCTATCTAATTTGCAAACGCGACAAACTTAATTTCCCTTAAAAGACCATTCACACAGCATCCCTAAAGATGAAAAGGCCTTAATGGAGTTTTTTTTCTCAGGTCCTCCTCTGGAGCTAATGTAAAAAAAAAGATTTATTTGGCGTTTATATTATCTGCAGTTATAGGTGCCCGGACATCTCAACAACATTCAACTTTTTTCATGCATTGTCTGTCATTCTGTCCCACTTTAAATAATATAACACACACCTACAATACATACGAATGCGAAACGTGCGAATGAGATAACTGCCGGAAACTCTCATATTTACCTTCAGAAAAGGGTTTCGGGAGAAAACAAAAATATATTCTCGAAAGAAGAAGCTATGTCAGTATGTTTTTATAATTTTGTAATTCTTTATGAGAATTGATATAGCAGCACTTTTTTCTTAAATAATATTTTCCGATAAATTATACATGTTTGACTGTGAATATTTACGTTAATACGAAACACATCGAAAATTTAAAAACATACCAACATATCTTTCACCTTCGGGAAGGCAATATAAAATAAAATCATTTCGTGCAGTTTTGGATGTAGAAAAGTGTTTTTTCCGGGCGTCCTTTTTGTATGGGCCGAAAAGCGAAGTCTATCGTCATAAATAGGTTACGTTAGGTTAGGTTAGGTTATAAGCTATTTAAGAAAAAAAAACTTTT
This sequence comes from Limnephilus auricula, assembly GCA_951813805.1. NCBI lineage: Eukaryota > Metazoa > Arthropoda > Insecta > Trichoptera > Limnephilidae > Limnephilus > Limnephilus auricula. The sequence goes on from OX638417.1 coordinate 6,307,292, forward strand.
CAAAGGAGTGATGAAATGCCACTTCGTTTAGTTGTTATGGAACCACAGTTGTTCACTGTGCATATATAAAAAAATCTTAAAAAATGATGAAGAAACCTTTATTTTTTTATCAAAAATATTATGCCCAAATGGGAAACACTCTGTATATTTTATTTGATTTGATTTGTTTCGTTCCTAGTCTAGTTATTAATGTCGTATTGTGCCGATGTAATATAACTTTTGTCGGCGAGCGGATATAAATTACCTACGTAGTAGTCCCCCCCACCTTTCAGCAAACCAACCAACCACATGCCCGACCCACTTCCCTTCCCCTTTTCGTCTGTTGACGTTGAAGAATGATTAACAAAGTTTAACCTTCTTCTGTAATCTCTGATTTCAATGGATGCTAACACTGATCAGGTAATAATCCCTGCAATTCTATTCAGTCTGTACAGGATGTTCTTTGAGCCCGACTCAAGTATTTGGTTTACTTGATCTTACCAAGTCTTCCTCAGGTGTTCCAGACTTCTTCTACCATTCATATTCGCGTCATATATTATCATAGCATTCCTTTCTTCGGTCATTCTCTCTACATGCCCAAACCATCTAATAACCTTACTCAAAACGCTTACATCAGCCTTATATTCTTTGCCTTAGGAAAACATAAACACATTTTTATCGGTTTTTCTCTTTTCTCTTCTGTGTCGCCAATTTACGTGAGACCATTCGACTCCTGGGCCTCAGACAGGTCAATAAAATTAATTATTTGTTCTTTGCCGCTGCCCCGCGAATCATTTATTGGATTACCAACATAGGTCACCCCGAGTGATTTGCTTCGTTTGATGACTCAGCAGGGGTTTCAGGGTCACGGGGGAGGTTTGTCGAGGTCTTGGCGTCGAATGCATTTGACCCACCTACTGCGTGACGGGCCGGGTCGGGAGAGACTGGTTGAGAGAGACCTAACCTAGACCTCTCCAGCAGGACCCTATGACCCATCGCCTTGCACCGCAGTGGGAGGGATGTATTTGTACGTCCATCATTCCTGGACAAATTGACCCCCAGATTTTTATCATACCCTCATGAAACATCTTAAATATAAATATCTTAAGAGGATATTTACCAGAGAATAGCGGAAATTAGTCATTTTTAAATCAAATTCTAGACGTATTGACTCTTTTTTACAAAAAAACATAAATTGATTTTGAAAGATTGTTATTTTATCTGGTACACGCAGTTTTAAAATTTTTAAAAACTAAGTTTATTTTTAATATATTAAGGTTATACCGTTGGTCGTTGGCAGATTTGTTCAGTTTTCAAAGGATAGATTCTATTTTAAACAACACAATTTTCAAATAATATAATCATACAACAACAAAAAAAAATCAATTCATAATTCAGTTTTCAGAATTTTAATTTTAGTTAAATTAACATCTTTATAAAATAAATCCGAGAACGTGGTTTGTGACAAAAATACCCCAGTTTTTCTACTTATTTAAGGTATTACAAACTAAAATATTAAAAATTTTATTTACACACATATTTTGTTTAGACATTATTGAAAAATCGTAAATACTTATGATCAAAAAATACTTACAAGAAGTACCCGATATTTAATAATTTATCATCGTGCGTTTTGAGCATTTTTATTGCTTACTTGAATGTAGGTATATATTAAAGCAAGTTTTGAATAAAATAAATTAAAATATTAAATGTTTAATTTTAAAAAATTGATACGGGGAATAATCGATCTTTCTCATTGGAACCTGTCTGTACAGTTGCAAGCATTTTTAAACTTTTATTCTCAGCCGCTGGTCAATCGCTCTTAATCTACTTCCTTTCTCTAAAAAAGAAAAAATACCCTCCACACAGCATCCCCAAAGATGTGATCAGCTCTGAGGGAATTTTTTATTATTCAGAACTTTCTGTGTGGAGTTATTAAATCAATTTTACCATAAGTAAGGAAATATTAAGCTTACTTCGGGCACACGGACATGCCAGCGATACATTTCTAACGATTTATCTCTTCATTGGATGGATTCTACATTCTTTAACTTGTGGTCTTGTGGAGTTAGCGCTGATTTGAAACGTTTTATTATGTTTGTACTTTGTTTGAATGGTGCTTTGTCGTAAATAAAAAGACCGACGAATTGAATTGAGGCTTTTTGTTTGACTGTTTAGATTCCTCTTTGGTTTCCAAAAATATATTCGCAATTTAGGCTTTACGAATAAAAAATGTATTTGTACATTAAACACTGTAACTTTTGTGTAGATACACCACTTTAATTTATTAAAAAAACGTCTACGGTTTCATGATGTTAGGCCAAAATTATTATTGTGATTAATTTTTTGGGTTTTTATGCCGAATAATTTGTCGAATAGCTCCATTTTTTAAATATTTCCGTTACCCCCGCCTACTTTCACCCATCCTTTTTACCCACCTCCCCCAAGGCCCACCTAAGTTCATGTTCTCTCTCCCTCTTCTAATTTTCTTTTAAATACCATGTATATCTGTATTATATTCAATATATTTTCGGATTCGGCCTTCGGATTTGACCTTCCTAAAGACGTATTAGCCGCATTGACCACCGCCGCGTTAAAAAAGTTTCCCAATTTATCAGGTTCCATAGCAGCAACAGCATAGAAATCCCTGATTTCATCACGTAACCTTCTGCCAAAGAAGTCCCATGATGCAGATGGGTTATTGAAAATGGTCAAATATATGCTTAAGTATGTCTAAGCGATACCGTGTTGCCAGCTCCACTCCCCTACTGACAAATTGGCAATCGCCGAGCATTTGATTGAATTCGGCCATTACTTTGGATTTGTTCCTGAAGTCCTGGGAAGACCCAAAACTCATAGAGCACGCCTAATTACGGAGGCAATTGAAATTCACAAAAACCCCATCAATATTAACAGAGATGACGGAGCTAAACTCAATAGTTCTTGGTATCCGGTTTGGTGTAGCCGTCAACTACACCAAAACTGAACGCAAAAAACAAATTTGAATTATACTGTCTTACCAGCTCGTAGGGGAGTGGAGCTGGCAACACGGTATCGCTTAGACATACTTAAGCATATATTTGACCTCTTTCAATAACACATCTGCCCTCATGATGGACACTGTAATGTTGTCCGAAACGTCGGCTAAAGAAGGAGTTAGCGTAACACGGCATAATATCCCAAAAATAAACAACAAAAATACTTTTGGCCGTGAAAATCTTAAATCATATTTCACTCGTAGGTACTTTGTACAGTCGTGACTTTATTGTATATATAATTGATACAACTTAGCTACTGGGTATTAGGCTGAATGCCGGATAAGTGGCGCTCCGCAGCTCTATACCCAGACTATATAAAGATGTCGGGTGTTTCCGCTAGCAATCGGAAAACCCGAATGATTAACAGAACATTGTGATACACTACAATAAACGACGCAATATTTTGAAAGTAAAGTGACAATATTAATTTTATGATGATATACGTAATGACAATATCTGAATTGCCAGATACTCCTCGAAAAAAGATGGTACTCTTTTGATATCATACTCAACTGCCATCTGCAGAACTTCGTATTACTAACTCTGTTATCGACGTCTATTGAAGGAAGCAAAAACTACATGACTAATCAATGGACTACTTATTCGTTGTATTTTTTTGTCACTACGCTACAGTTATATAAAAAGCTTTGAAATATTTGTTTGGACGTCTTAAAATACGTAGCGTGGGTGTGCCGGGACCTTGTGCCTGAATTTTGCGATTTTCTGGTAAAAAAAACTTTGGATTTTTACACACATAAAGTTTTTGTTTCTAATTCCAACTTTTTCTACAGAAATGTGCACAAAATACTGAGTGAAGGAGCTTTAAAAGTACAAGCATTTTTCGCTTGAAAAATACCAAATTTAAGTATTTTGTTGAAATTTCACACCCATGTAATAATACCTAGCTAATAGGGCCTGTAATGTAATTTTGACGTCTTGTTTTAGATTTTTATGGTCCACCGTATGGTACTGTTGTACTTATGTTGATATATTCTGAAATAGAGGATATTTTTTTCTGCTTATGATAGCAGCAAAGTAAGTTAACTTTAAAAACTAATTACCTTTGCTCTCTGTAGGGTAAAAACTCAAAGGCATTAGGTTCGGAGCTTGACTAAAACCTACTGTCATTTATGTTAATTACTTGCTATATGATTAAGCAGTTCTCTCTCAGTCGGTAATCTAGAGTGTTATTGCTAGCTTTTGTTGTGGTGTTTTAAGTTTTAAGCCCGTTGTTTTATAAATACGATAGGATTCCTTGAATCCTTCTTCTATCTAATTTGCAAACGCGACAAACTTAATTTCCCTTAAAAGACCATTCACACAGCATCCCTAAAGATGAAAAGGCCTTAATGGAGTTTTTTTTCTCAGGTCCTCCTCTGGAGCTAATGTAAAAAAAAAGATTTATTTGGCGTTTATATTATCTGCAGTTATAGGTGCCCGGACATCTCAACAACATTCAACTTTTTTCATGCATTGTCTGTCATTCTGTCCCACTTTAAATAATATAACACACACCTACAATACATACGAATGCGAAACGTGCGAATGAGATAACTGCCGGAAACTCTCATATTTACCTTCAGAAAAGGGTTTCGGGAGAAAACAAAAATATATTCTCGAAAGAAGAAGCTATGTCAGTATGTTTTTATAATTTTGTAATTCTTTATGAGAATTGATATAGCAGCACTTTTTTCTTAAATAATATTTTCCGATAAATTATACATGTTTGACTGTGAATATTTACGTTAATACGAAACACATCGAAAATTTAAAAACATACCAACATATCTTTCACCTTCGGGAAGGCAATATAAAATAAAATCATTTCGTGCAGTTTTGGATGTAGAAAAGTGTTTTTTCCGGGCGTCCTTTTTGTATGGGCCGAAAAGCGAAGTCTATCGTCATAAATAGGTTACGTTAGGTTAGGTTAGGTTATAAGCTATTTAAGAAAAAAAAACTTTTCAAAGGAGTGATGAAATGCCACTTCGTTTAGTTGTTATGGAACCACAGTTGTTCACTGTGCATATATAAAAAAATCTTATAAAATGATGAAGAAACCTTTATTTTTTTATCAAAAATATTATGCCCAAATGGGAAACACTCTGTATATTTTATTTGATTTGATTTGTTTCGTTCCTAGTCTAGTTATTAATGTCGTATTGTGCCGATGTAATATAACTTTTGTCGGCGAGCGGATATAAATTACCTACGTAGTAGTCCCCCCCACCTTTCAGCAAACCAACCAACCACATGCCCGACCCACTTCCCTTCCCCTTTTCGTCTGTTGACGTTGAAGAATGATTAACAAAGTTTAACCTTCTTCTGTAATCTCTGATTTCAATGGATGCTAACACTGATCAGGTAATAATCCCTGCAATTCTATTCAGTCTGTACAGGATGTTCTTTGAGCCCGACTCAAGTATTTGGTTTACTTGATCTTACCAAGTCTTCCTCAGGTGTTCCAGACTTCTTCTACCATTCATATTCGCGTCATATATTATCATAGCATTCCTTTCTTCGGTCATTCTCTCTACATGCCCAAACCATCTAATAACCTTACTCAAAACGCTTACATCAGCCTTATATTCTTTGCCTTAGGAAAACATAAACACATTTTTATCGGTTTTTCTCTTTTCTCTTCTGTGTCGCCAATTTACGTGAGACCATTCGACTCCTGGGCCTCAGACAGGTCAATAAAATTAATTATTTGTTCTTTGCCGCTGCCCCGCGAATCATTTATTGGATTACCAACATAGGTCACCCCGAGTGATTTGCTTCGTTTGATGACTCAGCAGGGGTTTCAGGGTCACGGGGGAGGTTTGTCGAGGTCTTGGCGTCGAATGCATTTGACCCACCTACTGCGTGACGGGCCGGGTCGGGAGAGACTGGTTGAGAGAGACCTAACCTAGACCTCTCCAGCAGGACCCTATGACCCATCGCCTTGCACCGCAGTGGGAGGGATGTATTTGTACGTCCATCATTCCTGGACAAATTGACCCCCAGATTTTTATCATACCCTCATGAAACATCTTAAATATAAATATCTTAAGAGGATATTTACCAGAGAATAGCGGAAATTAGTCATTTTTAAATCAAATTCTAGACGTATTGACTCTTTTTTACAAAAAAACATAAATTGATTTTGAAAGATTGTTATTTTATCTGGTACACGCAGTTTTAAAATTTTTAAAAACTAAGTTTATTTTTAATATATTAAGGTTATACCGTTGGTCGTTGGCAGATTTGTTCAGTTTTCAAAGGATAGATTCTATTTTAAACAACACAATTTTCAAATAATATAATCATACAACAACAAAAAAAAATCAATTCATAATTCAGTTTTCAGAATTTTAATTTTAGTTAAATTAACATCTTTATAAAATAAATCCGAGAACGTGGTTTGTGACAAAAATACCCCAGTTTTTCTACTTATTTAAGGTATTACAAACTAAAATATTAAAAATTTTATTTACACACATATTTTGTTTAGACATTATTGAAAAATCGTAAATACTTATGATCAAAAAATACTTACAAGAAGTACCCGATATTTAATAATTTATCATCGTGCGTTTTGAGCATTTTTATTGCTTACTTGAATGTAGGTATATATTAAAGCAAGTTTTGAATAAAATAAATTAAAATATTAAATGTTTAATTTTAAAAAATTGATACGGGGAATAATCGATCTTTCTCATTGGAACCTGTCTGTACAGTTGCAAGCATTTTTAAACTTTTATTCTCAGCCGCTGGTCAATCGCTCTTAATCTACTTCCTTTCTCTAAAAAAGAAAAAATACCCTCCACACAGCATCCCCAAAGATGTGATCAGCTCTGAGGGAATTTTTTATTATTCAGAACTTTCTGTGTGGAGTTATTAAATCAATTTTACCATAAGTAAGGAAATATTAAGCTTACTTCGGGCACACGGACATGCCAGCGATACATTTCTAACGATTTATCTCTTCATTGGATGGATTCTACATTCTTTAACTTGTGGTCTTGTGGAGTTAGCGCTGATTTGAAACGTTTTATTATGTTTGTACTTTGTTTGAATGGTGCTTTGTCGTAAATAAAAAGACCGACGAATTGAATTGAGGCTTTTTGTTTGACTGTTTAGATTCCTCTTTGGTTTCCAAAAATATATTCGCAATTTAGGCTTTACGAATAAAAAATGTATTTGTACATTAAACACTGTAACTTTTGTGTAGATACACCACTTTAATTTATTAAAAAAACGTCTACGGTTTCATGATGTTAGGCCAAAATTATTATTGTGATTAATTTTTTGGGTTTTTATGCCGAATAATTTGTCGAATAGCTCCATTTTTTAAATATTTCCGTTACCCCCGCCTACTTTCACCCATCCTTTTTACCCACCTCCCCCAAGGCCCACCTAAGTTCATGTTCTCTCTCCCTCTTCTAATTTTCTTTTAAATACCATGTATATCTGTATTATATTCAATATATTTTTATTCATCCCTGAGGAAGGTTCAGATTGAACCGAAACCGGTTGGATAAAGAAATAATAAAGTGGAATTAAAACAAAGTATTATTGTGTTTATTATAATATCAAAATATTGTTATTATAGGATTCCATAATCTATGTCTATTGTATTTGCTACGCTCAGGGGTGCTAGCATGGTCGATCGATATGACCAATTGTCGGTAACTTCTCATCGTTCCCTAGGACAACTACAGATCGCTAACGTACAAACGACAGTTGATATCGAATATATTAAGGATACTTAGTCATTGTCAACCGTCACCTATTCGTTTGCGATCTGCAGTTGTCCTAGGGAAAAAAAACAGTTGTCCATATCGATCGACTATGCTAGGGGTGCAGGTCACATGGTGTCGGCTTCGACAAGTCCCTTAGATGGCCGAACGCCAAGGAGCAATTCATTCCGTTTTCAAGAGCTCTCTAGATAGGATCTAGCTAGCGAGTCCTAAGGAGTTATGTCCTCTTAAACCAAATTTGTACTTGAACGTAAAACAATCAACATCTCTGTGATATTCAAGAACCGAAGTCTTTTCAATCTAACTTAATAGTACTGAGAAAGAGTCCAGTACACTTATACACAAAAGACGATACCGGATTTGAAAGCATAGTTATAAAAAATACATCAACAAAAAAGTCCTGCTAAGCCAATTAAATTGGCTTGTCAGTAGGTGCTTATAATTTAGTAACATATACATAATTTACATCTTATATCTACAGATAACATTTTTTCATACATTTTTCATACACAAAATATAAATATTTTTTTTCCGATAGCCAATTTTTACCACATATTTAACCTTATTCATAGAATTACATCGCTTTATAGTATCAGGTAATAAATTAAATATCTTCGGTATGTTGTATTCAAACGTTCTCTCTCCGTACTTATTATTAAATTTCGGAACTATTAACCCGTTGTTGCGCGTGAATCTAGTGCTGTATTTATGTTCTATTTTCTCTTAATGCTTATGCTGAATTATTATTTTGTGTCATAATATAGCCTTTAACAGGTAAAATTTTGGCACTCTGAAACAACAACGGTGTATTATGTCTCTGTTTGAAAATATTAGGGACAACTAATTATTTTACAATTGCATTTTGTACCACTTGGACTTGTTTCAGATTGGTTATAGTAGTATTTCCCCATGTTGTTAATCTATATCTTATAATATATTCTGCCAGTGGCATATAAATTATTTCAAGTGTTTCAATTGATAGGCAAAAATTTAATGTGATTTAAAAGGATTGCAGAACAACAGATATTATACTGCACTTGTTTACTAATTAGATACCATCAAATCCAGTCCATGGCCTCTATACTGAATAAGTCCCTCGCTACTGAATGTTCATAAACAGTTTTATGGGGTAATTACGAACATCGTTATTAGAGACATTACATTTGTGCATACACGTATTAAATTGATATATTACGTACATTAAATGAGTGTTATTTGAGCTAAGACAACAGTTGACGCAACTATATACATCTACCTGTAACATATATTCCTCCTTTCACCCATCCAACCTGCTATCAATTTTACACTGACAGACTCCAATCAGCCAACAAAAAGTTGTCCACAGAAGCGAAGTTAGCAGTCCACAATGGAGTACTGGTACCTACTCTGATGTATGGCAGTGAAGCGTGGAAATGGCAGAGAAAGGATGAAAGTAGACTGAATGCTGTAGAAATGAGATCCTTGAGTGTGAATGAATGTGGAGATCCGAAAAGAATGCAAGGCTGATGTGAGCGTAGTAAGTAAGATTAAGAAAGGGACGCTTAGGTGGTTTGGGCATGTTGAGCGAATGAATGAAGAAAGGAGTGTAAAGAGAATTTATGACGCGAATGTGAACGGTAGAAGAAGCCGAGGACGCCCAAGGAAGACGTGGCACGACCAAGTAAATCAGATACTTGAGTCGGGCCATGTCAAGAGTCAGAATAATAGAAGAGTATGTATGAGAAGATGTATGAATGTGAATGAGGCAAGGAGTGTGTGCCAAGACCGAGTTGTTTGGCGGTCTGTCCTCTCTGCCTACCCCTGCGGGGAAACGGCGTGATGGTTAGTTAGTTAGTTAGTTAGACTCCAATCAGTTTTCAACGCTGCAGCAAGGCTGATAACCGGCGTTTCCAAATATTCTCACATATCACAAACATCTGCGAAACCTTCATTGGCTTATGTGTCCTGAGAAAATCCAATTCAAACTCTGCTGGATGGTTTTTAAAGCATTACACGACATGGCGCCACCCTACCTGTCGGAACTGTGCATTCCAAATGATGTCAATACTAGGCAAGCAACCCTTTAATCAGAATCTTCAACAGCCATATGTAGACTCTCAGAACCTAAGCGCAATCCAAATACCAATTTCGGAGACCGGGCTTTTGCAGTAGCAGACCCGACAGCTTAGAACAAACTCCCTTCACATTTGCGAAAGATCGACAGCTCATCTCAGTTCAAAGCAAAACTCATATTTTCAAATTGTCGTATTCGGAACAATGACCGTATTTTTTCAGTAGTATTTCATTACTCAGTCCATGGGATTTGCCAGTCCATCGATATATCTTTCTCCTTTTTAACAATTTATTAAGCGTAAACTTCTTTTGTATTTTTTTTTCATAACTTACCACTTACTTGCGGGCATTATTTATAGCAATATGTGTTTTTAAATATTAATAAGTTAGTTACGTACTAGTAAATACATGTAGTTTTTAAGATAGTCGTAAGTCATATTTTTTTTTTTTTTACATTAGTTCCACACATAGGCCCTGAGGAAAAAAATTTCCCTCAGGGCCTATGTCATCTTTGGGAATGCTGAGTAGAGGGTATTTTTAAGGAAAGGAAGGAGAAGAAGTTCTGGGAAGGAAAAAAAAATGAGGTTTGGGTAGGAATCTGAGGTTCAGTGTGTCTAGATCATCCGCCGCCAAGACCTAGATAAACCTTACCCCATGAACCCGGGCACCCCTGCTAAGTCACCAAACGTAGCGAACCACTTGGGGTGACCTATGGCAGAAGTGTTGGTTATCCATTAAATGGTTCCCGGGGCGGCGGTACCCATTCTCGCCTCCCAAATTATAAAGTCTATCTAGTAAATACCACTCGGTCATTTAAATAAGTATAGTTTTAAGTCACTAGTTATATATATGTCTTAATGTTACGTCACTAGTTATAAGTTTTAGTTTTAAGTCACAGTTATTATTAATCTTAGTTATAACGCAAATTTTGAATGTATAGATGAAGTTGTAAAGCGCTCTTGAGGTGATTTTCTCACAAAAATGGTGCTATATAAATTATCCGAACATTATTATTATTATCAATTATCTATAGTGTGTGGCCAATTAACCTAAGTGTGTGACATTTGCAACAATTAATCACGGTTCAATCAGTCTATTAATAAAGCCCGTGCAATGAACAACAAATTAATCTCTCAGTGTAATGTAATACTCAATTAACCTCATAAGCTAATTGGTTTGGTTTTCGGAAAAGCTCATATAGGTTTCGAAGAAATTTGAAAAAAAATTAATTTGTGTCACCCTTCTTATAAGTGATAGAAATATGATCTCAGTGGTGTTAGAATGAGAAAAGACAACGTTTTGTACTCACATCTGAATGTTAACCGCAAAATAATTAAAATGTTACACCTTTATGAATCTAAAGTTTCCGACCGCAATTTGAAAAAAATAATGAATCTTTGTAAATTTTTTATCAATTATTTTTACATGAAACAACAAAAAAGTATGTTGACGTTGCCTAATAAAATATGTGTTTGTTTTTTAATTTTTTCGTTTCAGTAATTTTAGTTAGAAAACACGTAATGACATTTTTTAACATTTTAATTTTGAATTATAAAATTTGAAAGTGGATTTCAGGACTTTTCAAAAACAGTTTTTAGTTCTCGGATGCGTTCAGAAATATTGCATTTATTTCGATTTTATTGCGAAGCGGAAATATTTTGACCTTCCGACAAAAGAGGGAACATCTGGATAGTGACCATATGGTACTAACCTCTGTGTGTTTTGCAGAGAATATAATATGTGACTACAACTTTTTATTCTCCAATGGCGTTAATAATTTTGTATTATCTTATAGGGAATATATTTATCTGTAAATTACGTTTGAAGTAGGTCTTTATGATCGGCTTATTTCTACTTGATAAACTATAATAATCCAAAAATAATCGTAATAATATTTTCTTTTTTTTCTTTTTTCTTTATTAATAATTTTTTTGTTACATACAAAATAAGTATAATTAAACTACAAATATAATATATTAAGTAATATAAAAATATAAGTATAATGCATGAGAACAAAAAAATCCCACATAGGCAAAAGCCAGTTCGTGGGTATACTATTTTTTTTTAAGCAGTTACATTTATTTATTATCATGTACATTTTATATGTACGTTTATATAAATTAATAAATATATTATTATTTTTTATTTTTTTTACAAATTAGTGAGTTCCTTTGTTAGGTTTTTTACTGTAGCAACAGTGTGTATAATAATACAATTTAGGTATTCACACAGAACCTTCGGTGGGAAAGTTTGTTTGATTTTTGTAAAAAAAAATACAAATAGGGAAAAATTATAATGAATTGAAAAACAGTTTTTTTTTAAATAAATAAAAATTTGGCAGCTTCAAGACTAAGAAAGAGTCGTTAAGGGTAAAGGGTAAAGCAGAAACCAAAATATAATCCTCAAAATTGCACGTTACCCCCAAAAAATAAAACCGGAAAAACTAAAAGCCTGCGTAGTAAATTATATTATTTCAAATAATATTTCTTGTACATAGAAACTTGCATGTTTTTCAGTAGTAGTTCAACGTAGATTAAAAAATAAATATAATGTATTCTTGAGTATCCTTGTCCTGTTGTGTATAGATAAATGTTTACTTTAGAGGTATATCGTTTGTATCTTTAATGCAAATAACAGGAGAATCGTCGCTTTTTCTCAGTAAAACACGTCCGTTCTTTGTCCAAATGTATTTATATCCAATAGATTTGGTTGACTTCGCTAACCAGAGAAGTTGTTTATTTACTGAGGTTAGTTTTTCATTTATGTAGATTTTCTCCTTGGAGTCCGAATACTTCATCTCCTTTGGGGTCAATTCTCCTTTAATCTTTTTTTGTTTTATAATCCTGTCCTTCGATTCTTTTGAATTCATTTGAATAGTTATTATTTGTTTAGTGGGGTTGTTGTAACAATTTACTATGGAATTGTTTTTTACAAGGTCACTGCAGTCTAGTGTTTTTAGCAGAAGTTCTATAGGATTTTTGATGTCTTCATTTTTCTTAAGAACAATTCCTTGGATTTCGATAGATGTCTCTAGCGAACTTTGTTGTATGTTGTTGACAGACGATTTAAGATATTTTATTTCTTTTTTCAGTTCTTCCATTTTTGTGTCATTATTATTTAGATGATCTTTAGTTTTGTTTAGCTGACCTTCAAACTCATCGATTTTATTTGAGCAGGTTTCCACACCCTTAACCAGATCTTGAATTTCTCTCTTGATGTCCATAAATATTTTGTTAAAATCGTTTTTTAGAAAAAGTTTTAGTTGCACGTCTATTCTCTCACTCATTGTTTGAAGTAACTGTTCTTTAAAACTATCAAATTTTTGTTCAATCAAAGAATCACTTTTATCATTTCTTGGACGCATTGTAAATTATTTTATTTTCAAAAATTAATTTATGATTTTTATTTGTATGATTATGAATGTAGTGACATCTACCGATAAAATCTTGTTTTAATATGACAGAGCTCTGTAGATTGCCAGAGGGAAAACACGAGTAATATAAAATGTCCTTTTAAAATTATTTTATATATTTTTAAAGTTGATTAATAAATCAATAATAATATTATTTTTTAAAAACTCCGCTGATTCGATCACTCGAAATGTTTTGAATGTCACTTGTTAAATCACTTTAATACTTTATTTGGAGCACCAAAAGTATTGTCAAAATTCCAACCAGAATCAGGAGAAATAAGTTGTTTTCTTGTAGAATTGATATGAAAACGCAAAATTATACATGTTGCACTTTTATCATTGTGGAATTAAATCGGCACTATAGTTTACTGCTTTATTTAACCCACAAAACTCACAAAACTTTTTAAAAATAACGGAGTTGTTTTGACAGTTGTTCACTGCTAGCCAGTAGGTAGATAATTATTATAAGTAATATTTATAATAATTATTATAGTAAAGATATTATAGCCCCCTTTCGCATTGATACGAGAGGTGTCCGTAAAATAAGATCTCCAAGATGCTGCGATCGCGAGGAACGATTTTACGCATGATCCTGCAATACTGGCGTATAGTTTGATTCCAAATCCCTACCACGCTGCATTCTCTGCGACGCTTAGTCTCGGCATGGCAGCCGTTCGCCATTGGGCTTTCACTCGCCGCGCCCGCCAATTTTTTGTTCTTTGCAGGTCGACAAGTGATGGTTCGAGAGCTCTATGAAATGATTCCTGATGACGGAAAGACCACTATTGACAAGATTTTGTCAGAACATTTCGGATACCACAAGGTCTGCGCAAGTCTCGCAGGGTCCCAACAATGCTCACCGAAGATAACAAACAACAACGGATTGAAGCTGGTTATGAATTTCTTGAGTGCTACGACATCGATGGCCATGAATTTTTGGATTTAAGGACGAGAATCGAGAGGACGAGATCTGGGTACACTACACAAAACCAGAGACAAAGGAACAATCCCGTCAGTAGCGTAGTGGAAGTTAAAAAACTAATTACATATCTTAATTCACACCTTGCGGGTGCGGTGAATGGAACCTCTATCGCGAACGGCTGCCAAGCCGAGACGAAGCGTCGCAGAGAGTGCAGTATGGTAAGGATTTGGCGTGGGGGATCCAGGCTACATGGCATCCTTCCTCGCGACCACAGCACCTTGGAGACCTTATTTTACGGACAGCCTATGTATTTTGCTATCCAAATACCTTATGTACGATTATATATTTTTATACATATTTATCTTTTTATTAAATTGATAAACTAATATTTAAGACAAGACTTTTTATGCATAGCACAAAGGGTAACAATATTATTATAAGCAATAATTATTGAATGATGTCATCACAAAGTGAAAACCTTTCCGAAGAAGTTTTCTTCGAAAAATTAATAATTATTGGCCTAAAACACCCATCCATATTGAAAAACTAAAAAAAAATCGTTTTTTATTTAATTTACAAATACCACACTTCAATACCAGCGTTGTGAAAATATGCCAATAAATCCATTATTCATTACAATCATTACCCACCCACTAGTTCAAGATAAAAACTTTTCCTAAAAATGTTAAAAGCATTTCAGTTTTTTCAGAAAAAATGTCGTTTACTGTGCCACCATTAGTGGGTCGTTCCAACTATGCACTATTATTGCATTTCCATTTCCTGCTCCGATGCAGCTACTTAACAAGGCTTTACCCTTCGGGGCGGCATCGATATATTGCCTTTCCTGCTTCCCTCGCAACCTGCCTCTAACAATTTCCCTATGCCTTTGTTATAATATGTGAAAGTACAAAGCTCCTTCCTGCCCCAGGTATTGTGCGGAGAGATAGTGTCGATGCGAAAGGGCTAATATTGGATACTATAAACCAGGAAGTAGGATCTTCTTTGAACATACATTTTCTGATACTTTAAATAATTCAAAATCTACTCTTTTACAAGATGGTGATAGTTTAATTACATTAAACATGTTTTTGTCGCATTTATTAATTAGCCGTGTCTTATTATTAAAATATCTAATTGTGCCCTTTCTTCTTGTTCCAGGTAAGTTTCTCACGCCAATCTTCCCAAGATCGAATCAACCTCAAGTGATTCAAACTACTCAGTAATCGTTCAACGGTGATTAATTGAACTACCGAATAGTTTGTTAGCGGTCACAAGACACATTCCTGAGAACTCGAGCTACAAGACAGGTAAAACTTATTGAACGAATCAGCGTTTTTGATTAATCAAACTAGAATCGAACATTTATCTGTACTTTAATGTATTCTGATTGACATTCAACGTATCGTGTTGTGGGTATTGCAACCAAAGTAGAATCTAACACTATACGATGCATTGCCTGCATACAGCATGTGTCAAGATTTTTATTCTACTTTAGAAAAAAGAAAATTCCAGAGTAAATGAATAAAGTACAATTTAAAAAAAAATTAAAAAGATCACATCTTCAATAATCGCAGATTCACTTTGTGGCGTCGTTTTAATTAAACGAAATCAATTCAAATTGCGTACATCAAAACCCTGTTAATTTGTTCGTAAGAACTTCAGTCCCGTTTTTAACCGTTTTTACGGATAATATGATCGTATTTTAAAATAAAAATTTACTCCGTGTAGTACAGGAATATATATATATATTCATTTTTATATATAAAGAAGACTTGTGAAAGTTGTATTCAAGTTTTGTTATTATTGCAGGTTTTTAAAACCACTGGCCAATAATAAATAATAACAGGATCTGAATATTAGATAACTTTTGATATATTATTTAAGTTCTGCCTAACAAGTCTTAAAAACTTAGATTTTTTACAGATGGCACATGTTGTTGTTGTAGGCACTACTTTTGTAGATTGATTTCCAATCTTGAAAAAAAATTTATAATCAATCATTATCAAATTTTGCACTTCAACGATAAAATTTCCCTTTTACACTGATTAAACATAATAAAAGCTTTGTTTCGTATACATTATGTTTTAGTGAATTTTTGCAATGATATTATTGCTTCTTTGTGCAACCATCTGATGTAAACAAATCGAAACTAAAAGAATGATGGATGAAGCTAGTGACATTCTGTACAGATTTCCCTGGAGAATTGGGCCGTCCTCTCTTACCCTTATCTCTTATCCTCTTCCCCCAGTGGGGTTATACGACTTTAGTAAAATACGGGACCATGTAACATGTAGAAATTCAGCGGAATGATAAATTGATGTACAAATAGTCTGATTTGATGTTTTTCAATTCACTGCGACAGTTGTATTGATGTTTATGTAGGGAAGCTTAGATTTGATTCTCGATTTTTGCGACAGAAGTTGTGTTAAAAATATTTTTTCTTCATATCGGTTAGTAGCTTAATGAACAAATGTATCGGGTTCCCATCTAGGCGATGAGGGTTCAATTCTTCTGCTAGTCAAGTCTTTCATCATTGCACAAAAGCAACCTTTTTTCTTCTAAAATGATGGTAATATGATGACAATATTAGCCACTCTCTAGCGAAAAAGATAACGAAATGAATCTTGCAATAAAAAATAACCAAAGGTTTTAAAAATAACAAAATGGACTAGATAGGAAGAATATCTAGATTTAGACAGGAAGGAGTCAGAAATATTATTAAAAAATACACATACTCTATTTTTTAATGGAACGCACTCTTTGCCTTATTTACATTCATACATCGTCTCATACATACTCTTATATTATTCTGACTCTTGACATGGCCCGACTCAAGTATCTGATTCACTTGACCGTGCCACATCTTCCTTGGGCTTCCTCGACTTATTCTACCATTCACATTTTGTAATAATTTTTCTTTTCATTCCTTTCTTCATTAATTCGGTCAACATGCCCCAACCATTCTTTTAAACAATAAATAGATAGGTATTTATATAATGTATCCGTGTACCCGTGAAAAATCACGGGATATTATTATTTCAATTTTGAAAAAGACAATAAAATAATTTTCTTTTAAAATATTATTTATAGCAAGGTACCTACTTTCCGTCTGAATTATTCTTCACGCAAGAAATTCCATTTTTGAAAATCACAATAAATCACGTGAATCCAAAGCAAAATTTACTTCACTGAATAATTTCACGCATGAATAACGCACATCACAAACAACTGAAAATAATAGTATGTATGATAAGGCGTGAGTATCTAGATATTAAGGAAGCAGAATTGATTAAATAAAAATGTATTACCTGTAGGTATTATTTTGTGTTATTTTTTTATCTTTGAATAATTGTTAACCTCAACACAGGCTTGTCCTATTGAGGTTAAAAATTGTATTATTAACCGAGCCCTTGCCCCGAATAATGTTGTATCCAACAAAACTATCAATGTTGAGTTATTGATGGAATAATGTTGGGCATATTATTACGCATCTTTTAAGATAGGGGTTATGGTAATGAAATTTTCTTTAGGCCTGTGCATTTTAAATTTCGGATTGTGGAAAAATTTTGTGTATAGCCGTTTACCGGAGATTGGTTTAATTCATGCGAATAAATGGACAAAACGAACGTATTATGGCTTCAACTAGATACACTTCAACTGAAGAATGCATACAAGTAGAATTCGTCCAGAAGACATATTGTTAAGGCTGCTTTTTAGCCATTGAAGCAGTTTTGTGGAATAAATTTTGTATGTTGGATCTCAAGACAAAATCTCGATTGTAAATAGTTTCATTTATTCATATAGTTTTTTTTGCTTTATAAGCTCAAATACATAAATGACATATTTAAATTGATGTTAGAAGATCATGGTGCTTTCTTGATGGTCAGAAAAGTTAAAAAAAAAACGTTTTGTGGAATAATTTTGCATGTGAAATTTTCATTTACAACATTTTTTCCATGAATTCAGCACAAATTCTTGTAATAAATTCTAATTTAATAGCTATTTTTTCAAGACTTTTCCTTTAAAAGTCTTAAGAATTGTATGCTTATTGTATTTTAAATATAAAATGTTATCAAACATAACCGGTTTCGTTTTGTCAATTTTTTGTTGGATACAACATTATTCGGGGCAAGGGCTCAACTGTAATACCTAACATGTGAAGAAACAATAAATAAAAATAAATAATAATAATTTGTTCATTTAAACTTAAGTTAGAGATAATTGTAAGCTTACTTTTTTGAGCACGATGTCCACTGTTCAGAGAACTACTTACTAGTACTACAATCGTTATATAACTCACAATTTAATTCCTCCGATGTGTTTTATACAACAAAGCTTTTATTCTGAAAAGCGCTCGCGAGCGGGAGGGGGTGGGGGGTGGAGAGAGTTGGCGAATGCTGACTCAGCTGTTTCAGACGAGCGCTGAGTTTTTGTTTTCCAAAATGACAATCGCTAAGTGGTGAATGTGTCAAATCTGACAGCTGTCAATTTTGACGTTTCTGCGCTTTTTCTATGGCCAAGTTACCTACATAATTATCTGACGCTGGTGCCGTGGATAAAGAGCGTAATGATTACAGCCCTTCTTTGGTTTGTGGTTAAAAGAAAATTTGACAGTTTTTTTTTAAGGGTTCCCTGTCATAAAAGTATTTTTAGAAAATCGATGTAATTTGTAATGAGTTGTTATTATGATAATGAAGTGTCGATCTTTACGTGTGTGGCAGTTTAATAAAAAACATAAATCTTATTTAAGGATTTGTTTTTATTGAGCAATATCAATTTTATATATTGTTATCTCTTTTTCCATGAAATTCGAAGATATAATGTTTTTCTTTTACCTAGTAGTTGTATATACAGGATGTCCGGGGGTAACTAACTTCTACATGATGGCAGGGGTAAAAAAGATTTAACAACTTTTTCCGAAATTACAACTTTTTTTCCATACTAAAAGACGTACCTATTAAAAATCCTTAGTCTAAGGCTAGCTTTACACTTGTAAGTTATTTCGTAAGTAAGCGACTTCTGGCCAATGGGCACATTGGATTTTAAAAATGCAATATTATGCCCATTGGCCAGAAGTCGTAAACTTACCAAAAAACTTACAAGTGTAAAGCTAGCCTAAGGTACAAACTTACTCGATGAATTGCCGGGCGCGATTGTGGCGTCGTTTGATAATTGTGATCGTTACGTATCGAAGTAACATCGGAAAATAATAGTGCTGGCCGCAACTGCCGAACTTTTATTTTTATTTATTTTTTATTTATATATATCCTTTATTTTTTCCCTTTTTTTACATGTTGACATTACAGTTCAACAATAATATGAAAGGGAAACCCACTAAGGCGCAGCCTGTGCGTGGGTAATATAAGTGTTTACATTTTATTTTTGTACCTAAAAATAACTGAGTGCATCTAAAGAATAAATTAAGATTAAAATCTAAAAAAATAAAAGAGGTAAGATTATAATTAAAAGTTGTCTAAAGATTGTACAAGACGTAAATACTTAAAATACATCGAAGTAAAAAATAAAAATTGTAAGCTACTAAAAATGTAACTCAAGTACGTACCTTAACACCCTGGATATATATATACAGGTTGTTAAGGTACGTACTTGAGTTACTTGAACCAGTGATTCCTGACGTTATTTGGAGTAAAAAATGTAAATGAAATTTTGGTCTCCGGTGACTTTTTTTATAACATTT
This sequence comes from Limnephilus auricula, assembly GCA_951813805.1. Lineage (NCBI taxonomy): Eukaryota > Metazoa > Arthropoda > Insecta > Trichoptera > Limnephilidae > Limnephilus > Limnephilus auricula. The sequence goes on from OX638417.1 coordinate 6,327,132, forward strand.
TTTTTGTTTTCAAATATTTTTTTTTTCAAAATGAAACAATTCTTTCACATAATCTTATTGGTCACTCAACCGAATTACCGCCCCACCACTTACCCCGCCCGCAACTACCCAACACCTACCGTTTTTTATGTTTTTGTAGAAAAAAAAAAATCTAAAATGTCACCGGAGACCAAAATTTTATTTATATTTTTTACTCCAAATTAATGTCAGGAATCACAGGTTAAAGTAACTCAAGTACGTACCTTAAGATGATACCCGGTGGTGCAGAAATAGATTTTACTAAAATATTGCTGTCACTGTTGCTCTTACTCCACCGGATATTGAGCGAAAGGGACAATGCACTAACACCTAACCAAAATGGAGGTTTTGTATTCCCCACTTTTCTCCTCCAAAAGTGGACTGATTTTCAATTTTTGTTTTACCAACTACATAAGAAAAAACTATTCTATGTCTGTACGTTTTGCTTTTTTTTAAAAAACATTGTCTGGTTTGTATACTGAACATCTTTTGACGGCGTTTAAACCAGTCAATTTTATTGATTTTTGGAAGGTCATAACTTCTATAAAAAGTAACTTATCAAAAAAAAACAAAAAGTACCGACACGCTAGTAGTTGATATCTATTTTATGCAAAAACAATATTTTTTCTAGAGTTAAAATCCAGAGAGATAAATAGGGAATACGTTTGTATGGAAAAATCACCGCCAGGTATCCCCTTAAGATCCTATATATATATGAATTAATTCACCAACGCTTTACAAAGTGGGTTGGAAACGGGGGCGGAAAACAAAGCTCTGGTAAAAAGCTTGTTTTTAAATGCTTTGTTTAATCTTTCTGCACTTAGTTCTGGAAAGTTTAGCGAATTCGAGAGGAAAAAGAAAATAGGGAATATCGACCCACACTCCGCCCCATTCAACAGAGCTTAATGTAGCGGAAAAGGGTTGATAAAAATTAATAAAAAGTAAAAACATATCCTACCCTTAGAAACGCTTTGTTTTAGTTTCCGTGCAATTTAAATTTGAAATAGGATTTATTTCACTAATGGAGCTGCGGATTAAAGATTTGAATATGCCCAAGGAAGACGTGGCACGATCAAGTGAATCAGATACTTGAGTCGGGCCATGTCAAGAGTCAGAATAATAGGAGAATATGTATGAGAAGATGTATGAATGTGAATGAGGCGAGAAGTGTGTGCCAAGACCGAGTTGTTTGGCGGTCCGTCCTCTCTGCCTACCCCTGCGGGGAAACGGCGCAATGGTTAGTTAGTTAGTTAATTATATTTATACAAAAGATTACAAACAATATCAATATAAAAAATCTTAACCATTTTTTTTTTTTTTAGATCGGTGGTGCAATTTGATTCATATGCACTGGCATCTTATTAAATATAGTAGGCACAAAATATGTGAATGTCTGTTCCCCGTATTTATTCGTAATTTTCGGAATGGACTTGCCTTCATTTTGACTAAATCTTGTGTCATGTGCATAATCTACGTATTCTTTATATCCGAATCCGATAATAGGTTTTGGCGTACAATTTTAAACCATAATATCCCTCGAACCCAAATCTACTTCTTACACTGTCTACCTCTTCCAAACATAAACTCAACATTCCAATGCAACCTCAAACAGCAATTAAAACCAGGGCTTCTACAAATAAAACACTAAATATACCTACAGCACATACGCCACACGGGCAAAGAAACTTTTAGTACTGCGCAAACTGTATAACTGCATGCCCACCACACTGTAAACACCACTAACTACAAATATCGCACATCCCATAGAAAAGGGTTCTAAGTCAAAATTTTCTGTTTTGCAAAATTTTATTATTATATATGTATGCCCCACGAAAACCGTAGTTTAGATAGATCACTCTATCTCCGCGCGATGTCGCTAGTGTCTCTTTTCGTCAGCACCACTTGTTTCACCAATCATCATTTGTTTTCGCTTTAAAATTAAGTTTTTTAACTTAAGGGGATACCTTGCGGTGATTTTTCCGTACAAACGTATTCCCTATTTATCTCTCTGGATTTTAACCCTAGAGAAAATATTGTTTTTACATAAAATAGATATCAACTACTAGCGTGTCGGTACTTTTTTTTTTTTTTTTTGATAAGTTACTTTTTATAGAAGATATGACCTTCCAAAAATCAATAAAATTGACTGGTTTAAACGCCGTCAAAAGACGTTCAGTATACAAACTAGACAATGTTTTTTTTAAAAAAGCAAAAACAGACAGAATAGTTTTTTCTTATGTAGTTGGTAAAAAAAATTGAAAATCAGTCCACTTTTGGAGGAGAAAAGTGGGGAACACAAAACCTCGATTTTAGTTAGGTATTAGTAGCCCGAGGTGCATTGTCCCTTTCGCTCAATATCCGGTGGAGTAAGAGCAACAGTGACAGAAACAATTTAGTAAAATCTATTTTTCAAATTTCTCCACCACCGGATTTCATCTTAATACACGTTTCTACGGGTGTGCGATATCTTTAATATATATATCTAAAACATGCGAACACCTCAGTACAGGTTCTCGCAGTGAGGTGTTCACAAAATAGTTCTTCTAACAGCTACACAGCTACTGATTATTAATATCGTTTTTATTCTGTAAACTGCATGTACAAAAATAGAAATAAATAAATTTTCTTAAATAACTGCATAAAAATAATAAGTTACGTATCTTTTATTATTATCGTGTGGTGTTTTCCTATAGATATCTTTACAGTTTTGCTTGAAGCAAGTCCGTTAACGACCTCTATTTTCACCCTTACAACGTTCTGTCTATTAAAACTAGAACATCATTACAAAGTGTCCAGCGGTTTTATTTCAAAACTACCCTCATTCTGAAGCCGCGCAATGCACTTCCCGAGTTAACCGTACTTCATGGCAACGGTAACTTGGTTTTAATATTATCACCAGGGGTTTAGATGATAGACTTCACATTTCGGCCCATACAAAAGGACGCCCGGGAAAAAACACTTTTCTACGTAGAAAACTGCACGAAATGATTTTTTTAATATTGCATTCTGATAGGTGAAATCTATGTCGGTATATTTTCGATGCGTTTCGTATTAACGTCAACTTTCACTGTCAAACATGTATAATTTATCGGAAAATATTATTTAAGGAAAAAGTGCTGCTAACTCAATTCTCATAAAGAATTACAAAATTATAAAAACATACCGACAAAACTTCTTCTTTCGATAATATATTTTAGTTTTTAAATTACTATTTCATAAAAGTTTGGGTGTAGAAAAATGTTTTCTCCCGAAACCCTTTTTTGAGCGATTACTGTGGGTAAATATGAGAGTTTACGGCAGTTGTCCCATTCGCACATTTCGCATTCGCATGTATCGTAAGTGTGTGTGAGCTTATTTTGAGCGGGACAGAATGACAGACAATGAAGTACCTAAACGTTCCGCGTGTGGTGTAACGTCTAACCTCTTAAGGGCTAAAACTTTGGCTAACTGGAGACGAGCCAGGCTAAATATTGCTTATGCCACAGAAAAGGGTCGTAAGTATAACTTTTCTATTTTACATGGTATCTTGTAGTTTACTTACACACAAATTCCTAGAATTCATAACCTTGCGAACAAACATTGCGAACTTATGTTTACTGTTGACAATCTTGCATGTTTCAAAGGGAAACTAATTTCGATTCTATCTGCTAATAATAAACTTTTATTTTTTATATCATCTTCTCTCGTTCTGAACATGAGTAAACTATATCCATATTTTTTGTTATATTTGATGTAATTTACACAAATAATTGTATGATTTTACCTACTAACTAGCTTTTATACATTACACTTTGTTCTATTTCTGTTATTATTATTTAATTAATGTATTTTGATAAACTAGTTTTTTTCTAAGTATCTACAACTCTTATTATTTTCTTTTTTAAATCTTTGCTATAATGTTCTTTACCTCACGATTAAATTAAATTCTCATTTATTCTGTTTAATTGGTTTGTAACAAACATTATTAATATTGTGAATATATGAACAAACTTTCGTTTTTGTATTATACTTTCTTTTACTTACTATTTCGGGCTTATATTATATTTAATCATCGTTTTAATATTTAGCTAATCTTTATAATTACTACAACTGCATTTATTTTTTATACTTAATTACTGTATTCAGTGTGTAAAATTTTCATGTAAAAGCCCATTAGGGCGTAAATAAATAATACAAATAATAATAATCTCTGAAAATTAAAGTGATTGTGATTATCTGTGCCCCACGAAAACCGTATTTAAGATACATTTGCTTGAAATAAGACTCCGCGTGATTTTTAATCTCCAATCAGAAAAGGTCTCGACATGTAATGGACGTTTATGTGTGGTATCATCGTTGTTTGGTTCTTGTGACGGGGTCGCGCGTCGCACAAGTCTAGTTTTATCCCCGCGCTTTTATAGCCTCATAAAATATTTCTTGCTGTTCATGAGACAAAGGAAATTTATCGGCTTGCGCAATCATCGCTCGGGCCGTTCGCTTTTATTCAATAAAAATAGATCAGATAGTATTGGGGTAAAAATTAATGGTTAGATTTCATGGGGTGGGTTACTTTTGAGACAGAATTCAACGTTTTGAATATCAAAATAATTAAAATGTAAAGAATCTATAAAATTTGCTGGAAAACCCTATTTTATTAAGTTATTATGTAATTACCATCGCAGACCCATTCAATTTGGGTACCGCCGTCCTAGGAACCATTTGTCCCCTGCCATAGGTCACCCCAAGTTTGACACGTTTCGCAACTTAGTAGGAGTTCCCGGGTTCGGAATATCAATTATCTCTATCTGAATCAAAAGGCAACTTGACAGTTGGCCATTGTCTGTATGCATACCTCGCCGGAAAATAACTCTGGTTTTTGATTATTTTCTTCCTGAACGCTGCGTTTATTAATATTCGATATTCCCAGTTTAATCCTGGATATGATATTGGTAAGTAAGATATTTAATTTGGTAAATTGACATTGCTTGTCAGACAACAAGTATCCTGATGTTCAACATTGCGTAGGGTGATTGTACCAGACGAGGTGAGGAACACAAGAACTATAAATATGGCTGGAGATCCCGATCCACTGAGGCGCAAAATGTAGCTTCCTTCACCACGTGTGGAGGGAGAACGTCATCTGCTTTCCGCTGTAGAGCTGGTCCGAGTTGTCTAGTGGCTGTTCCTTTTGACGTAGCTGGGTCTTGGCCGTAGGGAATGAGGTAATTCGAGGTCCAGGATAAAGCGATAGTCAGTAAAGGAAAGAGGCATGTAGAAGCAAAGTCGGAGCTAGATAGAGCGGGCAGGGCAGAGAGAGATGTTGTCGTGTCGGCTGGTTGAAAGAGATTAATTTGAAAACGGCCAAGTGGGCCCTATCTATAGCGGGCAGTCTTCTTACACTGCCCGTAGCTGTGGCACTCTCGCTGCCCGCCGCTCCCCTCACTCCGACGATTTATTTATTGAAAAGGTACAAAACATACACTGACCCGTCCACCGCTGCCTTGGGCACCGCTGGGCTTAGTAACAAATACAATTGATATAAATTTAAAATATGACATCAGTACGTCCGTCGCAGTGATAATAACCTCGAATCTACATCATAAATGTATAAGTAACGATTATTTCCCTATGTTAAGTGTGGTATTATTTCCTTTCCAATCCGAATACTAGTTTATTATAAAAAAATCATTTGCAAACGCATTCGGTCGCTTAACGCCATTAACTTGTATTGCAGTAAATTCAAATCTCCCGGTGAGAATGGTATTCAAGCTACGTTATATCTAAATCATAATAAGGATTAACACAAAAAAATTGGCACTCTATTTAAAAAAAAAGATATTTCATTGAATAATTTGTTTTTTTTTTAATATTTTACCCAAGACTAAAAATATGCTCACGAATCGCTTAAAGTCTTTCGTTTGCATTCCGTTACATCATGTTTACATTTTGACGATATCGTTTCCTAGATTCGTTTTAACACTGAAACGATCCATCACGGAGAACTGAACTTACAAGGTATGACTGCAATTTCCAAAGTTTCCGTCGTGAAATTCATGCGATAACTTTCCCCGGCGCATCCTTGCTGAACTGTCATAAGTTTTAGTTACGCGGTATTATTATGTAATCTGTGGATTCCTGTAGGAGTTACGGTATGAAACAGATAGATTATACAAGATTATATTATGTGCATTACCCAAATGATAATTTAAGGGAAGTTGATGGAAGTCATAACAGAACAAAACGCTGAACTATGGCTTTGTTATCTACGTGACTGGTAAGAGTGCAAATGGCTTTGTATTGTTCGTGAGTGGTAAGAGTGAAGTTGGATTCTATCTCCGCGACTGGTAAGAGTGCAAATGGCTTTTTAATCTATGTGACTGGTAAGAGTGCAAATGACTTTGTATTGTGCGTGAGTAGTAAGAGTGCAGTTGGATTTTTAATCTCCGCGACTGGTAAAAGTGCAAATGGCTTTGTAATCTATGTGACTGGTAAGAGTTCAAATGACTTTGTATTGTACGTGAGTGGTAAGAGTGCAGTTGGATTTTTAATCTCCGCGACTGGTAAAAGTGCAAATGGCTTTGTATTGTACGTGAGTGGTAAGAGTGATGTTGGATTCTATCTCCGCGACTGGTAAGAGTGCAAATGACTTTGTAACCTGCGTGACTAGTAAGAGTGCAAATGGCCGTTTAATCTATGTGACTTGTAAGAGTGCAAATGGCTTGTAATATATGTAAGAGTAATACATGTAATCTATGTAAGATGACTGGTAAGAGTGCTAATGGCTCTGTAATCTACGTGACTGGTAAGAGAGCAGTTGGATTTGTAAGCTGCGTGACTGGTGACAGTGCAACTGGCTTTGTAATGTACGTGACTGGTAAGAGTGCACTTGGATTTTTAATCTGCGCGACTGGTAAGAATGCAAATGGCTTTTTAATCTATGTGACTGGTAAGAGTGCAAATGGCTTTGTAATCTGCGTGACTGCTAATAGTGCAGTTGGCTCGACTGGTAAGAATGCAAATGGCTGCGTGACTGGTAATAGTGCAGTTGCCTCTACTGGTAAAAATGCAAATGGCTTTGTAATCTATGTGACTGGTAAGAGTGCAAATGGCTTTGTAATCTATGTGACTGGTAAGAGTGCAAATGGCTTTATAATCTGCGTGACTGGTAATAGTGGAGTTGGCTCGACTGGTAAAAATGCAAATGGCTTTGTAATCTATGTGACTGGTAAGAGTGCAAATGGCTTTATAATCTGCGTGACTGGTAATAGTGGAGTTGGCTCGACTGGTAAAAATGCAAATGGCTTTGTAATCTATGTGACTGGTAAGAGTGCAAATGGCTTTATAATCTGCGTGACTGGTAATAGTGGAGTTGGCTCGACTGGTAAAAATGCAAATGGCTTTGTAATCTATGTGACTGGTAATAGTGCAGTTGGCTTTGTGTTCTGCGTGACTGGTATGTTACTCACGTAATTACACATTACATAATAAATTCATATCCGAAAGGCGTTTCGTAAGTAGACGATCATTTAGGTACTTCAAAGCATTTTTATTTAATTTTTCTATGCTTGTAAAAAGACCTGACAGAATAAAATACAATAAAAATTCTGGATTAAGGTGGTCTTATTAGCAGTATTTAATTAAAGCATCTTTAACATTTCTAGGCGATCCATATTTCAAACCAAAAACTCTTGGTTTTGCATTACTTTGCATTGCATCGTCTTATTATTAATATATATACTTATTATTAATATATAAATATACTTATTATTAATATATATTTAATAAATATATTTTATATATATATTAATTAAATAAAATGAAATGTAAACTATTCGTCCATCCACAAGCAAATGCTTTTAATGGAAGACCAGTATGGATTAACATGTACCTTTCTTAAGTTAACAAATAAATAAAAAAAGGAATAAAAAAATATTTTAAAACTTTTTTACTTTACTAACAGAACGTGTTTGTACCTAGCTAACTAACTGGTGATTATCAGGTATTTATAATGATAAGCTAATGTGAAACAAGATAAGGATTAGGTTACATTTATTTTATCGTAGTGGCTAGAAAAAGTTCCCACACACTCTAAATAGATAGCTGCTACACATAGAAATTATCTTCTTGGAATAAAGAAACTTGGAGAGTTGCAAGAATACTAACGAATATTATATATAAAAATTCCATCTTCACCAATATTTCTGTTTTTGTAATGTTTGCAAATATCCCTGAATTAAAATATAAAAATAATTATGTGTAAAAGATGATGGAATATTTGGTCCCCTCACTTTAAAATCAACTAACCTTCCATTAAAAAAAATGAGAATAAATTACTAATATATATTAACCATAAACTTATAGAAAAATTAAATTACAACTACTTGATGAAAGAATTAAAAATTTTAAAACTCTCAGATAGAAGACTTATTTCCCACTTGAATTTTATTTTTAATATTGTTATTGATATTATAGACATCCCTGATTTATTAAGCTTAATTACCTTCCAGAATTACTCTATCTGAAATTATTTTTAACTAGCTGACCCGGCAAACTTCGTACCGCCTCAGAATCAATAAATGTGTTTAATTTATTGGCAGAAATAAATTAAGTTTTTATTAAGTTAAAATAAATAGGTACTCTAAGTTAAAAAAATACGGATAGTAGATACGGATAATAAATAAGTATAGTAGTTTGAATACGGAAAGAACTCGTTCAATCAGTTGATTTTGTGTCGTGACGGAGTGCCGTTTGTGCCCGTTTTATTCAAAATGCCGTCTTGTTCAGTGCAACTATGTAAAAATACCACAAGCAATGTGAAATTCATGATAAATGGAGTTGCATTTCACCGGTTAGTACAAAATTAGAGTACGTTATCAATTATTAATGATTATTCGAAGTTTTTCTTGACATTAGGCCCCGTTAAAGCAAACATCGCTGCTCTTTCAATGGTAGTGATGGGGACGCGAATTCTTTTAATTACTGACTATCGATATTTCGTAATTATTAGCAGGGCTTTGTAAATATATACATATATACATATATAAATAAACATATTTTTTGTAGCTACTGATTGGTGGTAGAAACAAATGCAATGCTTTTTTTAAAAATCTTTATTTATAAAAAATGAATTTTTCTTTGTTTGTTCCGCATGCGTTCGTGTACCATTTTTTGATTTTCAATGAAACTTTGGTGATTTTTTGTGCCGGAGCCCGCGGAGGTTTCTGTATACGAGTATAATGGTGGGCTCTAGCATTATGAAATTATTTCCTATACCATTCATCCGACTGGGATGAAACTTTTGTGTTTTATTGTGGGCACGCCCGTGAAGGTTTCGATATAGATAACGGTAAGCTCTGGCGTTATGAATTTTTTATATTTTTTGGCGCATGATCAGTTTGACAGATGTTTGTACTTCATATAGTTTAGCGGCAGGAAGGTAAGGAGAAGGGGAAGGGAATCCGGGACGAGGAATCCGATAGGGGGAGGGTTATGTGGGTGGGGGAGGGAAACAGAGGAGGGGTTTGACGGGGGTGAGAGAGCGATGAGGGGGTGGTGGGAAGGGTTTGCGGGACGGGAAGAAGCATAACAAAAAAGCGTGATAATTTATTTATCTCAGTAAAAGAATAATTTATATCCGTTTTTAGATGTAGTAACTTATAGTAATTTAATTATTTCAGATTTCCGAAGGACGGAAAAATTAAAGAAAAATGGATTGACGCAACGGGGAGAAGGGGAAACTGGTTTCCGACCAATGACCAATGACCAATCACCAATCACCAATGTTCAACTCACTAAAGCCGTTGGAAAAATATCTTGATATCCGTTTATTTACTTAGTTAAAAACGTAACACCAAAATTATCGAAGCGACAAGTATTACACAAATATCTCCACTTTACCGGTCAATAATAAGTATTAAATTAAAACAAATAACTTTGTTTAAACCACTAATATAATCACAATTACCTACATGTTTCAAAACCGATGGTTTCTTCGTCAGGGTAGTAATGACATTAGTAACAAAATAAACAAACAAGTATAGACTAAAAAGAACTATGGACAAAAATATTTTAGAGAGAGGTGATTAATTAATAAAAAATATCGTAAAAAACAATTATTTAAAATTAAATATAAAAATTATTTAAAAAATATGAAAAATTACATTATATAAATTATCAAAACATAATAAAGATGTTTAAACAACAAAAATAAATTATTTTAAATATAATTATTAATAAGAAAATAAATTTAAGAGATGGCTATTTTTAAAAAATATTTGGTTATTAATAATATTTAATTTGCTATTAACACTTTTTCTAATTTCTAAAATTTCTAAGTTTGCTAATTGTAAATCTGTTGAGTTTGTGTGTAAAATTTTTAACCCTTTATTTATATCAAAAGAATGATTTGTTTCTAAAATATACATATATTTATTTGTTACTAATGTCATTACTACCCTGACGAAGAAACCATCGGTTTTGAAACATGTAGGTAATTGTGATTATATTAGTGGTTTAAACAAAGTTATTTGTTTTAATTTAATTCAAAATGATGCCACAAAGTGATTTTGCGAAGTTTGAAGAAGAAATAATAAGTATTTTTTAAATGTTTGTTAGCTAAATGAAATACCTATAGTACATACATATTTGTAAATATTTTTGTTAATTTGTTGGAATTGTTGTGCATGTATTTTAAAAAAGAGTATACCCGGTTGGGTTTTGTTTTTTTTTTTTAATTTACGGTTTTGTTCTGATATTGATGAAAACTAGCACACAAAGAGGAGGAAAATAACTGTCTACATATTATTTTTAAAAAGCTTCCTGTAAAACATGGGTAATAAATAGATTATGAAACAAAATATGAAATCGCAAAATAAAGGCCCTAAAACGGATAGAGCACCCAGCGTTGCCCAAAATACTTGTCATTAATATTGTAAAATTATTAATTGTGAAACAGAATTGTGAACACTTTCAGTATAACCCTGATTAAAGACCACCATGCGGAATATAAAGGTTGCTTTAAATTTATTAGCCGTGTTTGGCGACCAGATCTGAATAACCGGGTACTTCCCCACCTTTCATTTCCTCGGCTTCTTCCCCTCCGCACCACTTGAAGCCTCATAACATACCCCAATTGCGGATGCCCTAGTCTCACTGGCTCCAGATGGTTGGAAGCAGATGGGACTCTTCGGAAGTACTCAAATACAAAATAAATTAACATGAGTAAAAAATTAGAGTTTTATTATGGATTTTTACAACAATAAAAACACATTGTGAGTGTTATTGTGATTGATTAACATTATTGAACAAAACCAAAAACTGTTAAACATCAGTTATCTAATTATAGATTAGAAACAATTGATATGGATTTGTTACGAATGAGACACGTTAAACGTGTCAATAGTCTAGAGCACACTTATTCCGATTTATCGGTTCTGAGAATAAGAATTTTTCATCAAAATTTTAACTGGAATAATTTTAAACTAACATTTCGATCTATATCGATTTGTATTATTGCAAGCTTTATTCGTCGTCATTTATATGTGTTGCTAATCGCGAATGCATTCGAAACGTGTACGCATAGAAATCTGTTCTATGTATTAGTGCCAACGAAAACGACAAGTTTTAAGTGTGAGTTCGAAAAGGGGCGGATACTTTAGCGTAAGCGAAGGTGTGCAATAGTATTAGTTAACAATATCGGCGACACGAAGAAATAGAGTTCCATACGGTTCAAACTGCCTATAGCATATCTCGTGTTTCCACAGATGAGAGAAACAAGGGGAGATATGCTATGTTGGCCGCCAAAACGTGGACGGACTACTACCTGACAAGGGTAGTTTGAATACGGAAAGAACTCGTTCAATCAGTTGATTTTGTGTAGTGACGGAGTGCAGTTTGTGCCCGTTTTATTCAAAATGCCGTCTTGTTCAGTGCAACTATGTAAAAATACCACAAGCAATGTGAACTTCAAGATAAATGGAGTTTCATTTCACCATTAGGTACAAAATTAGAGTACGTTATCAATTATTAATGATTATTCGAAGTTTTTCTTGACATAAGGCCCCATTAAAGCAAACATCGCTGCTCTTTCAATGGTAGTGATGGGAACGCGAATTCTTTTAATTACTGACTATCGATATTTCGTAATTATTAGCAGGGCTTTGTAAATATATTTATATAAATAAACATATTATTTTGTAGATACTGATAGGTAGTAGAAACAAATGCAATGCTTTTCTTTTAAAATCTTTATTTATAAAAATGAATGTTTCTTTGTTTGTTCCGCATGCGTTCGTGTACCATTTTTTGATTTTCAACGAAACTTTGGTGATTTTTTGTGCCGGAGCCGCGGAGGTTCCTATATACGAGTATAATGGTGGGCTCTAGCATTATGAAATTATTTCCTATACCATTCATCCGACTGGGATGAAACTTTTGTGTTTTATTGTGGGCACGCCCGTGAAGGTTTCAATATAGATAACGGTAAGCTCTGGCGTTATGAATTTTTTATATTTTTTGGCGCGTGATCAGTTTGAGAGATGTTTGTACTTCATATAGTTTAGCGGCAGGAAGGTAAGGAGAGGGAATCCGGGACGAGGAATCCGATAGGGGGAGGGTTATGTGGGTGGGGGAGGGAAACAGAGGAGGGGTTTGACGGGGGTGAGAGAGCGATGAGGGGTGGTAGGGAAGGTTTTCGGGACGGGAAGAAGCATAACAAAAAAGCGTGATAATTTATTTATCTCAGTAAAAGAATAATTTATATCCGTTTTTAGATGTAGTAACTTATAGTAATTTAATTATTTCAGATTTCCGAAGGACGGAAAAATTAAAGAAAAATGGATTGACGCAACGGGGAGAAGGGGAAACTGGTTTCCGACCAATGACCAATGACCAATCACCAATCACCAATGTTCAACTCACTAAAGCCGTTGGAAAAATATCTTGTTATCCGTTTATTTACTTAGTTAAAAACGTAACACCAAAATTATCGAAGCGACAAGTATTACACAAATATCTCCACTTTACCGGTCAATAATAAGTATTTTTTAAATGTTTGTTAGCTAAATGAAATACCTATAGTACATACATATTTGTAAATATTTTTGTTAATTTGTTGGAATTGTTGTGCATGTATTTTAAAAAAGAGTATACCCGGTTGGGTTTTGTTTTTTTTTTTTAATTTACGGTTTTGTTCTGATATTGATGAAAACTAGCACACAAAGAGGAGGAAAATAACTGTCTACATATTATTTTTAAAAAGCTTCCTGTAAAACATGGGTAATAAATAGATTATGAAACAAAATATGAAATCGCAAAATAAAGGCCCTAAAACGGATAGAGCACCCAGCGTTGCCCAAAATACTTGTCATTAATATTGTAAAATTATTAATTGTGAACACTTTCAGTATAACCCTGATTAAAGACCACCATGCAGAATATAAAGATTGCTTTAAATTTATTAGCCGTGTTTGGCGACCAGATCTGAATAACCGGGTACTTCCCCACCTTCCATTTCCTCGCCTTCCTCCCCTCCCCACGACCTGAAGCCTCATAACATACCCCAATTGCGGATGCCCTAGTCCCACTGGCTCCAGATGGTTGGAAGCAGATGGGACTCTTCGGAAATACTCAAATACAAAATAAATTAACATGAGTAAAAAATTAGAGTTTTATTATGGATTTTTACAACAATAAAAACATTGTGAGTGTTATTGTGATTGATTAACATTATTGAACAAAACCAAAAACTGTTAAAAATCAGTTATCTAATTTTAGATTATGAGACACGTTAAACGTGTCAGTAGTCTAGAGCACACTTATTCCGATTTATCGGTTCTGAGAATTGATCACACTTGTTCCGATTTATCGGTTCTGAGAATAAGAATTTTTCATCAAAATTTTAACTGGAATCATTTTAAACTAACATATCGATCTATATCGATTTGTATTATTGCAAGCTTTATTCGTCGTCATTTATATGTGTTGCTAATCGCGAATGGATTCAAAACGTGTACGCATAGAAATCTGTTCTATGTATTAGTGCCAACGAAAACGACAAGTTTTAAGTGTGAGTTCGAAAAAGGGCGGATACTTTAGCGTAAGCGAAGGTGTGCAATAGTATTAGTTAAAAATATCGGCGACACGAAGGAATAGAGTTCCATAGGGTTCAAACTGCCTATAGCATATCTCGTGTTTCTAATATCTTTGCGTGTTTCTAATATCAGAGCCCATTATGGGCTCTACACACGGTGCTGCGAACAGCCGGCTGTTAGCAGCTGGCTATTGTCTCCTGTCTCCCTTTTCCTCGTACGAACCCGTAACATTCTGTTTCACGTTGTCTTCTGTCTCTTTTATAACACAACAAATTCAATATCACCATCTCATTTCCTCGGTTGGTACTAACGGCAGACGGTTTCTTCCAATTTGCAGTCAATGTGAAACAGAGTGTTACGGGTTCGCATGGGGAAAAAAGAGACGGGAGACATCCTCGAACCTTCGATTTTTAGCCAGCTGCCAAAAGCTGCTGTTCGCAGCATGGTGTGTAGATAGTATAACCCGACTTTGTTTTATATATTAAGATTGCATCCACAATATCAGGACTGAGTCATTTACATACTCGCTTGTACCTAGAATGCATGCAGTTGGAAATGCTTTCTCAGAAGTAGTAGATGTGTTCAACTCCACGGAATATGGTTACAAAAGGCCATAATAACATATCTCAATAAATCAATATTAGCATAATACTTACTGTTCTTCTGCATGGGTTCTGTATAATTTAATTAGCATATCACATGATTACTGTTCCTCTATTATGTGTATCACTCGTTTTGTAAATATGCGTAAATAAATAAATAAATATTATTACAGGAACGGAAGGTGATCCATTTCAGGCAACTTTTTAATTCTGAATGGTAGTCTTACACCAGGGCGATACTGATAGTATCTTCGACTGATAGGATAACAATAATGAATACCCACCATTTACATGTTTTTCTTATCGTATTCGATTTTTTAAAATATCCTTATCGTTTACGAGTCAGTGGCTGAATTGTGTGTAACGACACCACGTTTTGTCGAGTCAATGCCCTACCACAAGTAAGGTTATTAATTTATAACATAAAATTGATTTATGACGTCTAATATTTGTTTTTCTTCTTTTCAGGTAAGTCTCGAGTCTCGAAGTCATCCTTATTATTTCACCTTCGTTACATCTGATGCAAATAAGTGACAACACTGGTATGTTCTTCTTCCTATTAATCTGCAATTAATTTATTCTAAAGAAAACAAGCAGTTGGAAATATTTCATATTTAACTTGTTGAAAGCCAGCATACAATTTTTTTTTTTCAATACGACGTAAAATATTTGACAGTTCTCAGCCTTTCTTACGAATTCAATTTTTATAATATTTCATTAGCAATTAATTTGAATTTTTCGCAGTGGCCAAATGCTATCCAGTATTTTGTTATGTCAAAAACGAGAATGGCCCAAGCGATTCTGACCTTGTTCTTCATAATAATATTCATCATTCATTTTTTATTTAAAATCATTCTAAAACAAAAGAAGTTCACTGATTTCATTTTTATAAGAAAAGCTGTGTTCTATACAAAACAAGCATTTGCAAAACATATAAAAAGGAATTATGTTAGGCACTCCGCTGACGAGGCAACTGAAACCAAACTAAAATGGGCTGGTTTCTATGTCTTGATTGGTCAAAAAGCTTGTTTAACCATAGATGAAGAACAATCACCTGACAGCTGGCAACTAGCAACGGCCGGCCACCGCAATCAGCAGTGCGAGTCGCGGGTCACCGCTTGCGTTACCATTGACAACGGGTTTTTGTGTGATTGTGAAGTGTGCGGACCATCACATTGTCATACAAAGACAGTTGCCAGTTGGCAGTTTTCAGTTGCCTCAGTGAGCGGATCGCCTAACTGAATAAAAAAAAAAGTACGACCATACATATTTAAAACGTGTTTGAATGGCGAGTAGCCCAGAAAAACTCCATCTGCAAAAAAAACACAAAACTGCTTTAAAACGCCATTTCTATATAAATGAAACTACGTATTTTTTCATTGTCTTTTATTCATTCCGACTATTTTAACAGCGCGTAAAACCCTTTGTTAAATGCAAAATTATTATAGTGAATGGTGTCGTTTCATCTCACGGCTAGGGTGGGTATTTAGTTATTATTAATGTCGGGTGGTTAGTTTACCCGACACCCTTTTGTATGAAAATAATGGACTTGTTACCAGAGGAATTCCTCTTCTTACCGCCTTCTAATTCTCGACCATGATGAATGTGTTCCTTATTAAATTCCCTTTTATACACAGTAACTGATATTTGATACGATAGAATAGATAAGTTTATCATGAAGATCTTTCTAAGCAAGACTACTTCATCGGTTTGTAAGGATTTCGATTTTTTTCAGTTCTTAATAAAATTATAAATTAACTTAAATAAATTATAAAATCCTATACCAATGCGATATTGACCAAATCCTTCATCTATGGTCAGTTATTAATATCTAGGAGCACGGTCTACGATTGGCAACTAACAACGGCCAGCCACGGCAATCAGCAGTGCGAGTCACCGCTTGCGTTACCATTGACAACGGGTTGTTGTGTGATTGTGTAGTGTGCAAGTCATCACATTGTCATACAAAGACAGTTGACAGTTTTCAGTTGCCTAAGTGAGCGGATCGCCTAAATGTTAGTGTTAAATGGATTTTGGCGCAGACTTTACAACAATGAGCTCTATACGAGTTAAACGTCACAAAATTTATAAATCTGGGAAGACTTCGGTGGCTAGGTCATGTAGAGAGAATGACCGAACATCAAGCACCAAAGTCCTTGCTGAATTCAATACTGATAGGGCGAAGGAGCCTGGGAAGACCAAGATCAAGATGGAGCGACAATAACCTCAAAGACATATCTACCTTGGAGCTTCTAAACTGGAGAGAGCTGGCACAAAACCAAGATGAGTGGAGGAAGACTCTTGAGGAGGGCAAGCCCCACCAGGGGTTGTAGAGCCAAGTGTGATGATGATAATGAATGTTAGTTTAAAGCTTTCAGATAAATATAATAAATCTGCGCGTGTTTAGCTCTCACTAATGGTAATGGTAATGATCATTGTAGGTTTGGGTGAGGTAAAACCGGACAACAATAGGCGATACACTAGAGCCTGCCGCGCGTTAATTCGGCTAATTTCTCCCTTTGTTCTAAAAAGAAACCCAAGAAAGCGTTTAAGACCGGCTTTGTTTTTCTTGTGTATTGACTGACCCGTTAGACACCGGACGAATATTTTAATGTTAGATAATGTTGCACATACAAAATTAATTTCTATGGTGAAATCTCTCGGCAGTATGACAATTGTTTCTTATTCTTCGTTTAAGGAGAAGATTTAGTGGTAGGTCATAATGGACTTTTGAGGTTACTCAGCCAGTCGACATCTGCGATATTCTTAGATAAGTTCCAGTTTGTGTTTGTCAACGTTTACACAATTGTGGGATCAGTTAGACCCCATCTGTGCATTAACCACCATTAAGCTTATAATGCCAGTAACGGCCGTTGTTCCCAACTTATCGATCGAGTCGCAATCTGAGTCTCCGATCGGCTAAGTGATATTTTCAGTAACGCTGGATTCGCCTGTTGATCAGAGAATTGCGTTGGGAAGAGCGTATTTGTGCACTTGAGGAGTTTGAGCCAAACATTTGGCTCAAAAGATTAGGAACAACGGCCGTAAGTTTATCTTTCGAAAACATAGTTCGGACTTCGCCCCTTTTACGGAATTTTACTGTTTCGTCTGTTCGAAAAGCTATTTGGTCGCTTCTTATGTTTAATTAACTTTCTGTCTTATAGCATTGGACATAGGCCTTTATCAAATTAAATGGGTTCGCTTTTCTTTAGATCTTCTGCCCGTCTTCCTTGTCTGTGAGCAATTTCGTTTTTCTTTTCTTAAGACGCAATCCATAGTATTGGATTTCCAGCAGTCCCACTTGAGTGTCGAGATTACGACAATTACAACAAACATCTCTTATTTCAATTAGCTTCTTTATTTCCAACTTTTACCTTATATTAATATCGTCAGCTGTTAACATGCTGTATCTAATAACAGGGTACTCAAATCATGCCATCTCTAGAAGAAGAATGACGATCATTATATGGTTTTGAAATGAGAGTATTGCATAGTTCCTACCGGGATGTCATTTATCCAGTACTTACCTCTCCCTAATCACTTTGCTAGATAAGCATTTGAAATTTGGAACAATGAATGACAAGAAAAAATAGCAAACCCGAGTACATTTAGGCGCTCCGCTGACGAGGCAACTGAAACCAAACTAAAACCGGCTGGTTTCTATGTCTTTATTGATCAAAAAGCTTGTTTAACCATAGTAGCAGTGCGAGTCGCGAGTCACTGCTTGCGTTACCATTGACAAGGGGTTTTTGAGTGATTGTGAAGTGTGCGGGCCATCACATTGTCATACAAAGACAGTTGCCAGTTGACAGTTTTCAGTTGCCTTAGTGAGCGGATCGCCTTAGTTTTTGAAAACGGAAGAAGAATTGAGACTTTCTTGGAAGCAAATTGTTGGTGTTTTTCGTGTTCACAATCCGGTTTTTTAACTTAAAAAAAGGCAGTTGACCATCTGGAAAACAAAAAATATCGTTTTGAACGTATGTGTTGTTCCTTGCATCCCTAGTTTTTCTACACATATTATCATCCGTTTCGTTTCATTTTTAGTATTCACAGTCGATTTCCAAGTGCATCTGAAGCTGTAATTCGTAAACAGTTTAATCATGATAAATTATGTATACACATTTTCTTGTTTTAGTCAGCTAAAAGTTAAATTTCACTCTGACTTATTATCGCTAAGATGTTCATCGTAACCGTGTGACTTGCACAATTAGAATTGAGTTATTGATGTTAATGGTGCCCGAGTTTAAATCTCTAATGAAAATTTATCTCTTTCGCTAAACGGGGGATTGAACGTGTTCAGAGTCTATTGTTTATTTTGGGTTTTTGTACTCTGAGATTCCATTTAGACATACGGATCAATGTTTCTGTTGTTGGTGCCCATCGAGGCTCTGTGGTTAAATCAGGGGAATGGGTGTAATCGGGGCGGAGTAAGACAAGGCTGTGTCCTGTCACCGGGAATTGGATGCGACAGGTTGATTTATTGCTCACCTGTCATTGTTGTAGCGTTTTGGACTGATTTAGTCAGTTTAGTTTTCGCTTCAATCATTAAGAAGGGTTTAGTTTTTGTTCATATTGTTGATTTGTCATTCTGTTTTAAAATCTGATCGTTTTTAAATCTGGAAGCCAATGATCTTGAGGCAAATATTTTTATTTTATTAATTAAATAATTAAGTATACAATAATGAGTCCACAATGGATTACTGGTACCTACCCTGATGTATGGCAGTGAAGCGTGGAAATGGCAGAGAAAGGATGAAAGTAGACTGAATGCTGTAGAAATGAGATCCCTGAGGCGTATGTGTGGTAAAACCATGCATGATCGTGTGAGGAATGTGGAGATCCGAAAAGAATGCAAGGCTGATGTGAGCGTAGTAAGTAAGATTAAGAAAGGGACGCTTAGATGGTTTGGGCATGTTGAGCGAATGAATGAAGAAAGGAGTGTAAAGAGAATTTATGACGCGAATGTGAACGGTAGAAGAAGCCGAGGACGCCCAAGGAAGACGTGGCACGATCAAGTAAATCAGATACTTGAGTCGGGCCATGTCAAGAGTCAGAATAATAGAAGAGTATGTATGAGAAGATGTATGAATGTGAATGAGGCAAGGATTGTGTGCCAAGACCGAGTTGTTTGGCGGTCCGTCCTCTCTGCCTACCCCTGCGGGGAAACGGCGTGATGGTTAGTTAGTTTATGTTACTTACATTATAGCTTTTCTGAATAATTGTTGCCAATATCAGGTTACAGACGGAATCACAACCTACATTAGTATTTTTAATTAATATTTCGTCGCGATTTCCTAGATAGCTGTTAACATAGGTAATATAATTTGGAAAAAACTTGCTTTCTTTGCTAAAAACCATACAATAAAGAATAACATAAATAAATAAACATAAAGTGCATTGTGGTCGTGTTTCGTGATCCATATACTTCCCTAATGATTCATTGATTCTTGGTGAAGTCCTTGATTTCCTTATCTTAGAACTCCGCCGCCAAAGTGCTCTCACATGTTCCTTCGCGTCCAAATGTTGCTTCAGGTGAAGAAAAAGATGCAAATCATCTCATTGATTACCTTTTTGATTTCGGGATTAGGTGGTGAACCCATGTTTCAACCCAAAAAAGCCTCGCCTTGGTTGGAAAAACGGTTCAAAGAGACCCGAGCGCTTTGCCTATGCCATTTTCTCTCAAGATCGTTTACATATGTGGTAGACTTACTGACGTCTGGGATCAAAATTGCAAGCTTATGAACTTCAATAGAGCAGACTCCCTCCTAGTTGAGAAGGCGAATAATTGAGCGAACATCGGATTCAACAACGTAGCGTCCATCTCAAACGGACGCAAAGATTACACTGAAGCAGCTACCGAGCCGGATCACCGCTCGTTTTTTATTGGAAAGTCTAAGCTACAGGCTTATGCCGCTATATTTTGAGAAATAATGTCCGCGTCGCCTAAAATAAGTATTGGTGTTTCATTCTTGGACAACCCTCGTAATATGAACCATCCTATATCCGAGAATGGGGAAATTACTCAGGCGGCGGGATTCAACAACATAGCTTCCATCTCAAACGGACGCCAAGGTTACACTGAAGCAGCTACCGAGCCGGATCGTTTATACTAATGATCGCTCGTTTTTTAGGGGAAAGTCTAAGCTACAGGCTAGTGCCGCCATATTTTGAGAAATAATGTCCGCGTCGCCAAAAATAAGTATTGGTGTTTGATTCTTGGACAACCCTCGTAATATGAACCATCCTATATCCGAGAATGGTGAAATTACTCAGGCGGCGGGATTCAACAACGTAGCGTCCATCTCAAACGGTGGGATTCAACAACGTAGCGTCCATCTCAAACGGACGCCAAGGTTACACTGAAGCAGCTACAGAGCCGGATCGTTTATACTAATGATCGCTCGCTTTTTAGGGGAAAGTCTAAGCTACAGGCTAGTGCCGCCATATTTTGAGAAATAATGTCCGCGTCGCCAAAAATAAGTATTGGTGTTTGATTCTTGGACAACCCTCGTAATATGAACTATCCTACATCCGAGAATGGTGAAATTAC
Source organism: Limnephilus auricula (assembly GCA_951813805.1). Lineage (NCBI taxonomy): Eukaryota > Metazoa > Arthropoda > Insecta > Trichoptera > Limnephilidae > Limnephilus > Limnephilus auricula. Next base: position 6,348,371 of record OX638417.1, read on the forward strand.
TCTACCGTCCACTCTTCTTCCAAGCCTCTTTGTACTTGTAGTAAGTAGCAGTAAGACCGAATGGTCCAACCATCTTTGTCATAATAAACTTGTTCAATAACACCGGCAGTTAGGCCGGACCCTAGTGCGTGAGGGTGCCGTTTAATTTGGAACAACCCGTACCATACTTGGCGTAATCCACATTCATGGGCAGCAGTTCTTAACCTTTTCCGAGCCACGGAACAGAGAAAGTCATTTAGATAATGTTATATTTGTCGTACCTCGTCGTGTAACTAAGATCTTGGAGTTATTTTTCTTTTCTTTTTATGTATAATCAGCGCAGATCTGTGAAAATTCACGGTAAATTATAATTTTAGAATTTGTATATTTATAAGTATTTATAAAACAAATATTGGCCTCACAATCACAGCCTTTCAAAAAACGATCCGAAATTTACATTTCGAATGAACTCCGTTAGGCGCTCCGCCCACTGAGGCAACTGAAAACCAACTAAAACCGGCTGTTTTCTCTGTCTTGATTGGTCAAAAAGCTTGTTTAACCATAGATGAAGAACAATCAGCTGACAGCTCGCAACCAGGAATGGCCGCCCAGGGCAATCAGCCGTGACGGTCGCAAGATGGTCGCAAGTCACCGCTTGCGTTACCATGGACAACGGGGTTTTGTGTGATTGTGAAGTGTGCGGGCCATCACATTGTCATACAAAGACATTTGGCAGTTGAGAGTTTGCAGTTGCCTGAGTGGGCGGAGGCGCTTAGTAAACTTGAAAAATTACGATATCTGCCAAAAATTTATACAATTTCAAATTAATAAAATTATTTTGGTTCTTATTTGAATCGTTCCCATAATTACCTAGTTCCAATTTTGAAAATCAAAGCAAGTCCCTGTTCTAGAGGTCATTGAACCAATGTTACAGGCACATAGAAGCCAACGAAATTAGTTTTTTTTTTTTTTAAAGAAAGACAAACATTCCCGGGTTACGAATAACCCAACAACTTTTGAAAATCTCCTACTACCACCACACTAAGCGGAAGATGTTGCTTGTGTTGTGATGGAGGACTTAGCCAGCCGAGGAATCGAACACGGAACGCCTGGGTGGGACCCAAACGCTATGCCCACTCAACCACTGACCGGTCAAATTATAGATGATGCAATTTTAACATTATTGATAATTCTAAATTCTTCTTCTGGTGTCTTCTCCTATCGGAGGTTGGCTATCATCAGGGCAACCTTCACCGATTTCGAAACTCGTTAAGTGCGTCATTTTCCTCTGCTACCTACGGATTATCAATGTAATCTTCGATTTTTCTTTGATAATTTTATGGCCAAGATATCTACGACATTTTATGGAAAATAACAACGTCCCAATCAGCTTCTCAACTCATCAGGCTAATGTGTTCGTTTTTCGTATCAATTCCTATAGGTCTCATAGAAATCGTAGTTTCATTACTATCATGTTGATAAATATGATGTAAACGGTGTTACAAAAGAGAAAACACCAAGCTTTATATTCAAATCTAAAATTTAACCACTAAAGAAGTGAATTGTACACCTTTATGAAACCGAAGTTTCAAATCGCAATTTGACAAAAAAATTACAAAACTTTGTGAATTTTTTATTAATTACTTTTACATGGAACGACAAAAAAATGAGATGACAATGACGTTTATAATAAATCAGCTGACCCGGCAAACTTCGTACCGCCTCAGCAGAATCAATAAATGTGGTGTTTAATTTATTAGCTGAAATAAATAAAGTTTTTATTAAGTAAAAATAAATAGGTACCTACTCTAAGTTCAAAAATGAAATTGAGCTGTTGACTAAGCACGAAATGTTCGGCGCACTACACCATTGCTAGTTCGAATTGATTCAAATTATGTCGACCTCCGCACATTATTTGAAAAGCCGTTCCATACAAAATATATGAAAAAATTAATATTTTTCCCGTGATTTTTTCCGATGTTTTAATAGTTATTCTGTTAATCGGGACCGAGACAAATCCAACAAATCAAAGATCATAAAAATCGGTTCAGCCGTTCTTGAGCTATAAATGGTGTAACTAACCTGACTTTGTTTTATATATGAAGATAGATACATTGGTCTAATAAAATAATTAAGTATTTTTCTTTATTTTTCGTTATCAGCAAATTTAGTTAGAAAAACCGTAAGGTTATTAAATTTTATCTTTGCGTACAAAATTTTTATATTTATTTATTTATTTATTTATTTATTTACACATATACGGCACAACATGTGCCATTAACATAATTGACATAACATATAAATAGTACAACAACATGAAGAATAACTAAAAGTATAAATGTAAGTTAAATATAAGGAAAAAAAAAATGTTAAAAGTAAGTAGTAAGGTAATAAGTAGTAGGAAAAGGGTAAAATATAAATGTAAAGTGAAAAATATGGTACAAAGTATAAGTATAAAGTACAAGCTTTAAATTATTAAGCAAAGATAAAAAAGTTAAAAGTTAAAAGTGAGAATAAAATAATAATAATAAAAAAGTTAAATGTAGAAATATAAGATGTCTTTAAAAAGAACAAAGATTTAAATATAAAATATAAAAAGTAAGAAGTCCTCCATTTAAATATAAAATATAAAAAGTAAGGAGCAAAGAAAAATAAAAATAAAATATTTAATAGGTAGATAGATATATTTCATGTTTATAAAATAATATTATATTTTATCACCTTTCAAAAACAGTTTTTAGTTTTTGGATACGTTCTGACATATTCCATTTATTTAGATTTTATTGCAAAGCTAAAAAATTTTCATCTCTGACAAAATATGGTCTAGGCCTGAGGAGTTCAATTTAGTCCGAGGTCACGATTACAGCAATGTTTAATTACACTTCTGTCCATCTCAATGCCAACCCGTGCGTTTTGAGATTGAAGCCATTTTTGTCTCCTCAAGTTCCATTGGTTCATTTTTAATATTACCAAAATCGTTTAGTTTCTTCAATCGTCTTCGCCACCGATTAAGAACCGCTGTTCGAGAGGTTTCGCTCCATAACGTAAAACGTCCGGCGTCATCCCCTATAACCGCAACGTTACGACGCCCTTTCCCTGTCCCGTGACGCGATAATGACGGACGTGCGGACTAGCCCGCATCGTTAGTGCTCGATGTTTCCACTGCGCCGCGAATTTACCGAATATTACCTTCCCTTGTTGATTCTAATAATCGCGAATTGTGCTTTCTATAACATTGCACATATACGATTCGTTCTTCTCTCTGTAGGTACAAGTAGGATACGAGATGTTTCAATAATTTTATATGATAATAGTGGCATATACGAATTAAAATGTGACCACACTGACTGAAATATTTAATATTTATCCACTAATAAGTCTATCTTCGCTTCATATCCATTAACAGTGCCAACATCATATTTACTCTTCGCAAACACTGATGTGTATTTGCCTATTATTCATTAGTTCATTATTAATATTTGCCCGGAAGGGCATTCTCAACTATATAGATACAAAGAATATATACGATGTTATAATAATAAAAGCGCTTCTTAAAAATTCGCAGAATATCTCTTAGTGAATAATCACGTTCCACTTATAAACAACAAATCCTTACATTTAGAAAAAAAGAATCTTAGATTAAATTTACTTGAACAATAAAAAAGCAATAAACTACTAAATGATCCTACTATAACTTCTTTAATAAATTTAATAAAATTAATTAATTTAATAAATTTGTTAAAATTAATTAATAAAATTTAAAAAAACTGTTTGTTTCCTACTTTTCAGTATATTTACAAGACCTAAACAATATAAACACATTTAAATTAGTCACGTCATTTTTAAACAATTAAGAACACATTGTGTGTAAGTAATTAGAATCATATAAATAAGTCTTCTTAAAGTGATCTAACCTCCGCTTAAAAATAACCCTCAAAAATGTAAATCGAAACAGCTCTTACAATAGTAATTAAAAAAATGAATATTTTCAGAACTTATTTTTAATTAATATTAATATGTTATTTTATAATAATACAGTTTACATTAGTCATATTTATTTCCGTGAAGCATACGTCTTTATATATTGCCTTAGTATAGATATAAAACAATACCACTATTCTTGTTAATATAATGTAAACTCTGAAAGTTGATGTAATTGGGGAGAGTCGGGACGATCAAGTTAGTGTTTAAATGGGCTTCAGACAATTTTATCAGTTATGTCCGGATTTTTTAAAAATACATTTATATTTTCTCTTTTTTTTCAAATAATTTAAGTTCTTTATATAATCTCTTCTCCATTTTTTCTTTTCTTTTCTATTTCTCTTTTTAATTTTCATTTTATGTTTTTTTCAAAATTCTATTTATTAATTAATAATTTATTTTATTCTTTCTTTTGAAAATGATATAAAAAATATTAAATCACTGCCACCTCGGAACAGGCTCAGCCTAGTGAGGTGGCATATACCTAAAAGAATGTACATAACATGTATTTTTTGGTTAATAAATAATAAAAAATAAATAAAAAAAAGATTTGCTAGGAAATAGTCAAATTTTTTATTTCTAGACGATATGTTTAAATGTATTACGGTAAAGGAGTTTGGAGTCATTTGAAGTATTGTGTTACAGTCATTGGAGTTGGATTATTATTTTATTTCTCCGTATAAACAGCTTTTTAACAGATTTTCCTTCATAATGTAAAATGCCTGTATCACCTGTATAACCTGTGCGTTACGACTGCCTCTCCCTGTCGCGTGACGGATAATGACGGACATGCGGATATGCCCCGGCCGCGAATTGGTCGGACATGCTCCGCGCGCCGATAGCTTACTATCCCCCTGTTGATACTGCTGGAACTTATCGCGAATTGAGACAATTACATCTCAAGTCTCCACCGCTTACATTGTGTTTGTTCTTCTCCTGTTTTACACTATTATTACGAAGAACGTGTTTTTTAGTTATAATCTACAACACAGAGTCTTTACTTTCTATAAAAAAAAATTATTTTTATATTTCTGTCTTAGGTGACACTATTTTTTTTATTTAGAAAGTCAAATGGTTGTTTAGTGTTTAGTTCATTTTTTTTTTTTTACTTTCGACAGGTCCCGGTTAAATGCCGATTCTAGGTGAGTTTCAGCTTTATACCCAATTTTAAGATGACATGGGAATTTTTTTTCTAAGGGCCTCCTGTGTAAGTTCTAGGAAGGAAAACTGTATGAGCGGTAGGCGGGAATCTGTGGATCAATGTGTCCAGGAGTGACGGACGTATGAATGCTTCTGCAACTGCCCACTGCGGTGCAAGGCGATGGATCGTGTACGGCTGGAGAGTTCAGAGGTCAAAAGTCCCTCAACTAGTCTCTCCCGATCCAAGACCTAGACGAACCTGGGCACCCCTGCTAAATCACCAAACTTAGAAAACCACTCAAGGTGACCTACAGCAGGGGGTGTTTTTTATTCAGTAAATGTTATACCCATATATGAAATACCCATACCCGCCACCCACATTGAAAATAAAATGTTATCATAGTAGGAGAATAAGTCGGGAACGCCCGAGGAAGACACGGCACGATCCAATGAATCAGATACTTGAGTCAGGCTACGTCAAGAGTCAGAATAATTGAAGAGTATGTATGAGTCGACGTATGTGAATGAGGCAAAAAGTGTGCGCCAAGAGCGAGTTGTTTGGCGATCCGTCCTCTCTGCCTAGCCCTGCGAAGAAACAGCGTACTAGTTAGTTACTGTCATAAAAATAATTGTCTGTGTTGCGTGTTTTGTGTGGTTTTTGAATCGAAGGACCTTGAAATGTGTGTTTTGTGGAAAATGAGAGAATTACTCACTGCGGGACTTATAGTACTTTCTTCATTTGGCCGGTTTTAACTATGCACTATGTTGGGGTAATATTTCTTCTTAGAGCGGTGAGTAGCGAAAGATGCGGAAAAGGAATGCGGATGTTTACAGGCTGATGGTCGATTATTGACTGATTGTGGGTAATAGGAAAAAGTGACAGGTTTATAGGGAAGGGTCGGAAGGAAATATGACAATACTAGCTACAAGTACAGCAGTTCATGTATGTGTATAGGTTCGAACACATGTATGTATGTAAGTGTAGCTGTGTAAATGCCCAACCAGTCTGTTTAGGAAAGAATTTCGATATTTGAAAATTTTTGATCAAATTTCATTAGAAGTAAGTGAAATTTTAACTTATTTTAAGGAGCACAGCACTTCTATTGGTTTTCTCTGTTCAGTGAAAGCACCCCTTAAGATGATAGACTTCGCTTTTCGGCCCATACAAAAAGGACGCCCGGGAAAAAAGACTTTTCTACATCGAAAATTGCACAAAATGAATATATTTTTTTTATACTGTTTTCTAGAGGGTGAAAACTATGTCGGTATGTTTTCGAATTTTCGATGCGTTTCGTATTAACGTAAACATTCACTGTCAAACATGTACGATTTATGAAAAAATATTATTTAAGGAAAAAGTGCTGCTAACTCAACTCTCATAAAGAATTATAAAATTATAAAAAGTTACCGACGTAGCTTCTTCTTTCTAAATTTAAAAAAATATATATTTTTAAAAATTTCAATTTCGTGAAAGTTTCAGTGTATAAAAGTGTATTCTCCATAAACCCCTTTTCGAGCGATTTCTGTAGGTAAATTTGAGCGTTGTCTCATTCGCACATTTCGCATTCGCATGTATTGTAAGTGTCCGTGAGCTTATTGTGAGCGGGACAGAATGACAGACGCGTGTGGTTCAAAGTCTAGCCTCTTAAGGGTTTGGTTTCAAGATTCCATCTCCGTCTATTGCCTCTTCCACGGGCAGTAGCTTCCCATCAGCCATTGCTTTTTATTATTTTTATATTCTTCTTCAACCGCTCTGTCAGCGATCGATTTTAATCGGCGTCTCGAGAGATGGTGAAACGATGCCCCTAAATTAACCCCTAGTGTGCCAAAACATCCTCCAAGGATTTGTTAGCAGCTCACCGGACTTGCCTCGATTTTATGTATTTTGAACCTTAAAAGTTGCTTCTAGCCTACTAAAATATATTGTATTCGCTTGTCAAGGAAATGATGTATCTTTAATATTGTTCTGACTTGTCGTTTCGTCACTTGCAAATATGTTTATTTTATCTGTAAGGCTAGCCTTACACTTGTAAGTTTTTTCGTAAGATTACGACTTCCTGGCCAATGGGCGTATTGCATTTTGAAAATCCAATGTGCCCATTGGCCAGAAGTCGTAATCTTACGAAAAAACTTACAAGAGTAAAGCTAGCCTAAAAAAGCGCATGGCGAAATTCCATGTCAGATGTCATAATTCCAATTTTCAAAAGTCATGGTACTGTATTTATTTACAGGAAATCCTCGTATGACTTATTTTGTTTTGTGAAGAACTCTTATTTACGAGGGTGCGTTTTTAAGTTAGAAAATGTATTAAAACTCAAGCATATTTTCGTATGCCTGTATATAATACATATATTTTTTAAATAGGTTATTTTCCCTAAAAAGAGTGCTTTGTGCCTTTATAGTTAAGATACATAATCTACAAGGGACAGGATAAATCAGATATTGAAGTCATTCAAGTCTTTGAACTTATATTATATTAAAATCTAGTTAACTCATATAATAATCAACAAAAACCTGTTGAACTTACCTTATATATTAGTAAACAAATATAAACGTGTGACGTCTGACGTTTGAGTTTGCTGTGAACTTTTGTTATTCGTTGCTGGGCTTCGGACTCGTTGTTATTCCTACGACGTTAATATTATGAAGAAATATAAATCGAATGTCATGTTTGACGTTCAACTGTTAATTCCGAACAAAAGCGAATTTAGTTAACCGTCGCAATGCCACTAAAGAAGTCTTACTTCAATTTATTCAGTTTGGTTGGATATTTTGACCTCAAATCTAAATTAAGTTTTGGAAGAAAAAATTCGCGCAGCCGTTCCTTTTAAAATGGTTTGCCCGTACACGTTTTATCCGAAACTCTCATAGCTCGTTCAAAGCACCATTTTGTATAAAATGTACGAAATTATATTAAATTAGTGTTGTGTGTTCCAATATGAAGTACATAAAAAACATAATATTTATTCGTGGAAAACGATTTAAGCTCATTAATTCTCATAATATATACAGGCAATTTATATATATTTTTCCATTTCCATGTAAATACGCCTTTATACCGCTAGTAAATAATAAATAAACGAACGAAGGACCGCTATAAAGTAATTGCTATTGGATATAAAATTCTCCGCTCTGTACAAATTAATAAGAGAAAAAAATAATATTGAGTGCTTGAAGATGTAATTGCAGAAAGTTTTGCCTTGTTAGCTATTCATTTCAAATTTCTTCATAAACTAAGTACAAAGGCTCCGAATCAAAAATGAAAATGCAAAGTGGAAGAACCGCAAACTTTATGACAGGATTTTAATTTGTACTGATTATAATCGGGATGAATCTATTCAAGGTTTTAGACGTGCAAATATTCACCATTATTGAGATTGGGCAAAGTTATTGTTATTATTTGAAAGGAACATTAGTATATATTAATTCATTTGGCGGGTAAGAGGTAACCCGCCGTAGCTGAGTGGATTAAGAGCACCTGACCGGACATCAAAAGGGCGCGGGTTCGAGTCCCGTTTTTTTTTTTTTTTTATTTTTTTATTTTTATTTAACATTCTTTTTTTACATATTTGAACATTAAGTCCCGTTAAACTGATTTATATCAGTTTGTCAACGGGTTCTTTTACAAATAATTTTTAGAGAATTTATAAAATATACATTATATATACATACATTCACATATTTTTACATATATAAAATAAAGAGCAGAGGAAAAACGAAAGAAAGAAGAAGAAAAAAGATTATAAAAATGGAAAAAACATTAAAAACGAAAATTAGAAATACGGACGTTAGTACAAAAAAATTCTTTCACATAACCATTTTTTTAGCATACATTTTCTTCTGAAAGTCAATTCACAGTTTTTTATTGAATTTGGTAACATGTTGTAAATTATTGGTACGAGGTATTCTAGAGTTCTTTGACCGTATTTATTTAGGTATCTGGGAATAACAAGTCCATTGTTTGCAGTTAGTCTTGTATTATGAACATGAACCACTATTTTATTATACTCAGATTGAGATGTATGCTGATTCGCAATTTTGAACCACAATATAGCACGAACAGATAATAAATTCACAGAGTTATATAGTAATGATTTTGATACATCATGTCTTTGTTCGTATTCAGCTTTGTTTAATAATAATTTTACTAAGGAATATTGTAAATTTTGCACTGAAAGAAGATTTGTTTTTGTTGAATGTCCCCATGTAGTTATTCCATATCTTATTAGGGATTCTGCCAATGATAGATATATTATTCTAAGGGTATTCAGTGGAATAAAAAACTTCAGTCTATAAAGTTTGCTCACTATAGCTCTAAGCCTTGTGCAAACTTTTTGTATATGTAAATCCCATTTAAAATTACAATCTATTGTTAAGCCTAGATATACATATTTTGAAACAAGTTCAATACTTTTACAAGAGCATGGTTGTATTACAGAATTATGGATGCAATCAAAATCATGAGAAACAATTTTAGGAGTTATGGTGATATTGGCATGAGGAGATCTTATGTGCATAAGCTTCGTTTTTTTAGCATTGTTGGCGGCATGTATCTTTTCTCGGAAGATTGTTTCAATGTGGATGAGTGTTTCAGGCTGATAATTATTGCTTATAATAATTGCTACCCTTTGTGCTATGCATAAAATCTTGTCTTAAACATTAGTTTATCAATTAAAAATAAGTTATTATTATATATAAATACTATACTGTTATACTGTTTAATTGACCAGATGTGAATAGCCAGCCCATTTACCATTTTTTCCCCCTCCCTACTACCTTCAGCCTCACAACACATCCCGATTGTGGATGCCATAGTCTCACTGACTCCATGCGGGAGCAGTTGGGACTCTTGTGAGGTATTTACGTAAAAAAAAATGTCAACAGGATGTACAATTGCAATGTAAATATGAGTTTATATAATATATGTACACTAATTATAAACATGCTGATTATTTTTATGAACACTTATAATAATCTGAAAAAATAATAAATCTACTTGCAGGGTTGGGCAGTATTTGAATTACTTGTAATTGAAATATCTATTTGAAATACAAATACGTATTTGGTATTTGTATTTCAATTACTTCCTAAAAAAATAATTTGTATTTGGTATTTCAAATACCTGATGCTGGAGTATTTTGTAATTGGTATTTCAAATACTTATGGCTTCAAAATACATGTTCACACAAATACATTTAGCGATCTTATGATAATAAGAGATCAACAATGGAGTTAGAGTTAGTCAGATTTTTAAACGATAAAAGTAAAGAGCTCACCATTCTTGAAAGCAAGCACTAAAAAGCAAAAAGATAGGTCCATTTTGCTATCTCCCCTGTTTCAACGTATTCCTTTGAGAGTAAGTAGCCTTCTCTGGTTTTTCGTTGAGTTGTAGTGTGTCCTGGTCAGGGTTGCCGATTTGCGGGGAATTCCCCAAACTGCGGGGAATTTTTCAGATATTTTAAGAATTGGGTATTTTGCAGGGAATGACATTTTGTGGGGAAAATGCGGGGATTCTGGGCATTTCTTGATTTTCCAACCATACAATATTATTCTGTTTGTATGTGTTGTTTAAAAATTAAATGCTGATCAATGCATAGACCTAGATATTTTTCCTGTAGATATCAGGATTGGTCGTTCTTTTCAACTTTTAAGGGTACATGAGGAGGAATTATTTTACGGGTTAAGCTTAAAATCATGTATCCAGTTTTTTTGTTAGGATATTAGATCGGAGCCAATTGTAAATTATTTCTAGATCACTTTGTGTATTTTCTAGTAGGATATTTAGATCTTTACCCTAATAGAATATTGCAGTATATGATCTATATATAGAAACAAATCACCGTTAATATCTAATTGCGAAAGATCATTGGTGTAAATTTGGAAAGGAAGTGATTCTAGTATGGATAAAAGTTGGGTTATTGAGATGTAACCTACCTTCTGCCTTCAATACAAGGCAGTTTCTTGTATTAAAGGACAGAATTTTAAAGAAGCGTGTGAGTGGGACCCCTCCCCGGATGGATAATTTAGGATTTTGCCAGGAAAACTCGTATTCGGACCTGGTAATCCTACGTGTGGGGAATTTGCGGGGAATTTGCCATTTTGCTCTCCCGGGTATTTTGGAACATGAGCATTGGTAACCCTGGTTCTGGTTCTATATCGTAATATTCATCTCTCCTGGTATCGGAGGCTTCTTCCCATCAAGACGGGACATTGCAACCATACATTAAATATTCTTAATTACCCTACGTCTTAGAAGATTGTTGGCGAAACTTCTCATTTCTTGCAACAAACATGAGCTGTAACAAAACTCTTAACGATCCAGCGAGCGCGGTGCAGCTTTGAAAAGACGTGCGCCCGCTTCAGCGGTTGGCTTGAGACTGGAGTGCTAGTTAAAACTTAACACTTTGTCCAACGTAATTATTTAATGCAAGTAAAATAGATGCTCCGACGATGTAAGAGTTTTTTTGAAGCTTATCAACATAAGTACATCAAAGAATGTGAAATACTTGAGGCACGTCATTACTCTACCTCTCGGACGACGGTGATATTTATTTATTAAAGAATTTTATACATAGTGTACATATTGTGTTATTTCGCCCGCCATGCTAGGGATTTCCCTGTGTTATGGCGGGTGAAGTATGCAGATATATATATTGAGTGACAAAGGAGAAGTATCAAAATACTGTCGAATATGATTGCCCGAAGATTTTTCCAGTGCAGCAATAATGTTAAAAAGACATTGTTCAATGCGTTTTGTACCATCCTATATACATGTGAAACATAGTGTCAATACTGAATCAGTTCAATGGAACGACTCCGGATCCAAAATAATAACGCCTGCAGAATTATATTTGGATACAGGAGATACAGCAGTGCTTCAACAATGTTTACGGAACTAGGACTTAATGGATTCGCCGGCCTGATGAGACACCGGGTCACTGGAGCCAGGATGCGGCTAATGGCCTTCGACAACACGGTGGTGAACGCAGTCTTCCAGCACCAAGCGCCACTCCTGAGTGAGCGCTGGGCTCGAGCTCACTAAAGACCACGCAGAAATTGATTACCTATTTATAACTTTGTACCTACTTTATTTATAATTTAACTGTATTTATTGGGACGTATGGGATTACACAATCCTCCCAACATCCTGGAATAAAACATTATTATTACTATTATCAAGTTTTAGTCTAGGAATACAAATTTTACAGATTTTTCCATCCGATAATCGGTTCCGATAGTCTATCGGAAGGCCTTCGTGGCGTACATCTGTTCAAACATGTATTTATTACACATCCGATCGTTTATGGATCAGACAGCCAACTCGGAAATAGCGTGGTCAGAGGTAAATTCCTAGCCACCTCACATGCCTTTTTCCTTCCCAGAATTCCCTCTTCTTGCTCTCCTTAAAAAGTCCCTTCATACAGCATCCCCAAAGGTGACATAGTCTCTGAGGAAACTTATTTTCTCAGAGCCTCCTTTGTAAGAGCGAATGTTAAAATTTTTATTCAATTCTTAAAAACAGTTTATTCGTAAAAAGAAGTTTTGCAATGTAATTATTATTGCGCGAGATAGCTGTTTCGGCTTCTGAGGGCATGATTAAACTTGATGTAAAAGCTTTGATACTTTAATACTGCAGTGATAAGTAACTACACATAACTTGGTGTCAAAACTCATTTACAAACGTTGGAAGAAAAATTCGGACGTGTTTTTCACTTTTTTTATTATTTGTTTTTATTTCGATCCCGATGAGTTACAAAACTCATTTTAGGACGGGAGGAACTTACAATAATCCAACGGTAGTAGGTAAAATTTTACAAATGTATTTTGAAATCAAAAATATAAGTTTTTGATTCATTTCAACATAAAAATAAAGATAAACGGCGGGTTAAGTAGAATAAACAACAAGGCAAATAAGTAAAGAAAGAAAAAACAACGAGGCAAAAGTGGACACCGCGCCTTCAGACAATCGGATCGGTGATAAAATCGGAAGACACCCTCTCCTAGTCGGCCATCCGATCCGAAAGTCGGATCGGAATCGATCGAATGTTTTAGGGCTGTCTGAACATATCGTCGCTCGAGTGCTTTATTGTCCAAACAACCTTTTAGTTTTTGTTCAATGTTCATTTTAAAATTAAAAATAAGTATCAAAAACGACAATTAATCACTTTTCTAAGAATTATTTAAACTAATTAGAACTTCACTTTTATGGAAATAGCTTCATCTTAAACACTTCTCACAATGTTTCATTGAAATAATGAAAGAATACCTCCTAATCCTGTAAAATTTGCTAATGGTCGTTCGCACTCGGGCGACGAGAGGTATGGCGCGAAGGCCTACCGATAGTTTGATGAGACTATCGGATGAAAAAATCGCACATGGTATTCCGACCTTTACTCAATGTAATTGTACCGCGTTTTAAGCAGCGAAAACTTTCCAACAACATTGTATTTAACTTAGAAAATTATGACAAAGCTTCAAGTCGCAATATCTTTTCATAAGCATACGAGTTGAAAGTTTTATCATTTTGATGTCGGGGCTTTTGAAATTTTTGCATGCACTAAAACAAGAACACTTGGAAACTTGTTGGTTGCATTTTACCTGCTTGGAGAAAGGCACAAAGTATATAATATATTAGTAAACATGTATTAACAAAATTAGAGTGGAAGATACTATTAGTATCGCCCTGGTGTAAGACCACCATTCAGAATTGAAACGTGGCTTGAAATGGCTTTAACCGTGTTTAGTGACTAGATCTGAATAGCCAGGTCCTTCCCAACCTTCCTCTTCCTCATCTCCTTCATATCCCCATTTAACTTCAGCCTCATAACATACCCCAATTGGGGATTCCATAGTCTCACTGGCTCCAGACGGAAGCAGTTGGGACTCTTGTGAGGTATTAACAATAAAAAACAACCTGAAAATACCCAGTAGTCATATAGTGTGCTGTTCATTATTATTTGTCATCGTGCTTTATGCTAACTGTACATTATTTTGTAATAATTTTAGCCTGATCCTAACAGCTCGATCACAGTCCATAATTGTGGGGTTATATTGCAAAACGCACTATTTCCAGTAACTGAACTTTTCAGTATAGGCAAAAAACTGTCCTGGAAATAGGTAGTTTTGTAGGAAAATGTCATTTTTATGTTGAAAAGCGAAGCTAGCAGTCCACAATGGAGTACTGGTACCTACCCTGATGTATGGCAGTGAAGCGTGGAAATGGCAGAGAAAGGATGAACGTAGACTGAATGCTGTAGAAATAAGATCCCTGAGGCGTATGTGTGGAAAAACCACGTATGATCGTGTGAGGAATGTGGAGATCCGAAAAGAATGCAAGGCTGATGTGAGCGTAATAAGTAAGATTAAGAAAGGGACGCTTAGATGGTTTGGGCATGAATGTGAACGGTAGAAGAAGCCGAGGACGCCCAAGGAAGACGTGGCACGATCAAGTAAATCAGATACTTGAGTCGGGCCATGTCAAGAGTCAGAATAATAGAAGAGTATATATGAGAAGATGTATGAATGTAAATGAGGCAAGGAGTGTGTGCCAAGACCGAGTTGTTTGGCGGTCCGTCCTCTCTGCCTACCCCTGCGGGGAAACGGCGTGATGGTTAGTTAGTTATGTTGAAAAATGAGGAGGATTTCGTCATTTATCGTTAAAATAATGATGTTATTCGATTACTTGGCTTAGTCTGACTGCATAGATAACTCAGTTTCGCCCATTTTGGAAATAGTGCGTTTTGCATTACAACCCCACAATTATTATTCTCTTCTACGCTGACTATGAATTCATACAAAACCGTCATTAAACATTAAACCGAGCGATTTCTGATTCTGGAATTGATATATGGTAATGCTTAATATCAGCTATTTCAACGCCACCCACCGCTGACACCGGTTGAATCATTCTACAAATTAATATATGCACAAAGGAAGAAGAACACCCAGTTTTAAGCAAAATATGAAATCTCTTGACAGGGATTTAAACCACGAATAATTAATTAATCTTAGTGAAAAATATCCCAAGGGGATCGTAAAGGGTGTGTACATCAGAGAACTTAAAAGTTAGCTAGGTGTTTATTTAAATCAGTGTTGTATTTTTATAAATTTTTGTAAATACCTCACAAGAGTCCCAACTGCTCCGGTCTGGAGCCAGTGAGACTGGCATCCCCAATTGGGTTATGTTATGAGGCTGAAGGTAAGTGGGGAAGGGAATGAGACAAGGAAGCAGAAGGTGGGGAAGTACCTGGCTACTCAGACCTAGTCACTAAACACGGCTAAAGCCATTTTAAGCAACGTTTCAATTCTGAATGGTGGTCTTACACCAGGGCGATACTAAGAGTATCTCCCACTCTAAAACGTGCCGCAAATATACTAAATATTATTTTAAATAATTAATTGTTATTTCTTCAAAATTAATTGTTAAATAACACAAATCAATTAAATAAAATTTATTTGCGCACTCCGGATTCGAACCCGCGGCCTTCGGAATGAGAGTCTAACGCCCTACCGCTGGACTATGTCGGCAGTCGTTGCATTTTTAATATGAATTACGTGACGATTTTTTTTCTCCATCTTTTACAATATACTACCTTATTTATGCTATAGAATTTGTATAGGTACATTTGTATCTCTTGCTCATATCTCTGATGTCATTTCACAATCAAATGCCACAGTTAATTTGTTATTCTTTATCATTGAAGAAGAAGATAACAATAATAATGTAATTTTTTTAAATATGAAAATGAACACGACACAGAAAAATATTAAAATATAACGGTCGCAACTGGGACTCGAACCCAGAACCTTACGTCTTACCGGGACATAATATTAGATTATTATTGTTATCTTCTTCTTCAATGATATATTACATTGATCTGAATAACCTTCAAAAGTTGAAAAGAGAGTTTTTCTTATAAAAATATTGTTATTCTTTATTTAAAATTATTGCTAATATATTCTTATGGTGTCATTTCTAACTGTGTCATGTAACCTAGAGTTTTTTTTGTTTTTTTTTTCGCCTTTCATCAAGATTCTGTTTTTGTTACTGTTCTGTTTTGTCATGGAACCATTGATTTCATATCATCTCGTCACATTTAGCATGTGACTTTGTGCAAGATACAGTATTACAGACTGTATACTCACTACCCCATTGCAGCAACCAAAATAACTAACATATCCTCCTTTCTCCACCCTGTCACATCACTACTGTAAAGTAGGTCACATCACTAGTGGAAAGTACTTGTGATCATTATGTCTATGGTGTACGCTCTCTCTGTGTCGAAGTCTGATCCAGCAAGTCGTGAATAAATCTTCATTATAAAATATTAATGAAAGTGTTTACAATAAGATTTTCAATCATTTACTTAACAAAACACACCCATCCTGTTATTCAAGTACATGTCCCTATCTGACAGTGTGTAGCCAATATACCTACACATGGTTAAAGTAGCATTCGCAATGATCACTATAGTGATCTTATCAGTGCATTTAATATCTAGTCTAATAAGAAAACTTGTTTTAGAATAATAATATGTTAGTTTGGGTTTGTTTATTTCGCTCTTCATCAATGTTCTGTTTGTGTTAGTGTTCTGTTTGGTCGTGGAGCCATTTATTTCATATCATCCCCTCACATTTAGCAGCTGCCTGTACCTACGCAAGGTATAGTGTACAGACTGTACGTGTACATTTACCACCCAATAGCAACAACCAACAGTTTTCAGTATTTTTTCAATAGTTTCAGTACTTTTGATTTCATTTTAATTTATTCCACAATATTTCATATTCCGCCCGTTATAGTCAATCTGCCGGCCTCCCTTTTGCCTTTAATTTCATTAGGCGACGCTATGGAGGGCAAACAGTGTAATTTGATACCGTTGAAAATTAAAAGTATCTGTCTACTATCACCCATAGAATTACCTGCAGGCTTTGCTATTGTCCTCGTTTGTCAGTTGAATTCTGACAACAAAAAATGTTTAAGAAATTGGCTCAATTTTTTCTTTCTTCAGCTGAAATTAATTTAAAAAAAATTAAAATTTAGAAGTTCTTTCATAATCTCAGTGGCTCCAGGCGGGAGCAGTTGGAGCTGTTGCACTTCATCACTCCTTTGAAAAATCATTTAAAGTGATGAAAAAACTAGGTTAAATATGTTACATAAAGTTAGGTTATAGGCATTTGTTTTCGGTCGTATCTAGATTACTCCTGTCTCCCTTTTCAAATAACTAGTGTTTTATTCAAGTTACAAATCTGAAATTTGTCATGTAAACGCTTAAAAATCGGCGTAATCTGCTACATTTCGCGAAATAAAATTATATCTCTTGGAAAAGTAGTTATATTGGTTTTAAAACTTGTGTTTCAAAAATATCAAATCTCTTTGCTAATCGACGACGTAAATGCTATCAAAAATCGTTGAATAACCGACCATTACCCAGGGTACAGTTGAGAGATTCGCTTCTGCAGCCATAATTCTTGGTAGCCATTCTTGAATTTAATTTTTAATTCTTCGTTTGTTGTTAGTTCTATATATTGTTCCTCTAACTGGGTGTCTAGATACCTTCGGATTTTTATAGATATAATTTGTGTGCCTTCGCCCCTTTAGATTTCTTTAACGCCCCCAATTTCTTTGAGCCTTCTACTGCCCCCCTGAAAGCCTTCAGCGCCCACAAGGGGGCGTTGTCGCCCACTTTGAGAAAGCTTGCTGTACTGTAGTGGATAGTATGGTGCAGAGAGTTTTTCCGCCGATAGTAGCCGTGTAACAGGATTACGTTATCGAGGCATGTCCATTAGAATGATTAAATTTGCCAAATTTCGTGTTACGCGCGTTCTTTTATCACCCCCTGGCCCCGGTGGGAGTTCAACTTGTCCCGAATATTTTTTTAAATAAAATTTATTATTTATTTTTCAATATCCTTTATGGCTTTGTCAGCCATCATTTTCAGGATGAATTTTTTAATCTTACAATTACAACCACACTACGGTATTTTGTTTATGAAATGCGCAATGCAATATAGTGAGATCTTTCTGTGGTGAAGCCATTAAGATAAAACCCGGTGGTGGAGAAATTTGAAAAATAGATTTTACTAAATTGTTGCTGTCACTGTTGCTCTTACTCCACCGAATATTGAGCGAAAGGGACAATGCACCTCGGGCTACTAATACCTAACTAAAATTGAGGTTTTGTATTCTCCACTTTTCTCCTCCAAAAGTGGACTGATTTTCAATTTTTTTTTACCAACTACATAAGAAACAACTATTCTATGTCTGTAAGTTTTTTATTTTTTATAAAACATTGTCTAGTTTGAATAGTGAACGTCTTTTGATGGCGTTTAAACCATTCAATTTTATTGATTTTTGGAAGGTCATAACTGCTATAAAAAGTAACTTATCAAAAAAAAAAAAGAAGACAGCTGGTAGTTGACATCTATTTTATGTAAAAACAATATTTTGTCTAGGGTTAAAATCCAGAGAGATAAATAGGGAATACGTTTGTATGGAAAAATCTCCGCCGGGTATCCCATTAGCGACCGTATTACGAATGAGAAATGCATGTCTTGTTTTTCTAGTGTAATTTTTTTTTACATTAGCTCCACAAAGGGGGCCCTGGGGAAAATAATTTCCCTCGGGGCCTATGTCATCTTTGGGGATGCGGTGTGGAGGGTATTTTTAAGGAAAGGAAGGTGAGGAAGTTCTGATAAGGAAAAATATATGAAGGTTGGCTAGGAATCTGGGGTTGAGTGTATCCAGATCATCTACCTCCAAGACCTAGACAAACCTCACCCCACGAACTCGGGCACCCCTGCTAAGTCTCCAAACGTAGTGAACCAATTGGGGTCACCTATGGCAGAGATGTTGGTTATCCAATAAATGGTTCCCGGAGATTCCCGTGTCATTGGATAGATTTCGTATTTTTCATGTTTACTTACATCCGACAGGTGAATTTCTTCTTTTGAAAGGCAAATTGATCTGGGGAAAATAGTTTTGTTAATAAATACATTCAGCTTCATAATTGAGCCCTTGCCCGGAATAATTTTGTATCCAACAAATCTATCAATGTTGAGTTATTGATGGAATAATATTGGACATATTATTACGCATCTTTTAAGATAGGGATCATGGTAGTGAAATTTTTTTAGTCCTGTTGCAGCATTTTAAAGATTGGTTTGTGGAAGAATGTTGTATATGGCCGTTTGTCAAAATCACGGATCGTGGTTTAATTCATGGGAATAAATGGAGAAAACGAATGTTTTATGGCTTCATATAGAAAGACTTTAAAGCCAAGAAGCTGAAGAATGCAGGAAAGTAGAATTTTTCCAGAAAAAATATTGTTAAGGCTGCTTTTTAGCCGTTGAAACAGTTTTGTCGAATAATGTTGTATGTTGATCTGAAGACAATATCTCGAATGTAAATGGTTTTGTTTATTCATATCGTTTTTTTGCTTTTTTAGCTCAAATGCATCAATGACACATGTAAATATATGTTAGACGAGCATGGTGCGTTCTTGAAGGCACGAAAAGTAAAAAAAAAAACATTTTGTGGAATAATGTTGCCTTTGAAATTTTTATATGCAACATTTTTCCACAAAATCAGCACAAATTCTTGTAATAAATTCTAATTTAATAGCCCTTTTCTACAACTTTTTCTTTAAAAATTGTATGTTTATTGTATTTTAAATATAAAATGTTATAACATAACCGGTTTCGTTTTTTCCATTTATCTCGGAATAAGAATGTTGTTGGATACAACATTATTCCGGGTAAGGGCTTAATTATACTATTCTGTGATTTTTCACGGGTCTGCGATAGTAAATCTTTATTTATAAAAACGAATGTTTCTTTTTTTGTCCCGCATGCGTTCATCCGATTGCGAAGAAACTTAAGTGATTGACCAAAATTGTTCTCCTTTGATTGACACTCGTCGCATAGACCCTAAGAAACATGGACATTACAAGCGACCCGTGCGTTATTGCAAACTTGTTTTATAAAGGAATTAACCCACAGCGGGAAGGATTAAGAGATTTAGGCTTACATCCATTACTGTACAAACATCAAAAGCCTTTACGCAAGGGGACAGGCATGGGCCTAAAATGTGTGGATAGCCTAAGTCGTCTTAATACAACCCCAGCGGATTACAGGCCTTAGATACATCATTTTAATCCAGTATCATAACATTAGGTAAAACGACGAATACTGAATAGGATAGAGAAAAAATAGCCTGTAAACAGTGTAAAGCAATGACGATATCTTCTGTACCCCGACCATATCGACAACTAAGCAATGTGAATGAACCGACAACATAAAGTTTTTGTGAGTCGACAAATGTGAAGGTGAAAAAATCAACGAACATGAAAATCAGGTCTGCAAACACGATGATGAGGAAATCAATATACACGAGGATGAGGTCTGCAAACACGATGATGAGGAAATCAATATACACGAAGATGAGGAAATCAATATACATGAAGATGAGGTCTGCAAACACGATGATGAGGAAATCAATATACACGAAGATGAGGTCTTCAAACACGATGATGAGGAAATCAATATACACGAAGATGAGGAAACCAATATACACGAAGATGAGATCTTCAAACACGATGATGAGGAAATCAATATACACGAATATGAGGTCTTCAAACGCGAAGACGAGGAAATCATAAAAAAGTTTGAACTAGCACAACAACTACAGTCCTTGTTGGGGACAGAAATAGGTCCCGCAAAGCGGAAGGAAGTGGATAAGACAGGAATTGTCGACTTACCGCTTTTCTTCCTTCGCTTTCAATTATTCCGCTGGTTCACACTTATAACGAGCTCACTAGCACACGATAGAATTGCTTCCACAAGACTTTCCGACACGGTCGAAAGTTAGCTCCGTATTCAACATGAGATGCTGACAGGACGAAGTGCTAATTTGAACTGACAATTTGGGTGTCAATTTTATTGCATTCGGTCGACAATAAAGGTAGGGAAACAACAGGATTTTGTGGGTAGACTTATTTTCGGAAAAGGTACTTAGGAAGAATGCAAGGCACCAACATTTCCGCCCACCTAATTTGACCGAATTAACAATTATTAAAATAACAAAGAATCCTCATGGAGGGCACAACAAAAAAAAAATATATATATCAAGATAAATTGTTCATGCAAGTTGTATCTGCACTGCTGGTGAAAAACTTAACAAAAAAATAAATAAATAATAATAATGACTGTTTCGGAGTACGGTTCCTGCACAAACAATAAAATAATAAAGACTCCTAGGGTATAGGAGACGAGTACGATAATAACGAGAATTCAGTATAGGCATTCAAAAATATAAAAGAAATAAATAATAACAGTAAAAGGTATAGACCCCAATGGTCACAAAGCAAAACAAAAAAGAATGAAATTAAATGAAATAGGTATTTCCCTTTTGGATATACACCTCAAGAACTACTAATACTAATTCTATTCTACTGGTAGCGGACAAAGTTTTATCACTGGTCGAACCAACGAACCAGTTTGAGTCTTAACAGTAGCTACCCTAACTATCTCATCCTTACCGGGATGAACTTCAGTAATTCGTCCTAACACCCATTTCATGGGTGGAAGACGATCATCCTTTATTAACACTAATTGACCTAACTTAATGTTTGGATTTATTTTGCACCATTTTGATCTTTGTTGCAGCGTGTTTAAGTATTCTAAATGCCAACGTTTCCAGAAATGTTGCGACATCTTTTGAAGATGTTGCCACCTACTTAATCGATTAGACGCTGTGTCAAGGAAGTCATATTCAGGCAACCCCAGTAGGAATCCACCGATTAAAAAGTGGCCCGGGGTGAGTCCATTGAAATCCTCAGGGTCTGAGCTCATTGAACACAAAGGGCGGGAGTTGAGGATGGCCTCGATTCTGGTGAGAACTGTCGCAAATTCTTCATAAGTTAGAACGGTCTCACCTATTACCCGCTTCAAATGGTATTTTACAGATTTTATGCCTGCTTCAAACAGGCCTCCGAAATGAGGGCTAGCTGGAGGATTAAACGACCAAATAATGCCACTTTGAGTTAGGTGATTAGATATAACATCATGCTGTGATGCTAAGAATTTATTTATGCCAAGTAGATACCGATTTGTACCGACGAAATTCGTCCCATTGTCACTTATAATTTCAGCGCACAAACCACGACGATCCGTAAACCGGCTAAGGGCTGCAATAAATGCTTCGGAAGTTAATTCAGATACGGTTTCCAAATGGACTGCCTTTGTTGCCATACACACAAATAAACATAAATAACCCTTTGATGTTTTGGCTCCCCTCCGTTTATGATCTTTCAAAGTGTAAGGACCTCCGAAATCAATACCGACTCGAGAAAAGACACGGCTTTGTTGCACTCGCGAGGGTGGTAAATCAGCCATTAATGGAGGTGGTAACGCTGAAGATTTCATCTTATGGCAGACAATGCATTTTGCAAGCTGGGATCGTATTTTATTTCGTGCAGCCACTATCCAAAATTTGCGCTGAATAGTGAATTGAAGGCTTCGCGGACCAACATGAAAATATAGGTTATGATAATAATCTATAATTAAATAAGATAAATGACAGATTTTTGGTAATAAGATTGGAAATTTGTTTTCGTATGACAGATCTGAGTACTTCAGACGACCGCCCACCCTGATAATTCCGTGGCTATCAAGAAACGGTTTCAAATTTAGAATTTGGGTTGAACATGGAACGTTATTTCGCATGTTACGTATATCGGCAGAAAAATACGTTTCCTGTTCAATACGTACGATTTTCAAAAGCGAGTCATTTAATTCGCGTGTGCTAAGATTATTCGATTTTGGATTACCCGTACCAGGAAGTTTCCGACAATTATTAGCGAAACGCATTATCCACGCGACAACGCGTTGCAATTTATTAAAAGAAGAATATTTACTTATAATCGAATTAGGTACAATTTGAGATGATACAAACGTTTTTAGGTTGCCAGTTTTGATTTCTGGTACTTCTTCGAGAGATTGATTGGACACAGCTGAACACGGCCAGTGTGCAATTGGTTGACGAAGCCACTGCGGTCCCGTAAACCACAATGGATGTGAAATAATGTCTGCTGGGAAAAGACCCCTTGAAGCAGAATCGGCGCAATTTTCCTCTGAGGCAACATGTTTCCAAATCGCATTTGGTGTATTTTCCAGTATTTGGACAACCCGATTAGCGACAAATGTTTTCAACAAATATGGCGGCGTTTTTAGCCAAGCTAGTACGATAGTCGAATCTGTAAATAGAAAAACGTTTTCTATTTGTTCAGCAAATTTTACAGATGACTTAATATACTTTACAAGTTTTGTGAGCAGCACGGCCCCGCACAATTCTAATCGTGGAATGGACAAGGTTTTCAAAGGAGCGACCTTCGATTTCCCCATTAAAATGTGAGTGGTATTGTTACTACGCTCTAATAAATACACCACCGAAGCATAACCTAACTGTGATGCGTCACAGAATCCTACGAGGACCAAACGACTTTTGCCCACCGTGTTATAATATCTAGGGATATTTAATGTTCGAAGTAATGAAAGCTGAGTTACAAATTTACTCCACGTATTGCGAATATGTGGTGGAACTTCATGATCGTCCCAATCAACCCTCAACTTCCATAATTCCTGCAATAGACATTTTGCGAAAAATGTCACTGGCGTTATGAACCCAAGCGGGTCGAATAACCTTGCCAATTTTGACAAAATAGTTCTTTTTGTGCATATCTCGTTTCGAGGTGTATTGACTTTGTAAGTAAAATTATCAGTCATCGGACTCCACTGAATGCCCAATATTTTCACAGTTTGATCAGTTTCAGCGTTATCGAAAGAATGACCATCTTGCTGGTGCTCTTGTGAACCCTGATCCAAAAGTGAGAGTGTGTTAGATTGCCATTTACTAAGTTCTAGTTTCCCAAGATTCAACAATGCAATGATATCTTGTTTGAGTTTGAGTGCCGTGCTAATCGTTTCTGTCCCTGTTACCAAATCATCTACATAAAAATCATCGCATAGAGCCTTGGCGGCGTCAGGATATTTCGATCCTTCATCTTGTGCTAGTTGACGAAGGGTGCGTATTGCCAAGAATGGTGAGCTAGACAGCCCATACGTTATAGTTTGCAATTCGAAATTAATAACCGGTTCATTCTGAGACTCTCTCCACAAAATATTTTGAAATTTACGCTGAGATGGAATAATTAATATTTGTCTATACATCTTACAAATATCAGCTGTAAAAACATATTTATGAAAACGAAAATTTAAAATCATACGTGGAATTTCAGTTTGTAATTTTGGACCGTTCAATAAGAGGTCATTGAGAGATAAATTTTGAGGTTGGGTTTTTGCCGACCCATCAAATACTACCCGCAACTTTGTTGTTTTGCTGTCCGGATTCAAAACACAATGATGAGGTAAATAGAATGCATCGAAGTTCCGAGGCACCCGTTTCATATGTCCCAAACTTTCATATTCTTTTATAAATTTTCCGTAATTAATTGCTAATATGGGATCCCTCTTAAACCGAACTTCTAGTTTATTTAATCGTGATTCAGCAAGTTTGAATGAATTTTGTTCTGGCATATTTCCAGATTTTGTTAAGATTGGTACTACATACCTACCGTCACTTTCTCGATAATGATTTGAAGCGTAAGTTGTTTCGGCTAACTCATCTTCCGGATTTGTCGTCAAATTAATTGAAGGCGTTTCTTCAATTTCCCAAAATTTTCTAAGATTATTGTTCAAAGAATTTGTCCCAACAAACAATGACGAAGGCGTTTGAAATGAGGCATTGTGCACTTTTCCCATTATAATGTAACCGAATATGCTGTTCACGGCACAAGGAAAGCCACGAATTATTTCATGTCCACTATTAAATATATCCAAATATATGTCGGCACCTAACAGAACGTCTATTGGGCCGGACTTGTCATACGATTCGTCAGCTAATTTTAAATTATTAAATTGTGACGTCACACTCGATGGTAAATCATATGACGGAAGATGTGAAGTGATTTCTTTAATCACAATAGTCTGACATTGAAATACAGGCCCATTTTTATTTTTAGGTTTAATAAAACATTTAGTTGAACCATAACAAGATTTTACACTACAATTACCTAAACCGTTAAGTGGAATTCGATTTGATTTTATTGTCAAGCCAAGATGCTTGGCACAACTTTCGGTAATTAAAGACACTTGACTTCCACTGTCTACTACCGCACGAATAGGTAGATATACATTATTATTATTACGAACTTCTAACTGAATTGTTCCCAATAAAATATTATTTGTTATGCATGGCGTATTATGTAGCACTGCCGCCAGGGTTGTACTAGCATTATTTAATTCATTATCGCCCGGTGGTTCAACCGCAATGTGTAGCATGGAATGGTGTTTTTTACTGCACACCTGGCATGTAAATTTTGACGCACAATCTTTAACATGGTGTTGTTTCAAACAATTGAAACAACGGTTTAAATTTTTTATTTTTTCCCTCCTTTGATGAGGACTTAATGCTGTAAAAGATGCACATTTATAAAGAAAATGCGAACCTCGACACAACGGACAATGAACATTATTATCCTTATTGGCAGATAACAACGTTTTATATGAACTTTTTTTCTCTTTTATAATATGTGGAGATGACATTTCTAACATACGTGATTGATTTCTTAGAAAAGCAAAAATTGATTCCGACCCTGGAATCTCCTCACCGGGCAATTTAGACTCAAATTGACGTTTAGTTGTCGGATCCATCGCTCGTAATATAATATGACCAACAAATTTATCAAAGATATTTTCTATTTTCATCGCATTTATAGCGGCGTAATTCTCTTGAAAATTACTAAGTATACGCGCTATACCTGACGCTGACTCGTTCTGTAAGCATTTGAAATTAAGAATTTCATCAACATAATGCGTAAAAAGCAATCTAGAATTTTGATATTGATTTACCAGAATGTTCCAGGCTATGTCATAGTTCTCTTCAATAAGAGGCAATGATTTTATAAGTCCTAGTGCCGGCCCTGTAATTACCGACAAGAGGTAATGGAATTTTTCTACATTTGTATACGCAGTACTATCGTGAATCAGACTTTTAAATAGTGAATGAAACGCACACCAACTTTTAATGTCACTGTCAAACGTAGGCAACTTTATTATTGGAGCACGCACTGTCGAACTACTTGTAGTTTTAGGTATTGAATTTCCATTTTTAATAATAGCATTTTTTGTTTGCATTATTTCAAAATACCACTCATCTACTCTATTAGAAATCGCTCCTAAATCCTGGACTTCTTTCATCCTGTCTAACTCTAATAACTGTTCTTCAATATCTTTTTGAACATTTTCAAAATCTTGTAACCATTCCTCTATTTTTTCACATCGCGCGAGAAACGTCTCCCGTTTCTTACTATCATCATGGATGCTGGAAGTAAGGTCATGCGTAACTCGAATTCTAGAAACTATTCGCTCACATCGGTTTTTTAGCAAAACTACTTTTTTCTCTGCCATTGTAATGAGAAAAAATATTATTACAATAAAAGAATTGAATTCCGTTAAATTTGAAAGAATATTATCAAATCAAAAGTATAGTTTATAATAGTAATAATTTGTAAGCAGTAAATTAATTTTGACTACCTACTACCTAGTAAATTCGCCCACAGCACGGCTGATGCGAATTTTGCAGATCAACAACTTTCATGAACAATTCATCCTAAGATACATTAAATTTATAATAATTATTCAATTTATCCAGGCTCGAATCGACCAAATGTTGGGGACAGAAATAGGTCCCGCAAAGCGGAAGGAAGTGGATAAGACAGGAATTGTCGACTTACCGCTTTTCTTCCTTCGCTTTCAATTATTCCGCTGGTTCACACTTATAACGAGCTCACTAGCACACGATAGAATTGCTTCCACAAGACTTTCCGACACGGTCGAAAGTTAGCTCCGTATTCAACATGAGATGCTGACAGGACGAAGTGCTAATTTGAACTGACAATTTGGGTGTCAATTTTATTGCATTCGGTCGACAATAAAGGTAGGGAAACAACAGGATTTTGTGGGTAGACTTATTTTCGGAAAAGGTACTTAGGAAGAATGCAAGGCACCAACAGTCCTGTTAAACAGAATACATTATTATCATATAATAAATAATAACTAGTTATACTATGTATCTTGCAACTTATAAACCTACACATACCCACAAGAACAACACGACACAACACTATTCTACAGCAGTTTGCATAAGCGCAATTACATTGCTCATTTTCCAATACAGCGGTTTCACACTATGGGAAACCAATACTTTTACGATATTGACATATTTATTGTTAACTTGGTGAATTTTGTGGATCATATTATTATATTTATTATAGTCTTAAACCTTCGGTTGTCTCTTTGTAAACCTACCTGATCACTTTATTTAAAAAAAATGTTTCTTTTAATTTTTTTCATGTATGTATTTTTTTATCTGTATTTATGTTATAATACCTATGTAAAATCCATCTGGACATAAAATAAAATATATAAATACAGAAGTGGTGTACACAAAGTGATTTGTTTTCATTTGAATTAAATATATATACCTTTGGTAGTCATTAATATATAGATTTAAAAAAAAAAACCTTGTGCCAATCAATGTGTGTTATACTCGCAGAATTTAATTGAAGCACAATCATACTCCTGGTCGATCAAATTTTCAAATCGAAAACACTTTAAAATTAATTACTTTGCATTGGATCGCGTTAACTAATAATAACAATAAACTATTAAGGTAAGAACACACTTTGTCGACGTACGCTACTTAAGCTATACACGTTGCGATACGTGTGGCCAGTGTGATTCTAAAGCATTTATTTCCTGAGAAAAAATATGGATTGTAAGATGTCCAGATATCGTAATGTGTGGCTCGCGTAGCGTACGTCCACTCAGTATGTTATTACCTTTATGGTACCGACACACATGCTAAAAAAAGCCCCTAAAAAAATTGGCGTATTTTGTCAGAGGCTAAAAATATTCCCGCTTTGCAATAAAATCCAAATAAATGGAACATTTGTTAACGTATTCGAAAACTAAAAACTGTTTTCGAAAGGTGATGAAATAGACTTTCAAATTTCTATATTAAAATTTACTATGTATTTTTTTTAAATATAATTTTTTTTTGCGAAAATTTAAAAAAGTTCACTTTACTTTTTTTTCTAACTAAAATTAGTGATTATGAAAAAAAAATAAAACACATACTTATTTCATTAGATAAATGAATTAAAAACCCTACTGTAACCTCACTTTTTTTCGTTTCATGTAAAAAAAATTCACAAAGTTCCATAATTTTTTTTTCAAATTGCTATCGGAAACTTTGGTTTCAGAAAGGGATAAATTTTTTTTTTTTGTGGTTTTCTTTTAGATTTAAATATATATTTTGTTGTATTCTCTTTCCAATACCGTTTAGATCACATTTCTGACTATGATAGTAAGGGAAAAACAACGATTTCTGTGAGACCTATGTGAGCTGGGACAAATATGGTCTCCTGTGATTAAACGGGTTAGTAGCATGCACATTTCTCCTTCCACACGGAAATCAATAAGCATGTTAAAAAATCAACAGCCGGTTAATTTTGGGCGTGACATACATACTACTAGGTAGCATTGCGGGTGGAATGAGCATGCTCCTTTACGAGCATGTGTGTCAGTACCATTTTCCCACCAGATTTCACCCTTGCACAAATAATACGTAAGAAAATGACCCACATTTCCCTTGAATTCAAGTCACGCTCCGCTCAGTTAGTCGCAAGTAAAATCCGGTAGGTAGTTGGGACTTGGGACCTTGTACCGGCATCTGGGGGTGAGTCCCGCTAGGGGATGAGCGGACTTCTTTATTAGAGGGTAGTTATCGGGAGGGTTGGATAATCCGAGGTTTCCGAATACGGGCAGAGGGGTTTACTAGGTCAATAGGATGATTGCAAAATGTGAAAACGGGCAGTTTCTTAGCTTAGGAATAATGATACCTAATTAGTATTTAAATTAGTATTTATAGGATTGATAAAAAATTACAAAATAGTATGAACTTTACGATAGTAGGGTTGGTAAATTTAATTAAGGATACTGCGTTACAAGGTTACTCCCACATGGTCCGAAATTCGTGCCTCGTCGCAACCAAATCTTTTATAATAAAAATATATAAATTGGTTTAGACCACTTTAATTTTAATTAAACTCTACCGGTTTCGGAAGAACCCTACCTTCGCCAAGAGAATATTAAAACCGTGGTTCAAAACCGAGCTCTCAGAAATGTTTTTGGACTTCCATGGGACACTCATGTCAGGGACATCTATTCAGTTTCCGGTATCCTTCCAATCACAATCCTTCCTAAACATGAAATCGCAAGCACCATCCTACAAATTACTCAAAAATTAACTCACACTAACATCAAGCCAGTTAAAAATCAAGACATCCACAACCACAATACTCGAAATAACAATAAAATCCGCCTTCCTCAAACGAACACTACAAAATATGGGATAAAATCTCTGAACTATATTGCCTATACACTATATAATTCGCTTCTAGATATGTACAAAAACATCCATCATAATAAAAAATTGCAAAGCAATGCTTTAAAATAATATTTTTTAACTACATTTAAAAATGAAAATATGTAATTGTGTCTTATCATTTTTTTTTCTAACTCATATACTCGTATCGTTTTTTTCTCTCTTTACTTGTTTTCTCTTGTTGTTTGTTCGACTTAACCTGTCTTTATTTTTATGCTGTACTTAATGTAAAACTTATATTATGATATCAAAATACCTTTGTAAAATTGTAACTACTACCTCCTACCTATGAATTGTATGTTCCTCCTGTCCTAAAATGAGTTATATTTGCAATGCGAAATTAAAGTAGTGTTTCTACAGCCGTATTTCGGAAATAATTATAAGGGTGTTGTGGACAAATTAAACGCATCAATCACTACATACCTTATAAACAGGTCTTAGTTGAATTTATATCGGAAGGCAGAACTGTTTGTCCATGTAAATGTAATTACCAAATGAAACAAACACTTAATTTAACTTTATTTTGATTCATATTGGTCGACCGGTTTCGGTTGGACTCAACTTTCACCAGGGCAATAATATATAAACTTTATATAATGTCAAGCCACAAAATGTTTGCTTTCTTCGATAATTTAAATGTAATTAAGCAAACCGCCTAGCTCTCTGCTTTGACTTATTTCATTTATTTATTGTATATTCCCAATCTACAATTTTTCCATCTTGCATGGTGGAATATTTTGTTTTTGTGATGTTATGCTTATTTAGATAAAAATTATTAACGAAATAAGCCCAGCTGGGCATTAATCCGCCGTCATGGGGGATGGATCAAAATGACCATGTTTTAAATTACTTGTGGTTTTATTTATGATTTATGCATCATATGGATTTGCTCTCTGAAACGCAATACGAAAGTCTCCAATCTAGAAGGAATGGGACCCTTTCAGTAACGGCTTTTAAAATTATAAACTCTTTCATTGACAGCCCATATCTCTTGGCATGCTACAAATTATTCGTACCGAACAATAACCTCCAGGGTCGCCACCACGACTTGCTTTGTATTCCACATGGCAGAATGGACGTTCTGGCCCAGCATAGCATGTCAAGAGGTATGGTGCTGATAAATGATATTTCCAGGTCTCTTGACATCTTCAACAGCCTTGAAGGTTTCAAGAATAATTTTAACCGCTTGTACACAGCTTGTTTTCACGATAATATAACGTAGGTAGACATAGGAATGACGTATGTCCCGTACCTGAGTTATTAAACAAGAACTGTAAAATATATATTAATGTAAGATTTTCATTTATTTATGTAAAGTTATGTGTATGTCATGTGTATTGTAATAGAATTTGTCAATCTGTTATATACACAAAAAAAAAACTGAGCTTGCGGTGATGCCGCTCTTCTCAGTAGCTGGATATGTTGCCTTTTTTAAAACGTTTTTAATGAGAAATCAGTCGGGCGGCAATCGACACGCGAGTTAAACGTGCCGAAAGCTGAAAAAGGTGAATATGACCCTTCCCCGTCATTAATTCATAATGATGATTCGAATTAACTTTGTTATTTTTTTCCAAAGATTAGTTTGTTATGTTCCTAAAAGTGCCAGTTAAATTAAAATAATGATTAAAAAATAAGTTTTA
The DNA here is from genome assembly GCA_951813805.1 of Limnephilus auricula. Lineage (NCBI taxonomy): Eukaryota > Metazoa > Arthropoda > Insecta > Trichoptera > Limnephilidae > Limnephilus > Limnephilus auricula. The sequence goes on from OX638417.1 coordinate 6,379,672, forward strand.
AGTATGATTAAGCTAAAGGAAGCTATTTTATTAACTTTTATTATGTGGTATGTTTATTGGTTAAAAACATAAAAATTAATAAGTTTTTGTCGATATAATGTCATGTTTTAATTCCTTAATACAGTGCAATAGCTATACGCAAAAAAGCTTAAATATAATGAAATGCCTGGTGTTGAGTAAGTGGGTCGTGATGACGCAACCCCTACGTCCTTTTAACAATTTTCCACCCCCATGACGCCGGGTTAAATTCAAAATAAATCAATTCAGTTTAAAACCAAAAACACACCATTTCGCATTACTTCGTGGTGCTTCGCTGGTTGAAAGCCAGCACACAAAAAAATAAATTCAATACGACGTAAAATATTTGACAGTTCTCACCTTTCAAATCTATACTTTCCACAATGAATAAATATAGACTTCGAATATGACAGTGTTCATATTATCTCAAGCGGCAGCCATTTGGTCCGCTATTTTTGGTGCACGGCGCGTCGTTGGCAATTAATTTGAATTTATCGGAGTGGCTAAATGTTATCCAGTACTATGTTATGTCAAGAACGAGAATGGCCCAAGCGATTCTGACCTTGTTCTTCATACAATTTCCTTATACATAAGGGGAAAAATCGCTTAAAAAATCCGACTGCGGGACTGCAAGAGGTTGATAAATAAATAAAAGTGAGGAACTTAAGGAATCAGATCGTAATAGCTTTGATACCTTCTCACCATCGTACTTTAGAAAATTGTGATACTTTAAAACGCTTACCATCATCCCCGCTAAGTGTTACAAGAAGTTACTAAACTCCCTTTCCCACAATTTATTTTTTACTCCCATTATGATCCCACCATCTCTAAATGTTTCCATGTCGTTAGGCAAACACCGATGGTGCCACGGATTATTTAAGAGGCTAGACTTTAAACGACACGCGGAACACCCGCGTCTGTCATTCTGTCCCGCTCACAATAAGCTCACGTACACTTACAATACACGCGAATGCGAAATGTGCGAATGAGACAACGCTCAAATTTACCTACAGAAATCGCTCGAAAAGGGGTTTATGGAGAATACACTTTTCTACACCGAAAATTTCACGAAATTGAAATTTTAAAAAATATATATTATTTAGAAAGAAGAACCTACGTCGGTAGCTTTTTATAATTTTATAATTCTTTATGAGAGTTGAGTTAGCAGCACTTTTTCCTTAAATAATATTTTTTGATAAATCGTACATGTTTGACAGTGAATGTTTACGTTAATACGAAACGCATCAAAAATTCGAAAACATACCGACATAGTTTTCACCCTCTAGAAGGCAGTATAAAAAAATTTATTCATTTTGTGCAATTTTCGATGTAGAAAAGTGTTTTTTCCCGGGCGTCCTTTTTGTATGGGCCGAAAAGCGAAGTCTATCGTCTTAAGCGATTACGGTTACTTTACGTGATTGCGTATCCGCCAATGAAAGTCGACATGACATGTCGCAAATACGTTTTTCCGTCAACTGACAAAATATGTAAATAATATTGCAGACATCAAAAATTTTGTCTCGGGTAGGTAGTTTCGAATCATCTCATGTTTGCATCTTCTCCTGAGTACCAAGTTTTCTATCTGCCGAAATAATTCTCCGTTCCCAAGCATTCCTAACCACCTACTTTCTCGAGTCGTGTATTTTTTACTCTTCTCAGGGAAAAACTAAGGCGTACTTCCTCGGTAGTTACAGAGTGTTACTAAAAATTTCCGCCCGGGGGAAAATAATTCCCCTAACCACTCGAACGCTTTTTTGCCACATTATGGCAACATTTCCAAAGCCTCGGATTGCTTTTCTGCCACAATGTGGCAAATATTCTTAAGATTCTTTAAAATGTTTTATTTTCTTAGGTTGTTAACGATTTTATAATATTATTTTTATAAATCCTACGAATATGTGATTACATTCAAAAGATAGGTGAATTCATTGGCTATATAGAACTATAATCAGTCTGTATGTTTCCATATTCAAATTCGGAGGTATGATTTTTATGTGGGCGGAAAAATTTCCTTTAGCAATCCGAGATAAAAGTTTGAAATCGCTCTGTCGCTCCAGTGGCTAAGGCCCTTTTCATATTTGGGGATGCGGTGGGTAGGAATATGGTGTGTCTAGGAGTGACGGACGTATGAATCCAATCCTCCCGTTGCGGCGCAAGGCGATGTTCCGAGAGAGTCCTGCTGGAAGGATCAAAAGGTCTCCATTCACCAGTCTCTCCCGATCCTGGCTGCAACGCAGTTGGTGGCAGACGCATCCGCCGACAAACCTCACCCAATGAACTGAGCACTGCTAAGTCACCAAAAGTAGCGATTTGGGAATGTAATTTTGTACGTCTTCATTTTGTTCCCAACATGCAATCTGTGAAAAAATAAGGATATAATCAATTGCAGAAACAACTATCGAAATTTAAGAAACTTAGGTTCCGTTGTTTCACTGAAATTAAAATGTAACATTGTCATCAAATGGCCATTCAGCGTCATTTTGTATTCATGTTTGGCAGTTGAAAGGTTCCCATTAAATGCCCAGTCTAAGTCCATTTCAGCTTTTAAACAAATTGTGATCAGCAGAAGAGAAAAATGAATATATTGAAAACTGACAGAAAGCTATTGAAATTTGACATTTTTGCACATGTATTTTAGGTTTGCGCTAAAACAAAATATTGTTTATCTCAAACCAACGGATTTGAACTTGTTGTAGTTTAAGACTGGACCGTCGTTATTAAAGGTCGGTTCTTTATCGCTTCTCTGAATTCTTTGCAAATTCAGTTAAAATTTTGAAAATGACATCTACATTCAAAAGTATTCCGGGTTCAATGAACCAGAGGTACAATCACTCAGAGCTTCACAGACAGTCCTCAATCAAATTTAATATGTTTGATTGATAAATTATTCTGTTACACCCTTTGGTTAAGCTTCGATACAAGCCGTCCCTCCATCTCTCTCCCTTTCTAGTTCACTGTTATTTATAGCGATTTCCATATTAAATGTTGCGGAAATCGTTTGCCATTTGGTAACTGGCGGAAGGCAGCGGCCCAACAGAGAAAACACTCGTAAATCGGGCCCTAATCGAAGGGATATTTAACGCAAGAATTACTTCCTAGGCTGTGGCGCTGGATTGGATGCAGAAAAGTTATGAAATCATTTCTAAAGCGATCCAGAGCTAGAAGATTTAAACTAAAATGAAACTTATATCTTTTTAAAAATGAAGCATTTGTGATGTGACTGTATAATCTATATATACGTAAAATTGAATGTTTCCTCGTTTGTTTGTGGGAATGTTTTACGATTGATACACTATTTAACAAAACACCACTTATTTAAAATAGTGCGAAAATCTCTCGACATATCAGTTAAGTAGCATTTAAAGAAAAAATGTGATTTTTTCATTCCTATAGCGTGTTAGAAAACATAACCAGATGCTTGTTTATAATTTTCGGTGCATACACTGAGAAAAATGTTATTCTAAACTACGATCATTTTTATTCGTAAGAACGTTCCGAAACGGGACTGAAGTTCTTACGAACAAATTAACAGGGTTTCAGTGTTTATTGGCGGGAACATGTTAGAATATTATGTTGGCATACGTAATTTCGTACGTATACCAAAAAATTATTCTTACATTTTCCCGCCAATAAACATTGAAACACTGTTAATTTAAATAAAACAAATAACTTTGCCACAAAGTGATTTTGCAAAGGTTGAAGAAACACTGTTAATTTGTTCGTAAGAACTTTTAAAATCCCGTTTTACGAATAAAATTATCGTATTTTAGAATAACATTTTTCTCCGTGTACTTTAATATTAATTTTAAGTGAATTAGAGCTGGGTCAATCGATCATTTTACACGACCTGAGTCACTCACGTCACACTGGCGTCGTGAGCGGGTCGCGAACACCCGCTCTTTTCGTGATCCAAACTTCCCGATTACTCGTCATCTACATGCGCTCTGTATGTCACCCGTGATTCGTGATCCAAAGATCCAAACCGGCCGAAACACCCAAAACCCGTGAGATGTATTGACTTTGTAAAAAAGGCCCGCGCATTGAATCGCAGTTTTTAGATCGCATTGTGCATTGCGTTTTACCTTTTGTTGGTCTACAGTAAAGCTAATTATTCGCCCAGTCATCCTGAATCCTGACCAAGTAGATTTTTTTCAATCACTAATATAACCATGTTTTGATTATTTTAGAGGGTACATCTATCTTGGACTTTATTTTTGAAAATGTAATCAGCTATCTGAAAACAGAAAAAATATATATACGTATATACACCTCACCGATAACTTAATACCAGCGTATTAACAAGTGTAAGATTAAAGATTTTAAAGTTGCTTAATATCTCGTCTGGTAAAGTTTCTGACGTCACTCACCAAGTCCGTCAAGTCTATTCAAGTTCACAAATACATACAAGTTTTTTTGTCTTATAGTTACGATACGACACTACGGGAAGGGATACCAGGGTTGTATCCCGTTCCGAGGAAAAAATTAAATAAAATTAATTAATTTTGATTTTTTTGGTTGTCATTGTAATATGTGAAAAAATATTTAGCACAATTACGTTGGTTTTTGGTAATGGAGATTTTGATCAGATCATTTAAGATTTAAGCTAATAAAATCATACAGTTGATAAAAATAGTAATAAGAAGACAATAAATAAGTACATCAATGTGAATGAAGCAAATAGTGTGTAAAGACCGAGGTGTTAAACGGCGTGATGGTTAGTTAGTTTAGTTAGTTAGTTAAATAAGTAAAACGCTAAATTAATCGAAAACAGAGAACAAAGACTTTTTTAAATAGTTATTTTGGATCCAGGAATTAGGCTAAAATTCACGAATGATTTTTCGATTAAAATGAGGGTTCTTAAAGTAAGTTATTCCTAGATAGAGGTAGGTATTTTTAACATACTCATTGTTCAATTTTGCAATTTTAATTTGAAATAATTGACTACTCCCCTGGACAAGCGAACACTCCCGCAGGCATTTATACATCACATGACACATACCACATAGCCGAATAGCCCGGCCGTACGCTACGGCGGGGCTCCTGCTAAGAAAAAAACTTTACAATACCTACTAAATAATATTAAAACCGTAAGCACCTCTTCCTCGTTAGAACTCGTCGTTTTATTTTTTGACACCTACGTAATTATTTACGTAGGAACTCAACTATTTACGTAATTAATAACGTTTAAAATTAGTTTAATGTTAAAGTTAAATTGCTACAATTTGAGCATAAGCTGAGATAAATAGATATGACGATTCCCGAGATAAAATAATAAATAAAAACTATTTACAAAATAAAAAAAAACTACGATTTATGTAAAATATCTCCTACACTATGAGTTCACGTAAAAAATCCTTAAAATCGTATTTAAAGTAATTAATTATTTCTATATTGACTGGTAATTTATAAGACTAAAAAATTAAAACCTTCGGATGTAGTCACACGTAAGCTCTTTTTCCTGCTCTACCGATGGCTAATATATTTTAATTAATTTTACTTTATATTCGATCTTCACATTTTTTCCGTACACTTCATAGTGCAATATTTTACATAATTCATTAAAATGGTTGCAGGGGTCCAGCCTTACCACGAGCCTGACGCGTGCGAAGTTCACACACTGCGAACTTGCAGTCTCTAATGTCTACCTTTCTCACACTTACATATTACATACTGTTCTTCATTCTTAAGTCGCGTGTGTGAGTGTGTCGCGATACCCGGGTGTTGAAAATACCCGGGTGTTGACGAAAATATGATCTGATTGTTCTTTGGTGGATCGTGAGAAGGTCTCAATGAGCAGGTCACTCACGATCGACACAGGACTAAAGTGAATTCGATTATTTCTTCAAACTTCGCAAAATCACTTTGTGGTGTCATTTTTAATTAAATTAAACAAATAACTTTGTATCAACCACTTATATAATTAATTATTTTTTCAAGTCGTCGTGTAAATTTAGATTATCGCAAAAAATAACACATAATTTTTTGGCAGCTTAAAGACTCGAAAGTGTTCAAGGGAAGTATGTTGTATGTCACGAGTTATATTCTGAGTTAGGGAGGTAAACTCAACCTGTTTTTCCCGTGTTCCCAATCCTACTGATCAACTGTTGAGCCGAAATTGTGGATCAACACTCCTCAAATGCACAAATACGATCCTCCCAACTCAACTCTCTGATTAACGGGCGAATCGTGCGTTACTAAACCAATCACTTAACTGATCGGAGACTCAGATTGTTCGATCGATAAGTTGGAAACAACGGCCGTAAGTTCAATATTTCATAAACGTAACATAGTCCCAGCACTCTTTCATCTCTCTTTCCGAAGTTTTACTCCACAGGTACGCTATTAGTGTTTTGTTTACTGTGATGTATATTTGTGTCTATATCCCGGCAGTAATGATACGTGCGTAATGATGGAAATCATCGCCTCATCATTGTGAATTGCTCACAATAATAATTACGTACTATCTCTCACTCTTTGAATAATCAAATAAACTTTGGTGATTTGATCTGTGAAGGAATTTTATTAGCTTTCTCGGTTTGGGATTACTACTGAAGAGGTAAACAGATAGAAGCGCATTGATTGATATAAATATTCTCAGTACTAAAGACGAATTTTTTTCTTTCTTACTAAGAAAGTTATTTTGAATTAATTTGTTGTTGATGAAAATGTATTATATTTAAACAGTTAAGAGGAAACTCTGCTGCCGAGAAATTTGCATAATAGGTATTTTACCAAACTGTTGCTGTCACTGTCGCTGTTGCCCCCCCCCCCCCCCCCCCCCTCTGAATACTGAGCGAAAGGCTGATAAATACCTAAATAAGATCGTCAAAATCAAAGTTTTGTATCCCGCACTTTTCTCCTCCAGAACTGGACCGATTTTCAAGCAATTTTTTTTTGCAGTTTTAAAAATATTTAAAAAAAATAAATTTATGCAGTTTTTAATGAACATATTATGATGTTGAAAAAATAATAGACGTCATAAGATAGTTTTCAACCAGAGTTGGAGAAGCCCCGCCAAAAAAAGTTATGAAAAAACTAACTCTTACGAAATTGTTATAATTATTGATAAATGCACTTGACCATCGTGATCGATTGGTTAGTGTTGTTTTGACGTCACTGGCAAACACATTATTATCTAGATATAATTGAAGCATCCAGCGTTGCCCGGGCTTTAGTATTTTTTAATCAAAATAATAATAGGATAATTTGTATAACACCGTTTTTTGTGAAAAATCACATGGGCGCTGTACAATTTATTATGATTTCTTAGGCTCTACCTAATTGTATTATTTACAAACGGTTTCAGAAAACATACTTACCTAGCAGGTCATTTCTGATAAACCCACTTTTATTAGAAAGTTTATGCTTGGAGAAGATACGACACGTTGCACGCGATATAAAACGCTGGACATTGCACAATGTTACATTTGCTACCCCCATTACTATAAATGAGAAGATTATTGCCAAAAGTAGATATTTATTTTGAAAGACTAGAGATTTTAGGACACTTCAGGAGTGATGAATTTTTATGCTATGATCTTAAAAGCTTACAAGTTCTTTAAAGGGGTGGAAAGAGGAGATAGGGGGTTTTTTCCTAAATCTCGTATAGACGGTGATCTGCGTCTTATTCTGAAGGTCAAGTGTTAATTTCGTCAATCTCTGAATAATACTGTTAATTTGTATAAAAAACAAACCCACACGGAGAAAAATGTTATTCTAAAATACAATCATTTTATTCGTAAAAACGGGACTGAAGTTCTTACAAACAAATTAACAGGGTTTAAATGTTTATTGGCGGGAACATGTAAGAATAATTTGTTGGTATACGTAATTTCGTACGTTTTCCAACAAATTATTCTTACATTTTCCTGCAAATAAACATTGAAACACTCACATCGTCGGATTTGCCGGATCTGCCCTGATGATGGACACTGCAACGCTGTCCGAAACGTCGGCTAAAGAAGGAGGTAGCGCAACACGGCATAACACCCCAAAAACAAAGAACGAAAATTGAAACACTGTTAATTTGTTCGTAAGAACTTCAGTCCCGTTTTTAACCGTTTTTACGATTAAAATTATCGTATTTTAGAATAACATTTTTCTCCGTGCGCATGCCACACCGGGACACTTTTTTTTGTTTTTACGGAAAAAGTGCATGTAAAAATACTTTCCGAAAATCCTTTATCTCATATTTGACTAGCGCTACTTTAGACGCGAGAGCAGTGTCCACTGTTGAATGCATTATATCGCAGTGTGACTTGACTCACACCGAACCTCAGCTGTAATAAGTTCGACATAAATTTAGACGGAATGTTTCCCGGCAGTAAATCATTGGAATTGCGCCCTCAACGTCACTGTAATGGACGATTAAATTTATCGAAGAGTGCAACGGGACTATTCATAAATGTTCGCGAATCGTGTGGTCGCAAAATCACTGTCCATAATTTAATTCGAGTCAACTACTTATTTCTCTACGCTCTTTGTGCCTTCAAATTGTAAAAGATTTTTCGAATGAGATACCGAAAATCTCCAAAAATTCTTGAAGAGTATTCTTGAAGACAAACATATTTACAACACTTGTGCTTACGTATTCCCGGAATCATTTTAAAAGGCTAGATTCAATGGTTAAGGTTTATGAATAGATTACTCTTCAAGGTTTTTTTAGGTTGGTAAAGGCAGATTGAAGACGTTCGTTGTTCGGAGGTTTGGTCATAACTCAAGATATTTGTTGAAGACCGGTTTATTGTAAGCGTATCAAATAAGCTACTTGTCTGAAGCATTGCAAACTCTTGAACGGTTAACCCTGGCATCATGAAATTTGCACATCTCAGTTGTGTCTCAGTCTCTATATGTGTACGTATGAGTTTTTCAATAAAGTTAATTTGTTTCACCTCGCTACGTCAATTCAATTGGGATATGTGACTTTTTAGACATTTAATTAATATCAGTCTAAATACCTTAGACAGACATTTTTTTATATGTTTTTCAGTTGTTCAAAACATTAAAAGAGTCCCCGAATCCTGGCTAATTATACACACTTACAAAACATACACGTAATAATGTATTTAGATATAAATAAATGAAAAGAAAATTCTTGCTTTTAAGACACTTTATTGATATATTTTCACTGTCTACCGGTTTAGGTACCACTGTACCATCATCAGGACAGTTATAAAAATAATGCTGTCAAATACAGAAGTGCACATTTGCATACATACTGTCAAAGAAAGGGACAGTAGATAGTATACTAAAGTGGGACAGTGCGTCAGTTTTGGGAGGGAGGTGGGGGGTGGGGGGTAAGTGAAGTAACGGGGAACATACTTAAAATAGGGCTGAAGATTAAATTTAATTAGTTATTAATGATTTCAACCTTTGAATTAACTGATATTTTTTTTTTCTAAATTTTCTAAATTGTTTAGTCTTACAAGTTTGCTTCTTTTGAAAAATTATTTAGATATAATTATTAATACAATCTTTCCTGTAAATTTGTGAACACTCTGTACCGAAAGCTCATAAAAACATTCCGAGCAAGAAATAGCACATTTTGTAATTATCTTTTATTTTTGATAGCATTAATTAACACGTTGTATGTTAATTACGTGTGTGTCGCTGTAACGAATACTTCTCGTAACTCGTCATGCATTTATCCCTGTGATCCTCCACGAATGACTCGATTGGAGTATTTTAAAGCTAACCATTTTGTAATATTTTTTTTATAAATCCTGCGAATACGTGATAATAGACAATGATAGGTGAATTCATTAATTCTGCCTACCCCTGCGGGGAAACGGCGTGATGGTTAGTTAGTTAGTTAGTTAGTTAGTTTACATGGTGTTAAGGCACGTACTTGATTTCCTTTAATCAGTGATTCCTGACATATTTTGGAGTATAAAAGTAAATAAAATTTTGGTCTCCGGTAACATTTTTGATGTATTTTTTTTCTACAAAAATAAAAATAGTAGTTGTTAAACAGTTGGGGTCGGGATAAGTGGCGGAGCGGTTACTCGGCTTAGTAACCAGTGACATCATGCGATAGAATTTGTATTTGTTTGTATTTAAAGAAAAGAAAAAATGAAAAAATAAATGTCATCAAAAAAGCCACCGGAGACCAAAATTTCACTTACATTTTTAACTCCAAATAATTTCAGGAATCACTGGTTTAAATTAAGTCAAGTACGTACCTTAACATCATGTATAGAACTATATTGAGTTTGTATGTGTCCATATTTAAATTCGGAGGTATAAATTCTTTTAATGTGGACGGAAAAATTTCCTTTATGTGTCCATATTTAAATTCGGAGGTATAAATTCTTTTAATGTGGACGGAAAAATTTCCTTTAGCAATCCGAGAAAAAAGTTTGGAGTTCGGGGGAATTTCATTCCGACTAGTCGTGTTTTTGTTGCTCTTCTGATTTAATTTTATATCAGTGGCCCCTATGGCCCAATCTCATTGAAAATGTGTCAAAATACGTGTTTTAGTTATAGCTTCATAATTTCATTACGAAAATTGATTTTGCATTGTTGCAACAGTGGTAAAAATGACAAAGTTTGCAAGTGAATTCAAAGTGAACACAAAGGATTTGACGAAGGCGTCACCACATCGATGAGAGATATTCACAAGCAAGATAAGAACCACTTCACTTTTATTTATATTTTAGTTGATGGGGAAGAGGTTCATAATATTTTAAAGCACTGAACTCGGATAGCCATCTCACAATATGAATAATGCGTATTCCACTTGTCAACTTAATAAATGTTTATTTCTTTCAGCATTTTGTTTACAAAACCAACACACCATAATAATATGGTAAATGGTGTTCGACAACCATTGGCGATGGTAGAAATATTATTGCATTCTCGGAGGCGGGCTCTGGTTGATTGATTTCTACTATTTCAGGAAAGGTTGTGGATCACTGAGGTCGTTTGTTAAACTTTAGGAATTCGTAAGAGATACATAGTCTACTTGGTCGAGTACCCAATAATCTCGCTATTACATTTTACGTTTCAACTTCACTCTAGGATAGTTTTTTTTTTTTTTTAAATATATTCAGTTAGGTAATTCACGAAAGCGCTATGGTGGTTGACCGGACAGTGGAAGAAGAAGCCTTGGAATCTGGGACAAAAATCACTTACCAGCAATAGAAAATGGTTACACATACAACCGCCTCAACAAATAAAATCAATAAATAAAAAAAAAAAACCATATGAACAAATAAGAAGATCGAATGCTGTTGACCCATAGCGCAGCAGGAAGTAGTCGAAGTAGACTGAAACTTTTCTCGCGGTGACAAGGCGGGATACGAATACCGAAAAGCAAACGGGAGCGGAAAGCAAGAAGCATCGAGAAACGTGAAGTCCGTAATGGTAGCGGGTAACGCTAAAAGGGAACCAGGTTGCAATAAGCAGGAAGTAAGAAACAGCGTGAAACAAAAAAGAAACTAAGAAGCAGGAAGTCGTAAGCAAGAAGCAGAAAGCACGAAGCAACGGAAAACGGGAAGGAAGAAGCAGAGAGAAGCTGGCAGCGGAAAGCATAAAATAAATAAATGAGCAGCAAGAAGCAACGGGAGGCAACAACCAAAAAAAAGCGGGAAGATCGAAGGATGAAGCGAGAAGAAATGAGAAGCAAAAATAAGCGAACTTGAGAAACGAAAACAAAAGCTCAACCCCTTCCTTTATTCCTGCCCATCCTACATTCCAATATTGGCTTATTAGGTTGCCATGTATACCGGTCGATTAAACTCCAACCTCCTTCCCATCCTTAGAGCACGTGTTCCAGTCCCAACAAATCAGTGCCCCCTGGTGTACCGGTCTCACCGGGACAGGATTGCTCCTGGCTGGGGTGGTACAATCGTATCGTATCGTATCGTATCGTTTAGCAATCCGAGAAAAAAGTTTTAAATTGCTCTGTCGCTTCAGTGGTTAAATATTTTTTAAATACATTGCAAAAGACAGGTTTACAAAGAGATAACAGAAAATTTAAGAATAAGGTTGATTTAGGTTTTTAACATGATCCACAAAATTTATTTAAGTGATATGACATTAAACATGTCAATATCATCTAAGTATTAGTTTCCCAATTTGTGAAACCGCTGTATCGGAGAATAAGCGATGTAATGGCGCTCAAAAATATTCATTATAAAAATAAAATAATGTTGGTAGTTCTCGAGTTTGAAATATGATTCAAAATATGATCGAATCGGATAGGGGCGCATTACCTCAATATGTGGAGCTGCGCCCTAACAAGGCAAAGGTTCTGGGTCCGAGTTTCAGATGTGACCGTATCTTTTTCAGATTTTTTAGTTTCAGATTTTCGATTGACATTCGCTTATATTGTCTTCATTAATTAAAATATTACAATTTGAGGTTTTACCTATTAAGTTAAAAATGAAAATAAATAAGTTTTTATTGTTTTGTGTTCAAAATTATCATGTTTGTTTCACTATTTTATGTCCGGTTTGTCTGAAGAAATCTTTTTTTTACTGATTTTATAAAATTCTTGTCATGTATGTTTTTTAATATTTGTGTTTCTTTTGTTCACAGGTAAGTTTCGACCCAGTAATTTAACCATCTCCAAAGCGTTCAAATAGACAGTCCAGAGAACTCAGGTTTGTTCTAAATAATTCTTTGATTTAAAATAAATAATTTATTTATTTATTCACGCTCTAATGGGCCTTTACATGCAAATTTTATACATTGGTTACAGTAATTAAGTATAAAAATGAGGTTGTAATAATTGTAAAAAAGCAACACATATGTAGATATGTATCAAAATTTAGTGCAAATTAGCTAAATACTAGAAAGTTGGTTCTATATAAGATAAGCATGAAATAATTAGTAGAAAGAGATTTAGAAAATAAAATAATAAGAATAAGAATGTATCTACATATAAAAAATAAATAATGAAAATAATAATAATACAATTTAGCAAAATATATATATTTAACTCTATATATATATATATAGAGTTAAATAATAAGACCTGAAATTACAATAACATATAATTATAAGAAAAATGCGGCGTTTTTTTCATTATTTTGATTTGTTAAAAGTTAGGTTAGGATCTAAAAACTTGGTAACACTGCAAAAATGATTTATCACGGATGAGACGTTAGTAGCTAAGTTGACAATTGCGTCGGGTTTCAGGAGTCGACGGTTTGATCCTCTGCTAGCTAAGACCTCTATCAATGTAGAAGGAATTAACCCCTCAGGCCTCGGACATATTTTTTCAAAAGGTCAAAATATTTCCGCTTTGCAATAAAATCCAAATTAAAATAATATTTCTGATCGTATCCGAAAAATAAAAACTGTTCTAGAAAGGCGAAGAAATCGAAATTCGAAATAAACATATAATTTTCTTAATATTAACTTTTTGATACAAAATAAAAAAGTTTAAAAAAGTTCAAGTTACTTTCTTTCTACGTAAAATTTGTGATATCGAAAAAAACATACGCACAAATGTTTTCTAAACAAATATATTATAAATGTTGTTTGTCCTCACTTTACTTTTTTGTTGTTTCGTGTGAAAATAATTAATACAAGTTTCATTTTTTCGTTTTTTAAATTGCTGTTGGAAACTTTGGTTTCATAAAGGTGTTCATTTTAAATTATTTTGTCTTTAACTTTTAGATTTGAACATATATTTGATCATAATACTCGACATGTTAGTAAGGGATGCAATGCTTCATATGAGACCTATATGAGTTGTTCACAAAGCGAACAAATTAGCCTGAGGGGTTTTAAAATATTGTCAGTGGTAGAAGTGATGTTGGTGCTACAAACGGAAGTTTAAAAAAAAAATTATACGAATACCGCACAAGAGTCCCAACTGCTCCCGTCTGGTGCCAGTGAGACTATGGCATCCCCAATTGAGGTATGTTGGGAGGCTGAAGGTAGTGGGGTAGCGAGATAGGAGAGAGGAAGGTGGGGAAGTACCTGACTATTCAGATCTGGTCACCAAACACGACTAAAGCAATTTTTAAATTTTTTTAAAAATTATTTTCAATAGCAAAGTTTGTAAATTATGTAGGTATAAAGTATAATATAAGTATACATTTTTATCTTTTTTCACAGTCCTCCTCACTAGGGTTTCCTGTTCTGAGGCGCCCTGTAGTTTTTTTAAACTTTTGTATTTAGTTTTGAATTGTCTTTACATCGTCTTCGTAATGTTTGTAAGTTGATTATTACTTTGATCTCTCAGCCATGTTTTGACTTTTGTTTTAAATATATCTACTCATTTCTTTTATTTTTTGGTTTTATTTGGTAGAGCATTGAACAATTTCATAGCATGAAATTTATTATTTCTCTGTCCAAAAGATGTGTTCAAACTGGGAGTAACCAGGATATTTTCGCTTATTGCCCTGGTTGAGTATTTATGTTGGGCAGTGGAGTATTCAGATATATTTTTTTTTTCAGTTTAAATAAAAGTTTCTGTACATTGTAGACATGAAAGTTTTTGAATATTTCTTCTGTCGGAGTTCTAAGCGGAACTTTCAGTATTGTCTTTAGTACTCCTTTCAAGCAACTTTTCAATTCTGAATTGTAGTCTTACACCAGAGCAATACTAAGAGTATCTTCCACTGTGGAACGTGCCTCACACATACTACCTAAGAGTATGAATATTAGAGAGACGGCATGTGAAGTGTGCCCGCGCGCTCCAAGTGTGCCTTTTCGAGAATTTTACCCAAACGACTGACATTGGCTGCTGGTTTTTGACCGTTTAATACGTTCCGACATTTTTACGACAACAGCCACTTCACATGGTGACAGCCACTTCACATGGTGACAGCCAATGTCAGCCATATGGGTAGAATTCACGAAAAGGCACACTTGGAGCGCGCGGGCACACTTCACATGCCGTCTCTCTAATATGCATACTCTTAGCATACTACATATTATTTTAAATGAATAAATTGTGATATAACATTTGAACGTGCTGCCAATCTCTAATATTCAAAGGGAAATTTTGTCATTTTTTACTTCCTTAACAATACTTTGAATGCACACATCAGGGACTTGTATTTGTTCGGCTATGAATATCAATTGGTTTCCCATAGTGCCAATATCGGCAGCAGTTGGCTGTGTGACTTTTTGCTCGGCGATATTTTGCCGCCCGTCACAACGGAATGTACCACCCTCTCGAGTAGTGCCGCCCGAATGCAATTTTGCAATTTTCCACTCGACAGACAATGTGCCGCACGCTGTACAAACGGGTGCTTAATACACCGATATTTCTAAGACACCACGGGAATAAGAATGCAAGTCTTAAAAAAAAAAACTAAAGTATTATAATAAGTTTAAAAAATAAGCTAAGCTACCCCTTTTTTACATTAATTTCACACGTGGGGTGAGGTTTAAATAGGTATTGGCGGCGGACGGGTCTGTCCACCTACTACTGCGTGGCGAGTCGGATCGGAAGAGACTGAATGAGAGAGACCCTTTTGACCTCTCCAGCAGGACTCTCGACTTTCTATCTCAATGCTGCCCAATCTTTCTGATAGTCGGGCCAAATTATACGAATAACTTTCAGGATATAAACTATTTAGTCTTTGTCATTTTATTGGATTCCGCCAGTAAGTCCGTGATCCTGTAATTTTAGTTGTAATTGATTATTTCCAGACTGACTATTTCAGTCAAACTGATTGTAAAAAGATTTACAAAAATTTGCAAGTCGGCGGGAATTTTTAAATTTGCTCACGCGGGCCATTTATAATTCGTTCGCGGGCCTGGGGTTGGGCAGTCTTGCTCCCTCTCGATCGCCTTGCACCGCAGTGGAAGAG
The DNA here is from genome assembly GCA_951813805.1 of Limnephilus auricula. Taxonomy (NCBI): domain Eukaryota; kingdom Metazoa; phylum Arthropoda; class Insecta; order Trichoptera; family Limnephilidae; genus Limnephilus; species Limnephilus auricula. Next base: position 6,395,466 of record OX638417.1, read on the forward strand.
ATGGATTGATACGTCAGCCACTTCTGAACACCCTGACCCCCAGATTCCTACCCACCCTTCATATCTTTTTCCTTTCTAGAACTTCCTCACCTTCCTTTTCTAAAAATACCCTCCACACAGCATCCCCAGATATGATGTAGGCCTTAAGGGAGTTTACTTTTTCAGGGCCTCTTGTATTGAAATAATGTAAAAAAAAACACAGGAGGTCCTAAGGGAAATTATTTCCCTCACCTTGGTCTTAAAGAGACCCGTCTTGTAGGATGGAGGAATACAGAGGCCGACAAATCATTCCACAGCACAGCTTTTGAATACAAGAATGAGTCGTAAAAGCTACCCGCTCTGTGACTAATGTACATCCTGTACACATGTTGGTCGCTTGTTTGGCTTTCTCTTCTATCTCTCGATGGTATTCGGTATAATGGCTATCTCTTGAATTAACATTATTAAAATATTGTGTCAATCATCCAATCAATGCGAGATGCTGAAGTCGAAATCGGTATGTTTTTTACACAGAGCTGAATAATTGCCTTTTGTAAGATGTCATGTTTACGATTTACACTTTTTTATCTTTTTTTTTATTCTGAATTGGGTTGCTTTTCTATTGAGCGATCTACGTATATCATATTCTCGTTTCGTTCTTCTTTCACAGTCTCCTTCACTGCTTGTTACTATCTGCAAAATTAATCCTGCTCGGTTAATCCTGTAATGCTAGTTTAAAACATACATTTACGTAACATTTTACCGTAAAAGTGAACTTTTATCACAATGGTATTACGTCTGTTTCGACACTCGTGGCTCTGCATTCCAATAATTGCGTTTTTAAATCTGGTGGTAGAAAATCTCTCAATATTAATTGTACTGATTTGAAACATTGTTTTATATGAAATTTAAAGAACACAGTAAACGTGTCGATGAGAAAATCATTAAAAAATGTTCAGTAACACCAACACTACGTAAAGAAAACCAACATGATATGTTTGTAACTTTGGAAATCAACAAACATTAGAATGAGGTCTACAAACACGAAGATGAGAAAATGAACAAACACGAAGATGCGGAAATCAACAAATATGAACGCGACGAAATCAACAAACACGAAAAAGAGGTCGACAAACATAAAGTTGAGGAAATCAACAAACATGAAAATGACGAATTCAACACACAAGAAGATGAGGTTGACAAATATGTAGATGAGTTCGACAAACATGAAGGTGGGGATATAAATAAATATAAAGATGAAGAAATCAATAAACACGAAGATGCGGCCGACGAACATGAAGATGAGGTCGTCTGGGAAAATAGCGTGATGGTTAATTAGTTAGTTACAATAAACCAATTAATATAACATATTCGTGTTTAAAATATTCTGTTACTCCGTTGGAGAGTGGACCCGATCAGCATTTGAAACACTTTAAATCTGCCAAGTTTTCCTGGTTCATTCCCAACTTATCCCACTCTCTTACGCGTCACGTGATCAAATTTGAATGTTTTACTTGTAAAATTTATCCGCTTAAATACTACATCCTCAATTTCCCATTCTCCATATCGTACTATCGGGTAGCGGCTAGGGCGGAAGTGGGGTTTGGGTGGGCCGCCCATTGGCATTCATGGGCGGGCGTTATTATGGAAATGCGCCCTACAATTTAGTCGCGAGCGAGCGGCCGTTTCATCCCCCACAGTGAATACGGAGAGGCGAAGGGTTGCCTTCCTTCTTCTGTTTCACGTTTCACCCTATTCTCCCGATATGTAAGTTGCGGACTCGAACCCCGTTGAAATTGAAATTAATATTATTATTTACTGTTTTGAAAGTTTTCAGTCGTGGTGGGATTCCATTGTTTAGATTTAATTGAATTACATTGTACGCTTCGTTTTAACCAATATATTATTTATTTGTGTTTTGTTTAGTTTTTTAACGTGTATTTAGATTGTGCGAAAAATTTATACATTTAATTGGATAGATTACATTTCACAATAAAGTAACACGAAGTACAATCAGAAATACAGTCAAATTGATATAAAAGTACCAATTTTTTTTTGTCAGAAGATTTTATGTCAGGGTTAAATCTTTCCCACTGCTGAAAACCAGCTGCATTCCAGGAGAAATCCTGAATTGCAGCTGAGCAGTGACCCTATTGTAAAAAAAATCTATTGATGAATAAACGATTTTATTATTATTATTATAATACATGAAAAACTAAACCCTTCCACACACTTTTCCACAAATGATCATCTAGTAAATCCACGCTATCCAAGTGTACTATATAATTAATACAATACAATACAAGAACAACATGTTAACCTGTTAACATGTTCTATTTGCGCATAAGTTTAGTTTTGGGGAGCTTCAAATCTTGTCTATTCGTTGAATTGTGAACATTTTCAGGATACACAAGATTGTGTTAGTTTAGAGTTTAGACGAAACCATGTGAACTAGTGTAAAATCATACAAATTCATTTGTTTTTGTTTTGAAAATTTGATCGCTTAGAAGTATTACAGATGCTTCAATTAAATATTAGTAGTAGAATAAATACATCTTGGCCTTGGAAATAATCGAGTATATTTTTAATATCTAAGTCTTTTAATAAAATATCAGGCCTACAAAAATACTTTCAAGTGCAAAATCTCCTAGTATTGAACCCCTTTACTTAACCCCTTCAATGTCTTCATCGTAACTCATAAGCCCTGCTGTTTGCGACCGTAGGTTTTTTAAATTCTTTTGTTTAGTGAATCTGATGTCTAGGATTTTTTTATATTGTTTGCTGTTGACACAAATAATATATTGGTAGTATTATATTATATTTTATGTGTGCTGTAAAGGAGTTTTAATGGCCACTATTATCATCACTTTTGTCGGTGTGTTTTATTGTGATGATTTATTACCCACTTAAAGGTTTTATTGAACAGTCCGGAAAATCTGGTTATACCAAGATAGATTAGATTTCTTTACCGCTTTTATAAATGCCGTAATCGTGGCTTTTTAGGGATAGTTTTTTATATAATTTCAATTTTGGGTCGCGGTGGCGACCATTTATTGGATAACCAAAACCCCTGCCATAGGTCGTCCCAAGTGCTTTTCACTTCGTTTGGTGATTTAACAATGGTGCCCGGATTCATAGGGTGAGTATAGGTCTTGGCAGCGAATGCGTTTGTCCACCTACTGCGTTGTGGGTCGGATCGGGAGAGACTGGTCGAGGGAGACCTAACGTAGACCTCACCTACTGGACTTTTTTGCCCCATCATCTTGCACGGCAGTGGGAGGGATGGATTCATACGTCCGTCACTCCTGGACACTTTGACCACTTTTCGGTTATGGTTTTATTGTAGATATAATATGGAAAATTAAATTATTTGAAAAATTAAAATATTTTAAACATTCAAATATTTGTGCCTGAGCTTCGCTAAATAAAATAACACTCGCTTTTTGGTGATGTGTTTTTTTTCTAGAATAAATTAAAACAAGTGGCTTGTGTTAAACGGGAATTTAAACCTTATCGACATTTACGTAAGTAGTGGGATTGTTAGCGGTCTAATTCCGTATTTTACTCGACGTTTTAAACGCCATAGGTTTTTAATATTGCTCATTTTTGTTCGATAAAATCATTCAAACAGAATTTTAGAAAGCAATGCAAAGAACAATGTCGGATTTGCTAAAAATTAAAAATCACACTGTTGGCTAATTTTAATTACCTTTTGTTGATTTAAAAGCCTGAATTTTTGGATTTTTGATCGAATGAAATCAAATATATATTAATTTTTTTCTTATCTTATCTTCTTACTAATCTTACTAATATTATAAACGCGAAAGTTTGTATGGATGTATGTGTGTTTGTTACTCTTTCACGCAAAATTTACTGTGGATTTTAATGAAACTTTACAATAATATAGCTCATTCATCAGAATAGCATATTGGCTATAATTTTTAAAGCTAGATATTATTTTTCAATATATTGAAAATAATAATTATTTTTTAATAAAAAAATGTCACAATTTGAGAATGACATTTTGCAAAACAATGATTGTTAAATAAAAATTTAATTTTTGAAAATATTAAAATTAGTGAATTTATTTGAAGTACTCGCCTAATACATTGAATCGAATCAAGAATTATAGATATTTTAAATAAATAGATTTAAAATTTTGATATAGATGTAGATGGGACCTAGGAAAAGAAAATAGATCACTCGAAGTACTAATCGTACGCGGACGAATTCGCGGGCAGAAGATAGTGTGCTATAATTCTTGATCTCAAAAACAGTAAAAATGCAGAAACAAAACTTTAAACAGTGCTCTGCAAAACCAAAAAAATGACACATCTGACATTGTTTGGACCGTCGGTATTTTTTCACCAGAACTTAGAATAGATTTTAATGAAATATACTCTCATATTTTCTACTAGATTCTGAAAATGTTCTTTATTTTTTCCATGCTTTCTATATTCACCCTCTTAAACCCGAATTTCCAATCAGTTTACTGTTGAATACCGCCCTTTACGACCCCCGAACCTTTCGCGTGTATTAAAACCCTGCTTATATTATATTTTCTTTCGTGTATTAATATATCTACTTATACGTTATATCTCTTGTAATATTTTTCGGCACGTCCCCAATACCCCGCGGTCGTCCGTTGAATAATGCAGTGTTTTCAAGAACTGTATGTGCTTACTACTACTTGCTCCTTTTTCTTCTTCCTGCGCCTTCTGAAATCTCCTCGCACTTCTGCCACCCGGAGCAACAGATTGCCGCCGTATGCGAGAACGCCTGTCTAATGGACCACGTAAGGCTTTGTTTTTAAATATTTCACGAGGTCCGCGCCTTTGGAAAACACTTAGTTGGGGGCCTAGGCTCGCAGGAATGGAATATTTTGTGTTCAGTATGCATTTTAGAATGTTATATGCGGGTAGGTACGCGTAATGTTAGCCGATCTATTTGTGTGGATTAACCTCCGTTATTTGCCACTGTCAAAGTGAATAGTTTTTTTTTTTGCATTAATAACTGATTCAAAATCGTTAATTTTGTTTAGGGGGTTTTTCACCATCCTCTTTATAGCTTATCCATAGGATAACATATATTTTCGATTTACGATTTTATTTATTTATTAAGTCGGAGTTTATTATTCGGTACTCGAACCTATGAATAGTAGCTTTGTATCGGGTGAGTTGGCCGAGTTTTCTAACTATTGCGAATATTTTATTTTTTATTTTTATTCATATTCGTTGTAGTATGAATAAGCTATGTGGAGGATTGTGAAATACCCCCTTAATTTAATTTGGACCCATCTTGTGCAAGGAAAGAAACACAGAGGCCGGCAAATCATTCCACAGATAAGCTGTTTAACTCAACAACGTGTCGTAGAAGCAACCCGTTCTCGTTTGACAGATGTCAACCCTGTTAATATGTTAGGCTCGCGTTTGGCGTGTTTCCCAACTGCGTTTAAAATAGCTCATGATACCACTTCATTACCGATTGAGAGAATTGCTTGTAATATAGCAAGTAACACTTAATTGACAGTAGGTTTTAGTCAAGCTCAGAACCTTACGCCTTTGAGTTTTTACCCTACAGAGGGCAATGATAAATAGGTTTTTAAGCATATTGCCTTTTTAAATACTTGCATTACATATTATCTTTTATAATAAAGAAAACGTATCAAGGAGTATAAATAATTATTCCATACATTTAACAAGACAGCAGAAATTCATAACGGGTCAATAAGACAAAATTACGTCGTCAATTTTCCCAGCTCTTTTGTCCTTAAAAATGCGGGAAGGGTTTAAAGGTTGCGGACATTTTATGATACGGCCGCCGTTTTACGGATGGTGGACGCTAGAGCACTGTAGTAGTACTGGATGTGATGTTATTATTTTTTCAAAATGTTCGCCTACGCGCAAATGGATCTCTGTGGACATCTTTTATTCGTTTGAAATAGGCTTACGTCCATTTTTTTTCAAAAGACCATTTTCGGTTTGGGTCGTTTATGTAATTGGGTGGCTGCTATGTTCTTTGGTTGTAAAATCAAAAAACTTTAAAAAAACCTTATAGGTTTCCGTTTTGAGATGTAATTTGATTGCCACAATTGCTGGGCTGAGTAAATTGTTTCAATTTTCTGATGCAATATATAATTTAAAATATCTCTTTGGTTACTGTTTAACATTAACTTCAGATAGCGAAACAGCTGTTAATAGGTGACATGTGAGCGAGGTTTTCACAAAACACTACCACTAACCTATCTACCCACAGTTACTGATTAATAACATTTTTTGTTTTACTGGAACTTATTGTATAATATGTAAACTATTGTAATCATTTGTAAAATGTATGTTCGATAATAGAAATAAATATATCAAAATAATAATAAAAAACAAGCGGTCCCGTCGAAAAGAGACACTAGCGACATCTTAGGGAGATGGAGGGATCTAACTTAAATACGGTTATCGAAGGCATTTCGTGGGGTAAGGCATTCGACTTCCAATCCGAACGTTAACCCGGAGTGCGCAAATAAATTTTATTTGATTAATTTGTTATTTCACAATTAATTAAAAATAATATATACTATATTTGCGGCAGGTTCCAGAGTGGAAGATACTCTCAGTATCGCCCTGGTGTAACAATAAACTTTATTTGATTAATTTGTGTTATTTCACAATTAATTAATTAAAAATAATATATACTATATTTGCGGCACGTTCCAGAGTCAAAGACACCTTCAGTATCGCCCTAGTGCAAGACTTCCATTCAGAATTGAAACGTTACTTGAAATAGCTTCAGCCATATTTGGGGACTCGATCTGAATTTTCAAGTACTTTCCTCTCCCCCATCTTCTTCCCCTCCCCACTACCTTCAGCCTCTCAACATACCCCAACTGGGGATGCGATAGTCTCACGGGCTCCAGGCGGGAGCAGTTGTAACTCTTGTGCGGTATTCATGTAAAAAAAAAAAAACTTCCTAGAGATAAAACGTTGAATGGAAAAATTTAACTTACAACACTTTTCCACGATAAGGTTTTTCAATGTTAATTGTTCAAATTTTAAACATTTCGCAACGTAAAAACGCTTGAAATACGTTTTATCGTCGCTTTTTCCTCAAAATTGTACCAGGAATAAATAAGAATGTAAGAGAGCGGAGTTTGTATGGAAATGTGGCTAGCAAGTACACTCGGAGGCCGTATTGGGAACAAACTTATCCCCGTCGCAAGGTCGATTCGACACCAATAAATGCGGATTTATTCGCGTGTTCTCTCCCCCATCGAATACCGAATTGCTAAAAGAGTGTGTTTTATTATAAGGCCTTATATTTTATTACATTATGTGAATGTGGAGAATGGTTTTTACCCTTTACGTTTTAGGGGTGGTTTGCGCAACCTGAAGCATGGGTTATATTACAAATTTATGGGATGTATTTGTGCGGTTATGTAGAGGGGCCTGTTGAATTGGTTGATTATTTCTTCTTAGGCTTATTAAGGCTTAACTTATTGTTATGGACACAACGCGTCCTATCTTCTTCCCCTTGTCATATTCGATTCGGAGACTCGTTGCTTCGACGAGACGCCACACGGTGGGCTGAAAATCGCCTTTCATAGACATAGATACTTGAATTTTCAAGGGTTTTTTTTGGCTAGAAATGGATTCTGCTGATCATTACTATGCTATAAAATTTCGTATGAAGCAATTGCGTGTACAAATGAATGAGTTATCATTTTTTGAAGAAAAAAATGTATGGCACTGACATTAAAAACGAGGCTATCTCTGGAATCATAAGGTTGGCAATTATATCCTAACACACAGATATACTACTATTTATTTTTATTTTTTTGACATACTTCGTATTGTGACGCAACTTGCGCTTTTTTTTTTAAATCCTCGAAGTTGAAAAAAATACTTTTTATGTTGATGATTCATGATTGTATTTTAGAATAATATTTTTCTCTGTGTGGTCAATGAGTGCAAAGGACAAACATAGGGGCGTGTAGAGTCAGTTTATGCATTCTTACATTGAAGGTCGCGGTTTTACCATAATATCACTTTTGGACTTCGAATTACCGGTAAAAATTAACAGTATCTAATATCCGTTTACAAGGTCCCCTCCCTCCTCACCCCCGAGTGGCCTACCTAATTTCGGTAAAAAAAAATTGGCCCACCAAATGGTTTGGGTTGTGCACCCCACGTGTAGGTACTTAAGTACCACTCAATTTTATTGTACTTAAATCCCACCGATACTCCAATGCCGGTAATACTGCTTTTAATTTTTGTTTTTTTTTGTCTATACCTTAAACATAATTCGCTTTAAATTATGCGAGGAATATTTTTTTCGCTTTCTTTCAGTTGGACAATATTAACCGCCCGCGACCGCCGAGCGCTGCTGTTGCTAAATGACGGGAGTTTGCACAAAGGAATCTTTATAAAATGCTATGTAGTGCCGTAAAAATGCTCACCTTTGTCGAACAATTGTTTGCCACAAATTACCGCCTTTATCACCTGTCGTTGCCACAAAATTTCTCACCGTGTACAAGACAATATAATCTCACATAAAGTACATAAAATGAAGCATGAACTAAAGGAAATAAAGGTCTTTTGGCAATAAAAAACCAACTCTCCTTTGCTTAGTGAGACTTATGGCATTCGAAATTTGTGGAATGTTCGATACGTTTTTAAATTTTCACGGCCAAAAGCATTTTCGTTGTTTGTTTTGGGGGTGTTATGCCGTGTTGCGCTGCCTCCTTCTTTAGCCCACGTTTCGGACAGCGTTGCAGTGTCCATCATCAGGGCAGATCCGACGACGATCCGGCAGATCCGACAAGTCGGCTAAAGAAGGAGGTAGCGCAACACGGCATAACACCCCAAAAACTAACAACGAAAATTGTGGAATTTTTTTATATGTATTAAGGGGGCAACAAACGCGAAGCTCACATCAAAAGATACTGTGTTATAAAGTATCTTTTCTACTGACACACTACGTTATAAAAGATTTCTTCCTACGGCAGGAGAGGGGGTCAGTTGAATTCGGAAGCGGCCGAAGGAATATCATTTCTTTGTACTGGATATATGGTAGGTTTTCCAATAAGTGGTTCCCTGGGCGGCGGTACCCATTCCCGCCTCTTAAATTCCATTACAACAGGTGTCCCTAATTGTTCACAGTGGCGTTTTGATTCTGAACGCTGGTCAATCACCAGATTATCTGACTTTTTTTTTAGTGTGAATACCTCACAAGAGTCCCAACTGCTCCCGTCTGGAGCCAGTGAGACTATGTTATCCCCAATTGGGGTATGTTGTGAGACTGAAGGTAAGTGGGGAGGGGAAGGAGAGGGGTTAAGGAAGGTGGGGAAGTACCTGGCTATTCACACCTAGTTACCGAACACGGCTAAAGCCATTTTAAGCAATGTTTCAATTCTGAATGCTTATCTTACACCAGGATGATAATGAGAGTTAATTGCACTCTGGAACGTGCCTATATAATAATATATATATTATAAATATATACTATAATTATATATAATATAAAAATGTACTATACATATATTATATATAATAGATGTATAGTATATTAAGCCAAATATACTAAACATATATTATTTTATATGACTCATTGGTGAAAATACATATCAATCAAATGAAATTTATCTGCTCATCTGGGATTTGAACCCGCAACCTCAGGATCGTTACTTAAGAGGCTAGACTTTGAACGACACGCGGAACACCCGCGTCTGTCGTTCTGTCCCGCTCACAATAAGCTCACGCACACTTACAATACATGCGAATGCGAAATGTGCAAATGAGACAACGCTCAAATTTACCTACTGAAATCGCTCGAAAAGGAGTTTATGGAGAATACACTTTTCTACACCGAAACTTTCACGAAATTGAAATTTTAAAAAATATATATATTTTAGAAAGAAGAAGCTACGTCGGTAGCTTTTTATAATTTTATTATTCTTTATGAGAGTTGAGTTAGCAGCACTTTTTCCTTAAATAATATTTTTTGATAAATCGTACATGTTTGACAGTGAATGTTTACTTTAATACGAAACGCATCGAAAATTCGAAAACATACCGACATAGTTTTCACCCTCTAGAAGGCAGTATAAAAAAAATATATTCATTTTGTGCAATTTTCGATGTAGAAAAGTGTTTTTTCCCGGGCTTCCTTTTTGTATGGGCCGAAAAGCGAAGTCTATCGTCTTAAGAGCCTCGCCCTTCGACCACGAAGTCCGTCAAACCTCGTGGAATGAGATGCCTGTACACGGTGTCAGAAAACAAGCGGAAACGGGAAAGTATATCACATAAAACAGCGGTTTTCAACCTGTGGTACGCATACCTGGGGTACGCGAAGCAAAAATTGGGGGTACGCAATATCTTGGCACGAATTTAGGTTTTAAAACTCAGCTTAACGTTTTTCGACGGTTAACGCTCGGTGGTTTGGCATCCTGAATTCTGAACCAGACTTGAGGCTCTACCTATGTGAAAATGAGTCAATATTTGTAAAACTTTGCTCTGCAAAGAAAGCTCAAGGGTCACATTGACTTATGTTAACATTGTATGATTGATTATATAGGGTGTAACAGGAAATCGGGCTTTTATTTTAACTACTGATACATGAGAAACCTTTTTTCTACAAAATTTTGAGGTTAAAAAAATTCATCCTCTCAATACACTTTGTGAGTTTGGAGTTGTGTATGGAAAACATGGTTATTTTTTTTCGTCGAAATAAAAAGACATGGTTCAAAATTTGTTCAATTTCGCATGTAGAATCAATCCCGGGTCGTGTCACACTTTGTATAAAGTTGCATTAATTGCATTTATTTGTGTAACTTGATTATTAAATCTATATAACAATGAGAGTATTAAAAATTAACAAATGAAACATCACTGTCATTACACCTTCACACAAAATAGATAGAGGGTACGGCGTACAATAAATTTGTAATAAGAGTCAAAGGGTACGCAAGCTCGAAAAGGTTGACAACCGCTGACACAAAGAAAACTCAACAATATATATATATATATATATATATATATATATATATATATTTTTAATTTTAACTTTTTTTCCGCAACTAAAGCGTTTAAAAAACTTTTTGTGTGGTGTTTTTGTAGACATAAAAAGACGTGTATCACATGTAACATTCTCCCTTATGCGCCCTGCGAATGAATCAATGTCGGTGGCTGGGTCTCCTTTTAAATAAGACTAATTCTTTTAATACCTTAAACTTACATTATTTATATACCGGTTTACGTCCCAAACCACCACTGTAAAGCGGATATCGCCGTAAAACGAATACCGCCACCATAAAGCGAATGACAACCTTTTTTCAATTTCCAGGGCATAAACAACCCTTGGTCCCTGTTTATGCTCATTTATGCATGTAATGGCTCTGGGTCTGTAATATCGGTGCATAAGTAATAATAACATATAAATGTATTTCATCCTTTGTAACTGTATTTTTTTATCCTTATCTTTGAGCTTAATATGACATTTATGTTGTTGGTTCTTCATGAATTTTATCATTTCTCGTTATTTCAGCATACAACTTAGATTCCACATTTAATTTCTTCGTTTTTTTTTTTCTATTTTAGATAACAATCAATACAATCTTTCAAGTCCCTCATCTTCTTTGTTTGTTGGTGATTTGTTTTCTTGGATCATTTCCTCAAAATCTTTCATCATTCGCTCATTGCCTCAGTAAGGGAGGTCTTTTGCTCTCTTGACGAAATGCTGGAGTTTACGTTAAATCTTTCAAGTCCCTCATCGTCTTTGTTTGTTGGTGCCTTCTTTTCTTGGATCATTTTCTCAAAATCTTTCATCATTTCGCTCATTGCTTCAGTAAGGAAGGTCTTTTGCTTTTTTGGCAAAGTGTTAGAGTCTACGTTTTAATCTTTCAAGTCCCTCATCTTCTTTGTTTGTTGGTGCCTTCTTTCCCTGGACCCCTCAAAAATTTCATCATTTCGCTCATTGCCTCAGTAAGGGAGGTCTTTTGCTCTTTTGAAAAAAGGCTGGAGTTGTTAAAAAAATATACTAGATTTTTGTATTCTTCAGCCTCTCGACTGGTAATGGGGAAAGCATTTTAAATTATTAAATTTGATTTACTTGTTTTTAAATATATATATTTCCTCGTGTTTATACAAACCATTACCATCTGTCGAGCAATAGGTGTGTTTAAAAATATTTTCATTCACAATTTATGCATCCATTGCCATCCTGTTGACTAGTAATGTTACTCATTAATTTATAATTTTGTTTAATACAAGTAGGAATCTACCGCCATCTATGAACAAGTAGCGTACATATACCATATTGTAGGTAGTGCTTTCAAATTTGTTAAAATCGGCTTTATTTGACTTTTTTAAATGCTGGGGATCCAGTCTTAACTCTAATATAGGGCCACTAAATATAGCTTAAAAATTATTACTTAAAAATTATATTAAATATCCATTACCAATATGCAATAACATAAAATAATTAAAATTATGGCAGAATGATTCAGAAGTTGAAACACTTTTCTTTTAAATATTATAAGCAATCATAATTAGCCTGAAACACTCGTCCATATTGAAAAAATCTCCCGAGAAAAGATACATGTCGCCGACGGGACTCGAACCCGCACCCCTCTGAATGCCGGTCAGGAGCTCTACCATTAAGCTACGGCGGGTTACCTCCTAATACCTTTCTTTTAAATTATTTATAAACCTACGTGTTTTCACCTTTCACTTAACAAAAGTGAAATTATCTGTACGTATCAAAAAATACATTAAAACTTGCTTGTAATTGTATTCTAGTTATTTAATTTATTGTATTTTTTGTTATATTATCCATACACAGGCAGTGGCCTTCAGTAGGTTCCCATTACTTTCATTTGTTTTATAATTTATTCCTATGTAATTGTTTTTTTTTTTAATGTATGCACGTGTGTTGTAAAATGATTAGAAAAATCGCTTTTACAGTTTATGACCGGTTTATGGGAAAACAATATATTAATTTGGAATTAAATTTTCAAATATTTTTTCTGAAATCGAATAAGAATCGCATCAAACATCGCTACCTATAATTTGCCATCTCTTTCGCTTCTAATTATTTTTTATATATTCCTAGAAATTACTTTTTTAAAATGGTGTATCACCCGCTTTCCGCCCTTTGAATTCGATGTTATCAATCGAACTCTCGTAATAATGTTTTGTCGCGGTAAGGGTGTCTTATTCTTCGAGGGTGATCTCAGTAGTCACGTCTATTCAGTGTACAACGGGGCTGGCCAACCTGTGGCCCACGGTCCTTCCAACGCAGAGAAGATTCAGCTTTTTCTTTATCAATGTTAACTACCAAGCTCTTTTATCATTGAAGAAACAATATAAAACTTTTTGTCTATTTTTGCAAACTTGAAAATGAATATTTTTGAATTTAATTCGATGCAGGCAGAAAATATGGAGGCATTAGTCAGCCAAGGAATTGAAGACGGGATGCCTGGATGGGACCCAAACGCGATGCCAATTCACCACTGACCGGACGATATATATTTTTCCATTACACGTCGCAACTGAGTAGTCGTATAGCCTAGCGGATCACGTGATCACTTCCAGTAGCACTGTAACTTAGGTTGCCAGATGGCCGGAAATTCCGGGAAAATCCCGGAATTTTGCGTATGGTCCCGTGTCCAGTAATTACACCTTACTGTCCCGAAATTCATGAATAGATACTAGAAAAGCAGGTTGGCTGATAAGTTTTTTGGAAGTAAAGTTAGAGACATTTTTTAGGAAGCTCACTGAAGACCAAAGGAATAAATTCACACCAATACGATTTTCGGCCTGATGGTATTTACAAAAAGTTTTAGTTTTTGTCTCTTAAATCAGATGAATTGAAATTGACATGGGAAGTGCTCTCTGAATTTCCTTTGATATTGAAAATTGAAGATGCAATTGACATTGATTCACTTTATACAGAGTGTATTGGTATGGTTGGTATGTATGTAGTTTGTTAGTTAATAGATTTCACCAAAAATAAAGGTATGTTTTATAATCATTGCATTTTTATTTTTAAACATCTAACTAGTAATTTTGTTATATTTTTTTCTATTGCCCGTCCAATAGCCAACATTTTTAGTTGGATTTCGACTATAAAACTTTAACTTCGTTTGTAACCCCAGAAATGTCCAGGAAAACATAAGCCCGTATCTAAATCCCTAACTGTAAAACACAAAACTGCGCGTGTGTCACGTGATCCGGTCGCCACGTGTAGAAGTGTGATAAAAAGATATAAAAGAGTAGCTGTAGTGTTCTCTTATTTACTACAGACACTAACAGATTCTCCAATACTTTGGATGGATATTACTTCTTGGAATAATATATACTTTGTTATTATCGGCGTTTATTATACACTTTGCGGTTTACAATGTACTTCTCGTTGATCGACCTAACTAGAAGCTGGCTAAATGGAATTTAAACCGTGTGTACCAGTGAACGCTCTCTCAGAGCTCTTTGACCCTCTCTTGGTTCCCACAGGCATTAACCTACCTGCCATCTAGCGGAATCTAAGGACAGCTCTTAGCACTGCCATCTATGTCTACAAGCCGGAAGCTTTTAGATACACTACAGTAGCCAATAAAATAAATGCGTTAAGTAAACGAATGATTATGTTTGATAGTTCTTAGTCGAAATATGAGACTCTTAAATATGACCGAAGGATTTAGATGCGGGATCGAATTAACTCAGTGCCCCTCATCCTGTCCCTGCCCGTCGCTAATTTGGTCTTCAATGATTTAAATTAAAATTAAATTTCTACCACTTTGGATCAGGCTCAGCCCAGTGAGTTGGTTTATACCAAAAAATATATACTGTTGTGTATTTTTGGTTGATAATAATAAAAAAAAAGAGTTTTAATGTTTTCTCATCCCTGTTTCAGAAGTTAGCGCCATCAGGGTGAATTTAAAACCTATCGAAACAGAAGTAAGTTCATTAAATGATCGCGGTCGGTACGCCGCACATATTTCACTGTTCGCTGTTGGCTGAAGACAAATATATTATTATATAATATATATCCTGTAGACTCGTCGGGTTAGGGAGCATAATCACTTTACATGGAGCAATTTAAGATGTAGATAAGAATTGGCATGGCATAATATGCTATGGATACATTGAAGCTTTTCCTAATTTTCTATTTATTGGAATTAAGATAAAAATATTAATTACGTTACACAAAATATAAGTGTAAAGTAACTTATTTGTTTATTCATTAAAACAAAAACAATTTTTAAAATACACTTTTGTTGTATTTTTATATGATTTGATTTTTATTTGTTTAATAGAATCTATCGTTTGAAAATTGAACAAATCTGCCAACGACTAACGGTATAACCTTAGTATATTAATAATTCACTTAGGCGCTCCGCCCACTGAGGCAACTGAAAACCAACTAAAACCGGCTTTTTCTCTGTCTTGATTGGTCAAAAAGCTTGTTTAACCATAGACGAACTACGAGACAGCTGACAGCTAGCAACTAGAAATAGCCGCCCGGGGCAATGAGCAGTGACAGTCGCAAGATGGTCGCAAGTCACCGCTTGCGTTACCATTGACAACGGGGTTTTGTGTGATTGTGTAGTGTGCGGGCCATCACATTGTCATACAAAGACAGTTGGCAGTTGAGAGTTTTCAGTTGCCTGAGTGGGCGGAGGCGCTTAGTTTTTCAAAATTTTAAAACTATGAAACAGATAAAATAACAATCTTTCAAAATCAATTTATGTTTTTTTTGTAAAAAAGAGTCAATACTGGTTATACCTCTCGCAGTCCGCAGTCCCCCCGGCGGCTCCGGATATTTGATGCGATTTTGCCCCTTATGTATAAAGAAATTGTATGAAGAACAAGGTCATAATTGTTTGGGCCATTCTTTCTTTTCTTTTCTTTTTTTTTAAAAGAAAGACAAACATTCGCGGATTACGAATATCCCAACATTTGAAAATCTCCTAATACAACTATTCTCGTTGTTGACATAACAAAATACTGGATAGCATTTAGCCACTCCGAAAAATTCAAATTAATTGCCAATGACGCGCCGGGCACCAAAGATGGCGGACAAAATGGCTGCCGCTTGATAATATGAACGCTGTCATATTCAAAGTCTATATTTATTCATTTTTTTATACAAATAATGTGGAAAGCATAGATTTGAGTGATTATTAGGAAGTTCCTTTTATCTACATTATTTTGATGTAATTTTTGTAATATATCACAAAAGAAATGTTATAAAAATTGAATTCCTAAGAACGGTGAGAACTGTCAAATATTTTACATCGTATTGAAAAAATATATTTTTTGTATGCTGGCTTTCAACAAGTTAAGTCTTTCAATAAGCATCCCATAAGTACTGGAGAAAACTGATCCCAGCACTTATAAATAACGAATGTCTCTACACTCTGGAGAGAACAAAAAAGATATTTCAGTAACCATTTTTTCTTGAATTTCGAGGGATTCGTAGCTTTGTTAAGTAACCTTTCCAACCTTTTACAAATAACTTCGCTTAAAAGCGATGAAAGCTACACGTAATGTCACAAAAAAAAAACATTTTCGATAAGTATATTGTGGCCATAAAGCAATTGAGCCCAGCAAACATGATACCAATTCAATGAAATATCGACAACCCGCACCCATTCGCCATAAAGCTAGTTTTTTTATCAAATGCCCGCTTTCCTCGCGAATGATGCATGACCTTTCTTTGGTCAAAATATGATATTAAGTATAATGTATGGTATTTTTTAACCCGTGTAAACCACTCCTCGAATACTATCGACGCTACTAAGGCAAAATGCAGTGTCTCAAATTTAGACATTTTAAAAACTGGAAAATTTATTTACTTATTTCTGTTTTAATTCGATTATTTTGATTTTCGTCTGTTTTTTTAATTTGTGTGTACTTAACGTTTCCGTTTCAAGATGGTGGTCATTTTAATGGTTCTATAAAACATATTTTTCAAAGCTGGAGTCGTCGTGTTTGTTTGAACTTTCTTATTAGCATTTTTCAATGTTAACCACTGTACCTTCCAGCCTGTAAAAAGTTTAAAAAAAGAATTGTCATTGAGGCAGTGACATTTCTTTTGACAATTTGTGTAATTAGCTTGTCTAAGAATCTGGAGGTCGCGGGTTTAAATCCCGGCGTGCGAAAGTAAATTTTATTCGATTAATTAGTGGTCTTTCACAATTTATTAATTAAAAATAATATGTAGTATTTTTTGGCACGTTAACTTTGTTAATAATTTTTGTACCTACCGCTCTCTAGTGAAATACAACTATTCAGAATCGAAACGGTGATTGAGATGGCTTAAGATGTGTTTTGAGACCGCATTTGAATAGCCAGGTACTTCTACCATGCAGTTGGTAATGCTTTCTCAGAAGTAGTAGACATGTTCAACTGCACGGAATAGCTATACAAAAATAATACACATACAAAAAGGCTATAATAACATTCCTCAATAAATCAATATTAGCACAATACCTACTATTCTCCTGCATGGGTTCCACGTAATTTGATTATCATATTATACCTCAAGAGTTCCATAAAATTTCATGTAATTCACATGTTTTGTAAATGCCCTTTTAGGCGGATATTCATATAAATAAATGAAAACCTACCGTACCATCATCCTCTACCCCATCCACTTCCCCTCCCCGCTACCTTTAGACTCACAACATACCCCATTTGGGGATGCCATAGTCTCACAGCCTGCAGACGGCTTGGAGATGCTTGTGCGATACATATAAAAATATATACGTGAGCCACTCGAGCATTGGTGTTGAGTTTTTGATTTGGCCATTCTATTTAATTAATATAATTCCTCAAAATGTTAATATGGAAACATATAAACTGTTAACTGCGGTTTAAAGCTAAAGAATCCACCTAGATTTCACCGTTTATCCCATTTTTATAGGTTCGTTAAATATGGTCCAATTTTGGACCGATATCAATCGCAGAAAAATAAATGCCGTCCAAACTTGGACCCAAATCGCTCCAGTGGTTAGGGTTACTTCCTTTTATCACTTGAGCGTCAGTATAACATGTACACCAGGGTGGCTGGTTTCTCCTTCGTTTATTATTCCCTTATCGTAACCGCGCAGGGGTCGGGTTGCTGGCCTTTGGGTACGCCACACACCACTCTGTGATACAATATAATCTTATGTGTGCTTCTGCGTTTTGTAGGTATTTCTCAGATTTTGTTGCTTACGAGGAAAACAGTGGATACTCATTTCGCTTACTTTATTATTATTATTATTTCACTGACATTTTACAATTTTCCAATAATTGTTATCATCATCATAATTTCTGTTTTAAGGAAGGAAGGAATGGCAAAAGACCAAACACGATCATAACCACAATATATTTATTCCTCATTGTTTTCTCATGAGAGTTCATCATAATATATATATTTTTTTAAATTATTTTTCGGGAAATCGACAGTTTACAGTTTTTTAGTTGTACATGAATATATCCAAAATTAAACCAATTAAGGATTTACTCCTTGTGGCTTTGCCTCTAATAAGACAGCATGATAACTATGATAAGGAATAAAAAATAATTATATTTATAAGAAAGGAATATGAAGCCATAGCTATGAAGAGTCTCCTACTGCTACCAAGCGTCTTTTTTTTTACATTAGCTCAAGAGGAAGCTCCTTTAGAAGGCCTTGTGGTAATCTCGTATATGGTACATGTAAAATGAAAAAATAAAACTTAATACAAGTTCGTGTGGAAAGATGAATGTTATCGAATCTGACTTGAATAGAAAATGAATTGCTCTTTTTAAAAAGAAAAAATATCGTTCGATTTTGATAATGTCTCCGAAATAAATTCTCTAGTAGTTTTTCAATCACAAGCAAGTTAAACATTGTTTAAAAAAATCCTAAATGATTTATATTAAAGTTTTAGAAAAAATCCAGCCTACGTACCTTCCAAAGTAACCTCCATTTTTTAAAATAGAAACAAAACACTTCACTGACAAACAACCTTAATGCGCGGCGAAAAGTGAATAAAAGTAACTGCTTGAAATGAAAATCAGGTTCTGTGCAGATAATATCTTATCTTATATCTTATATATGTACCTACATATATAAAAATGAATCCCTTTTCCCTTTGTCACTCCAGAACTCCAGAACGACTTTACCTATTTCATTCATCTTTTTTTTAAAGTTTTCTAATAGTTTTTAGAAGGTTCTTACGGAAAGAAAAACTAAGATAATTTCAGAAAACTTAACGACTATTTTTACTTCGTACGTTTGACAGTTCGAGCTTTTGATATATTTAGAGATATTTCCTATACTATTCATCCGATTGCGATAAAAAAAATTGGTGAGTTGTTGTGGACAGGCCCGTGAAGGTTTTCTATATTGGTGAGTTCTGTAGTAATAAAAATGCAAAAAAAATTGTAATAGGGCACACGCGAGTTGTTTGAAAAAAGAAGTGTGTTTTATAAAATTTAGCGGCTGGGAAAAATGGCGGGAGGGGGAGGAGAACCCGGGAGGGGTGGAGGGTAATGAAGGAGTGGTGGTCCGCGGGTGGGTGGATGAGGGAGGGAGAAGGCGGAGAAGGTGGAAGGGGAATTCGTAAGAGGGGATGTTCGCGAGAACGGTGACAATGGAAGAGAGGAGGGGGAATGCGGGGAAGGTGAAAAGAGAACGCGGAAGGGGAAGGGGACAAGGGCGTGGAAGATGTGGTAGAAGGGGAACGGGGACGAATGGGAAAGGACACGCAGGGAGAAACAATTTATTTATTTAAGTGGCATTGCAACGCATGCCGGGTATCAGCTAGTTATTTATAAACTAATTTATCTGACTTTGAGTATCGAGTTGATATTGAGTAACCCCTGCATAAATAAACTCAATGTAAAATGCATTTGTTGCACTGACTACCTGGTAAAACCCCCATGACGTCATCGTTTAAGAATTCCAGTGTGATTTACATACCTCTTGCTTGTATGGGATGGTTCATAGTACAGCGATACCCATATCCACCTCCCGAATAGGAGCCATTGTACTGTTGCATCACCGATTGGGCTATGTTGTTAGACTGAAGGTAGTGGGGAGGAGAAGAAGATGAGGTAGAAGAAGGTGGGGAAGTACCCGGCTATTGGTTACCATGCACGGCTAAAGCTAATTCAATCAACCGTTTCGATTCTCTTTTATTTTTTTATTAAATAAAACATACAACGAAGTTGCATTCCAATGAGTTATCAAAACTCATTAAGGGATCGCCAATTGGTACTTTTGAAAAGTTTAACCCTATCCAACCCAATATAGACCAATATTATGAGTGGTGTTCTTTCACAAGGGCAATACTGGAAGTATCTACTACTTTGTCATTGAGCCTTAGCATTATTCAAGTGTCCTTGTGTTAAAAAGTATCTATTTGACTTACAATCTAACGTTGGTTTTTTTCTGTTTTCTTACAGGTGAGTGTACATGCTGTCTATCTTTTCCAAAATTGCACGTGACAATTTGACGGGGAGTTTCAAGGTTGTATACATTTTTGTAAATCAGTGATAAGCCTAAAACTTTATTGTGCCCTTTAAGGAGTACATCTGTATCTTATGTTGTCTTCTTCTTCGTAAACCTTCTGAAATCAAATCCTGGACATAAGTCTTCTTGAAAAGTGTCCAGTTTTGCCTATCCATGATGGCTCTCATTCGTAGATACTAGAAACAGAGGAAGATATGGCATGATGTCATGCCGAGTGTCACCGAGCTACTACCAAACTGCATGGACCATCAACGCGATGTAACCGATGACAGTTAAGCGTTTGGCGTAGTGCAAGGTATAGCTATAAACGAAGATAGCTATTTGCAATAGTATGGGTGAATGACGTTGGCGACACGTGTTGTTCGCGCGCTTTCATAGTAATAATACTTCATTACCCATCTCACTTGTTTCTTTTATCTGTGCTCTCACCCATCAAAAGCTGGCAGAAACCTTTGGGTCCATCTCGTCTGCAGGTGACCTCTGCTTATATTATTTCTTTTTCTGTTTTCTGTTAACAGTGTGCTACCTGTCTAGTATCGCCCCATTATTACTCCCCTAGTAATAGCAAAATTTTAATTCAAAATATTATTCTAGTTTGCATACTTAATAAACTCTTAAATATGTTATTTTGCTTTTCATCGTTTATTGATTTTACCAATACAGTTACAAAATTCGATTCTCCTATTAAACAGGCTTTTAATTCAATTTCTTCATCAATTCAATTTCGCTGTTAACAAAGAGCCAATAAATTGCAAACTTTTTCAATACATTCCGATGAACAATAACGAAGTAAGACGATAATAATATTTCCCAACTTTATCCGGCGCTAACAAAAATCCAATTTATAATATCGAAATTTTTTCATCTCCTCGCAAACAATGTGGAAAAGAATTTTTGACAATCGCGACAAAGACTAGGTAACTTAATCAAGGACTTGAAATATCCTAGTAGGTATCTTAGGGGGCACATAGTCAGGGTTAGAATATCACTAAACATCGATGCGTCTGTACTACGATGTTTGAAAATCAATATCGTTGTTAGGAAATTTCGGTTTAAGTTTTTACTTTCTTTACTTTCTGGACGTTAAAAATGAGCACTTCGTTTAACGTCGACAAACTTTTATGATTTATTTGAATGGTATAAAAGGTTTTTGAAAAATTGAATTTAATGGAGTTAGTTGTGACTAGTTATGCAATGTTCCCGTCGCAGGTCGATATTACTGTATTCTAGAACATTTTTAGTAATTCTATGAAGAATTTCTACATCTGTCACCCTATACCTATATCCAGTGCTTTGTTTTGTGCCCATGATCCCGAATCATACAGAAAAATATAGTTTAGAAGACATGTTTTGTTTGGTTCCATGTCAACTCAAAATCAATTCATCTGCAATCTTAAATTTTGTCTTATAATTAAATTTCCCAACAATGCTGATTTCAGAGTTACCTAGTGTTTTTTACATTAACTCCACAGAGGATTAAATAATTTCCCTCAGGGCCTAAATCATTTTTGAAGATGCTGGGTGGAGGGTCTTTTTGAACAGAGGAAGGAGTGAACGTGGGTCTTGAGCCTTACATTGCAGGACGGAGGAAACGCATAGGCCGGCAAATCGATCCACATCCGAACTGTTGAACTCAAGAACGAGGCGTAGCAGCGACCCGTTATCACGTGACAAATGTCAACCGAATGTACAAAAGTTAAGCGCTTGTTTGGCGTGTTTACCGACTATGCACCGGTGCCGAGGAGATCAATGACGATAGTTTCACGAAGCACCTTCCATTGAAATACCGGTAGAACAAGGATAGCATTCCATCCCAACGGGAGAATCTATGACACAAATAATGTAGTAATTACCCCACGGTTTTATTTTATTAATCCGACCACCACAACATGGGCATGTGCCTAGAGCATAGTGGTCGAAAAATCCTCAATTCATGTAACAAACAATTCAAACAAAGACAACTTAAAAAAAAAAAATATTGTAGTATCAAACATCGATTTCGATATATATCGTAAAGCATCAACGATAGTTAAGTAACAACCCTACTACTAGGTATGCCCCAACCCCCAACCAACCCTTTGTGGCAACTTTGGGGGGTGTGCTTCCGTTTTAAAGAGACTTTTACGGAATAATATAAACCGGCAAAAGCCTTTTTTTGCATCCCTTTTCGTCACCGGTTGAAATGAATGATTAAAGCATTTGCTAATTTTCGCTTTGACAAAGATTTTGGTCGCTTTTTGACGGGGGCGAGTTTTTCACAGTTTTTAATTAAATTTCGGGTCTTTTAAAGTTATTTTTGTGTTATATATATTTATCATTGGGAGTTGCGAGACATTTTTTAATATTGTTTTGTTTTTATAAAGCTTTTCTTTTTTAAATTATAATGCTCCTACTTATATTCTCATTGCTTTTAAATTATGAAAAGGGCTTTATTTGGAAAAAATGTAATTTTATACAAGAATTTTTTAACTTTTGTTAATGGTCTGTTAGCGCCTCCGCCCACTCAGGCAACTGAAAACTCTCAACTGCCAACTGTCTTTGTATGACAATGTGATGGCCCGCACACAAACACAATCACACAAAACCCCGTTGTCAATGGTAACGCAAGCGGTGACTTGCGACTTGGCCGGCCATTGATAGTTGCCAGCTGGCAGCTGATTGTTCTTCGTCTGTGGTTAACCAAGCTTTTTGACCAATCAAGACAGAAAAAACAGCCGGTTTTAGTTGGTTTTCAGTTGCCTCAGTGGGCGGAGCGCCTTAGAAATATACCTACATCGATATCAACAATTTTTATAATGCAAAGGTTTGCGGGTTAAGTTTTCCTCCAATCGTTAAAAAATTCCCATCGTCGAATTCACGAACTACAATTTGTATTTAATGAAAATTTTATTGAAAATTAGTGTTTGCTTCGTGGAATAAGGTATCTTTCATTTGTGTTTAATTCCTAAATAATTGAATTTGTATTTCATAAGCTTTGTAAAATATGCTAGTTGGTATATTGCATTGTTTGTGGGGTGGGGCTTTGTAAGGAAAGAAAGGAGAGGAAGTACTGGGAAGGAAAAATGTTATGAGTAGTGCGAGTGAATCCGGCTGGAGAGGTCGAAGGGCCTCCCTCAACCAGTCTCTCTCGATCCGGCCCGCCAATCCGCCGCCAAGACCCGGTCAAACACAAACACCCCATGATCACGGGCACCCCTGTTAAGTCACCGGCCGTTGCGAACCACATGGTGCGAACTATGGCAGAAGTGTCGGTTTTCCAATAAATCGTTTCCGGGGCGGCGGTACCCATACCCGTTTCCCAAATTAAAATGTACTATTTATGTATCAGTGGTGTACGTTGCTCTATGACCAAAGGTAGGTTTTGTGTTGATTTACATGTTCGGGTATGAATTTATCGTGTATTTATATATTTGAAAATGACCGTTTTATTACCTTCCGTCTTTTGCGGTATAAACGAATTAAATTAACTTTCTGAAAAATACACTTTGATGCGGAATTTGTCGCTCTTTTAAAACCTTTACAATTGTTTTTATGGTTTGTTTTCCTTACACCGAGTTGTTCCGTGGAAATTCATAAATATGTAAAATTTGTTTAAAAGTTGAAACGGACTATTAAATAATTATATTATTATAATAATAGTTTTATTGTCGTCATTTAACGGGAACCTTTTAACTGTCAAAAAGAAACAAAATGGCGCTGAATGGCGATTTGATGACTTTAACACACGTGACTTTCTGCGTAACAACTGGGTCTTAGTGTAGGCGCGGCTTTTCAGGCTTTGTGGACTGCACAACTGCACTCTACGAAAAACTAAATAACATCATATTACATTGAGTGTTGGTACAAAAAAAGTTCAGTGTTTTTATGAAGAAAATTTTACCCCCTCAACTGGTAAATGAAATGAAAATATTGACGATATCTCTTACATATCTCCCTTTTCTCCCCTTTCATCAACGAACCGATAATGTCGTCTAGTGAAACCACTCAAAAACTGCTTCTTTAAAACGCCTTCTTCGTAAGCTGCACAGGCGAAAAATTCTGCCTACGAGAGATGTGGTTTGACTTGAAACTTACGTAATAATTATGAAAATCATAGTTTATTATAAAATTTGGTTTTATCTTTTTGAAGACGAAGATGATACTAATAATCTAAACGAAAATGTGATAAAGTATTATAAACAGAAAATAAAAGATAACGGTCGCAATTGGGACTCGAACCCGAACCCGAACCCAGACACGAACCCGGAACCTCTCGTTTTAGCGCGACAAACGCCTTACCAATTTATTTATTTATTTTTTCATGTTCTCCATAAAACAGTTATACACCAATATATCATGAAGAAGATTATAAATTACAAAGTACACAAGGGCAGTTTTACTACTTAGTGACATGTGCTAAAAGATAGTTGCTGAACTGTCTGAAAGTGACATTGAAAATGTCGATGGTCAATGCAGAATCGTTAAGCAGTTGAGTCGCTCTGATAGGTAGAAGTCCTATCTTCTTATCTTGTGTACTTTGTAATTTATAATCTTCTCCATGATATATTGGTGTATAACTGTTTTATGGAGAACATGAAAAAATAAATAAACCCTTATTAAATAACTTTAGTCCGCCTCGGCACAGGACCCAGGAGGAGGACTAAGAAATACCATATATGTACTTAAATTCGCCATTATATTTTGTGTGTACAATAAATTATATATTCGCTAAAATAAATAAAAATAAATTAAGTTCTGCTAGGTTTATTAATTATTATTTTTACACTGACGTAAAAGTCGGACCGGGAATGGAGTTTTCATGACAAAGTTTGATTCTTACCTGTGGCATACTACAGGTGTCTTGCACACTCAAAGAAATACTTATTTCACCGTGCTTTCGCTGGCTGAGCAATATCTCCCCAGCCCGGAATATGCATCATTTATCTCGTAAACGAATCTATAAAACTTTCCCAGCCTCCAGCGGCGCCTTTGTGTCTGTCTGGAGGACTAAGGAAGTTTCTCCATCCAGAAAGTTGGATAGATTTCAATCTGCTCTCCAGATCCATCGCATTCTTTCCTCGCCCAGGAGTATATTTACAAAGCCTCTTCCATTTCAATAACGGTGACGACTTAAATTTTCGTTATGCTAAATCATCTACTATTTGCAGATAGGATGGGCCGCAATACAATTCGGTCTTTTAGACTATTTTAATTTAGTAGGTTTGACATTTCGCGCGTTTGATATATTTATCAATATTTTCTATTTATTCATGCGATTGCAATAAAAAGTTGGTGGGTGGTTGTGGACATGCCCGTTTTCTATATAGCAATATTTCTATATAGGTGAGTTCTGGGCTAAAAAAAAATGCAATAGGGCACACGCGAGTTTTTTGAAAAATCAGTGTATTTTATGGGATTTAAAGGCAGGATAAATAGCGGGAGGGGAATGAAGGAGGGGTGGTTCGTGGGAGGGGTACGATGGAAGGGGGAAGGCAGAGGTGGAAGGGGAATTCATGTGGAGGGAGGTTAGTGAGGAAATGGCGTGAGGGGTAAGGAGAGGGGAATGAAGGAGGGGTGGTTCGCGGGAGGATGGACGAGGAAAGGGGGGAGGGCGAACAGGTGAAAGGGGAATTCGTAAGACGGAGAGGTTCTAGAGAAGGGGGACAACGGGAGAGGGGAGGGGGAACGCAAGAAAGGGAACACGGAAAGGAATGGGGAGGAGGGTGGGGAAGGTAGCGGAAGGGGGACGGGGACGAATGAGAAGGACACGCAGGGAGAAACAATTTCTTTATTTAAGTGACAAAACGACGCATGCCGGGTATCGGTCAGTTACAAATAAAAAACAATAATATTATTGAGTTTAATGAAACTCATTTCGTGAAAGACAACATTATATAATTAAAAGAAAATTATGGGTAAATAGGGGGAAGTTATGATTTTTTATATGTTATATGTGATGAAGGCCCAATGAAAAATCCAAATTTTGGGCTTTGTCTTATCTCAAGATCTTTATCGAAAATAAATAAATAAATTTAAAAAAAAAACTGCTTTCTTTGCAATTTTCGAGCTTTGTTCAGTTATTGTCCATTTTCACCTTTGAACTAATTTTTCCGTATTGGGCTGCATATATTTTTTAAGGTAAACTAAATTTGCTACAATTTGAGATCAAACCAGTCTCCGAGGACTTATAAGGAATTGCCTTTGCCGAAAAATTAATCCTTAAAAGTGAAAAAATAAGAAAAATAATTTGTGCATTTTTTTGGATATTTGACTAAGATCCGAAAGTCTGCCAATGTCCTTTTTTTCACTATGCCCCGTCGTGTACAACGTAGCAAAAAAAAAAAACAGATCCACCCCATTTGATGCAAGGAATGATTTTTAAATTTACTGTACCTACGTTGTTATAGGCTTTGTAAATACGCCACCCTGGGTTGCTCTTTTCGTCGAGAATAGGGGTAGTTGCTAGCATTCTCATTGTCACTGGGGCACATTGTCATTGACTGGGATGCAATGTCACTGAGACATATTGTCACTTTTTGTTCGTGTTTCCTTTAAAAAAATGTAATTCCTTCTGTTTAATTTTTTTTTACAATGTTGTGATCCGTACAGCAAAACAAAATATACATACTAAATATCGTCGTTGCATATAGAATATGAACTATGTGAGACTGAGTACTTTCTGAGATAATAGATAAAAACTGTTAAAAAAAATAACAAAATGGAGAATAACAATTCTATTTATGGACAAAGTAGGAAAAATATATTTCGTTCATGGTAAGAATATATTTATGGCAAACATTAATAATTATTTTATGCCAGAAAATTGAATTTTAACCCGTTTTTCTCACATGCTCCATATTTTATGCACTGTTTTTTTCACATGCTTCATATATACAGTTTTCTTTATAATTTTAAATACTATAATAATGTCAAAATATTTCATTTAAATTATTCAAATTTGACAACTAGGCATCCCAAAATGATGTTAATTTATTGTGTACTATTTTGATTGTCCTCTCATGGTTTATTTTCTACCGCCTTAAATATTTGATATTTTTACATGGCTCATAATGTAGAAGATGGAGAAAAAAAAGAGAAAAATAACTGTATATTTAACTAATTTTCGTCAAAATCGTCACATTGTTCATATTAAATATGCAAGGACGATATACAGAAAAGTTGGACGCGCTTAATATGCAATTTTATTTTATTTTTTTAAACACTGTTTATCAGTGTTTAAACTATGATTTTCAAACAAAAATCACGTGATTTTTAATTAATTAGTGGATTATCATCAACTGTTTCCCACTGTGTATTGTATATATCAAATATCATATTGTATATATCAAGTATCAAATAGTATATTCTGTATATTTTCGAAAAAATTGAACCACATTGCGTCAGCCTTATGGTCCGGCAATCAACATAATATTGATTTTCACAGGGTATAAATGTACGAGGGTCAGTCAAAAACTAATGCCTCCTTTTTTTCTGCTTGAATAAAGTTAATCAAGTAAAATTTTGAAGTTGGCGCTATTCCTCCAACCTTCTTCTACAATCTACTGCAGTAGTAACTTTCTGCGTCAGCAGGTGGCAGGACTGAAGTCGCTTGCAAAATGGCCGACATCGGTGATCGTATTAGACTATGATTGAATTCTTGAATGCAGAAGGTTAGACGCCCATTCGCAATCATGAAAGACTGAAAAATGTGTACGGTGATGCAATAGTGGATGTGTGCACTGTTAGACGATGGGTTCGTCGCTGTAACGAAGCTGAAGGGCAAACGCCGTTGGCTGACGAAAACGGAGCGGTAGGCGGTTAACCGCAGTGACTCCTTGCAACATTCAGCAAGTCGATGGCATCATTCGTGGTGACCGCCGGATAACTACAGATGAATTATGACGCATTCTCTCCTGCAGTAAAGGGAATGTGATGTGAA
Source organism: Limnephilus auricula (assembly GCA_951813805.1). NCBI lineage: Eukaryota > Metazoa > Arthropoda > Insecta > Trichoptera > Limnephilidae > Limnephilus > Limnephilus auricula. The sequence continues at coordinate 6,423,856 of OX638417.1, forward strand.
GCTCATCGTGAGATTCACTTTGAAAATACGGAGGCCATGAAAACTTCCGTGCGGCAATGTCCTATATAGGAAGCAGGACTGTGCTTTTTACTACACTGGAATACATGCCCTTGTTAAAAAATGGACCAAAACTGTGGAAACGAACGAAGATTATATTGAAAAGTGACAAATTAGTCGTCAAAATAGTTGTTTTTATGTGTAATTGCATTTTAATTTCTTGATAATTAAAAGGAGAAAAATTGGAGGTATTACTTTTTGACTGACCCTTATAAAATGAAATTAGCCAGATGTATGTATAGTTTGCCAAGACAGAGGCGTGGCACTCCGCTTCGTCTGCCTGCCCCTGCGTGGAACCAGCCCATTGGTCAGTCAGTCCATTCGACTTGAATAATTTTGACAGGCCGATGGGAGTATATCAAATTAGTTAGTATCTAAACGGAATAGTAGTTGACATGGCAAGGTGCCAAATGCTCTCATTAAAGCGATGTTAACATACGTAATAGGAGGTACAAATTAGAGTGTTATCGTAAAACACAGCGTGCTTCAATAAGAAAGTTTAGTCCATTTTTTTTATCAACGTTCACATTCAAACTTAAATACCTACTAGTTTTTTTTTTGTAACTTCGTTTTCATAATTAATTTAATTCTACAAGTTTGAATTTTATTAAGCCCGCCAAAACGCCAGGAAAGCGGCGGGAGTGTTTGTGACGTCATATGTACCCTTGTTGTTCACATTCAAACTTAATACCCGCTAGTTTTTTTTTTAAATTTCGTTTTCATAATTAAATTAATTCTACAAGTTTGAATTTTATTAAGCTCTCCAAAACGCCTGGAAAGCGGCGGGAGTGTGTGTGACGTCATGGACACGAAAGGGACAATGCACTGACACCTAACTAAAATGGAGGTTTTGCATTCCCCACTTTTCTCCTCCAAAAGTGGACTGATTTTCAATTTTTTTTTACCAACTACATAAGAAAAAACTATTCTATGTCTGTACGTTTTTTAATTAAAAAAGTTTTTTTTTTAAAAAAACATTGTCTGGTTTGTATACTGAACATCTTTTGACGGCGTTTAAACCAGTCAATTTTATTGATTTTTGGAAGGTCATAACTTCTATAAAAGGTAACTTATCAAAAAAAACAAAAAGTACCGACACGCTAGTAGTTGATATCTATTTTATGCAAAAACAATATTTTCTCTAGTGTTAAAATCCAGAGAGATAAATAGGGAATACGTTTGTATGGAAAAATCACCGCCGGGTATCCTCTTAATATGGACTAAAGAAAAAAAAATTGTAGATAGAAGTTCACGACTACTAATCAATGCAGTTACCGGAATTTCGAAAAAAATGCTATGCCGGCCTCTATGTTTCCTTCCTCCTCCCTCTTTAAGACCCATATTCGCTCCTTCATCTCCTCAAAAAGACCCACCATATAGGTCCTTCCACACGGGGAAACTATTTTCCTCAAAGCCCTCTGCGTGGAGTAATTAATGCAACAAAAGTAAAAAAAAGAATTATGTAAATTTAAATTAGCTTTTTTATGCTACATTTAGTATAAATTTCCCAACACTAGGAATTCACAGTTATTAGACATTCACATTACATCATCTCTGCCTACCCGTGCGGCGAAATGGGGTCTTGCTTAGTAAGTTATTTAGCATCAAGCATCCACTGGTCACTATATTCGTTTTATTTCACATTTACCTTGTTAAATCTCTATAATCACTGAAGTGACAGAGCAATTAAAATAATTTTTCTCGGATTGCTAAAGGAAATTTTTCCGCCCACATTAAAAAAATCATAACTCCGAATTTGAATATGGAGACATACACACTGATTATAGTTCTATGTAGCCAATAAATTCCCCCATCTTTTAACTACTATCACATATTTGTAGGATTTATAAAAAAATATATAATAAAATCTTAAACCTTAAAACATTTTAAATTATCTGGAGAATATTTATTTTGTTATATTTTGAATGTACAATGTATTATATAGTCGTTTTAATAATTTTTTTTTTTTTTAATTTGACACATTTTGGCAACAAAGCAATCCGAAGTTTTGGAAATAGTGCCATAATGTGTCAAAAAGCTCTCGAGTGGTTATTTAAGTACATTATATTATAAAATCCTATACCAATTTGTTGTTGTTTTTCAATGTAGCATGTAGACAGGGTTGGGCAAAATACATGCTTTGCTGTAATTAATCCTTCAGGCCTCGGGCATATTTTGTCAGAAGGTGAAAATATTTCCGCTTTACATTAAAATGAAAATAAATAGAATATTTCTGAACGTATCCGAAAACTAAAAACTGTTTTTGAAAGGTGATGAAATACACCTTCAAATTTTATAATTAAAAATAAACATCATTTTTGGAATATAAAAATTAGAACATAAAGTAGTTTTAAAAAATGTTTGTAAAATGGCTCAGCTTTAAGTGTTTTTACCATAAATTTCAAATAAAAAATCTTATTAGACAAATGTCTTATTAACGTTATCGTGACTTGACTTTTTGTCGTTAAATTAATATAAAATAAAAAATCCGTAATTTTCATTATTTTTCCAAGTAGCGGTCGGAAGCTTTGGTTTCATAAAGGTTGTACTTTTGAATTATTTTTTGTTTAACTTTTAGATTTGAATCTAAAGCGTATTATTTTCTCTTTCTAACACCATTTACATTTTATTTCACACCATGATAGTAAAGGAGATACCACTATTTCTAAGAGACTACTCATATAGTTACCAAAAGCGAACAAATAGTCCGAAGGGTTAAAAATTTTGTTTAATTTAACTGATGTTGGACAGACGCGCAAGTCATTAAAATTCCTCATTTGGAATGCTCTCCAATAAATAATAATGGTATCATTGGTTTTTATGATCAATTTGAATTAGACATTTTCCACTTAAGTTGTGGCCCGCGCCGCGCGCTCCTGACGGGTAGGCAGATAAACATGTATTTTTCAAGTCGAAAGCAAGCCAGACACGAATTGGATTGCGTAAAAACATACATACTGAAAAATAGCTGGTTACTGTGGAGTGGAAAAGTAGCGTTGGATTCGTTGGAGGACTCTATGATTCAAAACCAAGTTTGTGATTATCATCTACTTTATTTATATCTTTTATTTTTTTGTTCTCTGTGCGCCAAGGGGCAGGAGTTGATGGGTTTCGTTTGAATTGTATATCAAGGTGATTCTATATGGTTTAGAAGGAAGAAGCAAGGCAAGGAATCTAGCTTCGAAAAGTCTGTTGCGGTAAAAACCTCGACACCATATTGTTTGTGTCGAGGATGTTTGGGCAAAAACGATATTCAGGGTGATTTGTTTTTACGATACAGCCGGCCTCTCTCGGGATTCATATCATCTTTCGAGATGCTGTGTGGAATGTCTTCTCAAGTAAATAAAGGAGAGGATGTTTTGGGAAGTAAAAAGGTATGAGTGGTGTTTGGTAGTCAAAGGTATAAGGCTCTGTGTGTTCAGGAGTGTCGAATCCAAAGAATCCGTCCACACCGCTGCGGTGGGTTGAAAGACACCAGCTGGAGAGTCTCCGCAAGCCGACCAGTCAAAGGTTCTCCGAAAGCCGACCCCTCCCGAACCGACCCGCCACGCAGCTGGCGGGCAAGCGCATCCACCGCCAAGGCCTGAATACAATAATAATTACAATAAAATTCTCTTTAAAAATATTAAATCAGCCACTGCTCGTCATTGCTAAGATTGATATTATGTACATTCAAATTGTTAAATTTGGAGGTAAGATATTTTATAAATTGGTTTTGATTGCGTTCTACGCTGTGGGTGTATGTGGATCCCAAATTGTCGAAGCATATTCCAGTGTACTTCTGACTAATGCTAAACATATCTTTAAGATTGTGCATACATGTATCCAATTTAATTCTTATATCCGTCCATAGAACATCCATTTTTCTGCTCTGAATTTTTAATATAGGAAGAAATTCAAGCGTACGAGTACAGAGAAAAAGCTTTATGCGTTACTCAGTTCTTTTTGGTTCGAAGGTAGGGTATGGGGTTTAGGCCCGCAGCACACGAGCTCGTTATTATTTTAGGGAAGGGTCTGTTGAAAATTTGAAGTTTCAGCGCGGTCTGTTTTCGCTGGATAATTGTTTAAGTACTTAAATACGAATGTGAGCCGGAATGAATGGGCTAGGAAAATAACGAAGTTTAAATGGGTTTTCTTTATCTTAATTTTTTTACTTTGATCCCCCTGACGAGAGATGTGTTGTTTTAGTTCCGAATTGATTGTGATGTTATGGTTTTTATGAAACGTGTCCGTTTGTCTCAAATGAAAATCATTATTTTAGATAAATTCATAATGCAAATCCTTATTTTAGATAAATTCATAATGAAAATCAGTTTTTCAAATAAATTCATAATGCATATCCTTATTTTAGATACATTCATAATGAAAATCACCTTTTTAGATGAATTCATAATGCATATCATTATTTTAGATAAATTCATAATGAAAATCACTTTTTTAGATACATTCATAATGCATTTCCTTATTTTAGATAATTTCATAATGAAAATTACACTTTTAGGTGAATTCATAATGCATATCCTTATTTTAGATAAATTCATAATGAAAATCACTTTTTTAGATGAATTCATAGTGCATATCATTATTTTAGATAAATTCATAATGAAAATCACTTTTTTAGATACATTCATAATGCATATCCTTATTTTAGATAAAATTCATAATGAAATTCACTTTTTTAGATAAATTCATAATGCATATCATTATTTTAAATAAATTCATAATGAAATTCACTTTTTTAGATAAATTCATAACGCATTTCCTTATTTTAGATAAATTCATAATGAAAATTATTGTTTTAGATAAATTCATAATGCATAGCATAAATTCATATTGTTTTAGATAATTTCATAATGCATATCATTATTTTAAATAAATTCATAATGAAATTCACTTTTTTAGATAAATTCATAACGCATTTCCTTATTTTAGATAAATTCATAATGAAAATTATTGTTTTAGATAAATTCATAATGCATTTAGATAAATTCGTAATGAAAATCATACTTTTAGATAAATTAATAATGCTTATCCTTATTTTAAATAATTTCATTATGAAAATCCTTTAAGATAAATTCATAATTATTTCTTCGATTTTTGTGAATAAATGCAAGTAAAACTCATCTTGGAAATACTCTAAAAACAAAAATTGTATATAGGTATCTTTTCACTACGCTACAAAAAACCTTTTTTGTAAAATAATTAGAATAAATAAATAAATAATATATCTTCAAACTTCGCAAAATCACTTTGTGGCGTCATTGTTGATTAAATGAAACAAATAACTTTGTATCAACCACTATTATATAATCACAATTACCAAAATTTTAATAATTGTGGTATATAATAGTGGTTGATACAAAGTTATTTGTTTCATTTAAATAAATAATAATTTGACTGCACTAAAACGGGATTCCTGCTAGTTGGGCAGTCAAAACACTTTATAAATAATGTATAATTTATTTTGTATAATCTTTTACTAAATAAAAAAAATGTTTTTAGTGTCCGGTCTACATATGACATAGTTGCCCCCGACTGTTTATTCCCACCCACTGTTGACTCTTCGTACCGGACAATTGATCTCCCGTTAGTTGACCTCCGGATATTGGATGCCCAAAACATTTGACCCCCCCGGACAGTTGATCCCCGGGACTGTTGATCCTCAGGACAGTTGATCCTCAGGGCAGTTGATCCTCAGGACAGTTGATCCTCAGGCCAGTTGATCCTCAGGACAGTTGATCCTCAGGACAGTTGATCCTCAGGACAGTTGATCCTCAGGACAGTTGATCCTCAGGACAGTTGATCCTCAGGACAGTTGATCCTCAGGACAGTTGATCCTCAGTACAGTTGATCCTCAGGACAGTTGATCCTCAGGACAGTTGATCCCCGGGACTGTTGATCCTCAGGACAGTTGATCCTCAGGGCAGTTGATCCTCAGGACAGTTGATCCTCAGGGCAGTTGATCCTCAGGACAGTTGATCCTCAGGACAGTTGATCCTCAGGACAGTTGATCCTCAGGACAGTTGATCCTCAGGACAGTTGATCCTCAGGACAGATGATCCTCAGGACAGTTGATCCTCAGGACAGTTGATCCTCAGGACACTTGATCCCGCTGCTAATTGATCTCTCCTACAGTCGATAAAGAACACTCAGACAACCGAAATTATTATTTTTTGGTATACTTTTTTAGTAACAGAATTCACGAATACTGGTTTGTACGAAAATAAATACTTGGTGGAGGGATTAAATCTTCAATCAGGGGGATGGATTGTCGTGGGATCAAGCGTCAGCCTTATTTCGAACTTCTTTCTCGAACAAATCATCAATTTATTTCATTAACCAGTCGAGTCGCATAGTCTATTAGCGATATCAGTTTTCTTTCGAATCCGTATAGTTAGCAGATACTTTAATAGTACACAACTGCTAACCCTGTACAAATCGCAAGTGCGCCCCACGGTTGAATTTGGCAGCCATCTCTGGTCTGGAGCCCCGATGTTTTTGAAAAACACCCTCGACTCTGTGCAGAAACGGGCGATCCGCTTGATAGATTATCCTGTCTTAACAAACGGATTGCAATCTTTAGAGCACAGGCGTCTATCGTATTTCAATGGAAGATGCTCCGAGGAGCTAGCGTCATTGATCCCCTCGGCACCGGTGCATAGTCGGGAAACACGCCAAACGCGTGCCCAACATATGTACACAGTCGACATTTGTCACATGAGAACGGGACGCTTCTACGACTCGTTTTTGTGTTCCACAGCTCGGCTGTGGAACGGTTTGCCGGGCCTCTGTGTTTCCTCCTTCCTATAACATGGGTCTCTTCAAGACCCACGTTCACTCCTTCCTCTCCTCAAAAAGACCCTCCTCACAGCATCTTCAAAGATGACATAGGCCCTGAGGGAAATTATTTTCCTCAGAGCCTCCTGAGTGGAGTTAATGTAAAAAAAAAAAAATTAGTTCTCACCTCTTTGCGATTATATTTTTTTGTCTAATTATTATCTCCCTTTAAAAACGCCGACACGAAATATTTAAACCTAAAATAAACAGTAGACATATTGTGTTGTTAATTTACTGCCGTTCTATAATATATTATAGGTATGCATCAAGCCGTATAGTCCGTTCTGTGTAGGTACATGTGCGTAGCCGGAATTCCATCCACGCGTATCGTGCTGTGTGTCAAGTATCGGCGGGCGCTAAATATAGCGCGGAATATTCATCTACTCTCCTCTCTGTTCGTAGATCATTGCTTCTTTCTTTGTTCGTCTCGCGTGTGATTGATTGACCGACTCGCGTTCGCCGGTGGAATATACTATACAGGTACAGGATGACCGTTATTTTATGTGTAATATATAATAATATTAATATTTGGATGATTTGTATTTCGCTGTTTATTTGTTAAATGTCGCCTTGAGGGCACTGTACAAATTTATAATATATTTCTACAATCTAAAATACATCTAACAGCAGACTAGACAAACTATTATAACAATTTATGGCTAACAGATTGCATAGTACAAAAAAAATGAAGTTTTTTATTATTTCATTGAAGTAGAAGATAATAATAATAATCTAAATTAAAATATGAAAATGAACAAGACACAGAAAAATCATAAAACATAATGGTCGCAACTGGGACTCGAACCCAGATCTCACGTCTTACCGGGACGGCGCTATACCAATTCAGCTATTGCTATCTATTATGAGACTGTCGTATTTGTCAACTTCATATTTCAAAATTAACAATATTATCTTTGACTAATTTTTCAATTCATATGTCTGTAAATTTTAAGCATGAAAAATAAAACAATAAGTTAGTGACGTTTCCTTGGACAAATTATATAATTCGTTATTTGAAATATAAAATGTTACCTAAAATATAGATTTGTAATTTAATTAAGTACGTTGGCATTTAAATTGATTTCAGGAATTTCGTATTTTTTATTAAATAATTTTTATTGGAAATCTACTTTTTTGGACGCGAGTTGCTACACTTTGTAGACACTCCGCTCAACTGAAACCAAACTAAAACTGGCGGGTTGCTATGGTTTCTAACCAATCTTCTGTCACAGCGCTACTCAATTTTACGATTTCAGCTGTCGTATTGGCGCTGGCGACAAAAAAAACATAAAAAAATCGAAAACTGATAACAAAATTTGCGCAACCATGGCAACCGGGCACCCTGCCAATGGCCGGCCACGGCAACTAGCACGTCGAGTCACTGCTTGCGTTGCCATTGACAATGGGTTTTTTGAGAAGTTGTGCAGTGTGCGGGCCATCACATTGACGTACACAGGATTGCGAGTTGAGTTGCAAACTGTTTTTTTTTTTCAGTTACCCGTGAGCGGTTGCACCTAAGAGTATGGATATTAGAGAGACGGCATGTGAAGTGTGCCCGCGCGCTCCAAGTGTGCCTTTTCGAGAATTTTACCCAAACGGCTTCCATTGGCAGCTGGTTTTTGGCCGTTTAGTACGTTCCGACAGCAGCCATTTTACATGGTGACAGGCAATGTCAGCCGTGTGGGTAAAATTCTCGAAAAGGCACACTTGGAGCGCGCGGGCACACTTCACATGCCGTCTCTCTAATATCCATACTCTTAGGGTTGCACTTATTTACTTACTCGCGAGCTCTTACTTACTTACAACTACTGTTCAAATAACTACTGGTTTTATTTATATATAAAATATTATCATATATTGGTAGAAATCAGTCACTTTGTGGGTTGACATATTTCAGGAAATTAAAACCAAATCTCAAATTTTTAATAATCAGGTAAATGTGTTTAATAGCCCAAATATTAGGGATATTTCCCATAAACTCATAAAAACTCCATTATCCCTTAACATGTCCAAGGACGTTTTGTTACTTTAGATATAATATGGTAACCCATAGTGTACACATTTGTCTCTTATTCTTTAGTACTATGTAAGATTTTAATTTCATGCTTTCTCACTGTTCACATTATTTGGAACTAATGATGCTTGTGTTAAGCGAAACCGGTCGGTATTAATAAATTAAATAATTTCGTGGTTATAAACAAAGTAGTTTTACTTCTTCAATCTTCGCAACATCACTTTGTGACGTTATTTCTAATTAAATGACACAAATAACTTGTTAATAAATTCACGTTCTTATTATCCTGACGAAGAAACCATCTATTGCGAAACATGTCGATAATTGTGATTATGTACTATCTATGGGATGTGTGGGATTGCACTCACCTCCCCACATTCTGAAATAAAGAACTTTTTTACGCACCAGATTTTTCCCATAGGAAAAACTAAACCCTTTGATACACTTTTCCATATAAATGATCATCTAGTAAATCTACGTTATGCAAGTGTATTATAAAGTATAATTAATACAAAACAATACAAGAACAACATGTTAATCTACCAAACTATTAAATGGGAAAATAATTCACCGACTCCAGATATTTTCACATCAGAGGGTTGGGCACGGTGGAATTCCTAATTTGACCGATAAATCTTACAGATCCTCAGTATAAATATTTAAAAATCTTTCGTAATCCTACATGTATTTAAAATGACTGATTTTTGCATTTTTATATACAAATTCTTTGACAAATCTAATATGCCTAAATTTTTAATGAGAGAGCCAGGTATAATGCCAGTAGCCGAAATAACAAATGGTAATAATAATAATTATTATTATTATTAATTATTATTAATTATTATTATGAAAATATTATGTCTTTTTGGAATACAGATTTATTTATCAATTTAAAAGGTAAGAAAATAGTAGTACCGGGCATTTCAATAAAAAGATTATTTTTTCAAGGAGACTCGTTGAGTCCTCTTTGGTTTTGCTTAGCATTAAATCCTCTATCTAAAATGTTAATAAAAAGCAAGTTTGGAATAAAAATTAAGGGAAATATAGGAGAGAGTAGTAAAATTTCGCATCTATTATATATGGCTGATATAAAATTATTTTCAAATTCTGAATCAAATTTAGAGAAAATGATTAAGGTAGTTAAAATTTTTTCAGATGATATTAAAATGACTTTTGGTTTAGATAAATGTAGAACGATCCATATAGAGAAAGGCAAAATTATAGATGGAGATGAGGGTATATTTAGAAATTTCAAAATTAAAAGTATGAAAGGGGATGAGGTTTATAAATACTTAGGATACCCGCAATCGAATAGATTAGATCATACTAGTATTTTTATTTATTTTTTTTATTTAATGACAATACAAATTAAAATGAAAATACAATATAAAGTAAATTAAGAATATAAAGTTAAGTATTTTGTCCTCAGTCCTCCTCACTAGGTATTCCTGTTCCGAGGTTATTAAAAATGATATTAGGTTTAAATTTCAAACTAGGATAAGAAATTTTTTAAAATGCAATCTATCTGCTAAAAATTTAGTAAAGGCAATAAATAGATGGGCAATACCTCTATTAACGTACTCATTTGGTATAATTAAATGGTCTAATACAGATTTAGATAGCTTAGAACGATTAATTAGAACTACGTTAACAAAGTTTAATTGTCATCATCCAAATTCAGCTATAGAACGAATTAATTTACCTAGAAATTTAGGAGGTAGAGGTATAGTCAAAATAACTTCTTTAAAACAAAATCAGGTAGAAATGTTAAGAATTTTTTTCCATAGAAAAGCTAATAGCTCAGAGCTGCATAAAATAATTTGCAAGGCAGACAGAAATATTTCACCTTTAAATTTATATGACGAGAATGCCAACATTTTTATAAATACCAACCAGGAATTATTAGATTCCTGGTCAAATAAAATTATTCACGCAAAACACTTCAATTATCTCAACCAAACGTATGTTGACAAACTTTCGTCAAACAAATGGTTGAGTATTGGAGAGTTGAGCGCAGAAATAGAAGGATTTATGCTTGCTATTCAAGATAGAGTCATTAATACCAAAAATTATAGAAAACATATTATCAAAGATCCAAATCAAATTGATGATTCATGTAGAAAATGTATGGCTTTTCCGGAAACTATAGAACACATTATATCAGGATGTTCTATATTAGCGCCGTCTGAGTATACATTTAGGCACAATCAGGTTTTAAAAATAATTCACCAAAGTTTGGTAATTAAACATAACTTGATTGACTGTCATAATATAGTACCATATTATGAATACGAACCAAATTCATTTTTAGAAAATAATTTCTTTAAAATTTACTATGATAAAACTATACTAACAGACAGACCAATTGGTCATAATAGACCTGATATAGTTTTACATGACAAAATTAAAAAAATAACTTATATCATTGATGTAGCTATTCCAAATTCCTGTAATATTCAAAAATCTGTTTCTGAAAAAATAAAAAAGTATACAGATTTAGGAAATGAAATTAAAAGAATTTGGCATTCTCAGACTATAAAAATATTACCTTTTGTTATTTCGGCTACTGGCATTATACCTAGCTCTCTTATTAAAAATTTAGGCATATTAGATTTGTCAAAGAATTTGTATATAAAAATGCAAAAATCAGTCATTTTAAATACATGTAGAATTACGAAAGATTTTTTAAATATTTATATTGAGGGATCAGTAGGATTTATCGGTCAAATTAGGAATTCCACAGAGCCGAACCCTCTGATATGAAAATATCTGGAGACGGTGAATTATATTCCCATTTAATTGTTTGGTAGATTAACGTGTTGTTCTTTTATTGTTTTGTTGTAATTATACTTATATAATACACTTGCATAACGTGGATTTACTAGATGATCATTTATATGGAAAAGTGTATGAAAGGGTTTAGTTTTTCCTATGGGAATAAGTGGTGGACACCAAGTTATTTGTTTCATTTAATTAAAGTAATTTTATTTCACAATATTATCAAGTCACCCTGTGTCTCGGACAATGTAATAATGTCTGCCGATTGTCGATTTAGAAATTTTTTTTACCGTCCAGTGTTCTGTCGCGATCAAAGAGCATTTACTATTTTTACCAAACTGCCTTCTACCAGCCGACTGATTCACGCTTCAATTAATTAATATATTTGTTTTAAGCAATGATGCGATGATTCATTTGCATTTTGACCGCGGGTTATAAGAATCTTACTACTTAAGAATAAATGTAGTCCGAGATTTCCACTCACAAAAATTGCACTACTTCAATAACATAAAAATGTCTTTAATAAAAGTAATATCCTACCATTAAGATAGACTTCGCTTTTCAGCCCATACAAAAAGGACGCCCGGGAAAAAACACTTTTCTACATCGAAAATTGCACAAAATGGATATATTTTTTTATACTGCCTTCTAGAGGGTGAAAACTATGTCGGTATGTTTTCAAATTTTCGATGCGTTTCGCATTAACGTAAACATTCACTGTCAAACATGTACGATTTATCAAAAAATATTATTTATGGAAAAAGTGCTGCCAACTCAACTCTCATAAAGAATTATAAAATTATAAAAAGCTACCGACGTAGCTTCTTCTTTCTAAAAAAATATATATTTTTTAAAATTTCAATTTCGTCAAAGTTTCGGTGTAGAAAAGTGTATTCTCCATAAACCCCTTTTCGAGCGATTTCTGTAGGTAAATTTGAGCGTTGTCTCATTCGCACATTTCGCATTCGCATGTATTGTAAGTGTGCGTGAGCTTATTGTGAGCGAGACAGAATGACAGACGCTGGTGTTCCGCGTGTGGTTCAAAGTCTATCCTCTTAAATATAAGAAATAGTTCTGTTGGTCGACTAGTTGTACCACTCGTACAAACTACAATGGCACAACATCACTATGTTTATAAGGGAATTAAATTATTCAATCAATTCTTCTTCTTCTTCAATGGCGCTACGGCCCATTTCGAGCCTTGGCCTCGTTTAACATGAGCCTCCATTTAAAATGTGTGTTGTAAAGTACAACATATTGTTTGAAAATCTGCCAACCTTATTATAATTAAGATAAACATATTTTTTCAAATTTTAGAACAAAACTTTACTAGATAAAAGAACAAACTTTCAAAAACAACTTTAGAATAAATTAAATATTTTAAACGACACGTTTAGAATTCGATTTAAAAATGACATATTTCAATGCATATTTCTGGTTTTGTATGGTTATTCCCTCTTAACAATATTATCTTCGACTAATTTTTCCCTGTTACCTAGATTTAAATAAGTTCTAACGATTTGTTTATGATCTAATTACCTGTAAAGTTGTTTAACATTGCGAATTTATGCAGGTGATGTTACAGTCGTTTTTTCCCTATCCGATACGCTTTTTAGTCCAGTTCCGCTCGACTGGAACGAGGCGTTTTTCTCGTCCACAAATAATGAACAATACTAAAGTTACGACTTGAATATTACAATGCAAAGCGTGCTGGGCGTCACACAATGGGTCCATTCTTCAACGAATTTCATGCAGTATGGTATCCGTCTAAAACGTTTCGGTTATTTCTCAATATGTAGGTACTGTACACTGTAGACGTAGACAGTTAGAAATGTGTGGTAACCGCGTCCGTGCGTTCAAAACACAAAATTAAGATCAATTTTTCCTTACTTTTGGTGAATTTTATCAAATTGTGGCGGCTACGTCACGGTCACCCCCCCCCCTCAACATTGCCTCATATATTGTACTGCTGGTACTAACAACGCTCAGTCAATAAACACACCACAAACATAACGTGTACCTAAAGTATATACCCCAAAGTGGTGACCCCGACGTGATCTACAAGTGTGTGTGTGGGAACAATAGAGTGACAAGGAAGTGTAACATTAAACTGCAATAGTACAATATATGAGGCAATGTTGAGGTGGGGTGTGACCGCGACGTAGACGCCACAAAATTTTATAATAACGTATATTTTAAAAATTAAATTCTATTCCGCAGAATTAAACTAGATTTATTATTATTATCCACTGGAGCGACACAATGAATTATAAAAAAGCGGCTTGAGTGCTCGCCACTTTTGAAAACTAATTTTGAAAATTACCCGCCCACTTTAAAAAAATCATTACTCCAAATTAGTGTATGTAAACATATAAACAAATTATAGTGCTATACACCCAATGAATTCAGCTATGACTTAAATTTTTAAAATTGAGAGAAAAATTATTAAAAAATCCTTAAGTGATTTGAAGATTTGAAATTGCCGCCAGTGGATATTTTTAATATCTATATTGAATATTGTTCTACGTTTTTATGTTCTCTGTGGCCTGTTTAATAACCACAGATGCAAATATATACTAGAAATTTTTTTTTATATGTGTACATCAAATAAAAAGTTTGTTTTGAAAATTATTTTCAAGTTCATTTTAGAACTGAAGCTTTCCAACTGCCAAAATTTAAAGACAATCGATAAGGCCATAGACATAAAGTCTATTTTATCAACTATTTGATAGAATAATTGCTGGTCAAATGTTTCATATAATTACAATAAATGTTTTACGAATGGTAAGAAAATGTGGTCCAATTTTGGACCGATATCAATCGCAGAAAAATAAAAATTAAATTTGGACTTAAATGTCTCCAGTGGTTATCAAGAATACTAAAGCAGAACCGTAAAAAAATCATGGGATTGTCTGAATTTTCAGCAAATCAACTCCAATTTTCTGTTAAAAAATATTATATTATAGGTAGGTACTATCGCTTGTCTGAATTCTTCAAAAATTCGGTTCCAATTTTGAAAATAACGCTTAAATTCAAAGCAAATTTGAGTTCATTGAATCATTTTTTTTGTAAATTTCACGCGCCCTATCTCGCGCACAGCACAGACAACCCAAATATGTTTGTTTCGATTATGATTGTTTAGGTAGGTAGATACTTTATCACTTGTATGAATTTTTCACTTAATCAGTTCCAATTTTAAAAATAGCGCTAATATTCAAACATAACAGAAAATAATATTTTTGTTGTAAACTGGCGACACCAGTTTTCTTTCAACTCGGTATTAGTATGTGTAAATATAGTTTTAGATCGAGCCTAAGAATTCAAAATAAAATGTACAGCGTCCTTGATGTGATTTCTCACTAAAACAGCGCTCCACAAATTATCCAATTGTTATTATTATTAAACTAGCTGAACCGGCGAACTTCGTACCGCCTCAGAATCAATAAATATTGTGTTTAATTTATTAGCTGAAATAAATAAAGTTTTTATTAAGTTAAAATAAATAGGTACCTACTCTAAGTTCAAAAAATTAAATTAAGCTGTTGACTAAGCACGAAATGTTCGGCACACTACACCATTGACAGTTCGAATTGATTAAAATTACGTCGACCAACGCACATTATTTTAAAAGCCGTTCCATACAAAATATATGAAAAAAATAACTTTCTTCATAATTATTTTTCCCGTGATTTTTTCCGATGTTTTAATGGTTATTCTGTTAATCGGGACGGAGACAAATCCAACAAATCAAAGATCATATAAATCGGTTCAGCCGTTCTTGAGTTATAAATGGTGTAACAAACCGGACTTTGTTTTATATATTAAGATATCACAATTCTAGGGCATAAGGTTTATCTGTTCTTTGGAAGTCTTTTCTTTGGTTAACGGTTTTAACAGTAAACATTGTTTCCTTTTTCTTTGTTAGTTTTGACTTAACCGATGGAAGATGTTTCTTTTTGATTGCTTTTAAAAGTTACCAAATCTTGCCCTAAATATTATTGGTCGGGAGATAAGCAAGTGTTCTTTATCAAGCGTAAAATTTTGTTCTTGCTTTGATTTTTTTGTATATTGTAGAAAAATCTTTTCGTATTCGTTGTTTTTTAATTAGTTTAGTATTCACTAGACTGTTTGTTAGTTAATGTTTTCAGTAAAAGAGCTATAATAATAATAATGTTCAGATGATAGGACAGCGCTGTTTTTGTGAAAAATCACCTCAAGGGCGCTGAAGAAATTTATAATACATTTATGTAATCTTACTTTTAATTACAGACTAGGCAAATCATTTAATAACTTATGACTAAAAAATTGCATCCACCAGTTCGTCGATCACTGAAACAATTGAAGGCGGTGCTGCGTAAAAATGTACATATATCCACATCCCATAGAAAAGTTTCGTAAGTCAACTAAGTTAATTTTACGAGCGAGCGAAAATGAATGTTTTTTTTTTTTTTATAAGAAAAACTATCTTAAACTTTTGAAGGTTATTAAAAAATAAAAACATTAGTCGAATATAATATTATTAATTTTCTTCTTCTTCTCGTGCCCTGTCCGTTCAACGGACGTTGGCTATCATGTTAGCTATGCGGACTTTGTTTACTGCTGCCCGGAACAGCTCTACATTAAACTGGCCAAACCACTATCCCAAGTTTTTCAGCCACTCCTTCTTCCAGGACCCCGTCTTCCGGCAATCTTTCCCTGCATTATGAGATGCAAGATCTCGTACTTCTCCGGATATCTCATCACGTGACCTAGATATTGAAGTTTTCGGATTTTTGTTGTTTTTTATTGTTTTAATAACTTCTTAACGCTTACCTCAGCACAGGTTTTCTTAGTGAGGTGTTAACAAATCACTACTACTGACCTATTTTCATACGGTTGCTGATTTTTAACTTTTTCTGGTACTTATTATCTGCGTAAACTACTGTAATCATTTGTAAAATGTAGGTTTGAAAATAGAAATAAATATATACATTGTGTGAATCCCAATTTTAAATAAAAACTAGCAGTAGTTAAAAAAATTATATTTTCTATAAATAAGAGCAACTTTCATTGCGATAGTTTGAAAATAAAAAAGGTGATAAAACTGACGTCTCAAATTATAGACCTATATGTATACAATCTGCAATTCCTAAATTATTTGAATCTATTTTATTAACGAAACTTAATAAGGAATTAATTAAAGTTATTACACCATTTCAACATGGATTCATTTCGGGAAGATCAACTCTAACAAACCTTATGATTTATCAACATCATATACTTGAAACATTGAATAAACGATCTCAAACTGATTCAGTATACACAGACTTTAGCAAGGCATTCGATAAGGTATCTCACAAAATTTTTATTCATAAACTAAAAGTTCTTGGTGTTTCTGGTAGCATGTTAAACTGGTTCAAAAGTTACTTGTCATCTAGAAAAATTTGTGTAAAAATTTTAGATTGCACTTCTAAGCAATTTGTGGCTTCCAGCGGAGTTCCACAAGGTTCTCATTTGGGTCCTGTGTTATTTTTAATATTTATCAATGATATTGTAAAAGTTTTTAATGGAGTAAACATACTCCTGTTTGCCGATGATTTAAAAATTTACAAAACGATTACCTGTATTAATGATTGTAATATCCTTCAATCCAATCTCGATTGTTTACAAAATTGGTGTAATCATAATGAACTGTTTTTAAATATTGATAAGTGTCAATTCATATCTTTCTGTAGAAACAAAAATCCTATTATGTTTCATTATAGTATCAATAATATTTCTCTTAAAAAGATGTCTCATATCAAGGATCTGGGTATCGTATTTGATGAAAAATTAACGTTTGTTCCACACATTAATGAAGTTACTAATAAGGCTATGAAATGTTTGGGATTTATTTTAAGAACAGTCAAAGATTTTACGTCACTTTATTCATTTAAAATACTCTTCACTGCCTTAGTTAGAAGTAATTTAGAATATAATTCCACTATTTGGTCCCCATACTATAAAGCACATCAAGTAAAAATTGAGAGAGTTCAACATAAATTTTTAAGATTCATTAATTTCAAACTCTCCATACCCATTGAACAAATTAATTATGATATATTAATGAAACGACTTAATTTAACTGACTTATCTTCTAGAAGAACCAAGAGCGATATGGTACTTTTATTTAAATTAGTAAATGGCACAATTGACGCACCTGATTTAACTAAACTAATAACATTCAGAGTACCAAATCGTAACACGAGGCTTCCAGAGCTGTTCTTTGTTTATCCTTCGAAAACTAATTATTTCAATAACTCCCCAATCCAAAGACTACATAGGCTTGGAAATAAATTTAATTCAGTTGATATTTTCGTTTATTCCTTATCAAAATTTATTTCTGAAATTTCAAAAATTCTGTTTCCCACTTACTAAACAATGATGTAACATAATTTGTAAATTATTGTTTATTTTTCTGTTATTTTTGTATTATGATTGTTGTAAAAGCTCTAAGGGCGTGAATAAATAAATAAATAAAATTTCTTCCTCCAAGTCAGAATTATTCCATCCGCCATTATCAGATGCCTATCTGACAGCTTCACCTTCCGCCAATAATTCTTCTCCCGATAGGACATCGTTATAGCGGGCAGATAACTTAATTGGAAGGTTTCGGAATCTTCGAAATTCTATTATCGGCTACCTCATAATGCGGGCCCATACCGGTCTTGGAGACCTGTTTGTTACAGCCAGGTTACGTAGGTATTTTTGCCACGCAAGTAAATGAATATAATATTAATATTTTATTACTGTATTGAATCAAAAACATTTTTAATTTTTTTTATTGGAATAGCTCTTTTTTATGATAACTTTTGGAGAATATTCCCATCAATGTAATATTTCAATGAAGAATTAGATAATACTAACAACTTCATTGATGGGAATAACGTTCAAAATTTATTATAAAAAAGGAATTATTCTAATTAATAATTTACAACTTTTAGTAAAAGGTCAATAGCAGTGTCATGCACGGAAAACAATGTTATTCTAAAACACGATCATTTTATTCGTAAAAACGGGACTGAAGTTCTTACGAACAAATTAACAGGGTTTCAATGTTTATTGGCGGGAACATGTAAAATAATTTGTTGCTTTACGTAATTTCGTACATATACCAAGAAATTATTCTTTAATTTTCCTGCCAATAAACATTGAAACACTGTTAATTTGTTCGTAAGGACTTCAGTCCCGTTTTTAACCGTTTTTACGAATAAAATGATCGTTTTTTAGAATAACATTTTTCTCCGTGTGTATATATATAAATATATAAAAATCGTACGCCTAAGTTTATCCGAGACACTATATAGGTGACAAACAAGTTTTTCGAACATTTGTTTCTGTTATATAGCTATATAGCTGAAAAATACATGGAAAATTTTAGTTGAAGTTAATATTGTTAATTCTGAATTTGAAATGTGAGATTGACAAAAATTACTTAAAAATAAAAGATGGCCAGTGGCCGAATTAGTTAAGGCGTTAGTCCCGGAAAGACTAGAGATGCTGGGTTCGAGTCCCAGTTGCGATTGGTATTTTTTTTCTGTTTTTTTTTCCATATTTCGTTTAGTTATTATTTATTATATTCTTTTTAATGATTTATAAAACTGTTTATTTTATCTTCCTTAGAGTCGATATAATGCCATCATAGTACCTACGGTTAATCTCTGTTTATTAGTCGCTTCCTGTATTTACGTAATTTTGGCACATAGAATGGCTTGGTTTTATATCTATCGTCAACTCTGTTTCTAACTGTTTTATATTCAAGAATTTGAACTTCAGTAACGTTGTTTAAGAAAAAACAAATAAAGAGACTGGAATTGATTGCAGTTTTATTTCCAGGTTTAATAGAAATTTTAAACACTTATTTAAAAGTTTACGAGACTTAACGAGGTTTTTATAATCGATTGTGTTCAAAGAAGTAAGGTACCTACTTAATGGTTTTTACGACTTAGCTCCATTGGACTTTACTTTTTTATCTGAAACTCTGTTCAACAGGTAACAGAATTAATTATTACTGGGGATATTTGTTGACGTTTCCCGACTACAGTACAGAATTGAAATAATTGGTGCATCGATGACAATGTTTTCAAATTTCTCAGTCTAGTAATGAAAATGATTGGGCGAGTCACTCAACGGGCCCAAAATGAAGCAGTGAAGACCTACTAATAAAAATAATACTGATGTTCTAAATCCTTTAATATTTACAAGTTACAAAAGATTTTAGCTTATAAAATTTACCCTATTTTTCTCACCTAATGTATTTTTGAGAACACAAGAAAAGTTCCATGGATTAAAACTAACTTTTGTTTTCGTGGTCCATGGGTAAGGTTCTCGACTAACGATCCGGTGGTCGCCGGTTCAAATGCTAGCGTGCGCAAGCAAATTTTCAATGATTTATTTGTGTTATTTTCCAAATAAGTCATTTGTAAATAATATTAGGTATTTTTCAGCATGACCCAGAGTGGAAGATAGTCTCAATATCGCCCTGGTGTAAGACCACCATTTAGAATGGAAACGTCGCTTGAAATGGTTTCAACCGTGTTTGGTGATTAAATCTGAATATCCAGGTACTTCCCAGCTTTCTCTTCACTATCTCCGGCCCCTCCCTACTACCTTCAGCCTACCAATATACCCCAATTGGGGATGCCATAGTTTTACTGGCTCAACAGTTGGGACTCTTGTGCGGTATTCATACTAAAAAAAAAAAGATGTCGACCCTTTGGAATAAAAAAGTTCCATCTGCTGCGGAAACACCATGCGATAATGAACTCTAACGTAGCTTAACTATAGATCCCATTATTGCATGACGTTAACGCAACAGATGGAACCTTGTTATTCCATAGGTAGATATATAAATTAATAACATTGTTGTTAACTGTTGATTTCCCTAAAATAAAAATTAAAAAAAAAACAAATTTAAAAAAAATTCAAATATTAAAATCGTATCAAAAATTTAGATTTTTCGGTTTCATTTATTTTTCAGTTGCAGAATTAAAAATATTTTTAGTAAAATGTTAGTAAATTTGACGATTTCGCGTAACATCGGCAATATCCATTTGGATGCAAGTTCATTAATCCCGTTAGTGCAATTTGCATTCTGGCCCAACAGCAGCTTCAGTGAGATCCGGATTAAATATGCAATGGCCCAACGGACCGTGGCTACCACTGTGCGCTGCCCCAGTGGCGTACGCAGACAATTTGCGCCCCGGGGCAATCGACTTATCGTCGCTCTAGTTCGTTTATGTCTAACAGAATATTTTTTGTAAACTTGAGTTAAGTATGCAGTTGTTCTCAAAAAGACTTTATTTATACGATAATCGTTCAAAAAAAAATTATAAAAGATTATTTAAGGGGTTTTCAAAACGTACTTTGTCTTACGTCCTCCAAAATTTATGTGCTTTTATCGTAAAAAAAAACTTTAAAGCGCCATTTCTCCCGATTTACGTTTTGGTCCATTGGATTAAAAAAGAACTGTCCCCCATCTTCCTCTCTTCATTGGAAAGTTTAGATTCGGTCATAATGATTAAATGTAGTTTCGTTTTATTAGAATAAATATATAAAAATAATCGTTTTAAAAAAATTTTAATCTTGACGTGCACCCTTTTTTACTTAATATTTGAATCAAAGTAAATTTTTTTTATCTTTTTAGGTCATTGAATAAAAATGTCAATAGTACAAAAGGATAAAATAAAACCGTATAATTTTGCATTATCCAGTGTTTTAATACGGGTTTGTCAAGGGACATATGTAGATACTAAACCTACTTTAACCAGTGATTCCTGATATAATTTGGAGTAAAAAAATGTTAATTAAATTTTGGTCTCCGGTAACTTTTTTTGGTGTTTTTTCAAAATCAAACAAAGAAAATCTTTCACATGACGTCATTGGTCAATCAAGCCGTGTATCCGCCCAACCCCTCACCCGTCGCTTGCTCTCCAATACATAGTGATTTTTTAAATGTATTTAGTTGAAAAATAATAATGTCATAGTAGTCCAAATTTTCATTTACCTTTTTTACTCCAATTAGTGTCAGAAATCGCTGTTTAAAGCGAGTGAAGTACGTCCCTTAATACCCTGTATAGTTGTCCTAATGTTGCTTGTAAAGTCTTATCTTCTCCAAGCTTAAACTTTTTAGTAAAAATATGTCTATCTGAAATAAACTAATATTATCTGAAGTGACCTGTTGGTATGTCTCCTGTACCTATCTGTAAATAATTAAATGTACACGAAAACGGCGCTTCACACATATCGTATTTATTATTTTTACAGCTTTAGCTATTAGATAAATATTTTGTTAGATTGGAAAAAAGGTTATTTACTAAAAATAATTTAAATATGCAATTATTTCAACAGTTTGTCTTGTAAGCCGGGGCCCCCTAGGCGTTAACCCTGACTGCCTTTTCGTACTTTGCGCCCACGCTACATGTACGAATATCATAATATAAGCCAGTATAAAATGGACGCGGGCTGTTGGGACGGTAAGTAACATTATTGCAACTGGTTGGTGCGTTCTACTGCAATCTGCAACCAGTGCAGCGAATACAGCGTGCATTTCTCCTAACATTAACATAGAACGGTGCTCACGAACACCGGCCACACAGGGAAATTATTGAATTTACCTATTGCAGGAATACATTTTAGAATTTCTTACAATGGTCTGCTTTTTGTTTTTTTTTTTTTTTGATATTGGAAATGTAACATGTTGGCTTTAGTCCCAGATGTCACGGGAACCTGGCGTGCGTAATTAAAGTTTTAGATTCAAAATGTTTTAAATCACTCAAAAAACAAAAGAGGAAAATCAATACACTCAAACTACTTGAATGTCAAAACAATTTTTCTCAATGTTCTAGCCCGCATATCGAGTATTAAATATCCAGGGATCGAAATTGACGAACAACTTCAATGATCACACATTGATCGATTCTCAAAAAACTAACAAAACTCATTTCAATCTTCAAAAATTTACGAAACATCTTGTCAACTAGGGATTTAAAGGGTGTATATTATGCTTTATGCCACTCGCACTGTATTATGGAAAAATAGGATTTCGTTCAGCAGCATAATCATGTAAAACAGCTGAAAATATCTAACTCAAAATTGAATCATAAATACCAGGAACTGAACAACAGAAATTTTTTAACAGTTTGATGATCCCAGTATACAAAAATCTATGCCGAAAATATTGTTGTTCATAACCTCAAAAAAGACACAGAGGCGAACATCTCACACAATCGTAAAACCAGAGCCAAGCAAAAAGATATTCTAAATAAACCTAAGTGTAATTTTATTTTTGGACATACAAGCTCCGGAATTTTAGCAGTACAATCATATAACCAGCTCCTACACAGTATTAAACACTTAATAGAACTAATAACTAGTGACTATATATGATTTTTTTTCTATATAATAGTACACTGTTCACATAATGTTATTTAATATTTATACATAATAGCTAATAACATAATTTATGAACTTTTTGTTGTGTTGTGTGTAAGGTAGGTTAGTGGATGTGAAACTGTGGTTGGGTAATGTTGTATGTTTCGTGAACACCTCACTAGGAGAACCTGTCATGAGGTGTTTACGTGGTTATGTTTAAGTGTGACAAGTATTTATGTGTTGTAGTAGAAAGTTTCTTCTTTATTTTTTAAATTAGTGATTATTTTAAACTGATTATTTATAAAAAAAAATATGTATACAAATATATATTTTAAGTGCGTGTGTAGTTAGTATATTCTCGAAAAATGTGTTTAGTTATTTTACATTTTTTTATAGTTTGTTTACGTTTGGTTTGGAGTTATTATGTATTAAAAACTATGTTTCGAAAACATGCAGAGACCTGAATTCAGATGTTACTTGAAAAAGTTTCCACCATGTTTAGTGACTATGTCTGAATAGTCAGACGTTTTCTACCCTTCTTCCCCCCTCCCCCGTCACCTTCTTCAGCTTCATAACGATCCCGAAATTAGCACGCTATAGTGCCACACGCTTTTTGCAGCTAACTCTAGCGCGGTGTCACATAAGTTCTACTAGTATTATTTTTAATACTATTTGTTCATTTTATAAGTTTTCGATTCCCAGAGGGTCAAGGTTAAAACAAGTATGTATTTGTTCATTTAATTTTTATAAAACCTGCATTAAAACCATAAAAAGAAATTCGTACGTAAACAGAATATTAAATTGCCTGCATCTGCAATTTGCACCCAACACTCGCATGCCAATCGAAAATACCAGACACGGTGCATAATAATTATCTGTTGCAATTTGGTAGTGACGTATGTAACGTATTTTGCATGTTATTCGACAGAGAATTGACCGATAAATCTTTATTTTACAACATGTTTCCATCGCGCGTAATATGTGCAGTAGGCTTGGTGATTTTTTTTTTCAGAATTTGGAAATCAGCATAGTTGGGAAATATGCTCTATATGTCTTTAATTTTTTTTTATTCGCACCAGACTTTTAGGTCCGGGTTTAGTTTTCCCCATAGGAAAGACTAAACCCTTTCACACACTTTCCCATAAAAATGATCATCTAGTAAATCCACGCTATGCAAGTGTATTATATAAGTATAATTAATACAAAACAAAAAAAGAACAACTTGTTAACCTTCCAGACTATTAAATGGGAAATTAATTCACCGAATCCAGATATTTTCATATCAGAGGGTTCGGCTCGGTGGAATTCCTAATTTGACCGATAAATCCTACTGATCCCTCAATATAAATATTTAAAAAATCTTTCGTAATCCTACATGTACTTAAAATGACTGATTTTTGAATTTTTATATACAAATTCTTTGACAAATCTAATATGCCTAAATTTTGAATGAGAGAGCTAGGTATAATGCCAGTAGCCGAAATACCAAATGGTAATATTTTTATAGTCTGAGAATGCCAAATTCTTTTAATTTCACTTCCTAAATGTGTATACTTTCTTATTTTTCCAGAAACACATTTTTCAATATTACAGGAATTTGGAATAGCTACACATCAATGATATAAGTTATTTTTTAAATTTTGCATATTTTAATTTTTTTTTAATTAACAAATTTCATTTTGATATATTATTCTATTTTGTACTCCTACATAATCTCTATTTTTTTCTTCATTTTTTTACGTTTAGATTGGCTCATGATTGCAAAATAAAACGCACATTATAGTTTCACTTATGAAACTTTGTGAATTTTGATTAATTATTTTATTGTGAAACCACAAAAAGTGAGGTGACAATAACATTTATAATATACCAGCTGATAACCGGCATGCGTTGCAATGCCACTTACATAAATTGTTTCTCCCTTCGTGTCATTTCCTATTCGTCCCGGTTCCCCTTCCGCCTCCTCTTCCTCTTCCCCTCTAACGTCCCAATCCCCCCCCCTTCCCCCCCCCGTCTCCACTCCCGCTCAACCCTTTCTTACTATCCCACCTCTCACGCATTCCGCTTTCACCTTCTCCGCCTTCCCCCCTTCGTCCCCTCTCCCGCGAAGCCTCCCTCCTTAATTCCCCATCTGACCCTCCCGCATACCCCTCCTCCCAGCCTTTTTTCCCTTCCGCCTAACTCCATAACATACACCCATTTTTCCAACAACTCGCTTGACCTATTTCATTTTTTTATACAAACTTTATAATGCCAGAGCTCACCAGTATACATATATTCATATTCATATAGATATATTCACGGGCATGTTCACAACATTTCAAAAAACATTAATAGCTATTTTAATTGCAATCGTATGAATAGGGTAGGAAATAATTTCATAACGTCAGAGCTCACTAGCCTATAACCATCCCGGGTATGCGCACATCATATTACCAAAGTTTCATCGCAGTCGGGTGAACCGTATGGCCGCGCATAACATACGAACAGGAATTTTTCATTAATTTTGGTTTTATTGCAAAGCGAAATTTTTCTGACCTTCGTTCAGAATATGCCCGAGGCCTGAGGGGTTGATTTATGAATGTTTTTGTTAATTTTCTCTTCTCTTCTTTTTCAGGTAAGTTCCAGAAAAATCACATTGTGTTGAATCGTAGGACAGGGCGAAATCAAGATGTATTTTCCTTTCAAATCCGGTAAGTGAAATCACTGCATCTTTTTATTGTGAGTAATTTTTTTTTGTCTTGTCTGATATGAGGTACTAGCCCAGACCCGTGGAAAATCACGGGATATTACAATTGAGGGATTTGGGAATCTGAAAATATTTATTAATAAAATGTTTGCCTCAGGGTCCATTGCCTTTCAAAAACAGATCAGAAATTAACTTTTCGAATGAACACAATAAGTAAATTCAAAATTACGCTATCTGTCAAATATCATGTTAGTAATTAATTAGATAATTATTAAAGTAAAATAATTTTGGTATTTACTATTTATATTTTTGATACTGGACAATTATAATAATATTTTTAAAAGATTTAAAATGTTTTTCCACTTGATTTATTTGTGACTATTACCTGACTATTATTATTCCTACTACAATGTATAATATGTGTCCCTTTAAAATCTAGCTATCAATAAATATATTCCATGATATCATAAATATAATAACGATATAAGAAGAACCTACATGACAACAAAAAAATGGACCCCAAATAAATATTAAACTAATCTATAAACCCTAATGCCTACTAGTAATAACCAAATAATTAGAAATTCAATCGTCAATGACGACATAGCAACAATTATAGGAAAATCTATATAATTTGAATAAAATCCTTGTACACCACCCCGTTAATCCCCACCCCTTTTCTTACCCAACATGTTATGAATATAAACCGTAGTTTTAGAAAAAAAAATCCAGTCTGAAGATAGCCTTAACAGTCTGAAACCGGTTACGGTCACAAATAAATTAAGTTGAAAAAAGTTTTAAATTGTTTTAATATATTATTTTGTATTTATTTTAATATTATATCATTGAACCCGAGTTACACATAGATACACAACCTATTGATTATACACAACGAAATTATTATTTTGCAGAGTAGAAATCATGCAATGTCCAGTGTTTTAAATATAGTGTCCTCCACGTGCAAGTTGTATCATATCCACGCATAAACTTTCTTATAAACTGTGTTTATCCGAAGTGACCGTCCAGGTAAGTATGTTTTCTGTATCTTTTTGTAAATAATAAATTTAGATATAGCCTAAGACTTCATAATAAATTGTACAGTTCCCTTGAGGTGATGTCTCACAACAACGGCGCTCTACAAATTATCCAATTATTATTGTTAAAACAAAAAACCCAAAAATTTAAAAAACTTAAACTAACCATAAAGAATGCTCAGCTCCCCACAGTAATACTAGCAATTTAGTATGTAAGATTATTATATTCGTCCTTTGAAACATCATTATTTATTTCCTTCATTTCACCTTTGTCCCCTCGTCTTATATCTCGTTATGATTTGTACAGTGTCTCGCATACTTTTCGCAAAACCGACGTAATACTTTCAATAAGAACAGAAGCTAATTTGATTTTTTTCCAGGAGTTTTGTATTAGCCCCGTGTAGGGCGTGCAGAATTACCGGTTTTCGGCAAAACGGTTTACCGGTAAATATGATTTATTTAGTTCTTCACGTTCTTCGTAAAACGGTTATACATTTCAGCATCTAAAATCATTTCACCTTTATTGCAAGTTTATCTGATCTATTTGTACGCAATTCACCAATACGCGACCACCATAACACGGGCATGTGCCTAGCATGGTGGTCGAAAAATCCTCAATTAATGTAACAAACAATTCATTGAATAAAGAAAATAAAAAAAGTGTTACATTCCGAATTTTTCAATCATTACTGTGAATATCAAACCTCTTGTTTTGAAAAACGAAAGAAGTCATAGAAGGAACTCGATTTCCGACCGACTTTAGACCTCCAGAGACCTTCAAGGGACCGTACGCATGCAATAATAATAATTGGGTAATTTATAGAGCGCCTTTTTTGTGAGAAATCACCTCAATTATTATAAAATTATTGTTATGTTCAATTATTATGTACAATTTATTATGAATTTTAAGCATACAAAGTTCATTGGGACATGCACTACTTAGTGACATGTATTAAAATACAGTCTGTAAGTGACGTTGAAAATGTCGTTGTAGTTGAGTCGTTCTGTTGATTGGCCCTTTCTGATAGGCAGAAGTCCTCGCTTTCGGAGCACAAAAAAGTGCATGGGTTCTTCCAAGAAAGGAGTAGTGTAAATATGGTTTATCATTACTTAATATTTACTCATTAATTTTGCTAAATAATCGCTTCGGCTTATATGTGACGTCACCGATCCCGCCGGCGACCTGCGACGGTTTCGCAGAATATTGACAGCTACGGTTCGATTACAAAACAGAACAGAAAAAAGGTTAAGAAAAAAAAACCTAACCTAAACTAACATAACCTAACGTACTTTTTATCGTTTTTTCTTTATCCGGTTACCAACAACTATAATGGCGTAAACTGATTCAATATATTTTTATTTTCTGCGAGGATTGAAGAAATAAACTGATTCAAATTTACTTTTCACCACTTTTTGCACGCTTCAAATTAAACCCGTGTTTAAGATTAGTCAAACATACTAATTTTGGTTTTCTGTAATGTGCGTTAGCCACGTTCAATTAACTCAAATTTGATTTGAATTTAAGTATCATTTTCAACAATGGAACTACTTGCGTGAAGAATAATTCATAAAAGCGATAAAGTTATTATTTAAATTAACATTTTCAAAATTGAAATTATGATATATCCCGTGGTTTTTCACGGGTCAGTGCTAGTCTTTAGTAACATATTTAGGTCTACCAATTAAAGTGTTTTGGCTTATAAAAATCAAACTGGCAAACAACCATAAATGTAGGGTAAAAATGTTATTTACTAGTTGTGTTAAATTTAAAACATGTAAGGCCTGTACTATGAAAACGTATTTAGAATATATACGTAAAAATTACTCATTACCGCTAAATTAAAATCTTCAACTGGTGCTCTCTCCTATCGGGGGTTGGCTATGTTCATCCTGCATACTGCAGCCCAGAACAATTCTGCTGAACTGCTCTCGAACCAATCGTAGTCGAAGTCTTATTAATGTATTTTTTTATCATAAATACATTTGTACAAATAAGGGTAGTCCCACAAAGCTGTCATATGGCAGCTTGTCTGGAGGTTCTACAATTTATCACTCTTAATATTATACATAAGGAAATATTTGTTATTACGTAGATATTATATAGTTTTAAGGAAACATTAGGATAGATCACATAATAATATTAGATTATTTGAATTACATCTATAAGATATTTCAATGTACATGCCTAATAATAAGAAATATAGGCAGCTACATTAAGATAATCAATTCAACATATTTAAAGATACATGTAGTTTTCGTTAATTAACCACGTTTTTATCATTTTAGGGCATAATCTGTCATTTTTTTCAAATTTTAAGTTTTTATTTATTTTATTGAAAATCACTTTATATATATATATATATACTATTTATGTATATATATATATACTATTTATATATATATATATATATATATATATATATATATATATATATATATATATACTATATGTATAATAAATTATGTTAATGTTCAATTAATGGTTATCATTTATTTATTTTTATTTTATTATTGAGTTATCTTGCATTTATCGTTCCTCATATTATTACCTGCAAACTGGTGACAAATTATTACCGGTATTAATCATATTTAAACCGATTTACCGGTAATTTTGCTTGCCCTGTTTCAGCGTCCAGGTCCATTACAGCATATTATCATTATTTGGTATAATATCCGCCTTATTTTCTGGCTGAAATTAAAGTAATGTGATTACTTCTAGGGCAGTTCTGTGGAAGAAAATATAAGTCATAAATCCAATGTTCCACAAGACAGAAGGCTCCGAGTTCTGTGGAACCGCGACTTTATTGCGTAATTGACACTGAACAATAAATATCTAGAAGTGGTATCGATTTGAACACTGGTTCCACCGCACACAAGTCCGAATTATCAATTTACGACGCCAAAAATATATTTTTATTTGATATTCTAATCAGAAATGCTTTTGAGGAGACTGTCTAAAAAAATCTATGGAAAATACCTTTTGAGGGTTAGTTGGGCTCAGGAGGTCGTAATATTTCTAATTAAAAAAATACTAGTGTGCTTTAGACCACACGACTGAAGTACATACTTCTTTAGTAATCTAATCTAATTTTCTTTCCGGCATTGAATAAAACCATTCCAATCATCGGTGTATAAGAATCTATATTGAAGATTCGTTTGGATTGTTACCAATCATCTTGAAAAATCAGTCGTTTCAAAGCACTGAGTTCGCACACCATAAAAGAAAATTTGATTAATTTTAATTATAGGAATTACGCTTAGAATGGGTTTGTTGATTTAATTCTTACAAAGTTTAAAATAAATGCCAGCACCCATTCCAAATGTTATTACTATGGATTTGAGCACTGTTGTTACGATTAGATTGTGAGGAATGAACCTGAAAATTAATTTTAAGTGCGTAAAGAAGAATTTACTTCAAAATTAGAAATATTAAAAAAAAAAATATTTATTGTTTCTTCACATTTTAGGTATAACAGTTTACAATACAATTTTTAACCTCACTAGGACAAGCCTGTGTTAAGGTTAACAAAGTAACAAAAATAACACAAAAATAATACTTCAAAAAACACAAAATAATATAGGTAAAAATTAATTAAAATTATTACTTTGTTTTGAATTAGTGATACAGGTAGATATAACGCGTAATTATAATTAAACTGTAAAATTACGATAATTTGTAAAACTCCTAATTTTTTACATTATATATATGTAGTTCTTATAAATTATAAGTATGTATTTCCTGGGCATTAACTATGTAACAATTTCTAGATATTTTGTTTTGAAGTTCGTTCGTTCTGTTCTCCCACTTCCCCAAAACCACACCTCCCACTTTCTCCATCTAATAAAATCTAATCATATTTGTACTTATTTTTAAGTTACTTTTAAGATTGCTAGTGAATACATGAAAGTTAAGTGACAAATATACATGTGAAAAAATAAGAGTGGGCTTTAGACCACACGACTGAAGTAAATACTTCTTTAGCTCCATTTATACATCCGCATCCGCATGACATATATGCACTGGCTATGAGAGGAAGAGAGAAATGTGCGCGCGCACTGCTCTCTCTTGCTCCTACGGTTGCCCGATATAACGCCTTTTCGTAACGCATTTCAATTTGCGCAACGCATTCGCCAGCTTACCCCCAAGTCAAGCGTGCGTAAAGAAGTATTTACTTTTAAAAAAAACTGCAAAATGTAGTTTTTTTCTCTTAATTTCTTTAGAGCGGGGTAGCCCTTGTGTGCACCGACTCTGTCAATTTGGGCACTCACACACGCCCGCAACACACCTCTGTCGTTTTATCTCTCCAGTGGTAATTGAGCACGTATGAGTGAGTTATTCGTCTGATGTTATTATAATATATTGGTGTTGTACGTTTGTGTAATATGAATAAGATTTCGGGGAAAGTAATTGAATATTATTCGCCCTGAATGGAAAGCACGTCGTGGAATGTGTTTTGAATTTAACCAGAGACGTAGGTACTGGTACTAGGTAGTGGAGTATTATATATATCTTACTTCTTACTAATATTATAAACGCGAAAGTTTGTATGGATGTATGTGTGTTTGTTACTCTTTCACGCAAAAACCACTGAATGGACTTTAATGAAACTTTACAATTATATACCTCATACATCAGAATAACATATAGGCTATAATTTATAGCCAAAGCTTGCAATTTTCCGTGTATTACAACTAATAATTATTGTTTTATAGAAAACTAGCTTCTGCCCGCGACTTCGTCTGCGTAGGATTACTTCGAGTAATCTATTTTTTTCCTAGGTCCATCTACGTTTATACCAAAATTCTTAACCTATAAATTTAAAATATCTATAATTCTTGATTCGATACAAAGTATTAAGCGAGTACTTAAAATAAATTCACTAATTTAAATATTTTCCAGAATAGAATTTTGGTTTAACAATCGTTGTTTTGCAAAATGTCATTCTCAAATTTTGACATTTTCTATTAAACAATAATTATTATTTTCTATATATTCAAAATTAATAGCTAGCTTTATAAATTATAGCCTATATGTTATTCTGATGTATGAGCTATATTATTGTAAAGTTTCATTAAAATCCATTTCGTAAATTTTACGTGAAAGAGAAACAACCACACATAGATCCATACAAACATTCGCGTTTATGATATTAGTATGATGTCAACATTTGAGAATAAAATTTTGAAAAACAATGATTGTAAAACCAAAATTCTATTTTAGAAACTATTTAAATTAGTGAATTTATTTGAAGTACTCACCCTAGAATCGAATCAAGAATTTTAGATATTTTAAATAAATAGGTTAATAATTTTGGTATACACATAGATGGGACCTACGAAGAGAATATAGGCTAATCGAAGTATTATTCCTGCGCAGACGAAGTCGCGGGCAGATGCTAGTATTTAATATTTGCGTTTATTACCCGGTTTTTCCCGTGATTCAACACTTTTTATACTATCAAACATTTTAAAAATACTGTGTCTTATCTTTTTTGTCGGTTACAAGCACATTCAAACACGTCAAGTCATTTCAAGTAATGTTTCCATTCTGAATGGTGGTGTCATAACAGGGCGATACTGAGAGTACCTTACGTAACGAACTTAAGCTGCGGTATTCCGCATTTCTACCGATTTGTATAACATATGTCTCTTGAACACATCCAGTTTTCAAGTCATATCTGTAATTATTATAATAATCAAGCCGAAAAGGTAATTATATGAAATTCACTCGATAGAAAAAAATCGCGAAGTACACTCTAAAAATTATTAAAAAGACTTTTCGTTCTGTTATTTAACATGTTATAGCTATGAAAAAATCACAGTATATTTTTAAATGTGACAAGCGTTTGTCGAGAGATTTTTTCTCTATTTTAAATGAGTCGTGTTTTATTAAACATTTTCACAATTTTCGCTTGAATATTGTCGTTTTTATCATTAGCGCGCTCCTCTAATATTCGTTTTTACGTATCTCCCCTTCTTCTTCTTTTTGAGTGCCTACTACCGGCCCAACCCTTAAAAAATTTGGCGTATTTTGTCAGAGGCTAAAAATATTCCCGCTTTCCAATAAAATCCAAATAAATGGAATATTTGTTAACGTAACTGAAAACTAGAAAACTGTTTTCTGATTTCTAATTTTATTATTAGAAATAACCACAAAAATGACTCACTTTACGTTTTTTCCAACTAAAATTACTGATAATGAAAAAAAAATAAAAACACATATATTTCATTAGACAGATGAATTAGAAACGTTACTGTCACCTCACTTTTTTATCATATCATGTAAAAAAAATCACATATTTTCATAATTTTTTTTTAAATTGCGATCGGAAACTTTGATGTCATAAAAGTGAATATTTAAATTTTTTTGTGATTAATTTTAATTTTTGTGATTGTTTTAGAGATTGATTTCAAAATATAGCGTGTTGTATTCTCTTTCTAATACCGTTTAGATCATACTTCTCACTATTAGAGTAAGCTAGACACAAATTTTTTCGATGAGACCTATGTGAGCTGGGACAAATGTGGTCTCCTGTGGTTAAACGTGTTAAAAGCCAACTTTGTTTAAGTAACAACCAAGCCTTCTACATTATTTGTACTGAACATTCTTCGCTGAGAACTGATTGCCTTCATAATTTTTCAAAAATCCTGCTTTCCCGCAATATTAGATAAAATTAACACAAATAATGTTTAATTTCAGGATTATTTTTTACTCATTTTCTGTTTAACACTTTCGTCTGGCCCGTGCTTGCTACCTCAGCTTCTAATCCCAGCATATTAATAAACCTAAGACCACTCTAATGGAAGTATATTAAACCCCCCTCAGCGAATTATTATAGATATATGCTAAACTGGGTAACGTCACTGAATAATACGGGGATGTTAATATGGCTGGAATGTATATGGTATAAGCTAACGGGGAAGACCGCAGAAGGGGAAAACCTAAAACTATGTATTAGGGATTTTGATTAAACCGAGGAAGATTCGAAACTTACATTGTTGTAAGTTGTTCCTAGTTCATGTTTTCAGGATGAAAATTGTCCTGGTGTTAGCCAGTCTCCGATAAGATAGGACACTAGAAAATGAAGATAATTATGAAACTTGAATAATTTTTTAATTTGTAACGGAATAAAATTAAATTCGTTAATTAAATTAAATTTATTATTGGTTCTGGAATGTGGAGTTTTGTGGAGTCCACAGATCTCTTAAAACAGTAGTAATTTTTTATAAAATATATTAATATTAGATTATAATTAATAGTTCTTTACATTTTTATTTCTCTGCTTGAAATCTTGTTCAACGAACTCAAATTTGCCTTGAATTCAAGTGTCATTTTCAAAATTGGAATCAGTTGTTCGAACAATTCAGACAAACGATAGTAAAATTAAAATTAGGTACCTACCATTTTTATCCATCAATTTTTTTTTGCATTAATAGCTCCCAAGAGTCCCAACTGCTCCCATCTGGACGCAATGAGACTATGGCATAAGAAAGCTAAGGGTATTGGGGAGGAGAAGGAGATGGGGAAAAATAAGCTGGTAAAGTAGCTAGCTATTCAGATCTGGTCACCAAACACGTTTCAATTGAAGAATTACCGATATTATCCTCAAGTTATTACCATGATATATATTTTTGGCCGCCATCTTGACGTAAAATAATCAGTTCTCGATAGCTCATTGGTTAGAGTTGTTGTCCCTTTAAGACAGAGATCCTGGGTTTCATTCCCAGTTGCAAGCGATGTCTATTTATTTTATGTTTCTTGTTCGTCTTTTTTTTGTTTCGTTTAGATTTTTTTTATTTGAATATTGTACACTAGTCCTAACTGCTCCCGTTTGGAGCCAGTGAAACTATGGCATCCCCAATCGGGGTATGCTGTGAGGCTGAAGGTAGTGGGGGAGGGGAAGGAGATGGGGAAGAGGAAGGTGTGAAAGTACTTGGCAATTCAGATCTGGTCACCAAACACGGCTTAACGTATCGGTATCGTCGATACTTTTTTTATAAATATCGATATCGTAAGGACAGAAGTGCGTATCGATACATCCCTATTTATTATAAACCTTAAAAATTTATTACGATAAATTTAATATATATTAATTATTGATGCTGTTGATTCGTTCGTTCGTATTGTACAGTAAGTTACAATCTGGACTGAAACGGTTATTCTCCAATGACGCCTTTAGAACCAGTTGCATCGAAAATAGTTATAGTTACTTTTTAAAGTTAAACAAAAGACATTTTTTTATAATTTCTTATAAAATGGGTTGTTTCAACTTTGTTTAAAAAAAGTTACAAAATAGTTTCTTATATTTTAACCCAGCGATGTTGACAGTTTAATGTTAGATTTTGGTAAACATGTGAGCTGTCATCCGTCACCAAGGAACGATATATTGTTTATTTATATCAATTGATTACAATATATAGGAAATACATAAAATAAGGATTTAAAACCACGAACTGATGATCATTTTCTGAAGGAAGGGGTGGATCTTATTGCCAAATTTCGGATGTCAAAAAATTTGGTTAGGCAAACGAAAACGAAAAAAAAAAAAACTTTACTAGTTGCTAATGACGTAACTACACATAATAATTACAATTGTTTATTAAAGTATATGAACCTACAATTGATAATTTATACTAGCATTATTTTATGTATTTATATAAACGCAACAGCACCGAAACATAATGGAATGTTGCATCAGGTTCTAATAACATTGTATTTTCATGCAACAGTAACGAATTTATGCAAAGGAAGTTTAGGATACATCTCTGGGGTGCATAAAAGTATTGTTTCGCATATAAT
Organism: Limnephilus auricula; assembly: GCA_951813805.1. Taxonomy (NCBI): domain Eukaryota; kingdom Metazoa; phylum Arthropoda; class Insecta; order Trichoptera; family Limnephilidae; genus Limnephilus; species Limnephilus auricula. Next base: position 6,459,456 of record OX638417.1, read on the forward strand.
AGACGGAGTTAGCAGAGAAATAATAGCCCGCTTTCGGCCACAATATAATAATATAATCTTTCCACAAAGGTTATTACAGTTTTTGTTCCTCAACTGTAAAATAACAAATAACCCTCAAAAACTTCATAAACGTCAAACAAACAACCTCGATCTCGATAATGTTGACACCCGTAAAAATAAATGTGTGTTTATTTTGATTAATATTAAATTTAGTGAATATTAATAAATTAAATTTAATGAATATTAAATTTAGGAAACATCGAAGCCATTTCGATTGGCAGTACTGGTAACTTTACACTTACTTATTTGATGTTGATGCATCTCAATTGGTAGAATTGCAGCTTAAGAAAAAGAAGAAAAAAAAGTGTTTTTTTCACAGTCCTCCTCACTAGGGTTTCCTGTTCTGAGGCGGCCTGTAGTTTTTTAACTTTTGTATTTAATTTTGAATTATCTTAACATCGTCTTCCTTATGTTTGTAAGTTGATTATTACTTTGATCTCTCAGCCATGTTTTGAATTTTGTTATAAATATAGATACTCATTTCCTTTATTTTTTTGGTTTGATTTGGTAGAGCATTGAACAATTTCATAGCATGGAATTTATTATTTCTCTGTCCAAAAGATTTGTTCAAACAGGGAGTAACCATTTTCGCTTATTGCCCTGGTTGAGTATTTATGTTGGGCAGTGGAGTATTCAGATATGTTTTTTTTTTCAGTTTAAATACAATATTTTTTTAATAAAGTTTTTGTACATTGTAGACATGGAAGCAAGAAGAAAAACGTAGATAATAAGCATTAACTTTACGGCTCGCCATAATTTACAATAAAAAAATAAATATAAATTTGTTTTAGACCACATTAAATTTTAATTAAACCTACCGGTTTCGGAAGAACCCTATGTTCTACCCGATCTGCTGTTGCCGGAATTCCCGCAATTACCCCTCTCCCTTTATTAACCTCCCACTCAAACACCTAATTTTTTGTATATATCTGTCAATATTTTGTATCATAGATTAGTTTTAATATTCTCCTGTATATATTTTTATTGTTAAATATTTAACTATAAACTTTACTTTTACTATTTTAGATGCAATTAAGCTCTTAATAAATTCTACAAATGCATGCAAACATCACTGTGTGTAACTCCTTGTTATAACAGAATCGCAACCATTTGGCCACTGTCGCTTTAATTAAATTAGAAATTCAATATCACAAACTGTACCGGCAATATTCTCCGAGGGAAGAAGACGGCCATAAGTAACCGGTTCGTTCCCACTAACTTTAGCGGTGGCAATGCTTACGGCACGCCTCTGGACAGATGCTAGTCGCTGGTGAAACTGCCAAGGCACGCCCATGGATTTATCATAATTTAAATTTCAATTAACTCTCGAATAGAGGGCGGCTGGTAATAGACGTGACAAAGCCAAAATGAATAATTGCTGAAATAAATGTTTTCGACGTTAGGTTCTCGCCTACTTTATAACACATAAGTTATCTTTCTTACGTGTAGAAATCTCGGCGTGCGCAAGTAAATTTTTTAAATCGAATTATCTTATTTTACAATTTAATCATTTAAAATAATATAAGGTATATTTGCGATACGTTCCAGAGTGGAAGAGCTCTTAGTATCGTCCGGGTGTAAGGCCACAATTCAGAATTTGAAATTCAGTTGTTTGAAATGGCTTTAGTCGTGTTTGGTGACCAGATATGAATAGATAGGTACCACAATAATGTCTAAGCAAAATAAGTGTGTAAAAAAAATCTGAAATATTTTAGTTTGTAAGTCCGTAAATAAATAGACAAACTGAGGTATTTTCGTCACAAAACACGTACTGGGATTTTTTTAATGATTTTTTTTTTGCTCTAAAATTAAAATTCTGAGAAGGTGCTTTACTAGATAATTTATTGATTTATTTTAATGTATGATTTATATGATTTTAAATGTTGTTTGTATAATACTATTTCCTTTGAAAAGTTAACAAATCTATCATCGGTATAACCTTGTTTTTTGGTAAAAAAGAGTCAATATGTCTAAAATTTGTTTTAAAAAATGACAAATTTGTCAATTCTCTGTTTATAAGTATTCGGAAAGATTTTCTCAATGTTTATTTTATAATTTAAAAATCATAATTATAGTCTCCAAAAACAGGGGATACCTATGATTTTTTGAAAAAATATTATTTTCGCTCTCCAGAACAATTAAATTTTTGTACCTTGCACACAGACATATTTCATATGTCTATGACCTTGCAGCATTTTAAATTTACGCTATCGATATATTATATTATATAAAAAAATGCTGATTTTACTTAAGGTTGATTCTGTAAGCGAGCAAATGTCGATTTGGTCTTGACGGTACGTGGATTTGTACCGATCTGAAAAATAACTGATTATGCCAATTTACACTTAAACTTTCGACTCCTAGACAGGCCAATGAAACTGAACATCTTTTCGAGAAAAAAGTTTGATATTTAAAACGTGCTTTTGCATATAATGCTACTTAAATAATGGCTTGATCAATTTCACTTGAAGTAAGATAAAATTGACCTTAATTAGGGTACACCGGTAAGCTTATATCGAGTTTTCCTTTTCAGTGGTTTATACCTACAATTTGATGTGAAGATAAAGCAAATTAGTCTGCCATTCAATCACAGGACATGGGAGTTCTCGGAGTCCTCGGCAAAGCTCTTTTGATCCTGGGGCTAATTGCGATCTCAGGTATTCCGTCCGTATGTCAACGGGTGATTTGACACCGCTTCTCTTGCGGCGCACGGTAGTTCCCTTAAAGGAAACTAGCTAGACAAAAAGATTTTAACGATGTTTTTATTTAGGTTCAAATTTATACTCACAGCATTGAAAACAGACCATAGTATTATTTTCTCATTGATAAAAAAATTAAAACAATACCCACTATACGTGGCAACGTCCTCAACACGACACTTTGGCTGTGCCAGTCGGCCGCCCAGCGGCCAGTCTCTTTCGGGTGCTCACGTTGCTCGGTCCCTAGTGGTGTTATTTGAAATCGGAGAGAAATTATCTAGAGTTAAAAATTGAAGTACATAGTATGTTCTTTCAAATGTATTTAAGCATTTAATAATTGGCTTATTAAACATTACTTTTATTATTAATTGAAAAATGATGATACTAGTGATAATATTTACAATTATTTGCCTAACTTTGATTAAACTTTCAATTAATTGTACCAAATTGTGCCTCCGAACGAAATTATTTTCATATAAAACCATTCTTTATCTATATTTTCTTATATAATTTGTCTGCACATACTTGCACTTTTGTCTTTTACAGAGCCTGTTCCAACGATCTATCGTTTAGATATTTTGGACCTGTTAGAAGAGCGAAGCACTTCAAAGATGAATTGTGTTGCAACAAGGGAGTGTATTTATGAAGATATAAAAATTTTACTAAAGAAAAAAATTTCACTCGTTTCGAAGATAAAATATTAAAGAAAAAAATCGCTTCATTTCCGTTAATACTTCGCAAAAAATGGACTGATGTCGGAAGAAGTACGCTCAAACTCAATTAAAAAAACGCAAAATGGCTTAAGGCAGCTTTTGTTCTTCCTGTGTTGATGTGTGACGAGGGGCCACGTGGTAGACCAGAAAAATAATTTAATTTATGTTCTTCGAAAAGTAAAACAAGAAAAATTAAATGTCTTCCGAATTCTCGAAGTCCACAAGAGCTCTCTCATGCTGCTCAAATCAGCTTGAGGTTACATGGAAAGCGGGATGTTGCCAAAATTATTCATCAGGCAACAAACTTTTCACCCAAATGAGCTACAAAGATTAAACACATTATGAAGAATAACAATTTAAAACCAATCCCGTATTCACCCCAGGAAGATTTAGCTTTCATAATTAACAATAAATTCACCAAGCAGCAATATTTTAAGTAGTGTCAGCAAGTGTCCATAAAATTTTGGTTCACGGGGGAGACCATATTAGTTCCTGTATTCTTCCGATTGGACAAATGTCAGAAGAAGCTCAAGAATGACGAAAAGACAAAATCAGGGAGTTTCATACTCGAAAATCATCGCAAGTTCACACGAATGAATATTTGTTTCATACGCTAATTATAAGTTAAGATCCTATAATATCTAGAATATCTACAATACCAAAGAAACATCCCGATGTCTTACCGAGTGATGTATTAAAATTATTATCGATATCTATATATATACAGTGCCAGCGAAGGAACTTCAGACGTCTGTCAACAGTGCCACTATAGGTGAATTATCATTTAATAGTAATGACGATAGTGACGATACTGATGATAGTGACTCGAGTAGTTCATAAAAAAGTAGTCTTATGCAGGTTTTAAAATGTTTTTTTAAGTTATTGCTTAAAATAAGCACATTGTCGTAACTTTTTTGAACCATTGTACCATAAACTTTTTATTAATATTTTATTTTATTTGAAAATTCTGTAACAACGGTTAAAATAAATGTAAATTTTTTAAAGTATTTTTTTAATTATATTGTGACCCTTTTGCATCATATACTATGGAAAAATATTTTTGTCTAGCTAGATTGGGATTTGGGACCACTGTGCGGCGCTTCCAGTAGGCAGGTGCCACTGACTAACTTGCTGTGCACCGGGTGATTAAGAATCGTGGTTAGATTTGTTTCGGAATGAGATAAGAAGTTCACACATGCCGACTTGGACGGATTGGTCCACAGTTCTTGGATGTGTTATCAGAAATGTCTAAAAGATTTGATGTTGGCGAAAATTAAGAAGGGGCTGAATGTTATTGCACATCGTTTTCCGCGCTCACACCGCGAATCTTTAGATAAAAATGAAAAATGTTGAAGTCAATACTTCTTTAGTAACCTAATCTAATTTTCTTTCTGGCATCGAATAAAACCACTCCAATCATCAGTGTATAAGAATCTATATTGAAGATTCGTTTGGATTGTTACCCATCATCGTAACAAGTCGTTTTAATGCACTGAGTTCGCACACTCTAAACGAAAATTTGATTAATTTTGATCATGGTAATTACACTTAGAATGGGATTGTTGATTTAAAAAGTGCTAGTTATTTGTTAGATTTTAACGTTTAGAATGTGAGAAACAACAACACAACTATTGTCAGTATAAATGCCAGCACGCATTCCAAACGTCATTACTATGGATTTGAGCACTGTTACGATTAGATTGTGAGGGATGAACCTCAAAATTAATTTTAATTTATTATCGTTCGCCTCAGTAACGTTCTTAACGCCCGATATAACGCCTCTTGTAACGCTGTAATTTCCGTAACGAATTCGCCAATTTACCCCTAAAATCAAGCGTGCCTAAATAAGTATTTACTTCAATAACCAACTTATTAGTTCTATGTTCATCCATTGAACCAAAAACTATTTTATTGTATTAGATAACCTACCAATAAAAAGATTTTTTTTTAAAATCATAATCACACAAAACAACAATCATTAATTGTAATTGTAAGTTTTTTTTTGCAGTCTAGGTATCCATGTTTTTACAAAACATACAAATATATTCCATATTCCAACAAGATACTCGATCTAAAATTCTTTTTAATTGCAACAACAATACCAGGACTGAGTCATTTAGATACACACTTGTACAGAGATTGCATGCAGTCAAAAATACTTTCTCGGATGTCGTAGATGTGTTCACCTGCACGGATTAAAATTATAAGAAGGCTATAATAATAAACCTCAATTTTAGCATAATTCCGTGCTATTCAAGATAGAGTCATTAATACCAAAAATTATAGGAAGCATATAATCAAAAATACAAATCAAATTGATGATTTATGTAGAAAATGAAAGGCTTTTCCGGAAACTATAGAACATATTATATCAGGATGTTCTATATTAGCGCCGTCTGAGTATACATTTAGGCACAATCAGGTTTTAAAAATAATTCACCAAAGCTTGGTAATTAAACATAACTTGATTGACTGTCATAATATAGTACCATATTATGAATACGAACCAAATTAATTTTTAGAAAATAATTTCTTTAAAATTTACTACGATAAAATTATACTAACAGACTAATTGGTCATAATAGACCTGATATAGTTTTACATGACAAAATTAAAAAAAATAACTTATATTATTGATGTAGCTATTCCAAATTCCTGTAATATTCAAAAATCTGTTTCTGAAAAAATAAGAAAGTATACAGATTTAGGAAATGAAATTAAAAGAATTTGGCATTCTCAGACTATAAAAATATTACCTTTTGTTATTTCGGCTACGGGCATTATACCTAGCTCTCTTATTAAACATTTAGGCATATTAGATTTGTCAAAGAATTTGTATATAAAAATGCAAAAATTAGTCGTTTTAAATACATGTAGGATTACGAAAGATTTAAAAAATATTTATATTGAGGGATCAGTAGGATTTATCGGTCAAATTAGGAGTTCCACCGAGCCGAACCCTCTGATATGAAAATATCTGGAGTCAGTAAATTATTTTCCCATTTGATAGTCTGGTAGTGGTAGCTTAAGACGTTGTTCTTGTATTGTTTTGTATTAATTATACTTATATAATACACTTGCATAGCGTGGATTTACTAGATGATCATTTTTATGGAAAAGTGTGTGAAAGGGCTTAGTTTTTCCTATGGGGAAAACTTAACCGGGACCTAAAAGACTGGTGCGTAATATTAAATTAGCATAATTTTTTTTTTTCTTTTTCTTTATTCGTTATATATTTTTTCTATACATTTTTTCTATACATTTTTTTACATGCTTTTCGACCATCACACTAGACACACGTCCGTATTATGGTAGTCGTTCTTCTTATCTTCATTCTATCCTATTGCATTGGTTCTATATATTTTTAAGGCACTTTACTTCACGATTGCAGTTCCACAAAATTACTATGTATGTAAGATGTAAGCTCATATAGGCGTATGATATAAATAAATCAAAACCCCATATTTTGATATAGACCCAATTAGCATGATACGATTTGTTTTCGGCCTTCATCTCTTCCCATTTCTTTGATAGCAAATTTCTGTTTAGTGCTTCGGTGAGCTTTCAAACGAGCAAATCATACAATAAATCAAATAAACTTTCAAAAATCATAGTGTTGCCATAAAATTCATAAAACAGGTTGCAGACATGTAAACACTGATGATGAAGTAGATGATTTCGATGTTGCCACCTCATCATTTTTATCATGAAACTATTCACCCATCATCCGCGGTGATTTTCGTTTAGGAGAGGTTAATTTTAGATAGAATTGCTGACATTTTTATACGTTCGATGTTACTTCGATTTTTTTAAGTGCTGTTTTTATTGTGGAGGAAAAAACCGTTCGGAATTTTTTTTATACGAATACCGCACAATTGTCCCAACTGCCCATATCCTGGAACTTTGAAATCCTCATTTTATTAGCGTTTTTTCAAAATTCAACATATTATTGTTAAAATGTATGTTAAGGTAAAGGAACTAATGCTGGACACTTTAAGGAAAACACAATCTTTAGATGAAAAGAAATATATATTTATCATAACAAAACAACCACAGATTCTTATGTAGGAATACAGTGAGTCTTAGAAAATAATATTTTGTTGTAAAATCTCCAATAATCATCATATTTTCAATTATTATAATTTTTTTTAATATTGTCGTAAGTACTAATAGATGACACCATAAAAAAATAAAATCACCTTAGGTAGACAGTCAATTGCGCTAATAGTTGACACACTACTTGGCATACTAGTTGACATTCATTATGAAAGAAATTAAACATTTTTAAGAAAGAAATTAAACATTTAATAATACAAACTTATTCTAATATTGTAAGTATAATAATTATCCATCAACCTCTATGGCATTATCATATTTGTACTTAATTCTATCACCCGTTATAATCATTTTTGGTACATCAAGGACTTTAATTAATTGAGATTCAGTTATAATACGGCTAAGCGGTGGCAAAACGAAGAATTCCAAGTCACGAATCCGCAAAAACATCATTCGGAGATATTGAAATTTGAATTTTTGAAATGATATCTTTTTGTAATAACGAATCAATTCTAAACTTCAAACCTCAATATCTCCGAATGATGTTTTTGCGAATTTTCAACTTGAAATTCTTCGTTTTGCCACCGCCTAGCCGCCTACTACTTATAACTTTTTCATTTTCTTTGAATAAAGTTTTAGACTCGTCACATGCTTACCATAGCCATAACTTCAATAACTCTTTTAGTTACCTTTTGAATAATACAAACATATTTGTAATATCTCTTTTTGCCAGGAAACTTAACAACAATATAGTCACTTTGCTTAATTCCACTCTCTTCCTCATTTCTTTCTTCTTCATTTTCCTCATCAAAGCTTTCATCAGTAATATCATATGCGATGTCTCCAGACTCTGGTTTTTTTGGGTGTTGATCAAAACAAAGCTCGTTTGAATGGACTTGGAATTACCATATCTGATACCTTTGAGCAACTTTCTTGTGGCCTATAACGCCTTGACGTAGATGGTTCTATCAATGAACCTGTGTCCATTGTGGCCTCGAGATTTAGAGAAGTGCTTTCTTGGTAGGTAGGTTTCAAGGTAGGTGCTAACTTCTTCAAACCAATTCTTCAACCGAGATGTAGTAACTGAAGCTCTGGATGAAGTTAAATTTTGGGGCTGTCTTGTTACAAGATCAGATTTCAAAAAACAACTGTACCATCTTTTACCAGGCCTTCCATCTTTGAAAGGAGTTTTTAAATTCTTTTCACACTGTCTTGTAAATTCACTTTGCCTATTGGGAATCCTTGTTTCACCATTGCCTTAGCCCACTTTACAAGCATATCTTCAGTATCTTCTGAGATGTAGCACGTTCTTATCATTTTTCGTTTTATTGGTGTCTTTACTTTATTCAGCAGAGTTACGCTAGGTACTCCAAATTTTTTTGCCGCAGTTGATGTCGGTACACCTCGTCCACATTCTTTTATAGCTGCTTCCGTGTCCGCTTCGGAATAACGGAATATCTGTCCTTTTATTGGCGGCATGAAATAATAGAACCAATAGTTGACATCATGTATACCCCAATAATAGACACCATGTCTACCTTTAGTTAAAGTGATCCAAAATTGTTGATATTTCTACAGTAGTCTTTTAATTAATCGTACTAAAATAACATAAAAATTCAATATCTTGGAACACCAATGGAAGACACACATGTCATCTTTTAGATTTTTCACTATTTTTGGAACTAATAGTAGACATGTCATAGTTTGTTAGAAAACATTAGCAAAAACAAGAAAAAAACGTTTATCCCTATTATTAAGTAACATTAATACCTTCACAAACAAGAAAAAATGTAAATTTCATAAAATATGGATTCAAAACTTACCTTCAAAATTTCTGCTTCCTTAACTTATAACATAAGAAATCGCGAAATACTTGTTCATTCAGCCACATAACTCACGACAACTGATGCCATTTTGAAATTTCATTCAGAAACTGTTTGAAGCTTTTGAGAACGATTTATAGATGAAGCTAAGAGTCCTATGATATTGACATTAGAGTCATATTACTAAAATTGTTCTTTAAAAATTAAAGGTTTATTGATAAGTGTCTTCCTTTAGTTCACTGTCCAGCATTAGTTCCTTTACCTTACATAAATACAAAAGCATAACAAATTTGTATGTACCTAGTTAGAGTTTAATCGTTAAAAGCGACTGACCAGTGGCTGAGAATAAAAGTTTAAAAATGCTTGCAACTGTACAGGAAGGTTCCAATGAGAAGGATCAATTATTTCCCGGATCAAATCTTTTAAATTAAAATTTTCATACCGATTTATTTAATTCAAAACTTTTATATATACGTACATTCAAGTAAGCAATAAAAATGCTCAAAACGCACGATGATAAATTATTAAATATCACGTACTTCTTGTAAGTATTTTTTGATCATAAATATTTATGATTTTTCAAAAATGTCTTAACAAAATAATTATGTAATTTTTTTTTAAATATTTTAGTTTGTAAGACCTTAAATAAATAGAAAAGCTGAGGTATTTTAGTCACAAAACACGTTCTCGGATTTATTTTTAATGATTTTAATTTAACCAAAATTGAAATTCTTAAAACTGTGTTGACTAGACTATGTATTGATTTATTTTGTTGTATGATTATATTATTTGAAATTTGTGTTGTTTAATAGAGTCTATCGTTTGAAAATTGAACAAATCTGCCAACGACCAACGGAACCTGAGTATATTAAAAATACACTTCTTAGTTTTTCAAAATTTTAAAACTGCGTGTACCAGATAAAATAACAATCTTTCAAAATCGGTTTATGTTTTTTTTTGTAAAAAAGAGTCAATACGTACAGAATTTTATTTAAAAAGGACCGATATCCGTTATTCTCTGATAATACCCTCTTAAAAATAAATACGAAAAATAAATAAAAAAAACTCTGTACAGCATTAATTTGTTTAGTTTTGAAATAAAACGCTTATTGTGAGACTGAAGAAAATGTGGAGGAGAAGGAAATGAGGAAGAGATAGTAGTTATTAACGTTTACAATTCAATTTTTATCCTCTGTGTTGTTAAATAATAATAATTTTATAAAGTATCTATGTTAATAATTTTATAAAGTATCTATGTTTGTGAATCTTCAATATAGCACGGGCTCGTCGAGATTACAAGTTACTTCATTTGCGTTATCGTGTGGTTTAAAAATAATATTTAACTAGACCAAACTTCCGCTCTAATGGATGCTCTGTATAATTCTGAAGCAAGAGAACTCGACACTGAAGGTGCCCAGCCGTAGATCGCGGCTATTTCCATAACCGTTCGGTTATTAGACACGAACGGCGACAGTTGCTATTCTATTAAGGTACTACTTATCTGACATCTGTTGAGACACCCCAAAACTACATATTACTACCTGTACTAACGACCCTTGTTGAAGTTCGTTGAAATTATGTACATAATTCTAAACACTACGGTTCCAAATACAATTCTTGATCCGCAACCTTGCTGTCCATAAAATTCTGTGTTTGGAAATCATGCACAGAGAAAAAAGTTATTCGAAAATACGATCATTTTATTCGTAAAAACGGTTAAAAACGGGACTGAAGTTCTTACGAACAAATTAACAGTGCTTCAATTTATTGGCGGGAAAATGCAAGAATAATTTGTTGATATACGTACGAAATTACGTATACCAATAAATTATTCTTACGTGTTCCTGCCAATAAACATTGAAACCCTGTTGATTTGTTCGTAAGAACTTCAGTCCCGTTTTTAACCGTTTTTACGAATAAAATGATCGTATTTTCGAATAACATTTTTCTCCGTGTTATTTTATGGAAGCATTTTTCTTTCCGCAGTTGCTTGACGTGAAATAAAAATAAATTTGTTGTTTACTCTCTCGTAATTGAAAAGCGTCAATGTAAACAAAGGGCCACGCGCCACAGGCGAAAATAATCATTACTCAATCATAATATTTTTAATGTACAAACCGAAAGCGTTTGTTTGTTGACTTTTCTCTAATCGCTTTTGCTTGAGAAGCTAACTTCAAAATAATCGAAATAGGTTAAACGTTTCTGTTGAGAAAGCGATCGATTAGGTAATTAATAATGAAGAGGAAACACGGTCGCTGAGAAATTTGAATAATGACTATATTACCAAACTGTCAATGTTGCTGTTTTCCCCGGGATACCGAGCGAAAGGGACAACTGCACGTCAGGCTGATAATATCTAAATAAAACCGTCAACATCGATTTTTGTATTACAAATTTTTCTCCTCCAAAACTGGACCGATTTTTTATATTTTTTGTACCAACTGCATTAAAAGTAAATATTCCATGTCTGTAAATTTTGTTTTTTTAAAAATACATTGAATAGATAGTGTACTGAACATTTGTTATAGGTGTTCAAAGTAGGCAATTTTAGCTTGTCCTGACTCCTATAAGAAGTAACTCACCAAAAAAAGCCAAATGTACCGACAAACAAGTGGTCGATATCTATATTATATAAAAAAGATTCACCACTATCAGAATCGAGAGGGGAAATTGGGGATTAAATGTGTATGGATAAAACGCCGCCGCCCAGTCTCCTCTTAGTAAATTAAACTAAATATTGGTTCGTCGACAGTCGGAGAAAGCGATGAGTCGTGATATCACTTTAAGGGTGTCGATTATTCGAATGAATTTATAATCCAAAAAAAGTTTTGTAGTTTTAAAAATCAAATAAATAAATATCTAATAAAACAACTACACATCTCACAAATTCACTTAAAAAAATAACATCACTCCTCCTATACTGGAGTTCGCGGGTTTTTATCTTTTTTTCAGTCATCGATTTTAACCAAACTTTGAGATTATTGTTTAGTGTATCATTTTTATCGGTCTTCCAATTTTAGTCCAAAAAATTAAGCGATATAGTGTCCATCATCAGACCCTGATGAAACGTTGGCTAATGAAGGAGGTAGCGCAACTTCCCAAAAACAAATCACTACAACAGGAAAATACCATTTGAAAATATTTTGGCAATTGAATAACAAATAAAATTTTGTCTGTAGTAGGTAGTTATACCTACTATTTTGGCGTGTGTCGGTCTGTAAAGCTTGGCAAACTACTTAACTACTTGCGCATGTCCCTTTGTGTACTGCGTACCATTATCAAAGTTATTCGAAATGTTTCGAGAATCCAAAATGGGGATTGGTGAGATTTTGCGGTTGAGCCCTCCTCCCACAAAATTCCGTTTCTGCGCATTACTATCAGCGCGTTCACTTGTTTGCCAGATTCTGCGCTTGTTGCCAAGGTGATTAAGAGCAACAACAAAATTAATTATCACACTTTAATTTTCTAACAAGTGTTACGCAATAATTTTAATTGGCTCCAAATTAACCCGCACTTCCGCCTCTGGCATTCTATGAATCGACACTTGTCTTGTAGTCATGTAATTACACGGTTAGGTAGTTTGTCCGTAATTATTCGAATATCAATTTGTCTTCCAGTCTGACAATGCGGTCTCTATCGCCACTGTGACATTATCACCATCGCAGAACTCAGCCAAGACTAGAATGTCAGATACCTGACAACTATGTATGTGCGATGGTTAAATTATGTTGTCCTGTTTTATGTACCTACATGCAATGTGCAATGGTTAGATTAAGAGAAAACACGGTCGCCGAGAAACCAAACTGTCTCTCCCCCTTCCCCTCCACAATACTGAGTGAAATGGACAACCGCGTCTCAGGCTGATTACCTAAATAAAATCCTCAAAATCGAGGTTATGTATTCCCCATTTTCCTCCTCCAAAACTGTACTGATTTATAAGATCTTTTTACCAATATGCTTTTTTTAAATTATTTAAGTCGATTGTTTTATTTTGGTCAGGGGGTATTCCACCATCCTCCTTCTCGCTGGCTGTAAAAATCACTACATATTCGTAGGATAACGTATATATTCAATACACGATTTATTTATTTATTAAGTCCGAGTTCACTTTTCAGTAATCGAACCTATGAATAGTGGCCACATAAGTTAGTTGAGTTTTCTAATTTATTTTTGTTTTAAATTATGATATAAATTTGTGATTAGAAGCAACTTTGGCATTTTTTTGTAAGTTAATGATATTTATTTTAAACAATATTTTTGTTCTGTTTGCTGTACAAATACATTGGAATAAAAAAAAAGCATATTGATGGGCGTAAACTCAAACAACACACGATTAATTTATGTTAGAACTCAAATTTTTCGAATATAAATTTTAATCTATAAAATGTATTTTTCCGATGTTTTGTTTGTATTTCATAAAATTATATTACACGAAAGTAGGACAATATTATTTTTTTTATGATTAATTATCAATCATTCACAATAAGGCGCTCCGCCCACTGAGGCAACTGAAAACCAACTAAAACCGGCTGTTTTCTCTGTCTTGATTGGTCAAAAAGCTTGTTTAACCATAGATGAAGAACAATCAGCTGACAGCTCGCAACCTAGCAACGGCCGCCCAGGGTAATCAGCCGTGACAGTCGCAAGATGGTCGCAAGTCACCGCTTGCGTTACCATTGACAACGGGGTTTTGTGTGATTGTGTAGTGTGCGGGCCATCACATTGTCATACAAAGACAGTTGGCAGTTGAGAGTTTTCAGTTGCCTGAGTGGGCGGAGGCGCTTAATGCCAAAGTTGCCTCTAAAATTGAGAAAAATCGACTTCGTAATTTGAATTACAAATAAATATATTAAAACATTTTTTTTTTTGAAATTTGCTATATCTTTAAATTAAATTTCTTTTTTGTTTTGTTAAGTAGTTATTTTGGCCCCAAATCCAAATTTAAGGTTTGTATGAAATAGGCCGAGTAGTTCTTCTTCTTAAATTAAGAACATTCATAATTTTTTATTTATCGAGGGGTTTTCTTAAATTGAAATTACTACTATTACACTAAAAGCACTTATTTATCCTTCAACTTCAACCAACAACATGCAACGTTTCAAATAATAATTTATTCTGAGCGGATGACGTATGCCCTGAACCCAGAGGTCCCAGGTTCGATTCCTGGTTCCGCCATGTAATTTTTTTTTTTTTAAACATTTACCTACCCATTTATTATAATTTTTTTGTTGATATTTTTATTTATTTTCAATAACACTGACATAAATCTATATTATTATTTTTTAAATGAAATAAGAGATTATTTATACCTAGTAGGTAGAAAGGTAGGTACCTACGTATGTTGGATAATAAATAATAAATCTGTAAATTTCTAAAGTGAAATTTTTTTAAATTTTTAATTATATAAATCCATTATCTTTATTGAAAAGCCTCGTATAATAATTTATTATCATAACACAATAATCACTTACCTTCCTACGCGACAGCGCCGGCAAATAATGTATGACGTATGCATGTTTATTTTTGCTTAGCGCAGAGTTTGTTATCTGAGAGCGCCTTGGTAGAAATACGCTTATTTTGTCGCTAGCTCGCATGGCCTCCGTGGCGCAATTGGTTAGCGCGTTCGGCTGTTAACCGAAAGGTTGGTGGTTCGAGTCCACCCGGGGGCGATATATTTTTTGCTTTTTTTTCTTTATATTATTTTTATTTATTTGTAATTTTATTATTTTTATTAATTTTTACTTGCTAACTTCTTTTTTCTTTTTTGGATTTTTAATTCTGTCAGTTTATTATCAACATCAGTATCCAACTAAATAATAACGCAATATACCTACATAATTATTTTTAATTTCATAATATTGCTACGTTTTTAATAAATTGGTATTACCAATTATAATTTATTATACAGGGTGTTAAGCATCTTACTTGACTTACTTTTACCAGTGATTCCTGACATTATTTGAAGTAAAAAATGTAAATGAAATTATGGTCTCCGTTGACATGTTTTTTTTCCCTACAAAAACATTAAAAAATCTGTATGTATTAGGAAGTTAGGGGCGGGGTTAGGGGTTGGTTGGTTACTTGGCTTAGTGACCAGAGACAAATACGTGGAGGAATATTTTTTTTAGTTCGATTTTGACAAAAATAATATAAAAAAAAATAATTTAAAAAAATTACCGGAGACTAAAATTTCATTTACATTTTTTACTTCAAATGTCAGAAATCACTGGTTAAAAGTCAAGTACGATGCTTAACACCCTGTATGTAGATAGTGGTAAAAAATATTTATAAGATTCACATACACAAGTTCAACGAATTATTATTTAATGTTGGAATAAAGCAATCAATTAAGTGATTTGACAAAATAGATAATAAGTTTTTCACCACTTTATTGAAATAATTATTATTCACTTAAGAAACGTATAAAACAAATACATTTCTTTTACGTTTGAAAACCATTTAAAATCCGGTCACTAACAATAACACCCCTTACGCAGATAGCAATAAGGTTTAAACTACAAGCCGCCTGTTTTGATTTATACAAGAAAAAAATATCGTCAAGAAGTGTGTTTTATTTTATTTTGCGAAGAAGAACACAAAATAATTGAAGAGTAACCGAAATGTCTAAATAACAAAAATAAATTATTATAAATATTGTACAACAATAATTATTTAAAAATAAATTATTATAAATATTTATTTGTATTTAATATTTTTATTAATGAAGACAGTATTAGCGAAACTCAATCGAAAATCTGAAACAGAAAAATCAGAAAAAGATACGGTCACATCTGGGACTCGAACCCAGGACCATCGCCTTGCCGGGGAGCAGCTCTACCAATTGAGCGCACGTGTCCCTATCGGATTCGGACATATTTAACTGTATCATATAAATGGATAAATTTATCCCAGACACTATTTAAGTAGATATTATTTAGTTCGGAGTTGAATCTTGCAATCATACATAAGATAGCAGCCAATAAATAATATTCGCTAAGAAAATTATTATTATGGTAGTTCTCAGTCGAAGTATGATACATTTAACGAATCGGATAGGGACACGTTAGCTCAGTTGGTAGAGCTGCGCCCTGGCAAGGCGAAGGACCTGGGTTCGAGTCCCAGATATGATCATATCTTTTTCTGATATTTCTGTTTCAGATCTTCGATTGGGTTTTGCTAATATAGTCTTTATTAATTTTAAAAATAAATATAAATAATAATTATTTAATAAAATATTATTGTCCGTAAGAAAGAGACTGAATATGGCAACGGTTTTATTTGTTCACCTCATTCTGTGATGTTATTTCCAGTGTCAGATTTACGACTTGCATTAAATTTCACAGATTCTGCGAGCGCAAAAGAGTCTTATCTCAAAGTTATGCGTTTCATTAGCTATGCATCATCGTCTTTGAGATCACCTCTTGTAATATTACATTCATATTAATACCTCTCATATCGGACAACAATGCGGTGCCCGGAGTGACACGGGGAGTGTCGGACGAACAACGGAGCAAGTCAGAAGCGGTTTGTATGATGTATGACGCTCGGTCATTGGTTCACAACCCAAGATCCGCGGGCTTTTAGAGGAATATTTTATTATAATATAAATATTTATCAGTGGCGTTCCATGACTCTTCAGTGAGCTAGAGTGCTTAGATTTGAAAAATACAACATTATTGATGTAGCTGAAAATTATTATTTTTTTTTAAATTTCAAATTAGAATTTTTTGTTTGAAGATTTTTCATGATTTGTTCGGTTTGGGTATTCGCCACATCCACAAAATGAAAAATTCTTCATTATTGAATTTAATTAATTAAAAAACATTTTCACCTGCAACAAAATCAATATAATATTTTTCAATCTTAGCACTCTAGAACACTGAAAAGTCACGGACCACCCCCTGATATATATATATATCTAATTTCTTATATATATAAGAAATTAGCATTGTCAATACATGATACATATTTGATATTCAATATTTACATTTTTGGTTTTTAGATACATGTAGATTCCGAATTGTTAAATATTATAGTAGCTTCTTCAAGGGAGTATAAATACTAAAAGCTACCAGTTTATTTATTTATTTGTAAGCAACAAACATATTTTTTATAATATACAGTGATAAATACCTGTACAAGTGAACTGAAGTCAAGCCACAGAAGTTTCATTTAGTAGCATGTGTTCTAAATAATATACTCTTCTCTCACGGCGGGTTGAATAACTGGGCTCCAGTGAAAAAAGTTCCCCATTGACGCATCCCAATTCTCCAACCTGACCCAAGCCTGTCCTTATAAGTCCACATATAATTACGCCCTACACAAACAAGAAAAATACGGTTTCCATTAGGAAAAACTTGCATAATAACGGCGTCTCCTTATAAAACTGAGCTGGAAGGCTTCCAGAAGTTAAGGGGTGTTGTGAAATGAGGCACTACAATATTTGATCAGCCCTCCACTAGTGGGGTCCAGGTGAAAAAAGAAGTCACGAAGAAACCCATCAGAAGGTTACGATACGACTCTACGTTTTCTTCTGTGCTGTCACGTACGTCGCGTATATCGCTGTCATCCCATTCTTCCGAAGACATTCCAACATCAATCCAACCTCGTGATGATGAGCTCGATGAGGTTTTTTACTATTCATGACTATACAGTAGCGATATCCGAACACAGTGTTCTTTGTCAATGGG
Organism: Limnephilus auricula; assembly: GCA_951813805.1. Lineage (NCBI taxonomy): Eukaryota > Metazoa > Arthropoda > Insecta > Trichoptera > Limnephilidae > Limnephilus > Limnephilus auricula. The sequence continues at coordinate 6,477,497 of OX638417.1, forward strand.
GAACAACCCAAATATAGGACTTATATTATGATTTATTTGGTTGTTAATTACTTTGCTATTAATGTGTTGTCTTTCCTTAGCTCTAGTGCTTCTAAGTTATCCAAAATCTGATACCTATTTAGTTTTTATCTAATAACTTGCCGTCTTTGTTTTTATTAAGTTTATGGCCTGTTTTAATGAGATGGTTCGCAAATTCGTATAAGCTATTACTACTGTGTAAACATCTTACGTGTTCTCTGGCTAGCTTTACACTTGTAAGTTTTTTCGTAAGTTTACGACCTCTGGCCAATGAGCACTTTGGATTTTCAAAATGCAATATGTCCATTGGCCAGAAGTCGTAAATTTACGAAAAAACTTACAAGTGTAAAGCTAGCCTTTGACACGATTAATATTACGTGCCGTTTTGCTTATATAAGCGAATGAATACCAGAGTATATATGTATATATATCTTCTTTGTCTTTCCAGTTCATTAAAAGCTTACAATAAAGTATATAAATAAGTGCGTTTACTAAGTTAATGTTGGGTTTTAAATTTAAATAATGTATTTATTAGTAAGTTGTTCATCGCTGCACTAGGCGCCGAACCGTCATAGCATAGCCATAGTTCACCGGTACCGGGGAGACAGTATTCTAATGATTTATGTTCGACAGTTGGAGAGACGGGACTTCGGCTTGTCTCGGCTGGGTTCGGCCGCTTCCGTCACTAGAATTCATATTCCGAAATTGCGATTTCGGAAGGTGAACACTGAACACTCTGGTACCTAATATGTATTACTATTGGTACTATAATCAATAATCACTGATGAGGTAAACAGGATCTGTTCGCGTGCCGGAAGTACATAAGTTCAATAACTTTTCCTCACTTCTGTTAAAATTGATCAAACATTAAAAAAGTATAAATTCCTTTCATGGACCTGTCTGGAAGTCTAAAGGACTTGAATGGCGACAACCAATGAAGAGAGAAACTGATATTGGGGGCGTGTCCGTGTACCAGAATTAAGCTCAATTTTTCCTTCTGGTAAAATTTCGGCATACATTATTTATAAATTGTGTACTTTTTCTCATTTCTCTGATTTTTAATGCTTTTTTCCCTTTAATTTTCCTTAAAATAATATTTATTAATGTTTATTTACAAGATAATGTACCCTCTTCTCATTTTTCTATGTGAAACAATTTTGTAATAATTTTTTCCCCTTTAAATTTGTGTCAAAAATATCTTAAAAGGTTTATTCTTATATCTGCTGCTAATTTTAGCCTGAGAAATAAGATGCAGAAATAGTTAAGACTAGTAGTGAAAAACCCGCTCCACGGGTTTTTGCTGCTAGGCTCTGCGGGCGGCTTTTCGTTCTGCTTCGCCCAGTTTAAGTGTTTTGGTGACTATTTATAAGGCATCACCCTTTTGAAAAACTAACTACTATTAACATTAAACTACAGAATACTTATATTTAATAGGTACATATATAATAATAGACATTCTTACATTAAGACCGTGAATAATGAGAGGAACACTCTTCACCCCAACATAAATCTTCTTATTATTGAATGAAAGCGAAAAATGTTTCTTCTTCTTCATACTTTTTTCCTTAAATATAGTATTATAGATGGCGCCACTTCCCTTTTCAAATCGCATTTGAGCGTGAGATAAGTGTGCATATTACGGCAGCAGCTCCGTGGAAAAAGGCACGTTCACGGACGGGTCAGAACGGTTTCCATACAGTGTGGCATTGGAGATTTACTCGGAGTCGGGTTCCTTAATTTGAACCGACGGGCATTACCGTATTAATATACTTCGATGAAATGTGTGCTGTATACTAAAACATTTTGATTGAAAATTTAACAAATCTGCCAATGACCAACGGTACCTACAACCATATTATAATTAAAAAAACATATTTTTTCAAAATTTTAATTTAACTTTACTAGATAAAAGAACAATCTTTCGAAAACAATTTATATTTTTTTGTGGAAAATATAGAATTCGATTTAAAAATTACATATTACTCGTTGTGTCTGGTTATTCCCTCATCAATATTTTTTAAGGGTATAACGCCCGTTAATTTTCTGGTTATTTCCACATCCCAAGCTTACATTATATAATATACAATCTGTTCAGCGGTACCTACAAACATTAACATTGCTCTTTGATGTCAGCCAAACAATCTAGCATACCTGCTTAAGAATTCTACATCCGCATTAATAATGGTATTATTAACTGCGAAGTCTTGCCTCCTAATAATCTCTCTTTGTCTTCTCCCGTCATTGTTGGCCTAATGACTCGCGGTGTCCTCAACGCGACATACGTTTATAGATTGGTCTCTCAGGCATCATTCACGGTTCTGGTCCATCGGACGCGAGACTAGCAGAAAAACCATCTCGACCGAGTCCAGGATTCAAGTTGGCCTCTTATCCACTGGAGCGACAGAGCAATTTAAAACTTTTTTCTAGGATTGCTAAAGGTAATTTTTCCGCTCACATTAAAATAATCATAATTCCGAATTTGAATATGGAGACATACAAACTTATTATAGTTCTATATAGCCAATTAATTCACCTATCTTTTGTCTATTATCACATATTCTTAGGATTTATAAAAAAATATATTATAAAATCGTTAACTTTAAAACATTTTAAAGAATTTGTAGAATATTTGCCACATTGTGGCAACAAAGCAATCAGAGGCTTTGGAAATAGTGTCATAATGTGGCAAAAAGCGTTCGAGTGGATAATTATTTTTTTTATATAAGAAAAACTCTCTTTTTAACTTTTGAAGGTTATTCCCATCAATGTAAGAAGTGAGATCTGGGTTCGAGTCCCAGTTGCGACCATTATGTTTTATTATTTTTCTGTGTCATGTTCGTTTTCATATTTTAATTTAGATTATTATTGTTGTCTTCTTCTTCAATAATTATTTATTAACGCCTTTTCAGGGGCCTTAAATATGCGGGGTGGGTAAGATATCTGGGGGTCAATGTGTCCAGGAGTGACGGATGTATGAATCCGTCCCTCCGACTGCGGTGCAAGGCGATGGCTCGAGAGAGTCCGGCTGGAGGTCTCCCTCAACCAGTCTCTCCCGATCCGGCCCAATTAAACTTCAATTGTCGGAGAATTGTTGCGGCTTTCGGTTGAGTTTTTAAACACAACCTTCCCTCGCTTGTCCTAAACATTTTGTCCTAACACGGCACAAAAGCCAAAAAAAAAATAAAAATTACGATAACGTTACCCATCTTTTAGCTAGGTGATGCTGTCGTTTTTTTCGTTGTCGTTTGTCGTGTAAAAAAACGAGACGAACGAGAGAATCTCTCTTGTACGAGAAATAAAGTTAACGATATTCACCTGTTGAATTTTGTCAGTTCTGCTGAAATATTGTACCAATTATATAACGCATTATTATTAGAACTTTGTCTTTGTTTACGACGTTGTTCTGTTTTGTTCCACCAGCAAGCTACAGAAATATTAAAACGTTAAATATATCTATAATGTTTTTATAAAAATAAATTCCTATCTAACGGTATGTGTTGCGACATTGTGAAAGATATTTTTCACAATGTCCCAATAATTTTTCAGAATTGTTAATAATTTAAGGGGGAGTCTGGTCCAGCCGAAAATTTTTTCAAATTCGTTTTTTTTAAGATATATTTTTTTTGGCCCTTAATGCAATGTAAGATAAATTTAATTTATCGAAAAAAATTCATTGGGGCTTATTACTCTTATCATATATATTTAAGCGTCCGCATGGTGGTGGTTAACTCAGGTCCGGGGAATACGTCATTCCTATGTTTACCTACGTTAAATTGTCGTGAAAACAAGCTTATGTGCCCAAGCGGTTAACATATAATGAAATAATTAAAAACACTTTGTTTTTACCACGATAATCTTTATAGACCAAGTTGTTTGGCGGTCCGTCCTCTCTGCCTACCCCTGTGGGGAAACGGCGCGATGGTTAGTTAGTTAAAAAATCAACATGTTTCGAGAACGATGTTCTTTTCATCAGTTATTCACAAAATTGTGAATAACCCTATCTTAAACATATTTCCATTGTAATTTTTATCTTTGATCATCTAAGCACCTCCCCTTTCCACCTCTCACCCCCCACTACTTCCATTTCTACCCACGCCTGTCTTTCTATACTTGATAATTTAGTTTTTAGTACATTTAATGTCCTGGTGAAGAGAACATCGTTCTCGAAACATGTTGATTTTTTAAATAAAGATTATCGTGGTAAAAACAAAGTGTTTTTAATTATTTCATTATTAAAATGGTGCCACAAAATGAATTTGCGAAATTTGAAGAAATATAATAATGTGTTTGATACAGACTATGTTTTTAATGCCCTGAATTGAATGTCTCTGAAACAATTATATTCAAATGATGTACGCATTCAAACAACATTACATATAAAAAAACTCGGGTCTATTCACAAGATCTTCATTACAACTTACATTCCACCAAACTACAAAAAGACTTTTTACAAAGAAATGTGCAATTTTACAAAGAAATTCTTTATAAAATTATTTAAAATCCTCCCTCTTGCAATAAAAATCATCAAAAAAATAACCGACATTTAAAGCAGTATTAAGGTATGGATTATGGATACGGGAAAGAAGAATATAGATACAATGTTGAAACCTAACAGAGGTTAACGCTTATGTTATGTTTTTGAAGTAAAACTTCTTTAGGCGCGATACGACGAGTAATTCAGTTGTTCTTCGGACGGAAATAACGTTTTAAAACGAAAATGTCGATCAGATATCGGTAAACGTACTGCCATCTGTGTTTCTTTTTTTTAAGGTTCTCGCCTTCGATAAAGTAGTAATACCTGCTACATATCAAATAAGTTTTACATCGACCGCGCGTAAAGGATAGACGCACTCATTTTTTTCTAGCTTCATAATTTTCCTCTCGTAATATTTTAACATACTTACAAAAAAATGGGTACTTAAAAAAAATTACTTTCTTGCAATAAAAACATGACCTATTTTATAATTCATACACAAAACCATGTACAATGTAATCTTAGAACGGGGTACCCCAGTGAGGTCACATTCTTTTAGAATTTTGTAAACAATTAAAAATTGTATTGATGAGTTTGTTAAACATCATATATTGCAGCCTTCTGTACATATCTATTTCCGTAGAAAGTAACTAATGAATTGTTTTAAATTTATTGTAATTTTTTGAGATACTTATTTTTCAGTTTTTTTCATTTGACCATTGTTTAGTTTTTCAGATCATTATAATGATTGATTGTTGGTATTATTTTTGCAGCGGGTATATTTTTCGTAGAATGAAAATTAACAAGTTAAATTTACATGTTAATTTTCGTTGTTTTATATATTCGTTATGTTGGCCATTGTTGAGTTTGGTGCACCTCATTAAAATGATTGATGGGACCGAGTGGGTAGTTGACGGGGAAATAGTCGGGGTCATCTAAATGAGACGTCGGGAGCTCCATCACCTCTGCTTACCCTCTCGGAACATGGCTCAATGGTGAAGAAGACAATCATAATAAATCTAAACGAAACGAGAAATAGAAAAATACACAGAAAATAAAAATAAAAGTTTGTATTACCAGGACAACACTCTTACCTCTGTGCTATTGAGACGTGATTATTTTCCGTATTTTTTTCATTAAAAATCAAAAGTTCATCCGATAAATTGAATGTTATTTAATTATTATAACATATAGGGACAGAATAATAGAGGAGTATGTATGAGACGATGTGAATGAGGCAAGGAATGTGTTGGCGGTCCATCCTCTCTGCTTAACCCTGCGGAGAAACGACTTTATGGTTAGTTAGACAGTTACAATCCTCAATTATTACTTCACTCTTTTTACGCTGCTATATTTTTAGTATGATTGCGAAGATCTACCCAAATTTATATGTAACCTTGATAGTGTCTCGGATAGACCCACTACTTGAGTTTTCTTAAGTCTATAATGAACATTTGACAATTGACGCACCGGACTTAACAAAACTAATAACATTCCGAGTACCAAATCGTAACACGAGGCCTCCAGAGCTGTTCTTTGTTTAACCAAATATTTGGATGTACTTTGATTTTTAATTTTATTTTTTAATTTTCTGTGAATTGTTTGTAATGGGAGGCGGGAATGGGTACTGCCGCCCCGGGAACCATTTATTGGATAACCAACACCTCTGCCATAGGTCACCCCAAGTGATTCGCTACGTTTGGTGACTTAGCAGGGGTGCCCGGATTCACGGGGTTCATTGTCTAGGTCTTGGCGGCGGATGATCTAGACACACTGAACGCCAGATTCCTACCCAACCCTCGTACACTTTTCCTTCCCAGAACTTCCTCTCCTTCCTTTCCTTAAAAATACCCTCCACACAGCATTTCCAAAGATGACATAGGCCCTGAGGGAAATTATTTTCCTCAAAGCCTCCTGCGTGGACCTAATGTAAAAAAAAAAAAAATGTAGATGTACTTTGTTAATACAAAAAATAACATGTAAAAGCCCAGCAGGGCGTGAAATACAATATAAATAAATAAATATAGCGTGGAGGCTACTGTCTTCCATTCTTTCAAGGGGTTAATTTGAAAATAAACGAAAAATCTTCTTAGTAAACAAATTTCACCCTCGAACGGAAATTTTCTCTGCATCAGTTTCTGTAATATTCATGTTTTTATCGGTAAGCCTTTTATAAATTCCCCCGAGTACAAGATTAAAAAAATTCTTCGACTCTCCGTTTTCGCAAAAGAATCGTTTTCCAACAATTATTTTATTTATTTATTGAATACGAGCTTTGCAATCTATTTGCACAGAATAATTCAGCGAGCCCACTTCAAAGCTTTGGGATTCCATTGTAACTGAAAGTAATATGATCGGTAGAAGCTTATAATATTGTAAGCACAATATCATGTAATTGTATAGCCAAGAAAACTCGGCAAATAATAATCTTGTACTTTTTAGGAATTCTGTTTGGTACGGAGAAATTTCATTTTGAGTTTTATGTATTGTTATATAAATAAGTTTTTTCTGGGAGTCTATTTTACACAAGGTGGAATAATCGTTACAAAGATAGAGCACAATTTGAGACGTTATATTAGTTTGAAACCACGATTTATTATTGCGGTATCGTCCCTTAACCTTAAAATTAACGACTTATTCGCTGTCATCCGAGAAAACTGGATAGGGTATTTTTACAAACGAGGGATTCTGTTGAAAATGTATCGAATATTTAATAACTCAGATCCGGGGCATACGTCATTCCTATGTCTACCTACGTTAAATTTCCGTGAAAACAAGCTTATGTGCCCAAGCGGTTTTAAAGATCACTTTTCTGATTTTAATCATCCTTCAAATTTCCTTCAGTTTTCATTCAAATTTATTGTTTTTAAAAACGATCAAAAACTGCCAAAACCTAAACGGCCCATGATTGGCATAGGCACCAAATACGCACGTCAAAAAAACAACAAAGTTGTGGTACTGTGTAAGAAATGTGTCAGAAACCGGCCGACGCTCATGACGTCACACGATAGCCCCGCCCACAAAATATCGTATTGGCGGTATTTCAAAATGGGAAACTTAGACTCGCTACAGAAAATTTATTCGTCAACATAAAAATAAAATGAAAGTGCCATAATCATCGTAATTTTTTGCTTAATTTTTATAAAGAAAGAAAAAACAAGAACGTGGAAGTACCCTATAGCAGTTGACAAAGTTAATTTTAAGATTTAGGACAATTGCTTATTCTTAAGTAGAACGAGAATTGCCCCCTAAAGTCGTTATTTTAAGGTTAAGACAAGACAATTCCTTATCGTTAAGTAGAACAGAATAGCCCCTCGGTGCTACACATTCGACTTAAATTTCTCTATATATATATATATATATGGGGGACTCAACAGTAGATCCCTGATAATTAGCCAACCGAAGTGATATTTACTATATAATTATAATTTCTATATATTTACCAATTTCAAAATCTAAATCGACCTCCAAAATATCTATATATATAAGTATGTTTCTTTAAAAATTATAAATACCGCTTAAAAGTCCCAACTGTTCCCGTCTGGAGTCTGGTGCCAGTAAGACTATGGCATCCTTAATTGGGGTATATTGTGAGGCCGAAGGTAGTGGGGAGGGAGATGGGGAGAGGGGTTGTTTTGGGGTTGTTCCTGGCTGTTCAGATCTAGTCACCAAACACGGGTAAAGCTATTTCAAGTTAAGTTTCAATTCTAAATGGGGGTCTTACATCAGATCGATACTGAGAGTATCTGTCACTCTAGAACGTGCCGCAAATATACTATATGTAATATTTTTAATTAATTAATTTGAAATAACTCAAATTAATGAAATAAAATTTATTTGCGCACGCCGTGTTCTAACCCGCGACATTCGGATTGGGGAGTCGAGAGTCTTACCGCTCGACCACGCCGCCCGTCGAGATATGAGTATGGATATTAAAAGAATTTATTTACTGTGTCTAACGGTTGTCTCTGTAAAAGAAGGTGGAAAGAATAATTCAATCCTTTATTAAAATTAAACAGTTTTTTTTCTCGTGTTTTCATATTCAGTATCTGACCTCAGACTAAATGACTGGTATGTGAACCCAATGCATTAAACGTTAAATGTTCTGTAGCTTATTCATAATATGTTGTACGGGCAATTAATATTTGAGATGACTTCTGCTATAATATATGTTGTTTCTGATACTTATGAATATCACCGACCTACGCCAAGAAATGGCACGAAGATCAGGAATACTATATGTAATCACTGACCTACACCACACGATGGCCACATGACTCACTGTGATTCATTTTCATCTTAGGTCCAATCTCTCCCTCTACTACTGCTGAAATTGTCTCTACTGATAGAGAACAAACGGCTCTATAGTTTATATAAGAGAGCAACTCGTAACATTGTGTTCCAACCATCTTGGCCAGCCAAGAAACATTCCACTGCTCATGCTGTACCAACTTCTTTATTAACCCCGACAGATTAACAAAACGTATATACGTACAAGTTGATAGAAAATAATGGTTTCAGTATATTGTTGGCTGCACTCCATATGGCTCTGTTGTTTTCGCGAGAAATACTTTAAATGGGATATGCACTCTATGCAGTCATTTGGCTACGGAACTTTTAGATTGTTTTTTTTTTTTCAATATGAAGTTGGTATATGAATGTAGCGGTAAACCAGTCGATACTTTGAGGTGTTAGGTTGAATAATAGAATAATAATAGGTGTTTATTCCAGTATATGGGGAGGTTAGTGCAGTCCCACACATTGCATAAAGATAATTTGATTACATAAATATTTGAAAATAAAAGCAGGTAAATTAATGAGCAGGTACATAAAAAATATAAAAGTGAAGATATTAAATTAATAATATTTGAAAAGGATTTAGGATGCTCTACAGAAAGGATAAAAAGTAGACTAAATGCTGTAGAAACGAGATCCCTGAGGCGTTTGTGTGGTAAAACCATGTATGATCTTGTTAGGAATGTGGAGATCCGAAAAGAATGCAAGGCTGATGTGAGCGTAATAAGTAAGATTAAGAAAGGGACGCTCAGATGTTTTGGGCATGTTGAGCGAATGAACGAAGAAAGGAGTGTAAATAGAATTTATGACGCGAATGTGAATGGTAGAAGAAGCCGAGGAAGCCCAATTGATCGAGCCCAAGGAAGACTTGGCACGATCAAGTGAATCAGATACTTGAGTCGGGCCATGTCAAGAGTCAGAATAATAGAAGAGTATGTATGAGAAGATGTATGAATGAATGTGAATGAGGCAAAGAGTGTGTGCCAAGACCAAGTTGTTTGGCGGTCCGTCCTCTCTGCCTACCCCTGCGGGGAAACGGCGTGATGGTAAGTTAGTTAGTTAGTTAGGATTTATATTGATTTCAAATGTACTGTGCAGATTTTTAGATCACCGTTTAGGTAATGGATGTTTAAAAGGGTATTACCAGAGAATACCGGAAATTAGACATTTTTAAATCAAATTCTAGACGTATTGACTCTTTAAAAAAAAAACATAAATTGATTTTGAAAGATTGTTGTTTTATCTGGTACACGCAGTTTTAAAATTTTGAAAAAGAAAGTTTATTTTTAATATACTAAGGTTATACCGTTGGTCGATGGCAGATTTGTTCAATTTTCACACGATAGATTCTATTAAACAATTAAACAACACAAATTTCAAATCATCTAATCGTACAACAAAATAAATGAATACATAATCTATCTATCTAAAAAAAATTTAAAAAAAAAAAAAAAATCTATCTAGTAAACAGTTTTCAGAAATTTAGTTTAAGTTTTTAATTAAATTATAATCTTTAAAAAATAAATCCGTGAACGTGTTTTGTGGCAAAAATACTTGAGTTTTTCTATTTATTTATGGTCTTACAAACTAAAATATTTCAATTTTTTTTATACACTTATTTTGTATACACATTATTGAAAAATCATAAATACTTATGATCAAAAAATACTTACAAGAAGTACACGATATTTAATAATTTATCATCGTCCGTTTGAGCATTTTTATTGCTTACTTGAATGTAGGTATATATTAAAGCAAGTTTTGAATGAAATAAATCGATATAATTTTTTTTTTTTTAAATTTGATACGGGGAATAATCGAACTTTCTCAATGTTCCTGTACAGTTGCAAGCATTTTTAAACTTTTATTCTTGGCCGCTGGTCAATTGCTCAAATATTGCTTTCCTCGCATTCGCATTAGTCTGGGTATATTTCACGTTCATTATGCAGAAGTCCTAACGGTAATAATGTATTCCAAAATCCCATTTTCACCGCTTACGGTTTAAGCCGATTGTCTGAAGACATTGATGTTTACTGTTATGTAACATTGTAAGCTTCTTTACTCCGATATTATTTACATGATTTCTAATGTTTTTCTTTCTTTTGTTCGCAGGTAAGTTTTCGTGTACCTACTGGAATTATAGAATTGACTGGTGAGGAAATTTACGGTTTTGTATGAAATGATATTATGCAATTGATCGGTGACCTTCGTGGAACGGCAGTAAGCGGGTAAGCTTTATTTTTTACCAGCTAGTTCACATGTGAAATTTAAATCGAATATAATATTTATTTATTTATTGACGCCCTATTGGGCTTTTACATATCGTTACATTTTACAAATTTCATTTAAAACAACTGCATAATATAGATAAAAAAGATTACAAATTACACAAATAAAGCATAAACACAATATAATCAATAAGAATATATGTAATGCTAAATACAGTTGGATGACTTTAGAGAACTCGTAGGTACATAGGAGCGCTTTTTGTCACATTATGGCACTATTTCCATAACCTCGGATTGCTTTGTTGCCAAAATGTAGCACATTAAATTTTTTTATTTTTTTATTAAAACGACTATATAATATATTGTACATTCAAAATATAACAAAATAAATATTCTCTAGATTCTTTAAAATGTTTCAAGATTTAAAGATTAAATTATGTTTTTTTTTATAAATCCTACAAATATATGATAATAGGCAAAAGATAGGTGAATTCATTGGCTATATAGAACTATAATCTGTTTGTATGTCTCCCTATATTTAAATTCGGTGGTATGATTTTTTTAATGTGGGTGGAAAAATTTCCTTTAGCAATCCGAGAAAAAATATTTTAATTGCTCTGTCGCTCCAGTGGATAAACGGTTTTTATAAATTAAATAATAATATTATTGAATATATGAAAAAAAATAATAGCGTAAAAGTACAAATAAATCATTGCAAAATGTAATTATTTCCGGTCCTGCATTTAGGTAGCGTTTCGCTCTTAATTATTTAGTAACAACACACTTGCTAATAAATTCATTTTCGCCTTGAAAGATTCGCATCTAAGTGCACAACATATTGAGTGATTCACAATACGAGTCGCCACAATAAATCAAACACAACAATAGTTCTGACAATCCGTCGCTAACATTCCTCCTGATCTATTTCCAGTCACTCTCCGTCCGTAGCCCATAGCTAATCGCATATTCAGTGAGAGAAGCAGTAAGCAGTACTGTAGAGTCTATACAGAGCTCGACAAACTTTTGTAAAGGCATTCATTTGATTTTTTAAATTTTTTTATTAAAATTTAATTTAATGTAACCTAAATATGAAGTAGTAAAATGAATTTGGTTCAATCAATTTAAGGTTAAGCTTAAAAAAAAATATTTATACTTTTCTCCATTTTTAGGGTGTCTGAAAGGAGATTATATATTTGAACACCCTCGTGGCCAATTGTGACAGCTGTTTCGGCTTAAAACGCCATTTTCAAACTGTGGTCGTACCACACTGAGACTTCTCATTTATGCGATTTGAAATGTCAATTTTGAAGGTGTATTAATTGATTTATTACACAGGCACCCAAAATTCATTAATCTTTTTCTGTATTGCCTGCATTGACAAGGAATCCTTGTGATATTTAAAAAACGCATTGTACAGCCGATCGTATAATGACATTATTGTTTTCACAGGCACAAACTATCGGCGACTTGCTTGACAATTACGCTGCACTACAAACTATCAGCTGTCAATCGGCATATGTATGTCAGTGTAGCCACCTGCGAGTTTAAAAAGCGCCAAACACTGCGCGCCATATTTGAATGTAGCTCGAAAAAAAAACGCGAGATTTCCCTAGAGGATATTGACTAACCTAAGCCCCCCCGCCCCTCATTGTGACCAAGCATGGTATTTTGAAGATCCCCCCCCCCTTGAACGGGTCACGTAGTATGGGTACGTTTCTTTAACTTTTAGATTTGAATTTAAAGCGTGGTACTTTCTCTTTCTAACACCGTTTATATCATGTGTGTCATTATGATGATAAGGGAGACACAATGATTTATATGAATTCAAAAAGTCACCGGAGACCAAAATTTCATTTAAATTTTTTACTCCAAATAATGTCAGGAATCACTATTTAAAGTAAGTCAAGTACCTATGTACCTTAACACCCTGTATACAAGATATTTTGAAAAGTACTTAAGAAGTACTTTAAAAGTACAATATTACTTTGGAAAGCACGTAAAAAAGAAATAAATTTAAAAATCACGGAAGTAAATTGTATTTTGAAGAATATTTATCTACATTCAAAGTATGTTTGATTATAATTGCACTGAGAAGTGCTGACAAAACAGATTTGATTAAATAATTTTTGTATGTTGATATTCTATCAATATTTATAGCATCATCGACAACATATTTATCCCAAGTATGTGCAGATGATTCTTTATACAATTTTATTCAGCGTTTGATCCTGGATTGTTGCAATGATAATATAATTTGTAGCGAATTGATCGTTGAAATAAAAAAATATATTTTTGCCCGCGGGCCGTAGTTTGCCGAGCCCTGGTCTTATGTTAAGAGAAGTAGCAGCAGCACTTCGGTCTGGTCGTCTGAAGTGCCGCAGATGGATTTGAAAATAGAACGATGGATGTTTTACCGGCGACTCCTGACATCTTCCGGTGGTGACGGATATTTGATGGACATTGTTCGATCATTATTTGGTACGGTTTTTGGGTTTTTTTTTTGGCTGGTACCGCAGTTTTAACCATTTATAAGCGATAACCTCCCGAGTCTAGAATATATTACATCAGGTAATTTACAAAATTTGTAAATATTAATATTTTATTTTTATGCCATTTTGATGCAGTATAACCTACCCACAGTTCTTACGTGTAGATCCAAATGAGAAATGCTTTGAATAATATTATTTTTACATTTGGACTGAAAGTATACCTCCTCTAACAGATATCGCTCTTCTTTGTCTTTCCATATCCTCAATGCATTACTTATTCCGTTCTATAACTCTTAACTATTAATTCGTATCAGATTAACGGTATAATACATAACCAAAAAATAACACGGCAAACCTCCCCCACGCAAAGTTATCTCAAAACAAGCATTAAACAATAATAATTCTAATAAACGTCTGCTCGAGATACACCCCGAAGAGGGCTAGTGCTGCACTCCAACAGTACCATGCCGCCGGCACTCCAAAGTGATTGTAGGAAACTACAGGCATTTCTACTTTCTGCTTGCGTTCCGCTCTTCTCGCTCACAGGAGAAAGCATAAAGGATTCACATTCCTCTCTTTTGCATATTTCGCATTAGAACTTCTCTCGGAGTGGCGGATTTTATTCGAGTATGATTATTCCGGTAACGGAATGAACAGAAGTACTTATTTCTATTTGAGAACAGGTTGTATTGTTGGAATGGTGTGCATCTTGTGTTTTCGAGTTCTATTTATTAATCTACTAGCTGACCCGGCCAAGCGTTGCTATGGCTAACTAAACACATCGCCGTCTACTAAATGGTTACCTAACCTAGATAACCATATATTGTGCCAATTAAGTCACACCGCCATCTGTCAGAAACTTATAGGACTTAAAAATAATTACAAAGCATTCTCCTATAACAAACATTTAATGAACATTTAATTCACATTTATAAATATTGAGGTCAATAATCGAGATAAAAAACTATCCTAACTTTTAAGTTGGACCAAATTACAAGCAGTTGGCCAAATTTCAAGTGGTTTCGGAGTTTATCTTGGACAAACATCGTGACGCTAGATTTTTATAAATATAGATAAAGATTATACACCCACTAAAAAAGTACATGAAATCGACCTTTTAGAAGTTTGTAAATATATTGTGAAATTGTCTTTATACTATTATTTTGAAATCAACATAATATTGTCTTAAGTTGCATTTTTTCAATGTTACCCTATGACCTTTCTGCATAATTTCTCGATCGGACGGAAATCTCGGAAAAAAAATAAATGTTTTCCAACAAAACCGAACAATTATTTTTTTAATCCAAAAGAGCAAATCTCTCGTAACGGATATGTGTTAATTTATTTATTTTTGTTTTTGGCAATTACAGAAAAATATTTTTAATAATAATTTAACCCTTTTTACTATACGAATATAATAAAATATATGTATACTTATTTATTTATTATTTATTAACCAAAAATATGTTTAAGTTCATATTTTTAGGTATATGCCACCTCACTAGGCTGAGTCTGTTCCGAGGTGGCATCACCTATGTAAATTAAAAAATAAAAACGATTTTAAAGCATTTTTATGGGGGTAAATTAATATTGCAAATAACCAATTTACGTTACAATACAAATTTGCCTTACATAAATTTTAATTTCTACCCGTAAAACCCTTTTTTTCAATTTTATTTTTCATAGTTGACAGTGCAAGATTATTATTTTATTGATTATAAATAACTTTAAAATCAAGCAAAATTGAATTCTTTATTGGCCTACATATCAAAATTTAAAATACAAATTAATAAAATTGCACATTTCCGTATTAGATATTTTTTACACCTTTTGAATAGAAAAAAAAAATTCTAGTCCTAGCGAGAGATCGTACGTGACATCGATGACGTCCGTACGAGCTCTTGTTGGGACTAGTGTATTCAGTTTCGTTGTGTTTTGGCCTCAATCCCAACTAAAGTTTTTTTTATGGAAAAGGCCAAGCAGCCATTCCTCTTAAGAGCGATTGACCAGAAGACCCCCTTAAGAGACGATTGATTTTTTTACCTTTTTTAAGTTTAAACGCAATAATTTATTATTATTACGTATTATTGTAAATTTAATTAAATTTATTACCCAGTACTTTATATAATAATTTCACTAGCACGTAACAAATAATAATTATTCTTATATTATATTTGTACAACACGATAATCTATAAGCCTAGTTTATTCTTAGTTTATTTTTGTTGAACTACATTTAAATTTCTTTTAACTTTTTTATTTCTTTTTAGCATAGTGTTAACAATCCTTTAATTTACTTTGTGTCGCTCCATCGCGTTGGATATTTGGCTTAATTTATAAAATACACGGTACATAATGTGTTAATTTGTTTTTTTAATTTTGAGTTTTATGGCGCGAAATGTTTATGCAAATTTTAGTACCGTGATAAGAAAACATCGGATTTCTCCAAGATTTAGAAATTTGCCTCTCTTGTTTATTGCGTGTAAATTCATTAAGATTCTCGCGTTGTGTAACACGAAGTATTTAATTAAATATAATACTTGGAAATGCTGTTTAGTTTTCTTGGGTGTTTCACTGTCGCCAATTATAGTAATAATAATCCTTTAATTCACCAGAATGCGAAAAAGGAAATCTAAAAGAAATGGATATCTACTTTTATAATTGCACACAAATCTAGAATTTCAAATCCCATCATGCTAAAGTAAATTTTTGTTTGATTAATTTGTGTCATTTCAGGATTTATTCATTTAAAATAATTATTATTTCCTTTATTTTTTCAATTTTTTTTACATATTGACATTACAGTTCAATAATAATAAGAAAGGGAAACCCACTAAGGCGCAGCCTGTGCGTGGGTAATATAAGTGTTTACATTTTATTTTTGTACCTAAAAATAACAGTGTGCATCTAAATAATAAACCAAGATTAAAATCTAAAAAATAAAAGAGGTAAGATTATAATTAAAAGTTGTCCAAAGATTGTGCAAGACATAAATACTTAAAATACATCGAAGTAAAAAATAAAAATTGTAAGCTACTAAAAATGTAGTAAAAGAAAAGAAAGTAAAATATACAGAAACAAAATCAATACAGAAACAAAAATGAAAATTAGAATGAAGTAAAGATTAAATTAATAATGCTTGAATATCTACATTACTCAGCCACAATTTCAACTCGTTTAGGTATTGAGCTGGTTTAGTTACTTCTTGAATTTTTTTTGGTAATAGATTAAAAGTGCGAGGTGCAATAAAACTACTGTGAGTTTGCATTAGTTTGGTATTTGTTTGGGGGCTATAAAATACATGATTTTTTTTAAAATTGATAATGTATCATATGTTTGCGGCACGTCCAGAGTGGTAGATACTTTTAGTATCGTCCTGGTGAAAAACCGCCATTCCGAATCCAAAAGTTGCTTGAAATTTCTTTAGTCGTGTTTGGTGACCCGAACTGAAAAGCCAGGAATTTCTTCACCTTTTTCTGCCCCATCTCAGCCTTACAAAATACCCTAATTGGAGATGCCATAGTCTCACTGGACCCAGAAGATTGGGAGCAATTACAGGTGATAAAAATAGAGTTTTATTTTATTTCATATTTACTTCATTGCCAACCTGTACACCTCTAAACACTCTCCATTACGTCCAGGTTTTCTTTCCTCCCCTAAAGCTTTCACCCTCGTCCTACCACTTCTCTACTCATGTTAGTGAGATGAATAAATTATTCTGTTTATGCTAAGGACGGCAAAGTGTTTGGGCGTAATGAGAGAAGAAGATTTACGAAAAATATCTTTAATTTACTCGAGTATCTGTCTTTCTGTAATTTTCTTTATGTAGAAGTAATTTATTTGTTACACGAAAGATTAATTTGTAGGTATTATAACTTATATTCTCCCTCTCTACATTTTTTGAAAACTACTATAATTTTTATTTTATTTTTATTTAATTTTTTTTATTAACTTAAGAATGGTACATGTTAATTCATAATGGTCTTCCATTAAAATCATTTGCTTGTGGATGGAATAATGTAATGTAATAGAATAATGTATCAGATTGTTCATTCATTTTGAATTTTGTACGATTTTAAGTGGTTTAAATATGATAATGCACCCAGAATGAGGCAATCCAAAGTACTCATAAAAGGACACGATACTAAATGCATCATAATAATAATATAATCAATTTAAGTGATTGGCATGGCATCGGTTTTGTGAAAAATCACTTCAAAGGCGCAGTTAAAATTTTAATATATTTCTTCAATCTTACTTCTAACTACAGACTAGGCAAAACATTGCATCCACCGGTTCTTTTATCAATGATACAAAACTATATGCTGAAGCTTCAAATTAGATGCTGCGTAAAAATATACGTGTTTTTTTTTTAAAGTAAAACTTCTTTAGGCGCGATATAACGAATGTTTATCACATGTTTTTCGGACGGAAGTAACGTTTTAAAACGGAAATGACATTTGGATATCGGTACAATTATTGCCATCTGTGTTTGTTTTTATTATTAAAGGGTTCTCGCCTTTGACAAAATATTTTTATTATTTTCCCAAATATGGATGAAAAATGAAGAGTGAATCTATATTCATAATTTTAATTGCATTTCTCAATACAAATGTCCAAACTCAACAGTTACGTCACCGGCTGTTGAGTCTATGGGTCAATAGGTCAATGATCTCCGCTTTATCATATATATTTTTTTAAGTACTTAATGAAAAAAAATCTTGGGTAAGTTAAGTTATAACTTAAATTACCTCAAGTAATCGGGGACCTTCCACGTTCGCCTAATGCATTCGCGTTTCTCCTCTCGAATTCACGATTTTCAAAACCTACCCTGTTTGGAGGGCATAAAGCGTGCCAGTTTACGGCCCTGTCGAAGCGGACGAGATAAGGTCCCGAAAGGGCGTATCGTCTCAACGAGAGGCGAAATCTCGGTCGGATTTCGGATAATGTTGACGGGGAAAAAACTCGTGCCCTTATTGTCTAGCGACATAAAGTACAACGTCTTACAAGTATTACACCTGAATGCTTACAAAGCCGTTTCATAACACTAAGGATATTCGATCGCTTGTAGATGTTATGAAAGTAATGAATTCTGTAAGACTCCATTTCTACGAATTCAAGTAATGAGGTATTTTTTGTGAACACTTAACAGATTGGTTTTAGGGTCGTAGGTATTTTTTGTTTCCAACATTATTTTTTAAATAATTTTCAATCACGATAACATTTTTTTGGTTTTTTACCGCTATTTTATATTTTACGCATCTAATGACATATTGTTGTGATTGATGAATACTTGGAGCAGGTGGATGATTGTATTTGGGAAGTATGCTTACGAGAGATGTGAAGGCTGATAGGGTAAATGCAGGTAACTGCATTAATGGAGGACTAAACGCCGTTGGTGCCAACAAAAAGCTGTCCACAGAAGCGAAGCTAGCAGTCCGCAATGGAGTGCTGGTACATACCCTGATGTATGGCAGTGAAGCATGGAACTGGCAGAGAAAGGATGAAAGTAGACTGAATGCTGTAGAAATGAGATCCCCGAGGCGTATGTGTGGTAAAACCATGTATGATCGTGTGAGGAATGTGGAGATCCGAAAAGAATGCAAGGGCAAATTACGCGAGCGTAATAAGTAAGATTAAGAAAGGGAAGCTTTGATGGTTTGGGCATGTTGAGCGAATGAATAATGAAAGAAGTGTAAAGAGAATTTATGACGCGAATATGAATGGTAGAAGATGTCGAGGACGCCCAAGAAAGACGTGGCACGATCAAATGAATCAGATACTTGAGTTGGGCCATGTCAAGATTCAGAATAATAGAAGAGTAGATATGTATGAGAAGATGTATAAATTTGAATAAGGCAAGGAGTGTGTGTCAAGACCGAGTTGTTTGACGGTCCGTTCTCTCTGCCTACCCCTGCGGGGAAACGGCGTGATGGTTAGTTAGTTAGTTATGACATAATTAATTTTAGTTGTAATAAGTTTAGTAGTTAATATTTAAAATTCGTTGGAATGTACTTATGTACTTACCTATACATTAATTTAAAAAAAATGATAGTTACGTATAGAATCTGCAATCATATAAAGAAAAAAACCTTTGTAATATAAATGTTAAATTAACTTCTTCAATCTTCGCAAAACAATCATTTTCTTACTATCCTGACGAAGAAATTTTCGGTTTAAAAACATATCGATTATACACTAGTGGATTAAGTTTGGACACTTTTCGAAATTTCTTGCAGCTCGTTGTTTGACTTATGAAAAAAACAATTTATATTGTTATGCAACTCTTCTAAATATTTTTTTCGTGTTCCTTATGCTTTATTTGATTAATAAACATGCCATTTGATATGCCAGATGGTGATTAAAATTTCCTATCAATTTTATGAGAAATATAAGCTGACAACTTGAAAATAACAAAATTTGAAAATAATGTTTTTTAGTTTTGGCATCACTTTGATGTCACGTGTTCAGTCTAAACCTATCATAGATTACTCAGGATCGTCAAATGCTTCAATCAGGACACTTTAAGATGCAGCATAATTAGTCAATAAATGTCGCATGTTAAATAAAATGGATAATTTATCCTGACACTATCTAAATGGCATTTAGTTCGAGTTGAATCTTGCTATCATACAAAAAGGTAGCAACCAATAAAATATGTGTTAAGAAAATGAAGATATTGTTGGTAGTTCTCAGTCGAAGTATGATACAGTTAAATATGACCGAGTCGGATAGGGACACATTAGCTCAATGATTAGAGCATCTGCCCCGAAAGCCGAAGGTCCTGGGTTCGAGTCCCAGATTAACCCGATCTTATTCTGTTTCAGATTTAGATTGAGTTTCGCTGATATTGTCTTCGTTGATTAAACTTTTATAATTCGAGGTTTTACGTATTAATAATACAGTTTTAAAATCAGCCATTCACTTAATAAAAATATTTTCTCCACTTTTTATTTCCATTTCCGGATATCGATAAAACCTACCAAATCTCACCGGAAGTGGGAAAGCAGATTCCTTCATTTGATATATATGACGCTCTCAGATTTTCTTTTCAAAATGGATTTCAAAATTTCTTAAGAAAAATTCCTCTCTCGACGAAAGTTGTTGAACATTTATCGAAAAAGCAATTTGAATCATATTCCTTAAAACGAAACTCATTCGACCGTACCGAATATTTCGTTTGAAATGTTTTTTTTTACTGAATCAGAAATGATAATGATATTGTTAAATGATGAAATAAATCAAGCATGTCTCTGTTAATATATTATAATGTGATAACCCACCTTTTGAATATCATTAAAATGTATTTTTATTAAATAAGGGGTGCTCTTTACGACGTTAATGTCTCCATATTTCTTATATATTAGTCTCTGAAGTAATCAATATCTTTGCAAAATATTTCTTTCAAGTCACTGTAACATTAATTTTAGATGTAGTATCTGACCGTTCCACGCGTTGCTGTGGCTAACGAAACACAACGCTATCTACTGGATGGTTACCTAACCTAGATAACCAATTATTTTGTCAATAAATTAACTCACACCGCCATCTGTTAGAAACTTATGAAACTTACGAAGCATTGTCCTATAACGAACATTTAATTCGCATTAATACATATTGAGGTCAATAATCGAGATAAAAACTATCATATCTTTTAAGTTTTACCAAATTACACACAGTAAGCCAAATTTCATCAAAATCTTTTTTCGTTGTTTGTTTTTGGGGTGTTATGCCGTGTTGCGCTACCTCCTTCTTTAGCCGACGTTTCGGACATCGTTGCAGTGTCCATCATCAAAAATAAAAATAAACCGACAGTCATTTCGAGAAACAAACATTTCGATTCTTAATGGTGCTCTTGTTTCGGAGCGATATTCGGCGTAACTTCCGACGATCTGCCGGATCTGCCCTGATGATGGACACTGCAACGCTGTCCGAAACGTCGGCTAAAGAAGGAGGTATCGCAACACGGCATAACACCCCAAAAACAAACAACGAATATGCTTTTGGCCCTGAAAATCTAAAAACATATCTTCATCAAAATCGTTTAAGTAGTTTCTGGGTTTATCTCGTGCCGCGAGATTTTTATGTATAAAAATTTGAAGTTACGCTGAATATCGCTCCGAAACAAGAGCACCATTAAGAATCGAAATGTTCGTTTCTCGAAATGACTGTCTGTGTTTTTTTTTAATAAGGAAAATAACAATTCTATCTATGGAAAAAGTAAGAAAAATATATTTCGTTCATTGTAAAAATATATTTATGGCAAACATTATATTTTATGCCATCAAATTGAATTTTATGGCATAAAATGCAGCATTCTATTCTTAGCCAACGACGGTTTAATGAAACAGATGTCAATTCTACAAAATAGAGCTATGAGAACTATATTGAAGAAAAGTAGGTACACAAAAATTATGAAAATGTTGAAGGAGTTTAATGTCTCGTCATTTAAACAAATTATTTACTTTAATACTATATTGTTAATGTACAAGATAATCATTGGCCATACGTCTATTGACTTCCTTAGAAAAAATGATAAACTGGAGAACAAACACACACATGAGACGAGGAAAAGAAATGAATTGAGACTCCCCTTCAGGAAAAAAACACAGAGTCAAAACTCGTTGATGTACGGAGCGTTGAAGATATTTGGAGAATTACCAGAAGAAATAAAATTAGAAGGAAACATAAAAACATTTAAAATTAAATTACGTAAATATGTGATTAATTTATTGTAAATGTGTTACTTTAATTATGTGTATATATATTAGGATTATATTAGAACATAGATAACTTGTACCTACTTAAAATGCCGCAATCAATAAACAATAGGTGTGTCGAATTATTCAACAGAATTTTGTAAGACACGCTATTTCTAGAGTTGATATAGCGATTTTGGGATAATGCCGCTATACAACGAATAATGACTCTTGCAACAACTGCGCGGTACGTGAGTTAAAAGATTGAAGGTTATTGCTAGTGAACAATTGAAGTTTCGGCCGAAACTTTTACAAAATCTTACTAATATTATAAATGTGAAAGTTTGTATGGATGTATGTATGTTTGTTCCTCTTTAAATCGAAATTTAATGAATGGATTTTAATAAAACTTTACAATAATATAGCTCATACATGAGAATATCATATAGGCTATAATTTATGAAGCTATCTATTTATTTTCAATATATTGAAAATAATAATTATAGTTTAATAGAAAACGTCAAAATTTGAGATGACATTTTGCTAAACAATGATTGTTAAATCAAAATTCTATTTTGGAAAATATTTAAATTACTGAATTTATTTGAAGTACTCGCCTAACTTTGAATCGAATCAAGAATTATACATTTTTTAAATAAATAGGTTAAGAATTTTGTTATAAACGTAGATGGGACCTAGGAAAAGAAAATAGATTACTCGAAGTACTAATCCTACGCAGACGAAGTCGCGGACAGAAGCTTGTTATTTATATTTTTAAAAATTAAAAACGCTTTAAACTTTAATACAACTTATGCCGAACGTGATCCGACACCTCACGAACGCAGGTTTTGACTGAGCTGAAATTCCGCTAATTTTTGGCCTAAACCAAAACTTCGGTTGGTAATGATAAGATTACGTATTTTATTAATAATATCCATTGAATGAAAATAAATAATTATCTATATATTTTTTCCTTTGCAAACTTTGTGGGTTGCAAAAGCCTAAACATTTTTTAAAATAACTTTATTGTTTTAGAAACGCATATAGTATTTCTATTAGGCCACTGTTATATGTTTCTCCCGTTCCTCTCAGGTCAAATGAATTTACCGTGTAGGTTTTGTAGTTATTTGTTTTGGGAGCCATCGGCTATTTGTTCTATAAAATATTACCAAATACCATAACCAGCAAATTTTTCTTTCTGGTTTTAATTTTCCTTTCATTGGCTTTTATCAGTCGAATGAACTTTGGAAAGTTTCATTTTATCAATGTTCTCCTACCTGTGGAATATTTTTCTAACCACATTTTACCTTTGTCCTCTTATTAAATTACTTTATGCAATATAGTTTCAGACGGGTATCTCAATATGCACACGCTTTATTGAACTTAAGCACAAGTTTTCAAGTTCCGTGGACTCGGATAATCCCTATGCTCTTTTAAGTTTTATTACTAACTTATTATTTTATGTAGTTTGTATATTGATTATGTTTTGTGCCATAACAGAAGAAGAATGTTGAAGGAAGGAAATCTCCCTGCTAAGTTTATGAAACATCACTTCAATTGCGCTGTTACAAAGTTGCAAAATAACCTTCAACTATTATTTGCGTTACATTTTATGAAATTATTACGCTATTTCGCAATGATAAATCGAACAACATTTTTACATATATTGCGGGATCAAAAAGGGAAAATAGATAATACAAAAAGCAACTAACTAACTAACTAACTAACGGTAGGCAGAGAGGACGGACCGACAAACAACTTGGTCTTGGCACACATTCCTTGCCTCATTCACATTCATACATCTTCTCACACATACTCTTCTGAAAAAGTAATTGCATGAACTATACCAATCGTTAGTTCATGAGTTTAATAACGTCTGCGTAGATAAATAATTAAAAAAAAATATAAATATATTTGTACACTCAAAACTTTTAGAATTTTACATAATTTTGATTTGAGGATCAGTGCTTTGGCTTCGAAATGAGGACTTCAAAGTTATAATCTAATTATGGACATGTTTTTCCGAAGAGATCAGTATGAAACGAAACGATTAAATCCGAGTTCGGTTTAACGAATTTTTTAAGGATCACTTTAAGAAATAGCTGATTTTCGGAATATTTGAGAGTTCGGCTTTGCTGGGTCCTTTTAATGTATATTTTACATATTTTATCAGTTTTACCTTTAAATTCGGATACTTTTTTTTACCAATGTAATAATTCCTGGCTGACTTCGTAGAACTCTCTTCACTTTCAAATTTGTTTTAAATTTCAATTTTTTCTTCAATGTTAACGTTTTGCGTTCACCACCCGCCCACCTCGCCCTCCCGCCCGATGGTTAAAATTATTTGCGGTTCGGTTTACAGTGGTCGAATTACAGAGACAGTACCGTAGTATTACCTCCTTCTTTAGCCGACGTTTCCGACAGACTTGCAGTGTCCATCATCAGGGTAGATCCGGCAGATCCGACGACTGTACAGTACTGTAGTAGTTTTTTCATGATTAAATCTTTAACTCTTCATTCTCAATTTGGGAGACGGGTATGGGTACCGCCGCCACGAGAATCGTTTATTGGAAAACCAACTCTGTCATAGGTCACTTCAAGGGGTTCGCTATGTTTGGTGACGTAAGTCTTGGCGGCGGATGCGCCCGCCCACGAGCTGCTTGGCGTGTCGAATCGGGAGAGAACCCTTTGACCTCTCTGAATGGTCTCTTTCAACCCTCCTTTTGCACTGCAGCGGGAGGGATGGATTCTTACGTCCCTCACTCCTGGACACACTGACTCCTAAAATCCTACCCACGCCTTCTATCCTTTTTCTTCCCAGAATTCCTCTCCTCCCTTTCCTTAAAAAGAACCTCTACAAAGCATCTCCAAAGATGACACAAGCCCTCAGGGAAATTATTTTCCACAGGGGCTCATTTGAGGGGTTGGTATTAAAAAATTTGATAGTGTGCTATTTGAACAAGCTAGTATAATCTGATATTACCCTAGCGACCGTACGGTTGAAATTTAAGAACCCGACCTCGAGTATATCTCTGACGCCGCGCTTTATGCAAAACCATCTTCGTGCGTGAAGTTTGATACAAAGCTACTGTCGTGTTTCCCGACAGCAGCAAAAACCAATTGTTTTTTAACTGCTAGTTAATGTATATAATATTTTACAGTTGTCAAGAAAATTTTGCACCTTAGAGTACATTCATTCGTTCTCCTCGAATCAATGTTTGCTCGCTGTGCTTATTTTACAGCTCATTGAGTTTCGTATTCGGTCAAATTTCAACAACTGTGACCAGTCTAGTTATACTATTCTGTAAAGATGGTAAGAGGTTTACAGCGGGTACGAAACAGAGGTGGTGGGGCCACCCTGAACTATGCTGGAGTGTGTAATTATTGTTAACTAGGTGTATTTATTACGTTTTGATATTTTATTCGAGTGTTTATTATACTTCAATAATAAATTCAACAATTTATAGAACACTTATTTCCAATGAAAAAGATAGCTAGCTGCTGCCAATATGTGAAGAAAAAAAAATTGCCGAAGATAATTGTTAATTCTGAAATTTGAAAAATTAGATTGACTAACATGTCTTTTAAATAAGTGGTGGCAGTAGCCTAATTGGTATGGCTTTTATCCCTGTAAGACGAGAGGTTCTGGGTTCGAGTCCCAGTTGCGACCGTTTTCTTTTATTTTTCCGTTTCTTGTTCTTTTTCATAGTTTCGTTTAGATTATTAGTGTTATCTTTTTCTTCAATGTCAAGTCTTTTTTAATCGTAAGTACACAAAAGAGATCTTAATTTGGAATTTTATTAATTACAATATTTTTTTATTAATTCGAGGGCAATCGATCGAACTTCGTTCGGTGTTTTACCGCAGTGCCACGAAGGCTACCAACTTCTACACCATTGCATCATCAGAAATTATATCCCTTTCTGCATTTCGACTCATAAATTTAATAATAATAACTTCTTTTGTTAAACTCCAAGCCGCCTGTTTATTTTTCCTAGTGGAAATTCATTGTTCCGAGCGTATTAAAACAATATTCAAATCAAAACCGGCAAATTAATTTCGCTTTGTTTTATTTAACAATCCTTGTTGTTGGCGGTATTAATAAATAAACTTAATATCGATTCGTATTAATATCGCTATTGGCATTAGGTTAGTGGTAATAAATAATAATTATGTTTAAATTATTATTAATCTTATCGCAAATTGCTGCCATACTAATTTATTATTATGGTTAAATGATTGCTCTTATAAGCACTTGCAAAATTTCCATTTATTTTTGTGCCGATTGTTAAAAGTATTTTAATTTAAGTAATAAAATTATATTAAAATACGAACGCTTTATGCTTCTGAGTGCTTTTCTGTAAAGTATCATTTGTAGGAAAGTGACCACGAATATATTGGTAAGTACCTACCCACAACCGTTCATGTTCGATAGTTTTATCTCATTCGAATATGTTTCGCTTGATGCTTTTTGGTTCGATATCGAGGCAATGGCTCTATCCACTCGAGCGCTTTTTGCCACAATATGGCACTATTTCCAAAACCACGCATTGCTTTGTTGCCAAAATATGGCAATTAAAAAAAAAAATGATCAAATCGACTATGTAATATATTGTAAAATCAACATATTTATAAGAAATAAATATTCTCTAGATTCTTAAAAATGTTTTAAAGTTAAAATCACACATCCGACATTATTTTTCGGGACCGTTGATGTGGTTTTAGAAACATAAAAACTTAAGGGCGATTGACCAGCAGCTGAGAATAAAAGTTTAAAAATTATTGCAACTGTACAGGGAGGTTCCAATGAGAAAGATCGATTATTCCCCGTATCAAATTTTTTAAATTAAAAATTTTATATCGATTTATTTCATTAAAAACTTGCTTTAATATATACCTACATTCAAGTAAGCAATAAAAATGCTTAAAACGCACGATGATAAATTATTAAATATCGTGTACTTCTTGTAAGTATTTTTTGATCATAAGTTTTATGATTTTTCAATAATGTCTAAACAAAATAAGTGTGTAATGCTTTTTTTTTTAAATATTTTAGTTTGTAAGAACTTAAATGAATGGGAAAACTGAGGTATTTTTGTCACAAAACACGTTCTCGGATTTATTTTTTAACATGATTTTAAGTAATTTAATTAAAATTTTAAATTTTAAAACTGTGTTAGCTAAATTATGTATTGATTTATTTTGTTGTCTGATTATATGATTTGAAATTTGTGTTGTTTAACAGAATCTATCGGTTGAAAATTGAACAAATCTGCCAACGACCAACGGTATAACCCTAGTATATTAAAAATACACTTAGTTTTTCAAAATTTTAAAACTGCTTGTACCAGATAAAATAACAATCTTTCAAAATTAATTTATGTTTTTTTTTTTAAAAAGAGTCAATACGTCTAGAAAATGATTTAAAAAGGACTAATTTCCGGTATTCTTTGGTAATGCCCTCTTAATGTATTCAAGAAATATGTTATAAAACGGTAGAAATTCAGTATTTTCTGATTAACGAACATTGCCTTTGACAAGATATTGTGTTTCCATGTGGGTAAACCTCCGCTCATGTTCTTTAAACTTTATAAACTTTGTTTATATTCTAATCCAGTTTAGTGGGTTGTGTGGTCGGTGTTGATAAGGGTCCCCCCTATGATTTATGAGCTTTCTGGTGCGTGTTTTGTATTGACACGGTTTTACGTTTGTTCACTGTTTAAAATAGTGTTTTTAGCTTGTTTGTAGTGATATTTAGGACAATGTCGATTTTTCGAAATGTTCTCGTTGTTTCGTTTTATTTATCTATTTGCCGATTTAATTCGTTGGGTAATATAACTGTAATATTCAGACTGATGATAAATATTTTGTATCGTACGGCCTCCGTAGTCGAGGGGAAAGGCTCTTGACTAGAATGTTTTAAGTAAATTTTATTTGATTGATTTGTGTTATTTCACAATTAATTATTTAAAAAATAATATATGGTATATTTGCGACACGTTCCAGTGGAAGATACTCTCAGTATCGCCCTGGTGTAAGACCACCATTCCGAATTAAAAAAGTTTCTTGAAATGGCTCTGGCCGTGTTTGATGACCAGATCTAAAAAGCCAGGAACTTCCCCACCTTCTTTTTCCCCAGCTCCTATACCTCCCCACTACTTTCAGCTTCACAACGTACCCCTTTTCGGGATGCCATAGTCTCACTGAATCCAGGCGATTGGGTGCAGTTGGCACACTTGTGCGGTATTTATATAAATAAAATTATACACCTTCGCCTAGTCAAAATATATATGCTACTTTCTTTACGTTTCACAGTTCGTGTTCCATTTCGAGTAAAAACACTTTCTCGTATTTTGTGGTAGCTTTACAAATAAATTTGTACTCAGTGCCAATTACAAGATTTTATTGTGAATACCGCACAAAATTCAAAACTGTCGGGCTCGGGCACCCTCGATTGGGGTATGTTACGAGACTAAAGGATTGGGGAGGAGAAAGAGGAACATAGTATGATTACCTATATTCAAGTAAGCAATAAAAATGCTCAAAACGCACGATGATAAATTATTAAATATCTACTCTAGAAATAAAAAAATCCCTTAAAAATAATGAGTCGATTATCAATAAACAAAAAATATTAACCTATAGCCCAATATTAAATCTCTTCCCATTCGGTGTCCATTCTGTCCCCACTTACTCTTCATCAATTCCTAGCCACGCCCCCACCCCTACCACAACACCTACTGATAAATTGTACCCACACAATATTTTGTAAATTGTCATCATTATATGTTTGCCCTGAAGAAGGAACGGTTGTTCCGAAACCGGTCGGCGTGTAACTAAATAAATCAGTGGTTGTAACTAAGATATATTGTTTCATTTAATTATTAAATATCGTTTACTTCTTGTAAGTATTTCTTGATCATAAGTATTTAAGATTTTTCAATAATTTCTAAACAAAATAAGTGTGTAAAAAAAAATTGAAATAATTTAGTTTTGTAAGACCTTAAATAAATAGAAAAACTGCGGTATTTTTATCACAAAACACGTTCACGGATTTATTTTTTAATGAATTGAATTTAACTAAAATTAATTTTTTTAAAACTGTGTTGACTAGATTGTGTATTGATTTATTTCATTGTATGATTATATGATTTGAAATTTGTTTTGTTTAATAAAATTTATCGTCCAGATAAAATAACAATCTTTCAAAATCAATTTATGTTTTTTGTTAAAAAGGGTCAACACGTCTGGAATTTGATTTCAAAATTACTAATTTCCGATATTCTCTGGTCCCCTCTTAAGAAGAGATATGCTACTCATCTCACTAGAACATTCGTGTATCGAGATAATTCATAATATTATGTTGATAATCAATATGTACAGGGTGTTAAGTATCGTACTTGACTTACTTTAACCAGTCACATTTGTTGGATAGGGTTCTATCTACGTATTACCATGGAAAGGACTTTGGCACCTAAGAACATGTTATTAGGTGTCAAAGTCCTTACCATTGTAAAGTGAAGTTAGAACCCTATCCAAATAAGGTGACGCAGTGATACCTGACATTATTTGGAGTAAAAAATGTAAATGAAATTTTGGTCTCCGGTAACTTTTTAGTTGTTGTTTTTTTTTAAAAAAAAACTTTTTTTCAAAATCAAAGAAAAAAATTCTTCCACATGTCGTCACTGGTCTCTATGCCAAATAACCAACCAACCCCTCACCCCGCCCCTAACTTCCCAATACCTACGGATTTTTATGTTTATGTTGAAAAAAAAAACTCCAAAAATGTCACCGGAGTCAAAAATTTTATTTATATTTTTGACTTAAAATAATGTCTGGAATCACTGGTTAACCGCCCTACCTTCGGATTATTTCCGCAAAATCCTCATACCTGATAAGATTTTGTCAAAATTTGTGCACTTACAATAGGTTTATTAAAATAAAAGTTTTTAAAACATTAAAAAAAAAAGTGGGTACGTGATACGGCATAGCGCAGAATGGTTCAATCAACATGAACGTATCACGTACGTTTGTAGGCCTAGGGCGGATAAAGTAAGTCAAGTACGATAGCGTACCTATCTGTAGCGTTATTTGTATTTTAAAAGTAATGATTTGGGTTTCGGTTTTTAAGTTAGAAGGAAGAAGGTTGTAGATTTTAATAACATTTTATTTATTCGTAAGTCATTTGAATACATTTACCTTCACGTAGTTTATCTCCTCCGCAGTGATATACCATATTTAATAATATTGCTTATGTAGATTTGCCTTCGAAGGCAACGTATAATGCATGATTATATTATAATCGCGGTATATAATACATTATTATATACCGCGGGAAGCACATTTTTAAATTGCTTTTACCATGAGCGTAATCTGCCGTTGGGGAAGAGGGGGAGGGGAGATTTTGTATTTAGGAAGATTTCTTCTTGGTAGATTATTTAACCGTAGAGTAAGATCAGAATCAGATTATCGAAGAGCATGAAATACACATATTAAATGAAAAAAATAATTTTGTATCAACCGCTAATATATAATCACAATTACCCACACGTTATTACCATAACCATCGGTTTCTTCGTCAGGATTGTAATAACGTTCTTAAAAAAATAACATTATTCAATGTTATATCTACCCTGACGTAGAAACCATCGGTTTCGAAACAAGTAGGTAATTGTGATTATTTTATAATGGTGGTTGATACAAAGTTATTTGTTTCATTTAATTAAAAATGACGCCACAAAGTGATTTTGCGAAGTTTGAAGAAATAAATATACCTACATATATTTGTTTATTTTTTTTTATTATTGTAAATTCGGAGCTCGACTGTTGCGAACTCTTGGGTGTAGTCAATTTAAGAGAACCTACTCGACTCACTAGGCTTAAAGACATATTTCAATGCCACTATTCGCTAACAAATTCAAACTCTCCAATTCCTCGCTTACTTAGTTTCTTCTTCTTCTTCTCGTGCCCTGTCCGTTCAACGAACGTTGGCTATCATGTTGGCTATGTGGATTTTGTTGACTGTGGCCCGGAACAGCTCTACAGTAGACTGGCCAAACCACTGTTTAATTAGTTTAGCAAACAAATATTCAAATGATTTCGACATTTTTAACGTAAAAATTGTTAAGTTTAAAACATATATAAACAATTGAATGACTGATTTTGTTATTATTTTATTTTACCATATTTATCCAAGTGTGAACCATTGTAATGTAAGAAAATATTTTTTGCAACTTAATGCTTAATAATTCCTTTCTTTTTTACAATAAGGAAATTTTAAATTGAGGAAAATAATTTCTCTAAGAAGGGCCTTTAACATCTTTAAGGCGATACCCGGCGGTGATTTTTCCATACAAACGTATTCCCTATTTATCTCTCTGGATTTTAATCCTAGAGAAAATATTGTTTTTACATAAAATAGATATCAACTACTAGCGTGTCGGTATTTTTTGGTTTTTTTTGATAAGTTACTTTTTATAGAAGTTATGACCTTCCAAAAATCAATAAAATTGGCTGGTTTAATCGCCGTCAAAACACATTCAGTATACAAACTCGACAATGTTTTTTTAAAAAAAGCAAAACGTCCAGACATAGAATGGTTTTTTCTTATGTAGTTGGAAAAAAAATTGAAAATCTGTACACTTTTGGAGGAGAAAAGTGGGGAATACAAAACCTCGATTTTAGTTATGTATTATTAGCTCGAGGTGCATTGTTCCTTTCACTCAATATCCGGTGGAGTAAGAGCAACAGTGACAGCAACAATTTAGTAAAATCTGTTTTTCAAATTTCTCCACCACCGGGTTTCATCTTAAGGGGGCTGTATGGAAGGTCTGGGAAGAAAAAAGGTATGCGGGGTGGTTAAGAATCTGATGGTCAGTGTGTCCATGAGTGGCGGACGTTTGAATTCATCCCTCCCACTGCGGTGCAAGGCGATGGTTTGAGAGAATCTTGCTGAAGAGATAAAAAGATCTGCCTTAACAAGTCTTTAAATCCGGCTCTTCACACAGAAAGAAGGTGGGCAGACGCATATGCCGCCAAGACCTAGACAGTCCTCACCCCATGAACCTGGGCACCCATGCTAAGTCACCAAATGTTGCGAACCACTATCTAACCCCGTTTGTAAAAATATAAACCAAAGCCCAGTGTTCACTTAAAAGCTAAGCTTGAAAAATAAGAGGTTTTAACGGTTGCTACTTCCTATTTTATACACACTTGAAAATCGGGAAATTCAAAGATTGCGAGACAAGGTTGGGACACTTGTGTGGCTTGCTTTAAAGAATCAACTTCACCCACATTCCTGCCACTGTCGTGGTATTTCAGCCATTTTAAACGTTTTTCAGAATTTTTACAATTTCTCAAAACATCCTTTCCAAGTAATAGGTTCAAAACTACCTCGATAGCTCTTTCATCCCTAAGACGTGTTTCATGGCTGGCTGACATTTGACAAAAACGCGTACTTACATTTGACGAATGACGTATGACGCCCTAAGTAGGTACCTCCTTGTTATACAACATTCTGGCTCATATACCTACCAACGAAAGTTGATTATTCCCGTAAATTGGATGCTGTTTGATTTAAAATTCATTTTTATCTCTATTCTCTTTTTTCTTATAAAGGCTTCACGTAAGGGTTGGTTTTCTATTGTTGTGATTTGAAGGCATTTCCAATTGTTTGAAATCCAAAACAACCCTTAAAAAATGATTGAAAAGATGAGAGTTTCATATTGTTATCCTACGTAGGTTTTGGGATAGGTACTCTATATTGCAATCGTCGCACACTGGGTGAAATAGCTATTCTAAGATGATTAAATAAAATCTAAGAAATCTTCCGAAGATATTTTAGTATTTTTCGAATTGCATGTTATAATTTAAATTATCTGAAAAACTATTATGTAATCTGACTTAAACTATACATGGTTACATATGAATGGCACATTCAATAAAAACTTAGTATATATGTATTAATTTTAAAAAAAAAATATTGAAATTGCAATTGGCACTTTACAAACATTTGGTCCCTTAGAAGAGGCTAGCCAGAACTAATGTCTACCTAACACAACATTCAAAACAACGTAATAACATTTGTATTAATTTTAAATATATTCTCTTATTATGTAATATTATTTCTGTTATTTTGGCTTTAAATGTATCAAATGTAAAAAAAATAATATAAATTATTTATATCAGGCTCATTTTATATTTGATAGCCTTCCAGAACATATTAATTCATCTTATTCGTCGTACACCCTTAAAAAGATTGTTAAATTATTTGTGTTAACCGAGGATTGCCAGCATATTTTTATCATCTTTGTCCTGTCTAAATTAATAGCATAATATATTTTATACAAAAAATTTTATCTTTTCATCGCAGTCCTTTTAAATTAATAGCATAATATTATTTCCAATAAAATTTAAAAACTTGGTCAATGGTCATTCGAAGTGTTTTTTATTATGTTAGCTTTCTCTCAGTTTAGTAGGTACCTACTATATGTAAGAAACATTAATGTAACAATATTGTTCTTAAAATACATATTTTTTTATCTTGTGTTACTTTTATTACTTTATAAAATTTTAACACCAACGGTGTCTTGTCCTAGTGATATTAAAAATTATATGTTTACAATAATACCTACTGTGTAAAGAGACAATACATACATAAAATGCATATATACAAGTAAACCACTCTAAGTTAACCAATCTCGTAAATTGATGCATTTAATTAATTGGCAGTTTGGTTCCTCTTAATCTCTAATATTGTTCTTAGATATGTTTCGACTTTTTGAGGGGATATCTTTTTAGGATTGTAATTTGAACGCAATCTCAAATTGTTTGCAAATAATCAGATGTGAAATTCTTCATAGTCCTACTAAAATTCTCCGTAGTACGAAAATACTTCTACGAAATTCTTCGTAATACGAGGAATTCGTATTTCGGTCCTATATTTTTCTTGCACACATTTTGGAATCGTGTATACAGCAAATATTCGTAGAAAAAAGCGCTTGTTTGTCGCCTCCAATCCCTTTCGTAAAGGAACACCAATTTCTGGAATCAACACTAAACACCATTTATTTTTTCTTAGATTTACCGTTTGGCCCACTGTGCGTCGATTTTTAAATGTAGGAAAGAATTTATGTTTATTTTTAAATAACTTTTTTTACAAAGCACTCTTCTTAGGGTTAATTGCCTAATAACATTTTTTTTTACTTTTAATTCTTTTAAAATGATGCCAAATCTAATTGATTGTTCTCTCTTTTCCACAGGTAAGTCCTCATCCCCTATATTTCTACGCTACGGCCTGTAATTTCAACATTGACAAGGAAACCACCCTTCAACATCGATCCGTAAGTTGTATTATATCACTTTTATCCTTCCCCTACTTTCGCATTGGTCGGCAACCTACGGCCTAATGATTTTTTCCCCCTTATCAGGGCGCTTTTGTAATGCAGTTCAAATATGCCATCAGAAAGCAACTCCAAATCGACACGCATTACACTATTTACTATTTGTTTAAAACCTGTTATATTCTTTCCTTTATAGATTTTTCATAGTTTCAATTTGCGTGATAATTTATTGACAAATTATATTTTTATTAGGTTTCTTTCGTAATTTTGACAGATGAACTAGACATGGCCCGACTCAAATTTACCGTATCATCACGCCATGGCGTCAAATAACTTGCCAGTCATGTTCCTATTCACGTGACATTATTTTGTCAATTCTTTCTTCATTTAAACTATCTTAGCATCGCTTCTTCTTCCCTTTTCTTGTTCGTTACTCGTCCACTATCTGTCATGTATGTTTCGTAGTACGGTCTTAAGCGGTACAAGCTCTCCATAAAGTGAATCATAATATGTTTTCGTACGTTAGTATTAGAATTCCGTAGGGTTAATCATCATATTCTTTATTACGTTACGTACGTTAGTATCAGAAATCCACAGAGCAAACCATAATATTCTTTAGTGCGTTAGTATCAACGCTCCATAGAGTGAATCGGAATATTGTTCAATACGTTAGTTATCAGCACTCCGTCGGCTATCTCATAATATTCTTTCATACGTTAGTATCAGCACTCCCGTCAGGTGTCTTACAATATTTTTAGTAAGTTAGTATCAGTACTCCATCCGGTGAATCATAATATTTTTGGTACGTTAGTTTCATCACTCCCTAGGGTGAATCATAACATTTTAGATACGTTAGCACTCCATACGGTGAATCATAATATTCTTTTGTACTTTAGTATCAGCACTCCATAGGGTGAATCATAACATTTTTTGTACTTTAGCACTCCATACGGTGAATCGTAATACTAACAATTTCCTCAAGGCCGGCGGAATGTTTAATCTTGAAATAATTTTAGGATTTAATTCCCTTTTTTTCCATGTTCCATCTCTTCTCCTCCATGTCTTCCTTCATTTCCATAGAAGTTCCTACTCGCGAAGCAGCAAAGAAGAAGACGATGTTTTAATTATTAAAAAAGGGAATTAAATCCTAAATTTATTTCAAGATTAAACACATTTTGTATGAAATTATTGTCGACCCCTGGCCTGTTCGGAGCAGTGACATAACGCCGTATGTCTAGGCGTTATATTCATTATTTATTAACTTGTTGTACTCGTTATTTATTAACTTGTTACGCGCAGTGCATTAATGTGAATAATGGATGGGGAAAACGCGTTTTCCGCCGCGCGGCAACAATGAAACATTGTCAAACAATGTTACCGAATTTCTTTTAAGTGAGACAGAGGTTTTAAGGTACGAAAAAAGGTCATTTCTGGCCCTCCACATTATTTACCAAAAATACTTGTGAAAGTTTTGCGCAATCTCGGGATCGGACCAGGAAACCGTGTAATGAATTCCTTAATAAATGTTTAAAGTTTGAGTTTAACTTATACGGCAGGTATGGGTACTTCCCGCCATACTACTACGTACTACATGCCAAACGACGATACATGTTTACCCCGCTGATCAAATATGACTACCTTGTCTTGAAACTGGTAGATAAAATATACAACCTAGAAAGTATTTAAAATGCATACAGTGTAATTGGGTTATAACATATTAAAAAAATTCACGCAGTTACTACCTACTTTCTAAAACATACTAGTATTATTACAAAATCTATGGATTGTGGGTATCCACTAAGAATAGTTGAGGTATTCATAACTGTCAGAAGTTACTTACTAGACACTAATTATGGTGTACCACAAGGACGCACACTGGGACCTCTTTTATTTAGCGTAACATATACTACGTGCACCACTTAAAAACACGTGCACGCGACGAATATTCATTGTCATATACTTCTTTCAATAAACATATGCTTCAGTAGCGGTTTTTCAAAGTTTCAGGTGAAATTTCATAACAATTCGTTGCTCTATTATTAAACTTTTCCGGCAAAACAAAAAAAATCAACTCTTATGCAAACGAAGGCTACGGCTATTCGGATTTGTTTACAGAAGCAAGAGGTAGTGCATTCGAAAGAGAAGGCTCCACGCTAAACGGCTGGCATTTGGCGCGTGCGTATTTCTTCTATAGCAGCGTCAGTTTCGTTATTTAATAGCCACACTCCGTGCACAATCAAAACACATTAGCCAAACTGTAACTTCCATAATATTATTTTTCCAACTGCAACGTGTGTACGGCATCAAATATCGAATTTTTATTATAGAATATCAGATAGACGACAAGCAAGAAAATTAATGATCATATTATTTGTATTATACAACAAAATTAGATAACATGATCTAATAATGTATTAATAAAGAAAATTAAGAGGCTAGACTTTGAACGACACGCGGAACACCCGCGTCTGTCATTCTGTCCCGCTCACAATAAGCTCACGCACACTTACAATATAATAATAATACATGCGAATGCGAAATGTGCGAATGAGACAACGCTCAAATTTACCTACAGAAATCGCTCGAAAAGGGGTTTATGGAGAATACACTTTTCTACACCGAAACTTTCACGAAATTGAAAATTTAAAAAATATATATTTTTTAGAAAGAAGAAGCTACGTCGTTAGCTTTTTATAAGTTTGTAATTCTTTATGAGAGTTGAGTTAGCAGCACTTTTTGCTTAAATAATATTTTTTGATAAATCGTACATGTTTGACAGTGAATGTTTACGTTAATACGAAACGCATCGAAAATTCGAAAACATACCGACTTAGTTTTCACCCTCTAGAAGGCACTATAAAAAAATATATTCATTTTGTGCAATTTTAGATGTAGAAAAGTGTTTTTTCCCGGGCGTCCTTTTTGTATGGGCCGAAAAGCGAAGTCTATCGTCTTAATGTATACGTATATATTTCGGACTGATTACAATTATTTGTGTCTTTCCGAGAAATTAAATAAATGATTCAATCGTACTTATTGTGTTTTCCAGAAAGCTTTACTTGTTCCAACCTCCAGTCCAACCAGACATGGCGTCGAACTTAATCGAATCACCTCCTCAACCCACCCTCCACCCACTAGCTACCGTTACCGCCCACTCCCCCTCAGTTCGAACTTCCACTCCTGAGGGCCTTAAATTAAATGCTAACCTACATCCGCTTCAATTAACGAAAGGGGGTCGATTACTTGCTAATACTTATCGGCTGCCTTTTAGGATTCGATTCAATTATTTTTAGTGCTATCTGTAGCTATTTTTGAACCTGTCTTCAAAAGCGACATGATCGTATTTAATTTTATTGATTCATTAAAATCAATAATACCGACCCTGTTTTGCGAGCATTACGTGACTTTTCTTTACAAAATTATTTTTAGAGTTAAATTAATTGGTTGGTTAAATTAATTAAATTTAATAAAGTTAATTCGTTAAATGGTGCCACAAAGTAATTTTACAATTATTTTTGAAGAAGTAATATTCCACAATTCATGAGTTAATTACGTTGATTTGGATGTTTTGCTTCGAACTGCATACATAAACAATTCAGACAAAGCAATTTCGTGATGCTAGAACTCCCCGTTTTTTAGAAGTTTCAGTAGATCAAACGAACATTTTATAGTAGCAAACTCGGAAATGTATTGTGTTTTCTTATTACGGGACTATGTCATCCCTAATTTGTGAAATTTTGAAGGACTAAAGGATCTGAGGGAGGGAAAGAGGATGGCTGGGAATTACTAATTAATTGTATTTAGATAGGTCACTTAGAACTAAACAAACGGTTTGGCAAAAATATATTTTTTTTTTTTTAAATTGAAAATACCAATGTCAAGTACTAAGAATGGATTGTTTAAAAAAAAATTGATCAATTGAATCGCTGAGTTCCAATATCCTCCCTAATAATTTTTTTTTGAAAATGAGTTGTGAATGCACTATTTTGTGTTTTCTAACCTTAAATAAATAGATAAAACTGAGGTATTTTTGTCACAAAACACGTTCTCGGATTTATTTTTTAATGACTTTATTTAACTAAAATTAAAATTTTTAAAACTGTTTGACTAGATTATATATTGATTTATTTTGTTGTATGATTTGAAATTTGTGTTATTTAATAGAATGTATCGTTTTAAAATTGAACAAATCTGCCAACGACCAACGGTATAACCTTAGTATATTAAAAACACACTTAGTTTTTCAAAATTTTAAAACTGCGTGTACCACATAAAATAACAATCTTTCAAAATCAATTTATATTTTTTTGTAAAAAAGAGTCAATACGTCTAGAATTTGATTTAAAAATGACTAATTTCCGGTATTCTCTGGCAATACCCTCTTAACAGGTACTACAAGTACCTAAACAGGGCTGAATTTTATTCAACCACTGAAATCTTAATTAAATATTCATAATATGCTAAATATATCGTCGAATCTCGTCCATTGAATATAAATGCGTTTCCGTTTCCGTTTCGGATACGAACATAATTGTTTAACTTATCCGTTTCCTGTAAGCGTTGGGTGTACGACCTCTTCCCTCCCACAAGAACCTTCTCCACCCCCGTGGGAATGTAGCCACCTTTGGAGAAGCGTACCGTAAATGAATATATCAAGGTTTAATTAACCCAGAATGGTTTATGACTTGTTTTGGCATTACGCATTCTGATAACATTTTACGATACACCTGCTGAAATTTGTTAGCGAAGGAATTTTAAAGCTTTCGGAATTGCGTCGTAACACAATAATAATAAAAGTGATTTATATTTAAAATGACTTATTAGCACGCGGAGAAAATTTTTATTCTAAAATACGATCATTTTATTCGTAAAAACTGTTAAAAACGGGACTGAAGTTCTTACGAACAAATTAACAGTGTTTCAATGTTTATTGGCGGGAAAATGTAAGAATAATTTGTTGGTGTACTTACAAAATTACGTAGACCAACAAATCATTCTTATATGTTCCCGCCCATTAACATTGAAACCCTGTTAATTTGTTCGTAAGTCCCGTTTTAAGAGTTTTTACGAATAAAATGATCGTATTTTAGAATAACGTTTTTCTCCGTGCATGCGCTGAAAAATGATTGGTGAAAGGGCCGCGTTCATGATCGAGACGTTTGTTGCTTGAAATGGCTTTAGTCGTGCTTAATAAACAGATCTAAAAAGCCAGGTACTTCTCATCCTTCATCTATACATTTTATTCCCATCACCCCTCCCCCGACCCTTCGGGCTTACTACTACTGTAGTAGATAGTACTATCAAATAGTTATCGAAAATTCGATTTTTGTTATTTTTTTTCCCATTAATTCCAACCCTGAAGAAAATAATTTCCCTCAGAGCCTATGACATCTTTGTGGATGTTGTGTAGGGGACTTTTATAGGAGAGAAAGGAGTGAACATGGGTCTTGAATAGACCCATGTTGTAAAATGAAGGAAACACAGGGGCTGGCAAATCGTTCCACAGTCGAGCTGTTGAACTAGCAACCTGAACGAGTAGTAGAAACGACCCGTTCTCATGTGAGAAATGTCAACCATGTACGTATTTGGCGTTTTTCCCGACTATGTACCGATACCAAGGGCATCAATAACGCTAGTTGCTCGGAGCATATTCTATTAAAATACCGGTAGAATAAGGACAGCATTCCCACCCGATATCTTTGCTCTAAGAATTGTTATCCATTTGTTAAGATAGGATTTTTTTTTTTGGTTGTGTCTGTAATTCTGGTTCAATCAACTATCATTTAAAAAATTGGAACTGTTTGGTACCTGTGAAAATTATTTTATTTGCCGTTTTCAAAATTGGAACTGATTTGTCAAGAACTCAGACTATTCCGTGATTTTACTCTGTTGTTTTATTTCCTTGATTTTAGTTCTGCGCGCTAGTGATAAAATACAATCGCTTACGTTAGTCGCTTTTCGTAAATAAAATCACAATTTAATGCCAGTAAACCTGTATCGGTTGAACATTTCATAGAATTTCCTCTAATTGAAAAATTTTGTTATTATACCTTCCCTGGTTTATTCTGATTTACTCAATTAGAATTGGTCATTGTTCCAACTGGACAACAACGGTTTGTTGAGGCGTGACCATATTTTCTGTCTACGTGTTATTGCAAACTGCACAGAAAATTGAATGCACGTCCATGCGATATTCCGACCACCGAAGATATAACCAACAGAAGGGATTTAGGGTCAGCGTAAGCTAAGATTTAGGCGGCGCAGCACGTGCAGAATGTTCAAGTGCAGATTTTTTAATGTATGGACTTGTATGAAACGATGTCTGCCTCTCAGCACACGTTGTTTCATACGAGTCCATTCATTAATCTGCAACCTGTACATTCTGCACGTGCTGCGCCGCCTGAATCTCAGTGTACACCCACCCTTATAAACGTTTCTGAATGACAGAATTAAGGTCAATTTTATCCTTAAAGATAAAATTGATGAAAAATGTTCAAATTTCGTAATCTTTCCCAAGGCCTCGACTCGATCATATTTTGTCAGAGGATCAAAATATTTCCACTTTACAATAAAATCCAAATAAAATAATTATAATATATTTGAAAAACTAAAAACTGTTTTTAAAATATAATAAAATAGGTTTTAAAAATTTATAAAGCGACACATAATTTTTCTTTAAATAAAAAAAAAATTGCGTACAAACATAAAAAAGTTTTTAAAATCGCTCGTCCTACGCTTCTTCTAACAGTAACAGGACGTACCCGAAAGATTTTAACCAGCGATTCCTAAGCTTATTTAGAATAAAAAAAATTTTAAAAAAAATTTGGTCTCCGGCGACATTTTTGATGTTTATTTTGTTGTTTTTCTACAAAAACATAAAAAAAACAGTAGGTGTTGGACAGTTGGTAGCGGGT
Source organism: Limnephilus auricula (assembly GCA_951813805.1). Lineage (NCBI taxonomy): Eukaryota > Metazoa > Arthropoda > Insecta > Trichoptera > Limnephilidae > Limnephilus > Limnephilus auricula. The sequence continues at coordinate 6,518,955 of OX638417.1, forward strand.
TAAGAGGTTGGGCGGTTACTCAGCTGAGTGACTCGACCAGTGACCAGTGACGAGATGAGAAAGAATTTCTTTTTGTTTGATTTTGTGAAAAAATTTAGAAAATAAAAACGTCAACAAAAAAGTCACCCGAGACACATTTTTTACTCCAAATAAGGTCAGGAATCACTGGTTAAAATCTCTCGGGTACGTCTTGTTACACCCTGTATACCACCTTTTTTTCGTTTCATCTAAAAATAATATATAAAATATTCACAAGGTTTCACTTTTTTTTTTTTAAATGCGATTGGAAACTTTGGTTTCAAAGAGTTGTACATTTTAGTATGTTTATGTTGTTATTAATTTGTTAGCGTTGAATAAAAAGCGTGGTGTTTTCTCTTTCTGACAGCCTTTGTATCATATTTCTTACTATTAGAGTAAGGGAGACACAACGATTTCTATGAGACCTACATGAGTTGTTCCAAGGAACGAACAAATTAACCTGACGGGTATTATCTATTATTATATAGATCATCAAATTCGTTGGTTTGTTTGAGGGCTAGAAATCGAAAGGTCTTTTTAGAACTTACAATTTAAAATTACTGTATGGGTCTGAGGGCCTACTTCCAATTAAAGGGCTTCTCTGGTACATTATAATTATGGACAATTCAGCAGAAAGCGCGTATAAAAAGTTATTGGTGCATAGTCACACAACAAGATTTACTGAAAACGAAGGCTTAAAAATACCACGAATAACAAATAAGTATGGTAGCAGAACGCTCGAATATATGATACCTGTAATTTATAACATATTTCATAAAAACATTAAAATTTAAAAAAATGAGAAACCCTGCCCTAAACTCACAAAAAAGTGGCTAATAAATGAACAACACATTTATCTATCCTAAATCTTGTATTAGGTATAATTATTGTAACAAGCTAAATTGTATTATGTAAAAATATTAAATGGTAGAACCTACACACAAGCTGACCTATCACAGCTTTGTGGGACTACCCATATTTTATATTGTATTAGATGTAATTATATGCAAATTTAATAAATAAAAAAAATAAAACAAAATTAAGTTTTCTTTGAAATAGGTATACTTCACACATCTAGGGATTTTATGTTCGGTGGCTCCGACGTTTTCAATTAATTTTTCATTGTCGACTCCGTTCGGGGAACACAATAGTAGTGACGGATATGAAAGAGCAAAACCCTCCCGCGGATGTCGAAAATATTTTGATGATGTTCGGTTTATGGTTGTTCCTTTTAAAAAAGAATCGGGAGTTGCGGTAATTATTTTTTTGGCTTTGTCTGCCTTATGATATCATTAAACGAAGTTTTGTTGCAGAAAAATCTGTCACGACAAAAATCTGAAAAAGACGATTGCCTCTCGCGGATAAACTTGAAGGAGTGTTTTTTAACACCGTGTTTATGGATTGGCTCCCATTTCAAAATATATCTAGCTAAAGTATTAAATGTATTGGAGCTTTAATATAAAATTTCCAAGCTTTCGCACCTCCTGTTGTAGTCGTACAATAAATAAAATAAATAAATAAGCAACAGCGCTTTGCCCCACTGTATTTATGCGCCGTAGAAAACCGCTAATTCATGGTTTCTTTGCGGAACTAATGGCTGCGTTACTAAGTGTCCTTTTTAAAAATTTCATCCCGCTCAAAGGAGGGCCTTATTGAAATTCTCCACTGTCGTAAATCATCCCGTTACCCTTCCCGCCCGCTGGGGGAGGTTTCCAGCCCCTCGCTCGGGGTGAGGTTCTCCCACACCACCGTGGTAACAAGTGTACGCCCTCAACGATGCGAAAATGATGGACTTCTGCAGTTGTAAGAAGTAGACTTGGCCTGTTTTTCTTTATGTGTTGTTATTTTTTTGCATTAACTCTGCACAGAAGGCCCTGAGGAAAATAATTTCCCTCAGAGCCTAAATCATATTCGGAGATGCTGATGGAGATGTGTGCATGATTTTTTTGTGAAAAGAAATGACTGAACCTGGGCCTCGAAGAGACCCATGTTGTAAGATACCGGCTGCGCCAAATGTGGTGTGTGGAATAAAGAGGCGTGTATAGGTATATAAAGGTGTTATGACAGATCTCGTATTCATTCCTTTTTATTATAAACCATGCAAGGCATTCTGTCTCGCTTACTCTCGTACCCTTTCATACATACTTTACAGGGCGGAAACACAGAGGCCGGCAAATCGTTCCACAGCCGAGCTGATAGTCGTAGAAGCGACTCGTTCTCATGTGACAAATATTGACATTGTACAAAAAATGTTTGCTGCGCGTTTAGCTTGTTTCCCGACTGTGCACAGGTGCCGAATGAAAAAATGACGCTGGTTCCACGGAGCATCTTCCATTGAAAGATGTCTATCTATTTATGTCCGTTTGAATAGGCGAATGTAAATTGCAGACCGGTCAGTGGTTCAGTGTGCATCGCGTTTGGGTCCCACCCAGGCGTTCCGTGTTCGATTCCTCGACTGGCTAAGTCCTCCATCACAGCATAAGCAACATCTTCCGCTTAGTGTGGTGGTAGTAGGAGATTTTCAAATGTTGTTCGGTTATTCGTAACCTGGGAATGTTTGTCTTTCTTTAAAAAAAAAAAAGGTTGTTAAAACACATCTCGTTCGGTGGTTAAGAGATACTAGCGACATCCCGCGTAGACGGAGTGATCTAATTGAAATAGGGTTTTTTTTTTTAAATCTCTTTTTCTTTTCAGAGATAAAACTTAAAATAGAAATTGTTTACTTACGACACTTTTCTATGGGATGTATATGCATAGTTTGTTATGATCTGTATCAACTTACGTAAATAAGTAGATGATTCTTGCAGCCCTACGAGGCGAGTCTACTTGGAAGCAACATATTTCATGGGCCGGCATCAATCGGTCTCTGTATTTATATTCAAAGCCTTTTTCTTCTGCGTTGTTATTATTATTATAACTGCTTCTTGCGCGCCTCGGCCCCGCATTAGTGACTGTCGGATAACTCGTGCGAATTCGGCATTTTAGCATTTCGGGTATTTGGCATTGCGAGCGCTAAAAGCACGATTTAACGGCTCACCGAGAACACAAAGATATTTTTTTAGAGATACATTAATTTTGAGGGTTTTATGAATGATTTATTTTGTTTTGCCTTTTGCTTGCTGCTCTTTGTAAAAGTGATGGAAACACATAAGGTTCTTGGAAATACGAAAACGAAAGTATAAAAATAAATCATTCGACTATTAAATAATAGATCAAGTGTGCCCATCCCATTGGCCGGACAAAAAATGACTGATGGAGGTAAACGGCAGATATTACTCTTAAAAAATGTCCGAAAATCATTATCAATTTTTTTTTGCGCACATGGGATTTGAACCCGCTTCCTCTGGATTGCTAGTCGACAAGCTTGCCTCTTAATCACAGAGGCCATTTAAGCTACATCTCATTATCTTGAAACTTGAAACCTAACATATATTTTAACAAAAATTGATGTAAAATAAGGTACCTAGCAATATAACCACGCACGTATAGATTTTCATCATAATAATTATCCTTTCTTATTTGCTTGCTCTGTACTACCTACTTACTTTGGTTTTATATATTTTATAATTACATACCTACTGTTATGTTCTATATGTTTCATATTATTTTATTTTCTTCTATATTCTTTCATACTCTTTTTTATTACTCCATAGTCGTTTACATTATTTTGTATTGTTTTGTATTATTTAATGTTCCTTAAATTTCTTTAATATATTCTCTCACATTCTTTGTATTGCATACGTTAATGTACTGTATAAAAAATCGACCACCATAACACGGGCATGTGCCTAGCATAGTGGTCGAAAAATCCTCAATTTATTTAATTTACAATACCGTTAATAAAGAAAATATATAATCATCATCATCACTCTTGGCTTTACGACCCCTTGGTGGGTTTTGGCCTCCTCAAGAGCCTGCCTTCCTCCACTCATCTCGGTTTTGTGCTTGCTCTCCATTTTAGAAGCTCCAAGGTAGATAATATCTAATATGTTCTGCTATATCTATAAACGATTTAAAATATTATCCGTGAGTGTTGTTGGTATTTATCATGCGCTTATTTGAGTTGCTGACGTCCCAAAATTCAATTCGTTTTATAAATATTCATCCGATGTTAACCAGTCCTTTATCGTACGATATGATTTCTGCTAAATAAATGTATTCCTATAAATCTAATCTATTATAATAGCTTACATAATATATTATTCCTATATGATTGCTTTCAAAACATCTCTAAAGCCTAAAATGACTTCGGCGATCGTTAAACGATCTTCCCACAACGAATAATTTTAGTTCCTAAAAGTCCATTCGATTTCTCACACGATGTATGATCGTGTGAGAAATGTGGAGATCCGAAAAGAATGGAAGGCTGATGTGAACGTAATAAGTAAGATTAAGAATGGGACGCTTAGATGGTTTGGGCATGTAGAGCGAATGAATGAAGAAATGAGTGTAAAGATACCTAATCCAGATTTGGTGGAAGTGATAAGCTTTCGGATTCCATTACATAACACTAGAAGTCGGAATTTATTTCAGTGCATATATTTTGCGACTAACTACCATATTGTCCTGATTGCTTAGAATTCTAATGGAGGGAAACTAAAAAAGAGAAAAGAAAAACTATATTATATCCAATTTCTATGTAAAAACCCCTAAAAAGTAGGTTAATAATCAATTTATTAATTAACTAGCTTACGCCTGCGACTTCGCCCGCACAGGTACTTCGAGTAGCCTATTTTTTTCCTAGGTCCTTTCTATGTTTATACCAAAATTCTTAGGAGCAGTTGTTTCAAATAATGAAAATATTCTTTTAATTCACTTCAAACTAGATTGGCAATCACGTCTTCCATCATTTCAAATACCAAATGGGTTGTTTCAACTCCGATCACACTCCAATCCACGTTGAAAATTTCACTGAGTGTTCCCCGCCGAATTAGGCATTTATTCCGCAGAATTATTTATTTCGAAGACCGAGATATTTTTATGATGGCAACACTTATAAAATTTCTATGGATGCGCATGCGCACGCCGACCACGGCCGTCAGAATTTTACCGCTATTTTGTTTTGTTGCGGTCAGTAATATTTTTCTACGATATAAAACGTAAATGATTGAGAATGAGTGTTGTTTTTATTCGTATTCAGTCAATTACATACATAGTAAAGTTAATATGGTAACTTTCAATCGTATTATTTGTATATTATTTAATTTTAGACCGATTTTCCGGAATGTGACCACTTCAGAGATGTAACCTGAAAGCAAGGTGGGAAAAGTGCTAAAGAAAACATAAAAATATATGGAAAATGAATTCAACGTGCCCATATTTACAAGCTACGTTTAACAACATAAAACGTCGTACATTAGAGGTTACTTGTATTATTAATAATGAGTATTTTTTAAGTCCGAATTCCGATAATTACGTATCTACTAAAGTTTATTTGGTATCCTACAATCGTATAACTATATTTGCAACTAACATTATTAACAATGAATGACGGACATCTCATTTATTGTTATTATTTGATATAATATTAAGTTTGTCTGTTTTACTTATCAGGTACCAACGGATGAAGTAAAATATGTTATAATATTGATACTTGTTTTAGCGGCATTGCAGTATGGGAGAGAAATATATAATGGAGGATTGCAACTGAAATTATGACAAGTCTGTGTTTTGGATAAAGGCTATCTCCAAACAGAAACCAACTTATCTCATGCGAAAGATATGGGTACAAAGGAGCAATAATCACGAACAGATAATTTTAACATTGTTCTTAAGTCGCCAATTAAACATACAAGTGAAATGAATAAACAGTTTTTTTTACCCACATACAACTGTGTACAAATACTGACTTATATATACGTGTACTTATTCTTATAACTTATATGACGAGGAAGTTTTACGTGTATAAATAAACATTTGAATGAAGATATATATTGAGCACAAAAGGATTTTTATTATAAAATACTATTAATTTCGTATCTTGTACGAAATCGGGAGTTCCTCAGTTGTATCCATGTACATGAACCTATAGCTCCATGCAGCTCCGTGGTTTCAAGGTAAATAATCAGTAAAATAATTTGACGGGGATATGTCAATCATAAAAAAGAGGTTTCTTATATATTGTAGATTCATAATGTAAGTATTACAGTTGACAATTATTGTGATACCATCGGTCAATAAGAGAAAACTTTTATTTTGTTCAATGTTTTCGCCAGTTTTTACGTCATTTTCAATCTCTGAAACTGACGATTTTCGACAACTATATACTTTGAGAGGATATCTAACTTCTTATACAGAATTACTTTGAGAGGATATCTAACTTCTGAAGTTTTAACCATTGTGCATTCTTTACATTATGTACAAAAATTGTCCAGCCATATTTAGTTAAAAATATTACAGACATTCCCGCCACGACCTGTCAGATCACAATATTGACGTCTGCGCATGCGCCATTCAAGCTTAATGGTTCGAACTCGGCTGATCACATTAAGGTGATGTCCAATCACATTTGTATGGAATTTTCGTTGAAATTTCGTCTGACGGAGGTTGAAACAACCCAATTTTGCGGTGATTGACGATTTGAAGGAAAATCTAACGTCAAATTTTCCGAAACAACTGGTCCTTAATCTGTTTATTTAAAATATTTCAATATAATTCTTGATTCGATTCAAAGTATTAGGCGAGTACTTCAAACGCGAATGTGAATGGTAGAAGTCGAGGACCCCCGAGGAAGACGTGAAGAGATCCAATGAATCAGATACTTGAGTCGGGCCATGTCAAGAGTCAGAATAATAGAAGAGTATATATGAGATGAAACTCTGGTCCGCCATCAATAGGATAAGGTGCTCCCATAGCCGTTGTGCCCATATGATGCATAGATGGGGCCTTAAAGAGTCGGCGATGTGCGAATGCGGTGCGGTGCAGACTACCGTACATATGGTCAACGAATGCCCGCTCCATTCATTCCCCGGCGGGATTGATGAGGTCCACAGGGCGACGCCTGAGGCCCTGGACTAGCTCGCAGACCTAGATGTCCCCCTTGACCCCCCCCACCACACGAAAGAAGAATATATGAGACGATGTATGAGTGTGAATGAGGCCAGGAGTGTGTGCCAAGACCGAGTTGTTTGGCGGTCCGCTCTCTCTGCCTACTGAATTGGCGTGAAGGTTATTTAAATAATCTTGTATCAAATTAAAACAAAGTTATTTGTTTTAATTTAATTCAAAATGACGCCACAAAGTGATTTTGCGAAGTTTGAAGAAGAAATAATCTTGTATCAATCTATCTCATTCTGTACTGCATAATATTATTCCTATTCACAACTTATCTTAAGTACAATTCATTTGAATGGCTTTAGAGTGCCACTTTTCGTCAGGGATCCTCAAACCAACGTGCGCTGGCGCTTTTCTCCGGTGAATTATTACTCAGTGTTTTCAGGGGCTGTCAAACGAGTGACAGATTGTGATCCTCGCCGCGTCATAATTAATACTTGCTAATTCGTGTTCCCCTCCCCTTAATACTACGGACGTGGATTGACAGAGGCGAATTGGTCCAGCGAAAGAATGTGAATGTATCGACGGGCTGGCGTTTTTTTGGGCGGCAATAATGAGATGTATAAATTTTCCACACTAAATCAGGGTTAAAATAAACTCCTTTTTATTTTTACATGAATACCGCACAAGATGACTTCCATTCCGAAGGCCGCGGGTTCGAACCCGGCGTGCGCAAAAAAATGTTGTTTAATTGATTTGTGTGTTTTCACAATGAATTATTTAAAATAATATATAATATATTTGCGGCACGTTCCAGAGTGGAAGATACTCTTAGTATCGCCCTGGTGTAAGACCACCATTCAGAATTGAAACGTTGCTTGAAATGGCTTTAGCCGTGTTTTGTGACTAGATCTGAATAGCCAGGTACTTCCCCATTTCCTTCCTCTCCAAACTACCTTCAGCCTCACAACATACCCCACTTAAGGGTGCCATAGTCTCACTGGCTCCAGACGGGAGCAGTTGGGACCCTTTTTTATAGTGAATACCTCACAAGAGTCCCAACTGCTCCCGTTGCGTAACTGCAGCCAGTGAGACTATGGCATCCCCAATTGGGGTATGTTATGAGGCGATTCCACCCTGGAACTTGCCGCTAGTATACTATACATTATTTTTAATTAATTAATTGTGAAATAAAGAAATTATTCAAATAAAATTTATTTGTGCACGCCGGGTTCGAACCCGCGACCTTCGGATTGGGAGTCAATAGCCCTACCGCTCTACCACACGCAGGCCGTCAGAGGTGTCAGTCGATACTGAGTGTTATGTGTGATATTTTAAAAATTCTTTCAATCTTCCGTTAGTTATGGTAGAGGCAGTAAATTTTACCATTCGAACTTTTCCACCATCTAAGTTTAATATTTCATCTATCATATATGAAGTTAGGTACTATGAAATTTAGCAAAATTACAAAACTTTCATTCATCGAGAATATTTTTTTTTAATTCATCTTGTACGTATAAAACATACTCACTTTCGTGGTTAAAAAAATACCTACCTGCACTTCTCAGCTCTAAGCGTTAATGGCAAGTAGTATTTACATGTCCTTTTTATCGCTATTTCAGTGGTGGCTGTTAAGTGGAACTATCACGGATAAGGTTCGTCTAGGTCTTGGCAGCGAATGCATTTGGCCATTAACTGCGAGGCAGGCCGGATCGAGAGAGACCGTTGAGGGAGGCCTTTTGACCTCTTCATTCGGACTCTCTCGACCCATCGCCGTGACCTGAACCCTCTGTCAGTAGTGTTAAATCGAAGTATATTGCTAATGCGTTCTCAGATTGCCTATTGCACCCGTACGTGGTTAGCCCTGTCCTCCTTACAGCTCTGGAACGACCCGTAAACTTGCGATTTTCCTTCTTTCTTTATTAACATTGGTCTATTCAATACCAAATTTTTATTTCTACCTCATAAAAAATAATAACATACAAAAAATAATTGCACAGCGCACCTTTGATCTGTGAACGAAAAATTATTATCTATTGTTGTAAGGGATAATTTGATTCCTAGTTCACCCCTAGTTTACTCTCTTATTTCTCGTCACCATTTCTCTTGTTCATCTCTCTTCTTGTCAGGGTGAATAATTGTAGCCGCTCTGTTGAAGTAATTACGCACTTATATGTAGTAGTCCTCTTCTTCTTCTCCTTTGTCGTACGTATTGAAAGTGTGAAGGATTATGCTTCAAGCTTTGAGAAGCTCTGGTTCATTAGAGAGTGACTAATGTGACCATTTAATGGTGTTTACCGAATCATGCAGGCTTTTCGTAATTATGTGTTTAACTAGGGCAGATCCGTGAAAAATCACGGGATATTTGTAAAGCTGAATAAATTTATAACAAAAAAAAATTTACCGAACCATTTTTTTTTCTTTAACTTATAATTTTTTTTTATACAGTTTTTTTTACACGATTTTCTACTACCACACTAGACATATGCCCATATTATGGTAGACGAAATTTGTATATGTAATTATATAAATCTGTTAATATATTGTTTTGTTAAATGCAATGTATTGGTATAATAAGTAATACTTATCTGGTATTCCAGTTAAGTAGATTGCATAACCTAAACCAACCGTTGATTTTAACAGAATAAAATAAATATAAATAGTCAATTATTAATAAATAATAACTTTACTTGTAGAAGTAATAAAAATAAAGATTAATTAATTAACAATTAATCTTTTTTTTTAAGAATTCAAATGAATAATAAAGCAATTGAACTTAATTTAATGATAACAGGCATTCTTTAAAATAGTTCATTCCCTTTATAAATAACCAATTCTGAACACTTATGACAATGATTATAAGTTTTAGATTTTCTGATGTCAATACTCAGCGAGTCGAACATTTTGGGAGCAATCGATATATAAGAGAATTGCCTCTGGGCGAAACTGTTTTCGTTGAAGGAATTATGCATTTTAGATGTGAAGAGTAACGGGTTTTCATTTTTTGTTGTGTTTTTTTTTACCAAATCCTTTTTCCATGTGTATATATATATATATTTAAAAAAAAAAATGTTATAGTGAATACCTCACAAGAGTCCCAACTGCTCCCATCTGAAGCCAGTGAGACTATGGCGTCCCCAATTGGGGTATGTTATGAGACTGAGGGTACGTGTGGAAGGGAAGGAGACGAGGAAGAGGAAGGTGGGGAAGTACCTGGCTATTCAGATCTAGTCACTAAACACGGCTAAAGCAATTTCAAGCAACGTTTCAATTCTGAATGGTGGTCTTACACCAGGGCGATACTAAGAGTATCTTCCACTCTGTGCCGCAAATATACAATATATTATTTTAAATAATTAATTGCGAAATAACACAAATCAATTAAATAAAATTTATTTGCGCACGCCGGGTTCGAACCCGCGGCCTTCGGAATGGGAGTCTAACGCCCTACCGTTGTCGCCCTGCCGGCCGTCGTATGTATGAATATGAGAATTGTCTTTATGTATAACGGCCACCATCTTGAGCCTGAAACTGGACGTACAAACAAACTTACAGACAGACGAAATGTAAAACTGCCTTCGATAAGCTCAGCCAATTATAAATCAGGGTTGCTTTCAGATCTCCGTAGCGCATCATTTAAAAAAATAAAATATTCTCTGCTGATTCAATTGAGATATATTTTTTGAGTAACGGGTTTTAATTTTTTGTTGTGTTTGTTTTACCAAATCCTTTTTCCATGTGTATATGAGAATTGTCTTTATGTATAACGGCCACCATCTTGAGCCTGAAACTGAACGTCCAAACAAACTTAACTAACTAACTAACTAACCATCAGGCCGTTTCCCCGCAGGGGTAGGCAGAGAGGACGGACCGCCAAACAACTCGGTCTTGGCATACACTCCTCGCCTCATTCACATTCATACATCTTATCATACATGCTCTTCTATTATTCTGACTCTTGACATGGCCCGACTCAAGTATCTGATTCACTTGATCGTGCCATGTCTTCCTCGGACGTCCTCGACTTCTTCTACCATTCACATTAGTATCATATATTCTCTTGACACTCCTTTCTTCGTTCATTCGCTCTATATGTCCAAACCATCTAAGCGTCCCTTTTTTAATCTTACTTATGACGCTCACATCGGCCTTGCATTATTTTCGGATCTCCACATTCCTCACACGATCATACATGGTTTTGTCACACATACGCCTCAGGGATCTCATTTCTACAGCATTCAGTCTACTTTCATCCTTTCTCTGCCAGTTCCATGCTTCACTGCCAGAAACTTACAGACAGAAAAAATGTAAAACTGCCTTTTATACGCTCAGTCAATTATAAATCAGGGTTGCTTTCAGATCTCCGTAGCGCATCATTTAAAAAAATAAAATATTCTATGCTGATTCAATTGAGATATATTTTTACGGCTTGAAACGGTTTCGTTTTAATATTGAAATCTGACCGACCATTTATCTTTGTTTAAGCTTGGCTTATTTACGTCCCTTATCTGTTAATAAAAATCACAACCATCCCTTCATAAATCTGCGATACGCATCTTGTGTGTCCGTGCAAAATATTCATAAAATTTCCCCAAATAAGAGGAAAAGTTTCTATTGTCAGCGGCGATTTTCCTGAACGGATATAATCAGGGAATTTCCCGACCGTTGATAAGAGATTAACGGTGCCCGTGGCGATTTTTATATTTAAGCGAGGTTTTCTATGGAAATTTTTTCCCACATTTTCCCCATGCTTTTTTCTATTTTTGCCTCACGGCGATATGTTGCAGGCTTTTTGTTTTATTTTTGTATATCTCCTTTTCCGCTTATCGCTTTCCCGTCTGCCGTTTTCCTGTGTTTTCGATACGTATCGTTTTGTAAACATATTCCGAACGTTTTTTCCAACACGAGTGGGAACTCCGTTTTGCTCGTTTAAATAAAATGCCACCATAAATTTAATTTACTTACCATTTATTCTAATACGTCTGTAGTTTCATGGTCTCTCAGCAAAGGTCGTCTGTATAGGTAGTTATATGTAGATTTAATGTGTCTCAACAGAGGTCAGTGAGTTGTACTATATGAGAGAAAGCTGTCTCCCGAAAAAAGCCGATCGTAACCGATCAACAGGTGGGCATCTTCAGTGACCATTTCTGTTGCTCCAGATAAACACAGATCACCTTTTAGAACGGACATTAAGTACAGTTAGATATTCGTTGTAAATAAGATCATATTAAACATACTCATAATGTAGACGAACCGCAGTATTATTGAAACTCTCGATCAACAGAGTTGTATTGTTCATCAGATAAAACAACAATACACCACAGTTTTTATTCTAGTAAAAAATCAGTTACGTCATTCCTAATCAAAATCTTTATTCCTGCCCATGTTGCCATATTTACCGGTCGATTAAACTTCGCAAGAAGTTGCAAGAAACACCGAGAAGAGCCGAGAAGGAGCGAGAAGAGATAAGAAGGGACAAGAAGAGACTAAAAGAGACAAAAAGTGACTAGAAGACACTAGAAGGAACATTAAGATACAAGAAAAAGGAAGAACCGAGACGAACCAACAATGTGTGACAATTTGAATAGAAGATGCAATTATAACAAAGATAAGTTAAGAAGAGCGAAGAAAGGGCAAGAAAAGAGAAGAAAAACCAAGAAGAGATGAGCAGAGACAAAAAGAGCCAAGAAAAATCAATGAGAGACAGGAAGAGACAAAAACATCCAAGAAGTAGCAAGAGCCAAGATGAGGCAAGATGAATCGAGAAGAAACGAGAAGATCCAAGAAGAGCCGAGAAGAGGCAAGAAGAAGAGGCATAAAGAAAGGAAAAAATTAATGCTCAATCCATTCCTTTATTCCTGCCTTTCCTTAAGATCAATATTCACTTATTCTGTTGCCATGTCTACCGGTCGATTAATCTCCAACCTCCTTCCTATCCTCAGAGCATGTGTTCAATGACTTAAAAAATCAGTGCCCCCTGGTGTACCGGGATAGGAGTACTCATGGCTGGGGTGGTACTATCGTATCGTATAAGTAAAAAATCAGTCACATCATGAACGTGAGTAGGGGAAGAAGATGAGGAGTTATAAAGTACCTGGTTATCAAAATCTGGTCGCCAAACACGGCTAAAATCGTTTAAAGCAACGTTTCCCAGGGGATCTGGGTAGTTAGGACTCTTGTGCGGTATTCATCTTCTGGTGCCCTCTCCTATCGAATTTAACTTACATTTAATTTACATATTTATTTAACGCCTAGAGGGCTTTTACATGTTGGTACAGTATACTTGTTACATTTTATTGGTAGTAAAAAATACACACGAGTCTTAAAATACAGCGATTAGGTAGCTTTACACAAATACAAGATCTATTTAGGAATGGTGTTGGAATAAATATTTTACATGATCCACAAAACTCGCAAAGTTAATATTAAAGATGTCTATACATCATCTAGGTATTGATTTCCCATAGTTTGAAATCGTTGTATCGGAGAGTGGGCAATGTAGTTATGCTTATGAATGATGCAGTAGAATAGTGTATTTTATCCTGTTGGTACTGTGGGTATTTGTAAGTTTATGAGTTGCATGACGACAACTGGGCGACCTCTGCTCATTCCAATTATGCCTTTTTGATAGTATTCTTATTCCATCGGTCATATATGTTAGTCATGCCACACGGAGAAAAATGTTATTCTAAAATACGGTCATTATGCCAACAAATTATACTTACGTTTTCCCGCCAATAAACATTGAAGCACTGATAATTGGTTCGTAAGAACTTCAGTTCCGTTTTTAACTGTTTTTACGAATAAAATGGTCGTATTTTAGAATAACATTTTTCTCCGTGCACGTTCACAGCATAGTCCCAAATACTAGACTTCTAGGAATAGAACAAACGCTCTTCTCCTAGACTTTCTCGTACTAAACCTTAATAATATTACCCGTGTAAGTTCTATGTTAGTAAACATGTTCGGCATTCCTAATTAGATAACTCCGAAGAGGCTTCGGAATTCTGTTAGCTCTTGTCTGTTGAACTTCGTAGGTAAACGTGACGCGTTGCTGTACTTACTTACGTATATATTATAATTACCGTATTACGCTCATGCATATTATTTTATCAAATTAGTCACCACAGACCAATGTTATGTGTAGATGGCAATGAAAAAAGAGGATTTTCTGTTTATGATTGTAGAGCGCCGTTTTTGTGAGAAATTACCTCAAGGACACATTTATGGGGAATGCTGTTTAGTTTAGAACCGAAGAAGCTACAACCTGAGAACGAGGAGAGCCGACCCCAACAGCCTACCTAGGCAATGAGTTGGGACAGTGCAAGGAAGAAGAAGCTGTTTAGTTGAGAGCTAAGGTTCAGACTGGGCAAGAAGTTTAGTCGATTATCGAGTAATTAAGAAACTAAACGTGTCCTAACACCATATTAACTAACAAGTAGTTTAGTCAGCGCTAGAATTGTATTGGCATATGGATGTGAAGCGGTGATACTGACGGCAAAGATGGCTGAGATTCTGCACTGAGAAAAATGTTATTCGAAAAACGATCATTTGAATAGTAAAAACGGTTAAAAACGGGACTTAAGTTCTTACGAACAGTGTTTCAATGTTTATTAGCGGGAAAATGTAAAAATTATTTTTTTGGTATACGTGCGAAATTACGCATACCAACAAATTATTCTTACATGTTCCCGCCAATAAACATTGAAACACTGTTAATTTGTTCGTAAGAACTTCAGTCCCGTTTTTAACCGTTTTTACGAATAAAATATTCGTATTTTAGAATAAAAAATTTCTCCTTGCACACCTCGTTAGACAAATATTCGGAGTTTATTTTATAATAACACGTTTACGTACAATAAATAGGTTTTTAATGCGGATGCGGCGAAGCGTTCTGAAATAATTCACTTGCACATGAATATTTTCGCAGCGCTGCAATACCTCGGGAGTAAATGTGCTAATTTAAGTAACGTTCAGTAGGCCATTAGGAAAATAACCTTCCCATTGGTCATTCCTCCAATCCTCTAGTAACGGGCCCGGCTTCCGCAGTTACAAATGAATAATATGTTTTCCCTGCAAATTACTAGATTTCTTTAGGCTCGTGGAAATCCCTCTCAGTTAACCATAAAGTGGTTGAGTTGGAATTTCTTTGATCATCTTGTCATTTTTGCATTTATCGGGAATGAATAAATGTAATGCATTTTAATTAATCAATTATTGGGAATCAATACTATTGAGAATTCACCGTTATTGTAAATTGAATACCACAGGGAAAAACCAGGATTGGCAATTTAGGACAATGTTTAAAAGTCAGTATTGTGTCATTTATATTTATTGCTAATGCTTTTTGCATTAAACAAAATTCTTATTTTTGACTTTTCACACGAGGACGCTCATGATTCTTACCTTCCACAAACACCTAATAAACCGGTGTAGTATGTTTGTTACTAAAACGATTTTGCAATGTGAAAGATACACAGTAATTAAAACTATTGGATAATATTGTTGCTTCAATTTGTGATTTTAACTTACATCCTGGTTTTTGATTTTAAATTGATGCTCGTGTTTGTAAGTTTCCTTTTCTCGCAAGTGTTATATGGAGAGTGATGGGCAGTCATTTTATGGTTTTCTTGTAATTCAAGAATTTAAGTGAAGAAATACTATGATATCTAATGCTTAGATGGTCGGTAGGACTATCACTAAAGGATAAGATTAAAAGATCACGCATTCGTGGTAGCCTGGGTGTCACGGATGTTAACACTTTAAAATTATTTTTTTTATTTAATCTATACAGATGTTATAATTACATGTTATTTTTTCAATGCCTGTCTCACTAGGGTAAACCTGTGTCGAGACAGACGTAGAGTTACATAAATTGTATACAAACATGGTTATTTGAATATAAAGGTTAATTACATTTTGGGTTCAATACAATCAAAGGCAGGTAATTGGAAGTGTGAATTAATTCTCTAAAGAGTTTGATCTTCCAAATCACAGGAAAGGTACATATATTACATACATATATTAAAATGACATTATAGTAAAATGAATTGGAAATGGAATAAATGGATAGAAATGTATAAAAATGATAATTATGTTAGTATATTTGACGGGATTCTATTGGTATTTTTATTATTTTTTTTATTAGGTCGTACGTAAATGGGTATTTTTGTCGAAGTGCAATTGGTTTTACATATGTTTGCTATAGTGAGACGTCCTATACTTGCAAGCCATTTTTTTATTTCGCTTTTGAATTTGGTCATTGTTTCTGTTTGCCTAATCGTAGCTGGTAGTGTATTGTATAGTTTTCAAGCTATGTATTTAAAATGTCTTTGTCCAATAGTCGTTTTAGTAAAAGGAGTTTGGAGAAGTTCTTTGTTTTTGGTTCGGGTATTGTATACCGCTTGTGTTGTTTGGTATAGCATCTTGTCGTTTTTGTGTAAATAAATCAAGATGAATTTTGCAAACAGCTGTTTTATGTCCATAACGTTGAAAGTATTGAAGATCGTATCAGTGCTGGTAAAGAGAGGGAGTTTAAGAATTATTTTAATGATTAATTTTGGTGCTTTAATAATGGGGTCGAGGGCACTAGAAAAAGCATTTCCCCAAGCTAAAATTACGTATTCTATGTGTAATTGACATAGTGCGTAGTAAACAGATTTTAAAAGATTTAGGTTAAGGAAATTGCGTGTTTGTGTGAAGAAGTATATAGATCTACGAATTTTATTTGTAATGTTATGGATATGTTGTTTCCAATTTAGGTGAGTGTCAAAGGTTAATCCTAAACATTTGATATTGTTAACTTGTTAAAGTCATGGGCAGTCGCAATTCCAGTTCGGAGATGAATTTTTACATTCATGTATTTTTAGTGTTAGGTTTAGGTTTGACTTTGGAATATTGGTGAGACTAAACAGTAAATATTTTGTTTTCGATATATTTAGAGTTAATGAGTTAGAGTCAAGCCAATGTTTCACCTTTTGAATTTTTATCTCCGCTTTGGCGTATACGGTAGGCCAG
Organism: Limnephilus auricula; assembly: GCA_951813805.1. Lineage (NCBI taxonomy): Eukaryota > Metazoa > Arthropoda > Insecta > Trichoptera > Limnephilidae > Limnephilus > Limnephilus auricula. Next base: position 6,535,983 of record OX638417.1, read on the forward strand.
TCTTTCGCTTGGAATAGTAGGACTGTGTCATCGGCGAAACTGACAATAGTGGCTTCGATATCTAGCTTACACAATTCATTAATATATATTAGGAAGAGCGTTGGACCTAAAACACTGCCTTGCGGAACCCCAACACTAATTGGTAAATTATGACTCTTTGTTAATCTGAGTTTAAAACATTAGGATCTGCCTGATAAGAAGCTGGAGAGAAGGTCTATTTCCTTATTCCTAATACCCATGTTGAACATTTTGTGTTTTAATCGCTTGGACACATAAGCTTGTTTTCACGATAATTTAACGTAGGTAGACATAGGAATGACGTATGTCCCGTACCTGAGTTATTTTTGATGTGTGAGATTGTATCAAAAGCTTTGCAGAGGTCATGAAATACAGATAGACATTTTGAGCCTTTATCTAGGTGGCCAGAAATGTGATCAGAGACCGAGGCCATTGGATCGTTGGTGCTTTTGTGTTTTCTGAAGCCAAATTGACAATAGGTTGTTGGTTTCCAGGTATTCCATCAGACTCTTATTAACGATCTTTTTAAATACTTTGGAAAGGAAATTAAGCAACGTTATAGAGCGATATTTGTTTATGTTAAGTTTGGAGCCTGTTTTAAAGATAGGGATAATAAGACCTTGTTTTAGAATGGTGGGAAAATGGCCTTGTCGAATACTAGTATTGAGAAGATGAGTTAAAGGGTGAATTATACCAGGGGCAATTTTTTTAAGAATAGTGTTGGGTATTTCGTCTATGCCCTAATACACTAAGCTGGAGGAACGACGGTTGAGATAAGATGGGCACATAAGACGGAGACCACCAGACCACACAATGAAGCAGGCAATGTCTATGTAGCTTCATCGGCAGTCATCCAAAGGGAGACCAAACAACTTCCGGATGACTCAATGCTCCAAAATACTACAGAGAAACGACCTGGATGAAAGCCATACCCAGAACCGAAGAATTATAACCTGAGAACGAGAAGAGCCGACCCCAACAGCTTACCAAGACAATGATCTGGGAAAGTGCAAGGAAGAAGAAAAAAGACTATGATATCTAATCGATAAAATTGCCTCAGTAATGTAATTTTTTATATCGTATGGGAGAGCAGGCCTAAATATGTACCTATGTTTAAGAATATCTATTTTCACCGAATCCCTTCCGCGAATCTACCGCAAGAGTGCCGTATGGTGTTCGTATCGCCGTATCAGTGTGCCGAAACCTTAAAATGTATCTACCTTATATCGACACGTGATATATATAAAAACGTTAAATTACCACTGTTTCTGTGGGTTTGCCCGACCCGACGAGATTTGTAAATTATTTTCCATGGTAAGATAGTTCAGTTGAGGTTGGTATTTGGCTTGGGGATATCGAATAACTCATTTTCCGATTAACTTGTACGTTTATCGTAGATGTTCACGTATTGTGTTTGAGAAATCTGTGTAATATTGTTATCGGTTTGTGGAATGGTTTACGATCTTGTTAAGGTTAATAATTCAAATTATATTGTAGTGTATTACAATTTTGGGTATTGTTGTGAAATATTACATGAAATGGGAATGTCTGGATTTAGTTTATTTACTCGTACAATAATTTAACAAATGACTTTTGCGCAGAAATGTCATTTGTAGCTTTTTCGTCATCTCAAAAAGACGACCTTCGTGTCAGAGCTGTACGCTCGTTGGCTCCAGACTCAGAGTTCACGGTTTCAAAACCCGGCTTATGCAATAAAGTTTTGCTTAATTTATTCGCATTACATTTCAGAGTGGTTGATGCTCTCGGTATCGCCCTGCTGAAACACCTCCATTCAGAATCGCACTTTGATTAATTTTGCAATAGCCGTGTTTATTGATCAGATCTGAATAGCCAGGTTCTTCTTGTACCTTCCACTTTTTTTTTTTTTTACATTAGGTCCAGCCAGGAGGCCTTGAGGAAAATAATTTCCCTCAGGGCCTATGTCATCTTTGGGGATGCTGTGTGTAGGGTATTTTTAAGGAAAGGAAGGAGAGGAAGTTCTGGGAAGGAAAAATGTATTAGGGTTGGGTAGGAATCTGGCGTTCAGTGTGTCTAGATCATCCGCCGCCAAGACCTAGACAATGAACCCCGTGAACCCGGGCACTCCTGCTAAGTCACCAAACGCAGCGAACCACTTGGGTGACCTATGGCAGAGGTGTTGGTTATCCAATAAATGGTTCCCGGGGCGGCGGTACCCATTCCCGCCTCTCAAATTGAATTGCCTCTACCCATAATAACCTAACAATATACCCCAATAGGAGATTTCCAAGTTCCACAGGCTCTGAGAAGTAGGAACTTGTATTTTTTATGTGAATATTGCACAAGAATCCCAACTGGTCCAGGCCATCTGGGTCCGCTGAGAATATGGCATCTCCAATTGTTATATTCTGAGGCTGAAGGTAATGGGTTAATGATGGAGAGGGGTAAGAGGAAGGTGGGGAGTAACTGGCTACTCATGTTTGTTCACAAAACACGGTTAAAGCCTTTTCAAGCAAGGTTTCAATTCTGAATGGTGGTCTTACACCAGGGCGATACTAATCTATCTACTAAGTATCTTCCACTCTGGAACGTACCGCAAATATACTATATATTATTTTAAATAATTAATTGTGAAATAACAAAAATATTAATCTAATATTATAAAAACCTGCAAATTAATTTAAAATACTTTCGAAGGTAGCATAAATTGTACGCAATATTAAAATATGATTGTCTGTAGAAGACAACCTCTTCATCCAAAAGATAAAATGAAGCCTCACGTCATTCAACCAATTCCGGCAAAGTATTTAACAAATTCCACCGTTCAGATTCAAATTCTTCCACCCTTCTGATAACGATTCAAAGTGGCAGTCTAAATCCGTCCCTTCTAAATATATATCATATTTTAATCGCGTCTGGTTTGGAAAGCAGCGCTCCATATTAATATAACCAACCTCCCCTACTGCTACTACCTACCCTATCACATAGGCGACACTGAATAGGTAAGTCCTAGGAGTGAATAAAACTGATGTCGACAGTATAATAATCCCAATACAAAATTACTGTTAACATTTCAACTCCTAGAATCTAACTAATGCATTAAAACTATGTATGTATGAATAGATATGCTTGATGTTACTTTTTTTAGATATATATATATAAAAAATTTTATGCTCCGAAAGCAAGGACTTCTGCCTATCAGAACGCGCCAATAAACAGAGCGACTCAACTGCTTAACGATTATGCATTGACCATCGACATTTTCAATGTCACTTACAGACAGTTCAGCAACTATCTTTTAGCACATGTCACTAAGTAGTAAAACTGCCCTTGTGTACTTTGTAATTTATAATCTTCTCCATGATATATTGGTGTATAACTGTTTTATAGAGAACATGAAAAAATAAATAAATAAAAAAAAATATATATATATTTTTTTTTTCTTCATTTATTTTCTTTGTTACGGGTTTATTTTACATGGCTTTTTGACTACTAAGCTAGGCAAATATTTCGATATTATTTAATAGTACGTATTTTGTTCATAATCTGTTTCTCTCCTGTGTATCACTGTAAACTTATGTATCACTTAAATGTAAAAGCCTTTTATGGCGTTTAAATAAATAAATAAATAAAACATAATAAGATAATGTTACGTAATAAGACCTTTCGACTCATCTTAGACGAGGGCTGCTATGGTCGATCGATAACGATCGATCAGATAACTATCGGTAACTTCTCATCGTTCCCGATTACAACTTCAGATCGCTAATGTACAAACAACAGTTGATGTCGAATATGTTGAGGACATTTAGTCATTGTGAACGGTCACTTATTCGTTGGCGATCTGTAATCATGCTAGGGAACGATGAGAAGTTACCGATAGTTATCTATCGATCGAGTGTGCTAGGGAGGCTGGCGTAGTCCAGCGGTAGGGCGTTTGACTCCCGTTCCGAAGATCGCGGGTTCGAACCCGGCGTGCGCAAATAAATTTTATTTAATTGATTTGTGTTATTTCACAATTAATTATTTAAAATAATATATAGAATCTATATTTGCGGCACGTTCTAGAGTGGAAGATATCTACTCTTAGTATCGCCCTGGTGTAAGACCACCATTCAGAATTGAAACGTTGCTTGAAATGGCTTTAGCTGTGTTTAGTGACTAGATCTGAATAGCCAGGTACTTCCCCACCTTTCTCTTCCTCGTCTCCTTCCCTTTCCCACTTACCTTCAGGCTCATAACATTCCCCAATTGGGAATGCCATAGTCTCGATATTGATTTTCTGATAATAACCCAGTCTATTCACTAGGCATAAGAACCTATTCAATTTTGTTTTGAAGAATTTTACTTTCCATGTACTTTTGTGACTTAAATTTTAAATTTTTCTGCTTCCGGTTTCCACACGTCCGCGTCCGTATCATTCATTACAAAACCTAAAACTAACTTAAAATTTATACAAGTATAGAAATGATTATATGATATTCATAGGGGGTAGTGGGACGGGTGATTTTGTTAGTTGTAAATCTCGGACTTTACAGTCACAGTTGTAAATATGTATAAGTCAGTAGTTTTAAATCAGCAGTTATAAGTCGTAATTATAAGTCACCAGCTATAAGTCTTAGATGTAAACAACTTGTTATAATAATAAACCTTAGTTGTAAGCCAGATGTATTCATTCTTTTATATATTACATTTATTTGTACAGCGCCCTTGAGGTGATTTTTCACAAAAAACGGCACTATATAAATCGGCCAAATATTGTTATTATTATTGGGAGGAGTCAACATAATATGGGAACATTGTCAAAAGGAGTGATATACAGGGTGCTATTATTTTGTTAACTAAATTCATTTTTAATTTAATTTTTTGTTTTGAACATTAATTAATTTAGTTAACAAAATAATAGCACCCTGTAAAATCACCCCCATTGACAATGTTCCCCCTTCCCCAAAAATTACCCCTCCCACTTCTTCCACGGTAACGATAACGGCTAGCGTCATCTCACTTCTTGAATGCGAGTATGAAGGAGATGATATAATATGAAGGAGAGGCAAGAAAATTATACCTTTTTTGTATCTCCCTCTCTCATATTAAAGAAATGAGATAGGGCCATCCATTACCGTCGCCATGCCGTTTCCGCGGGACGTCACGGTAATAATAAAATCGCTCAATGGCGCAAGCATTGCTGCAGCACTGTCATTCAAATTATGTATTGTGTCTGATATGACGTCACCGATTGTGTACGTTTCACCTGTTAAATTCTATGACAACCTCATTCAGATTAATTGTCTTAATAAAATTTTAAAATATTCCCGACTTTTGTCGGGGAATATTCGCGGACGAACAATCACCACGAAAGACAGAAATGAAATATTAAAGAAAATTTGAGCTTACTTTGCGCTCCCAGAAACTCTTCTAATGGTTTACCTGTTCAGTGGTAGGCAGACATGGTGGGCAGAAACTCCCCACAGAGCACAGAGCCTCCTGCCGTGTTTTAATAACCTACTTGTGCGCTTAATTAAAATTCCTTCAGCGCATTCATCCTTCACATTGGAATTATCACTAATTACTCTTGCAGGCTTCTGTATTCACGGTTTTCTCTACGTTCTAAGCCAGTGGTCGACAACCAATATAAAAAAGTTGGATTGAAAATGATTACCAAGGCTTTATTTACCAATTTTGATTCGATTAGCTGCGAGGCGGACAATATCAAGATAGGCCCGATGAGAGAAAACCCTAGACTCTGTCGACCCAACGCCCCGCGTCTATTACTTATATAATAACTTACGCTTTCCTTCCCTTTAAAAGACCCCCTGCACAGCATTCCCAAAGATAACATAGGCTCTGAGGGAAAAAAACTTTCCTTAGGGCCTCCTGTGTGGAGTCAATAAAAAAATACATGCATTATTATTTTTGAAGAAGAAGATAACAATAATAATATAATTTTTTAAAATATGAAAATGAACAACACACAGAAAAATAATAAAAGATAATGGTCGCAATTGGGTCTTTTAATTTTAATTTTTACCACTGGCCCAATTGGTAGAGGTGTATGTCCCGGTAAGACGTAAGGTTCTGGGTTCGAGTCTATATTATTTTTCTGTGTCTTGTTCATTTTCATATTTTTTTAAATTTGATTATTATTGTTATCTTCTTCTTCAATTATATATTACATTGATGGGAATAAACTTCAAATATTAAAAAGTAGTTTTTCTTTCAAAACAAAAAAAATGAATATTATTATTTCTTCGCGCTCGGTCAGCTGTTCTATTTGAAAAGTGAGGGTGGCCATTTGGTAAACCGAACACGTGCACGACTCACGAAAGTAAAGCCACGATTACATTGAACATGTTTTTTTTTTTAGTTAGAATGTTAGGATTTTTTCTTAGAATATGATGAATATCACCCCCTAAAGTTTACTGCTTGCAAAACTCATATATTATAGTATACATATGTATAACATAATTATAAAATAATTATTCCTTGCAAGCATACAAAACTAATTTATTAAATTTCTTGGCATGATATAAATTATTCTACGTACTTACACTTTACTTTTCATTGTACTTTTATCAGTCAATTACAATTAGTGAGCATATAATTCTTCATTTTAAAATGTCTCTTTATCTCCATTCACACGGAGAAAAATGTTATTCTAAAATACGATCATTTTATTCGTAAAAACGGTAAAAATGGTACTGAAGTTCTTGCGAACAAATTAACAGGGTTTCATTGTTTATTGGCGGGAACGTGTAAGAATAATTTTTTGGTATACCTAAGTAATTTCGAACGTATACCAACAAATTATTCTTACATTTTCCCGCCATTAAACATTGAAACATTGTTAATTTGTTCGTAAGAACTTCAGTCCCGTTTTTAACCGTTTTTACGAATAAAATGATCGTATTTCAGAATAACATTTTTCTCCGTGCACATTCTTTGTTTTTATTATCTCTACTCATTTATACGTTAATTAAGTTTTAATACCCGTTAACATATCAGGCGATACTATCCAATGCCATTCTATGGACTTACGTAATAGGTACTATAACCATGTAATAATTTAATTTAAGATACCTTATGACTTGTATCATTTTCCGATATGGAACCCACGGTGCAAAATATACATGGATAGCATAGAACATATTCAAAACAAATTAATAAAATGTCTCACCTTCAAATTCAACAATAATTTTGAATTTACATTTCAAACTTTGCAACAAAAAAATTTTGAATTTACATTTCAAACTTAGGCACTAGCTGATTCACATTTATACACAGAATTTTAAATAACATAATCGACTGTACCGAACTTCTTCTATCCTTAATTAATTTCAAAATACCTTTAAGGCGTGCACGCCATACACCACTATTCCACACTTTTAATTACAAAACAAATACAGCAACTAATTCGCCAATTAACTGTGATCTTCATACATTCAACAATGTTTGCCTAAACTCTAAGATTGACATTTTCTCGGATTCACTGCCCAAATTTAAAAGGAGCATCGTGTTAATGATTTAAACTGTTTAATGCGGATATATATCTCTTCACAGAGCACTACTCCTCACACTTACAAACATACTCACACATACACACACTTACACACTTCACGGAGAAAAATGTTATTCTAAAATACGATCATTTTATTCGTAAAAACGGTTAACAACGGGACTGAAGTTCTTACGAACAAATTAACAGTGTTTCGATGTTTATTGGCTGTAAAATGTAAGAATAATTTGTTGGTATGCGTACGAAATTACGTATACCAACAAATTATTCTTACATGTTTCCGCCAATAAACATTGAAACCTGTTATTTTGTTCGTAAGAACTTCAGTCCCGTTTTCAACCGTTTTTACGAATAAAATGATCGTATTTTAGAATAACATTTGTTCTCCGTGTACGCACTTCACCGGGTGGTTACTAATTATATATTCCACAAATAAGACATTACAAAGAAACATATCATATGTTTACCCATCATAATATTATTATTTAATATCTGTATACTGTCTCATCACACTGTAACCAATGACTGTAGGTTTCTATAACATATAAACAAATAATGTACTGTGTATGTCTTAATAAACAAATTATCTTTTAACATTCTTTGTTTTCGACTTCTGCTTTTCTCTCTTTCTCTCTCTAGATCCCTACTTTTTTCTCTTTTCGTTCAATCTCTACCTGTCTCCCCATTCAATGACAACTCTATTCAGCCTGCTCTCTCGTCACGCTCGCATTGATTATTATTACGTTATAAATTATATGATCGGCTGGCTAATAAAAATGATTGAATTAGCGACGATGCTTTCAACTGTGTTCCATGAATACCTTCCCTGCAGTCATAATACTTTCCTGATTAGATTTTAACCGAAAGAAAAATTGATTTTCAAAACTGATGGAGTAATTTTCATTAGTAATTATTTTATACGTTCGATGTATATCGATAATTATCTACATACAGGTTGTAAATGACCGAGTAGTCTAATTACTACTTTTTTGAACCAATGAAAATTACAAACTTTTGTAATTTTGTATGTTTTCACGAATTCCCCGTATACGTGCGCAATTTCATAATATTGACATTATTAACAATAATCTTCAGAAATATTGAACCGAAGTATCTAATGCGTACGACCACAAATTAATGCACGAGTATGTGTGTATGGAATGTATCAAGAACATCTCCTGTCCGTATCCTTAATTACTGTTCGTTTTATCTTATTAGTTTAATGATAATAATAATTGGATAATTTGTAGAGCGCCGTTTTTGTGAGAAATCACCCCAAGGGCGCTGTACATTTTATTATGACTTCTTAGGCTCTACCTAGAACTATTATTTACAAATAGATACAGAGATCATACTTACCTGGTAGGTCACTTCCGATAAACACATTTTAATTAGAAAGTTTATGCTTGGAGGTGGTATGACTTTGCACAAAAAATAATTCATCCAATAATTGGTTAGTAACTAAACTAACTACTGATAAAATATCATGAATTATAATAAAATATGAGTTATTTACCGCGGAATTCTCAGGAAAATTGATATTGTAATGCAAATTTTTGGAATTTCACGCAGACCTGTTTCCTCGTCATGATAAAATATTCGTAATTTAATAAGTTTATCAGGAAATCTTAATAATTTGCGTCCCAACATTTATTATGCCATCTCTTCCTGTTAATTTTAATAATTTGAAGAGCCATCGTACACCTCAGATCTTATAAAGCACTTACTTAACTCGCAGTATTTACGTGTTAAATTTTCATGACAATTTACCCTACAATTTCATTACAAATTCTTTAAAATATTCCAATAACTTTGGAATAAAGCCATACTTATACCTTTGAATGACAATATCTTTTTTTTATTATTAGGCAACTCTATTACGGAACCGTGCCAGCCTATGAACACTTTTCCTTTCCCCTTGTTACATTTTATATTTTCCATTGTAGGTACATTTTTTTTCAGACTAAAAACCCTCCAAGACCAGACGAGGAACCATCTTGAAGCATTTTCGTTGTTTGTTTTTGGGGTGTTATGCCGTGTTGTGCTACCTCCTTCTTTAGCCGACGTTTCGGACAGCGTTGCAGTGTCCATCATCAGGGCAGATTTGGCAGATCCGTCGATGTGAATTTGTAGTGTTAAGTGTGTGCTTATTTAGTTGGAAGCGATACCGTGCCGTTAGCTTAATTTCAGAAGAAAGTGAACTACTTTGAAAGGGAAATTTGGTGAAAGCGCAGTATTTACGTTAGCCTGGGGCCCGTCCACGGAGAAATGTAACGAAATTTCCAAACGAAAGTAGTGTCATCTTGTGGCGAATTCTAGAAATAGAAAAAACAATCTGAAGCGAATGTAGCCAATATCAAGGTATAAACAAATGGTTTTATACTTTTGTATTGAATTATTATATGTTATTAAAGTATACTTAGACATGGTTTTTTGCGATTAGCTTTGGTGTAGCCGTCAATTACCGGATACCAAGAGCTGTTGAGCTTAGCTCCGTCGTCTCTATTAATATTAATTGGATTTTTGTAGATTTCAATTGCCTCCGTAATCAGGCGTGATCTATAAGTTTTAGGTCTTCCCAGGACCTCAGGAACAAATCCAAAATAATGGCCGGTTTCAATTAAGTGCTCGGCGATTGCCGATTTATCAGGATGGCCTTTCAAAGTAGTTCACTTTCTTCTGAAATTAAGCTAACGGCACGGTATCGCTTCCAACTAAATAAGCACACACTTAACACTACAAATTCACATCGACGGATCTGCCGGATCTGCCCTGATGATGGACACTGCAACGCTGTCCGAAACGTCGGCTAAAGAAGGAGGTAGCACAACACGGCATAACACCCCAAAAACAAACAACGAAAATGCTTTTGGCCGTGAAAATCTAAAAACGTATCCATCTTGAAGCATGTTTGAAACACCCTTTAATCTTGACGATTCATCTCTCGAAAAACTCCATAAAGGCTAAATATAAAAGTGAAATTCCTTTGTTCCTGTTTTATATTATTTTCTTTATTAAATTTCCCGCAAAGTAAGTAATACGTACCAGTCCAGGCATGCCCGACCTGCGGCTCAATTGAAGATTTTTTGCGGCCCAAAATGATGTTATCAGCTTTCTATGTTTTGGATTTTGGTATTCATACAAAAAAGGAAAGAAAACATTCTCGTACACTTATTACATTAATAATTTTATTTTGTGAAATTAGAACGTTTTTGTTACGAACCTCGAACTCTCGATGGGGGTTTTAATTTATAGCTTGAAAAATGCCAGAACCATGGCTGCACATGAAATTTATTTTCGCAATCAATTCCAACTAGTATATTTTTTTCACACATTTCTCGGAAGATCAAATAATAATTATAATATTTTGATGTTTTGTATAGCGCTGTTCTTGTGAAAAATCACCTTAAGGACGTTGTATAAATTTATAATACATTTCTGCAATCTTACCTCTAACTACAGACTAGACAATACATTATAAAAACTTATAGCTAAAACATGGCATCCACCGGTTCTTCGACCAGGGATACAAAACTAAATGACCAATTTTCGCAATGCTGCCTAAAAATGTACATGTATTTTATTTTTTTATTCAGAAAATATACAGAACCATTTAACTGGTAGGTCACTTGAAATTAACACTGTTTATTTAGAGAAATCTACATACAGTTTGCACGCAGATGACATAATTGCGAACACACGCCATTGCAAAAGTCATTATTCAATCCCGGTATATATTTTAACAATAATATATAATATGTTCCTTAATAAATGTTTCGTAAAAGCCAATTTTATGATGGGGGCGGCACAATAGTACAAGAGTTTGATTAGAATCATTTTAAATTAGATTCGTCCCTCGGTAAGAGACAAATTGCTGTGTAAGGCTTTTAATGAGAAAAATAAGAAAAAAGAATGCAACTGACTGATTTTTCTAAGTGGAGGATAAGTGTAAAGGACCCAGGACACAGGCGCATATATAGCCAGTTTATGCCTTCTAGCATTGAACGTCGCAGTTTCACAATAATTGCATTTTTGGACACGGAATTACATCAAATGCTGACTGACCTCCCTCTCCCCGGGTGATCCTAAGGTCACTTATATTTTTTTTAGCCCACCAAACAATTTGAGTTAGGCATCCTGTACTAGTCGCTTTTTCCGACACACGTTAACTACAAGATCTGAGGAGCCACGAAAGGGATACGCTTATAGAGTGCACAGTTTACCCGAAAAAATAACAATCTCCAATGTATGGTTTTTTGTAAAAAAATAGTCAATACGTCTAGAATCTGATTTAAAAATGATTAATTTCCGCTATTCTCTGGTAATAAATTCCCTCTTAGACATATCTGATCGGTGGGCACAATCAAAACTTGGTTGGCGTCTAAAATCTGAATAAAAGGAAGTGGTATTAAAACAGAATAGAATTTACGGCATGGATGAAAAGAACAAAAAAAGTCAACGAAGCTTTTATAAAATATTCAAATTCGTTCATAAAAAAAAAACTACCCATCCATATTATTTCATTTGGTTAATATCCGCGCCGTAGACTCAACTCAAGGGAAAATGTTTCTTTTTTTTTACACGTCATTTATATTATGCAAATTGAAACGTTTGCCGCAATTGGAATTCGTGGCAACCCCCATTAGAGTGGCCGGCCTGCAATTTGTACTTTATTATATTGTATTCAGTCATCCCTTGTGCGGCATCACTCTTGTTCAACCCCTGCGGAATTGTGGAGAAGTGCGAGTGGAAAATATTGCACGTATTCGGTGTAATGATGGTACGGAAATGTCTTGGATTATTGTATTAACAGTGGGAACAGCGTGCAATGAAGTTAACATTACCTAGGCACTACGTCGTTTGTGTAATATAGTTGTACAATACTCAAGAACAATAACTAGAATACGTGGAATATTTGATTACATAAATAAATAGATATTCTAGATTCAACTGTTCATAAAACTAGTTGCTTAAAACGAGTTTAAAGTTGATTTAGAAATAAAATACTTTTCTTGAAAAGCACACAATTTGATCACAGGCAGATAATAAAGTAAACTAAAGATGAAGAAGACAGTAAGTGGGGTAAGTTTTCCCGCTTCTCGCGAGTATAAATTGCCTTTTCATGGGCTCGCCATTCTCCCCCTAATGATCTGCCTTTCGCGCCGAAAGCTGTACTACCCTAAAAGAAAGGAAATATTATATGGTAGCAACAGTGTTAAATAGTGTGGCTATTTGAACCAAGATGCTGATCACAAAGCTCTCTGAAAAAATCATAGTAAAATAACGTAACCCACATTGAAAAACTTACAAATAAAACATTACCATAACGGGATTATTAAAAAAATACGAGTGTGTTTAGACCACACGACTGAAGTAAATACTTCTTTAGCTCCATCTATATGTATGTCTATATATATGTTTATATGTATTTAATATATATCTACATATATTAATTTTCTACAAATATTTATTTAAATTTATTATCATTCGCCTCGCCCGATCAAGCAGTGTGCATCGACGTCCGCTCCCCTCGCGTTTGGCGCGTCGCTGATATTTCATAATACTGACTGAAATATTTCATGCACTGGCTATGAGAGGAAGATAGAAAGAAAATGTGCGCGCGCACAGCTCTCTCTTGCTTCTACAATGTGATACATACAGCCCGTTCGCCTATCAACGCATTTCACTTTTCGTAACGCAGTAATTTTCGTAACGCATTCGCCAGTTTACCCCTCAAGTCAAGCATGCGTAAAGAAGTATTTACTTCAATAAGTGCGCAATTTTAACAGGGAACACTATCAGTCTTTATTGTGTATCAATTTGCAAGTATGACGCGTGTTTGTGGCAGTTTATTTACTCCTGTGTGGAGTAAACGTAACGTACGCCGATCGAAAATCAACTGTTGCCGCCAAATTAAATGAAATTTTTCAATTCCTGAGCCCTAGACAGGTCAATGAAATTGTTTTTCGGTTCAAGAAAATGTTTTAAAATCTATTAATGACTTAACCAACAGTAACAAATAAGGGATTTGTTTTGAAATTAAATATACTTTTTAAATCTGTGCATATTATAAACGTATTTATATTATATAAGAATATTATTTTAGTTGTCATTTTTTAAACTGGAACTGAAGTGTCAAGAATTCAGACTATCCCGTAGTACTTCACATGTCTGCGCTAGTAAATCAATAAAATCGTTCTATATTTTTATTATCTCGTGTTCTGTGTACAAAGGCATTCTGCAGTATCAGCCATTGCTTATTGTACATGTGCATATATGTGCTCGTGATAAAAAAAATCAAACGGTAAAAAAACAAAGTTTGTTTACTAATATGTTATGAACATGTATTTTCAAATGTCTAAGATGTCAACCTTCCTTCCCAGGAACTATCTGGAGTCGAGAACTCTTATAAACCGAGCTAAATCCCGAATAGATATTACTGACATTTATTGCGTAAAAAAATTAAATTCAAATAGAAGTAATTAAATGAAACAATATATCTTAGTTACAACCACTGTTTATTTAGTTACACGCCGACCGGTTTCGGAACAACCGTTCCTTCTTCAGGGCAAACATATAATGATGACAATTACAAAATAGTGGGTGGGTACAATTTATCAGTAGGTGTTGTGGTAGGGGTGGGGGCGTGGCTAGGAATTGATGAAGAGTAAGTGGGGACAGAATGGACACCGAATGGGAAGAGATTTAATATTGGGCTATAGGTTAATATTTTTTGTTTATTGATAATCGACTCATTATTTGTATTTAAAAAAACATTATTATTATTATTTCTACCATAAATATGATCATCCCAGCCGCGCCATATTGGAATACTGTCGCGTTTTCCCGCCTTCCTGTTTTTTTTATGTACGTGTGTATTTATGTGTGTATGTAAGTATATGTGTTTGTATAAATGCAGACTGACGATATCGGCTGCTCCAGTTTGATCCACCAAAATTCAATTCGCCCCCACTTGGCACGTGCCCGGCCGTGCATCTTCATCTCAACGTGCTTCTAGTTCCTAGATACTCGTTATAACAAGGATGCCGAGGAGAATCTACGTGGCTCTAGACAAATATGGGGTTGGTGGTTACATACTTGCATAGGATGGATATTAAGGCTCCGTAGTAAGCTTTCAAAAAGTAGAATATGGTTTAAAACTGAGATATGTCAATAATATTAGAGGGAGCGTGCTAATATAAAATAAAAAGCTTATAATATTTTTTTTTATAGTGAATACCTCACAAGAGTTCCAACTGCTCCCGTCTGGAGCCAGTGACACATAACTCCCCAATTGGGGTGTTATGAGGCTGAAGATATGTGGGGAAGGAAAGGAGACGAGGAAGAGGAAGGTGGGGAAGTACCTGGCTATTCAGATCTAGTCACTAAACACGGTCAAAGCCATTTCAAGCAACGTTTCAATTCTGAATGGTAGTCTTACACCAGGGCGATACTAAGAGTATATTCCACTCTAAGATAGGCGCAAGACAAAATATTTAATAATGCATGACTTATTTAAAATACTGCAAAAATCTCTCGACCAATCGTCGGTTAAGTGTTTAATTGTCCAATCTCCATTTTAGTTTTTGTGCAGTCTTCATTTTAAAATTATATATAAAGTATCAAAAACAATAATTAATAATTTAACTAAGAATTGTTTTAATTCATGAGACCTTTACATTTACGGGATACGGGATTTATCAACTTCATCTTAAACACCTGCTAATGTCTAATTGAAATAACTAAAGAAAACCTCATCCTCCTTTAAAACTTGCAAATGGTCGTTTGGACAACGCAGGCGACGCAATTTCTAAAGTGATATTTAAATTTGTGAATTTTTTCATACCTGCATATAACATGTCAAATAACCAAATGCGTTTTTAATATTTTTTTGTATTTCTTGGGCATTAACACTTTTTCTTTTTTTTTACATTAGGTCCACACAGGAAGCCCTGAGGAAAATAATTTCCCTCAGGGCCTATTTCATCTTTGGGGATGCTGTGTTAAGGGTATTTTAAGGAAAGAAGAAGTTCTGGGAAGGCAAAGGGTATGAGGGTTGGGTAGGAATCTGTGTTTCAGTGTGTCTAGATCATCCGCCGCCAAGACTTAGACAAACCTTACCCCATTAACCCGGGCACCCCTGCTAAGTCATTAAACGTAGCGGTGACCTATGGCAGAGGTGTTGGTTATCCAATAAATGGTTTCCGGGGGCGGCGGTACCTATTCCCGCCTCCCATATTGACACTGTAACAATTTAGACATTTTGTTTTGAAGAGTTTATTAGTGTTTTTTATAATTTTCGGAGCATTCTTAGCGATTTTTTCTATCGAGGTTATTTTATATAATTACTTTTTCGACTCGGCATCTAAATAGAGTTTGTTCTTTGTCCACAAACGACTTAAAAGAAAAAAATCGAACTGTTTCTACTTTTTGAATTACGTACACGGAGAAAAATCGATTTTGACCCTCACGATAATTTATCAGGCCATATTTATAAAACATTCGTTTAGAAATGTTTTATCTAGTTGCCCTTATAATACAACATGACGATACAACGAAAAAATACGTTGTACCAACAATGTATACGTACGAAATTTGTTCTAATAGTAAATATTTAATTCTTACATTCTCCCGACAATAAACATTGAAACCTGTTAATTTTTTTCGTAAGAACTTCAGTCCCGTTTTTAACCGTTTACGAATAAAATGATCGTATTTTAGAATAACTTTTTTCTCCGTGTAGGTACTATGAATAATATGTTCAATCTGATTGCCCTGAAATAATCTATTATATAATAATTAAATAAATAATATTATATAATATTATATAATTAATAAATATAATAATATTAGATTTTTTAATTTTCTGTGTGTTACTTCAATTTATTAATTCATGATTTTTCTTTTTGTTACAGGTGAGTTTCCTCAACTTTTATTAAGATTTTATAAATTAACCTTCCGAATTGGTAAGTTAAACAATTTTATTTAAATTATCGTTTTTCATTATACGATGCTTTCGAGATTAACCGTAAAGACAAATTTATTATGTGCGAACATTCCGACACCGAGTATACTCGGGTGGCTACTATATGCATAAATTCTCACACCCGAGATAACTCGGACAAACTTTACCTGCATAAGAGATCACTCCTGTATATATTCGGGTGAAAATAATTACGATTTATGGTAGGTATGTGGAAGCGACACAATAGTCAGCTAAGATAATGGAGTGACATCGCGCGATATTATAGTATATAGTTCGCAGTGTGCATAGTAGTAGTGAGCTTGTGTGTTTTTTGTTTGAATTACGTGATTCAATTTCGATTGAATTTATCGATAATCTTTTATATATTTTACCTTTTTATAGACTTTATTTCTTTGCATTTATAAGGCATCATTAATTAATTATGATAAATACAAATTAGTATTTTTTTATGAATTTGTTTTCTGCCTTAATCCACACTTTACACCATAATATCAACTTTTAGCACGTTTTGTGCCCGAAATTGCTTTTATGAAGGATATATTTATGTGCAATATGTGTATAACTAGATTTTAAATTAATTCCTTTCGCCACTCTTTGGCGTCCTACTTTTCCTAACCACAATCTCCCTTCATGATGAATTAACGAAGTCCTGATGAAGCTTCGAAAACAATCACCGGCCCATAACGACTCTACATTAATCCCGCCTCGTATGTATTATGCAGTTACTTCTCGGTCCCTTGCGCACAACCCTTACAGTTATTCGTATTATTTCCGCATAAAGTATTTATGGAATTAACCCCTCAAGTCTCTGTGATTTGAATGTTGATGATTTATTCTGTCAGAAGGTCACAAAATTACCGCTTTGCAATAAAAGGCATATAAATGGAATATTTCTGATGTGTCCGAATATCTTCTTCTTCTTCTTATATAAAAAGACTCGCGTCACGATGTTTGAATCTTTACCCCAGTAGAATATTGCAGTATCATCTGCATATAGAAATATTTCACAATTGCGAAATATTATTGATGTAAATTTGAATCATCAACATCAGGTGTGAGTAGAGATGTCAGGAGTTCCACTAAAGAACACCAAAGAGTTTGTCTACCTTGGGAGCAAAATAACATGGGACGGTCGGTCTTAGAGCGAGGTCGACAACCGTATACACCAGGCTAGGCTTGTATTCAATAAAAGGTCGAAAATAATAGAATCGAATAATATAGACCTAAAACTGAAAATACTCCTCATCAAGACCTATGTATGGAGTATCTTGATGTACGGCTACGAAACATGGTGCCTATCCGAAAGAGATAAACGGGGACTAGAGGCTTTTGAGATGTGGTCCTATAGAAGACTATTAGGAATTTCCTGGAGAGACCACATTACAAATGAGGAGGTTCTCCAAAGAATCGAAGGAAGAAGGCACCTTCTTAGGACCTTGGCCCAAAGGCGTGCAAGATGGATCGGCCGTATAATACGACAAGAAGGCCTCTTTCATGCCATAATGGAGGGTATGACCGAGGGGACAAACTCTAGGGGACGCCCACGCCGAGAGTACCTACTGGTGGACATGCGCTGCTCATCATATGCAGACTTCAAAAGAGCCGCACAAAACAGGGAAGAATGGAAGAGAAGAATAGAGGAAATTGCTGCAAACCAATCCCAGGATTGAAACCAGAGAGAGAGAAATTTGAATTAAATTAAATTTTTAAATTAGATTTCTAACAATGTTTAGATCATTTTTTCTCACCATGACGGCAAGGGAGATACAACGATTTAAATAAGACCTATGTGAACTGGTACAAATTTGATCTCCTATGATTAAACGGGTTAAAACCGACTCGGCCTAATAAAATTTGCTTTATGGTCTCGGAAGAACAGTTTTCGGGTTGATGTTTGGTTTAGGAAGTAATGTTAATTTAGTATTTCATTTCCGTTGGCATTAATGTAAAGAGTTGTTCGTTTGCTTTAAACTTGCGTTAAGCTTTTGTCATTATTTATTTTTGATCATAGTACAGGGTGGGGCAGAACAACTTGCTTATTTGAATTTGACACCCTGAAACGATGGTTGCTGCGAGGAGAGTGGGGATAGACACATTCGAGAGGGCGGGGCTTGAAGTTTTATATCCGTTTGGTTTAGATATATTCATGGAGTGGACGAAGGCGGAGCGCGCGTTCGCTGCTGAGGCTTACTTTTAGGTCAATCATCGCCATAAAATGTTACATTCCGTACCCAAAGTTATTTGTACACAAAGTTATTTGTTTCGTTTAATTAAAAATGACGTGAATTTTGAAGAACTCATTATATCTCGGAAATTTGTTCTTTCACAAAACCTCAACACTAATTACATACGCGGTTTTCAAAAAGAGGAAGCCGATGCCTCTTACGGTTCAATGTTGTAAGAATTAAACACCTTTTTTATGTAATAAGTTTTTTATCTCGTTCTTAATTTTATAATTTTTCGGTAGTACGTTCTCTTTCATAATATTTCACTACTGGCAACCTTACCCGAAGTAATTCCTGGAAATACTGTAATTCTTTGGTATGTACTTTATAATCCCGATATCCCGTTCTCGTTTATACTCGCCCAGTGAAATCCGTAATAATATTTATTCCAACGTAAATATTTGATCAGTTGGTTTTAACTAGGGGTCCTCAACCTTTTTGGGACCATTGCCTAATTTACAAGTATTTTTTTCTTCAACGCCCGCACCCCCCATATAAACAACATCTCGTCGCGTACCCCTATAAAACGGATCCTTTCTAAGTATAAATCATAGCAAGTACAAAGAAAGAACGAAGACAAACCATTTCATTTATGTTGTAGATTATTTTTTTTTTGGAAAGTCACGTGAAATACCACTGTCTATTCTAAAATCGATATCGTTGCAGTGTTTCAAAAAGCCTTGCGATGAATGGTTGCTGACTGCACTGCACAATATCTTATCTTCTTAACTAACTAACCATCAGCCCTTTTTACTGCAGGGGTAGGCAGAGAGGCCGGACCGCCAAACAATTCGGTCTTGGTTTACACTCTTTACCTCGTTCACATTCATACATCATGTCACACATACTCTTTTATTATTCTGACTCTTGACATGGCCCGACTCAAGCATCTGATTTACTTCATCGTACCATGTCTTCCTCTGGCGTCCCCGACTTCTTATGCCTTATCTTCTTGATTGATAGAATTTACAATGAAAGGAACGCCTACTTGTGTTTGCAATTATATACTTTATTTATATTTTTTTTTACTATTTGATTTGTTTTGAATTTTGGTATAAAAATAATTAATTTTAATTTTTAACCGCTCTCTATAATATTTTTGTCCATGGTTCTTTTTAATCTGTTCTTTTTAGTCTATACTTGTTTGTTTATTTTGTTCATGTCATTACTACCCTAACGAAGAAACCATCGGTTTTGAAACATGTAGGTAATTGTGATTATATTAGTGGTTTAAACAAAGTTATTTGTTTTAATTTCATTCAAAATAACGCCACAAAGTGATTTTGCGAAGTTTGAAGAAAAAAAAATAATTATATATTTCAAATTTCCCTCAAATCATTTTTAACTGTTGACCGCCCTTAACAAACGGATTGTAATCTTTAGAGTACTGGCGTCGGGTGGGAATTCTATCCTTGTTCTAGCGGTATTTCAATGGAAGATGCTCCGGGGAACTAGCGTCATTGATCCCCTCGGAACCGGTGCATAGTCGGGAAACACGCCAAACGCGCGCCCAATATATGTACATGGTTGACATTTGTCACACGAGAATGGGTGGCTTCTACGACTCGTTCTTGAGTTCAACAGCTCGGCTGTGGAACGATTTGCCGACCTCTGTGTTTCCTCCTTCTTACAACATGGGTCTCTTCAAGACCTATGTCCACTCCTTTCGCTCCTCAAAAAGACCCTGAAAAAAAAAGTACAATTCGCCCACTGTTGGGCGACACTGCTTGGGAATCACTGATTTAAATTATTATAAACGGCGCAAGTGTTGAAACACTGTTATTTCCGCGGTGATCAATTATTTATCGGATCAATTATTTATCGGATCAATTATTTATCGGATCAATTATTTATCGGATCAATTATTTATCGGATCAATTATTTATCGGATCAATTATTTATCGGATCAATTATTTATCGGATCAATTATTTATCGGATCAATTATTTATCGGATCATTTAATTACCTGATCACATTGATTGGGTATTACGTTGTCACTATGGGGATATGGAGTAGAGGGGGGTTGGGGGATGATTCTAATAATGAAATTAGAATCGATGAACGTTTTGGGAAAAACAATTATTTTAGATTTATTTCAGGGAAATTAAAATAAAGTATAATGTAATTTATAAACCCGTTTAGTCACAGGAGACCATATTTGTCCCAGCTCGCATACGTCTCACAGAAGTCGTTGTTTCTCCTTTACTATTATAGTCAGAAGCTAAGAAGTATGATCTGAAACGGTATTGGAAAGAAAATTCAACACGCTATATATGCAAATCTAAAAGTTAACTAGGTACAAAAAAATTAAAATGTACACTTTTTTGAAACCAAAGATTTCCAATCGCAATTTTTTTTTTTTTAAATTATGAACTTTTCAAGATTTTTTTTTACATGAAACGACTAAAAATCCAGGTGACAGTAACATTTATAGTTCAATTGTCTAATGAAATATGTGTTTGTTTTTTTTTTTTTATTATAAATAATTTTAGTTAGTAAAAACGTAAAATGAGCCATTTATAAAACTTTTTAAAGTTTTCATCCAAAATTGTAATAATATTAAAAAAATTACAGTGGTGCCTCACACAACGAACTTAATTCGTTCCAGGAGCAAGTTCGTTATGCGAAAAGTTCGTTATGTGAAACGCGTTTTCCCATAACAATACATGTTAAAAAAAATAATTCGTTCTGTAGCATAAAATATGGTAAGATGACATAAAAAAAAGATAATTTTTTTGTTATTATTTTTATTTAGATACATCTAAAAACATAATGAAAAAAACACACATTTTTTAATTTTATGAAATAATCGAATCTTGCACATCTTCATCCATTTTCCGCTTTTTGGCCGATGGTGCAGTGAAAAACCTGTCCAAAGTCGTTTGTTTCTCTCTTTTCTTCAACATCCTTCCTGCTTTTTTTAGAACCCATCATATAAAAAAAATATTGAGTTTATCTTAAAAGGACGACTGCCGTGATACGTGTGCGATTTAATTCGTAATGAAGAACGATTGCTGCGATACGTGCGTAAGTTAAGCGTACTACGCAGTGACTAACGAGTCTAACGACTGCCTGCGCGGGAGGATGCAATTAATCGGCAGTGATCGTAGAAGATCGGGCGACTTCGTTGTAATGATGAACGATTGCTGCGACACGTGCGTAAGTTAAGCGTACTGCTCAGTGACTAACGACTGCCTGCCAGGGTTGCCAACCGTAAAAAAAAATCCCTCGTACATTGCAGCTAAAAATCTCGTACTTTGACTTTCAAACCTCGTACATTTCAAAAAACATGTTAAAAGCAAAATTAAGGCATAAGTATTGAACTACCTACTGGATTTAGGACTTTTTACTCAATGAAATAAACTATTGCAAGTTTTCTACTAAATAAAACATCCCTTTGTGTTGTATTTAAAAAAATCTTTATTATTACTCAAGTTAAATCACAACAAATTAAATGTAAATCAAGGGAACAAAATTTACATCTCCTCTCCAAATATTATGTCAGGAACATCCTCACTGTCATCATGTAGATGGTTTCTTATATCTGTTTTAATTAAATTTACCTTACTACAAATCCGCTCGCAGTCATTAGGGGTGCCTAGTGCAGAAAGGGCAAAATGAACTAGCTTGGTAAAGTCTTCAATTTTGATTAATTGAGCCCAAAACTTATCTGGCTCACTAATTTCATTTATCCCTTTAGGATATATATTGATAGATGGCACTAGTTTTTACTATTATATAATAGTGATGCAAAATGTTCGTATAGCCATAGGTATTATCAAAATCTCGTACATAATTGTACGAGGTTGATAGTATCCTCGTACCTCGTACGGAAGGCCACAAATCTCGTATTTGTACGAGGAACCTCGTACGTTTGGCAACACTGCTGCCTGCGCGGAAGGATGCAATAAATCGGCAGTGATCGTGTGAAGTGGGCGACTTCGTTGTGTGAAGCGAAGTTCGTTGTGTGAAGCGAAGTTCGTTGTATGAATCGTGAAATGAACGAAAAGGAAGTTCGTTGTGTGCAGCGTTCGCTGTGCGAGGCGTTCGTTATGCGAGGCACCACTGTATATGACTATCTCTAATAATAAAATTTGAGAGCTTATTTCATCACCTCTCGAAAACAGTTTTAGTTTTCGGATACGTTAACAAATATTCTGTTTATTTGGATTTTATTACAAAGCGGAAATATTTTTTGCCTCTGAAAAAATACGCGTTACGTGTTAATAAAACATCAATTATGAGATAATGATATTAAAAACAATTACTATACTAAAAAAATGAAGTGTATTATAATAAATTAACATTATTAAGGAAAGCATTTTGATGGGCGTAAATTTAAATTACCGATATACGTTAGAACACAAATTTTTCATACAATTTTTTTGTATTTCTAACTTAAAACACCCTTTTCACGCTGTTTTTTTAAATTTTATTTTTCATAAATGACATTACATTTAAATGGTAGATTTTTTATGAAATTGTCAAAATTACCTCTAAATTAGTGAAAAATTTCATTATATAAGTGATTTATTTTATAATTTAGAACATAAATAAATAAAGACCCACAAATACATTTGCTATACCTTTGCATTAAAAAAGATTTATTCAGTTTAATATTTTGTATTTTGGCCTTTGATCCAAAATTTTGTTATGTATTGTGTTTGCAACACTGCCTCTTACTATAATGATAGATGGGCGGGCTTTACCGCCGAGCAACGTCCCGAACTTTGACGGAGTTGCGACCCGAAGTGGGTCATTTCAAGGCAGCGCGTTAGCGAGCGCTGCTCCGGGCTCCCATTAATAATCTTACCGCCAGCTAGACTGGACGTTTACTTTGTAACCATTTGTATTCAATAAACAAAGGTCGAAAAATGAAAAAGGTCGTTTTCGTTCCTCTCAAATCCCCCTTTTACTTTGATAATTACATCAACACCACTTCGTTCTTCTTACTCTCTGCTCTTTCCTCGTACCTTTTCCCTTTTTGCACTCGCTTGTGTAAAACTTCAAGAGTCTAATTACACAATAATTACGTACGTCTACCGAGCACGCTTTCTTTTTGTGTTTTTGAGGGGCCATTGTGAAATATAATTTTTTATTACAACCTTCCATGAACTCAGTTTACAGGGGGCTCGCTGTCTTTACCAAGCGATTATTTAAATATTTATTTGGACATGATACAGAAAACGTTCATTATCAGTCATGTGCACTGTTCAATTTGGGAGCAGGATATGAGTACCGTGTCCCGGAAACCATTTATTTAATTACTAACACCTCTGTCATAGGTCAGGCCAAGTGGTTATCTACTTTTGGTTACTTAGCAGGGGTGTCCGGGTTCATGGGGGTAAGGTTGTTCAAGACTCGGCGACGGACCTCTACCCACCAACTGCATGGAAGGCCGGATCGGAAGAGAATTTTATTTATTTATTTCCTTTATTTTTTCCCATTTTTTTACAAGTTGACATTATAGTTCAATAATAATAAGAAACGGAAACCCACTAAGGTGCACCCTGTGCGTGGGTATAATATAAGTGTTTACATTTTATTTTTGTACCTAAAAATAACAGAGGGCATCTAAAGAATAAACCAATATTAAAATCTAAAAAAAAAATAAAAGAATGCTTGAGGGAAACCTTTTGACCTCTCCATATATATATATATACCTGTTTGATAGATTCTCATATCTTAACAAACGTACGGAGAAAAATGTTATTCTAAAATACGATAATTTTATTCGTAAAAACGGGACTGAATTTCTTACCAACAAATAACAGTGTTTCAATGTTTATTGGCGGGAAAATGTAAGAATTATTGGTTGGTATACCTACGAAATTACGTATCCCAACAAATTATTCTTACATGTTCCCGCCAATAAACATTGAAACCCTGTTAATTTGTTCGTAAGAACTTCAGTCCCGTTTTCAACCGTTTTTACGAGTAAAATGATCGTATTTTAGAATAACATTTTTCTCCGTGCGGATTGCAATCTTTAGAGCACAGACGTCGTGTGTGAATGCTGTGCGTGTTCTACCGGCATTTCAGTGGAAGATCCCCCGACGAACGGGAAACACGCCAAACAAGCGCCCACACACGGTTGACATTTGTTACATTATAACAGGTCGTTTCTACGATTCATTCTTGAGTTCTCGGCTGTGAAACGTTTTGCCGGCCCCAGACTTATCTTTACTTCTTCCTCTCCTCTAAAAACCCTCCACCCAGCATCCACAAAGACTGTGTGAAATGAATGTAAAATAAACCTGTTTACCAACGGTTGACAGTCGGATAGAGTAACAGTATCGAATAAACTTTGACAACTTGTGCAAAGTATAAAACTGTCACATCAGCGCTTTCAGTATATCGGTCAACCATTTCATGGTTCCGCAGATTCGTCGCTTGCTGACCGGTTTCTGACGTATTCAGTCTGAATTGACAGGTCATATTTGAAGTTTGACTGTGGTTCGCGTCCCGCTTTGGCATTGAAATGACGGACAAACTGACGGACGAACTGACGGACGAACTGACGGATTAAAGAACTGACGTTGTCAAGCGGTTCTCTGATCTAATAGTACTAAATGTTCCGCTTATTCAGTTGATTCGCTTTTGACACCCTACATAACACGTCTATTTTCCAGTTATTATGTTTATATTAAAAAAGTCTGCTGTTTCTAATAAAATTGCTACACATTTTAACTACCGCTCAACGATTTTTTTCTTGTGTGACGGCAGAGAACACTATAAGTTGCATTTTCTCCAAAATAGTGCCGTGAGAATAATACTTAAGCGAAATATATTTTTAAGTGTGTAATGTATCATAATTAGTCTATGATTAGTTCTCACATTGCTTTAGTTGTGTAAGGGCTCTTGAGGTCACGTGGTCTCGTTTCAGAGATGAGTTGAATGCAGTTGTACTGAGTCATTACAATCCTAGAGCTCAACAGACAAAACTTTGCTTTCAGTTAGAAACGGACGATAGTTCTCCGAACTTTATTATTGTAAATGACGATACGTCAATAAACAGTGACTGTGATTCAAAGATTCCAAGTCCTGGTTAAAGAAGCATCCTGTAGTACTGGAGAATACTGGTCCCGGTACTTGCATACAACGAATATCTCTGGAGAGGACACAAGATCGATAAGTAACTAATGTGTTGAAAGAACTAAACAGTGAAACAAATGTGCTGTCCTTGAACGCGATTTATTTGTACATAAAATAATAAACAACCTGACCAACAAACTGATATACAACAAGGACATTCACAGACATAACACAAGGACGTGCAATTAAATTATACTAACAAAAAAGGACAAAGCCAAACAGTATATTCTACAAAGGGTTGAAAGATTATAATGCTCTGCCGGAAAGCCTTACCGTAAAAACTACACCGATTAATATATTATTTAAAATACATTGTAAGAACCACATTATACAAGAAACATAGAATGATTATTAGTAATTTGTAAACTAAAAGAAAAATCATTTAAGGAGGAATAAATCTAGTTGTGTATATTTTTTTGTACCAAAAATGTACTGTGAAAAACGAACAAGACAAAGCAGGTTAAAATCCTACATTTTTTCTTTACTACCTGTTCTTCGCCGAAGTTTCTACAATTTTTAGATGTCTTTTTTTATTGTTATCAATCAAATATATATTAAGTTTTTAGAACTCCATTTAATTTTTTTTATATATTCAATAATATTATTATTTAATTAATAATTTCCAACATTTTACTCGGAAATCAATAAAGGCAGAAGAAAAAAAAATACCTATCTAGAAATAATATAAATACATCTTCTGTAAGTGGGGCAACCCACAGTTTGATAATGCCTTCAGAAGGCGAAACAACTGTCACGCGTAATAATAATTACATAGCAGATATTTTTTTCTTATTTCTGGCAATTGATAAACATGTAAAAAACAATATTATTGCTTCTCGTCTTTTTTTTTTAAGTTTCCATCTGGATTATTAAAATGTATATAGCTCATGATGGAAATGATACTGTGTAATAAAATTTCAGGCAAAAAATGCTGTTCAAATATATTGATGTTAGAGGTCGAGCGCTTTTAATCACCTTTTATTTATTTATTTGCAGTACAAAACAGTACAAAAACCAGTAGGTACATTCAAAAGCGGTTAAGAAAATTCCAAAAGCTATTTGGCATAATTAATACATTTACATGTGGGACGAAAAGTTTACACAGTAAAAGCTTTTATAATATTTCACCCTTTAATTCGTTGTAGAACATGTGGAAAATATCCACATTTCCTGCGAGGTGAAATGGCACTCATAAGTTAAAAATAGTACCTTTTGCGAGGTAATTCCAGTCAAAGAATGATTTGCAATTTACACAACGCCAGATGTCACTGTTCGAGAACTTTTAAACAGCTCATTTTTCCTAGTTAAGATTTTCCTTATAGCCATGACATGACTTTTTATCAGTTTTTATTTACCCAAGTAATTTAGGTGAGTATCGCGCTACTCTATATATAGAACTAATTGAACTATTGTCGTCGAATAACACACCACGTAAATCAACCTCTTTCTATTCGCAGACCTTAACCATTTCAAACATAACTGCAATAACAATCAGGCGACGTCACTCCGTTGCAAAATTCCGACATTTCGCGACAACCGTCTCACGTAGGAACAAACTTATTATTTTATATTATTGTGTCCAGAGTGTGAGAGTTTCCGTTTTTAATACAATTTCCCCGTATGCTCCGGAGACACCTGTCGGCAGAAATGTTCCCGTGCGATTTGCTCGCTTTCTTCCCGAATTATCTGTTCTTTGTGATTTAGACATGAGAAACAATAGACCTGCCGTTAATGGTAAGGGGAACAAACCATGTTGCGAGGAGCGGGGAAGTAACGTGGGCTTAACCCTTTCAATGACTGGTCACTAGATGAATCCGACAGTTTTCAGACAACTCGAAAATCTGTTTTTTTTTTTTACATTAATTCCACACAGGAGTCCTGAAGATAATAATTTTCCTTAAATCCTATTTCATCTTTAGGGATGCTGTGTGGAGGGTCTTTTTGTGGAATTTAAAATATAGAATTTAAAATTTAGAAATAAGTAAACCTGGGTCCTCAAGATACTTAATTTGTAGGAGAGGGCTATTAGTCCTTTTTACAATAGCGCGCGAATTGCTAGCAGCAGTAAAATACGTTATTGCAAATTCCAAATCCGCTTGTATCCAAAATCGAATATTCCTTTATGAATATCAGCGCTATACAATATGTATTTTATTTCTACAGGATGGTGTAAAAGTCACCACCCTATCGGAAGATGCCATA
Source organism: Limnephilus auricula (assembly GCA_951813805.1). Taxonomy (NCBI): domain Eukaryota; kingdom Metazoa; phylum Arthropoda; class Insecta; order Trichoptera; family Limnephilidae; genus Limnephilus; species Limnephilus auricula. The sequence continues at coordinate 6,564,001 of OX638417.1, forward strand.
ATTTTTGCAAATGGCGGCAAATCTCATTTCTGCTTTTGTAAAGTAAACAGAAACAAAATACACGCCAATAAGACATGAATCGCTATACCCCACAAGATCGCGTTTTTTTTTTTTTTTTAAATGGTTTCCCGGCCAGTGCAAATCACCAAAACTCTCTGTGAGTTGTACTAGCCGACAAGATCGCCCGATTTAACCATTACAGACTTCTTTTTTTGGGGGTTCTTCAAAATCACGAGTCTATGTTAACAAGCCTCGGACTCTCGAAGCCCTCAAAGAAAATATCCGTTAAGAATGCAAGGGTGATGGAAAATGCCTCAAATCGGGCCCGTATGGTTACAATTCTGGTGGCGGCCACTTGAGCGCTATCATTTTTTCGACTTAAGAGAAGAAAAATTAAGACATCAAATAAATAAATTTCAAAGGCAGAACTAAACTTTTTCATTCATAAAAAAAATTACAGCCAAAGAACATCGGGTGACAACTTTTGCGCCACTCTGTACAATAATTAATTGTTTGTCTAGTAGTCTAGTAGAAAGTACGGTGTTCTTACATCGAAGATTAAAATATACGGAAATACCAGAATTACGTGGTATAAAAACATGCTTAAGCGAAGTCAAACGTATTTGGATTCAAACGGTTTCCAAATGGCTCTCTGTATGGGTGTTTATGGCAAACAATTTCCTAGGCGAAGCAAATGCCAATTCAAATATGAAAGCGTTTTCCTCGAACAGAATAAAATCACAAGGATAATAATAATATGAAAAGGTTATTTCTCTACAGATTTCGTGCGAATAACACAACTAAATGTTTGCTTTTTATTATTCCTAACAAGAATACATTGTATTATATTTCGTCAGATTTGTTGATCTTTTTGTTTTCTGTTTTCTCAAAAATGTTTCAGCCAAAATACTTGTTTACCAAACAATGAAATTACAATGTAAATTTTTTTTTCGTATTAATTTTTATATTCACTGTTTCATTTTCAGTATTTTGACTCACAGGCCAAAACCAAAGCACATTATTATTGCATCTTCAATTAATTTTCTGCGTGCATTTCTTTTTTAAAGAATGATAAACATTCCCGAGTCACGAATAACCTGATAATATTTCAATTTATTCTACTACCGTAATTACAGTATGAATATGTTGCCTGTGCATTGATGAAGGGCTTAGCTAGCAGAGCATTGAACCCGCAACGCCTTAGTTTGATCCCGATGCTTTAAACTTTAGACCACTCGGTAACGAAACAATTCTGCAATGTTTTTTTCGTTGTTTGTTTTTGGGGTGTTATGCCGTGTTGCGCTACCTCCTTCTTTAGCCGACGTTTCGGACAGCGTTGCAGTGTCCGTCATCAGGGCAGATCCGTTGCGGACAGCCTTGCAGTGTCCATCATCAGCCAACTGCAACGCTGTCCGAAACTTCGGTTAAAGAAGGAGGTAGCGCAACACGGCATAACACCCCCAAACCAAACAACGAAAATGCTTTTGGCCGTGAAAATCTAAAAACGTACAATTCTGCAATGTCCTTTAAGTTCATCGAAAGAGACCTTCACGTCTCCGGAATGAAAACATATTTAAAAAAACTAATTTAACTAACTAGGAGTAGGCAGAGAGGACGGCCCGCGAAAAAACTCGGCCCTTGCTTCATTCACATTTATACATCTTCGCATTCACATTTATACATCTTCTGTTATTCTGACTTGACATAGCCGGACTCAAGGTTCTGGTTCGTTTGATTGTGCCGTGTCTTCATCGGTCGTCCACGATTTCCTCTACCATTCACAATATTCGCGTCATATAATGTCCTTACACTCCTTTCTTCGTTCATTTGCTCTACATGCCCAAACCATTGTAGCCCCCTTTTCTTAATCTTTCGGTATAACGCTTGCATTCTTAGCGAATCTTCAAAATTCTCTTATTTTATTATGTTTACTTTTGATCATCGATTTTGGTGAGTTCTAGCGTCATGCAATTTCCACAGCAGTCGTTTCTGACAGGAATTTATAGGTAAATGCGACTATTTTAAGGTTGCTACGTCATTTCTGTTGTCACATTTGTGGCCCTTTGAAGTAACCACGACTACACAATACGGGCATTTGCCTAGCTTGCTACTCGAAAAGCCATGTAAAACAAACCTGTAACAAACAAAATGAATTATGAAAATTAAAAAAAATAAAAATGATAAATATTCTTTGAAAAATAAGACAGGAATTTTTTTTGTTTATTCCAAGTGTAAATAAATTAGAAATATGTATTGGTCGTAAATCATATTCGTTTATTTCGTTATATCATTTCATCACCGCCGGTTTGGTAAAATTATTTTTATCTGTTCAGATTTCTCTCAAATAGTAATAATAATAATGTAAACATTTGGTTTTATCGACGTTTCGAGTGAGTGAAGCTTCTCGTCTTCAGGGTTATTTGGACGTACCCAGCCCGCGCGCGCCGGATCTCTCGGCGGCCGACTGAGCACTATTTAGTATTGTTTATTTCATGAAAACATATCGTTTACACATTTTTTTCGGTCGGGTTTTACGATAATGGCTTACGGCAGGCGGGAGAGACGTTATGGGACCGGTTTTTCGACGGTAGTTTGCGCAAATTTATATTCGGTTTCGAATAAACTATGCAGGTTGTGTATTTGAAATGTGCCTGTAGATTGGTGTTTTTACTGTGTTTTCAGTGTAAAATATAAACCAAAAGGTTTTAAAATGTAGTTTATTTTTTGTATTTCTTGGGCATTAACTAAAACAAATTTAATCAATTTTCAATTTTAAACGTTTTCTTTTGAAGAGTTTTAATTTCCACGTATATTTATTTGTTACTTAAATTTTTATTATCTGCTACCGGTTTCGACACGTCCGTGTCATTTCACTAGCAAACTTAAAACTAACTTCAAATAAATAAAAAAATAAGCTATATGGTAAAATCTTTAAAATATAATTTTTTTTTATTATTTTATTATTTGACCATATCTGAATATCAAAGGGCACACTTTTCTTTTTTTACATTAGCTCCACACAAGAGGCCCTGGGGAGAATGATTCCCTTAGGGCCTATGTCACCTTTTGGGGACGCTGCCCCCAAAGATGAAGTCGAACTTAATATATAAAAATGAATGTTTCTTTTTGTTTTAAAGAGTTTTACTTTCAACATACTTTCGTTATTTTAATTTTTAATTCAAGTAACGAAAATACATAAATACATTGAAAACTCTTCTAAACCAAATGTCTAGAAATTGTTATATAGTTAATGCCCAAGAAATACACAAAAGAATGTTTCTTTTTTGTCTGTAATGCGTTTCTAAACCATTCATCCGATTGCGATTAAACTTTGGTGATTTGTTGTGTGAATACCTGCAAAGGTTTTTTTATATAATGGTGAGCTCTGGCATTGTGAAATTATTCCTTCTGAATTGTTGTTGGGAAAAATTACAAACACTTTCTTTGAGTGGCCCCCAACGCAAGCCGGGTACTCGCTAGTATTTAAAAATTAAAATAGCTCAATTTTAATAAATTCTCCTTTGAAAAACCCAGCGAATCATTATAAATCAGACGTCATTTAACAAAGTGGCCAATCATCTCAGAGTGGGCGGCTCTCCGAGAAGCGGGTGCGAACACCGAACACGTGTCCTGCAGCATCCGTAACGGGACCATTTCGATTCACAGATCCTCTCCGCCCGAGTTTATGGCCCTTTAGACAAAAAGGGGGATCCATTTGTAGGGGGCGTAGATCATCGTTAGTTTGACGATTTACTGCCGTCCCGGTGTTTAGCTAAAATTATGAATTCTTATAGTTTTTTTGGGACATTGTTTTATGGCGCCCGAATTTTTTTTGGCAATTTTGTGAAATCTCCGTAATATGATATCATTTTTTTTTTTATTATATGGTCATTAACACATTATTATTCAGTAACAACTGTTCGGATTAGCTTTTTAAACTATTTATTTATATGACTAATAGTGTCTGTAATAGTCGTGCGGCGTGCATTTGATTTTTATACAAATCTACAGTTCTTTTCCGAGATTGATGAAATAACCCCTTACATAGAATTTTCATCTTTCCTGATGAATTTAGTAGAATTACTGTCTACCACTGAAAAAGTATTATACAAAATCATCTTAGTTTAATAGCTTCTGCCCGCGACTTCGTCTCTGTAGGATTACTTCGAGTAATCTATTTTTTTCCAAGGTCCCTATTTAAAATATCTATAATCATTGATTCGATTCAAAGTATTAGGCGAGTACTTCAAATAAATTCACTAATTTAAATATTTTCCAAAATAGAATTTTAATTTAACAATCGTTGTTTTGCAAAATGTCCTTCTCAAATTTTGACATTTTCTTTTAAACAATAATTATTATTTTGAATATTAATAGCTAGCTTTATTAATTATAGCCTAAATGTTATTCTGATGTATGAGCTATATTATTGTAAAGTTTCATTAAAATCCATTCAGTAAATTTTGCGTGAAAGAATAACAAACACACATACATCCATACATCCATACAAACATTCTCGTTTATAATATTAGTAAGATTAATTTGCAAGTGACTAACTTACTTACAATCACAAAGTTTTTTTATTTGTTGGGGTTCACAGAAGTATTGGAAAGATAAAAACAATCAATTCTTGAAGCCATGTGAGACCATTGATGCATATTAGTATATCTCTATGTGTGACACGGACTAGTAATAATCGCCACGATACTACATGACTTAAGTGTTCCCGGACAAAATTGCATGGCGTTGCATACTCCCTGCAAACCCCTCCAGCAGAATGGCGTAATCTTAAGAGAGCTCATTTATAAAAATTTTGTTGCTCCACATTTAGATTATTGCTCTACGATGTTATTTGGCCAGTGAAGGAAATTTGAACAAGCTAGAAGTGATACAGTATAGGGCTTTGAGATGTATACTGGAAAAAGGCAAATATGCAAGAGTTATATTTAAGGAGCTAAATTTAATTCCAATAAAAAGGAGACTTATTTAATGTGTTAATTGCATAAAGTCATGAACAACCAAATGCCAAAATATTTTCAGGATTAAATTTAATTTAATGTTTTTAATAGAGATAATAACGAAACAAGAGATAATAACGAAACAAGAGATAATAACACAATTACGAAACCGGAAATGTAAATAGAATTAGATTGTCACATATGAAGAAATCAAAATCACAGAAGTGCTTAATGTACAGATGACTAAAGATGTATGATGAAAAGCCTGAAAGTCTTAAGAACGAAGGAAGAATTTATGTAGTTAAAAATGACTGTTATGTTTATTGTATGTAAAATTTATTGTATGTTCTTCGTGAACTTATTTCTACCTACGTACACAAAATCTTTTGAAACACAAATAATAATAATGAAATTGCATTACATCCTCTTCGGTTTCGTTTTTCGTTCGGTTGAATGCATTCAGAGAAAAACGTAAAATATTGATTTATATTTGCATCATTACACGTGTTTTCATCCGCTTTTATGACCAGTAATGAAAGAAATACGGCGTACCGCAGGGATGTCTTCCGGAGTCAGATTTATTTCCCTTTTTTGCAGAGCTAGCGATGTTGATCTTTCAGCTTTTTCGGTATTTTTTGGCAAATTGGTGGAGTTTGAAAACCCGGTCAATTTAATTATATATTTTATTATTTAATACAGTACATTACATAACATTTTTAGTATTCCGGAAAGAACATTACAAAAAGTATTCTGTCATAAAAATTAAAGGATCCATTGTTATTTCATCTTTCTGGTCTTCCACTGTAGATATCCTTGGAGACCTCAAGCCTATAAAAGGCCTCGCTGCTGTCGTAAGCATCTATGCTTCCATAGTCTCTTTTCCTTCGTCATCAACTAAACATAAAATCAAATAAAACATAATTTAACGTTCTTTTATGGACTCTTTATGTGAGTTCCGAGTTTCGACGTTTTTTCAGAATTTATTGCGAGAAATAGACTAATTCCGAGAGAACCGACGCCCACGCTTCTTGTGTTTTATTTTTTTATCTGAGTCACGAGAGTTTTTATATTCTTCGAGAGATACGCGCAGAGTATTTTTCACGCCGTAATTCATTGACACGTATGTGCGTCCGCCAATTTGATGACAGTTTGAACGGGTCTACCAAAAAACTGACAAACATGGCATTTTATCCTACTAATATGTTTAGTTTATCGTCTTGCCTTTGAAAGCAAACTAAATGTGGCACTCTCGGTGGTACTGTCTCCGGTGATTATGAAAATAGATTCATGCTTTTGATTGTCTCGTGAATCTGCCGGCTTTATGAAGAATATATTGAGGTAGTCAGAAGACACACAGAACAGCGGGTAACTGTCTTGATTACCATTAATCAATAGTTTTTTATTAACGTTTTTTTTTTTTAATTTATCAGGACTTGGAGGATAGTGCAATCCCGGACTGCCTAATTACATGAAATATAAAAATTGCTTATATTTCTGCATTCCACCCGCACGACGAATTGTTTACGAAGTATTTTTTTGGTTGTATTGTTTTATCGCCGTTGAAAATACATCTTTGTTTTCATCTCTTCTCTACTTTTTTTCATCACGTTTGTGACACAGTTCCGTTTCGCGTCATACACATTACCAGCTTTAACGACTGCATCCGAATACATCATCTTGCGCCGACGTTCAGCCTCCCAGAATCTCAAAGATTCTCTGAGAATTTCAGGGTTTTCTCCGAGAAATGCTTCGGAATGGTGTACGCTACGAGATTTACGACGAGATTTACAACGCGTAAGAACTGCATTTGAATTAAATTGTACTGTTTCGAGCGGATATTTTTTCCTAAGCACTTTGGCGCCCAACGTGGGGCATTGCTCCCGCGAAATTCGGTAGGGGGCGTAAAGTCTATTTATTTATTTGTTTGCTTATTAACTGCGTTTGTATGTGCGTCGGGTACACGCATCTGAACTGCGATTTATGACGCACCTTACAAGTTGTGTTTGGCAATTAATGCGACGGCATGGTGGTGGGGCGAGATTTATATTATTTTCGCGTTAACTGGATTTTATGCGTATGAAGAAAATTTGTTTTTGAGGAATATTATGATTGTTTTCTTTATGCGATACCGCGCAAGAGCTCCAACTGCGCATAGTCAATTATTATGTATTGTGAGACTTAACGATGTTGTGAAGGTAAAAGAAAGGTTAAGAAATGCCTGGCCAATCAGATCTAGTCATTAAATAGGCCAAATGACATTTTGAACAATATTTCGATTCTTAATGATGGGCGTTGCTAGATCTTCCAATGTGGAACGAGATGTTTTCTACTATGTAATAACTAGGCGTTAAGCAAATCTTGCGATACTTTAGTTAGTTTTAATATAAGGCATAACTTTATTTGTAGCCCATACCTCTTGAAATTTGGAATGCTATTTTTACATTAGCTCCACACGGGATGTGTTGAGGGTCTTTTTAGGAAAGAAGTGAGAGGAAGTTCTGGGAAGGCAAAAGTGTGGTGGGTAGGAATCTGGGGGCCAATAGGTCCAAGAGTGAAGGACGTATGAATCCATCCCTCCCACTACGATGCAAGGCGACGTTCCGTGAGAGTCCTTCTGGAGAGCTCAAAAAGTCTCCCTCAACCAGTCCCTTCCGATCTGGCCTACAACGCAGTTGGTGGGCAAAAGCATCGCCGCCAAGACCCGGACAAACCTCACCCCATGAACTTGGGCACCCCTGCTAAGTCACCAAACGTAGATGACAAATGACAGAGGTGTAGATTATCCAATAAATGGTTCCCGGGGCGGCGGTACGCGTGAAAACTTCAGCCGTAGTCGTCACCACGATTTGTTTAAAATACCGCAATGTAGAACAGATGTTCTAGCACGACAAGAGGAATGGTGTTATTAAATATTAATTTTAAAATAGTTGACATCTATATTTAATTACCTTCCCAAATAATGTTACGAATGTCAAAAATTCTCCGTAGTATGATGATTATCAATCTGTCGTACAATTTAAATTAATAATTTTAATTGTGATATTTAAATTTTATTTGTGAAGTAAACAATTTGATTTGCCCACGTCTAACTTCAAATAGCGACCTCTGTGTCAAGATTCGATGAGCCTACCGCTCCACTACAGAGGTCATCTCAGTCATCTGTGTTATTCGTGATTTTATCGTACATTTTCGCTATTGCTTTTTTCCGATCGTGTGCCAATTATTCCGTTTTATTTTTTCGCCTATCTAAATAAACAATGGTTCGATCTGTTTACAAAAACGTCATAATTGAAAATGCATTTAGTTAAACCGTTTTTTCGTGAATCAAAAATTCTAACGAAAAATATTATGATTTTATTCGAAAATATACGATAACAACCTCAATAACCATCGATTGTTTTTTTACTGTTTGTGATTATTTGTACAATAAATAAATCTTTGAATAATGATTTTTCAACCTGTATTTCGCTGATTGCGCGGGAAATATTTTTGCATTAAATTCGATTCCTGATAGATTCACTGTTTTTGAACATATTTTAAAATAAAATACTGATTTTGAAAGCAGATGTCACTCTTTCTGAATTGGGTTTTACAAATCGACAAATGAAATTAAAATATTAATAATTTGATCGCAAATACAGATAAAGTCGCTTACCGATGGTTTTTATAAAATCTTGATAAATATTTTTTAAATACAAAATTTTGTTTCATTGAATTGAATTTTTTTCGACAGCGTTTATGGTAAACTTTTAAACGCAAAACCAAAACGTGTTGTTTTCTCTTTCTAATTTATGCATATATTTTTGTATTCTTTCTATTTAGGTATCTACAGTGTAAAAACTTGTTCCTCTCTTTTCTTTTTCGGTATCGAGAACTTTGTCACAATGATGGATACCTTTGAAAGAAATGTGTTGATGAGAATATGTGGTCCTGTGAAAGAGGGGGAACAGTGGCGCATCCGCCACAACAAATAACTGTGTAATATATATAAGGCCCCCAACATCTCAGCCCATATGAGACTCCTCAGGTTGGGATGAGCTGGGCATGTACAGTGAATGCCGGACACACGCGTCCCAAAAAGAATTATGACTGGACACCCAGGATGAAAGAGAAAAGTGGGAAGACCCAGACTGAGGTGGGAAGACGAGGTAAGAGGGGATGCAGCATAGCTTCTCCATGTAACAAACAGGAAGTCAGCTGCTGAGGACAGGAGGAATTGGAGGCGAATGTTGCGGGAGGCCAAAGCTCGATATGGGCTGTAGCGCCATCGAAGAAGAATAAGAAGTACTTTGTCACGTATTATTCACCTGCAAATTTATCATATTAACCCACATTATATTTGTATGTTTATGTCATCTGTAATTTAAAAACTGGTTTCTGTTTATTTTTTTCTTTCTCTTTTCTTAAAATATAATATTTTCACTTAGATTTGCCTTTATACCTACCATTAAGATAAAGTTCCCATTAGATAGAAAGATAAAGTATAAATTCATTTATTTAAATTCTTTTTTATTTAAATATTGTGTTATATAACACACTTCTCATCCTTTTGACATGTGCACCAATTCATTGTTACGCGGATGACAGTACAGTCCATGATAGCTTTTTGTTTGACAAGCCCCCGAAGGGTGCACAAATTCCAATGGCTCGGAGGGCTTTGAAGCATAGAATGGACGCTTACCTCGAGAGTATTTTCTCTTGGGGTAAGAATAATCTCGTCGAATTCAATGTTTCAAAGACCCAATCATGTCTGATTACGTCTAAAAGTAATCGAAATGACAATCTAGTCTCCTTCTACGGTAGCATTCTTCCGAACAGGTCCTCCATTGATATGCTCGGTGTAACTCTTAAGTGACCAGCTCAGGTACGGGCGTAAACTGGGCGTATTGTACAGTTGTACAGGGCCCGCAGATAATTTAATAGTACACAACTGCTAACCCTATACAAATCGCAAGTTCGCCCTGCGGTTGAATTTGGCAGACACCTCTGGTCTGGAGCCCCAAAGTACTTGAAAAACACCATCGACTTTGTGCAGAAACGGGCGGTCCGTTTGATAGATTCTCCCGTCTTATTAACCTTTAGAGCACAGGCGTCGGGTGGGAATGCTATCCTTGTTCTACCGGTATTTCAATGGAAGATGCTCCGAGGATCTAGCGTCATTGATCCCCTCGGCACCGGTGCATAGTCGGGAAACACGCCAAACGCTCGCCCAACATATGTATACGGTTGACATTTGTCACATGAGAACTGGTCGTTTTTATGACTCGTTCTTGAGTTCAACAGCTCGGCTGTGGAACGATTTGCCGCCTCTGTGTTTCCTCCTTCCTACAACATGGGTCTCTTTAAGACCCATGTTCGTTCACTCCTTCCTCTCCTCAAAAAGACCCTCCACGCAGCATCTTAAAAGATGACATAGGCCCCGAGGGAAATTATTTTTCTTCTGTATGGAATTTATACAAAAAAAGCCCACCAGGGCATTAAAAAATAAAAAATAAAAAATAAATAAGTTAAATAATATAAATAAAAGAACGTTTATGTCGAGAATAAATACACAATGTAATGTCATGTGATGCTTATTTCCTTGGTGAACTTACCGCTTAATCATATGTTTTGTTTATATTTATTTTATGGAAGAGTCCCCTAAGCGTTTCGAATTACTAAACAAACTTCATCCTCGCCGCAATGACTAGAGTATTGAGTTGCCCACACGTTTCTGTTTATTTTATGGGTTTGTGCACCCTCCACAATGCATTCTCATCTTTCAAAGACAATATTTGTTGATTCCAACTATTGGAATAATTCACTAAAGTACATACCATCACACCGATTCACTGCAGAGTCAGCAAGGATGACCGACTACCACAAACATATCCATAATCTCAATCTCGTGGCGTAGATTTCAGTCGTAGATTAAAAATAAAGAAAAAAAGATTCCCTTGGATAAATGCAACAATCTTATTAGTCTTTTCCAAAATAAGATTTTTAGCGATCTACCAACTAGACGGCCGGCGTAGAGTCCAGCGGTAGAGCGTTTGACTGCCATTACGAAGGTCGCGGGTTCGAGCCCGGCGTGCGCTAATAAATTTTATTTAATTGATTTGTGTTATTTCAAAATTAATTGCTTAAAATAATATATAGTATATTTGCGGCACGTTCCAGAGTGGAAGATACTCTTCGTATCGCCCTGGTGTAAGACCACCATTCAGAATTGAAACGTTGCTTGAAATGGCTTTAGCCTTGTTTAGTGACTAGATCTGAATAGCCAGGTACTTCCCCACCTTCCTCTTCCTCGTCTCCTTCCCTTGCCCACTTACCTTCAGCCTCATAACATACCTTAATTGGGGATGCCATAGTCTCACTGGCTCCAGACGGGAGAAGTGGGGACTCTTGTGAGGTATTCACTATAAAAATAAAAATAAAGTACACTAGAGATTTCCACGTTTTTTTTATTGCTTAAAAAAATTAAGCAAAAATTTACGATGATTTTGATGGCATTTTTATGTTGACGAATACATTTTCTACAGCGAGTCTAAGTTTCCCATTTTTGAAATACCGCCAGAACGATATTTTGGGGCGGGGCTATCGTGTGACGTCATGAGCGTCGGCCGGATTTTTGAAGCATTTCTGACATTTGTATACTTTGTGGTTTGTTGACGTGCATATTTGGTGCCCTTACCAATCACGGGCCGTCTTGATTTTGTCGTTTTTTAATCGTTTTTACAATGAATAAATTTGATTGAAAACATAAAAAACAAACATTTTTACTAGGATGATTAAAATCAGAAAAATAATCTTTAAATATTCCATATATTTTTAACAGAATCCCCCGTTTGTGAAATACCCTATTGGGCGATTCTGTGGCTACGGAATACAAGAATAGGTATGCAAGAAACTGTTTTTTAGTAATTAATTTATTTTAATAACAACTTGTGAAACATGATACTGATAGAAAAAATATGTTGATTATTTTGATTGTTGCAAATATTCCATTCAAATTTGGTGTTCAAAATTCTCATAGGTGCTGCGCACTCAGCCAGCTTGTGAATTCCTAAGTTTTACAAGTCTACCGCTCCTGCGCCACGTTTTTTGTGAACCCGAGAAATGTGTCGGAAAGTCCCATAGGTGCTGATATTCGTAACGCACGTACAAGATTTGGGATTTATTTTTGACTCGCTCTTGGGCAGAACAAGTACAACTCGGACTCGTGGATTTTGAATGGAATTTTAATGCGCTGTTTAAAGTTTGGTAAATTATAATACAATTTACTCTTATATTATATTTTTATATGGGAGTTCACTGCTTATATGCACATTAAAGAAACCCGCCACTGTTTATGAGTTGTTATTAAAAATGCCGCGTTGTGTATAATATTTTGTAGGCATTTCACATCAAATTTTTAACATGTTTTCCCCTCTGAAAAAAACTTGATTTATTTAGTAGGGGATTTGAACGGGTGCAAGAAATTTGACATGAACATATGTTCTGTTCGTCGGTTAGCAGTGTTTATAAAGTCATTTGTACCGCAGGCAGCCAGACACGGAGGGGTATTCGGGAACACAATGAATACACGAGAAATATTCTATTTTAAATTTTAATATAGGTTAAAAGTTGATCATTCTATCACTGCGGCGAAAAGACAGTTTATTTTTATGTTTATGACTATGATTGGACTATTCACTATAGGAAATAAGGAAAAAAAGTGGTATACAGGATTAAACTTGTAGTTTCAACGTCCTTCAACAGATGTCGTTAAAAGATTGTCGATTATCCTCTGTCTGTCACGAACGGTTACGGAAATTTCCGATGATACACGATAGACAGCTGGGCTCCCACAGTGTTTGGTTCCCTAGCTTCAGAATAACTTAGAGCTTTCTGTAGTGCGGACGTCTGGGCCAGTAAAATATTCATTGTAAACCTTACGATAACGTTAGTAAGCAACTTGTAATCTCGAGGAACCTCGATCTTTATTGGAATTTTCCCGAACATATTTCAAGTAATCTCAATCACTGGGTACAATCACGTAAGTTATGTTATTATGGTAAACATAATAATAGGTACTATGCTTGGACTAAAAAACGATAAACTTACAGCTCATAAGTATAATATAAAAGCCTCCTTGCCGTCTTCGACAAATAAGCTGGTACCAAGTCGTTTCCATGCAGGGGTAGACACGGTGGACCACCAACAACTCGCCAGACATCCTTTGCTCCATCAATATTCATTCGTCCTCTCATGTCTTCTGTTGGGTAAGCTCTTGGTATGTATTAGATTCACTTGATCTTATATGTATGTAATACATTATTATACATGTCCCCGACTTCTCCTACCATGCGTTTTCACCTCATATAGTCAATCAAATCCTGACAATCCTTTCCCCACTTTCATCCGCTTCTACTTCAGACGCGTTTTCTGGTACCATATATTATCGGAGGTTGACTATCATCCGGACAATCCTGCAGGCTGTAAACTTGGAACAAAAAGTTTTAAGGATGCAAATAGGAATAAAAATACACACTGTTTTAAAACATCATTCGATGGCATCAATCCTCTTGGCATGCTATACTGTTCTGCCGTGCGGTACCTTGACGAGGTGACGGCTACTTTTTTTTTTTTTTTTTTTTGAATACCGCCTGTGAGTCCCAACTGCTCCCAACCGCCTGGAGCGTGAGACTATGGCATCCCTAATTGGGGTACGTTGTGAGGCTGAAGATAGTAGTTAGGGAGGGGGGGGGAAGCAGTTAGGATAGAGGATGGTAGGGAAGTGCCTGTGTATTCGGATCTGGTCACCAAATATAGCTAAAGCCATTTCAAGCAACTTTTCAATTCTGAATGCTAGTCTTACACCAGGGCATTACTGAGAGTATCTTACATTCTGGAACGTGCCGCAAATACACTATATGTTATTTTTAATTAATTAATTGTGAAATAACACAGATTAATCAAATAAAATATATTTGCGCACGCCGGGTTCGAACCCGCGTCCTTCGGATTGTGAGTCCAGAGCCTTAATACTGGACCACGCCGGCCGTCGAGGGTTCACCTATAATATAAAAAATACGTATACCCTGATGTATGGCAGTGTGGCATGGAACTGGCAGAGGAAGGATGAAAGTAGACTGAATGCCGTTGAATTGAGATCCCTGAGGCGTATGTGTGTAAAACCATGTATGATCGTGTGAGAAATGTGGAGATTCGATAGGAATGCAAGGCTGATGTAAGCGTAATGAGTAAAATTAAGAAAGGAACCCTCAGATGGTTTGGGCATGTAGAACGAATGATCAAAGAAAGGAGCCTAAGGAGAATATACGATGCAAGTGTGAATGGTATAAGAAGTAGGGGACGTCCGAGAAAGACATGGCACGATCAAGTGAATCAGATACTTGAGTCGGGCCATGTCAAGAGTCAGAAAAATAGAAGAGAATGTAAGAGACGATGTATGAATGTGAATGAGGCAAAGAGTGTGTGCCAAGACCGAGGTGTTTGGCGGTCCGTCCTCTCTGCCTACCCCTGCGGGGAAAGGCCTGATGGTTAGTTAGTTAGTTAGTTAGACAATTACGGCCTGATTTGTAATGATTTATTATTATTAAAACTAATAAAATATACTTGTAACATGGTTGCAAAGTTGTCGGAAGAGAAATTTATTGTAACCTACCTATTTTGCCACGTTATGGTGTTGTGGAGAAATTGAAATATTTTGCAACTGTTATCTATTTCTTGTTTTAAAGTCTATGCGGAGGAAACGAAAGTTTTGCATAGTCCGGGATTCAACTCTTGGCACGCGGAATGCACCGAATACTTCTTCAGCGGTCGTACGTGTCAACGAGCATTTTAACCAGACGATTTATGACTGTGGATGAAGCCAAAACGGGGACTTAGGATAATGTACAGATTGTCCAGATACTCGCAGTAAATAGTGTTAATCAGGGAGAGAGCTTTGGCTCTGAAACTAACTATCTGCATGTGTAAGTATTTTGGTCAAATATATTTTTTCAAATAATAAGTCTGAAAACTTATGAATTATGAAACTGTAGTTTTTAGTTCATAAATCGAAACAGTGTAACGAAATAATATGAGGGGTAGGTAGGAATTTGAGTTCACTCCCCCTTACCCATAATTGCGGTATCCGCCCACTCATCCTTGGTTTTGTAAAGTTGGCCCTAAACCTGGTTTAAAGCCGTTTTAACCATGCAGTGGCAATAAGTCAAGTTGTTCACTGTTAGGTCGTAATACGACATGTATTAGGTTTACTACGATTATGAAAAGGATGGAATGTGTTTAGGAGTGACGGAGTATATATGAATCCTCCCCTCCCACTGCCGTGCAAGACGATGGATCGAGAGAGTCCAACTGGAGAGGTCAAAAAGCCTCCCTCAACAAGTCTAAAACCTAGAAAAACCTCAAACTCCATGACCCCGGGCTTCCCAACTAAGTCATCAAATGTAAAGAGCCACTTAGGGCGACCTCTCGAAGGGGTGTTGGTTATCCAATAAATGGTTCCGGAACGGCTGTACTAATACCCGTCCCCCAAATTAGCCCTATATATTAATAACCCTATATATTAATTCCCGTATAATATACTGTAATTACCCTCCATATTTGTAATAATTACCCTGTATATTAATTACCTTATATGTTAATTACCATGTTTATTAATTACCCCTATGTATTGATTACCATGTATATTAATTACCCTATTTATTAATCACCTTAAATATTAATTACCCTACATATCCTATCTACATATATATTAATTACTCCATTTATTATTTGCCCTTTATATATTAATTACACTATGCATTAATTAACCTGAATATTAAATACCTAATATATTAGTTACCCTGCGTTTTAATTACTGTATATATATTTGGGATTACCTTATGCAAAGTTGATCTAATATTTTGCCTAGATAGCATTGGGCAAGCCGACAAAGTATCTAGAATGCCTGGGCATTATTACATATTTGTCACTCTGTCTGACTTCTCTGGGCTCTATGAATAATGTCTACCCTATTAATCATTTGGACCGTAGCATAAAATATTTTTACTACATAATTAATAATATTTAAAGGTTGCTGGTGACAATTTCGTCTTAACGTTTTAAATTTACACTCTATATAAAATTGTTTTCCTAAATGCAGTATGGCAAATGCCACCGAATAGAAGTTGTTTTAGGTGTATCTGCTTTGCTTCAAGTAAGGTCAATTTTATCTTTTTTCTGCTGAAGTGAATCAAAATCTTAAAATTTTCGAACTTCTTTCTTGAACGGTTAATCTTTTTTTTTCACATTAGCACACATGACGCCCCGAGGAAAACAATTTGCCTCGGGCCTGTGTCATCTTTGGAGATGCTGTGTGAAGGGTCTTTTTAAAGAAATAAAGGAGTAGAAGTTCTGCGAATTAAAAAGGTACGAGGGGTGAATGTGTAAAGGAGAAATGTGTGAATCAATTCCTTCCACTACTGTGCAAGGCGCTGCTGGGGCGAGAGAGTCCGGCTGGATAGGTAAAAAAGCCCTCTACTCCAGAGGTCTAAAGCACAACCAATCTCTCCCGATCTGGCCTGGCTATGCGGTAGGAGGGCATACGCATCCGCCGCTAAGGCTTAGACGAACTTCTCCCCATAAACCTGGGCATCAGATGTAGAAAACCGCTTGGGGTGACCTATGGCTGGGGTGTTGGTTATCCAATCTTTATATGTATATGTAAAAATCTCGCGTCACAATGTTCGTCCAACGTAAAATCCGAAACTACTTAACCGATTTTTATGAAATTTGGCTTAGGTACTGTGCGTAATTTGGTCCAACCTAAAAGATAGGATTGTTTTTGTCTGGATTATTGACCTCAATATTTATTATTGCGAATTAAATGTATTTTTATGGGACAATTATTTGAAATTATTTGTAAGTTTCTGACAGATGGCGGTGTGAGGTAATTTATTGAGACAACACTTGGTTATCTAGATTAGGTAACCATCGAGTAGATGGCATTGTGGTTCATTAGCCGCAGCAACGCGTGGGCGGGTCAGCTAGTAAGTGTGAATATTTAATGTTTTTGTGTTTAATTCGTAGAACCCAATTTAATTTTTTTTTTTAATAATGTTATTATTAAATTCAGCCACAGTTTGAAAATGGCCTTGTAAGCCGAAACAGCTGTAAAAAAAATACAAATCTAAAATACTTGTAGAACTTAATAATAACATTATTAAATTAAATTTAAATGAAATTTAAAAAAATAAAATAATTAATAATAAGTGATTCCCTACGGCGGCATAGCCCATACCCGCTTCCATAATTTTTTAGAACTCATTATCATGTCTGGAACATAGTCGCCACCTGTGTTTTTCTTTAAATTCTCTTCGGTGACACCTTTGTTAGTACGTGAAATACAACAATATGAACAAAACTACATTCATAACTTTAAACTGGCTACTGTCTCGGATTATCCGTCCAATTGTGTGCAAGCTTTTGTTGCACTTTTCTCGCTCTTTTGCCTGTCAACAAAGTTTTGTCATCTACGCTATCTATCTACTTCGCGCTGGTGCAATTGTAAAAATGTCATAAGCAAGG
Organism: Limnephilus auricula; assembly: GCA_951813805.1. Classification (NCBI taxonomy): domain Eukaryota; kingdom Metazoa; phylum Arthropoda; class Insecta; order Trichoptera; family Limnephilidae; genus Limnephilus; species Limnephilus auricula. Next base: position 6,581,520 of record OX638417.1, read on the forward strand.
TGGCCACCTACCGGGACTCCGGAATGTACCTACAGTTATTTAATTTACACTCTCACAATCTACAATCCATTTTGTATGGTTGTTTTCATTGTACTGCGGGAGTTACCCGGTGAAATATTGTTTTGTTGTGTTGGATTCCAATATATTTTTTCTGCTTCCATCTATGTCTGGTCGTAAGTAATATGGGATCTCACCATCTGAGTTTTCATAATAAATTTATTCATAAACGATACTTCCTCACATGACAATTCATCAACATCATAACTTATCTCAGTAACGTTTCAGAACAAACTGCCTCAGAATACACGGTTAATTATGTAATTTAATATTATACAGGGTGTTAAGCATCGCACTTCACTTACTTTAACCAGTGATTCCTGACATTATTTTAAGTAAAAAATATTAATGTAATTTTGGTCTCCGGTGACATTTTTTAAGTTTTTTTTTGTCTACCAAAACATAAAAATCAGTAGGTATTGGGAAGTTAGGGGTGGGGTGAGGGGTTTATTGGTTACTTGGCTTAGAGACTAGCGATGAGATGCTGAAGAAAAAAAAAACTTTGATTTTGAAGAAAAAGTTTTTGAAAAAAATAAGACATCTAAAAAGTCACCGGAGACAAAAATTCATTTACATTTTTTACTCCAAATATTGTCAGGAATCACTGGTTAAAGTAAGTCAAGTACGATGCTTAACAACCTATATATGCTAGAAATTTGTGAGTGTCGTCTAGTACGTTGATAATATGCACTTACGTTAATGGCAAAGTATGTTAAATTTTATATTCTTAAAATTACAATTCTCAGCTTTAATCGTTTTTAATCACAACCGTTCTTATTTATTATCATGATGAATTATGACAATCTCTACGGCCGTATTCTTAGACCAACATTACGAATATTCATATTACCAAAAAGTTGCCACTGAGTAGACCGGTCACCATTTTTTGTAACCAATAAAGTGCTCGTATATTATGTACCATTGGTTTTGACTTATAGTACTTTACTGTTTACCTGGATAACCCCTCAGGACTCTTGCCTATTTTGTCGAAAGGTTAATTTATTTCCCCTTTGCAATAAAATCGAAATAAATGGAATATTTCTGAACGTATTTAAAAACGAAAAACTGTTTTTAAAAAACATAATTTTTTTAAAATAAAATTTTGCATGCAAACATAAAAAAAGTTTAATCATCTAAAAACTAAATTTACTGATAGCGAAAAAAACAACACATACATATTTTATTAGACAAATGTATTATGAAGGTTAGGCGATCCGCTCGCTGAGGCAACTGAAATCTGTCAACTCGCAACTGTCTTTGTATGACAATGTGATGGCCCGCACACTTCACAATCACTCAAAACCCCGTTGTCAATGGTAACGCAAGCAGTGACTCGCGACTCGCACTGCTAATTGTGGTGGCCGGCCGCTGCTAGTTGCCAGCTGCCAGCTAATTGTTCTTCGTCTATGGTTAAACAAGCTTTTTGACCAATCAAGACATAGAAACCAGCCGGTTTTAGTATGGTTTCAGTTGCCTCGTCAGCGGAGCGCCTTAGTGTCACCTCACTTTTGGTTCCATGTAAAAATAATAAATAAAAAATTAACAACGTTTCATAACGCCGTTCTTCCATTGAGATACCTTCAAGCGACGCGATCGCCGCTTGTCTGTGTTTTCCATACTATTATTAGTGTTTGAAAACGCCGCTAGGTGCTACACTAGCAAATTTGTTTGACAGGTAGCGGTAGCGTCGCTTTTGAATAGCTACGTGGAAGAATGGCGTAAATATTTTTCAAATTCCCATCTGAAACTTTGGTTTCATAAAGATGTACAAAGTTTATTAAAGATCTTAGGTTGGAAGCCAATTTTATAAGACTCTATTCTGACTTCCATAAAATTTTCATAGTGGAATTCGATCTTCTAGGAATCTCCTAACGACGATGATTTTAAAAATTGTCTCTGTAACATCTTCAGGTCCAAACTAAAAGATTTCTGCAGGCGTAGAATTTAAAAATTACGAAGCGTTGGGAGTCGTTCGTAAATAAATGTTGGAGAATTAATATGTACTTTTGGACCTTTGAATCAACCCCGTGTATTTGTGTTCAATTAAGGAAGGCGAAAGAAAGGGTTTCATAACCACTGAAGCGACAGAACAATTAAAACATTTTTTCTCGGATTGCTAAAGGAAATTTTTCCGCCTACATTAAAAAAATCATACCTCCGAATTTGAATATGAAAACATACAAACTGATTATAGTTCTGTATAGCCAATGAATTCCCCCTTTTTTTATTATCACATATTTGTAGGAATTATAAAAAAATATATAATTAAATCTTTCACCTTTAAACATTTTAAAGAACCTAGAGAGTATTTATTTTGGTATATTTTGAATGTACAATATGTTATATAGTCGTATTAATAAAAATAAAAATTTGAAAATTTGCCACATTTTGGCAACAAAGCAATCCGAGGTTTTGGAAATAGTGTCATAATGTGGCAAAAAGCGCTCGAGTGGTTAAAGGGTCACTACTAAGGGGGTCCTACACCCAGCATCCAAGAACACATGAAAATGATCGTCCTTAAGTTTCCCCCGAGGGAGTTAATACGCATGTAAAAGGGCTAAAAAGTATCATGATGTATTAAGTTATGATATGATATTCCAGCACTTAACTTGTGTTTTGAATCATTCAGCTCGAATTTATGTCGGCCTGTCGTGCGTCAGACGTTCTGCGTTTTGCAGAAGTCATAACAGTGGCTCCCAACAGTTTTGTATTTGAGCCCTTGCCCGGAATAATGTTGTATCCAAAAAAACTATCAATGTTTAGTTAGTTGTGGATGAAATACTAAATTAATGTCCTTTCTTTACCACTTTTCATGTATAAATCTTAAGAATTGTATGTTTATTGGGTTTGAAATATAAATTATAATGAAACACAACTAGTTTCGTTTTTTAAATCTTTTTAAAAACAAGTATATTTTTGGATAAAACATTATTCCGGGTAAGGGCTCAACTATCTTTTAAGGCCCGGTAGTAGGCGCTCAAAAAGAAAAAGAAGGGGAGATACGTAAATGCGAATGTTAGAGGGAGCGAGCTAATATTAAAAACGATAATATTCAAGACGAAATTGTGAAAATGTTTAATAAAACACAACTCGTTTAAAATAGAGCAAAAATCTCTCAACAAAAGCTTAAGTTACATTTAAAGATACACTGTGAAATTTTCATAATTATAACGTGTTAAATAACAGAACGAAATGTGTTTTTAATAATGTTCAGAGTATATATACTTCGCGATTTTTTTCTATCGAGTGAATTTTATATAATTACCGTTTGGGCTCGACAGTGTACAGATATAATCTTCAAAATTACAATATATTTTTTTAGGAACTTAAAAACAGATACGTTATAAATAAGTCGAGATGATTGGCTAGCATTCAAACGTATCGATTTTAATACCCGCAGCAGGCACAGGCTTATCCCCCCCATTCAGAACAACCCTATTAATGATTAATGTTTTTTTGTTTTTTTTTTTATTTTTTTATTTGGTTTCCATTATAATGAATATGATTTACAAGTTAGATGAATTTAACGGCAACTTAATGAAATATTTTGATAAAAAAAAAATTTTAATAAAAAAAAAGTGGTTGGAATTTTGTTATACCTACCATCCTATTTAATTAATATATTGTTAGGAAAAAAATATTTTCCAATTAACAAACAAATTAAATATAATGTTGTGCGTCCGCGTACACCATATTGGTGACCACTGATTAAGAGCGTTGGCTTTAAACATCAATTTATCATAGTAATCTCGCATTTGCCATTAATTGTATGAATAATATCGGCCGCCAGAGAGTTTACATTTTTTTGTATGCTTCCGTTTTATTGTATGGTTATGAATATGATATGAAATTTAGCTGTTATTGTCGGAAAAGGTTTAGGCTATGGCCGTCATTTCTCTTAAAAATGCTTTATTTTTAGACAATTTTTTTTTTAAATTACTGTTCTGTGTTTTGCCTCTTGTTTTCATTTGTACAAATTGGCGTGTGCCACAGACATATTATTCATAGACTTGAGAATCAGGGAGAGGGGTAATAACCATCTGTAGCGGGGCGGAGAGGGATGAGTTGACGGTAACGATATGTAATTCGTTAATTCTTCAATATGACAGTATATAGGCATCACGCATTATAATATCACCATTTAGCTCTTAAAAGTAAAATCTGCTTTTGAATGAATAGACCTTTTTACATGGGAGCGCGAATTGTTCGCCCGGTTTGAACAAACTTGTGTAATCCATATAAAATGAAGAAAGGTTCGCTTGTTTTGAGAGTCGAATATTTTGTTACCGTGTTTAGTTAAGACACTTTTACAAATGTTTCATAATTTACTTATCACAGTAAACTGCAACGTGCACACGACGGGACCGGGAATTTCGGTTCATGTCTAAAACTGATCATATTATATGATGTGAATAAGCTTAAAATAATGACAAATAATGCCTGCATATGGAAGGTAATACGACAATTGGGTTTATACTCTTTTTCACTTCTATTTTTACATGTTTTAATAGCACAAGTTACCATTTTTGCCGTGTTATTTCGTAAAATGTACCGATAAGAGCTCGACGCCAGTCCGCACAAGAATGATGACGTCACATTTTCTAGATTCACGCGTACCTATACGCCAGCCGGGCCGGTTCCATGGAACCCAGAATTAAGGAGGGGAAAATAATACGCTTTTATCACTTAGGGTAGGTCTATACATATTCATATGTCTATGGCGTGTGCCAATTTTCAGTTTTCTTAGAAGGTAATACGGTAGTGGATATTTTGTGAAAGGCAGAGTGAACTCCCAAAGCAAGGTATAAAAAAATTCTTGAAGCTTTGGTTAAAGTTTCCTTTAATATGTAGCCATTCTACTTAGAATAAAGAGTATTATTTTGTAGACATTTACAGATGGCACCACCTATAAAGCAAGTTAAAATTTGTGTTTTGAAAGCTCTCATAATTATATAACTAAATAACTAACTAACCATCACGCTGTTTCCCCGCAGGGGTAGACAGAGAGGACAGACCGCCAAACAACTCGGTCTTGGCATACACTCCTCGCCTCATTCACGTTCATACATCTTATCATACATGCTCTTCTATTATTCTGACTCTTGACATGGTCCGACTCAAGTATCTGATTCACTTGATCGTGCCACGTCTTCCTCGGGCTTCCTCGACTTCTTCTACCAGTCACATCCGCATCATATATTCTCTTGACACTCCTTTCTTTATTCATTCGCTCCACAAGTCCAAACCATCTAAGCGTCCCTTTTTTAATCTTACTTATGACGCTCACACCGGCCTTGCATTCTTTTCGGATCTCCACATTCCTCACACGATCATACATGGTTTTACCACACATACGCCTCAGGGATCTCATTTCTACAGCATTCAGCCTACTTTTATCCTTTCTCTGCCAGTTCCATGCTTCACTGCCATACATCAGGGTGGGTACCAGCACTCCATTGTATATCCATATCTTTATGTATAAAAAAATCCCGCGTCACGACGTTCGTCCGAGGTAAACTCCGAAACTACTTAACCGACTTTGATGAAATTTGGCTTACTGTGTGTAATTTGTTAGGATACTTATAGTTAGGATTGTTTTTATTTCGATTATTGAACTCAATATTTATTCTTGCGAATTAAATGTTCATTAAATGTTCGTTATGGGGCAATAATTTGAATTTATTTGTAAGTTTGATAAGTTTCTGACAGGTGGCGGTGTGAGTTAATTTATTGACACAACACTTGGTTATCTAGGTTAGGTAACCATCCAATAGATGGCATTGTGTTTCGATAGTCGCTGCATCGCGTGGCGGGGTCAGCTAGTTACATTATAAAAATATGCGATAAGAAAAATGAAAATAATGTTGGTGGTTCTCAGTCGAAGTATGATACAGTTAAAAATGACCGAATCGGATAGGGATACGTTGGCGCAGTTGGTTAGCGCGTTGGCCCGGATTGCCAGAGGTCCTGGGTTCGAGTCCCAGATGTATCCGTATCTTTTTCTGATTTTACTGTTTCGTATTTTCGATTGACTTTCGCTAATATTATCTTCATTAATTAAAATATTATAATTTGAGGTTTAACTCTTTAAGTTAATAAGTGAAAAATAAAAATATTATATTATAAAGTAATCCAATTTTAAATCTAACATTTTCCTCAAGTTTTACAACTTGAACTTGCTGACAGATTTTTGAAAAGCTATGTCAGTTTATCATATCTTTTCAATTTTTCTTCCGTTGTAACTTCTCATTGTTATAAAAATACAGACACTTATTTTAGATCCAGACATAAAATATCCAGTTTCACACATTTCTGTTATTTTCTTCACAAACTGATATAGGATCTTCTCTCTCTTCTAGCCCGTAAATCAATTCAAATAACGAGTCGCGCTGAAATTAATCAAAACGCTTTATGATATTTCACACGTCTTGTGATAAATGGACCGTGACGTCACCAGGTGAGAGAGGGAGGGGAAGAAGTGGGGGAGAAGGAAGAAGTCTTGGGGAATGGTAATATTAGACGGAAATATTGGAATGAGAAGTCGATGAATATAGCAAGAACGCAGTGCTATGTAAAGTAAGTGTGTAGGTAGGAACATATTTCATAAATCATGGTTGGTATAAGTGTGGATATTCGTCTGAATAAATTAACTCGATTAGTATTCGAAGTAATCGAATAATGTTTCGAGTTAATCGATCTCCTACGGTGTGACAGAAATTTTCCGTCAATTGGTTAACACCTCAGTAGGAAGATATGATTAGATATCGATATTGTAGATTTTTTGGTCAAATAAAACGCCTTTTTCTCTTTTTTATAGATTTTGACTGTTTCCAAGAGAGAATAAGGGGGTTTCTCACCATTTTCCCAATAGCTTATCTACAAACTAGCCTAATTAAGTGAAGAGTGTTGATTTTTTAAAAATACATTATCACAAATTTATGGAAATATCTGACCGAGCATTGTGGTAAGGCTTAAAGGTCTCTGCCCACAACACCGTTCCATACCATGACCATACTATGAACGTATCAGCGACTAAATAAATACGCTACGCCCTACTATGCCCACTAGAACGTGCTAACACCGTATGATACCCGTACGTAACGGGTTTAGTGACCGTATGATACCCGTATACACCGGGGTTAGTATCCGTACCATTCCCGTTCAATAGGCGTACGGTTCTAAAAAAAAGAAAAATCGAGGGAGAATACTGGACGTTATTTAAGCAACTAGTCATTCCAATGTAATGAATTATTAAGAAATATAGAAAATATAACCACTAAAAGAATAATATCACTACTAGAACGGGGACCATACGCGTATGATCCCCGTTCTAACACCGTCGCGTGCCATGCATAGAGCGGACCAGCACATAAAAAATATTGTCATGGAGAATTCGCCGTCAGTCCGGTCATGGTATGCGACGGTGTTCGTCAGTGACGGGACGGGCTAGTGGGCAGCGTTTCATACTGATCGATACAAAGAATATTTTTTTGCATGCGCCGCTACGGTTACCGTCATGGTTTGGAACGGTGTAGTGGGCAGAGACCATAAGACTCTAAGGTAAGACTCTCGACTAGTATTCCGTTTAGTAGTTTTGTTACGTTCCAGAGTGGAATATACTTTCAGTATCGCTCTGGTGTCAGACCACCATTACTAATCGAAACGTTGCTTGAAACGGCTTTAGCCGTGTTTTGATACCAGATCTGAATAGCCAGTTATTTTCCCACCTTCCTCTTACCCATTTTCTTCCCCTCTTTACTACCTTCAGCTTCACAACATACCCCAATTTCGAATGCCATAAAACAAGGGAAAGAAAATTATTGAAGCTCGTAAAAATTATAAAATTTAATATTTTCAATTTTGATATTTCTTATTCTAGTTAGTTTAACTACTACTTTATTTTATTTATTTATTTTATTTTATTTTATTTATTTATTTACATTTGATACATTTAAAGCCAAAATAACAAATAATATTACATAATAAGAGAATATATTTAAAATGAATACAAGTGTTATTACGTTGTTTTAGGTTGATATTAGTTCCTAGCTAGGCAGATTGCCTGTTCTAAGGAACCAAAGTGTGTAAAGTGCCAAATGCAATTTAAATTATTATAATTTTTTTAATTAATACCTATGTACTAAGTTTTTACTAAATGTGCCATTCATAGGTAACCATGTATCGTTTTAAGTCACATTATATAATAGTTTTTCAGACTCCTCCCTACCCAAGCCAATCAACCATTTAGTTATTAATGAACCAATGCAGGACATTTTGCAATTTTTAATATTTAAGTCTGGGGGGATTTTATTGTATAATTTCGGTCCTAGATACGCATACGTCTTTTGATACTTTGCCGTATTGCTCCCTGGGACGAAGAGATCCTTTCTGTTGTGACTTCTTGTATTGTATTTGTGATCAATTTTATTAAAATTTTCTATATTTTTATGTACATGGATAATAATCTTTTTTATGAAGTTTTGACGAACATCAAGAACGTTAAATTTTTTGTAGAGTTTGTCGCTTGAGAACCTGTAGGGTTTACGCATAATGACTCTAATTATGGATTTCTGGGCCTTTACAAGCGGATCTAAAATCATTCTTCCTGACGCTCCCCAGCCAATACAACCATATGTTAAGATGGGGTTGCACAGTCCGAAATATATTTTTCTTAGGTCTTTTTGTTTAATTATGTTTCGCAATGCAAAGAAAATGTATATCAATTTTCTTACCCTACTTGAAAGATTGTCGATGTGATATTTCCACTTAAGATGATTGTCTATGATAACACCTAGATATTTGATGTTGTTCACACATTCCAAAGCTTCACAGTTGCAGTTAAAGTCCATATTATAGGAAATACAATTAGTCTTATGAGTTTTTATTGTGTACGATGTACTAGGTCGTCCCTTTATGGTTGAGCTGAATCTTATGTATTTAGTTTTTGCTATATTTAGTGTTAGTAGATTTTTGTCAAGCCACTGTTTTATCGCATTGATTCCACTTTCAGCATGTTTATGAGTTTCAGCCCAATCCTCTCCTTCAAATATAGCTACCGTATCGTCCGCGAACGTAATAATTTTTCCGCCTATTGGTAGATTGCATAACTCATTGATGTAAATTATAAATAGAAGAGGTCCCAGTGTGCTTCCCTGTGGTACACCAAAGTTGGTGTCTAGTGAGTTACTCACTGTATTGCCTATTTTGAGTTGCTGGCTTCTACCCGTTAAGTAACTCTTTAACCATTCGTAAGGCATACCTACAACACCAATATTTTGTAATCTTTTGAGGAGTATTTTATGAGAAATTGTATCGAAAGCCTTGGCTAAGTCTAAGAACAGTGCAATGCTTTTCTTTCTGCGATCTATATTTCCAGAAATATGTTCTGTAAGTTGCGCTATAGCATCGTCCGTTCCTCTCCCCGGCCGAAAGCCAAACTGATTTTTGCTTAAAAGTTTTCGGCTCTCTACATAATTGCTTAATCTATTTTTAAAGATTTTTTCTATAATTTTTGAGATTGCACTCAGCAGGGATATTGGCCTATAATTGCCCACTTGGTTTTTGGGTCCACTTTTGTAGATTGGTACTATTATAGATTTTTTAAGATGGTCAGGAAAAACCCCAGAAGAAAAACTTTTATTGAAAATGTTCGACAAAGGCGATGCGATATTGTGTTTAATGATTTTTAGAATATGAGTGTTAAGACTATCAGGACCTTTTGAATGCGTAGTGTTAAGATTGTCAATAATTTTTATGACCTCTTCATTTGACGTAGGTGGGAATTTAAACGAAAAATGAATTTGTTTTGGTTCTATTGCAGATGCCAATGAATCTTCAGTTTCCTTGGTGAAACTTAGGATATTTTCCGCAAGCTTAGATCCAACTGTCGTAAAATATTGGTTAGCGTGGCAAGCAATTATGTCCAAATCACTGGTGGCTGTGTTTGTAATCAGAAGTTCGTTAATATCAGAGTCAATTTTATGTTTAGTATTGGTAATTTGTTTAACGATGTTCCACATATTTTTACTGGATGGATCTCGGTCGAGTTGTCGCTTATAGTACCTTTCTTTTGCATTACGCATAACATTTTTACAGATGTTACGATATCTACGGTAATTCTGTTGTTTAAGAGTGTTTTGTGGGTCCTTTGTTGCCACTTTATGTAAGTGATTTCTTTTGTGTATAGCTTTTACAATACCACTACTAATCCAAGGAGTAAGTTGTATTTTTTTATGTGCAGTGAGTTTATCTTTTGAATTTTTGGATATATACATGTTGATTTTGTTAATAAATAAGTTGAGTGCATTGTTAACTTCAGTCTCTCTACATACATCTTGCCATGTTTCACCATTTAGATCCTTAATTAACCCCTCATAGCAGATGGATGGTGTAAAGTGGTTAGTTTTTACTTGTTTTTTAAGAGATGTGTCTGGAACACTTATTGCGGTTGTATAGTGATCTGTTATTGTATTGTGAATAACAAATGCGTTAGAGGCTATAATATTTTTGGTATTTATGTGATCTAAACATGATATGCTATTATCTTGAACCCTGGTAGGACCTTTAATATTTATTTTGAAGTTGTTTTCTGCCATGGCGCAGAGGTAATCGTGACATTGTCTGTGTATATTTCCAAGTGTGTTAATATTTAAATCCCCCATTACTATTTGTTGTTTGAAGTTACTACATTTTTTGAGTTCAGATAGGAGATTACCCAGAAATTCGTGAATATCGTAGAATGATGGTGATCTGTAAATGGCTAAAATACATAAATATCCATTAATGACTAATTTCAGACAATTTGATTGACTGATACGAATTTCATTAACATGAGAGTGGATGTCGTCGCGAACGTAAGCTACCACTCCACTGTTTTGATTTAATTGTTGTGTTGTATGATATTCATGATAACCTGCAATTTGTTTTGTGAGATATGAGTCATTCAATCTGCATTCTGTTAGTATTATTATATGAAATCTCACAGACGACCTAATACTGTCTAAAAATAAAAGAAAGTCATCAAGATTTTCCATTGTACGGATATTTTGATGTATATTTTGACATACTTAAAATATAGTTTTATTTATTTTCCATTAGTACTAAATTTGTACATTTATTCCTTCTTAGGTAATAAAACCAATATATCTGTAAATATATAACAACTTTCATTTCTAACTAACTAACCATCTCGCCGTTTCCCCACAGGGATAGGCAGAGAGAACGGACCGCCGAACAACTCAGTCTTAGCACACACTTCTTGCCTCATTCACATTCATACATCGTCTCATACATACTCTTCTATTATTCTGACTCTTGACATGGCCCGACTCAGGTATCTGATTCACTTGATCGTGCCACATCTTTCTCAAGCGTCCTTTACTTCTTCTACCATTCACATTTGCGTTATAAATTATCTTTACACTCCTTTCTTCATTCATTCGCTCTACATGCCCAAATCGTCTAAGCATCTCTTTCTCACGCGTTCATACATGGTTTTACCACACATACGCCTCAGGCATCTAATTTTTTAAATCATTCAGTCTATTTTTATCCTTTCTCTCCCAGTTCATTTCACTTACCATAATTATTCACAAATAAGTTGACACGAATTCTTGCTTCTTTAGTAGAACCGCCTGGTTCATTCCCTCACCCCTGTTTAAGGGTTGGTTCTGGGGGTGGTGTGGGAAGTCTGTGTGGGTGGCTGTTGACACGTGGAAATAATATTAACCGACAAATAGTCCCACGTTCCCACCATGCTGTAAATCCGCTGCTGATTTGAATTTCTGTGTGGATGTGTTCAATTTGCAGAATTAGATTTAATTTTTTATTTTGATTTTTTTCGGAAAACGAAAACAGTTCATTAAAAATGATTGAATCGGAATGTTTTGTAGCAATTTGAGTAGAGTAGATTTATCATATGATTTACGTTATTTTTTTTATTTTTTTTTACACTTACATGATGCACACTGCAACGTTGTCCGAAACGTTGGCTACATAAGGAGTTACCGTAACACGGCATAACATCCCAAAAATAAACAACAAAAATAGATGTATCATGCACATTTGTAGGAAGAGTCAAACACAGATGTTTGAAATTTTAACAAAAAGGAACAGTCCTAAATGAATAAAGAGCATGGTTCAATAGATAAGTAACTATGAAGATCTCCATCTATTCCTTACCTTTCTTTTTTCATTTCTTTTCCAATCTGTCGGTTTAAATTAGTTTTCTTCTTTTGCAAACATTTTGTTTTAGGACAATTTATGTTTTATTACAAATCGTTACACAAATATTAAACATAAAAAATATACATATTTAAAAGAAGAAATTCTCGTACCCTTTCTAATTATCAGTGAGCTTTTGATGTTTCTGCGAACATCTGCACTAACGGCCCCCGTTTTCGAGGGGTTAGATCGTGTGTTCATATCCCGGCGTGCGCTAATAAATTTTATTTGCTGAATTTGTGTTATTTCACATTAATTAATTACGTGTGAAAGAACACAAATTAAGCAAATATGATTGGGAATCGCTGGTTAATATCCTTCGCGTACTTAACCATGAATTTCTGACAAAAATGGCATTAGAAATAATTTTTCTTAGTAGATCTTGAATATTTTTTTAAGTTTTGCGGTTTTAGCGTGGAACACATTGTGTTTATCCAGAAAACTTTTATCCGCTAAATTCCTAGAAATTATATTATCCTAGTCCAAAGGCAAACAAAAATACTAACGAAGAAGGGATAGAATCCTAATAAATAACTAAAAGGGTTTGGGTAGTCTCGTTTGAACCCAGACTATTCTGAGAATTCTAATTTAATATTTTCACGTATTTATTTTTGGCTTACCTCTAAGGTTATACAATTCTAAGGAATGATATTCTTTGCTTCAAACATAAAATGAAATTTTTATAACCGATTCTTGGTTATAACAGAGTTTTCCGACGGGGACCATACCGCCTCCCTGGGGGCGATGGTGAGATGGTTTCGAGGGCAAATTGTGGACGGTGAAGGTCTGAATGGATCAAAGGAATTTAAAAAAAATCCTATTGAAATCAACTCGTATAAGTCGTAGGCATATTTTGCAAGGATCTTTCGTATGAACCGTTCAATGAGTCTTCTTCTTCTTCTGCACTGTCCCAACTCATTTCCTAGGTAGGCTGTTGGGGTCGGCTCTTCTCGTTCTCAGGTTATAGCTTCTTCGGTTCTGGTTATCGCTTTCATCCAGACCGTTTCTCTGTAGAATTTTGGAGCATTGAGTCAACCAGGAGTTCTTTGGTCTTCCTCTGGATGACTGTCGATGAAGCTCCATAGACATTGCCTGCTTCACTGTGTGGTGTAGTGGTCTCCGTCTTATGTTGCAGTTAACTACAATTTCAGAAACTGTTAAATATGACCAAATCGGAAAGGGACACATTACCTCGGTGGTTAAAGCATCTGCCCGGAAAGCCGAAGGTCCTGGGTTTGAGTCCCAGATGTGACCTGATCTTTTTCTGTAATTTCTGTTTCAGATTTAGTTTGAGTTTCGCTAATATTGTCTTCATTTTTTAAAATGTTTATTATTTTTGTATATATTTTTTTGTAAATCCTTAAATTAATGTATTTAGAGAAAAGTGTTTTTTAAATTTAGCAATAAAGTAGTTTCGGGTTGCAAATAATCTCAGAACATTGAGAATCCACCCATTTTCATCATTATAAGCGGAAAATGTGGCTTGTGCAACGATGGAGGGCAAACCTAGTAGAGGATCGAACAGGCAACGCCTGTGTTAAATTTTATAATAAAAACTACCTAACTGGTTGGTCGTGATATTGCAAAATATGGTGACCTTCCCTTGCAAACATATAACTTTCACTTTTCAAAGAAAGGGTCAAGACAATTGTTAAGTGTTTTATAACCCTCGTTCTCTGATATATTACTATTTGTACAACTTTTATAATTGGAATAACTATTTACTTTATTATTTTTCTTTTTGTTTCAGGTGAGTTTTTGCAACTTATTTTACCCAACGTTTTCTGATTCCGAGTTCTGGATTGGTAAGTTCAATTATTTCTCTGTGCTCTGTTGCGTGGTGCAGCATAATATTGCCGCAATTTTCCAAAAAACAGACGCCAATGTTTAAATAATAGTCCAATCAAAACATATAATCCGAAAGTCCAATTTACGAATGAGTGTGCAATTGGACAAAATATTATATCCAAATATAAGGCACACAGACAGGTGTGTCTGACAATGATGGGATGAAGCCAAATTTAGATTCGGCTTTCTTTATAAAATTTATCTGAGGACAATAATTAAACTATTTAAATATAACGCTTTGCAGTCAAAATTGATTCCCAGTGTAAAATCTTGTTAATCTCCAGAGATATTTTATATATATATTTTAAAGAGAGGAACCATATATGCAGGAAACTCTCTTTGAGATGGAAAGATAACCATTAGTAAGTAGGTACGCGTATCGCGTATATAGTAGAACCACAAAATATGTTCCATCACTTTAATAAAACCCATTTGCGCATCTAAAGACAAACTAAAGCTGACCAATAGCTATTGCAAACATTACCTATAAAGGGAGTAGATTAACACATTTGCGGGAAGCCAAAAATTTGGTGACCGTCTGCCTCAATGGGATCCACTCTTTGGACTTTTCTGATCCACTCTCGTGGACCCCCATTTACATCTCATGCACCACCATTTTTTGTTTTGTTTTCATTGACATAGACCTCCTGAGATCGAACTCGACCACTTGTGGTCGATGTAGACCACTTTGGGAATGATTGCTCTACATACTAAATTACAAGTCTTGGTATAAAAATTATCGCGCTCTTCTAACCCGTAATTCCATCAGCCGAACATCTCGTTAAGATCTTCTGACTACCACTTGAACGTTTGATCACTGAACAGAAAACTACTGGAATGGTGATAAGACTGATAACCGTAATTAATTTGTGGGTTTCCAGAAGGCTTTCGATAAGTCTATCGGCTTCTAACTTTGCATTCTGCAATTTTTCCAGGATGCCAGAGGGTACGCGTGGGTTTCTGGTCTGGTTTCCAAAAAACTTCTCTGGTCTTGTTTCACGTTCCAATTGCTTCCGCTTCTGGGGGGCCAAGTAGCAGTATCTCCGTTTTATAGAAGGGCTGGTGGTTTTGAGATGGTGTTTGGCTATGTTGGTTAGTCCTACAGTTGGTTATCGTGTCGTGTTGCGTTTTATCTTTTTTTGTCAACGTTTCGAACAACAATGGTGGTTGGTGATCTTTCACTAGGGGATAGTGAAAGTATCTACATCTCTGTAACGTGCCCAAACATAATTTGTGAAATTTCACCGTCTTGTGTTACGATCTCAAAAACACTTGATTTCACATGATTTCGCAGTGCTTCGTCTGTTTAAAGAAAGAATTTCGTTATTTAAAATCTTTATTGATAAATTTCAGTTGAATGAGATAAAACTGAGGTTAGTTAGAGCGCGCGGAAACGCCCACAACACACTAGTACGTTTATATCTTCACCGATCCGACACTCTGCGCAAAAATAGCGCTTTCATCAGACCGGTAGACGTCTGAGTCACGACTGAACACTTTTTATTGCTATTTTTAATAACGGCGTCTAAGCATTAAACACGACGAGCATACAACACCGCATCTCTCGAATGGACCACGTTGATAGATATGCGAGATTGCTGCTGTTATCTCTGATGCTGGTAGGAATTTCGTATCACGTGGCTTTAAGCTGTCTAAGAGTGTTTGTTTTTATATTCGTATGTTGTTTGTTTTATTAACATCGGTGAAAGTCGTTAATAAACATCGAATTCTGTCTTTCTTGTTGACGTGTTTCACCCTTATGGTGTTTTAATATTGGCCAGGTAATTAAAAATGTATTATTGTATCCTTTTTTTCATCGCTTGTTATTTTTGTAATCTTTGGAATTTGCCCTCATTTCAGTACCTTTATTTCATAATATTTCAGCATGTTTCAGTCTATTTCAATTTATTTCATACGCTTGTCAATCCATATCAGTTTATTTCAATCGCGTTTCAATTTATTTCATTCGTAATTCAGCATGTTTAAGTTTATTTCATTCGCATTTTAGCTTGTTTAATTTTATTTCAGCTGGGTTCAGTTTATTTCATTCGTATTTCAGCTGGTTTCAGTTTATCTCATTCGTGTTTCAGTTTATTTCAACCGTGTTTCAGCCTGTTTCAGTTTATCCCAAGCGCGTTTCAGTTTATTTCAAGTGCTTTTTAGCTTGTTTCAGTTTATTTCAACTTCTTTCAGTTAATTTCATTCGTATTTCAGCTTTTCAAAATTTTATTTCAGCCTGTTTCAGTTTATTGCAATCGCGTTTCAATTTATTTCATTCGTAATTCAGCATGTTTCAGTTTATTTTATTCGTGTTTCAGCTGGTTTCAGTTTATTTCAACCGTATTTCAACCGTGTTTCAGCCTGTTTCAGTTTATCTCAAGCGCGTTTCAGCATGTATCAGTTTATTTCAAGTGCACTTCAGCTTGTTTCAGTTTATTTCAACTTGTTTCAGTTTATTTCCATTTGTGACAGTTTATTTTATTCGTATTTCAGCTTGTTTCATTTTATTTCATTCGTATTTCCGCCTGTTTACTTCAAGTGTGTTTCAGCATGTTTCAGTTTATTTCGAATGCACTTCAACTTGTTTAATTCGTATTTCAGCTTGTGTCATTCCCATTTCAGCTTGTTTCAGTTTATTTTTATTTTAGCTTGTTTCATTTTGTGTCATTCGTATTTCAATCTGTATCAGCTTACTTCATTAGCATTCTAGTCTTTTTCAGTCTAATTAATTTGTACTTCAACAGGTTACAGTTTATTTATGTCGTTTTCTATATATTTTCTTTATATTAGCTTGTTTCAGTTTATTTCATTCACATTTTAGCTTGTTTCTGTTTATTTTATTCGTATTTCAGCTTGGTTCACTTTATTTTATCCGTGTTTCAGCATGTTTCAGTTTATTTCTCTCGTACCTATTTCATCAGTTTCATTTTATTTCATTCGTATTTCAGCCTAGTTAGGTCTATTTTCTTTGTGATTTAATAGGTTTCAGTTTATTTTAGTCATATTCCTGTTTCTGTATTATTATTTTTTCATTTCAGCTTGATTCGGTGTAATTAGTCTGCATTTTAAATAGCTAACTAAGCCTTAGTAAGAGACCTGCATTCAAAATTTAAATATTGTTTTGCTGTGGTTATTAGATAGTCAGTTTCAGGAACTTAAATTCAAGCCTTGATCCTCCTCTTATCCCCCCTGTGATATTATATTAGTTTCGCAATAATCACTAAATAAGCTACGCCACAGTTTCACTGACTCCGTGCAACAGGAAATCTTTGGCAGTTTTGGTTTAATAAAGAAATCTACAACTTCAAAATTTCATAGACTTTCAGCATCTTTCAGTCAACTTTCAATCTTTTTCAGAAATTTTCCAATACCACATTTTATTTTTATTTTTATTTATAGAATACATGATAATACATAAGGACATTTTAATACATATCATACATTAAATCACCACACTAGGCGATTGCCTGTTTTATGGTGACCAATGGAATTTAGTTATTATGTGAGGTCTAGTCTTAACATATGATTTAAGTATTTATACATGTTAAAAGTATGAAAGATTATAATATAAAAATAGAAAACAGTAAAACTGAATAAAATAAAATAAAAAATATTAAAGAAGAATACAAAAGCTAAGAATAGATGCTATTATGCAGGAAAAGATCATTAACGCGAACATAACTTTTTTTTTTAGTAATGTAAGTGTACATGCATGCATGAGCGCGTAAATACGCTATAGTTATTTTCTAGAGTAATCTACCATTTGTTTTAGTTATTTTCTAGAATAATCTACCATTTGTTTTAGTTATTTTCTAGAATAATCTACCATTTGTTTTAGTTATTTTCTAGAATAACCTACCAACCCCTTTATCAAAATATAGATGCTATAATCTTTGAGTTCGTCGCATTAATCTCGAATATTATTATTTCATTCACTTCTCTCTCGTTGCTCCATTTTTCCATTCACTATCCCGGTCATCATTAATTTCTCGAGCTCTTTTACAAATCTCCTTCATTCATACAGCATACGAGTCTTTACGCACATTCTTCGAGCGATTGCAGTGCATTGAATCTGTCTGCTAAGCTTTTCATGGCGACTTGTAAGGGATAGTTCTGCTTGGCAGAAGTAATCACACCTCTCACAAGTAACAAGTAGAAATGAATGATTCTGACTAAAGCCTATATCAATACAGTTCACCGTATTGCTAATGGAAAATATTGGTTGTAATACATGTTTTTATATAATATATTTTGTTTATTTTATTTATATTGGGGAGGCAGTAATATGCAGCGACTTTGATTATCGCTGATATGTGCATAATTACTTTGAAGAACGATTAAAAATACTCGCTACCAATCCGAAATTACTCTAGTTTCTTTTTGATTTATTCATCTGTTTTTTTTTCGTGCAACGTCGTTACAACGACCCTTCGAGAATTACCTCCGCTCACGAGGCAACTAAAAAAAAACAGTTTACAACTAAACTCGCTAACTTCTGTATGTAAATATGATGGTCCGCACACTACACAACTTCTCAAAAACCCGTTGTCTATGGCAACGCAGGCAGTGACTCGCGACTCGACGTGCCAGTTGCGTGACATGACAGCTGATTGTTCTTCGTCTATGTTTAAACAAGTTGAGATAATTATTGAATTCGTAAAATTGAGTACAAAATTTGGTTTGAAACCGTAGCAACAAGCCGTTTGGTTTCAGTCTCTTCAGTGAGCGGATCGCCTTAGTGTCAAATTAGTTGGTTTCTAGTTATATTGGAGATTGTTTTATTGGTTGTTGAAAGGGCTGTATTTTTAATAGATATTTTCGGAAATAAAAAACGTAAATCTTCTTGTATTTTATTCTAGTTATTATAATAGTTTTGTGTAATATTTATCAGTGTCTATAGATATACAGAACTGACTATTTAACAAAGTTGTGATTGCATCATCAACAACATGAAAGCTTATAAAAATGGCATACCAAAATCCGAAAAGTGACCTTGATCACCAAGTTATTTTTTGACTCCCCGGGTTGACAATTCCAAGAGATGATCGACTTACCTTCGCTAATTGCTAAATAATAATAATAATATTTTGCCGATTTATATAGCGCCGTTTTTGTGAAAAATTACCTCAAGGGGCAAATAACAATAATAGTTTATTCAAGATTGTACGCAGAGGTAGTGATATGCAATACATTCCATATTTCAAAATAACATAAGAAATTACACAACTAATAAAATATTAAACACTAAATTGAATACAAGCAGCCGTTTATGGAGATATTTCACCGTCTCTCGTCTCCAGAGGGCCATCAAGGGGGACCCCATCCAGGCAATCATGGCAGTGAAAGAGAAATAAAGAATACATGTTATCATCTGTCATTTTCATCGTTTTCCTTTTTCGTTTGTTCTGAATTATTTATCTTATGAAACCATAACACCCACCTGAGTTCTAACTCATCTTTTAACGAAATATTTTCTTGTGATTACCGTACAATAGTCCTAACTGCTCGGAGTCAGTGGGGCTATGTCAGTGTGATGATTACTGATTACCTTTTAAGACCTCGATGATAGCATTACGTGTATTTGCAAGATCATATAATTTTTTAAACATATTTTATTAGGTCCCTGCTTTAATCAATTGAAAGAGTCGCACTGGGTGATCCATCTAATTTCCTCTTTCTATAAAGTGTGCCAGAAAACTTATACGATAAGAAACGATAGAAGTAGATTAATTGCAGCAGAGAAGCGATTACTTTGGGATGCTGTGGGAGGGAGATTCATGACCTGGAGATTGGACTCTGAGAAAATAGACAAAAACTATACGCGAAGTAAGCACTATAGACTGTAAGATTGTATAATGGATGTGGAATTTGAGTCGATTTACGAGTTTGACAAATCTGTTACCACAGCGAGAAAGTATGATCTTCATAATTTACCAACTTTTCAACAATTTTTCATTCTCTAGTTTTAATTTATACGTAGTGTAACAGCACATACCCGATGGAGTTTTTAACCAGCGATTCCTGAGTGTATTTGAAGTGAAAAATGTGTAATATATCATTTTGCTGACCGATGATGTATTTTTTTTTCAATTTTAATTCAAATAAAATTTGCGTCATCCGTCGCAACTGTGTAGTCGGATATAGTCTAGCGGATCACGTGATAATTGGATGATTTGTATAGCGCCGTTATTGTGAAAAATCACCTTAACTTGTTGAAAGCCAGCATAGGAATTTTTTCAATACGACGTAAAATATTTGACAGTTTACGAACTCAATTTTCATAACATTTCTTTTGTGATATATTACAAAAATTACATCAAAATAATGTCGATAAAACGAACTTCCTAATAATCACTCAAATCTATGCTTTCCACAAGGGATCTATATCAAAAACAATAAAAAATATGGATTTCGAATACGACTCCGTTCATATTATCAAGCGGCAGCCATTTTGTCCGCCATCTTTGATGCCCGGCGCGTCATTGTGAATTAATTTGAATTATTCGGAGTGGCTAGAAGCTATCCAGTATTTCGTTACGTCAAGAACGAGAATGGCCCAAGCGATGATGACCTTGTTCTCCATTAAATTTCTTTATACATAAGGGACAAAATCGCTTCAATTTTTTTTTTTAATGGCCACCGGTGGGCAAACGGTTATTTAGAGGTTGGACGCTGTACAAATTTGAATACATTTCTGCAATATTACTTCTAACTTCAGACTAGACAAAATATTATAAAAACATATGGTTTAAACGTTGCATCCACTGGTTCTTCGATCAGTGATACAAAACTATATGTACAATGTATTTGACCAATTAACGCGATGCTGCCTAAAAATGTACTTATATTTTATTTATTTTATTTATTTAGAAAATATACATGCCCGTACTTACCTGGTAGGTCACTTGATATTAACATTGTTTATTTAGAGAAATTTAGATACAGTTTGCGCGCAGAGAACATAAGATAAGCACTCCATCTAGTTCCAGCAGCACGGTAACACACGAAACAGCGTGACGTGATCCCGTCGCGAGGAGTGTGATCTGTGGCGGCGTGTGTATGATGTCATCTGACGTCAACTTTTTTACACCAAATATGCTCAGGAATCGCTGACTAAAATCCTCTGGGTAGATCATGTTACGGCCTATATAATATATGCACAATTTTAATGAGTAACTATTGCATTGTGTAGGTCTTTACTTTACTTTATCTTAATATATAAAACAAAGTCGGGTTAGTTACACCATTTATAACTCAAGAACGGCTGAACCGATTTTTATAATCTCTGATTTGTTGGATTTGTCTCCGTCCCGATTAACAGAATAACTATTAAAACATCAATCTGCTAATAATTTAGAAATCACACGTCGAGTGTCCAAAGTATCAAAATTCTGCTTTGAGGGGTGGAAATGAGGGAGTGTGGTCATCTTTCGAAATCTCATTAGACAGTGACGTTCCTTCTGTCCTCAGGTCAAGTTTGCAAAACTGCAGATTTGTATATCAAAAAACAAGCCACGCCACGTCACATCTTACTAATATTATAAACGCGAACGTTTGTATGGATGTATCTATGTTTGTTACTCTTTCACGCAAAATTTACTGAATGGATTTTAATGAAACTTTACAATAATATAGCATCAGAAGAACGTATATGCTATAATTTATAAAGCTAGCTATTTATTTTCAATGTATTGTAAATAATAATAATTGTTTAATAAAAACTGTCTAAATTTGTGAATGACATTTTGCAAAACAGTGATTGTTAAATCAAAATTCTATTTCAGAAAATATTTAAATTAGTGAATTTATTTGAAGTACTCGCCTAATACTTTGAATCGAATCAAGAATTATAGATATTTTAAATAAATAGGTTAAGAATTTTGGTATAAACGTAAGACCTAGGAAAAGAAAATAGATTATTCTAAGTACTAATCCTATACGCAGACAAAGTCGCGGGCAGAAGCTAGTTTCTTTATATATTTAGAATTTGTTGAACCTAAACAATTTTATTGGCTTGCCTGTCTGGGCAACAACCGTTTTCTTTTAAACCTGTTTATATCACCCCTCCAAGGATTCAGTTATTCTATTTTTACATATTTTATTAATTGTATTTATTTTCGTCCTTTCTATTTGGAAATTTGATAATGATTGATTGTACATACATTAAGCATTTTGTCACGCTGCACAGTGTATCGTTTCATACAATCTAGACGGAAAAGACACTGAAACGTCAATCCACCTTCGGGGTGTATATAATCCTAATTTGAAAAAAAGTGATATACAACCTATGCATCAATTAACCCAATTAAGAATGCATTTGTCATTTGTCTGACTACCTGGTAATAAATACCCCGAATGGTCATCGTTCAAGATTTATTTTTATTTTTATCGATCTGTATAAAGTTTAATTATATACGATTGTTTTATGCCTATCTCACTAGGATATATATATCTACCTGTGACGAGACAGACATAGATGTACATAAATGTATACACATATAGTTACATGAATAATGAGGTTACAAGAATTTCAATTTCTATACAATCAAAAAGAACGATAATTGTAAGTGTGGGCTCATCCTATAAATAGTGAGATCTTACAAATGTAGGAAAAGATGATGTACTATTGATATCAAAGTAATAATTATTTTCGTTAGATTTTACAGGGTTCTATTATTTTATTTCATTTGGGTTAAGTCCTATGTACATTGCTATTCTTTTCTACGTGTAATTTATTTTACAGATGTTTGCAATAGTGGGACTCCCTATACTTGCAATTCATTTATTTATTTCGTGTTTGAATTTTGTCATTGTTTCTGTTTGTGTTGAATGTCCGATGACACTCCGTGGACTGTAAATTTATCAACGAAACGAGAAGGTACAAATGATTGTGTTTTAATGCCACATACAATGGAATGGTGGAACACAGGAATCGAAGTTACTACCTTTTTTGAGGATCCCAGCTCCACTTTCACGAGATGATGCACACAGCACAGTTTATTTATGTTGACGACGAGTAATATTAGTTTTATTTGATAGTACGATGTTTCTTGCAAGTTTTTAAAATATTACTGATTTGCTTGGAGCGCGACCGAGTACCGACTTGTTTTCAAAAATGCGAGTTACAACTACATTATGAACAGCGCGGTGGGTAATCCATTAAGACGATAGACTTCGCTTTTCGGCCCATACAAAAGGACGCCCGGGAAAAAACACTTTTCTACATCGAAAATTGCACAAAATGAATATATTTTTTTATACTGCCTTCTAGAGGGTGAAAACTATGTCGGTATGTTTTCGAATTTTCGATGCGTTTCGTATTAACGTAAACATTCACTGTCAAACATGTACGATTTATCAAAAAATATTATTTAAGGAAAAAGTGCTGCTAACTCAACTCTCATAAATAATTATAAAATTATAAAAAGCTACCGACGTAGTTTCTTCTTTCTAAAAAATATATTTTTTTAAAAATTTCAATTTCGTGAAAGTTTCGGTGTAGAAAAGTGTATTCTCCATAAACCCCTTTTCGAGCGATTTCTGTAGGTAAATTTGAGAGTTGTCTCATTCGCACATTTCGCATTCGCATGTATTGTAAGTGTGCGTGAGCTTATTGTGAGCGGGACAGAATGACAGACGCGGGTGTTCCGCGTGTCGTTCAAAGTCTAGCCTCTTAAAACATCTTCTTCTTCGTTGCTGCTTCGCGAGTAGGAACTTCTATGGAATAAAGGAAGACAAAGGAGAACAAGATTTGTAATGAAACATGGGAATTGGGAATTAAATCCTAAAATTATTTCAAGATTAAACATTTTTTCTAATCGTAAGCTGGTAGTGTATTGTATAGTTTGCAAGCTATGTATTTTAAATGACTTGTCGAAAGGTGTTTTAGCAAAAGAATTTTGAAGAAGTTCTTTGTTTGTGGCTCGGGTATTGTGTAGCATTTGTGTCGCTTTGTGTTGTGTTTTGGTGTAAATTAATCAAGATGGATCTTTGATTAAATTCTTAACTAAAATCCAAAGTATTTTTTTTCCGTGTAGCTTGTGTGGGACGTCACGCAGTGGGCTGTCATTATTCATAGCATACGGCAGATGCAATGTGTAAAAGCGATACTTCCGCGAGCGAATATCAAAAAGTCGGGGGTGGCGACTGAAACTGTTGCATGATTCATTATAATAATTGGAATTCGTTACCAACTTCGGTAGTTGCACGTGAAATGTTCAGTCCGTTTCTAATTGGACAGCAGTTGACAAGTGATTGCACAAGTGCACATGTTCAGTTGGTATCTTATTTTTATCCTTCGTGTACCGTTCCTATCGGATGTTGGTTGTTGGATGCCATCAAGATAACCTCTTTGTCAGAGAATACACAGCACATAAAATTGAATTTAAATTCAAAGAATCGTATAATATTAAAAATTATGTAATTTGAAAATAAATACAAAATTATAACCTCCAATATATATAGGATTTTACGACGACGTTAAGAGTATTATTACAAACGTTTTCCTCAATTTCCTCTCTGGATTTTGACGCTTATGCTATTTTTTAAAAATATAATATAGATATCGACCACTAACGTGTCAGTAGGTATATTTTGCTTTTTTTGATAAGTTACTTATTATAGGAGTTAGGACCGCTCCAAAAAATCGTTAAAAATTGCCTGGTTTGAACGCCATCAATAGACGTTCAATATACAAACTAGACGATTTATTTTTTAAAAAAGCAAAACGTACATATAAAAAGTAATTACTTCTAGTATGGTTAGTAAAAAAAAGTTCAGTTTTAAAGGAGAAAAATGGGGAATAGATACTCAACTTCGATTTTGACGATTTTATTTATATTATCAGCTTGTGGTCCAGTTGTCCCTTAAGGTGAAGACATGCGGAAAAACGCAAAATCGTATAAAATCTTGTGTATTAGTTTTGAAAATTTGATCGCTTAAAAATAATATAGATGCTTCAATTAAATACTGTGAGTAGAACACATCTTGGGTCTTTGAAGTGATCGAGTATTTTTTTGATAAGCTTTTTAATACGCTTAGAAAAAAATTATGCGTCTGACCTATAAAAAATGGTTAAAAGTGAAAAATCTCCTATTACAAATCCTTTTTCTGGTGTTGTTTTATTGAATAATGTAGCTAATTAAGTTTCTTATAGAGTGATCAGAAAACATTTTAATATTTGTATCTGAACTACACAAAATAAAATAAAACGTGCATTTTGGCGACGTTTCTTTTCAGTGAATAAAAATAGGCGGTACCCAACGAATTGGTAAGTGCGAATTTCATCCTTATGCCATGTACAGAAGGATTTTAGCCCGTCGCTCATTCTACGCCCAGGGCCCGGGGCAAACGGACATGCCTTAGTCTACGCGGCGCTTCAATCTTTAAAAATATACTTGCGGAATAACAAAACACTGTTGTTTGCTAGAGATTAGGGTTTTTATTGGTAAACGCCCAAAAATCGTTCGCTCCGCCCAATTCCGAATGAGTCAAGGAATAGTGGATCATCTTAAGCTCATTATTTGGGGAGAGGGAGGTTACAGTGATAGCAACAGTTTGGTAAAATACATATTATTCAAATTTCTGGGTGACCGGGTTTTCTCTTAAGCGGGTCAATGGCTCTTTAATAGTTCTAAATAGAGCACAGAAGTCAGGTAGGTATGCTGACCCTGTTCTATGCTCCGAAGAACTATCGTCATTGATTCCTTCGGCACCGGTACGTAGTCGGGAAACATGCTAAACGCACGCCCAACATACGTACACGGTTGACATTTGTCACATGAGTAGGATCGTTTTTACGACTCGTTCTTGAGTTCAACAGCTCGGCTGTGAAACGATTTACCGGCCTCTGTTTCCCCCCTCTTACAACATGGTTCTCTTCAATACCCATGTTCACTCCTTACTCTACAAAAAGAACCTCCACACAGCATCTTCAAAGTTTGCATATAGGCCCTGAGGGGAAAGTGCTTCCCGTGTGTTAAATTAAATAAAAGAACGAACCAAAGTTGAAAATACCAACTGTGAGTATAACTACACACAAAATTGTATGTTATAGTCGTAATTGATCATTTCAGTCAAACTGATTGTAAAGGGATTTACAAACAATTGGAAATTGGCGGGAATTTTTAAACTTGCTCACGCGGGCCATTTATAATTCGTTCGCGGGCCACATTGTGGGGTTGGGCAGCCTTGATCTAAAGGTTCTGCATTTGGCAAAATAATTATAAAATTCATTGTACCATGACCCCTTAATATTATTTAACTTTAATCATATTTGAATATTTCTTAAAGTTAAGTCTAACAAAGTATGACACGAACGAGAGAGAAGATCAGGTGGATGGAAACCCAACAATGGGATAAGCAATGGAACTGTTTTGGAAATGTTTTTTAAATGTTTTTAATGTCCACTCAGAATGATTCTTATTTTTGCGCCTGTTTAATACTATATTTTAGTATTAATGTTTTTGTTTTGTCCTGTGCTATAATAGCGTTACTTTTTACTAATATTGTCCTATGCTATAACAGCACTCTTATTGTTAATTTTGTTCCCTTGTTATTGCCTTGTATACTCGTATACTGTATATTCTTTATTTAAAATTACTTTTCAATACTTTGTAAGCACTGTAGGATTATTTTTAAATTTTGTTATAGTTAAGCGCACTTGAAGTGAAACATCACAAAACTGCGCTATACAAATGCTTTGTTGTTATTATTATTAACTGGACTAAAGCAAAGGAGTATCTGTGAGATTAGACATCGGAACGAGTCCCCGGGCCCTCCGTCGCAATCAAAGAGAAGTGGGTCGCACGAGCCTGACAAAAGGCCAAACACACTTCATGGGAGTGTTGGGGACGATCAAAGAGAGGGGGAAGAGGGTGGTTGGGATTGGCAGGACAGGTGGAAACTCGAGAGGATAAAGGGAAGACGGTTCTTTGGAAAATTGCATTTGTGGGATTTACGGCGAGACTTATATTGCCGTTGTCTTAAAGTTCAAACTCAAAAATGCCAACTCAAGTAATGCTACAAAAGATTTATCTGTAAATTCTAAATGGGTTGTCAGGATTGTGTATAAGGTTTCCAGCGGTAAAAATCTTCAAATCGTTATCTTTTAAATTTTATGAAATATACCTATACCAAAATTTTTGCGAAAACATTACATTAAAAGGGTATTCCCAAAGAATACCGGAAATTAATCATTTTTAAATCAAATTCTAGACGTATGGACTCTTTTCTACAAAAAAACATAAATTGATTTTGAAAGATGTTTATTTTATCCGGTACACGCAGTTTTAAAATTTTGAAAAACTAGGCATATTTTTAATATACCTACTAAGGTTATACCGTTAGCCGTTGGTAGATTTGTTAAATTTTCAAACGATAAATTCTAATAAACAACACAAATTTTAAATCATGTAATCATACAACAAAATAAATGAATACATAATCTAGTCAAAGCAATTTTAAGAATTTTAATTTTACTTAAATTAAAATCATTAACAAATAAATCCGAGAACGTATTTTGTTACAAATATACCTCAGTTTTTCTATTTATTTAAGGTCTTAAAACTAAAATATATAAAAAAAAAAATTACCCACTTATTTTGTTTAGACACCATTGTAAAATCATAAATACTTATGAACATAAAATACTAACAAGAAGTACACGATATTTAATAATTTATCATTGGGCGTTTTGAGAATTTTTATTGCTTACTTGAATGTGGGTATATATTAAAGCAAGCTTTGAATGAAATAAATCGATATTAAATTTTTAATTTTGATCTATCTCATTGGAACCCTTCCTGTACAGTTGCAAGCATTTAAAAACTTTTATTTTCAGCCGCTGGTCAATCGCTCTTAATCCCAAGGAAAAGAATTTCCCTTTTAGCCTATGTCATCTTTGAGGATGGCGTGTACAGGGTATTTTTAGGGATAAGACCAAGAGAAAGTTTTGGGAAGGAAAATTATAAAATTTCCTTCCTAAAATAGAAAATTTCATACACATTCACATAGACATTAACTAAAGAGTCCTAAATTCTCCAGTCTTTTAAAATAAATATCTGCTTTGCAAAATAATCTTCTCATAAACCGAATATAGGGTAGCAAAAATGTAAAATCATACAATGTCCAGTGTTTTACATATATTGTCCTCCGCGTGCAAAATCTTCTCCAAGCATAAACTTTCTAATAAGAGTGTCTTTATCGGAAGTGACCGGCCAGGTAAGTATGTTTTCTCTTTCATTATAATTAATTGTACACTAAGGTGGGTCACGAATGTATGGGGAATTTTTTTTTCTTGTTTTGATTTGTCTAATAGTAATAAAAGGGTGTTAAATGAAGATGAAAAAGCGCGTAATTTTTTTGATAATATTTGGATATCATCTTCTTCCTCCGGATTGACTTTGAAATTTCACATATTAGAGAAAAACTCACCCTTGTTAAATATTTAAAAAAATATTAGATAAACAAGTAAAAATTATTTATTTTTCAATAAAACGCAAAATAGAGGGAATGTTTCGAATTATTTATTAAAAACATATATGAATATAATTCAAACTATCTCAAGGTAGTGAATTCAAATACCGGCAAAATCCTTCTTACTCTCAAATTTCGGCATTATTTTGCGAGACTCAATCTTCACCTTAATAAGACTTTCTCTTGCATACATCGTACATAAAGTAGTCAAGGCTTCAATAACAGTCGTTACATCTCTTTCAACTGCTTGAGTATGACATGGCAGTCGCAGAAGAGGCAATCTACCTTCTCCCCTTTGAGCTACAAATAATTGAAGATCTTCATCCGATATATGCTTCAGTATTGGGGGTTCGGTTACAATTTTCTTCCAAATAATATGATGCTATGGATGCTATGAATAATATTATGTTTGGATGTTGGAACAGCCCTGTTTTACTTAGTTTCTTACTGCGTGCTTTTAGAACACGACGGGCAGCTAATTCTTGGATATGCTTGTGAGGGTCTGTCAACATTGCAAGCAATAAATTTTCGGGGTGTGCGAAGTATCTGTTTCTTTCTATAACTGAATCAATTATAGTTTTTAGTTCAGCTGATAAGTATCTAGGCGCTGAGATTAACTATCACAGGTGACGTGCTCCATCTTTACAGATGGGATGAGTTTTGATGCTGAACCAAGCACCGGAGCATAAACTTTAACAACGTACGTTTATAAAATAAAAAGATTCTCTGAAGGAGCTTCCGTTGAAACATAAAGACGAAGAATTCGGTTAGCACTGGTAAGCTATTTGGCATGAGACATTTTTCCAGGAGATTTGTGGCATAAATATTTAGGTAATTCCCCCACCATAACTGCAGATACCATTTTAAACAAATATAACTGATCTGTATCCACGTCTTTAGTAAATAATTCATGCAACTCTCCGTCAATTTTCTGAAAATGAACCATAGGCTTTTTTTCACAGTTTTCCAAAGCTAGTCCTATTGTGCCTATATGTTTGAGGTCCATATGTCTTATCTTCAAGATGTGCGAACAAATGCCGAAATGGTAACTCGTTCATGTGAAGCAAGCAAATTATCCATTGCAATGGTTTGTAACTTTCGAAGTGCCAGAGTTTGGTGCAATAAAACCTAAATATATTGAGTCTGGGTCTTTTATCAATGAAATATGCTCTTCAATGCGTCATTCTCTGTATTGCGTCCCCTCCCTTTCCTGATAATTAATGTTTTATCTTTCCGGCCATCAAAATATATTGGGGATTTTTATAAAACTATGAGTTGTGCCCTTAATATTTCCTCTTGTTTTCTTTCCTTCTCTGCAAAGTTTACTCTCGTCAATAACTGGAATATTAGACTTGATGTCATACAGAACTGATGAGGCAATGGCTGCCACTGCCTTATCCAACACTCCATATCTATCACAAGTTTTAGACAGTGTGGAATGATCAATATTGACCGCAGCCTGCTTCTGAAGCGTTTGAGGTATAACATTAGGTTTGAAAACATCTTTACAATGGATTTATTTGATACAGAAGACGTGGAAATATCGAGTAGAGAGGTAGTTGGCTTACCTATGCTTTTCTTTTTAGACGGGCAAAGGATTTTTGCTTCAAAAGTTTCCCTTTCAACGCAGTTTTCATTTGTTTTGTTGAAGCGATATCCACGTTTCCTATTATCATTTTTCGTATAGAACGTTGGTCAGTAATGAAACTCTATTCATTTAGAGGTATTTTTTGATCTCTAGGACAGTCACATTTACTGAAATCATTGCATTTGCAAGACGAAATATCAAACAGCACTTTACTTTTGCGGCGGAATTGCTCCATTTTTTCTCCGATATTAGTGCAATTGGTACTCCCCCCGCCCTCACCTCACGCCTCCAATAATCAAAAACCGAGACTTTCTGTAAATGATTTCGTAAATATATACTACATTAGCTATGGAAGATTACAAAAAAATATGATTAAAAAGATTCATAGTAACTTTTATACACACTAGAAATAACCCCTAAAATTTAAATTTTTCAAAATTTTGAAGTGAATCCGGAGGAAGAAGATCGTATCAGAAAATTTAAAAAATTTTAACACGTCGTTTTGAACCCATTTGGCACCCTTTTATCGCTCTTAGAATTTGAAATTAAAACTTTTTTTTAAATGACCCGCCTTATTGTACACCGCCCTTGAGGTGATTTTTTACAACAACGGCGCTTTACAAATTATCCAATTATTATTTTCATTTGGCAAATTAAAACACTTTGTTTTTACCACGATAATCTGTATTTTAACAAATCCACATGTTTCGAGAACGATGTTCTCCTCCTCAGGACATAAAATGTACTAAAACTAAATAATCAAGTATACAAAGCTATGCGTGGGTAGAAATTGAAGTAGTGGGGGGAGAGAGGTGGTGAGGGGAGGTGCTTAGAAGATCAACAGGGAAGAGTTGGGAGGGGGAGAGGTGGAAAGGGGAGGTGCTTAGAACATCAAAGACAAAAAATTACAATGGAAATATGTTTAAAATAGGGTTATTCACAAAATTGATTTGATTATTAATAATATTTAAATTTCTCTTCCCTGTTGATCTTCTAAGCACCCCCCCTTACCACCTCTCTCCTCCACTACTTCTATTTCTACCCGCGCATAGCTTTTGTATACTTGATTATTTAGTTTTAGTACATTTTATGTCCTGAGGAAGAAAACATCGTTCTCGAAACATGTCGATTTGTTAAAATAAAGATTATCGTGGTAAAAACAAAGTGTTTCAATTTGTCATTAATAAAATGGTGCCACAAAGTGAATTTGCAAAATTTGAAGAAATTGGTATTTGGCTTTGAAGAGTGTTAATACATTTATTTCTATATACAATAATTGTTCCTCTGGACTTTAATATATGTTTCTGTCAATCAACTACAATAAAACACTTACCGTCTTTTCTGTTCTTCGGTTCCCCTCACCCTGATTTTACAACAATTGTTATTATGGGAAATATTCTTTACTCTTTGCTGATATGTCTTTTGAAGTCATTCAGTGACGTGAAATATTAATTTTGCCGTCTGGAACATTTTAACATCAAACAATACATTTATTTGAACTCTGAAGCCATTATTTCGCCAACGAATAATAATAAAACAATACTCTCCGACACGTTATTGACTGGCCGACAGTACTGGCATCAACATTCAAAATTCATTCAATACTAAAATCTTTCAAAGGGGTAACTGCATCCCTTTTGAGGGTGGGAAATTCGTATTGCGGTCACGTACGATTTTATCACCATAACCGCTTTGGCATCGTTGTTCCCCAATACTGGTGACTATTTCAGGATTTGTGTATGTTGTATCTCAAAACTTGTTTTCATTGTCTATTGCTCAGATTTGAGAATATATCGACCCTTTGGAATAACAAGGTTTCATCTGTTGTGGAAACGTCACGCGGTTATGGGATCTATGGTAAGCTACCTTAGAGTTCATTATCGCATGACGTTAAAGCAACAGATGGAACCTTGTTATTGCAAAGGGTCTATATGTATAATGGCACATCGCGTAGAAAAGTGTCTTAAGTCATAAAACGTTAATTTTACAGGAGAGTGAAATCAGCGGTAACAATGGAAAAGAGATATCACATACATATACCGAATACGCCCAAAGTAATTTGTTTGATAAAATCTTTTACTCCCAGTTATTCTGTTATTCAATATAAATTTATTCGTTATTTGTATTTTAGAATTTTCATTCAATGGGTAACACCGCCCCGGCAACCATTTATTTGATAACCAACACCCCTGCCATAAGTTACTCCAAGTAATTCGCTACGTTTGGTTACTTTGCAGGGGTGCCCGGGTGCACGGTGTGAGGTTTTTCTGGGTCTTTCTATTGCAGGGCGGGCGAGAGTCTGATTGTTGGAGACCTACCCTAGACCTCTCCTGCGAGACTCGACCCATTGCATTGTACCGCAATGGAAGGGACAGATTCACAAGTCCGTCACTCCTGGACACATTGATCCCCAGATTTCTAACCACCCCTTGTACCTTTTTCGTTCCCAGAACTTCCTTTTCTTCCTTTCCCTTGAAAGATCCTCCACACGTCATTATTTTTATTGTCTTATCCACATAACCACAGTAACCATATCAGGGGTGCGGAAGGTAGTACCGCGGCCCTTTGTTGTACCAACATCTGGCGCTTGGCAACCCCTGCCTTTTGTTCCCCGGCCAACTTGTTGTGATGATTTTATCTCTTTTAGGTACCGGGAGATTTCCAGAGCTGCATTGTTCCTCCTTAGCCCCTTGTTTATCTCCCCTGCTCCTCTTGACCCGGCCTACGGTGTGCCAGTTCCTTGTGTTTAATTACCGGGTTACTTGTAGGTACATTCACAATACAATACTCTGTTTTAATTTACCTGGGATTACTTGAAGGATTTTATAATCATTCCATTGTTATACTAAATAATCAATTTTTAGCCTTTCTGGTGCCTAAGTGTGATTGCTTATGTTAAGTTGGATTATGAATACCACTCGAGAGATAAACAGATAGTGTGTCCAAAAAAGCGAAGCTAGCAGTCCACAATGGTGTGCTGGTACCTGCCCTGATGTATGGTAGTGAAGCATGGAACTGGCAGAGGAAGGATGAAAGTAGACTGAATGCTGTAGATATGAGATCCCTGAGGCGTATGCGTATAACTATGTATGATCGTGTGAGAAATGTGGATATCCGCAAAGAATGCAAGGCTGATGTAAGCGTACTGAGTAAAATTAAGAAAGGGACCCTCAGATGGTTTGGGCATTTAGAGCGAATATACGAAGAAAGGAGTGTAAGGAGGATATATGACGCAAAAGTGAATGGAAGAAGAAGTTGTGGATGCCCGAGGAAGATATAGCACACGAGTTAACCAGATACTTGAGTCGGGCCATGTCAGGAGTCAGAATAATAGTCAGCATGTATGTGAAGATGTAAGATGTATTTGGCGTTTTGTCCTCTCTGCCTACCCATGCGGGGAAACGGTGTGATGGTTAGTTAGTTAGTTAATTAGTGTTGTAGGCGTATCCGTGTGCCCGAAGTTCAACTGATTTTTATCTTTCTTCTGGATGAAATTGACATTTTTCCAATGTCGAAATTCTTTCTTTTTTACATTAGCTTAACATAAGGGGGCCCTGGGCAAAAAAATTGGGATGCAATGTGGAGGGTCTTTTTAGGGAAAGAAAGGAGAGGAAGTTCTGGGAAGGAAAAGGGTTTAAGGGATGGGTAGGAATCTGGGGGTCAATGTGTCCAGTAGCGACGGACGTATCAACTCATCCACTGCGGTGCAAGGCGATGGGTCGAGTTTAATACATAACTAACCCGCCGCATACTGAAGTGAAATGTCTTAGCCAGAGCAGAGAAAATGAGATTGTAATTGCGAGTCGGAAAATTAATTACTTTGAAAGTAAGTTGCAAAGAAACGCAGATGCAAGAGATGTATAACTAAAGCTTCGCCAAACGAAGACGAAGAGCAATCAGGTCTGATTTAATTTCAGAGCAAATAAAACTGAGATCAGAAATGAGGTTTCCTTAAGAAACTTTAAAGTAGAAAGTCTGTCGGCATTGCTGAAACAACGAGGCATTCTATTTTTTTTTTCTTCCTAAATTAGCTACGTTGAGCGGCGTTTAAGCCTCCGTGGTCTCTAAGGCTCTCGAGAAACAATCCAAAGGTCGCTGGTTCAAATCCCGCAAATTTTATTTTATTAATATGTTTTTGCCCAACTTCAATTGGGATTGGCATAGTCTCGTTGGCTCGAGGTGGTCGGGAGCAGTTGGGACTAGTACTCAATATTCACATTAAAAATCAAGTTAGCCCTTGGAGTCTCAAAATTGGTAATTGTTGCCCAATTATATCAAGCGGAATATATATCAAGTTTCGCGGAATCCTTCTTTTTTATTATTTTTATATGTATACCGTACAAGAGTCCCAACTGCTCCCGTCTGGAGCTAGTCAGACTATAGCATCCCCAATTGGGGTATGTTGTGAGGCTGAAGGTAGTGGTAGTGTACCTAATCACAATCACACTTTGTTAGAGCGCCTTATAACCTCCTCCTTCTGTTATAATACGCGCCCAACTTAAATTAACTTGATACTCACTTTGCTGACTTTACAGTGACCGTAAGCGATAGAGAAATATGCATAAAACATACGTGCGACAGAGAAATGCTTGCGCGTGGTTTTGCCTGTTGTGACGATTTCTGTATCAACGTCAAGTCGACATTGAAGTTTAGACGGCGCTTACTGCTCGTACATAATATTATGTATAGTAGGTAGGTACATCGTTTATAAGAGGAGGAAATGACAATGGACCTATCGACGCTTTGCCTTTATCCACAACATCTATTGCGATTTAATTTGAGATAGCGATCGCGTAGTTTTCCAAGCGTTGACATCCTTTCGCTACTAAATGCGCAAGAAGTATTGAGTTAGCACTCTGACTGTAGTAATAAACATATAATAAAAATTACATTACCGCCATCTATTAACAAGTAGAACAAGTAGCGGACATCCCGACACGATGCGTCACCTGACGGATGTGTGCCAAGGTTAACTTTCTCTGGTCCCGAGTCGGGAGTCGGGATCGCAGCTACTAAAGGTGTGTGGGATAAAGTTGTATTATTAATAATGCTTTTTGAATTGTATTATGTTTCTGTATTTTTACGTTTGTTCGAAATGGTTAGCAACCTAAAGATCTGGAACATTGTTCCAAATTTTTTGTTTATTTCATTGGCAATTTCAAGGCTATATATACAATGTATTCACTTTACTCAAAACATTATAACACCTAATCAAACACTTCCTGCAGCTCAGAAGGGAGGAGTATGCCGCCACCCACCTATACAGACGCTGTGAGGCGATATTGTGAAGCTATTTTGGAGCGCGTGAGTCTCTATGTTCCAGATGACTATCTAAGACAGCGTCATCATAGATTATTCTACCTTCCTGCCTGTAGAACAAATTTGCCAATGGTTCTCCCGGTAGGAAGGAGTATATTGCTCCTGAACCAAATCTCCTCCGAGATTGATATATTTGACGTCGGTGAGGAGAGATTCAAAAGGGAAATTCTTTCTATTCTTGAAAGAGTCTCTCCACATTGACTAAATCAACACCACTGCCTGCAATTTTCTTTGAATTTGCTACATTCCTATAAATTTCTTTTACACATATTCATAAACTATTTTTTGTAATGTATTTATGTGACATTATTTCTTACATGTATTAAATTAAAACTTGTAATTGTGTAAGAAATCAATAAAAAATAGTATTATTATTATTATAACCCAACCTAAAGAAATAAAAAATAAATACTTTGCTTCTGGACAGAAAATATTACATTTATATATATCATTATTTATATCAGTAGCCTTTGAAGACAATTATTTATATAACTGAGCGATTGACCAGCGGCTGAGAATAAAAGTTTAAAAATGCTTGCAACTGTAATTACTGTACTTTCTGTGTACTTTCTCGAACCATAAATTTTTCTTAATATTTCAAAGAATAACTTGTAAAAAGCGTTTATAAGTAAAAAAAAAAATACTATACGCGCGCCATCTACGAAAGAGTAGAATATGAATTTTTTTGAAAATCACCTTAAATACCTTTTCACATACTGTTTCTGAATATGAACTTTTTTTACTACTGTCTATGTAAACCATTGTAATAATTTTTAAATGTATGTACAAGTATAAAAATAAATTAAAGGCAAAATTAAATTTGTAGGGGCGCTAATTTTTACGCCAAATTAGCGAATTTCGCGTAAATAACGCGTATTTTGCACGAGGTATTTTGGTATTAAAAAAAAATAAAGCAATCACATTTTTAATGGTTTTGTCAACCTTGAATGACAAATTTTTGTTGCAAAATCACATTACTTTTCCAGAAAATATGTGAAATTCGTTAAAAAATAACGCGAATGATCGTTTTTATAATTTTCACGGTTACATTACGACGACGGCACAAAATCACTGCTTATTACGAAAATACTGCAGATCGTTCTTACACGTGCAATATTAGTGAGACGAACGATGAGACAAGCAATGTTTGTTGTCGCTTCCTCCAAAGGAAAAAAATATTATCATTTTTTTTGCAACTCACTCGTATCAAAGAAATGAGATGTCGCGTGCCAATGCCGTCGTCGAACCGTTGCCGTAGACATTATAAAAAGGATCCACTTTCAGCAAAAAAAAAAATTATTACAAAAAACAAACGAGTGTGCTTTAAACCACACGATTGAAGTAAATACTTATTTAGCTCCATCTATATGTATGTCCATATATATGTTTATATGTGTAAGGTATATACACATATTAATTTTCTACAAATATTTATTTAAATTTATTATCATTCGCCTCGCCCGATCAAGCCGTGCGCATCGACGTCCGCTCCTCCCCGCGTTTGGCGCGTCACTGGTATTTCAAAATACTGACTGAAATATTTCATGCACTGGCTATGAGAGGAAGAGAGAAAGAAAATGTGCCCGCGCACTGCTCTCTCTTGCTTCTACAGTGAGCCCGTTCGCCTCGCAACTCATTTTAATTTTCGTTACACATTCGCCAGATTACCCCTCAAGTCAAGCGTGCGTAAAGAAGTATTTACTTCATTAAATGCGCAATTTTAACAGGGAACACAGTAAATCTTTATTTTGGCTAAAAATTTACTCTACTTATTAACTCTTTAAATATAATAATAATCTCTAAGTATCTGTTTTATATTAATTAATTTCTACCCCTGCCGTGGCACAGTACTGTATGCACTCAAGTGTGTCAGATGTCTCATTGGGTCGACGGTCCCCGCAAAACGAAACATAAAACACGAGGAACATTCATCATGCGTATACTCGGACAAGGAAAAAAACTCACTAATTTCCTACTAAGCTATGATGCGACGTCTGCTCGGCTAGCTTCTCCCATTTGTCTCCCTGTCTGCCGCGGCGAGCTTTCTGATGTCAGTTTTTTGCACTTGCGATTTTATGATAATAATATCTAATATTAAGTATAGTAGTTTTGTCATATTTTATTGTGACATCTTTGCAAAGTGACACATTAACGTTGCCGTAAACAGTTAAAGACAATTACGTTTTTTAGATTTTCACGGCCAAAAGCATTTTCGTTGTTTGTTTTTGGGGTGTTATACCGTGTTGCGCTACCTCCTTCTTTAGCCGACGTTTCGGACAGCGTTGCAGTGTCCATCATGTCCGGGCATCGTCGGATAACTACACATCGTCGGATCTGCCTCTTTACTTTGCTACCTCCTTCTTTAGCCGACGTTTCGGACAGCGTTGCAGTGTCCATCATCAGGGCATCGTCGGCTAACTACACATCGTCGGATCTGCCGGATCTGCCCTGATGATGGACACTGCAACGCTGTCCGAAACGTCGACTAAAGAAGGAGGTAGCGCAACACGGCATAACACCCCAAAAACAAACAACGAAAGTTAAAGACAATTTTAAATTCTTGGACCAATTTTTAAAAGCAAATTAAAAGCTTTCGATTAAGTTTTAAAACGATTGAATCGGACGATTTCTCGAATTCAGTTCTCAAGAAGGAACATTAGAAAGCGGGTTTCTTTATGTACACCTTCTACCATATAGTCCAAATCAGTTGTTATGGTTTTCAAAAAATGTAAAAATGAATTCATGCAAACGCTCTCAGTATTATCCAGATGGGAGGAAAGTCTCTTCTTCTTCCTTGCACTGTCCCAACTCATTGCCTAGGTAGGCTGTTGGGGTCGGCTCTCCTCGTTCTCAGGCTGTAGCTTCTTCGGTTCTGGGTATCGCTCTCTTCCAGGCCGTTTCTACTTAGGATTTTGGAGCATTGAGTCATCCAGAAGTTCTTTGGTCTTCCTCTGGATGACTGTCGATGAAGCTCCATTGACATTGCCTGCTTCACTGTGTGGTCTGATGGTCTCCGTTTTATGTGACCATACCATCTCAACTGTCGTTCCTCTAGCTTGACACCCAGGCTACCACGAATGCGTGAACTTTTAATTGTATCTTTTAGTGACACTCCTGCCGACCATCTAAGCATTCGCATTTCAAAGTGGATATAAGTCGCAGCGTAAAATATTATTATTTCTTCAATCTTTGCAAACTCACTTTGTGTCATCATTTTATTTAAATGAAACATTATTAACTAGAACAGATTAATGATGTTTTCATCTTTAATTTTATATTTTATTATAGTAGCATCGCAGATCTCGCGAAAGATAACCTTTTTATTACTTGCAATTAACTCACAAAAAATCTAAAGCTTCCTCTAAAATTAAGTAAATTAAAATTTTAATGGCCTATATTTACAATAACAAATAAATAAAGCAGTACATTTCTGTACTGGATATTTGCTACACCTTTACATTAAAAACGTCATCATCATCTTCTTCCCCTTGTCCTATTCGCGTCGGGGACCCACTGCATCGACAAGGCTCCTCCATACGTCCCTGTCTTGCGCTGATTGTTCTGCCTCCGTCCTTGGCAGACCCATCCGCTCCTCACACAGTTTCTGGAGTTGCCTCGCCCAACTGTGTCTGGGACGGCCCACTGGACATCGACCCTCCGGAATCGCACTTAGTATCTTCCTCGGAATTCGTTAATTAATTTTAGTTAAATTAAAATCATTAAAAAATAAATTCGAGTTTTAGTAGACAAAAATACCTCAGTTTTTCTATTTATTTAAGGTCTTACAAAATAAATATTTCAAAAAATTTTTACACACTTATTTTGTTTAGACATTTTTGAAAAATCATAAATACTTACGATCAAAAAATATTTACAAGAAGTACACGACATTTAATAATTTATCATCTTGCGTTTTGAGCATTTTTATTGCTTAATTGGATGTAGATATATTTTGAAGAAAGTTTTGAATAATAATAATAATAATAATTGGATAATTTGTAGAGCGCCGTTTTTGTGAGAAATCACCTCAAGGGCGCTGTACATCTTATTATGACTTCTTAGGCTCTACCTAGAACTATTATTTACAAATGGACACAGAGAACATACTTACCTGGCAGGTCACTTCCGATAAACACACTTTAATTAGAAAGTTTATGCTTGGAGGAGATACGACTTTGCACGCGGAGGACACTATATTAAAACTCTGGACATTGCATAACTTTACATTTGCTACACCATCATTTTTCATATTACATTGATAAGAAGATAACTGCCAAAAATGGAGTTAATAAATTGAAGTTATTTCGAAAGACTTGTGAATTTAGGACTCATTAGGACTGGAGGATTTGAATGAAATTAGATGTACAAATAATTCACCATTAAGAATTTATTAACATTTTTATGCAATTAATTATTTACTATGTCGCGGGCTGAGAAGGTGAAAGTGAAGGTTTTTGTTTTTGGCTTTATGGGTACGACTGTCTAAAAAGGTGAGTTTTAAGTTTAGCTCTGAATTTCGCCGAGTCTGTGATCATTCTTAAGTCATGTGGCAGTCCATTCCAGGCTTTAGGTCCCGACACTCCGAAAGCACGCTCACCGAACTTAGTATTTGGTGTGCGCTTTGGCTCCTTCAACCTTCCGATTGCTGATCTAAGAGTTGACTGTCGAGAATTGGAGTTTTCTGGGATACACATTTCTGATAAGTAAGCAGGAGCCATTCCATTAAGGGACTTAAATACCATCCAGCAGAGCTTGAACTGGATTCTTTCAGGACATTTGAGCCAATGAAGATTTTTGAGATGCTCTGAAATATGGGAATATTTAGATACGCCGGTGATAAGTCTCGCCGCAGCGTTGAAAACGGATTGTAATTTGTTGATTTGATATTTTGGGAGACTTGCATATATTCCGTTGCAATAATCTAGGCGTGAAACAACATACGAATTGACTAGTAATTTAGTCGCCTCTGTTGGCAAGTTTCTTCGCACTGCTTTAATTTGCCTTAATTGAAAGAACCCAGTGCTTACAGTTCTGTTCACTTGAGTTTTAAGGGAAAAATCAGCAGTAGGACCTCTCCAATTTACGCATTGATCTCTTCTGGCTTCGACATTCTTCGTCAAACCAGTCGTCAGACTTTCGCAGTCGTCGAGTTTTTGTAGAGGTTGGAGCATATTTGTTCAAAAGGGTTGAAAGTACAGAATTATAATGTTCGGCTAGTTTAGTTGGTGACTCTGTATCCCAAATGCTATGTGTGCAAAGAAGAGAAGATTTTAGGTCTGACAGGAAGTCGTCAAAGTTAAAATTACGCCATGCTCTTGACGTGATAGTAACGTAAGGGATTTTCGGTGGGTTATAATCAATGTCAGCGCGAATTAGCCTATGATCTGATAACCCTACATCCACACTATCCGCTACCAGGGGTGGGCCGCTCGATTTTGAGACAAAAATATCCAAAGTTCCGCCTGCATCGTGAGTTGAAGCATTAACCCATTGACGGCATCCGAAGCAATCTAGTAAGTCATTAAATTTAACTGTGTTGGGTGACTCCGGACGTTCTTGGTGTATGTTAATGTCGCCAGTTATGAAAATTGAATCGGAAAGCCCTACAACCCGCTCGAGAAAACACGACAGATCATTGAAAAAGTCAGAGGTAATTTGCTTTGAGCCAGGTCGGTACAGAGTACATAAAACGAATGACGCTCCTGCTGAAGAAACTCGACATCCCAAGTATTCAAAAGTTAAGTACGCACCAATTGACAGCTTTGTTAAACGTAAGCCCTGGCGAGCAACGATCGCGATACCCCCGTGATTAACGCTAGAGATGTTGTCATTCCTAGCAATCGTGGCTATAGGTCGAGCTTCTTCTAGAACCACGTACCCTAAAGCTCGGAGTCTCTTTATTGAAAAAGAGTCCCCGTTTTCATGCCAGGTCTCCGTTATGGCCAGGATATGTAGATTCTGTTCATTAAAAACTTCGCCTACCTCCTCTATCTTGTTGTTGAGAGATCTAACATTCCAGGATCCTATACTTAGTTGTCGGCTCTTAAAATTGGCATGGCGTTGTACACGTGTATTTACTATATTATATTCTCTCACAGGCTTTGAGAGAATTTGTGTTAAAACATTTTCCTGTAATGATATTGGTGATGACGTAACTATTTTAATGCTTTGTTCCTTTCTGATGTCTAGGTGCTTTTTTCTATTCCGCCCTCCGCGGCAACCTCGGAACCTAAATTTACGGGTAGTGATGTTAACGCGTCCAAGGTTATATAGCGATATCTTTGCAGCTATTAAGGGGTCCAAATAAACACTTTCACTGTTAAGATTCAATAGTGTGGCCCGATCGTATGCGATATTGTTTACAACTACCATAGCACAAAGAATATCCCTTATAAATCACTCACTTTAAAACACTTGACACTGTTCGCTATTCACTATAGTCTATAAGCGTTCACATGTTGCGAGCCCCTTTTGACGGATGACCGGTGCTTTTACGTAATCACTGTGCCATTTTAGAAAAACGTGGCAGATTTGAACTTAAGGGGTTTTTTTTTTTCAAAATGTATGTTTAAACTTGGAGTAATAAGTAGTAAGAGTCTCCTTAACTAGATACCCCTTGTATGCAGACTCAACAAGATTGAGAACCACTGCAATTGACGATGGCAAATCACACATTTTAGGTACATTATTGTCAGTATCACAAAAAACAAAACAAACAATGGTCAGCCCCAACACTTGACCCTGTGAGCAAGATGAGACCCAGCGGTCGAAGGGACCTAACATGTGGTCAATGGTCAAAGTCACAAAATTGTTCGGTCTATAGCACTGCACTTTGAAAAACTATAGGATTGATTTTAAAATTGTAGTAAAAATTATTCTAAAATACCGTATTACGTCCCCACTGGTAACTTTAAAATTATGTTGAGTTTATACACTTAGCCTAAACATTATTGCAATTTTTTTTAAATGCATTTACACCGTAAGAATTGAGAGTCTCTCAATATATTCGAAATAAACTAAGAGCGATTGAAAAAGCCGCCGGCTGCAGCGAAGCGCCCTGGCTAATGAAATAAATCGATATAAATTTTTTAATTTACAAAATTTGATACGGGGAATAATCGATATTTCTCATTGGAACCTCCCTGTACAGTTGCGACCTCAGCCGCTGGTCAATCGCTCTTAATATTGTGTTCGAATTAACAAAAATCATCCAGGCTACGACTTTATATTTATTTGTTTTGTTTTTTGTTTCAGGTAAGTTCCAGAAGTACATCAAACTAGATGTATTACATCACAAGGTACATCTACAATAAATGTATCGTATGTTCTTTCTGTTTCCAACAAATTTGGGTAAGTGATACCTTAAAAGTATGTCAATTTTTCGATCCCACTGCTTTACCGCTGTAATAACAAGGTTTAGAAATGTATTTACCCATCACGCCTCGGGCCTATTTTGTCGGAAGGTCAACATATTTCTGCTTTTCAATAAAATCCAAATAAATGGAATATTCCTGAACGCATCCCAAAGTTAAAAACTTGATAAGTTTTTGAAAGGTGATGAAATACGCTTTATAATTCGAACTAAACATATAGGTCCTTATTCATAAACATTTTTATGTTTACCCAACTGATAAAACAACAATTTTTAACAGTTGGGTAAAATTTTAAATCTTTTAATCTAATAATATTTTAAATATAAAAAAAATTGATTTAAACATTTTTTTAAATGGCTCACCTTACGTTTTTTCCAACAAAAATTATTAATAATGAAAAAAATAAAAACAAGCATATATTTTTTGGCAACTGTATAATTTACGTTATCGTCAAATAAAAGTCCTTTAAAAATAATTTATATAAAATTCCCAAAGTTTCATAATGTTTTTTTTTTCAATTGCAATCGGAAACTTTGGATTCATAAATCATGTATTCATTTTATGGTTAACTTTTGGATTTGAATATAAAGCGTGGTGTTTTTCTTTCTAACACGGTTTAGATCATATTTCTAACCATGATAGTAAGGAAGACACAACTATTTCTATGAGACCTATATGAATTGTTCCGAAAACCGAACAGATTAAAATGGGAATGTCAACAATTAGATTTTTATAACTACAGAATTTTCATGATCTATTTTTTTCTGAGCTCGCTTGAAATCGAATCCGTTATCTGTGCATCAATCTTACTCGATTCTTTATTGAAGACTCCAATCCACAGAGGAATTCGAAAATAAAACTAACATAGTGGGTTGTTTGTCGGAAAAGTGGATGGCGAACTTTTCGGCCGACAGGTGTCTCCGCGTGGGACTAGATAATATAAATAATCAGTTTCAATGCATCGAAATCTTATGTTGTGCATCACTCTTACCAATCGATCAGGGAGGCAAGTATGGGTATCTACCTGTTGATATGGGTACCTATTGATATTATTATTAAATAACCAAGTACACCCCAAGTGGTTCGCTACGTTTGGTGACTTAGCCCGAGTTCAACGGGTGAGGTGTGTTCAGACCTTGGTGGCGGATGCGCCTGCTCATCATCTGCATGACTGGCTGGATTGAATGAGGTTAGTTTAGGGACAGCCTGTGACGTCTACACGGAGAAAAATGTTTTTCTAAAATAGGATTATTTTATTCGTAAAAACGGTTGACTGAAGTTCTTACGGACAAATTAACAGTGTTTCAATGTATATGCATATGTATACATACGAAATTACGTATACCAACAAATTATTCTTACATGTTCCCGCCAATAAACATTGAAACCCTGTTAATTTTTTGTAAGAACTTCAGTCCCGTTTTTAACCGTTTTTACGAATAAAATGATAATATCAAAATGAATAACTAACTACGCCGTTTCCCTTCAAGGATAAGCAGAGAGGATGGACCGCCAAACAATTAGGTCTTGGCACACACTCTTTGCCTCATTCACGTTCATTCATCATCTCATACATAATCTTCTTCCATTCCGACTCTTGACTTGGTCCGAATCAAGTATCTGTTGATCCTGCCACGTCCTCCAAGTCCCCGACTTCTACCATTCACATTTTCTTCATATATTCTTCTTACTGTCCTTTCTTTGTTTACCCGCTCTACATGCCCAAACCGTCTGAGCGCCCCTTTCTGTTTTATCCATCCAGTCCAAAACGCAAGCGAGGGTACATTTATAATGATTTATCTGAAATTGCAATAAAATTTGATTGTTTTAACATGTTCGGCACACCTTGCGTATTTATTTTTGTATCTTTTCGACACATACCTACGTGAGAAATCAATAGACGATGCTTTCAAAAATGAAAATAAATACTATTCTGAAAATCTGGCACGAAATATAATGAATCGAAGTCGAGCGAAGAATCGGCAGAAGAGGGAAGATGAAAGGTGGAAGTTGACGGGAGATGAAATGATAGCGAATGGAAGGGCTATTTTTGTAACGGATGCTGCGGAAATCGATATGTGATTATCTTAGATGTTGAAACAA
This sequence comes from Limnephilus auricula, assembly GCA_951813805.1. Classification (NCBI taxonomy): domain Eukaryota; kingdom Metazoa; phylum Arthropoda; class Insecta; order Trichoptera; family Limnephilidae; genus Limnephilus; species Limnephilus auricula. The sequence goes on from OX638417.1 coordinate 6,626,505, forward strand.
GGAGACGAATTTGTATGTGTTTTAAAAATGGGATGAAATTGTTGGAGCGGATGATTGAGAAAAGATAATCTATGTAAACGTACAATATACAATATGTGATGTGTTGTTTTAATTGAAGCGATACGAATGGTTTATTATGTAAATAATGTTGAAGCAAACTGTTGTAACTCCAGGTTTTTTTCTCATAAGGGCTAGCGCACACATACAACTTTTCGTTGAACAACTATTTTGTTGTGTATCATATGTTTATAGGAATATATTTAAGTGCACATACTGTCAACTTGATAGTTGTTCGACAAAAAAGTCAAAAAGCTGTATCGATCTGCTTTTGATTAAAAAGTTGGACAACTATCGATCAAACGATCAATTTGTATTGCATTTTATTGATGTGCACATACCATCGACTCAACAGTGAATCCATTTTAATTTAATAATTAAAACGGATTATATTAATATAATATTTTAATTTTAATTTATGTGTTTTAATTTATTACTTATCTTAAAGTTACACTTAATCTCTCTTCTACTGATATAGCGCATCTCTATCTTGTATCACGACGTTGTATATAAGGACCCACGAAAGATATTATTACATTAAACGTTTCTTCACTCATTATATAATATTTAAAAAACTTATATGGGTGCTCTTTCAGCTTAACGTATGAAATATCCCACTAGATAATCTGTCACTTAGTATAGGATGTACATATTATCTTTAAAAAAAAAACCTTTTTTAAAATGTCTATAAAGCAAAGCACAAACTAGAACTTTCTTGTTAATTGACATGGTTTGTAACACCTTGACTTGAGAGTTGCTGAATAAAGAGACTGGTCGATTCAAAGGAGATATCGTCAAAAATCGTCGATCGACTGCATCAATTGTATGCGCACCTCCATCAACTAAACGGTTTAGTTGTGTGAAAATTACGAGAAGTACAAAACTCGACAAAACAGTTTAGTCGATGCAAAAGTTGTATGTATACGCTAGCCCTTATTAGCAGGCGGTAGTAACGATTCTGGGTCCCGACCTTGAGGTTGCAACGGTATTTATTTAAGTCTCAATCCCTGCATTATCGAGAGCTAAGTGTCGTCTATGGGTATCCTCGTGATTAAAATCTAGGAAATCTCATTTTTATTTTCAATATTATGATGCTTTTTCACTTGATCCGAAGCGAGCAAATTTCGTATAATTACCGTTTCGGCTCGACAATGTACAGGGTACTTCAAAATTAACATGTATTTTTAACTAAAAGTATTCAAGACAAATATGATATAAATCGGTTGAAATGCGGAATGCCGCGGATTAAGGGAAAAAAACTTGAGTTTGCTTCACGCTCACCAACACGCCCAAAACACACCTCCGTCGGTTTACCTCTTCAGTGTATTCAGTAATGTGAATGTGTTTGCTTTGTGTTCCTATTCGAGTCACGCCGCGCCGCCTGTATTGTTATATACACGCGTTTTAATGTAATCGCTACGTGTTATTGTAATGTTATGAATATATTAATGGAATGGGATAACACTGGCCATCTGGATTCTGGACTTTACGCACGCGATGCCAGGTGGAAATTGGATTTTTGTCAGTTCAGTTGATAATCTAACGTAACAAAGTTCGAGCTATTGAAAGATAGAAGTGAGTTTTTGCTGCGAGTCGAAGCAGTTAGATTTTTTTTTTGCAATCATATTATTTTCTACGCATTTTATACATTACTAGCTTCTGCCCGCAACTTCGTCTGCGTAGGATTAGAACTTTGAGTAATCTATTTTCTTTTCCTAGGTCCCATCTACGTTTATACCAAAATTCTTTACCTATTTGTTTAAATGTGTATACTTCTTGATTGGATTCAATGTATTAGGCGAGTACTTCAAATAAATTCACTAATTTAAATATTTTCTAAAATAGAATTTTGATTTAACAATTATTGTTTTGCGAAATGCCATTTTAAAATTGTGACACATTTTCTATTAAACAATAATTATTATTTTCAATATATTGAAAATAAATAGCTTTATAAATTATACCCATTATGTTATTCTGATGTATGAGCTATATTATTGTAAAGTTTCATTAAAATTCATTCAGTAAATTTTGCGTTAAAGAGTAACAAACATACATACATCCATACAAACTTTCGCATTTATAATATTAGTAAGATATTCTCTTTTTTAATGTTATTAGCGCCAAAAGCATAATTATAGTAGTTGGGATATTTCAAATGATACATATTAATTCGTAATTCGTTAGCCGTCGTTAAAATTACAGCCGTGTATTCAATTATTCTCAGTATTATTATGTCACTAACTTAGTCCGTATGTTGAGCGTAATTCATAAAATAATTTGTGATTCTGCGAGGTTAATGGTCCGAGGTATTTATTTTTCTGCCAAATAGCACAATGCTTTTTTAAATTTATTTATTTTTAATTTAATTTATTTGCCCGAATATTTTTGTAGCTTAAAATTTAGTGGAATGCGACAGATTTATTAAAGGGTATACTCATCATCCGAGTTGCAGAACTGCACGGCATGTTGGGGTTCTGCAAATTGGATTGTGAGTAGGCATAACCACAAACAGAATAATTATTTATTAAAATCAAAAACAAATATTCTTGCAGTAAAATACAATCAAAAACAAGTAAACTTGCAGAAAAATCAATAGATGTTGCAAAATAAAAATGGATACGTTATATATATTATTGGAGAGTTGAGCGCAGAAATAGAAGGATTTATGCTTGCTATTCAAGATAGAGTCATTGATACCAAAAAATATAGGAAGCATATAATCAAAGATACAAATCAAATTGATGATTTATGTAGAAAATATATGGCTTTTCCGGAAACTATATAACATATTATGAATATGAACCAAATCCATTTTTAGAAAATAATTTCTTTAAAATTTACTATGATAAAACTATACTAACAGACACACCAATTAGTCACAATAGACCCGATATAGTTTTACATGACAAAATTAAAAAAATAACTCATGTCATTGATGTAGCTATTCCAAATTCCTGTAATATTGAAAAATCTGTTCTGAAAAAATAAGAAAGTACACAGATTTAGGAAATGAAATTAAAATAATTTGGCATTCTCAGGCTATAAAAATATTTCCATTTGTTATTTCGGCTACTGGCATTATACCTAGCTCTCCCATTAAAAATTTAGGCATTTTAGATTTGTCAAAGAATTTGTATATAAAAATGCAAAAATCAGTCATTTTAAATACACGTAGGATTACGAAAGAGTTTTAAAATATTTATATTGAGGGATCTGTAGGATTTATCCGTCAAATTAGGAATTCCACCGAGCCGAACCCTCTGATATGGAAATATCTGGAGTCGGTGAATTATATTCCCATTTAATAGTTTGGTAGATTTAACATGTTGTTCTTGTATTGTTTTGTATTCATTATACTTATATAATACACTTGCATAACGTGGATTTACTAGATGACCATTTATATGGAAAAGTGTGTGAAAGACCTGAAAATCTCGTGCGTAAAAAATCCATGACACTATCTAGGTATCTAGGGAGCATTTAATTCGAGATGAATCTTGCAATCGTGTATAAAATATAGCAGCCAATAAAAATATGCGTTAAGAAAATGAAGATTATGTTGGTAGTTCTAAGTCGAAGTATGATACTGTTAAATATGACCGAAGGGGATAGAGTCTAATTACCTCAATGGTAAGGCATCGCCCCGGCAAGGTTTAAGTCCTGGATTCGATTCCTAGATGTGACCGTATCTTTTTCTGATTTTTCGGTTTCTAATTTTCGATTGGGAGACGCTTTATATTGTCTTTATTTTAAGAATTATTACTATTCCCTTTGTCGGGTTGTCGGAATAATGATAATTCGTTTGGCGGTTAGACATGCTGTCCTGCAAGCAGTTCTGCAAATTGGATGGTGAGTATTAGATTGACGTTTTTTTTTAATCTATTGACGCTGTGAAATTTATGACATTTTGAAATGTTTTAATCCTAAATTCATTGTTGAATGTGAACTTGGTGATAATATTAAAAAAAATAACAAAAGTTGTATCGCTAACCAGATCATAACAAAAGTTATTTATTTGTCTTATATTATTATATTATTATTTTAGTTTTTTTTTATTTCGTGATACTGTTGCGTGCTTTATATTATAGTAGATATTGTTTCATGTTTAGTTTATCAGTTTTATAATATTGCATTGTAACGGTATAATTAAATAAAATCCAGAATTATTTTACTCTAAATACAATTGGTTTATTTGGAGTAGGTACAATTTGACAGCCGGCGTGGTCGAGAGGCAAGGCTCTCGACTCACAATCCGAAGGTCGCGGGTTCGAACCCGGCGTGCGCAAACAAATTTCATTTGATTAATTTGTGTTGTTTCACAATAAATTAATTAAAAATAATATATATGTATTTTATTCGTGGCACGTTCCGGAGTGGAAGATACTCTCAGTATCGCCCTGGTGTAAGACCACCATTCAGAAATGAAACGTTGCTGAGTAATGGCTTTAGCCGTGTTTGGTGACCAGATCTGAATAGCCAGGTACTTCCCTACCACCCTCTTCCCATTCTCCTGCCACTCCCCACTACGTACCTTCAGCCTCACAACATACCCCACTTGGGGATGCCATAGTCTCACTGGCTCCAGCAGGAGTCTACATTTAAAAAAAGTCGGTGTATTCTGTTATTTATGTAAATGTTCAGCTTGGCGTAAAATTAACTAAAATTTATCTATGTATATTAAAGTCCTCTAGAAAACCAGTAATTATTAATTATGGTTGATATCGTATTGATAATTTATTATTATTTTCAGCCTGCTGACCGTTGTGGAAATTCTTTGTTCGCAGTTTTCTTTGTATTAGGAATTCGTCTGGCAATACGTTCGGCCACAATTTACGACTTTCGCATTATTCGACGAATCTCAAACGTTCTAATGTAATGACCCCGTAAAAATAAAATATTTTCCAGCCGCGAATGTATAAAGTATTTACGTAGTCTTGCCAGCGATGTTACAGGTATGTCTGAAAGCGAAAATATTAACATAATATTTTTTTCGTATACACATACCAAACTTCGTTTAAATCACATCATCATCACTCTTGGCTCTACAACCCCTGGTGTGCTAGCACGGTCGCTCGATATGAAGTTACCGACCAATTGTCGGTAACTTCTCATCGTTCCCTAGGACAACTGCAGATCTCAAACGTACAAACGACAGTTGATATCGAATATATTAAGGACACTTAGTCATTGTGAACTGTCACCTATTCGTTTGCGATCTGCAGTTGTCGTAGGGAACGATGAGAAGTTACCGATAGTTATCCTACCGATCGTTATAGAGCAAGCGTGCTAGGGCCTCTGGTGGGTCTTGGCCTCCTCAAGAGTCTTCCTCCACTCATCTCGGTTTTGTGCCAGCTCTCTCCAATTCAGAAGCTCCAATGTAGATATGTCTTTGAGGACGTTGTCGCTCCATCTTATTTTATTTTTATTTATTTATTTATTTATAGATAGATACAAAAGAAAGTACATGTTACATGTTAGGAAGCTTTGCCTGTCCAACTAGGAAAATTTCCCGTTTCAGGACAGACAAATTGACAGGTTTAGTTCATATTATTCCTTAAGTACATAATTGTATAACAAAAAAAAAAAAAAAAAACAAGAAATTTCTTTTTCTCTGAAACTGAGTTGTGTTATGAAGAAATTTACAAAAAATATACATACACACATTAATATACATACATCTTAATCATGACCTTTCCAGGCTCCTTCGCCACATCGGTCTTAAGTTCAGCAGGGACTTCGGTGCTTGATGTTCGGTCATTCTCTCCAACATGACATAACATGACAACAGTTTTATACATTTTTTGACGTTTGGCTCTTTAAACAGAGTATAGAGCTGATGGTTGTAACGTCTGCGCCAAAATCCAATTAACACTAACATTACCAGAGCCAGTGTTGGGAGAACGTTGTTTTTTTTTTAAGCAAGTGTAGGGGCATTTGACTTTATTGTCAATATGCTGAAAACGTATGTACGCAGTATTTTAACGAGGGCACTTTAAATGCGAGGAAATGAACGTTCATTTCTTGTTTATGTGTTCATTCCCGGACGAATGTTTTGGCATATTTTAAATTGCATTTGTGTCAATATTGACAGCTTGGTTAACCGAATGCTTATCAGATAATAAATAATTTTGTTGGGAACTCTACCCGTAAATTTTACCAGTGATGTCATTATTAATTATGTTATGCGGTTTAAATTTTATTCATATCCATTTAAAAGCTGCTGTATTTTTTATGCGATATCTAATTAGAGATACCATAACTCATTATTTTGTGAATCCAGTGGATGTATATCATTACCTGATTTGTGGAGGATTTAGAAAGGATTTAAAAGTAGGTATTATAAGACGTTAGAATAGATTTATTTTTATTTAAATGCACAACGGAAATGCGGCGTATCCTTTTTAGCGTTTTTTTTTACAAGTTCCGCATAGGTGGCCCTAAGGAAAATCAATTGGGGCAAATGCCATCTTAGTGGAAGCTGTGTGGAGAGTATTTTTTTTAAGAAAGGAAGGAGAGGAAGTTCTGGGTAGGAAAATGCATGAGGGGTAGGTTAGAATCTGCGTGTCAGTGTGTCCAGGACTGACAGACGTATAAACCCATCCCTCTAACTGTTTTCAATTCCAAAACAAAGTCTCTTCTTTGTAAAATATGGCAATAACCTTCAAAAGTTAAAAAGAGAGTTTTTATTATTAAAAAAAAATCGTTTAGACTTTTATAAAAAGTCAATAGGTGTTCCATATAAATAAAATCGGATATATTTATCCGAGACACTATCTAGGTAACAAATAAGTTCTTTGAACACTTGTTTCCAATAATAAAGGTAGCTGCCGATAATATGGAAAAAAATAGTCTGAAAAATATGTAATAAATCGGATAATTTCGGAATGCCACGGTTTAAGACCTTTTTTTATGCGAGAGTCACAATAGTCCCAATTGCTCCCGTCTGGAGCCAGTGAGACTATGGCATCCCCATGTGGGGTATGTTGTGAGGCAGAAAGTAAGTTGGAAGGGGAAGGAGATTTGGAGGAGGAAGGTGGGGAAGTACCTGGCTATTCAAATCTAGTCACTAAACACGGCTAAAGCCATTACTCAGCAACTTTTCAATTCTGAAAGTGGTTTTACACCAGGGCGATACTTAGAGTATCTTCCACTCTGGAACGTGCCGCAAATATACTTTAAATAATTTTTTATTAATTAATTATGAAATAACACAATCAATTAAATAAAATAAAAAATTTCGCACGCCGGGTTCGAACCCGCGACCTTTGGAATGGGAGTCCAAAGCCTTGCCCCTGGACTACGCCGGCCGTCAATACCTGCGTCTATGAAACATTATCACAATATTATTATTAGTTGTACCTTATGCTACAGAGAATGCATGTTAGCCTCCAAGTTAATTAGCTTTGTAGATCTAACTAGCTAAGCCTAGAATGATAATCAAATTAGAACCTTCTGATAAGCTGTAAATTTTGCACGTTTCGTGACTGGTGACGTGCCTATGAGAACTTCTCATACGAATTTATTCTGACTAGTGCTGTATTCTATGTTTTACAGTATCGCGTAATTAACACATGTTTGAAAATTTACAAAGTCCCTTTTTTACTCTGCATGTATGCTTTTGTCCACCATAAGTATACAGGGTATCACGTCAACTATTAAACAAGTAAAAAATTATCTTCTAATCATCTTGCGATTGTCAAACGAAATTGTTTTACAAAGAAAAAGACAGTCGCATTTAGGAATTGAACCCAGCAGTACCTTGGCCTTGTCGGGGCTCTGCTGAAGCCACTGAGTTAATTCGACCCGATGCCCTTCTATCATATTTAACTGTCTTCGACTGAGAACTACAAACATTATCTTCATTATTTATATTTTTATTGGCTGCTAGCTTTATGTATGATTGCAAGATTCTCCCTGAACTACGTACAATCTAGAGTCTTGGAAAATATACCAATTTTTATGTTAATGTATGCGATCATCTTTTCTGCAAGACTTTTCTAAGTAGTATTTTATTTTAAAACAATCCCTCCTAAATATAATTTATTTTCTACCTTGATTGCTGTGATTTATATACTAATAATTCCTTAAATTTCTCTTTTCCAATAATTCATTAACTTCTTCATCTTATTCTTGTAATCCTATCTAACTACATATAACTTTTTATTGTAGAAGAATTGTGTGCATAGTATTAATTAATGAAAATTATCAACCAATACTAATAAATGTATATCCCCAAACTGTAAAATTCACCCGCTATTACACAGGGTCATCCCTAGCATGGAGGGTGAAATAACACAATAAACTATGTACTTTCGATAAATCATCTATTTAAATATATAAATATTTTTCACTTGAAAACAGTTATAATTAGTACGGACGCTGATTTTGTTCCAACATGTTCACTTTTCAAAATGTTTTTTTTTTCTATTTTCGCTACATCAAATAATGACGCGACAAAAGATAATTTCCGAAACAATTTGATTTCCTTTCAAAACACGTGTTTTGTGTTCTCCGCCTTTGTGTCTTTGTGCCCGGTCCTTTTGAGAAATAAAATAAAATAAAATCCCCCGACCACCCCTCACGCTTCTTTGATTTCCTTTTCATCGTCCCTCTCCCAACCCCTGCTCTAACCCCCATCTCTCCACCGCCCACTGTCTTGTGCTATTACCGCTCTTTCTTCTAAGATAACAAGATCTCTGACATCGCCTCTTTCGTGTATTTTCTAACTCTGTCAATTTTTATTACGTCTCTCGGGGACACCATTCAGGCCCCAGACCTCCAGAGATTACATCTTTAACTTTAATTCGCAACACACAATCAAACGAGCACATTAATTTTTATTTTTCCAAAACTGCGTGACTAAACGAGGTGGAAATTGACCATATGCTAGTCAACCTCCGATATGAGTAGGTTTGTCGCCCTCTACGTAGAGAAGATATGTTTTTAAGGACACATTTTTATCTTATGTTTTATTAATAATCCCGAGTTTTTGTCTCATTTTGAGACAAGGCTTTAATACATTTCATGGTTGATTCTGCAATAGGTCGTGTCAAAAAATGTGTTTTGTTTTTTTTTTAATGCAAAAGATTCAAAATTTCTGATTTTTACATCGTATCAAATTGTTATATGTAACATTTAAGGACATAACGTTATAAGGATAGTGTGAATGTAGGTGCCTACAGATTAAATGGCATTTTTTTTATTTCTCATGTTAGTTTCACAATGGATAATCGAATTCGTCACTTGTCAATTGTAAACATATGACGACCGTCCGTGGTCGAGTGGTAAAACACTTGACTCCCAATCGGAAGGTTGCGGGTTCGAACCCGGTGTGCGCAAATAAATTTTATTTGATTAATTTGTGTTATTTCTCAATTAATTAATAAAAATAATATATACTATATTTGCGGCACGTTCCAGAGTGGAAGATACTCTCACAATCGCCCTGGTGTAAGACCACCATTCAGAATTGAAACGTTGCTTAATAATGGCTCTAGCCGTGTTTAGTGACTAGATCTGAATAGCCAGGTACTTTCCCACCTTCATCTTCACCATCTCCTTCCCTTCCCCACTTACCTTCAGCCTCACAACATACTCCAATTGGGGATGCCGTAGTCTCACTGGCTCCAGAAGGGAGCAGTTGGGACTCTTGTGAAGTTTCTCTAAGAAAAAAAAAAATGCAACATATTGCAGTATCAGCAACGTTGTAACATTTTATAAAAATCCACTTTATAGCCAGAAAATCACGATATTTTTTAAGATGACATAGGCCCTGAGAAAAATAATTTCGCTCAGGGCCAATGCCATCTTTGGGGATGCTGTGTGGAGGGTATTTTTAAGGAAAGGAAGTTCTGGGAAGGAAAAATGTATGAGGGTTGAGTAGAAATCTGGGGTTCACTGTATCTAGATCATCCGCCGCCAAGACTTAGATAAACCTTACCCCATGAACCCGGGCGCCCCTGCAAAGTCACCAAACGTAGCGAACCACTTGGGGTGACCTATGGCAGAGCTGTTGGTTATCCAATAAATGGTTCCCGGGTAAATAAATGGTTGTAACGTAACAGCAATTTTTCTAGGTAAAATAGATATCACGTTTGAAATGTTGTTCTCAAAAACCAACATTTTTTCATCCTTATAAATTATTAAAAATAACTCTGTTTATTTAGCTCGTTTCCTGTCTTGAAAGAGTTACTGAATGAGGGAAAATTCGTCATAGAAAATGTTTGTGAATCGGAGTCTTGGATCAAACAAAGCTGTTAGTTTCTTTACCAATCTTGTCTTTCTCTTTAATTCCTCTTATACTTGACTTTGACGAATCTCTTTTTATCTCGTCATACGTACGTTGCTTTCATTGTGCCCGATTCAATTTCACAACACAATTCGCTGACATAACCTTTCTTTTGTGCTAAATTAAAGAATATGCTAGTGTTTTCGTATTACGTAATATACTATAGAGTAGAGTGAAGTTATTTATTTTTGTCTATACTGGCTTTCACAAACATGTAGTATACATAATAATTTAATGTAACAGTTATCACGAAGAATATGCTAATTAAGTTATATAACTATATTAAATTTAACCATGGCCTCCTGTGTGGAGCTAATGTAAAAAAAAAACACATCATTTGATTTAAGTCGACTTGGCGTCGTACATAACACAATTTAAGTCGTCAAATGCGTTTAAAGAACCGTCAAAGTTAAAAATACCTAAAATAGGCTGTTTAACTGAGATAAATACGTTTAGCAAGCAAATACTTTCAAATTGTTTTGGGTTATCCATCGTTTGTGTAAAATTGCTAAAATCTAACTCTTTAGTTAATTTATATTCATGATGGACATTTATGATTTGTATTCTGACGATGACGAAGAAATTATTGATTTTATAACTAGATCGTTTATAATCGGGAAGCAAACACAAAAAAAAATTTATTTGATACACTCTACACCAAGAAAAATCGATTTTGACCCTCACGATCATTTATTAGGCCATAGGACATATTTATAAAACATTCGTTTTGAAAAAATTTATCTAGTTGCCCTGATAATACAACATGACGATACAACGAAATAATACGTTGTACCAACAATGTACACGTATCTACGAAATTTGTTCTAATAATTCTTCTTCTTCGATGGCGCTACAGCCCATATCGAGCTTTGGCCTCCCGCAACATTCGCTTCCAACTCCTCCTGTCCTCAGCGGCTGACTTCCAGTTTGTTATCTGGAGAAGCTGTGCTGCATCCCCTCTTACTTCATCTTCCCACCTCAGTTAATTAATAATAATAATTTATTCTTACATTTTCTCGACAATAAACATTGAAACCTGTTAATTTGTTCGTAAGAACTTCAGTCCCGTTTTTACGAATAAAATGATCGTATTTTAGAATAAATTCGCAGAACATTTTTCTCCATATATGTTATCTACTTTGTATGAACTCTTACATTTTATGTAACCTGTATTTGTTTTCTTATATTTTATGTTAACTGTATTTTGTCAACTCTTTATTTGTAATTTAAAAGAAGCATGTACCTCATTATATGTAGAAGCCCTATGGGAGTTTAAATAAATAAATAAAATAAAATAAAATGTTGAAAATGATATATTACGGGTTACCAACTGAAATTGAATAGTTTTTCTATCCTACGTATCGTATTCCTATTACTTTGGCTATCCACCCCTAGTGGCGGACAGGGGTGGCTAGGCAAACAAACACGGGGTAGTCTGTAAAGACAGAACCAACCAACGCCAATGATGGGGGGAATCGTAACCTACTCTATTCCAGCACCATTTTATCATAAAATGGATGCTCAAACTTTGGTAAATTTTCTTTTAAGGGGGTTTAAACAGAGAATACCGGAAATTTGTACTTTTTAAATCAAATTCTTGACGTATTGACTCTTTTTTACAAAAAAACATAAATTGATTTCGAAAGATTGTTATTTTTTCTTGTAGTCATTTTTCAAATTTTGAAAAAACATGTTTATTTTTAATATAGTAAGGATATACCGTTTGTCGTTGGCAGATTTGTTAAATTTTCAAACGAAATATTGTATTAAACAACACAAATCACAAATCATATAATCATACAGTAAAATAAGTCAATACACAATCTAGTAAAGACACTTTTCAGAATTTTAATTTTAGTTTTATTAAAATCATTAAAAAATAAATCCGAGTACGTGTTTTGTGACGAAAATACCTCAGTTTGTCTATTTATTTACGGGCTTACAGACTAAAATATTTAAAAAAAATTACACACTTATTTTGGCTTAGACATTATTGAAAAATCATAAATACGTAGATACGTATGAACAAAAAAAAACTTACAAGATGCAAGGCTGATGTAAGCGTAATGAGTAAATTTAAGAAAGGGATCTTCAGATGGTTTGGGCATGTAGAGCGAATGAACAAAGAAAATAGTGTAAGGAGAGTATTATGACGTAAATGTGAATAGTAGAGGAAGTCGGGGACGCCCGAGGAAGACGCGGCAAGATTAAGTTTATCAGATTCTTGAGGCGGGCCATGTCAAAAGTCAGAATAATAGATGAGTATGTATTAGATGATGTATGAATGCGAATGAAGCAAAGAGTGCGTGCCAAGACCGAGTGGTTTGGCAGTTCGTCCTCTCTGCCTACCCTTGCGAGAAACGGCGTGATGGTTAGTTAGTTAGGATTTGTCAAGAATTCAGACTATTCGTGATCTTTCAGGGGTCTGCACTTTGTAACCTAATGATAGATGGAAAAATTGTAAGTTTTGCTGACGATACTGTGCTACTCATTCAATCAGACACTTGGTTAGACGCATACAAAATGGCTGAGAAATCAATTAACTCTGTTAAAAAATGGCTAGATATTAATTCTCTTGCACTAAACACTACCAAAACAAAATACATTACTTTTAGTATGAATATCGTTGGCCAACCTAATCAAGATGCTGAAATAAAAGTACATGAATGTTCTTGTATTCACGATACATTCTGTCAATGTCCTTGCCTAGATCGAACGGACCATATCAAATACCTTGGTCTTACATTTGATCAATATCTTAAGTGGAATACACATTGCCTACTTATCACGAATAAGCTTAGAAAACATGTTTATTTTTTCAAAAACATTAGAAACATACTAGATTCCAAATCTATGAAAATTGTTTATTACTCACTTTGTCAATCAATCATTGAATATGGAATAATCGCATGGCGAGGTGCAACACTATCAGCTATAGATTCATTATCGAAGGCACAAAAATTAATTATGAAAGTTATTCTTAAAGTTCCCATAATAACAAGTACTGTAGATATATTCAACAAATTCCATGTATTAGACATTCGACAAATTTACACGAAAACTATCTTAACTCATCTGTTCAAAAATAAAACACATACATTTTATAAAAATACCCAAAATATTGTAAACACGCGGCACAAAACCAAAGAACTCATACAAATACCTAAAACAAACACAACATTTGGTCAAAGAAAATTCAAATATATTGCGTCTAAAATATACAATAACCTACCTGACAAAACAAGACAATCGAATAATATTAAAAAATACAAAATCCTGATCAAACAATGGATCATCGAAAAAGGTCGTGCAATAATTAGTCACCTCACCCAAATATAATCGTATATCTCATTATTGATACCACTACCTACCAATCTGAAAATTTTGTCAAATATTTTTGCTTTATTGAAAAATGTACTTTATATTATAATTAGAAAATATTTGTAAACTAGTCTGTCTCGACACAGGAGTTCCTAGTGAGACAGGCAAGGCCAAAAAAAAATGTAAACCTTATGATATAGATTCAATAAATAAACAATAAACAATATACCTAATTATTATTATATTATTAAGCTAAAATAATTTTTAATTATTATATTGGTTGTTTTATTAAATTTGCCCCATTTTTATTATTACGATGTTTTTTCCAAAAGTTTTTCCATCTCTTCTCTCGCAATCTAGTCTCGACCCTTCAAGTTTCTTTAACCTGTCAGACTAGCTTCACTCCGCCACTACAACAGTATAACCGCCACTGAAGCGATAAATCCATAGAAGTATCCTGTGGGCGCGTCCGTGTACCCGAACCCAATAATTTATCGTACACTAGCTGACTCGGCATGCGTTGCAATGCAACTTAATTAAAGAAACTGTTTCCCCTGCGTATCCTGTCCCATTCGTCCCCGTTCCCCTTCCAACTCTTCTTCCCCTCCCGCGTCTCCTTCCACTTTCGCGTTCCACTTTCACCTTCCCCCTCCCCTCTCCCACTATCCCCCTTCTCGCGACTCTCCTCACGCATTCCCCTTCCACATTTTCCGCCTTCCCCCTGCCTCACCCTACCGCGAACCCCCTCCTTAATTACCATCCGCCCCTCCCGGATTCCTCTCCCCCTCCTGCCCCTTTTCCCTGCCGCTAAACTCCATAAAAAACACCCATTTTTTCAAACAACTCACGTTTGACCTATTTAAAATTTTTTATGCAAATTTCATACCATTTTTATATATATAAAGATAGATTTGATGAAATTGCTCAAAAAATATTTAATTTCGTTTTTTATTTCTGGAAACAGATACTCATTTTCATCGGCCTGTCCGTGGCTTCGGGCCGAATTTATTTTAAGTCTACACAGAAATTCATTAATTTATCCAAATTTATCAATACAAAAGATATTTTTTTTGTATTCATAATATAAACCGATTTGTGGTCAAGATTATTCTAAAATATTGATTATGTTACGCTTTGCCTTAATATCGCGTCGTTAAGATTACTAGACTTTCTTTTAGAGTATTGTGTTGTATTAATGTGATTAGTGATTAGACTAAAAAAAATCAATTGGGTCTGGCTTGCCATTGAAGTAAAATCATGTATTGGTTTCATAGTGCTTTCACTCAAACGAAGTATTGAATTCCGTAAGTCTAAACTTAAACTTGAGGTCGCACAGTTTACACCCGCGCTGTACAACAGGGTTCCCTACAGAGCATCGGACCATACCGGTCTCTTGTGCAGTACTCACTTTTTTTTAATGAGTCGGATTCCTACCCAATCTTTGCCGATTAAATTCTTTTCCAACTAAGTCTAGATTGTTTGTTTTTTAGAAGAAGTTACCTTTAGAAGTTTTCGCATTACCACGATGAAAGATGGCGTACAAAGTCGGTATAGTAGTTTTCTTTTCCATAAGCGCAGTTTGCACTTCTGGGGATTATCAGTTCGGTGTTTTAACAGCCTTATATTTCCGCAACGTCTTATCGCCCTCGTCTGCCATGTGTTTGCTTGCCAATCGTATTCGGTACCTAAATGTCAAAATTATTACGGAAACGAAAATAATAAGAAAAGCGAGTGTATTATTGTAGGTACGTACTTATATTGTAGGATGTTTGTTTTTGCAACACTGCAAATAGTTGATTGGTGGGGCCTTTATACGAAAATATTTGATGCGATAAATTGAAGGGGAGTTTATGTGTTATCCGGAAGCAATTTGAGAAGCTTAGGTTATGTTTGGTGATACTTACATGTTTTCTGAAACCATTTTAGAAAGCTTAGGTTATGTTTGTAGATACTTACATATTTTCTGGAACCATTTTAGAAAGCTGAGGTTATGTTTGGTGATGTAAACGCAAAAGATGTTTTTATCATCCAAAAGAGATGCATAAGAAAAATTACAAACTCTGCTCGTCTAGATTCATAATCTAATTTAAAAATCTGAAAATTCTGACAGTCACACACACATATATAAATATATATATATATAATGGAGTTATGCATATTAGTGCGATCATCCACAAACAAGTTCCCACAAAAAAACTCGACACATAAATGCGCTACAAGGTTCACAGAAAACTTATTAATACCAAAAACAAACAAAACAATATTCCAAAAAGGACCATACTACGTGGCCATTAAAGTATTACCTTCCACAAAACATTAAACAAATAAAAGATACACAAATTCAAATCGTCACTAAACACTTTCCTTGTTAACAAATGCCATTACACCTTAAGTGAATACCTCACCTAAAAACACCTATTTTTGTATTTTTATTGGTATATTTGAATTTTTTATCGGTATAAACATTGTAATAAAACATGTATGCGGTTAGCTGGAAGAAATGGGGTCTACCGATAAGCTACACCCTTTGTATTTTTTATTTGTACAATAAATATTTTTTGATTTGATTTGACTTGATACTGACATATGTTCTGGAACCATTTTGGAAAGCTTGGGTTATGTTTTGTGATAGGTACGTACATATTTTCTGGAAGCATTTTAGAAAGTTTGGGTTAAGTTTTGTGATTCTTACATATAATCTGAAACCACTTTAGAAAGCTTAGGTTAGGTTTGGTGAGACTTACATATTTTGTGGAACCATTTTAGAAAGCTTACGTTATATTGGACAGTAATATGCAAAAGTTTTGGTAAGTTGTTCCCTACATGCTTACCGGGATTCGTTTTGAAAATCATACTTAACCTAAACTTTAATCTTTAGAACTGTGACTATATCTTCTTGAGTTTTTTTTAACGCGTATTAAAGTTAGAACCACTAGAAGGAAATCCACAATTATTTCTGTTTTCTACTACTCTAGTAAAATCTCCACTTAGTAAAAACTAAACCTTCATTTACGCATACTGGGAATATTTAATTGGAGTGTTAATTCTATGCGCAACCCAATGGCATTTTCATTAATGTAATTATTGTTAAAACTCTGTAAATTTTTCAAACAATAAATAAATTACCAAAATTAAGGTTTTCTTCACTCCATTGAAAATATTCAACTGATATCAAAACCTTAAATACCTGCATCTAAGTACAATCACGTAACATTATGCTATCTATGAAAGCAGTCACTTGTCTAAGATAATTATATATGTTGTTTCCTTCATCTAATTTGTTTATCGAATAATGGTAAACCATTTGAGCGTGCTTCTCTTTATCTTATTTGTCGCATCTTTCCTTTAGTATGGCGTTCCGTCTACCTACGATAGCTATTTTCCCGAATGCCCCAAATTCAATGTATTGTCTAGTTTATTCAATGTGAATATAGCGTAGACATATCTGGTAGAATTGTTCATCGAATATGAATAAAGAAATGTACCATGAATCACAAGCTTAGTATACTAGTATTATAAATGTTACTGAAATGAAATATTTAGGAGTTATATTAGATTCGAAAGTAACCAACATGCTGAATACACCCAAAAGAAAATTGGGAAAAAGATATCTTTTTTGGGAAGAATTCGACAGAAAATTTCCAGAAAAACTGCAATCACTATCTAACTCAATTATTGCTCCACATTTTAACTACTGCTCAACTATTCTCTTCCTGTGTAACGAACGAGAACAAAATAAATTTCAAATTATCCAAAATAGGTCAATGAGAATAATACTTACGCCGAATAAAACGCAGAAATAGATATTCAAAAATAAATAAAATGATAAAATAACCAAATTGGCTAACAGTGAAACAGATAATAAATAACCTTGAACACTATGATATTTTTTTTTTCAAACTTCGCAATTGAAAAAAAATATATCATGGCGTCATTTTGAATTAAATTAAAACAAATAACTTTGTATTAAACCACTATTATATAATCACAATTACCTACATGTTTCGAAACCGATGGTTTCTTTGTCAGGGTAGTAATGACATTAAATAACACAAGAAACAAACAAGTATAAACTATAAAGAACAGACTAAAAAGAACTATGAACAAAAATATTATAGAGAGAGGTAATTAATTAATTAAAAAATATCGTAAAAAACAATTATTTAAAATTAAATATAAAAATAATTTTAGAATATGAAAAATTACATTATATAAATTATATGATATATTATTATATGGCATGATATTTATTCATAAAATAGTTAACCAATTATTACCAAAATATTTTTCAAATAAAATTATATATAACAAGGACATTCATAGACATAATACAAGGACGTGCAATGAAATCTGGCTATAAAAAAATGATAAAGCGAATACACAGAATAGTCTACTGTACAAAGGGATGAAGTGTTATAACACGCTACCAGAAACTATAAAGTCTGCACCAATTGGAAAGTTCAAGATGTATTGTAGGAGCTACATGAAACTGGAGAAAATTTAAAATAGAATACAATGTGTAAATAATTAGCAATTTGTAAACTTAAATGTACAAATTACTAAAATAAAAATTTATAAATAAAAAAATAAAATAATATAATTCTTATTTACCCTTCAAAACGTTTTATTGGGTAATTTTACTTTATATATTGTTACTACTTTTGCTCCTGTATTTTCTTGTAAATTTTCGTTTTAGTGGGAGTGATTCGTTTTTCTTGACATTGTTGTTACTAAGGTATTCCCAGGCAGAGCTCGCATCCATCATTTGGCGTTCTAAAGGAACGTACGTCGTAACTTGCTTCTTATAATATTAGTGGGTGACAGTGTCAATTTTTCTATAATTGATGAGTTTTTTACATTTATAACGTAGTATCAATAAGCACTTAAATTAATGATACAAATTGTATATATTATTATTAAATATGTGGAATCGAAATACAGCACGTCTCAGTTCAAGAATTCCTAACATAACACTGGGTTCAAAGTTTCATTTCTTTTTTTAAATAACTGCCTTTATCCGTAAAGTTATTCTCGTCGTAATAATTTGAACGTATTGTTAAAAGGTTTCACCTATTTTCATTGTTACCGCTTTTAACCCCCAAGGTATTATGTGCTTCTGGTACAATTTCTTAAAATACACTTCTGTGAACTCTGCAGTTATTGGCTTCCTGAATACAAAATTTAGCCCAATCTATCTTTACGTATCGATTCCTTCCCTGGAGGGTGGCAACTAGCAATCCTGAGAGCTCCGTTATAACTTCTCTTTCTATTGCATGCTTCGTTTATGAGAAAGAAGGAGACGTTGCAGCGGAGCTATCAGCCAGTCGCCTTTATGTAGGTTTTCTTCTGGCCTACCCACATTTCTATTTACGTTAATTATAAACACGAGGTCGGGAAATTGATGGGTTTAATTAAAATCGAGGGAGCGATGAAATTACTTGGTTAATCCCAGAAGACGCTTTCTTACGAGTTCTCCTGTTATAGTTTTATTTTTATTTATTAGTCATTGGAAAATCAAAAGTTGAATTATATTTTTTACATTATACCATAAATTCCAACAAATAGATTTCCTCCTTGTGTTGAAAAAATGAACAGAGTTATTTAAAACAAAAACTATATTTTATAATATAAGATGACTTTTTCTTTATCATCAGCAACCGCATCTGAATCATCTTCTTTTTTGTCAGACGTCTCTTCTTTCTTCACGTCATCGGCCAATTCCTTATTTTCCTCCTTAGGTTCTTCCCTTTCAACTTTTTCTTCTTCCATTTTTTCATCTTTAGCGTCTTTCTTGTCAGTTTTGATCTCTTCTTTTTTCACAATATGCCTTCATTCTTTCAATTCCTCTATGGTTTCTTCATTTTTATGTTTAGAGTCCTTTACTTTATCTGTTTCTATTTCTTCATTTTTAGCATCCTCTGTCAGTCTGGGTTTCATCACAAAAAAATAACTTGCAAAATCGCACTAATCCGGCATTCAACAAATCCTTGATAGTGTCTGATTGATAGAATGAATGAAACACTATTATTTAAGATAATAAAAACATCATTATTATCTTCGTTATTAGCTTCTTAGTTCTCATTTTTGTCATCCTGGATCTCGACACCAGCACCCTTTGGGATTCCGTCTTAGAGAGCGCCACTCTCCTCGCGGGCAAGGCCAAGTAGGGAATTCCCATCAACGTCCGTTAAACGGACAGGGCACGAGAAGAAGAAGACTCAATATAACCTTTTAGAAAATTTAATATGGCCCGTAAACAACAGGCCACCTGTATAAATATCGTGTTTGTTCCACAACCCTCTTCCAACAATTTCACTTTTCCATTCCGACCCCAACCCCCTCCCCTAAAATATACAGTAGATTATCGATTAACGGCGATTGTGAGGTATGAGTATGTAGTGAAAATAATCCGCAAATTTATTTTTAGTGGTCCGTGATGTAAACGATTTAAAGCTTTTTATCAATAGTAAGCACAACTCTTTCAAAATTTTGCCAGAAATAATACGATAACGCCAACAAATCGAATCTTAGTCGTCTAACTACCGAATCTTAACTGACTAACTAATCATCACGCCGATTCTCTGCAGGGATAATCAGACAACTCAGTCTTGACTTTCATTCCTTGCCTCATTCACATTCGTACATCGTCTTTTACATACCCTTAAAATTGCCCGACTCGAGTATCTGATTCACTTGATCTTGCCGATTCTTCTTCCATCAAACCATCTAAGCGTCCCTTTCTTAATCTTAATCATTACTCTTACATTAGCCTTGCATTCTTTGTGGATTTCCACGTTTCTCACACGGTCATACAATACGGTTTCACCACACAAACGCCTCAGGGTTCTCATTTCTACTGCATTCAGAATACTTTCATCCTTCCTCTGCCAGTTCCATGCCTCACTGCCATACATCAGGGTCAATCCTCCATTATTACTAACATGCAATTACACTTCTCTCAATGTCTCTATCAGCCTTCCCATCTCTCATAAACATAATTCCCAGATACACAAACTCATCCACCTGCTCCAAGTATTGATCATTCACAATATATCACAATGTTCTAGAGGACCACATGTTAATAATTCAGGAGAGGGAAAAGATAGTTTTTATTTTATTTTATCTTCTGCTTTTGTAGACCTATAATTATGATTTTTTTTTATAAAATAACATTGATATCTTTCAGAATACTTAAATTTCTCAAATAACAGCATTATTTAATTTACTTTAAATTTTTCAGAAAAAAAATGCTCCTAAAATTATCGTCGTAAAGGACGCAGATTGAAAGAGAAAAACACTCAGTAAAATGGATTAATTTTTGGATTTTTTGTCCTTTACATCATTTCAAAGTCCTGTTATCGAAAAATAATGATTAAAATTTTTTTTTTGTGAAAAAAACTTTTTGTTTCATGAGACATCCCGGTTAAATTGCTCGCCGCTTACGGTTGAGCCGATCCCGATAAATTGAGATTATACTGTACTTTTACCTGAGGAGTTAATTACCTTCCAATTAAAGTAATTGGTTTCCATTTCGGCTTCGTTCTCATAAACTCCCTCCAAAAAGTCAATACCGGGTAATGATTTAATTATATTTTTGATCGTATGTAGGGGTGTTTCTTGAATAATATCTATAAACATACTTAATAATATCTATATGCATACTTCACCCGCCATAACACAGGGACATCCCTAGCATGGCGGGCGAAATAACACAATATGTACACTATGTATAAAATTCTTTAATAAATAAATAAATAAATAAACCCTGCGTAATTTTCAAATATTGATCGTCCAGTTGATTAGTCAGACATCTCCGAAAAACCGAAATTTCCGTTGAGTATGCAGTTATATGTATGTAAAACTGTACCCTCTATCTGGTACAATAAACAGATTACTCATAAATACCACCAGTTCAATTGTGATACACAAACATTTGTGGGGAATTAAATAAAAAAAATTTTTTTTTGGGTTACCCCTAAGTAATTTCAAAATGTCGGATGTGGTACCTGCACAACACGATAATTATTTATCTAACTTTAATTGTTATTAATCTCAAATTTTAGTACGATACTGCCACCATGGGTCGAACCTAGGTGCCCTTCTTGATAATATCAAGGAAGATACTGTGTTTTTACTTATAACGACAGAATAAAACTAACTTAATCTAAAACATACGAACACCTCAGTACAGTTTTTGTTGTTTGTTTTTGGGGTGTTACGCCGTGTTGTGCTACCTCCTTCTTTAGACTTTCGTTTCGGACAGCGTTGCAGTGTCCATCAACAGGGCAGATCCGGCAGATCCGACGATGTCGGCTTAAGAAGGAGGTAGCGCAACACATGCTTTTGGCCGTGAAAATCTAAAAAGGTACCTCAGTACAGGTTCTCTTAGTGAGGTGTTCGTAAATCACTAACCTATATGTTTTAAAACACCCCCCCCCCCCCCGCCCCCTGTTTTCCCCTGAATGAAGTGGGTGGTTGAGGTGGCGGAAGAATTCTTCGAGGAGGGCATAAAGAAGCTTATGCCACGGCTGACCACATGCATTGAACGGTATGGTGATTATGAGGAAAAATAGTCAACAAGTATATCAGCGATTTCCTGTATTTTTTTTTTCAAATACATTTTTTCTAAAAAATAATAAAAATCTAGTACACTTACTTTCTGAACATACCTCGTAATTTAGAGCTGGGTCAATCGATCATTTTACACGACCTGAGTCACTCAGGTCACACTGGCGTCGTGAGCGGGTCGCGAACACCCGCTCTTTTCGTGATCCAAACTTCCCGATTACTATCTACATGCGCTCTGTATGTCACCCGTGATTCGTGATCCAAAGATCCAAACCGGCCGAAACACCCAAAACCCGTGAGATGTATTGAATTTGTAAAAAAGGCCCGCGCATTGCATCGCAGTTTTTAGATCGCATTGTGCATTGCGTTTTACCTTTTGTTGGTCTACAGTAAAGCTAATTATTCGCCCAGCCATCCTGAATCCTGACCAGTAGATTTTTTTCAATCACAAAAATAACCAAGTTTCGATTATTTTAGAGGGTACATCTATCTTGGACTTTATTTTTTAAAATGTAATCAGCTATCTGAAAACAGAAAAAATATATATACCTATATACACCTTACCGATAACTTAATACCAGCGTATTAACAAGTGTAAGGTTGAAGATTTTGAAGTTGCTTAATATCTTGTCTGGTAAAGTTTCTGACGTCACTCACCATAAGTGTATTCAAGTTCACAAACACATACAAGTTTGTTTTGTCTTTTGTTCTAAGGTGCACGCCTTCAAGAAGTGACTGTCACAGACACTAATATAGTTACGATACGACACTACGGGAAGGGATACCAGGGTTGTATCCCGTTTCGAGGAAAAAATGAAATAAAATAAATTAATTTTGATTTTTTTGGTTGTCATTGTAAAATGTGAAATAATATTTACCACAATTACGTTGGATTTTGGTAATGGAGATTTTGATCAGATCACTTAAGATTTAAGCTAATAAAATCGTACAGTTGATAAAAATAGTAATAAGAAGACAATAAATAAGTTCATCAATGTGAATGAAGCAAAGAGTGTGTAAAGACCGAGGTGTTTGGCGGTCCGTCCTCTCTGCCTACCCCTGCGGTGAAACGGCGTGATGGTTATTTAGTTTAGTTAGTTAGTTAAATAAGTAAAACGCTAAATTAATCGAAAAGAGAGAACAAATCTTTTTTTAAATAGCTATTTTGGATCCAGGAATTAGGCTAAAATTCACGAATGATTTTTCGATTAAAATGAGGGTTCTTAAAGTAAGTTTTTCCTAGACAGAGGTAGGTATTTTTAACATACTCAGTGTTCAATTTTGCAATTTTAATTTGAAATAATTGACTACTCCCCTGGACAAGCGAACCCTCCCGCATACATTTATACATCACATGACACATACCACATAGCCGAATAGCTATAGCATTAGAGTAACAATATACTAGAGACAGCACTAAAATTAGTACAAATCGTCGACAGACTCGTAAAATCAATCTCTCCCTTCACGCTCGGTTCCATGAACGTACGAGAAACAGAGACAGATGATTGCTGTCAAGAACAGAGGCGGTGTAAACGGTTGAAGCCACTTTTTTGACGCGGACGAACTTCATACCAGAGTCATCTGTCAGACGTGTTCGTGGTCGAAAGTGCAAATATATTGATTTATTTACTTTAATTAAGCGAAAATTGCAAAAAAAAAAATATGGCTATATGTGCAGTGTATGGGTGCTTCAACCGAAGTTCGAAAGGATCGAAAAAAATCAGTTTTCACAGGTATTTTTTAAAGAATTCATGTTTTTTACTGTGTTTAATCTTTGATCTCAAATATTTAATATTCTTAACTACAAAACCACAAGTAACTTCCACCATTATTTAAACAATCCTTCCACTATTTGTATGTACATAATAAACTTTTGTTTTGTATGCGTTTTTATACACTTTTAATATGTTTTATTAACAAGAAATCTTGCTTGAATTATAAGAATGCAAATTACCGATTTCAGTCGAAATCTGGATTTATCTCTATCTCTTTCTCTCTCATAATACCAGCGTCAAATTGTTGGCGAACGGATAGAGACGGAATAATCTTTATCTTTGCTTTTGTTTTTCGTTATAAAAAATTCAGGGCTGTGCTTAAACTGGTTTATTATTAAATATTTAACTATTTACAGATTTCCAAAGGATGAAAAAAGGCTTAAATGGATTCAGGCAACAAATAGAGATAATTGGACTCCTAAATACCATAAATCGGGGAGGATTAGTTTATCCATCAGATGATGTCATTTTAATTTGTACAAACAGTGAACGGGTTTTCAGAGAGGCGCTTAGCCGATCTGGCGGTAAGATAATGAACCCTCAATTTTCGTTAGAAAATTTAGTAAGTAGAGTTTTAAAAATATTTGTTAATACGGATTGTTTTGATATATT
The DNA here is from genome assembly GCA_951813805.1 of Limnephilus auricula. Classification (NCBI taxonomy): domain Eukaryota; kingdom Metazoa; phylum Arthropoda; class Insecta; order Trichoptera; family Limnephilidae; genus Limnephilus; species Limnephilus auricula. The sequence continues at coordinate 6,651,132 of OX638417.1, forward strand.
ACTTTCTCACATGTTAGACCAGTCACCACTGGAGAACCACACTGTGCACCTAATAAGGGCAGTTGCTTCTAAATATTTAAATATCAGACTCCACTTCCTGGCCAAATCGGCTGTGGAGCCGACTACTCGAGTGAGACAGTATTTTAATAACTCAGGTACGGGACATACGTCATTCCTATGTCTACCTACGTTAAATTATCGTGAAAACAAGCTTATGTGTCCAAGCGGTTAATAAACTGACATTGTTTCGCAACCAGTAGGTTAATACTATTCAGAATTAATGTCAATTTATTAAAATGAATGAGGTGAGAATGAGTGAAAATTCTTAATGTTTCGATTTCATTTTATAACAGTATGTAAATACTAATAAGTTTGATTGTTAATATTTGTATTTATAATCTAATTATATCTTTAAATAAATTTAAAAAAAACATTAAAACATAAATTGTATTTACTTATTTAAGTCAGACGACAAAATACATAATTTCCCTAATTTGTGACAACCCTGCATCAGTTTGCAGGCCACATCCCCTTTGGTCATCTGAGGTCCGAAACTGCTTACAACATTTCGCATAGTGAGGTCTCTAGTATATTGTTACTCTAAGGCTATAGCCCGGCCGTACGCTACGGCGGGGCTCCTGCTAAAAAAAACAATTTTCAATACCTACTAAATATTATTAAAACCGGTAAGCACCTCTTACTCGTTAGAACTCGTCGTTTTATTTTTTGACGCCTACGTAATTATTTACGTAGAAACTTAACTATTTATGTAATTAATAACGTTTAAAATTAGTTTAATGTTAAAGTTAAATTGCTACAATTTGAGCATAAGCTGAGATAAATAGATATGACGATTCCCGAGATTAAATAATAAACAAAACGATTTACAAAATAATAAAACCCTACGTTTTTTGTTAAATATCTCCTACACTATGGGTTCACGTAAAAAATCCTTAAAATCGTATTTAAAGTAAGTAATTATTTCTATATTGACTGGTAATTTATAAGACTAAAAAATTAAAACCTTCAGATATATTCACACGTAAGCTCTTTTTCCTGCTCTACCGATGGCTAATATATTTTAATTAATTTTACTTTATATTCGATCTTCACATTTTTTTCCGTACACTTCATAGTGCGATATTTTACATAGTTCATAAAAAGGGTTGCAGGAGTCCAGCCTTACCACGAGCCTGACGCGTGCGAAGTTCACACACTGCGAACTTGCAGTCTCTAATGTCTACCTTTCTCACACTCGCATACTGTTCTTCATTCTTAAGTCGCGTGTGTGAGTGTGTCGCGATACCCGGGTGTTGAAAATACCCGGGTGTTGACGAAAATATGATCTGATTGTTCTTTGGTGGATCGTGAGAAGGTCTCAATGAGCAGGTCACTCACGATCGACACAGGACTACCTCGTATATTCCATGACTCTCTCTTCCCACCCCCGCAGTAGAGTTTTCATCAATCACCATTCGTTTCACTTGGACTTGTCGGCTTTTCCGCCCCCGACTTTTTCCATCATCCGCACCCACATTATTCGACGTTTATTTTCCTGTGTTTTCCACTATTCCGCTGCGTCAATTCCACGTTTTATTAATAAACAGCTGTTGAAGCCATTTCCAGAAGTTGAATCTGTTAGGATAATAAAGAAAATTAAAGAATTCGCTTTTTTTATAATTTGCTAATTCTTTACGTTAGCACTACACAGGAGGCCCTGAGGAAAAAATGACATTCAGGTCCTAGAAAGGAAGGAGAGGAAGTTTTGTGAAGGAAAAAGGTATGAGGTGTGGGTAGGAATCTGGGGGTCAACGTGTCAAGGAGTTACGGATGTATGAATCCATCGATGCGGTGCAAGGCATTGGGTCGAGAGAGCCTGACTGGAAAGTTCTAGGTTAGGTTTCCCTCAAAGTGTCTCTCCCGATTCGGCCAACCTTGAAGCTGTTGGACCATCGCATTTGCCTCCAAGACCTAGACAAACCTACCCCCATGTATCCGGACACCTTTGCTAAGTTTACATGAAGTCGGTTGATTCGCATCATTCCTCGATTTTCCTCATTTATTTTTCTCCTCACGTACAAAATCTTCAAAAAGTCAAACATATTCATAATCTAAGGAACTTTATTTTATACAAGCTTCTGCCCGCGACTTCGTCTGCGCAGGATTAGTACTTCAATTGGCCTATTTTCTTTTTCTAGGTCCCATCTATGTTCGATTTAAATTCAAAATTTTTGATTCGATTCAAAGTATTAGGCGAGTACTTCAAATAAATTCACTAATTTTCTCAAAATTTTTTTTTGATTTAAATGAAATTTGGTTGTTTTGCAAAATGTCATTATCATATTTTGACATTTTCTATTAAACAATAACTATTATTTATAATCTATTGAAAATAGCTAGCTTTATAAAGCCTATATGTTATTATGACATATGAGGTATATTAATGTAAAGTTTCATTTAAATCCATTCAGTAGTTTTTGCGTGAAAGAGTAACAAACATACATACATCCATACAAACTTTCGCGTATATAATATTAGTAAAATTTTGTTTGCATTCAGTATTGCCACCTACTAAAGAAGTATTATTTCAGGGGAACACAAATGAATATAATCAATAATGTCCCAATTCGTCCTGAATTACTATTAGGGTCATGCCACAGAACGTATGAAAGTCTAGATGTGAAATTATACCTACACCTGAAGTTGCCACACATTCAAAGCTTCAACTAGTTATTTATCAAAATTTGTTATAATATATTGATTATGAACCTCACTTTGTTTGTTTGTTCAAATAACACCAATTAAAAATTTCTTAAAAGGTGAATTCATCTGGAAAGCCAGGTACTTCCCTGATATCCCCTTTCTCGTCTCGTATCTGTATAATAAAATTAAGTCTGAAGTGATTATTCTGTCAGACAGCGTAATTAAATTAAGTCTATTCATCAAACTTAAATAATTCATGTTTTCTATTGGAATTTTCAGTTTGAAATTTAAGTACTTAAGAAATTTGTGTTGAACCCGTTCTATTTTGTTAGAGTGTACTTTATAAATTTGTGCACCTAAAAAAATAAAAATAAAAGATTGTTTGTTGTTTTATTATTTTTTCATAAACATTTTCATTTTGTTAGATTTTTTATTATTATAATTAAGTTTTTTAGAGTTTGTGGTTTAAAAGATTGTTTGTTGTTTTATTATTTTTTCATAAACATTTTCTTTTTGTTCGATTTTTTATTATTATAATTAAGTTTTTTAGAGTTAAGTTTAAAAATACTGGCATTATTTTTCTTTGTGTTTGCTTATGAGTATATGAAAATATGATTACTGCAGACACATTAGTCTAGGGAAATTTATATTTGTATTTAATTTTGTTTTATATTACCAACATGAATGTTCTATAAATATCCTGTTTGTGTCTCAAATAAATAAATAGAAAGGGGACCAAATAGGTGAATTATATTCCACTTGACTTCTAACTAATGAATTATAAAATATATCTGTGATTGTCCTTGTTGTGTTGTTTTTTGAAAATTATTTTGGTTACAAGTTATTTGTTTACGTAAAACAATTACATCGCGTTCAAAATCAGCATCTGTTTCCTCGTAGGCCTCATATTTGATTCAGCAGCCTCCGCAAGCAAACTCTGCCTCTAGTTGTCACCTCTAGAATATTGTGTTCTGTGTTTCATACATAAAACAACGTAATATTATATTAAAATAATATAACCTATTGATACAGGTGGATAGCAGAATACGCTTATCCCCACATCGATGGGTTCTGTCCGAATAGATTCCCTTTGTGGCTAATTTTATTTATGGCCTTCGGAAAATGATCCCAACTCATACATATAAATTAAATATGGATGTATTTGTGAGGGGCGGTGAGTAAGGTAGATTGCCTATTATAGGACCGTCGCACTGTGGGTCAGTATCAATTTTAGAATAATTAAATTATATCTAGTTTTAAATGATATTCAATGTTTTTACGTACTCTATTTAAAATGGACGAATTGTGTGTAGGCAAGATAATCGCATACCCAATCAACAGCGTGAAACTTGAAATTAATATTGCTTAATAATTTGAGTTTTTAGAAAACCTCTAACATTTCTACAAATATTCTCGAATATTCGTAAAAACGGTTAAAAACGGGACTGAAGTTCTTACGAACAAATTAACAGGGTTTCAATGTTTATTGTCGGGAACATGTAAGAATAAGTATTGAAACACTGTTAATTTGTTCGTAAGAACTTCAGTCTCGTTTTCAACCGTTTTTACGAATAAAATGATCGTATTTTAGAATAACATTTTTCTCCATGCATAATCGCCATTCCATTGTAAGAATATGTACTAAATACACAATTTGGCTGTCCTGAAACGGGAATCCTTCCCATTTGGACAGACAAAGGATCATTTTGTATTGTATTGTTTGTAATATATATCTATATATATAAATAAAATAAATACAGAAATAAAGATAGTGAAATAGTAAACCCAATTTAAAAAGTAAATTGCTTCAATCTAAAAGAATTTGATGCGTCAGCGAATTTTTCTTACTCGAAAATTATTTAAGAAGTCTGAAAGGTTAATTTGTCATATCTATCGCACGTCCCCTAGAAAAGGGTCGCAAGTCAAAAAAGTATTTTTTTTATGAACGAATGATGAAACAAGCGTCGAAAAGAGACACTATCGACATCTAACTTAAATTCAGTTTTCGATAATCACAATCACTTTATTTATATTCAGCGATAAAATTTTATAAAACAGAAATTTTTGACTTGCGATCCTTTTCTACGGAATGTGCGTCGGAATGTGTCGGTGCGATTTTTTTCTATGAAAGTAAGTAGATATAGTATGAACTTCAGAAAAAAGCGACTAAATAAGGTAACTCTACTTACATCACTTACGTCTAATTTTGAGTGAATATGGTGCGATACGAGGGCTGTAAATAAATGTATTGCTTCAAATCGAGTACACTACGCTACTCTTGAGCTATTCTGTTATCCAACGTAGATCTTATAAATTATGTTCTAATTGCATGTATTAATTTGTTCGTTCTATTTGGAGTTTATTGACCATAGTGCGCCATCACCGGTCATTATTAGGTGGATCAGTTTTCCGCTGGACGGATAATCGAGAACGATGTCGTTAGACACAATATTGAATATATATTAGGAATTTGTCAGTACAATATTGTGTTCTCAGCTGCGTACACAAAATGGTTTAAATTTTAATTTTACATAACATTCTCTGTTCCTTGTTATTGTCACATTCTTAATTAATTCATCATTCTTTTACAAATATTCGTATTATTTTTCCATTTTCATAATAGTCAACATTTCCAATTTACCGGAGTAGAATTTCAGATTCAGATTGTCTTAGTATCACCCTGGTGAGAGAGCGGAATTCAGAACGGAAACCTTTCTTAAAATGGCTTTAGTGTTGTTTCATGACCAGATCTTTTTTTTATAATATCTCCGAACAGGAGCCCCTGAGAAAAACCATTTCTTAGGTGGCCTATGTCATCTTTGGGAATGCTGTGTGAAGGGTATTTTTGAAAAAGTGAGGGATTCATAGGGATCTGAGGGTCAGTGTGATGCACGTATGAAACCATTCCTCCTATTGCCATGGATCGAGAGAGTCAGGCTGGAGAGGTCAAAACGTAAAGAAAATAACACGTATCTCCCGATCCGGCTCGTCACGCAGTAGGTGGACAAACGCATCCGCCTCCAAGACCTAGACTAACAAAGACACAAAACAAAGATCTGAATATCCAGTTACTTACTAGTATTCCTCTTTCTCTCTCCCTTGCCTGCTACCTTCAGCCGTACAACATTGTCAAAATTATCTTTATCGTCAAATCCTACTGCCTCCGGACAGTTAAGAGTCTAGCGCCATATTTTCATGAAATAAAATACAAATAACTACTTCCTCCTTCCCACAATCTTCAACCTCACAACATCTCCAGAATTGGTTGTCATAGTCTAACTGACTCCGGTCAGTTGAGATTTTTGTGCGGTATACAGAAAAAACCGCATTTCAGCTGTGTAAAATTGACTACACGCCTGTCGCTAGAAACAAGAGTAATTAAAATACAAAATATTTTAAAGTCTGTTTGATTTATATCTGTACTAAACTTTGTTGTTTATCACTGGAGGGCTGTTAAAGTTATTTTAGTATTCTTTACGTGTTTGTTTGTATCCGTTTCGGTAAACGACTTTATTATTTTCAGATATATATTTATAGTTTAATTATATTTTGCTCCGGTATTTATTCTAAATTTTGCTTCAACGGTCACTTTGATTAATTAGAGTCGTTTTTTTCTCATAATTGCGCTGTGAAGTCGTGTAATTTTGTAATAAATTGACCTTTCACGAATAAATTTTTAACCCAATTAGTGAAATTGTAGACCTAAATAACTATGTTAAATCACGCATTTCACGGATTTTTTTTTTAGATTAGACCCACATAGGACGCCCTTAGGATTAAAAAAAATTCCTCAGAGGCCATGTCGCCTTTTGGGTTGCTGGGTTGAGGGTCTTTTTATGGGTAGGAAGAAGATGAAACAAAAACATTTCCTTTCTTTCGTAGTCGTCCTCACCAGGAGATGCTGTGCTGAGGGGTTCTATGCTTTGTGAGGGGTTCTAAGTTTTGGATGAGATTTCGGCGACTTCTATGGTACAACTTCAAGGTTTGTGAAAAAAAAATCAGAAACTTCTACGACGGTGTTTTTTTTATATACTAGTAAGATCTTTTTCCGATAGTTCTTTAAGCCAAGAGGACAGTACTTTTTTATTTGTTCGCTACTGCGTGGGAGTTTCTTATATAATTTTACTTCTAAGATTTCAGAGCTTCTTTGTCCAAAGGTAGAAATTACACTTAGATATATTTAATATGTCATTTTATGATTTATTTTTTATTTCTATTTAATATTACAGTGTTCACACAAAATTATTAATATTTATACATAATAATATAATTTATGAACTTTTTTATGTTTTTTTAAATGTTTTTGTGAATGTTTGTAGACGTATTTGCAGTTATTATTTGCTTCAATTTGCGTAATATTGAAAGTGTTTTTGTCCATGTGTGGTGTGTGTTATCGGTATGTTCAGTGTTTTATTTGTTTAGGACCTGGTTTTTGTTGAAGTTTTTGGTTGAATTGGAATATGGAGTTTGTGTTGCAGAAGGTGTAGTAGTGCATATTTAGCATAGAGTGTCTTATTGTTATGATTTCTAATGTTTTGTAAATTTCGCTTGAATCTGTGTAGAATGGTACTTTCAGGATGAGTTTAATTATCGTTTTTTGAATTGGATCAATTGTTATCTTCGTAGCACTTCCCCAAGCTAGTATTCCATATGTGGCAATGGATTGAAAAAGTGCAAAATATATGCATCTAAGTATTTTTAGTGGGAAAATGATTTTAATGGACTTCATTAGGTGCATGACTCGTTTTAGTTTATTCGTGATGAAAGTAATGCGGTCAGTCCAGCGTAAGTGTGTATCAAGAATAACCCCTAGGTATTTTGTATGTTGTATGTGTGAGGTGTTTGGCTGTGTGTCTTTTTTAAGGTGATGAACCAGAATATTTTTGGCGTAGATTTTTTGTACATTCAATCAAACTGTTTGACATCAACAATTTCTGTTTTTGACGTACCTATAATCAGTCCACATCTTAAATTTACCGAATGTTTCAATCAAGCTTTCCAATCAATGGTGCGTGAGTAATGTTGGACTAAATTTTGTGCTAATAAGAAATGGAATTTTTTTTCATTTCTTTGAATTAAATCGAGGTGGTTAATAATTGGTATTGTACCAACTCGTTCGGTTAGGACACCAATCATTCTATTTATGTCATTATTTGAAATGGTTTCAGGCAATTGGATGTACGATTTCCCACGTTAGCCCAATTAACTAAATTAATTATACTTTACCTGTGCGTGGTCCGTTACTTCATTGTTTGCTTTACAAAATGGGTTAATTTAAACGTTATTATTATCTTGGCGGGGCTTGTAACACTTCGGGGGTCGCAAGTCACAAGGTATAATAGAGAAGCACGTGGTATCTAAAACATTGAATGCCAGGAGACTATAATTATATAAAACTAGCTGATCCGGCAAACTTCGTACCGCCTGAGAATCAATAAATGTTGTGTTTAATTATTAGCTGAAATAAATTAAGTTTTTATTAAGTTAAAATAAATAGGTACCTACTCTAAGTTCAAAAAATGAAATTGAGCTGTTGACTAAGCACGAAATGTTCGGCACACTACACCATTGACAGTTAGGCGCTCCGCCCACTGAGGCAACTGAAAACCAACTAAAACCGGCTGTTTTCTCTGTCTTGATTGGTCAAAAAGCTTGTTTAACCATAGATGAAGAACAATCAGCTGACAGCTCGCAACTAGCAGGGCAATCAGCCGTGACAGTCGCAAGATGGTCGCAAGTCACCGCTTGCGTTACCATTGACAACGGGGTTTTGTGTAATTGTGAAGTGTGCGGGTCATCACATTGTCATACAAAGACAGTTGGCAGTTGAGAGTTTTCAGTTGCCTGAGTGGGCGGAGGCGCTTAGAATTGATTCAAATTATGTCGACCAACGCACATTATTTGAAAAGCCGTTCCATGCGAAATATATGAAAAAATTAATTTTCTTCATAATTATTTTTCCCGTGATTTTTTCCGATGTTTTAATAGTTATTCTGTTAATCGGGACGGAGACAAATCTAACAAATCAAAGATCATAAAAATCGGTTCAGCCGTTCTTGAGTTATAAATGGTGTAACTAACCCGACTTTGTTTTATATATTAAGATACTATTGGAGTTTTTAAATTAAATTGTAAATAAAAATTGTGTTTTTTTTTATGTAAGTAAAACTTCGAGGTACTTTAAAATTAGAATGAGGGACCATATATAAGGTTTAAACCAGTAACTCCCCAAGGGGTCCACGGGAGACTCGATGGGGTCTACGTTGGCGTGATAAAAAAATGGGGGTCCACAAGTTGTATGTGGTGGTCCACGAAAATTTATCTGGTTTCGATAATAAAGAATAAAAATGTTGTCTTGGCTTTACCTATCAATATAAACCAGTGGTTTCCAATACGAATGCACAAACTATTTGCGATTTTTACGTAAAATATAAAAATACCTAAGTAAATAACTAGAAATGCTCTAGCCCCCTCCCCCCTCCCAGAATTGTTGGTTTTATTGCAAAATTTCTAAGTCAGGAATATTGGCATGATCACGCATTTCTTTCCCCGGGGGTACATGGGCAAATTGTGACTATGAAAAGTGGTCCATAGCCCAAAATAATAATAATAATATTTGGCTAATTTATATAGCGCCGTTTTCGTGAGAAATCACCTCAAGGGCGCTTTACAAATAAACTAAGATTTATAATTATAACTAGGACTTGCATCTAAGACTTATAGCTAGTGACTTACGACTAAGACTTATAACTACTGACATAACTAGTGACTTACATTATTTCATATTTACACCTGTGACTTAAAGTTAGAGATTCACAACTAACATAGGTACTTATATTTAAAATTACGTGTTTTGGTTTTTGCCAGGGTTGTCACTGATAACAGTGATAACATTAAAAACCACATAACAAACAAAACTCCGTAAGTATAGGCACAAACAGGTAACGTAGAAGTATTTTACACATACATATTATATTATACATTCCACAAATTATATACATATTATATATTACATACACTTTTTTGGGAACCGTTTGGGAAGAGTTTGGGAACCACTGGTTTAAACAGTTAATAGTTTCTCGGTGTTTTCTAATCATTTATTGGGTACGAATCATACTTTTGATTTTAATAATATTATGTAGTTATACTTATTACTAAGTTATAGTTAGAATGTCAAAATGTTATGTGTGGTCGGTCTTGCTGAACGAATGTGAGACATGGACTTTTTGAAAGTAAATACCATGAACAGGTTTATTAGAGGCTTTTGAAATGTGGCTTCACCGGAGAATGCTCAAAGTCCCATGGACCGACACGGTCACCAAGACAGAAATTCTCAGGTGGGCTAGAGCAAATAGAGAACTATTCACATTAGTAATACACATACTTCGAGGGGAGGAATATAACTTGCTCCTACTAATATTCGGGTCGCCTAGGGCCTGGTAAGAGACAAATGTCTTGGCTGCGAAATGTACGAGAGTCGACCGGTATTAGAAGTGTGGAGGAGCTATTCCTGGCAGCGCAAGAAAGAAACATATTTACCAGAGTGATGAAGTGATAGGGCACACGAAGAAGAAGAAGACGTAGTTATTAGCCTCCTACTCCAGCGTGGAAGACACTCTCAGTATCTCTGGTATAACAGAATTGAAAACTTGCTTTAAAAGGCTTTTAGCTGTGTTTTGTGACCAGATCTAAATAAATAATAGCCAGTTACTTTCAGACCTTTATCTTCCTGCCTTAAGCCTCACAACATGCCTCAATTGGGGATGCCATAGTATCACTGACTCCAGGCGGTTGAGAGGAGTTTTTTTTATTATTTATTTTTTTATTATTTTATTTATTTATTGGCTCGCCAACAGAATACATCACATATTTTTTACAGTAATTTACATTTATACATGGTTGTAATGATGTTTCTAATTATAGGTGAGCACAACATTCATCTCAATATTATTTATGTAATAATGATTGGTTAGCTACAATAGTGATAAATTTAATTTCAAATATGTATATAAAAATAAGGAGGATCGAAATCAGTTTTTAGGAAGAAAAATGCATACATACTTATAAATATAATATATATATATATGTACACACATACATACATACATACACACACAAATATACTCACATAATCATATATGCATATATGTGCACAACGTACTCATATATATATGTAGACAGGAGTTGGGACACTTGTGCTGTAGTCACGGGAAAAAAGTCTGGCTTCTTTTATATTTTCGCTTAACATTCTAAAAAAAAAACTTAACCATTTTTCCCTTGGTCCTTGAAGTCGAATTTTGTTTTTGTGTTTGTTTTATCGTCCCCCTTTTTCTGACCCTCGACCCCGGCTTGTTTATTTAATTAACGCCTTCAATTATTATTTCTTCGGTCCAAAAACAATTTATATAACTAAAAACCAACGATATACAATTCACTAGGACTAGATGACTAAATGTTCAGTTCCTTAGTACCAAAGCAATATCTAGTTCGCCAAAATACGCCCAAAGTAGGCATATAATATCTTTACCTTAAATGACAAACCACGAAAGTCCACTTTTTGGCGGTTTTGAGTTGCATATGCAGAAAAAAATTCTGTCTTTCATTATTGGATTAAACAATAAAATCCGTAAACAGTATATATATTATTGAAGAAGAAGATAACAATAATAATCGTTTTTTTAACCCTTAAAAAAATTGGCGTATTTTGTCAGAGGCTAAAAATATTCCCCCTTTACAATAAAATCCAAATAAATGGAACATTTGTTAACGTATTCGAAAACTAAAAACTGTTCTCGAAAGGTGATGAAATAGGCTTTCAAATTTCTATATTAAAAATTACTATGTATTTTTTTATAACTCAGGTACGGGACATACGTCATTCCTATGTCTACCTACGTTAAATTATCGTGAAAACAAGCTTATGTGTCCAAGCGGTTAAATAATTTTTTTTTTTTTTGCGAAAACTTTAAAAAGGGTTCAAAATGGCTCACTTTAATTTTTTTTCTAACTAAAATTACTGATAATGAAAAAAAAATAAAACACATACTTATTTCATTAGATAAATGAATTATAAACACCTTACTTACACCTCACTTTTTTTCGTTTAGTGTAAAAAAAAATCTTAAAAATTCTTCTTTTTCAAATTTCTGACTATGATAGTTGGGAGAAACAACGATTTCTGTGAGACCTATGTGAGCTGGGACAAATATGGTCTCCTGTAATTAAACGGGTTAAATATGAAAATAAACAAGCCACAGAAAAATAATAAAATATAATGGGACAAATTGCTGCAATTGGAGCCATTATATATTATTATTTTTCTGTGTCTTGTTTATTTTCATATGTAAAAAAAGGATTATTATTGTTATCTCTTCTTCAATTATATATTACATTGATGGGAATAACCTTCAAAAGTTAAAAAGAGAGTTTTTCTTATAAAATAATTAGTATATATATATATTAACTGAGTTTTCTAATTACAAAACCACTGGAGTTACTTTAGAAGATAAATCAAAATATATTCATAAATTGACATATTTGTCTTAACTATGACCAAAAACTAATAATGTTATGAAATATGCCGTTCACAGATCTTAATTATTGCAGTAAGTAAAAAAGTTATAGACTTTCAAACATTTAGTTTACAAAACACAAAAATCGCTTTCCTGAACAAAATTCCAAATTGGACTCCCGTGGTTTATTCTTTTTTTTATTTTTTTTTTATTATTTATCAACCAAAAAATACATGTTATGTACATTCTTTTAGGTATATGCCACCTCACTAGGCTGAGCCTGTTCCGAGGTGGCAGTGATTTAATATTTTTTATATCATTTTCAAAAGAAAGAATAAAATAAATTATTAATTAATAAATAGAATTTTGAAAAATAAACATAAAATGAAAATTAATAAGAGAAATAGAAAAGAAAAGAAAAAATGGAGAAGAGATGATATAAAGAACTTAAATTATTTGAAAAAAAAAGAGAGATAAAATTTAATACAGGTAGCTATTATATTGAAGAAGTTATCATATGTCCGCAGTATATAATGCCCTTGTTTACAATCCATGTATGTATTTTGTGTTTTAGATTTACGCTTTTTATCAGGTGAATGTCTTTTTCAATTAAATTTGAAAGTTTTGGAGCCAAATTACGGTAATGTCTTTGTCCATAGGTGGTATTTATCTTCGGAGTCATGTGTTGATGTCTATGTCTTGTACAGTAGTTGTGTTGTACAGTATGTTGGTTTAGCTTGTCTTTTTGGTAATGTATAGATATAATTTTGATGTACAGTTGCTGTATGTTCAGTACTGCGAAGTCCTTAAATAACTGTATTGTAGAGAATCTATAAGGTTTTTTTGTGATAACTTTAATTAAGGCTTTTTGCGCTTTGACGAGAGGGTCCATGATAGTCTTAGCAGCACCACCCCAACCAATCATACCGTGGGTGATAACCGATTGGCCTAACGCGTAGTATATAGTTTTTAAAGTCTTCATTGGCATTATGTTTCGAATGTTTTTAAAAAGATATATAAATTCTATAATGTACAGTTATGATGTGTCTTATCCACATCCGTGTTCTTATTTTTTTTTTTTTACATTAGATCCACACAGAAAAAATAATTTCCCTCAGGGCCTATGTCATCTTTGGGGATTCTGTGTGGAGGGTATTTTTAAGGAAAGGGAGGAGAGAAAGTTCTGGGAAGAAAATAGGTATGAGGGTTGGGTAGGAATCTGGGGTTCAGTGTGTCTAGATCATCCGCCGCCAAGACCTAGATAAACCTTACGCCATGAGCCCGGGCACCACTGCTAAGTCACCAAACGTAGCGAACCACTTGGGGTGACCTATGGCAGAGGTGTTGGTTATCAAATAAACGGTTCCCGGGGCGGCGGTACCCATTCCCGCCTCCCAAATTTCCATGTGTTGCCACGTTTTCTGAAATATCATTTTAATCATGAGCTGCAGAGCTTTTGGCAATTGTGAAGGCCATTCTCGTGAATCGCATGTCATTTTATTTGCTTTGTTTCCGCTCAGTATCATCATGAGCTGCAGAGCTTTTGGCCATTCTGAAGGCCATTCTCGGGAATCGCATGTCATTTTATTTGCCTTGTTTCCACTCAGTACTCGGCAGTCTCGGCATCCTTTGGCGGCTTTATTTCTGGGCGCTTTACCCGTTGTTTATTCTTTAATGTACAGTTATGATGTGTCTTATCCACATCCGTGTTCTTATTTATTTTGTTTCTTGTCTTTCAATCTGTTGCTACGTTTTCTGAAATAACATTTTCATCGTGAGCTGCAGAGCTTTTGGCCATTCTGAAGGCCATTCTCGTGAATCGCATGTCATTTTATTTGATTTGTTTTCGCTCAGTATTAGGTACCCTTTGGCGCTTTCATTTCTGTGCGCTTTACCCGTGGCACAATTCAATTACGCTAAAGACCCGGGTGATTATTTTGTATTATTTTTTCGGCCGTTTGAAAATTAACAAAATCTCTTGATGAAAGTAAATTGTTTGGATTTTGTTTGCAATGTTCCATTATGTTATTTTGTCGGCCGTTTAAAAACCAACAAAATTTCTTGTTGAAATTCAATTTTTTTAAATATACAGTCTAGTTTGTAAACTAAAAGTCTATTGGTGGCGTTCGAACCAGACAATTTTAACAATTTTTAGATGGTCCTTACTTCTATAAGAAGTAACTTATATTTAAAGCAAAACGTACCGACACGCTAGTTGTCGATATCTATATTGTATTAAAAAATAATTGCACTAGTGTAAAAATAGAGGAAATTAAAGAATAAGTAAGTTTTATGACTTTTCAAAGGGGTGTTGAAGTGCCACTTTGTTGAGTTGTCGTGAAACGTATATTATGAACTTTCGCCTTAACTTTTACTGGGTACCTACTTTAATTGATTATTTAAGGTTTGCTTTCCCTATGACTGATTAATCCTATGTACTAATTTTGCTTTTTAATTGTTACAGGTAAGTTCCCGACTGAAATTATCTCAATTTTATCGACTCTTTTACAAAATGAGTGTAATTTGTTCCCTCCATGTTGGGTAAGTGAAAATTAACGTATGTATTTTACATAAAACGTCATTTGAAATCTTCATTTTGAATTTTTAGTGTTTTGAGACAAATCGCATTTTCACAATTTTCTGATAAATAATCATCAAACTTAAAATGCATAAATCATTCAACTTTTACATTCCTAATTGACCCGGTATCAAATTTCAAATAAGAATAGAATTAAAAACAGAACCAATTTTCTGTAAGTTAAAAATATGCTACTCCGTGGCAGAATGGTGAGTTCCGTGACTCTGAAACTATAGATTGAGGGTTTGAAACCCCGTCTAAGTATGTATAATCTTAATTAAGTTGGATATAAATGGTTTTAGCCCTGTTTGGTGACTGACTGGCTAAACACCTGGTTACTTTCCTCTTCTCCGTCTTCTTCTCCTCCTTAAACACTCTAGCGTCACACCATACCCCAATTGGGATGCCATAGTCTCACCGACTCTAGGCGGTTGGGAGCAATAGGTACTCTTGTGCGGTATTCACATATATGATTTTTTTTCTCATATAATATGCAGAGTGACACTCTGTCTCGACCTGGTGAGACATTTAGAATCGAAGCATTCCTGGATATTTCTTAAACTATATTTTGTTACCAGATTTCAATCACCATAATTATACTTTACCAACCTTGCTCTTACCCATTTCATTTTCCTCTCCACTCCCCCAAACCTCTATAATTTGGGATGCGTGAGAACAATGAGGATCCAGCAGAAATCAGAAGCAGAATCACAGAATCAATGTCCACAGGAAAGCCAAAACCATTGTTAGAACTGTATTGGCGTATGGATGTGAGGCGCTGACACTGACAGCAAAGTTGGCTGAAATGCTGGATACCTTTGAAAGAAATGTGTTGAGGAGAATATGTGGTCCCGCGAAAGAGGGGGAACAGTGGCACATCCGGCACAACAATGAACTATATGATATATATCAGGCCCCCAACATCTCAGCCCATATGAGACTCCTCAGGTTGAGATGGGCTGGGCATGTACAGAGAATGCCGGACATACGCTTCCCAAAAATAATTATGACTGGACACCCAAGTGGTAGGAGAAAAGTAGGAATACCCAGACTGAGATGGGAAGACGAGATAAGAGGAGATGCAGCAAAGCTTATCCAGCTAACAAATTGGAAGTCAGCCGCTGAGGACAGGAGGAGTTGGAGGCGAAAGTTGCAGGAGGCCAAAGCTCGATATGGGCCATTGGAGAGAGAGAGGGGTCGGTACCTCCTCCCCGGGAACCATTTATTAGATTACCCAAACCTCTTTCATAGGTCTCCTCGCAAGTGGTTCGCTACGTTTGGGGATTTAGCGGGGGTGCCCGGGTTTATGGGATGAGATTTATCCGGACCTTGGCGGCGGTGTGTCTAACCGCCAACTGCGCGGTAGTCCGGATCGGGACAGTGACTGGTTGAGGGTGACCTTTTGACCTCTCCAGCAAGACTTTCTTGGAACATCGCTTTGCATCGCAGTGGGGGCATCGCATTCATACGCCCTTCTCTCTGAACTTCAAAGTCGTACCGACCCTTCATATCTTTATCATTCGTTATCTAAAAAAGAACCTTTCACGCAGCATCCCCAAATATAAGAGGCTCTGAGAGATTTTTTTCCTTAGTGTATGGAGCTATTGTAAAAAACAAATGTTTCTACATTCCCCCCAATATAAAAATCATTAATCCCATAATCTTTTTTTCCAACAAAATTCCGTAAATTGCAAACCACTTCAAATCATTATTTCGTAAAATTACAGCTAACTAACTGTACGCTATATGGTTCTAACTCCATAAACCTGTTTGTGGTTGATCAAAGAAGCCAATAACAATGATTCCCATCGCTGCCGATCCCTCTGGCGGTGTATGGAACCGACGCCTATCCAGATCGTCGATTGCTTTTGCGTGCACATATTATTATTTGATTGGTTTCTGAAGTGCTGCAACCACCGAAGAGAAAAACAAATAGATGTGTGTGGAGGACGTGTCTGGGTGCCAGTAAAATTGACAGTTGAAATTGATCATTTTAAGGGGACATTTGGATTAGAGCCCAAAATACTTGATACTGGATCGATCATGTGCTTAGCATTTATGTTTTAAATTATAAAATATAAGCAAATTGAATGAAATTTTTCTTAATTTGGTGGCCAAGTTTCACAAGGAGTTAGCGGTAATTATTTAAAAATTAGTCGTATGCTGGGGCCGCATCTGCGCCTATCGTCACGAAGCTTCGCGTAAACGTATTATTTTTTTCAAATTTTCCTTAAAATAATACGTTTACGCGGAGCTTCGTGACGATAGGCGCAGATGCGGCCTCATCATCATTGACATAAAATAATTACTTTATTTATAACCACGAAATTTATTTTATTTTATTTATTAATACCGACTGCTTTCGTTTTATACAATCAACACAAGCATCATCAGGGTACAAAATTAAACTAAAAAATAATCTTGCCTACTATAAAGCGTTTTTTGATACTCTTTGGTTTGTTGAGTCGAAACTTAAAATTAATATACGAAGAATTGTGAATCACACACTTGTAATTTAAATTTAAGCCCGTCATAATGCTTTTTTGATATTTAGTATTTTTTATTTTATATTTACGTAATAAGAGTGGGAAAAATTATTTTTGTTAATTCAAAATAATAAGTGTGTTTTTTTTAATTTAATTTATTATTTCTTGAACGTTAATCAATTGCATTGACCCATCTGGGGCCTAGTTGTCGAGTTGAGAATGCAATTTTTCCTTCAAATCGGTATAGATCAATGTTCTAGGTATATTACGTTCATTGGCGTACAGTGCAGCTTTCACACATCTCCTTGTGAATTGCACCCGCATAAGAGTGCACTGGATTGCACTCACACTTCAAAACTCCATCGTTCTGATGCACAGTGAATGCATTCGTATATTGCGCTGGTTTTGAAGGAGATTCGACTCGTAAATCAAATGATTTCTATTTTTTTTTATATAATGAAAACATTATTTCTATGTTTTTTTTTATTTATTTTTATTATAAGAAAATGATTTCTGGGTTATTTTTTTTTATTGTGAAAAAATGATTTCTGTTTTTTTTTTGTTGTTTAACTTCATATTCTTCGTCTTCTAGTGTCCTCTCTTATTGGAAGTTGGCCATCATTAGGGCAATCCACCCTGCAAATAGCAGCACGGAACGACTCAGCAAAATTGCACTCTTATCAGTTGTCCTTGTTTAAAAAAGACGAACCAATACTATATATTTTATCAGTCCTTCTCTTTATAAATTGTTCGTGATTTTTTTATGACACCTTAAATTTTTTTTATTTATTAGTATCATTTATTTATTGGCTCGCCAACAGAATGCATCACATTATAATTATTACAGAAAATTACACATATATTATTGAGCCATTGTATAAGTACATATATGGTACAGTAATTAAAAAAGTAGCTCTAAGTGAAGAGATATTAGTATATGCAAGAATATACCTACCTGATGATCTCTTTGTAGAAAAATGCTATTCCCTAAAATTTATTGGATTATTTTTGACGTCATCTGAAACAACTCCATTAGCTACAAAGCTATAGATAGAAAACTAATTTAGATAAGTGTGACGTATGTCTGAACGACTGTTTTTTTTTCTTTCACATCGGTATAAATCACACTCTCTCTAGGGATTTTACCTTCATTCATTAAATTTGTTTTTTTTTTTAATATTCTCGAATCCGTAATTTGGTTCGTAGATTACCATATTCCCGCTGACAAGTCTATTTGCTGCAATCCACTCTACACTGTAGAATCTGTACACGCCTGCAGTCGACAGGCATTCAGGGGGCGACAGACTCCACACCGCCCCCACGGTAATTGGCAAGGCTCGATATTCCCCAGGTTTTATTGGCACAACCTGCGAGGGGTACAGGGCCGAATTTATTGACTGGCAGATTGAAAGTGCAAACCGGGCGGGGCATTTTTAAGGTGATAATGCAGGATGTGTTAATTTTACAGATGAACACAGAGTACAGAAAGGTTGGTGTGTTGATCCTATCATGTACAGTACATGCAGTTTTAAAATTTTGAAAAGCTAAGTGTATTTTTAATATACCTACTAAGGCTATACCGTTAGTCGTTGGCAGATTTGTTCAATTTTCAAACGATAGATTCTATTAAACAACACAAATTTCAAAACATATAATAAAATAAATCAATACATAATCTAGTCAACACAGTTTTCAAAACTTTAATTTTAGTTCAATTAAAATCATAAAAAAATAAATCCGAGAGCGTGTTTTGTGACAAAAATACCTCAGTTTTTCTATTTAGTTAAGGTCTTACAAACTAAAATATTTCATTTTTTTTTACACACTTATTTTGTTTTAGACATTATTGAAAAATCATATATACTTATGATATGATCATATATATTAAGAATACTTACAAGAAGTACACTATATTTATTAATTTATCATCGTGCATTTTGAGCATTTTTATTACTTACTTGAATGTAGGTAAATATTAAAGCAAGTTTTGAATGAAATAAATCGATATTAAATTTTTGATGTGTATTAAAATTTAATCGATCTTTCTCATTGGAACCTCCCTGTACAGTTGTAAGCATTTTTAAAGTTTTATTCTCAGCTGCTGGTCAATCGCTCTTAATCTAAAATAGTGATTCAGCATTAAGCTTCGCCAAAAATGTACTGAAAACTGGACTTTAAAAGTTATTATTTATCGTCAAAAGTTGGCTTATTTCAGATTTTTTTTCATTGTGGACTACTTTTAATAATTACTACCCTTTCGAAGAAGCTTAAAAATCGGTTTGTAGTGGAGTATTTTGCACAAATAATATAATCATAAATATTTTAATTTTTTTTTACCTCCAAATTAGCTATTGCAACGCTGAACTTTGTAATATAGATATATGTAGAGTGTAGAGGCGTCGCTATTTACGTACTTTCTGTGCAAAAAAATTGTCGCTTTCTGCTGTTATACTGTCTCCTTACCTAAGCTAATATTGAAGCAGGTTAGGTACTTACCGTAAGGTTAATCCAAATTCTACTATAATGTGGATCTTTTCATTTCCCTAACATGCTGTAACTCCCAAGTTCTTTACCCACCCTGTTAAAAATATTTTCTGTGTTATGTGAAAAAAAACTACGTCCATCATTTTTATGCCCACTGTAAATCTCGGTTATTTTAAATAAGATACCCTTAGGCAATGAGTTCACCTTCATACTAACGAAATACTAGTATAACTACATACCTACTCGTAGGGATGAATATGAAATGTTAATAAACAAAAGGGCCATAAACCTAAACATAAAAGATTTATAGTAGGTACCTTATGTACAATTTCGGCATTAAAAACTTAGGGGGTTTCTCACCAACCTCCCAATAGCTTATCTAAACTAATAACGAATATTTTCGATTTAAGATTTACGGTTTATTTATTTATTAGGTTGGAGTTTATATTTCGGTACCCGAAACTATGAATAGTGGCTATTATATTCGATAAGTTGGCCGAGAGTGTTCTAACCACTGCGAGTATTTTATTTTTAATAATATTCATTCACAAAGCACTCTTCTTAGGGTGAATTGCCTATTCCATAAAAAAAAAAAATAATATTCATTGTAATATGATAAGCTATTGGGAGGACGGTGAGAAACCGGTAAGGTATCACACCTAGCGCAGACCCGTGAAAATTCATGGGATTGTCTGAATTCTCGGCAAATCAGTTTTAATTTTGAAAATTTAGCATTTGAAATAATTTTATGTTAAAATTATTATATTTTGGGTAGGGTACTTTATGGTTTGTTTGAATTCTTCAAATAAATAGCTCCAATTTTGAAAATGACACGTTAATTCAAAACTAATCCGAGTTCTAGAGTTCATTGAACCAGAGTTACGCGTTACAGACACACAAACGAAATTAGTGTTTTTTTTTTTAATACTTTTTAAGGCGAGATTATGCAGTTATATTCGCGTACTACGTTGATATCGATACCTGCGTATACCATAATATACCTAAACGATTTCCAAAACCACAGATTTTTTGTATTTAAACGAAACTGTATGGTTATAAATGATACTTTCGCTAGATAACACTGTTAAAAATTTGTTATGTTACATTTTTTTTTTTGTGAGTCAGTAAAAAAAAAAAGTCTAAAACTTGTAAGAAAACAACTGCTCTCGGTTTTCTTTTTCGTTGTTTTTTCGTTGACATCGACGGATCTGCCGGATCTGCCCTGATGATGGACACTGCAACGCTGTCCGAAACGTCGGCTAAAGAAGGAGGTAGCACAACACGGCATAACACCCCAAAAACAAACAACCAAAAACAAACAACGAAAATGCTTTTGGCCGTGAAAATCTAAAAAACGTATCTAACTGCTCTCGGTGTAAATATCGTAAAGGAAGCTATGTGAACAAAGTAAACGGACAGTACACAGATAACAACGTGCCGTTATAAAAAAATTATCTGAGTGCTGCCGTCGGGTTTGGAATAATATTCGTTACTATGATATGTGGTCGAATATTTGGGCTGCGGGTATAGGTGCCGCCGCCCCGGGAACCATTTATTGGTTAGCCAATGCTCCACGAAAATATTTCAACAAAAGTACGCATTCTTCAATAAAAAGCAAAAGAAAACAAAATATTTAAATATAATTGCTGGATATTTCCGATTTGTAATATTTTCACCTCGCTGTTATTTCGCGACTGGGTTAGTTTATTTAACATAATTAAGTGTTTTGACCTCTTTGAGTATTTAGAATCTTCACACCTTTTTTTTACTGTCGCGTTTTACAAACGGCGTTGCGTGTTACTTAGCCGTGACGTAATTGACAGACAGGTGAGACAAAAAACCACTATATCGCCCATGACTCGCGACTTTGTTACGTTTTTGCTACACGAAACCATCACGCTGGAAGTTTTATGACAATGTACAAAATGTACATTCCCACATTTACACTGTACAGGCGTTTTAACCTCTCAGGTTAATTTTTTCTGTTTTTGGAACAACTCGTTCATATTTTGACGGCCTCCGTGGTAGAGGGTTAAGACTCTCGACTCTAAATTCGAAGGTCGCGGGGTCGAACCCGTCATGCGCAAAAAAATTATTTAAATAATTTTTGTTATTTCTCAATTATTAATTAAAAATAATATATAGTATATTTGCGGCACGTTCCAGAGTGAAAGATATTCTCAGTATCGCCCTGGTGTAAGACCACCATTCAGAATTGAAACGTTGCTTGAAATGGCTTTAGCTGTGTTTTGTGACCAGATCTGAATAGCAAGGTACTTCCTCACCTTCCTCTTCCCATCTCCTTCCCCTCCCCACTACCTTCAGCCTCACGACATACCCCAATTAGGGACGCCATAGTCTTATTGGTCCAGAAGGGAGTAGTTAGGACTCTTGTGCGGTATTCATATAAAAATAATAAGAAAAAAATCATCTTTCTTTTAAAAACCGTTTATAGTTTTCGTTTGCATTAAAAATTACTCTATTTATTTGGATTTTATAGCAGAGCGGAAATATTTTGATCTTCCGTCAACAAAAGCCCCAGGCCTGAGGGGTTAATTTTATTTCAGCGTTGCTTTGTTATGTGCGCAATATACAAGCTGCCATAGACACGATAAACGTACAAAGGTACTTGCGTAAAAAATACATTTTCATGGAGAATTTCAATGGAGGCATTATGGATTCAATACGTCAATACAATTATTATTGCAAGTGAGATTCGGGATATCAAAAAGCTTTTATGTTTTAAAAAAAATAATTCGATTGTATTACAGCCAACTTGAATAACAATATTCCAAAAACATTACGGTGTTTAAGTAACTAATCCTTTTTCAAAATGTTTGCGGATAATAAATACGCTAGTATTATTTGAAGTATGTAGCGAAACATCTATTTCTCTGAAGCACCGGTGAGCTTTTGAGTCATGAAATTTGGTATTTTTTTCTGTCTATGGTCAATGCCGATTATTATTTTTAGCAAGCATACAATTTCCGCCATCAGTTTTAAAGCATTAATTCGTTTTCAAAAAATTCTTCGTCTAATATTTTTAATTCTTAGAATATTGGTACTAAGTCTGTAATAACGGTTATATTAAAAACATATACATTTCGATTGTACGTGATGTGAAATATTATTGCGTAAAATTATTACCATTTTCAATGAAGTTTTAATTTTCAAAAATCGGAATCACACATCTGTCAAAAATATAGAGATGTAATTCTGAATCACCAATGATTTTTAAAGTTTACTAATAGTAAATTTAATTCTTTTTTAATTTTTAATTTAATTAAAAATGACGCCACAAAGTGATTTGGCTAAGTTTGAAGAAATAATTTACAAATAGTGTTTACTTAAAAGATAACTTTCTGATCGTCCCTTTAATTATTTTTGAAATAATTTTTTTTTCATACATAAAGATTCATAAATCCTGAATTGATCCCCGTTATTTTTCACTGGTTAAAAAATTAAAAACAAACCAGCGCAGGGTTTGTTTTTAATTTTTTTTCCTGTACTCGTTCATTTTACAGATTTTTACAGTTTTTATTTATAATTAAGTTCCAGTAATACAAAAAAAATTACAATAATCAGTAACAATGTATATGTAAATTGGTTAGCAGTAGTGATTTCTCCCTAGGAGAACCTTCGATGAGATATTCGCATGTTTTATATAAAGCTAGTATCTGGTTTCATTATCTTAATGTGTACAGTTTAGGATTGTTCTAAACGGAAGTGGCGCCCTCTGATATTTTCTAGAAGAACCTGTAGCGGGTTTTTGTCTAATAACCAACAATATTCACAAGTTTACTATAATAAATGTTCGTTAAAGATAAGGGAATACAGCGTTTTAACAATAATAATAATAATTGAGGTTGTGTAATATTTGCCACATACAAATGTTATGTTGGGTCTTCTCAATAATATAAAAGGTCCTTCATACAAAACTGTTTGTTTACGTGATTACAATAATATTGAGACTGAGTTCAAGCCACTATCTTTAACTGGTTAGTGGTAAAATCTGCCCGGCAGAGCCCTGCGCTACCGACTATATTAACTCCTACGACTAACTCTAACCTCCCGCCATCTGACGGAAACCAGCGTAGACTTTATGCCTACTGCCATCTATCGATAAACTACTGAACCTATGTACCCATACCAGATTACTACAGGTTGGTTAAGATTTCTCTTTGTATTTTATTTTAACTATTACGGCCTTACTAAAAAAAAAAACACTCCGCGGCCGTTAAACGGTGTTTTAAATGTGGCAACGCTGGAAATTTCACTTGTAAATTGGAGTTTTCATAATAATCCGCTAGGTGGTGTGATTGATGCGCCTGCGCATTGCTTTACCGCTGAAAAAAATAGCCGCCAATGCAGAAGTTAGTCGGTCGCGATTTTGTATGTGATTAATATGATGTTTTCGTTAATGATTTGAATATTTATGACTAATTCGCACTTATATTCATGTAATCAATATATTTACTATTAATTTGTGTTGTTTTTCGTTAGTTTAAGTCAAATTGTGGCACTAAAATCGCGTGTTCTAAATTAAGCTGTCAGAAAATGGTTCATAGGTTATGTTCAGAAATAATTTGCATTTTAAGATCTTTATTTTATTATAAATTCTTGAAAGTGATGTTTTTTGGTGACTAAAATGTCTAATACATATTTTAGTAAACGTATCAAAGAAATTAATGCCTTAAGATGTGCAAGCAATGTATTCAAACGTGTGTTTTTTTATTGTAAATTTTTGGATATGAAAAGCGAATTTCAAGATTTTTTTACATTTTTTTATTGTTTGAAGGAGTAAAAAGTGAGGTGACAGATTTATTTTAAAATCATTAAATAAAAGGACTGTGTTTTTTGAATTTTGAATTTTTCTAAATATTTCAATGTTTTAATAGAAAGTGTTTGGGGTAAGTGAGTTTTTTTTTCCAACTTGATGTTTGAATCTTAAAATACTACAGTTTTTAAACATTTAAGTATATTTTAGATATGAAAATCTTAAAGGTAATTAAATTTTGGTTCTAAAATGGTATTTGTTTTTACAACATCTCAAAAAATAATAAATATATAGGACATTAAAAAAAAAATTCGAAATTCGTTGAAAATTACAAATGGAACAAATATATACAACAGATAAACTACCCTCCTCGGCCGTGTAAGCAATGTACATATCTTTCCATGAACAATTTTTTGTCAGTTCTTAATTAGTAAGGATTCTTCATACATGGTTGTTTTACCATTGTACAAATTTTTCAGAAAGTTTATTAGTAAGGCTGGTAAAATGGCGACGTTGTCAGATCAAAACCATATATTTTGTTTAGTAAGAATTTGAAAAACGAAATGTACAGACTTTACACAACGTGCTACAGAAACACCGTTTAACGGCCGCGGAGTGTTTTTTTTTAGTAAGGCCGTTAGTGTTTAAGTATTAATGTAGATAATAAGTATAACGACTAATAATTATTCATGAGAAAATAAATAAATCACCCAAATCTAGTGACATTAATCAGACCAGGGTGGCGAAATCTGTGAGGGTTTTCCGCTCCTTGTTAGCAGAAATACTTTTTCCTGAGAGATATTAATCTCGGGTCGGTTTTTTCTCCTTCACTAAATCACCTGTTTGGCAGATGATAAAGGGAACCTGTTGAATTGGGTTCGGAAAAAGCATTTCGCCATTATTTTACAAGACTTAATCGCGGAAAATGGACTCTGATCGACTTACTGAATATAATTCACTTTTTTTTTTACTTTGAAGATTAATACATTTTTTTTTCAAGTAACTTTATAAAAATTCCCGATGGATTTCCAAATATGTAGATCGAGAAACGAAGCTAGCAGTTCATATAAAAAATTGACACACTTCTGGCAGAGTTCAAAAAAATAATAATTATTAAATTAAAATAATTATAATATTTTAATTAATGAAAATAATATTAACGAAAGTCAATCAAAAATCCGAAACAGAAAAATCAGAAAAAAATACGGATACACCTGGGACACTAACCCAGGATCTCTGGCAATCGTCCCAGATGTATCCGTATCTTTTTCTGATTTTTCTGTTTCGGATTTTTTTATTGACTTTCGTTAATATTATCTTCATTAATTAAAATATTATAATTTGAGGTTTAAGGGCGCGCTACGCCGCTCAAAAAGAAGAAGAGGAAGAGAGATACGACAATACGAACGTGAGAGCGAGCGCGCTAACATTAAAAACCATAAAATTCATTCGAAAATTGTGAAAATGTTTAATAAAAGTCGACTCGTTTGAAAAAGAGCATAAATCTCGTGGGGGATGTGTCAAGTAACAATTAATGAAACATTATGAATTTTTTCATACATATAACTTGTAAAATAACAGAAACAAACGTGTTAATAATAATTTTTCGAGCATGCTTTGCTATTTATTTCTATCGAGGGAATTTCAAATAATTACCGTTTCGGCGTGGGGAATGTATAGATACTATTAATAACATATATATATTTAACTAAGAATAACATATACATTTTTAAGAGCTTAAAAAATTCAAACGTTTAAGGAAAACGTGTCAGAAATCGGTATAAATTGGCAGAGCGGCCCGTTAACTCATTAAGTTAAAAAGTAAAAAAAAAAAAAATAATTATCGTATCTACCTACTTTATTTAACATAAACCTACATAATTTAAAGCATTAAATTATGTACGAATATTTTACATCACGCACTTCGTCACAGACAACCGAAAGTAATTCGTTTCATAATATTATGTTTGTGTAGTTAAATCAATTTGTAGATAATGTTGCTTGATTTTGTTTATATAATGCGATGTAATTTTTTAATGTGTGCATAATAATTTTCTTTTAAAATATATTTTTGTGCAATATTTACTTCGGCTGTGGTTTTTTCTATTGTACTCTTGTTTGATACTGGCGTAAGTTTGTTAAGTGCTTTGAAAGCGTGGCATTTGTGGGGTCTTTGTACTGAGTTTGTGTAGATGGTTGAGGTTTTCATGTTTAGTTTATTTGCTGAAAATAATAATTCTTTTGTGATCGTTAGAAATTCTTCAAGCTTTATTTTCAAGTACATTTTTAACATTTATTTTAAACTAGCTGACCCGGCAAACTTCGTACCGCCGCAGAATCAATAAATGTTGTGTTTAATTTATTAGCTGAAATAAATAAGGTTTTTATTAAGTTAATATAAATAGGTACCTATTCTAAGTTCAAAAAATGAAATTGAGCTGTTGACTAAGCACGAAATGTTCGGCACACTACACCATTGACAGTTCGAATTGATTCAAATTATGTCGACGAACGCACATTATTTGAAAAGCCGTTCCATACAAAATATATGAAAAAATTAATTATCTTCATAATTATTTTTTCCGTGATTTTTTTCGATGTTTTAATAGTTATTCTGTTTATTGGGACGGAGACAAATCCAACAAATCAAAGATCATAAAAATCGGTTCAGCCGTTCTTTAGTTATAAATGGTGTAACTAACCCGACTTTGTTATATGTATTAAGATACGCAGTTTTTTTTGCTTATCTACATTGAACCAATAGTCAGATATCTTTCTCCTCCAAAATTCGACCGATTTTAAAGATTCTTTTATTACTAACTGTATTAGAAGAAAATGCTCTATGACTATACGTTTTGTTTGTTCAAAAATACACTATTTACTTTGTATACTGAAGGTCGGATGATTTTGTTCAAACCAGGTAATTTTAACGACTTTTGTGGTGTCCTAATTCCTATAAGAAATAACTTATCAAAAAAGCAAAACGTACCGACAAGCCAGTGGTCGATATCAATATTACATTTTTAAAAATCTTTGCAGTAGTGTCAAAATCCAGAGTGGAAATTGGGGAATACGTTTGTATGGACAAAACGCCGTCCGGCTTCCTCTTAAGGCAGCACAATACCCCAATAATGGGAGTTTTCTACCCTAATAAGGGTCACATTTTAATTTATTCCTACTAAATTGTAACTTAGTATAATAACTTTTTTTTCAAACAGATGCCCACGGATGTAAGTTATTTATATTTAAGATTAATAAAAACGGTATCTACCTTACCATTTTATAAACCATTTTTTTTTCAATTATAAAATTAGCGGTAAGCACAGGATTTTATTTTTTAGACGAAGAATTAATAACTTTCGGAGGGATTCGTTTAAAAAAAATGTGATTTCAGTAATATATTCATCGGAATTAATTAAAATGAACCCCGCGGAACGATCAAACTCCCAGGGGTGCTAGCGTAAACGATCGATAAGGATTTGTTAAGGACCTATTCGTTTGTGATCTGCAGTTGTCCTAAGGAACGATGAGAAGTTACCGACAATTATCCCACCGATCCTTATCGATCGTCATGCTAGCACCCCAGGCGTGCTAGCATGATCCATCGACATGAAGTTACCAACCGATCGTCGGTAACTTCTCATCGTTCCCTAGGACAACTGCAGGTCGCAAACAAATAGGTAACAGTTCGCAATGACTAAGTGTCCCTAATATATTCGATATAAACTGTCGTTTGTACGTTAGCCATCTGCAGTTGTCCTAGGGAGCGATGAGAAGTTACCAACAATCGGTCGGTAACTTCATATCGATCGACCATGCTAGCACCCCAGGCCTGCTAGGGCGAATTCGATCGTAGGTTCGTCTATTATACCGAGCCGCGCGTCGTATATTTGTGTACACGCCTTTTTCACTTACGTCGGTAAGATTATTTGTTAGAGCAAATTCGACAGTCCAATTCACCGGGGCCGCAATCGCATATATTTTTTTTATTAAATTTTTTTTTTTTTTTTGATACCATATTTTCATGTTTAGTATAATCCAGTAATGTGGGCCTCATTGGGTGGTTTACCCGTGCTGAGGCCTCCATTTTCTATACAAAAAAAACATAATCTTTACATATATAAATCTCGCGTCACGATATTCGTCCGAGGTAAACTCCGAAACTGCTTATCCGATTTTGATGAAATTTGGCTTACTGTGCGTAATTTGGTCCAACTTAAAAGATAGGATATTTTTTATCTCTATTATTGAACTCAATATTTATTATCGCGAATTAAATTGTTTTTATGGGATGATTATTTTAAATTATTTGTAAATACCTTAAGTTTCTGACAGGTGGCGGTGTGAGTTAATTTATTGGCCCAACACTTGGTTATCTAGGTTATGTAACCATCCATTTGATGGCGTTGTATTTTATTAGCCACAGCAATGCGTGGTAAGTTCAGCTAGTATTAAGATAAATTTAAATTTAAATAGAGATTTAAAATTAAAGTAAAATAAAACAAAAAATAATATTATTTAAACTTAAAATCGGTAGATATATTTATATTATGTTTTTGTGAGTGATGTGCGTTTTGTGTACACGCCATCTTCACTTACGTCGTTAAGGTTCTGAATATATTTTAGGGTATTGTGTCGTCTTAAGCGTTCTTTCAAGTCGCTGTATATCCACTTCTAGAGATTTTCTGTTCAGTGGATCGTGCCAAGCCTTGGGGCTTCTGAGTGACTCCTCTACGGAGTTTGTTCCATCTAGTCAACTTTTTCATAAATTCAATGCGATAAGGTGTATTTCGAATTTACGAAGAGCGCTCGCACAGGGATTGAGTAAAACGTCAATATGTGTGATTGTGAACAATTTTTGAATTTTCCCTTCTTTGGGTTAAGGCGAGATTTATGTAGTTCGAATTTGAAAAGATTGCAACAGAGAGTATTGTTTGGCTAGAAAATACGTACTCTCAATTTTCTTTATTTTTTAGTCATGACACTATTTAGTCACAGGCTATGCATTTTTTAGATAGAAGAAGGCTTATACATACATAAAGGCAGTATAATGTTATGGTGAGAAATAATTTTGAACACGAGAAAAAAAAAATTAAAATATTTTTTTTACAAAGAGCCAACTCAAGTTTTAAGTATAGGGTTTGAATGGGTATTTAATGTGATCAACGAAATTCATCAAATTCACATCAAAAACCCTTGACTCTGCAGAAACGGGTTGTCAGTTTGACATATATTCCCCTATCTTAACAAGCGGATTGCAATCTACAGGGCACATGTGACAGGTAGGTATTTTATTTTTTATTTCTTTTTATCAGGAAACAAAAACTCAAATGAAACACAGTAAAATATTATAACAATAAACATTCATTTGTTCTGGACCAATTAAGTTCCATTGAGTTAAATATTGTTTTAGTATTTTTACCTACATAACATGTTAAATGACAACAAAAAAAATAAACATAATAAAGAAAAACATAAAACATTATAAAGAAAAACATAAAATTAATAACAAACAGAAAAATACAATTTTTCGAATGGTTATTCCATCTAGTACGTATGATAATAATATAGTTTTCACAAAAAAGAAAAATAAAGTATTTTATGCAGACGAAATTAGATTCGAGTAATCTATTTTCTTTTCCTAGGTCCCATCTACGTTTATACCAAAATTCTTAACCTATTTATTTAAAATATCTATAATTCTTGATTCGATTCAAAGTATTAGGCGAGTACTTAAAATAAATGCACTAATGTAAATATTTTCTAGAATGGAATTTTGATTTAACAATCATTGTTTTGCAAAATATCATTCTCAAATTTTGACATTTTCTATTGAACAATAATTATTATTTTCAATATATTGAAAATAAATAGCTAGCTTTATAAATTATAGCCTATATGTCATTCTGATGTATTAGCTATATTATTGTAAAGTTTCATTAAAATCCATTCAGCAAATTTTGCGTGAAAGAGTAACAAACACACATACATCCATACTAACTTTCGCGTTTATAATATTAGTAAGATTCTCATGCTTTGAAAAGCGCATTTGATGTAATATTTTTTAAATGAGGTACTTAGAAATTCTCTTTTCATAAATTATTTTAATTATTTGATAAACTGGTATTCCTAGCTTTTTCATTCGCATTTTCTAAATTTTGATTGGCTTTCGTTTTGTACCATTCATTCCCAATCTCCCCCGAGAGAATGACTACCGCCCCCAGTGAACTTATTTCACCCACTTTCCTCTCCTTTGTAAACACAAATTCCCGAATCAATTTCGCCGCGAGCACCAGGTGTGGAAAATAATACTTTACCTATATTGGGGGCGCAAGATTTTTTGGACTCGTTTTGGCCTTTCATATTATATTGGAATTTTTTGTACGGTGTATATATATTTTGTAGGTTTATTTTTTTAGTTTTACGAACATTAACAGTCTTAATAACACAATATACAGAGGAGAATGACAAAAAATCAGACCAATTAATAATGTCGACAGATAGGTTTTTAGATGTATAAAACTGAGTACTTAATAACATTCTGTCCCGCTCACAATAAGCTCACGCACACTTTCAATACATGCGAATGCGAAATGTGCGAATGAAACAACGCTCAAATTTACCTACAGAAATCGCTCGAAAAGGGGTTTATGGAGAATACACTTTTCTACACCGATACTTTCACGAAATTGAAATAAAAAAAAAAATATTTTTTAGAAAGAGGAAGCTACGTCGGTAGCTTTTTATAATTTTATAATTCTTTATGGGATTTGAGTTAGCAGCACTTTTTCCTTAAATAATATTTTTTGATAAATTGTACATGTTTGACAGTGAATGTTTACGTTAATACGAAACACATCGAAAATTCGAAAACATACCGACATAGTTTTTACCCTCTAGAAGGTAGTATAAAAAAATGTATTCATTTTGTGCAATTTTTGATGTAGAAAAGTGTTTTTTCCTGGGCGTCCTTTTTGTATGGGCCGAAAATCGAAGTCTATCATCTTAATGGATGTAAACTAGAACATAAAAAGCAGATCTAATTAGCAAATATAAAAATATGAGTGAAAAATAATTTCATCCAAATCAATAATTATCCCAATTATTTATTTATTATTATTTTATGATAATAATAATTAATGATAATATAGCAGTGAATATTTTCATTGCGTGACCTAAATGAATGCTCGAATCGGATTTCGATCCCGCGTCCTCTAGTTCCGGAATTGACGAGCTAAGGGGATGTACATTAATTACGTGAGCAGTTTAAAAAAAAATTAGACCCCCCTTGGTGAGATTTAGTGGGACCCCCCCACCTTACGTGAGATTTTTTTCTTACATCGAAATAATTTTTTTTCATAATAGCCAAAATGGGACACTTCAAAAGAAGTGAAACAATTTAATTTTTTTATTATCTCTATAATAATATACACTCTTTTAAAGTTGACGTGAGATTTTTATTGACCCCTCCCCCTCTCTCGGTATAATGAGATTTGGTGAGTGTAATGTTTTAGGATTCACTCAAGAATAGAAATGAGACTTTTTAATAATACACTTTGTTTTTATCGTACAAGTATAAAGTTTTATTGACACGAAATAATACAGCCCAAAGGAATTTAATTTCCCCCTAACGGAACTGATATGTGTTTCTTTCTACGTAGTCTGATGCAGAAGAGAGCAATAATAAGTTTTACAAACAATATATTAATTTCTATTCCATTGGAGGGTGGTGGGAGGAGCCTGCCATCTATCTTAATAATGCCAAACTATTATTCAAAATCTTATGTTAAGTTCTGACCTAGATTCAATTTCTGACAGTGAGATTTTAGTGGATCCAATGGAGGAAGCCATGTCTCCCTAAACTCTCTGTCACTGTGAGTATTCTAACTTTACGAATACGTTTCCGGTATCATGAGAAAAAAACCTTTTTATTTTTAGTATCTACTATGATTTTATCGCATAACCTTCGGGATTGGATATTCCTTTTTTACTCAGTTCTCAAATACAATTTAACTAACTAACCATCACGCCGTTTCCTCGCAGGGGTAGGCAGGGAGGACAGACCGCCAAACAACTCGGTCTTGGCACACTCCTTGCCTCATTCACATTCATACATCTTCTCATACATACTCTTCTATTATTCCGACTCTTGACATGACCCGACTCAAGTATCTGATTTACTTGATCGTGCCACGTCTTCCTTGGGCGTCCTCGGCTTCTTCTACCATTCACATTCGCGTCATAAATTCTCTTTATACTCCGTTCTTCATTCATTCGCTCAACATGCAAAAACCATCTAAGCGTCCCTTTCTTAATCTTAACTTATTACGCTCACATCATCCTTGCATTCTTTTCGGTTCTCCACATTCCTCACACGATCATACATGGTTTTACCACACATACGCCTCAGGGATTTCATTTCTACAGCATTCAGTCTACTTTCATACTTTCTCTGCCAGTTCCATGCTTCACTGCCATACATCAGGGTAGGTACCGCACCTGCTCAACTACAATTTCCATTAATAATATTTTCCTTATTTAATTGTTTGTCGGTTAATAATAATTATTATTTGCGTTTTAACTTGTTATGCTGTGACCACTGATTGAAAATTAATAAAACTATTATTTGAATCACTGAAAATCATTTCCAACTAATCAGGCAAATTGAGTATTTATCAGTCGTTTATTATTTAATCATTGTCGTGTGATAATTCATGTTGCGATGATTATTTATAGTTCGTCTGGTTGTTCTGGTTATGCACATTATTTATTTGAATGCAGTGAAAATGAGATACCTGATATTTGTATAAATCATGTTTGAACGAGAACAGAAAATATTAAAACAAGGTCAAGGAAGATATCCTAAAATTATTGTGAAAGAAATGTCCGTAACGTTGTAGAGTTTTACTTTAACTCGTAAATTAAACCCTACTAAAAATAAACTGTCGTCGTTTTTGAAAGATTGCAATCATAACATAGCGATTTCCCGGTGCCTAGATATGACAGTAGGCGGAGCAAAATGTTATTCGAAGAAACGATCATTTTAAGATGATACACTTCGCTTTTCGGCCCATACAAAAAGGACGCCCGGGAAAAAACACTTTTCTACATCGAAAATTTGCACAAAATGAATATATTTTTTTATACTGCCTTCCAGAGGGTGAAAACTATGTCGGTATGTTTTCGAATTTTCGATGCGTTTCGTATTAACGTAAACATTCACTGTCAAACATGTACGATTTATCAAAGAATATTATTTTAGGAAAAAGTGCTGCTAACTCAGCTCTCATAAAGAATTATAAAATTATAAAAAGCTACCGGCGTAGCTTCTTCTTTCTAAAAAATAAATATTTTTTAAAATTTCAATTTCGTGAAAGTTTCGGTGTAGAAAAGTGTATTCTCCATAAACCCCTTTTCGAGCGATTTCTGTAGGTAAATTTGAGCGTTGTCTCATTTTGCATTCGCACATTTCGCATATTTCATATTTATATTTCATACATTCGCACATTTCGCATTCGCATGTATTGTAAGTGTGCGTGGGCTTATTGTGAGCGGGACAGAATGACAGACGCGGGTGTTCCGCGTGTGGTTCAAAGTCTAGCCTCTTAATAGTAAAAACGGTTATAAACGGGACTGAAGTTCTTACGAACAAATTAACAGGGTTTCAATGTTTATTGGCGGGAACATTTAAGAATAATTTGTTGGCATACGTAATTTCGTACGTATACAAACAAATTATTCTTACATTTTCCCGCCAATAAACATTGAATTGAAACACTGTTAATTTGTTCCTAAGAACTTCTGTCCCGTTTTTAACCGTTTTAACTATTAAAATGATCGTTTTTTTTTTAATAAAATTTTTCTCAGTGTAGAGAGCATGGACAGTAGATTTGTTTTTTAAGGAAAAAGAAATACATTTTTTTATTAAATTCATAGACAATACGCGTAATATTAGTGAGATTTAGGCCTTCGGCCTATACACGGATTACGTTCCAAGCTGTACTAAGCTCGACATTCCAACCAAGCCGAGTTTAAAATCAAAAATTGAAATGTTAAAATTGAAAATTGATTGCAATACAAATATGGTGCAATCATCATTAATTCAAACTCAGCGAATCAGTTTCCATAGCAGTACAAATTTTTTTAATACTACCTTTTGATTTATCTGGTTCGCTTCACGGCGCATACACCGCGATTAGGTAGTAGAAGAAGTAGGGTAGCAGGGTAGTGGGGTAGATTCACCGAACAGACAATCTTTAGAGTTGTAATCTTTACCGATTTGAATTAAAACCAATGTCGCCAATAGTTTAAATAAGATCCTTTGATTTTTAGGTCATTACGATGATCAGGGAAAGATGAAAGGACATTATTTTTTTAAATTTTTTTTATTTCTCACAAGTAAGGGATGTTTGACCTTATTTTCGAAGATAGTTAATTTGTTTTATTTTAGGTATAACAAACCTAAAGCTTAATAATAGTTACTGAACTACACAAAGAAATAAAAATACTTCAAATTAATCAAAAATTTTAGAAGAAAATTTCTATTAACTAGTCATCACTTTGTGATGACGTTACGAGTGTAGTGGCACCCCTGATAAGTCACCAAACGTATCGAACCACTTGTGGTGACTTATGTCGAAGGTGTTGGTTATCCAATAAATCGTCACCTTGGTTGGATAGGGTTTTAACTACGTCTTACGATGAAAAGGATTTTGGCACCTAAGAACATGTTCTTAGGTGCCAAAATCCTTACCATTGTAAAGTGAAGTTAGAACCCTATCCAAATAAGGTGACGAAATACACGCGACTACAATACACTTCTTAAGGTGTGGTATTGTAGTGTATCCTGTGGATACTTCGGGTTTTCCGATTGCTAGCGGAAACACCCGACCGTTTTGATATAGGCCGAGTGTCAAGCCCCGGAACGTCACTTCTCCCGCGATCTGCCTAAATTTATTAGCAAATAGCTACGAACTAAGCTGTATCAATTATATCTACAATAAAGTCACGAATGTACAAAGTACCTACGATATTTACCATATTGGACCAAGTATCGAGGAGCAATATACATGTGGGATTCCAGGAGGAAAATCCATCCCCCAAAGTCAAACATTACAATTATCTTCAGTGGGTAGAGCAGGGGGTGGGAGAGAGGGGGTGGCGGTAGGGTGGGCGGACAGGGTGGCCCGGTAGCACGCTAGTAGAGTAACGGAGTCTCCTCGTGCCACTTGCGGAGGCTGTATTTATTACCCAGCAAGATGGATCGCCCATTCGTACGATGGATTAATTAGTATTGATGTTGCACTGGTGGATGTGGGTGGTCCCCTGTAGCGGTAGGGGTGAGCAGGAAACCTAAACATAAACAATACAGCAACAAATAAAGTGATGCGAATTATACTCAAGCGCAACATACACACACAAATAAGAGACAAAGAGATATTTTCTATAGATAATGCCTGCAATCTCCGTTTAGTCCATTGAGAGTTTTCCTCGTGATTCGTTTGGTGCACGTAATATCCATATATTATGTGATTTAGAAATTATCTCATTTTCATGCATTGCTCACAATTTCAGTGCAACCAAATGCACGTTAAATTGTTGGTAAATCGTAATTTCTGTACTTAGATCATTGTCAAATCAGACAAATGAGACATTCTTAGTGAGTGTCATTATTTCTTATGTTTACATGTTGGGGAGAAGGGTATGGGTAACGCCGCCCCGGGAACCATTTATTGGATAACCAACTCCTCCGCCATAGGTCACCCTAAATGCTTCGCTACGTTTGGTGATTTAGCAGGGGTACCGGGTTCATGGGGTGAGATTTGTCTATGCGTTTTCGCACGTACTGCGTGGCGGGCCAAGAAAATAAAATATTTATATATATCTAATTATTTTTTTTTTTTTGGCTAAGATTTGTATACGTCAAAATATTGTTTCTATTAAAAGTACAATCAGTTGTGGGTAGAGGATGGGTACTTACGCGAACTGATGCCAGGGTTTTTCTGCACGTAATTCACTGTATTTTTATTCCGAAACTTGTTGGGTTATCACTTATAAAGTTGCGCAAAATAGTACACAACTGCTAACCCTGTACAAATCGCAAGTTCGCCCCACGGTTGAATTTGGCAGCCACCTTTTGTCTGGAGCCCCAAAGTACCTAAAAAACACTTATGACTCTGGGCAGAAGCGGGCGGTCCCTTTGATAGATTCTCCCGTCTTAACAAACGGATTGCAATCTTTAGAGCACATGCGTCGGGTGGGAATGCTATCCTGGTTCTACCGGTATTTTAATGGAAAATTCTCCGCGTGTCTTAGATCCCCTTGGCAACAATGCATAGTCGGGAAACACGAAAAACGCGCGCCCAGCATATGTACACGGTTGACATTTGTCACATGAGACCGGGTCGGTTCTACGTCTCGTTCTTAAGTTCAACAGCTCGGCTGTGTAACGATATTCCGGCCTCTGTGTTTCCTCCTTCCTACATGTTCACTTCTTCCTCTCCTCAAAAAGACCCTCCACGCAACATATTCAAAGATGACATAAGCCCTGAGGGAAATTACTTGCCTCAGGGTCTCCTGTGTGGAATTAATATATATATTAACAAAAAAAAAATAATAATAAAATTAAAAAAACAGTTATGCCGAAGTAATACATTTTTTTGTTGTTTTCCGTTTGAAATATCCCATACTGCACAGCCCTGCTACTAGCTGGCGAGCGAGGATATCGACTAGGGCACTAGGGTATATTGGTATGGGTGTTGTGGCAACATTGTGAGCAGAAAGCGGGAGTTGTGGTAATCTTGCTCGAGGGTGATGCATTAGCGGTAGCCATGGCTACAGAGATGGAGAAAAATCTTTAGAACCTGGAAACATGAAACTAAAAAGACTAAACTAGAGCGAAGCATTAATTAGAGCGAGCTACATTAGCTTTAGCTTTCTGCTAGTCGGGAAATTAATTATATATTTTTTACTCTCCTTATTTAAAATTTTAAAATAAAAATAAAAAAGAGCACTCACTCGCTCGTTTGCTAAATTGTACAGGTTGAGTTTTTTTTTTTAAAACGAAAGCAGCTTTGTGATTTATGTGTATTTTTGCAACTCCATTTTAATCTCCGTTTGTATTTTTTTTTTAATATGTTTATTCAGTTTTAATTTTACAATGTTTTATTTTACAAATCTTACGAAACTGATCAATCAGTTTGATTGTAATAATAATAATGTTTAATACAGTATACTTTTCAGTTTTACATAGTAAATATTAAATATAATACTTAATTTTTAAATACTAACTACCTATTACAAAAAACCAATTATTATAATGTTTATGAATTGCGTTGTAGTAAAAATATTTTACACGTACAAACATAAGGTGAGCAAAAAAATAGAAAGGAACTATATTATTTGATTTCATGTTCTTCGGAGGTAGAAAGATTTAACTTTTGTTTTGATTTTTGAATAAGATGTCTCATTTTTGATATTTTCTGGTAATGCGTTAAATATTTCCGGAATTTTATGCCTTTTTGTTCTATCTCCGTATACATTTTGAGATTTATTGATAGTAAACATTTGTGCTTCTCTATGCCTAGTAGGGTAGTTGTGGTTTACAGGTTTTTTGAATTCTGTATTCCAGAATTCATCTAGCCATAATTGGTAATTTACCTTACTGTGTATAGAGAGGACATTACACAAGGAGAACATTTTTTTATAATCACCTTCACATAACTGGACTTTTTTTTGCCTGATATCAATTTTAGGAAACGGATTTGTAATTGTTCTATTTTATTTAAGTATGTTTTGTACGTTAATCCGTAACTATTTATTCCGTATCATATAATTGATTCTACTAATGCGTTGTATATACAGTATAATATATTTTTATTAACAAAATTTTTTAGGTGGTAAAATTTTCCTAATATGGATCTTAATCAATTACATACATTTTCAATATGATTTGACCAGTTAAAGTTGACATCTATTGTAAGACCAAGGTATGTATATTGGTACACTTTTTCTATATACGTACTATTTTCTATATTTCTATTTCTATTTTCTATATTTTTAACCTCAACACAGGCTTGTCCTAGTGAGGTTGAAAATTGTGTTATAAACTGTAATACCTAACATGTGAAGAAACAATAAAAAATTAAATAAAAAAAAATATTTAACTGCTTTACTTTGCCCAGATCGATTTTATAATTTTTTGTTTGATTCGTGATTATGCAATTGACTTTGAACAAATAATTTGCACAATTAAATTGATGGTATAGCTTTTTGACTGGCTTTCAAATTTCATGCAGAAAATATTGTGTACATTTCATTTTGCCAGAGCTCACCATTCTAGGATATTTTCCGCTTCGGTGCATAGATTATGATAATAATATTTGGATGATTTGTATTGCGTTGTTTTTTTATAAACTCACTTGAAGTTCGCTGTGCGATAAAAATTATTATAAACTAACTTCTGCCTGCGACTTCGTCTGCGCAGGATTAGTACTTCGAGTAGTCAACATATTCTTTTCCTATCTATGTTTGTACCAAAATTCTTAACCTATTTATTTAAAATATCTATAATTCTTGATTCGACTCAAAGTATTAGGTGAGTACTTCAAATAAATTCACTAATTTAAATATTTTCTAAAATAGAATTAACATTCATTGTTTTTCAAAATGTCGTTCTCATTTTTTGACATTTTCTATTAAACAATAATAATTATTAATTGTAATATATAGAAAATAGCTAGTTTTATAAATTATAGCCTGTATGTTATTCTGATGTAAAGTTTCCTAAAATCCATTCAGTAGTTTCTGCGTGAAAGAGTAACCAACACACATACATCCATACAAACTTTAGCGTTTATAATATTAGTAAGAAGATATGTTTGAATTCAATTAAAAATAATAATTTTTAATTTCCTTTGGTTTTGAAACAGTGTTTGGTTTTCGGATACATTCAAAAAATTTCCATTTATTTGATTTTTATTTACAGAAATACATGTATTGTACATTCTGACAGCATGGTTAAATAAGCAGGTCATGTACAAAGAAAAAAAAAACTAGAATGTAGTTGAATAATATATAATCTTTCTCGTGTTTGCAGGAAGAAAACCGGCGTTTTTTTATTGTAAGTCATTGGGCCTTTGCCAAATGGCTTTCATGTTTCCCTGACCACGTTGCTTTTCGCGATCTGACTATCAATCAAAAAAATATATTCCAGGTGGTTAATTCTCAATCTGTTCTCGCCATCCGATCGCGCATTAGAATTACCAGTGTATTTATCACTTATCCGACTGACAAGTGTTTAGATTATGTCGGCGTGAATGTGAAGTGTTTAAAAATAAATAGATTTTATACGAAGATTGATTTTTGTGGCAAAAAATGTTTTGACGTTTGCAAGATATTTATGTGTTGATAGCGATAAGAATCCCGACTGCATGGAGGCAATGGTACTGTTGTATCTTCAATTTTAGGAAAGTAGTGTATGCCATAGTCTGCTCCCGTCTGGAGCCAGTGAAGCTTTTTCATCCCCAAGTTAGGTATGTTGTGAGGCTGAAGCAGTGGCGAAACTACAGGGTGGCAGGGCTGACAAAATGCCACGGGCCCCGCGGGGGCTGGGGCCCCCCCGCGAGCTCAGAAGTACTCTAATATTTTTAACAAAATTTAGTAAGAATTATAAAGTTGGACACAACTAAAGACCAAATACAAATTCAAATAAATTATTAAGATTCAAACGCATTCACAAGAAAGGGATGTCGTTCAATTTTAGAACGCATCCATTGGTTGCTGAATTTTTTGCCGGGGGGGGCCCATGCAATGAATTTGCCACGGGCCCCCGATGGTATAGTTTCGCCACTGGGCTGAAGGTAGTAGGGAGGGAAAGAGATGGGTAAATGGAAGGTGGGGACGTACCTGGCTATTCAGATCTGGTCACCAAATACGACTAAAGCCATTTCAAGCAACGTTTCAATTCTGAATGGTGGTCTTACACCAGAGCGTGTCTTCCTCTCTGGAACGTGCCGCAAATATACCTTATATTATATTTAATTAATTAATTGTGAAATAACACAAATTAATCAAATAAAATTTATTTGCACACGCCGGGTTAGAACCCGCGACCTTTGGAATGGGAGTCTAAAGTATTACCGCTCGACCACTCCGGTCGAGCTAATATGAAAGAGGAGGCTTGGACGTAAAGTCGACGCAGTATAAATACTAGCATTATTATCACGCTCTGTGCCTAAGTGTAAGAGTTTTTATGAAGTGTATAGGTTATTCATGTAGTTTCATCTCCCTTCAATATAGTTAGCGTCGCGTCTGGGTATCTAGCACGGTCAATCGACAAAGGTTTCATAGATACAGTCGTCGGTAACTTGTCATCGTTCCTGAGAATGACTGCAGATTGAAAACGAACAAAGAACCATTAACAACGAATAAATGTTCTTAATTTATTCACGTGAGGTGTTCTGTAGATAGTGATCTGTATTCGTGCTCGGGAAAGTTTCTTTATAGAAGATTCCTTTATCGATCGACTGTGCTAGATACCCAGGCGTCGTCGTCAGTTTAATTGCTCGGCCCTTCTCCATCACGATACAAGCAACATTTTCTGTTTACTTTTATATTATCTGTAAACTTCATTATCATCAATTATTATATTATATGTAAACTTAATTATCATAAATTCCATTGCTGCATTAACTGTAAACTTCAATATCATCAATTATTATATTATCAGTATACTTCATTACTATAAATTATATTATTTGTAAAATTCACCCGCCATAACAAAGGGACATCCCTAGCATGTCGGATGAAATAACACAATATCAAAATACATAATATATACATAATATATACAATGTGCAAAATTCTTTTAATGAATAAATAAACTGTGATGGTAGTAGAAGATTTTCAAATTTTGTCAGATTATTCGTAACACGAGAATGTTTGTCTTTCTCAAAAATTTATGTATGTTTTTTTCTCTTGTTCCAGGTAAGTTCCAGATAATATATCACTAATTAATTCATTTCGATATGCAGAGTGATAAATGTTGTTTTTATTGCTTTATCACATTAGGTAAGTGAAATCTGTTTAATTTTTAATCTACTGTTTTATTTCCAATAACCAACTGGGGCTGGAAAAATAGCCAATGAAGAATGTGATGGAGGGAAGTAGGGAGATTGGGAAAACCTTGCTATTCAGATCCGATCAGTAAACATTG
The DNA here is from genome assembly GCA_951813805.1 of Limnephilus auricula. Lineage (NCBI taxonomy): Eukaryota > Metazoa > Arthropoda > Insecta > Trichoptera > Limnephilidae > Limnephilus > Limnephilus auricula. The sequence goes on from OX638417.1 coordinate 6,692,887, forward strand.
CTGAAGCCATTTAACCCCTCAGATCTCCGGCCTATTTTATCGAAAGATCAAAATATTTCCGCTTTGCAATAAAATCCAAATAATGGAATATTTCTGAACGCATCTGAAAACTAAAAACTGTTTTTTGAAAGGTAATGAAATACGCTTTTAAATTTTTGAATTCGAAATAAACATATAATTTTGAAATATAAATTTTTTAAATGCAAACAATTATAGAAAACAAGCTTTTGCCCGCGACTTCGTCTGCGTAGGTTTAGTACTTTGAATAATCTATTTTCTTTTCCTAGGTCCCATTTACGTTTATACCAAAATTTTTAAGAGGCTAGACTTTGAACCACACGCGGAACACCCGCGTCTGCCATTCTGTCCCGCTCACAATAAGCTCACGCACACTTACAATACATGCGAATGTGCGAATGAGACAACGCTCAAATTTACCTACAGAAATCGCTCGAAAAGGGGTTTATAGAGAATACATTTTTCTACACCGAAACTTTCACGAAATTAAAATTTAAAAAAATATATATTCTTTAGAAAGAAGAAGCTACGTCGGTAGCTTTTTATACTTTTATAATTCTTTATGAGAGTTGAGTTAGCAGCACTTTTTCCTTAAATAATATTTTTAGATAAATCGTACATGTTTGACAGTGAATGTTTACGTTAATACGAAACGCATCGAAAATTCGAAAACATACCGACATAGTTTTCATCCGCTAGAAGGCAGTATAATTTTTTTTTATTAATTATGTGCAATTTTCGATGTTGAAAGGTGTTTTTTCCCGGGCGTCCTTTTTGTATGGGTCGAAAAGCGAAGTCTATCATCTTAACCTATTTATTTAAAATATGATTAATTCTTGATTCGATTCAAAGTATTAGGCGAGTTCTTCAAATAAATTCACTTATTATTTTCCAAAATAGAATTTTGATTCAACAATCATTGTTTTGCAAAATGTCATTCTCAAATTCTGACGTTTTCTATTAAACCATAATTATAGTTTAATAGCTAGCTTTATAAATTATAGCCTATATGTTATTCTGATGTACGAGCTATATTATTCTAAAGTTTCATTAAAATCCATTCGTTAAATTTCGATTTAAAGAGTAACAAACATACATACATCCATACAAACTCTGCGTTTATAATATTACTAAGATTATTGTATTTACCGTTCTTGAAATATCTATCAGCCTTCCCGTCTCTTGAAAACACACTTTCCGGATACACAAACTAATCCACCTTCTTTAAGATTCATCATTCACATAACTTACTTCTTTTAAAGTTTTTTTCCTTGATAAGGCATGAACAAAATTATTCCCTACATCGCACAGTGTTTCGTTTCACACAAGCTAGACGGAAAAAACTCTTAGATAATAATAAAGTGTTTAGAACCCTCTTGTGGGGAGTAATTAATCCGAATATATTGAAAAATTGGGTTGAAAGTGATTACTATAATTTTTTTTCTTAAAAAAATAGGAAAAAAATCTTTTAAATAATTAATTCTATATTAATAGGGTATTTAAAGGTTTATAATGAAAACAACTTTAAACAGTAAAAAATGTCTATTTTAAGGATAATAAGTAGGTAAAAGCACAGTCAGAAAATATAATTCAAATCACTAAATAATTGCAGGTAAAAATAAACAAAACAATTATTTTGTTTTGAAGAGTTTTAATTTTCAATGTACTATCGTTACTTAAATTTTAATTTTTATGCTACCGGCCATAGCTTCAACAAAGAAAAAACCAAATTTAAACATATAAATATAAATTCATACTTTAACTTGTGCGCTTTAGAAACTTTAGAAATAAACAAAAAAATTAAATCAAAAATTAATTTAGTTAACAAAATAATAGCACCCTGCAAATCTCCCCTTTTGACTTTGTTCCCGTGTGATATTGACCCCGCCCACTGTTCTCCCCTTCCCCCAAAATCACCCCTCCCACCACCCCCACCTAATAACATCTAATTCATTTCTGTACTTGTTTTAAATTTTAAGTTTAGTTTTAAGTTTGCTAGTGAATGACACGGATGTGTCGAAACCGGTAGCATAAAAATTAAAATTTAAGTAACGATAGTACATTGAAAATTAAAACTCTTCAAAACAAAATGTCTAGAAATTGTTACATAGTTAATGCCCAAGAAATACAAAAAAAAAAAAAAACAATTATTACTTAAAATTTAAAATAAAACAATAACTTTTTATACACCACTTTTATTTTTTTATACTTTGTCGGCATAAAGTATAAAAAAATAAAAGTGGTGTTTACAAAGTTATTGTTTTATTTTTAATTATTATGTCACATCACAAAGTAACTGCTTCATACGAACAAAAATTATTACTTAACTAGGAAAACTATTTTATTCATATTTAGCAACATAACTTAATAAAAACAAGCACTAATTGTAGAATGTATAGTCAGAAAAAAAATCAATAGATGAACAAGAACTTAAAGTAAAGAAACAAAACTAGAGAAATGAACTATGGGTAGATAAATGTTTAATTATGTACCCATAGTTCATTCATTTAAGACAGAGAACAGGACTAATTGATTTGTGAGAAAATATAGTACCTAAACAGAATGCTTATCGAAACTAGATGCTATCTGAGTTAGGTTCAGAGTCAGTTTCAGGTTCAGGTGGAACAATTAAATTTGAAGTCCTCGTACTCACTAAATCACATACTTTCATTATTTTACTCCGGTCACTACATGCCACAAAGTCCTTTGCGGGCCTCCCAGTAGATGTAGATGACTGATTTTTGTCTAATTGAGAATTTTCACGCAAATCTTCAATTATGAAAACGTTTCCACTACCTTAAAGCCACTCACAAAATTTAACAATAATTTTTTTGAGAATCCGAGAGGCTGCAAATTTTTTGCTTATATTCAAAGATATTAACTGTATTTAGCTTTTCAATTTTTTTTCACTGCTTGCACTGAGATTTTAAAGTTCAAATTTACTTAAAATAAGATTATATATTCCATGAAACTTTTCTTTATTGGGAAAACTCCTCCAGGTATCGAACAACTCCTGCCTGGAAATCTGGTATGTGGTGCCTGTGAAAAACATGTGTATTAATGAGCAAAAATATCGAAACTGATTTGAATAGAATATTAATTGTTCAATCTACAAAAAAAAAAATTACGCGACCTTATTGATAATAAACTCCGAAATAAACTCTCTTGTAGTTAGAAATTAAATATTTTTAACTACATAAAAACACTCAAGTTAAATATTATTTAAAAAAAAAACTGATATGTTTTCTATTCAAACTTTACAATAAAAACATACTACATACCTTCCAAAGAAGCCTCCATTTTTTTTAGAACTGAAACAAAACACTTTAAACACATAAACAACCTTACAGCTCGGGCGACAAGATGCGAATGAAAATAACTCGTAATTCATTATCTAATTTACCTAACTTTGGAGCTCTAGTATGAGTCAACCCGTGCATTAATTACCCCAATTAAAAATGTATTCGTCATACTAGCTACCTGTTAATACCCCCATGATGTCATTTTTCAAAAATTCCAAAGTGAGTTTTTTTCCGTCTAGCTATATGAAACGGAACACCGTGCATCGTTTAACGATTTTTGTTTGTACTATAAAAGGCCTTTAAACTTCCTAATTCCTTCCTCCAAACCTTCTCCTATTTCCTTTCTTTCACTTTATTGATTCAATCAATCTGCAAGTATATTCATTACATTCCTAATGATTGTCTCGTCGTTTGAAAAAATGTCTTCATTATCACTTTATAGCTTTTCGTGTCCTATTTACAAATCCCCTAAAATCTATTCGTCAAGCACCCAGCGTCGTTACCACCGAAAATAAAAGTCACTAGAAGGTTATTTCTATTGAAATCTATATTTAAAAAAACTTTTTTCAAATTGGGTGAATGATAAATGTGAATTGCCGAATGTAGCGTCACACTATTAGAAAACCAACACTCGTTTGACAAAGACCAGGGACATTAAATTTCTTCACAGTTGTAATAAAGGTCATAATCTAGTTGGGCTAGAATCATTAGAAATAACCCGCCTAACTAAAAAAATAAACTCTGACTTTGTAATGAATAAGAAATAATAATCATTTGCAAAATCTCCGCTCTTATATCCACTATCCCCTCCTATCCACACTTGGCTCTTCTTGATTATTTTAACTTCTTTCTAGCTCTTCTTATCTATTATTATCTCTTCTAGCATCTTGTCTCTTCTTGGCTCGTCTTGTTTGGCTCGTCTTGTTTGGCTCGTCTTGAGTCTTCTTGTATCATCTAGCTTCTTATTGTCTCTCCTTGGCTGGACTTGGCTCTTCTTACATCTTATCCCCCCTTCTTGGCTCGCCTTGTCTGGCTTTTCTTGCATCTTCTTGCGGTGTTTAACCAGTTGACCAGTACGTAGGTGGCGAAAAAAATAAGATGATTGAATGTTGGTTTCTCGCTTCTCTCTAGAATTTTGGAGCATTGAGTCATCCGGGAGTTTGGTATTCCTCTGGATGACTGTCGATGAAGCTTCATAGACATTACCTACTTCACTGTGTGGTTTCCGTTTAATGTGCCCATACCATCTTAACTGTCAAATGTTATTATGGGATTATAAAAGAGTACACGATAAATAAATAAATAAAAACTATATTCCATTTTCGACCAGTTTAACCTAACTAAGAAAGGAATGACCTTACTTCGGGTAGACGGACACGCCCACAACTTACTCCTATCGATTTATATATTCAGTGTTCGTTACGGACAAAGCTTCTAATTAACATCGCCAGGGGACGTTCTTATTTTTTGTTTCCGGTCCTTTTCCTTCCGATCCGCCGTTTCCGGCCGTGGACACTCCACGCTTTCGGACATTACCGCCCTCTCTCGGACGCCCGCTGAAGTGGAATTAATTCGATGGTATAATTAAGTGCTGTATTCAATTAATTTCATATAGGTAATGCAGATAGAATCTTTTCCATGTTAAATTAAGTGTTTTTGTATTTAAATAGTAAGCTCGTTCCTTTTTACGATACAATTAAAGTTAATTTTAATAAATAAAATTGAACCTGTTACCGCTTGCGTAAAATCATTAGCATCTGACGAACGATTAAAACCCATTATTTTATTGACTGCGAATTAGTTGCATATGCAATCCACTGGAACGCGTAGACTCCATTAGATACTTAGGGGTTTAGGGGTTATAGTTGGAGTTATATTTGGCGGCAGTTTCCTGGGCCTGTTACTAACATTGGTGCACAGTTTGTATTTAATAAATGCACTTTATGATTGTTGGTTATTTATTTAAGTTTACAAGGGTTATTACATTTACCGCGAATTGAATTTACGGAAGGAGAGTTTTTAATATCAGCTTATAGCTCGATCGTCGAAGCTGGAATGTTCGAGTTGCGTCTCGCGCACTCGGGTCTGCGCAGGATGGTTGCCAGTGTAGGAACTGCCGCGAATGTTTATATCGCTTAAAAATGCGAATTACAGTTCCTACAGGGGTAATAATTGATAACAAACTTCGGTGGGAAGATCATGTAATCAATGTAACAAGTCGTATACGGAAACTAGCATATATCTTCAGATCACTACGAAATATACTAAATAAAAAGATATTAAAAACAGTATACTCTTCTCTATGTCAATCAATTATTTCTTACGGTATTGTTGTCTGGGGAGGGTGTTCTAAAACTATATTAGATCCATTAGTAAAGGCTCAAAAATTGATAATACGGACTATCTACAAAGTACATTACATTCATCCCACAAAGGACTTATTTAAAGACTTTAAAATACTTAATATACAATCCCTATATGTAAAATTAATTTCTTGCTATTTTAAATTTAAATTTATTAAAAAATATGTTTTTGAATCAAAATATAATACAAGATATTCCAACCAATGCAACTATATAATTCCAGTAACAAAAACCTCAATGGCCCAGTCACAGTTTAACTTTCTTGCTCCAAAAATCTTCAATAACTTAACAATTGAAATAAAGACAATAACCAAATATCACACTTTCAGGAAGACGCTTGGAGACTTTTTGATGAGTGAATGTGATAGAATTAGAAGCCTGTTTATATAATCTAATGTACTTTTTTTCTCCTTTCTATTTTCTACTTTTTATTATAATTTTTCCAATATTTAACATGATTTATACTAATTCCATGTTTACACTAGACTTCATATTTCATACAATGTAACTTTACTATATTGGTCACCATGATACAGGCAGCCGCCGAGTATGGTGATTTAATATATCAAATTTATGTAAATGTCACAATTATGTAACATGTATTAAATAAATAAATAAAAATAAATAAATTATACTGTAATCGATGAAATTATGGGTTTTTAATGTGACACAACTATGCGAGAATTACTTGGTGAACAGTGGATATCGGGAAGGAAACTGACCTACCTTGGAACTACCTCTTTAGATACCGGGAAGGAATCTGACCCACTTTGGAATTACCCCCCTTAGATACAGGTAAGGAATCTGACCCATTTTGGAACTACCCCTTAGATACCGGGAAGGAATCTGACCCACTTTGGAATTACCCCCCTTAGATACAGGTAAGGAATCTGACCCATTTTGGAACTACCCCTTAGATACCGGGAAGGAATCTGACCCACTTTGGAACTACCCCTTTAGAACTCCGCGTGATTTTTGGTATTATCTGCTAGTTGAAAGTAGCGCCAATGTTGTTTCTATTTTTTTATGAATAATTGTACAAGAATGAAAAAAAAAGTTAGTCAATGGAAATAGTCAAAAATAATCTTAGCCATAAAGGGGTTTTTCTTATATAACTTCCTATTTATGTAATGAACAAACAAAGTATTTAGTACTTTACGCTTATATTTTTTGTAACGTTATTAATAATTTTATTTTCATTCCAATAGAGAAGGTAGGAAAAGCTTCAATGTATCCATAGTATATTTTTTTTATATTCACAATGTAAACCGATTCGTAATAAAGGTAAATCTAAATAGTAATTTGGCGTATAGCTTCATCTTGATAATAATAGTCGGATAATTTGTAGAGCGCCGTTTTTGTGGGAAATCAAATCAAGGGCGCAGTACAATTTATTATTCTTAGACTCTATCTAAGTATATTGTTTACAAATTACAAATAGATACAGATCACAAACAAAAAGATACCTGGCCGATCACTTCCGATAAACACACTTTAATTAGAAAGTTTATGCATGGAGAAGATACCAATTAGCACTTAAAAAAGCAACTCATGCACTATATTGAAAATAATAAAATACTTAGTCCTAACCAATTTGGTTTTAGAAAGAAACTAGGCATTCACGATGCCATTGCTGAACTAACCTCGACAATATATAACGCATTGGATAAAAAAAACAAATGCCTTGGTATTTTCATTTATTTACGAAAGGCTTTTGATAGTATCTCCTATTCAAAATTAATTAACAAATTAAATGATATTGGTATTATTGGTAAGGTAAGGTATTGGCTACAAAGCTATCTAAGTCAAAGAATTCAAAAAGTAAAATTAAATGATTCACTAAGTGCAGATGAAACTCTAGAATTTTGAATTCCACAAGGGACTGTCATTGGGCCAATTTTATTTATAATTTACGTTAACCAAATGTTTAAGTTATCACTTAATGGTAAACTTATATCTTTTGCTGACGACACTGCAATAATTATCGAAAAAAAGACGTGGAACGATATTACCAATGCAGCCAATCAAGACATGAAGGGTATAAAAAAATGGTTCTATAACAATTTATTATCACTCAACACAGAAAAAACATACTATATTCCATTCTCTCTACAAGAAAAAGTGCCAAATAACTTAATTAACATAACAATTCATTCCAAAAATTTTGTAAATGACGGTACATGTTATTCGGACTGCGCTAAGCTAAATCATAAATCTAAAGTAAAATATATTGGAATCTTAATAGATCAAAACGTTAAATGGAAAGATCATATCAATCTCACTGTGGAAAGAATAAGAAAACTTATCTACGTTTTCTATAACATACGAAACATCTTAAACAAGAAAACTATCAAAATAGTCTATTATGCATTAATTCAGTCCTTATTACAGTACGGCATTATTGGTTGGGGAGGGGCCTTTAAGGCTTCCTTACAGCCCATAATTACAAAACAAAGAATAATTATTAAAATCACCCTGAGAAAACCATACGACTTCCCTACTTTAGAGATATTTCGGGAATTTAAGGTACCATCTATCACAGAATTGTATAAAAGAAACGCCTTATATCAAATTTATAAAGAATATTTTATCCAAAAAATTCACCCCTCAGATAACATAAGCAATAGATTCAAAACTAAAGGCTTAATAACCATCCCTATGCTTAGATCCACCACGGCTCAGCATCGCTACCTGTATTTAGGTGTGAAATGGTACAATTTATTATTCTCCAAAAACAAATTTAGTATAACCGAAACTTTGAAATATGAACAATTCAAAAAACAAATTAAGTCCCTGAAATTGGATAATGATATGTTGTAACCTTAAATTACACTTAGTTTACGCTCAGTTTAAACTATTCAATGTAAAAAAAATATATATATATATATTGTTGTCTTTCAATAACAATTTCTTTCTAAATTGTAAACCTATGTTAAATAATGTTTGTATTTATCTCATAAGTCTTTGAGTTTACAAATTTAATTAGAACATTGCATGTTAATACCTCCCATAAACACGAGCTCCTAGAGCTCAACTTATGGAGTAGTAGAATAATAATGTATAATTGTATAACTTTGCATAATGTAATCACTTGTAATGTAAAATCTTTTTTTTATAAATAAATAAAAAATAAATATTTAAAACACTGATATTATAAATAAACAAAAAAAATGTTTATGTATCTGGGATTCGAACGCGCGACCACAGAAACTCTTATCAACGTTTCTTTAAAACAACTTAAATGTAAACTGCTATAAAACGCTCCTAGCAGCAAGTAGTTAATACCGCAAAGACCTTTCTTATTATGACCGTGAATAACAGAACTAAAGTAGGTACTCGTATAATCAGGTCTCGTGTTGGTCACGCCCAACTTTCATTGCGCAATTTCCCTGAGTATAATCGGGCAAATTGTCGGTTCTCTCACAGTCGCCGATAGCCGTGATCGTCTAGTGGTTAGGACCCCACGTTGTGGCCGTGGTAACCCAGGTTCGACTCCTGGTCACGGCAGTGGTAAAACACTGTCATGGCGGTGACTTTTTTTTGTTTTTTTTTTTTTTTATTTGCCTCGTGGTAATTTTTTTAACGACTCGTGTCACGTAGTGCTAAATCTGTCACCAAAACGACGCGTCCCCAAAAAATTGTTTTATGTTATTTATTTTATTGTCAGACTTAAAATATAATCAGATTTTGAAAGCGATAACCCTGAGCTATCTCTTTTCATTTCAAAGTTTTCTATGGACGCTTTGTATTCGAAACAACTCTATAAAATAGAAAACCGCCGAAAATTTTAATTAATTAAAACATTATTTTGCCAATTTTTAAAATATGTATCTTCATATATACTAATTTTGTTATCTGCATGATCAGAATTATTATTGCGTATTAATGCATAATGTAATGCGTAAATATGTTCACGTTCAATGAACTTTTAATTTTCAAAATTGGAACTGATTTTGGGAATGAAGCGATGAAGTTGGTGCTCAAATTATTTTGTTTTAATAATTATTATTCTATAAACTGCTTATTTCTTTTTCGTTGTGTTCGATGTGTCCACACATCGTCGGATCTGCCAGATCTGCCCTGATGATGGACACTGCAACGCTGTCCAAAGAAGTCGGCTAAAGAAGGAGGTAGCGCAACATGGCATAACACCCAAAAAACAAACAACGAAAATGCTTTTGGCCGTGAAAATCTAAAAACGTATCTGCTTATTTCTTGTGTAAAGATCTATCTGAATAACCAATGATTTTTAATTTGTACTAACTTTAATATTAAGCAATAGATTACACATCTGCCCTGATGATGGAATATGTTATCTTAATCTTAACCGTGAAAATTTCAAATCATATCTTGCCTAACGGTGCTCAATCGAAACGTAAATTTCTGATTTTCTCTCTAATTATTTTTCGATTCTTCTTCTTCTCATGCCCTGTCCGTTCAACGGATGTTGATTATCATGTTGGCTATGCGGAATTTGTTTACTGCGGCCCGGAACAGCTCTGCAGTAGACTAGCCAAACCACTGTCTGAGGTTTTTCAGCCACGATGTCCTTCTTCCAGGGCCCCGTCTTCCGACAATCTTTCCCTGCATTATGAGATGCAAGATCTCATAATGCATCTATTTTTCGAAGGGAAATTATATTCCTGAAGCAAAATTTTGTAAATACTTCTCGAAGATAACAAAATTTCATTTACTTTTTTTACTCCCAATAATATTTCTTTAAAAATTCGGCGTTTTTTGTCAGAGGCTAAAAATATTCCCGCTTTGCAATAACATCCAAATTAATGGAATATTTGTTAACGTATCCGAAAACTAAAAACGTTTTTTCGAAAGTTGATGAAATTTTATTATTAGAAATAATTATGTAATTTTGGATGAAAACTTTAAAAAATTCCTGGTAATGAAAAAAAATAAAAACACATACATATTGCATTAGACAAATGAATTACAAACGTTGCTGTCGCTTCCCTTTTTTGTCGTTTCAAGTTTAAAAAAAATCTTAAAAAATTCACAAAGTTTCATAATTTTTTTTCAAATTGCGATCGGAATATTTGTTTTTAAAAAGGTGTACATTTTAATTTTTTGTGGTTTATTTTTAGATTTGAAAATATAGCGAGTTGAATTCTGTTTCCAATACCGTTTAAATCATACTTCTCACTATGATAGTAAGGGAGACGCAATGATTTCTATGAGACCTATGTGAGCTGGGACACATATGGTCTCGTGTGATTAAACGGGTTATCAGAAATCTCTGGTTAAAGTAAGCCAAGTACGTCCCTTAACACTTTGTATATTTAATATTTTAATTATAAAATGGTATTTGAAATTTGGATAGGAAAAATGCTTAAATATTGTCATATTTATTGTTTTCGCGTACTCTATTGCTTCTATAAACTACGGTTGTGTGTGAATACATAAATAAACACAACTTAAACTTTACCAACAGTTTATAACATAAAACAATTCTACTGTAGGATCGCTCCGTTTGCAATAACATGTTAATTTATCCCTTTGATTCAAAGACCGCCTGCGTAAACGGTTTTCGTCATTATCCGACATTTCCACGGTGGCCTATTATTGCTTGTTGTACTGTAGATTCCTTAACTGTACACCGTACAGTATATCCATCCACCCCTTGTCTGCCATAACACTAACACCCCAAGTTCTAACCAACATTGATTTTATACTTAACAGGGTGGTGGTAGTCGACCCTTCAATTTTAAAGATACGCATTTTGGTAAGAGATAAAATGTTTTAAAGTGCATAGAACCTCTTATAGTGTTACATTGTCTATCATCAGGGCGCATGTGACGGGTTAAACCTCGTTGTCGGTTTACCTGTAAAAATTAAGACTCAATATGATATAAGTTATGTGTGTAAATTTTGTTTTTTTTTTGTTGTTTGTATTGTATTATTATAATGTATTAAAGTTAACCTCAATACAGGCTATTAAAGTCCTAGTGAGGTTAATTTCTATGTAAAAAAATAATATTCATAACATGTGAGAAAAGTAATAAATAAAATAAATAAATAAATTTAACCTACCCTCTCAATACACGATGTTTAGCGAGAATCAATTTATTTTAGCTGTGAAAAACAACATTTTTTCAAATAATTATAAAAAGGTTTTTGTTCAAACTTGACTTACCTTCCTTTTTACTTTTAAGGTTAAGGTAATCCCCTAGTCTTTGAAAAATTCGAAATCGCAATCGGAATCCCCGTCTCTTTTTGGGAGGGATTTAAAAATATTTAATAAGACTTTTTTGGAGATGTTGGAGAAGGTGTATATAAAAACATAACTTAACCTAATCTATTTAACAAAGAAAAAAAAATCGTAACTTTACAAATGAGTGGTGATTTATTTGCACATTAATTATTATCTGGTCACCGTAACATTATCTCAACGGCTATCCCTATACGAGTATACCTGCAGGTTTGCTTTGTAGTGTATAGTGTGTATAGCCTGGCTGGCTGTAATTCTCCCTTTCAGCCTACTTCCGGCGACGCATCGTCTCCCATTTCCGGTTCCGGCTAATGAACGAGGACCTCGGCGGGGCCTGCTGAAGCTTCATAGCCTTATTCCGTATTCCTTATAGGGTCCAAACATATCCAACACCCTGTCCAAACCCATTAAACCAGGGAGGATATTGTTCAGATTAAATGGACTTTCACACAGAAAAATATTTGTGTGATTACTGTCGGTAACTCCAGTTAATAATATACGTCATTTTGCTGTGAATTTAAGGTGATTGTCAAAAGAATTCATATTTTTCTTTTTCATAGATGGCGCGCGTATAATTATTTTACTCATAAACTCTTTTTACAAGTTATGCTTTTGAAATATTAAGGAAAAAATGTTGTTTGCGCCCGTATACAAGCAATATGATTATGGATAAATAGTTTTGACAATAAAAAAATCAAATCTTTTAAGAAAGGCTAACGAATATAATATTGGATTGAATCGCCGATATAATATTGTATTTGTTAGCCTTTCTTGAATGCTTTGAGTATTTTAATTGACAAAATTATTTCTTCATATTCATTTTGCTTGTGTACGGGCGCAGACAACTATTTTTTTTTTAATATTTCAAAGCATAACTTGTAAAAAGCATTTATAAGTAAAATATATATTTTTTTTTTAAAAGAAAGACAAACATTCCCAGGTTACGAATAACCCAACAATATTTGAAAATCTCCTACTACCACCACACTAAGCGGAAGATGTTGCTTGTGTTGTGATGGAGGACTTAGTCAGCCGAGGAATCGAACACGGAACGCCTGGGTGAGACCCAAACGCGATGCCCACTGAACCACTGACCGGTAATTATACGCGCTATCTACGAAGATTATGAATTCTTTTGACAATCACCTTAATGTTTATTTTTAAAGTTGTTTTTGTTTAGAGAATTTAGAAAAGAGATAAAGTATTAACGTATTATTATTACAGAAAATTATTTTAGTTGGCACTTTCAAATTTGACAAAAAAGAAATTGGAAACTATAAAAAACTATAAACTAGGGTAAAGTTCGGTTCTTGGGAAACACTCCGAAAAAATAAGTTGAATTATTTTTATACTAACTTTGGGCTGGAAAATCCGAATCTGAAGGAATTAGGTTGGGGAGGTCAATATCAACTGAGTTACAGGACTTTAAAGTTTCGTACACAGGAACAAATCCGCAATGCATTTTTGACATATTGTACTGAAAAGTCAAAGTGATTCAATGATGCCAACCTCAGAAAATTGCAAAGTGTTGCCATTAAGCAATAATATCAATGTTATTATGTGAATAGAATGTGTCAATCACTTTTTTATCACAAACCATGTTACACAAACCTAGCGTAGCCGCTTAACTACTTGAAAACTGGGATGTTTTTCTTGCCTTGACGTGAGCAGGCGCTATAAAGGGGGAACATCCTTTTGTATCACAAACCATGTTACACAAACCTAGCATATTATTGCATAATGGCAACACTTTGCAATTTTCTGAGGTTGGCATCATTGAATCACTTTGACTTTTCAGTACAATATGTCAAAAATGCATTGCGGATTTGTTCCTGTGTACGAAACTTTAAAGTCCTGTAACTCAGTTGATATTGACCTCCCCAACCTAATTCCTTCAGATTCGGATTTTCCAGCCCAAAGTTAGTATAAAAATAATTCAACTTATTTTTTCGGAGTGTTTCCCACGTACCGAATTTTTTCCATAAACTATTATTGAATAACTAACACCCCTGCTATAGGTCACCTCAAGTTGTTCGCTACGTTTGGTGGCTTAGTGGAGGTGCCCGGGTTCATTGGGTGAGGTTTGGGTAAGTCTTGGCGGCGGGTGACCTGGACACATTGAACCCCAGATTCCTACCCACCTGGCATTGGCTTTTTCCTTTCCCGAACTTCCTCTCCTTCCTTTACTTAAAAATACCCTCCACACAGCATCGCCAAATATGACATGCGCCCTAAGGGAAAATATTTTCCTCAGAGCCGTCTGTGGGCAGCTAATGTAAAAAAAAATTCACAAATTGACTCGACTACATATGTACTAACATTCACGCCGTTTCTCCGCAAGGAATCGAATCCTGTCCCCGCGCACTGCTGCTCGCGTAGTAGGTACCTGTCTGTCTGTCTGGAACACATTTCGATGACATATTAATACGCAATAGCGTGATTTGGGTCTGAGCTAGTAAATAAGAAAATGTGTGAACAAAGTTATAGGGATTCCATTTAATAAATATTTCATTAAATAAATATGTGAAAGAATTTCTTAGATAATCTTGAAGGTTTAGGTCAGTGGTTGATATTGTTTGGCGGCTTTGATGTCCAAAAGCAGCCGCAGGCTTTATGGAGACCCGCAAAAGGACGTACAGGTTTTTCAGCTTTTTGTAATAAAATAAATACAATAAATGGTACGACCTTTATCGTGAATTCGTCTATCTATGTCTATACAATCGTTTATATTATTTTTTTGTTATTATGTTATAAACTGGAAAACTTAACCTAACATAGTATTAAATCCAAATAAATGGAATATTTCTGAAAATAACCGAAAACTGTTTTAGGAAGGTGATTAAATACGTTTACAAATGCTATTATTAGAAATGAAAATATAATGTTAGAAATATTAAAATTTTAATACAAGCATAATTTTTTTTTTTTTAAATAGCTCATCTTACGTTTTTTCTTTCTAAAATTACTGACAACGTAAACAAAGAAAAACACACATTATATTAGACAAATTGTATAATTTATTACATTTTCCTCAAATTGGTTTCAAAAAATTTGGTTTCATAGACGTGCACTTTTAATTTTTTCTATGGTTAAATTCTAGATTTGAATATAAAGCGTGGAGTTTTCTCTTTCTAACACTGTTAAGATTGTATTTCTCACCATGACACTGAGGAAGATACAACGATTATATGAGACCTATGTGAGCTAGGACAAATATGGCCTTCTGTGATTAATTAACGGTGACATTGAAATAGTTCCTTATGTTTAGTGTGCACTGTAGATAATCTTATATTGCCTAGATTTGTATATTTTCTTTGTTTGTTTTTGGGGTGTTATGCCGTGTTGCGCTACCTCCTTCTTTAGCCGACGTTTCGGACAGCGTTATCAACCTAAAACTAATTAGCGAGTTTAATTCGTATTTTTTTTGTTTGTCTACGGTGACATTTAAATAGGTCCTTATGTCTAGTGTGCCCAGTCTTATATTGACTAGACTTGTACAGGTTCTAGGCTAGCCTACCTAATATTAAGCTCCATTTGCGACAAGGAGTTGTTTGTGTGGGGGTTGATATAGGCTGTGTACATATTACCGCGGGGGTTGGGTGGAAAAGTGGGCGGCGGGTGTAATCGGGTTTTGCTTTTAGCCCTCGGCGGAAGCGGCTGATGACCTGATGAGTGTTGTTTCCCTGACAAAGGAAAGTGATGTGAAGAACAACAATCCTTCATAATCGCCGAATTACATCAATACACAATAATGGTATTTGGGATTTTGTTAGGTATTACAATTATTTAATTATTTTATTTTTTTAATCATGGGCTTTTCCATATTTGTACAGTTTATGTGATTTAGTGTAAACAGATCAGGAATGTTTTAGATAACAGAAAAAAATGCAAAGATAAGAATAACAAGAGGTAGGTGTAGAGGTGCAATTAAATATATGTTTTAATAATATAAATACATATAAGATAAAGAAAAAACAGATTTAGATTTAGATTTAGATAACAGATTTAGATCTGCAGGTAGCATAAAATATAACATATAATAATAATATGATGCGAGTTCTTAATACATAATTTACAAATGCCAAACACATAACAAGAAAGATAAAAAACATTAGCAATACATAACCGCTTTACGTAACTCTAAAGTAAAAAAAATATTATAAAATTACATATCCAGAATCACTGAAGAGATAAATTTTATTGAAGTACGCAATTTATTTTACTTCGGTTGAAATTTATCAAATATTTTCAATTATCAAAAATTACACATATTATTAATTCCCTTGACCCCTCTGGGAAATAGGAGTCGAGAGATCTTATTAAACTTTTAATTTGTTTAATATTTTCAATTTCAAATTATGGAAGTATAATTAATACGGTAGTGCCCTAACGGTTCAAATTAAGGAACTCGACTCCGAGTAAATCTTCAACGCCACACTGTATGGAAACCGTTCTGAGCCGTCCGTGAACGTGCCCTTTTCCACGGAGCTGCTGTCGTAATATGCACACTTATCACTCGCTCACATGTGATTTGCAACGGAAGTGGCGCCAGCTTGTTATATATTTAAGGAAAAAAGTATGAAGAAGAAGAAACATTTTTCGCTTTCATTCAATAATAAGAAGATTTATGTTGGGGTTATTCACGGTCATTCACCTATTTATTCACGGTCTTAATGTTAGAATGACTACTATTATATATCTACCTATTAAATATAAGTATTCTGTAGTTAATGTTAATAGTAGTTAGTTTTTCAAAAGGGTGATGATGCCTTATAAATAGTCACCAACACTTAAACTAGGCGGCAGAACGAAAAGCCGCCCACGGAGCGGGTTTTTCACTGCTAGTTTTTATATATTATACTATCTAGGGTACCCGGGACACTAGGGTGGGTTACGCTCAGGGAGTTGATATGAGATTGTGTGATAGCCCCATATCCCCACCCGTACAAAAAGGGCTTCGAATGGTCTACAATGTTTCAGATAATTCCACAACATTCTTGAGTGTGCTGGAATGTTTCACAATGATCTGGGATGATCCGGAATGTTCCCGAACATTTCACAACATTCCAGAATGTTCCGGGATGTTCTGGAATGTTGTGGAATGCTCTCGAATGTTCTGGACTATT
The DNA here is from genome assembly GCA_951813805.1 of Limnephilus auricula. Taxonomy (NCBI): domain Eukaryota; kingdom Metazoa; phylum Arthropoda; class Insecta; order Trichoptera; family Limnephilidae; genus Limnephilus; species Limnephilus auricula. The sequence continues at coordinate 6,709,919 of OX638417.1, forward strand.
CTAGAAATTTCTATAGGGCGAAACTTCCAGCCCTTATATCTTCAAAAGCACGCCCTTCAGGTCAAAACGGAAACTTTCTTCATGGATGGGAGATAGAGGGCTACCACGCCCTTGATCTTACCTGGACTCGTTTCTGAGTTTTAGTGGCACGGACATTATACACTTACTTTTATAATACATATTGATTAAAGTCTCCAACTGAATCAATTTATTTATGCTTGATAAATATTAAAAATTTGTTAAAAATGTTTACAGCTCTTATATTTTATATTTATTAATATTTTATTTTATTTATATTATTATACGCCTATACGGACTTTAACGTGTGGTATTCATAATATATCTGTAAATAACGATAATCATTAAGTAAAATATGGTATTTGAATTATATAGAACACGCACAAAAGAAAAGTATTATGCTAACATTGATTTTTATTGTTGAGGTGTGTTATTATATCCTTCTTATAACTAAATTCCGTGCAGTTGAACATATCTACTACTTCTGAGAAAGTATTGCAAAATGCATGCAATGTTCGCGTAATATATATTTATATTACTATATTTTTAAGTCTTACGGTGGCCATATCTCCGTAACACAGGTAAACTCCTAGCGTATGGGGGGGACAATAATATTATACAATCTCTGTAAATAAAGAATATATTTAAATGAATAATAACAATTTTTTAATAAAACTGGCCATGTCGATGTAACACCAACCGAATTTAAAAAAAAAATCCTCCATATACCGCATTTGCTTAAATTCAACTTTTTTTATGTTACATACCAATAAGAAGAAAAATTCAAATATTATCCTGTTATTCTTAACATCCTTTCTCTTTTTTTTAAATCCAATCGACATTATCTGTCTTCCACAAACTTATGCTTCATAAATCATTCAATTTCGATAAATAAATTAATTAAAACATCCGATCGTACAATCCGCCATTAATCCTCCCATCAATTATTCACTTCTCCGTTTACGTTTAATATTGCCGCGGAGTTTTTCTTATTCTCGTAAAACCTAAACACTCGTCTTTTGAATGAATCTCCGCCAAACCAGACAAATAGATATATAAAGATTTTCTCGCAGGGTTGAGGGAAACATCTTTCGTGACAATGCTCTGTTCGTCATTAGCCAGAAATAAGTCTCAGAAACGTCAAAGAAATCCATCAATCTCTTGGGAGACTTGTGTCGACGACCATCAACGAGGAAATAACCCGCTATATTTGCGAGATGATAAAATATTTTTATTTCATCAAGCGTCTATAGTCTATACGAATTTGTTCTTTGGATCTTACTATTTCTTACCGAGAAAGGATGAAAGTAGGACTGAATGCTGTAGAAAAGAGATCCCTTAGGCTTATGTGTAGTAAAACCATATATAATCATGTGAGAAATGTGTAATAAGTAAGCTTAAGAAAGGGACGCTTAGATGGTTTGGACACGCAGAGCGAATGAATGAAGAAAGAAGTGTAAAGAGAATATATGATGCAAATGTGAATGGTAGAATGAATCGCGGACGCCCGAGGACGACATGACACGATCAAGTGAATCAGATACTTGAGTCGGGCCATGCCAAGAGTCAGAATAATAGAAGAGTATGTATGAATGTGAATGAGGCAAGAAGTGTATGCCAAGACCAAGTTGTTTGGCGGTCCGTCCTTTCTGCCTACCCCTGCTGCTAAACGGCGTGATGGTTAGTTGGTTAGTTGTTTCTTACCGTAACAATTACTAAGCCTAGCTTTAGGTAAAACCAAAGATCTTCCTACGCATTTGCATATAGGTATTTTTAGGATATATGTATTTAAAAAAATAAACTGTGTCTAAAAAAAAACATAATAAACAAAAAAATTAAAATTTACCCCTTTCTGAAACCAAAGTTTCCGATAGCAATTTGAAAAGAAATTATGGAACTTTGAGAATTTTTTAAGATTTTTTTTTTCAAGAAACGAAAAAAAGTGAGGTGACAGTAAGGTTTATAATTCATTTATCTAATGAAATAAGTATGTGTTTTATTTTTTTTTTCATTATCAGTAATTTTAGTTAGAAAAAAAAGTAAAGTGAGCCATTTTTAAAACTTTTTAAAGTTTTCGCAAAAAAAAATTATATTTAAAAAAATACATAGTAATTTTTAATAAAGAAATTTGAAAGCCTATTTCATCACCTTTCGAAAGCAGTTTTTAGTTTTCGAATACGTTAACAAATGTTCCATTTATTTGGATTTTATTGCAAAGCGGGAATATTTTTAGCCTCTGACAAAATACGCCAATTTTTTTAGGGGTTAAAGGAACTAAAGTTAACCGTGAAACAGATGCTGACCTTGAACACGATGATATTTAGTCGTAAAATAGTTAACAACCTATTACCAAAATATTTCAACACAACAAGGACCTTCACAGACATAACACAAGGACGTGCAAGGAAATCAGGCTACGAAAAAAGGATAAAGGGAACACACAGAATAGTCTCCTGTACAAAGGGATGAAGTGTTATAACAAGCTACCAGAAACTATAAAGTCCGCACCTATTGGAAAATTGAAGATGTATTGTAGGAACTACATCAAACTGGAGAAAATTTAATATAGAATACAATATGTAAATAATTAGCAATTACTAAAGTAAAAATGAATAAATAAAATATTGACATCCCCATTTAGGGTATGTTGTGCGGTTGAAGGGAAATGTATGAGAAATGGAAGGTTGGGATGTACCAGGCTATGTCTGTCTGCTATTATAAGCTACCGAATTTCTAAAATATTTAACCGTTGCACTGTTCGGGAAATTTTTATTTTTATGTCCATTGCTCAGGTAATTGTAAAGTAACTGAAGGAGATAACCTATGTGTTGAAAAAGAAAAAAATTATTCAACTCACGCTACGTCATTTCCATCATGAGTTAAAGAGATTCTAAATATCGAGTATCTGTCAAATAACACATTATTTCTTGATGAAATTATAATTATGATTATAAGGATGAAAATTTATTATTTCATATCCTTAATTTTCTTTAATAGAAATCAACTTGTAAACCCTTTACATTGTGACATCTACCGTAGCTAAAACCTTGTACCTTCGAAGGTTCGATCGATATATAATATATTTTTTATGCTTTGTCATCGTCACCGTCACCATCTAAAGAGAAAATTCAAAGCTATTGGAAAATGTATTCGGGTCTAATTCATAATAATTATTGTAATTGTGGGCAAAGGAATTAAAGGGATTCCTTCTCTTGTCCAATTGTTAGAGATAATTTTGTCGTTTGATGTAATTGTGGTGAATGACTATAGAATAATATGGTGATTAGTATTACAAAGCTTCTGCAGCTGGTGAAAGACCACGATTAAGAATCGAAACGTTGCTTGAAATGGCGCTAGCCGTGTTTAGAGACCAGATCTCCTTACTCTCTTCTTTGTCCTAACTCTATCCATACTCGTTTTTGTCTCACGACAAACCCCAATTGAGGATTTTTTTTATCTTTATTTTCTCTTTCTTACGCTTACCCAAAATGCAAAAGCGCTATGGGTACATAATCGGGTAGGTTCGAAATGACTAACAGAGGCCCTAGCACGCTTGCTCTATAACGATCGATAGGATAACTATCGGTAACTTCTCATCGTTCTCTACGACAACTGCAGATCGCAAACGAATATGTGACAGTTCACAATGACTAAGTGTCCTTAATATATTCGATATCAACTGTCGTTTGTACGTTTGAGATCTGCAGTTGTCCTCGGGAACGATGAGAATCGGTCGGTAACTTCTCATCGTTCCCTAGGACAACTGCAGATCGCTAACGTACAAACGACAGTTGATATCGAATATATTAAGGTCACTTAGTCATTGTGAACTGTCACCTATTCGTTTGCGATCTGCAGTTGTCCTAGGGAATGATGAGAAGTTACCGACAGTCGGTCGGTAACTTCATATCGATCGACCGTGCTAGCACACCTAGTGTGTGACCGATTGTCGGTAACTTCTCATCGTTCCCTAGGACAACTGCAGATCTCAAACGTACAAACGACAGTTGATATCGAAAATATTAAGGACACTTAGTCATTGTGAACTGTCACCTATTCGTTTGCGATCTGCAGTTGTCGTAGGGAACGATGAGAAGTTACCGATAGTTATCCTATCGATCGTTATAGAGCAAGCGTGCTAGGGCCTCTGGTCTCCTTAAACGGTAGCATTCTTCCGAACAGGTCCTCCATTGAAATTCTTGGTGTAACTTATTCATAAAAAACATATCACAGACTGGATAAAAAAACAAGGCATTCACTTCACTCAAAACATTATAACTACTAATCATACATAACCCTACCCAAACAAATAAAAAAATAAAAACTTGCTTCTGGACAGAAAATATTACCTTAATATTTTCGTTGTTTGTTTTTGGGGTGTTATGCCGTGTTGTGCTACCTCCTTCTTTAGCCGACTTTCCGGAAAGCGTTGCAGTGTCCATCATCAGGGCAGATCCGGCAGATCCGTCGATGCAACGCTGTCCGAAACGTCGGCTAAAGAAGGAGGTAGCACAACACGGCATAACACCCCAAAAACAAACAACGAAAATGCTTTTGGCCGTGAAAATCTAAAAACGTATCTACCTTAATATTATTTACAAAGTCTAAAATATTCCTACTTGATTTTGAAGAAAATTATTTGTATAACTTTAACTGCTACCACTTTTATGTCTACGATACTGCCGACAGGGGTTGAACCACGGTGCCCTTCTTGACAATATCAAGGAGGATACTGTGTTTCTACTTATGTCGGTAGAATATCTCTTAATCCTAAACATGCAAACACCTCAGCAAAAGTTCTTCCAGTGAGGTGTTCACAAAATGCTACTATTAACCTTCTTACATACCTTTTTACATCCTGTTACTGAATATGAATTTTTTTGTAGTACTATGTAAACCATTGTAATTATTTGTTAATGTAAGTATAGAAATAAATAAATACATAACTCTTAGTGACCAGCTCAATAAGGTACGGGGGATCCATCGAAGCCAGAGTAAAGTTAGCCTCTCAGAAACCGGGCGTACTGTACAGGGCCCGCGGATACTTTAATAGTACACAACTGCTAACCCTGTACAAATCGCAAGTGCGCCCCACGGTTGAATTAGGCACTCACTTCTGGTCTGGAGCCCCGATGTACCTGAAAAAAACCCATCGACTCTGTGCAGAAACGGGCGGTGCTTGATAGATTCTCCCGTCTTAAGATGATACCCGATGGTGCAGAAATAGATTTTACTAAAATATTGCTGTCACTGTTGCGCTTACTCCACCGGATATTTAGCGAAAGGGACAATGCACTTATACCTAACTAAAATGGAGGTTTTGTATTCCCCACTTTTCTCCTCCAAAAGTGGACTGATTTTCAATTTTTTTTTACCAACTACATAAGAAAAAACTATTCTATGTCTGTACGTTTTGCTTTTTTTAAAAAAACATTGTCTGGTTTGTATACTGAACATCTTTTGACGGCGTTTAAACCAGTCAATTTTATTGATTTTTGGAAGGTCATAACTTCTATAAAAAGTAACTTATCAAAAAAAACAAAAAGTACCGACACGCTAGTAGTTGATATCTATTTTATGCAAAAACAATATTTTCTCTAGGGTTAAAATCCAGAGAGATAAATAGGGAATACGTTTGTATGGAAAAATCACCGCCGGGTATCCTCTTAACAAGCGGATTGCAATCTTAAGAGCACAGGCTGGGAATGCTATCCTTGTTCCACCGGTATTTCAATGGAAGATGCTCCGAGGAACAAGCGTCATTAATCCCCTCGGCACCGGTGCACACTTGGGAAACACGCCAAACGCGCGCCCATCATTTGAACAAGGTAGATATTTGTCACACGATAAACAGTTCACTTCTACGACTCATTCTTGAGTTGAACAGCTCGGCTGTGGAATAATTTTTGTGGAACAAACTGTGTTTCTTCCTTTCTACAACATGGGTTTCTTCAAGACCCATGTTCACTCCTACCTCTCCTCAAAAAGACCCTCCACACAGCATCTTCCTGTATGGAGTTAATTTAAAAAATAACAATCTACAAACTTTCGCAAATTCTTATCGACTTTAAAAAATCTATTTAGGTCATATTTTTCATTTAACTTCACTGTTCATTCAATTTCTTTCTGGGCACATTCTACCACGTTCATTGTAATATTTAATTCCTACTCATTTATAACCGTCTTTGTCCTCACCTAGCGTCCCTTTGTTCCGCGGCTGTTACCTAGTATCTTATGATAATTCCCCACTTCTGGCATCCACAACCCTCCACCCCCCGGAGGTGGTCGGCGTAGTATCAAGTTTGGACACCACATTAGGGGTTGAAATATGTCGCCACCAATCCCCGGATTGCCCGACTTTAACTAATATACTCGTGGAGTTCAAACAACGCGAATTTGGATCACGCGAATTTAGAGATAGAGGCTCACCACACATAGATCAATTATTATAAGCAATAATTATTAGCCTGAAACACTTATCCATATTGAAAAAACCTCCCGAGAAAACATACATGCCGCTGACGGGACTCGAACCCGCGCCCCTCTCGCGCGGTTGTTTGCACGTGAAAAAAAGTAATAAGCGGTAATTGTTGAATGAAACACTATACATTGAATCATTTGGCGGGTAACGGATATGCCGCCTTAGATTAGTGGATAGAGCTCCTGACCGGCTATCAGAGGGGTGCGGGTTCGAGTCCCGTCGGCAGCATGTATCTCTTCTCGGGAGGTTTTTTTCAATATGGATGAGTGTTTCAGGCTAATAATTATTGCTTATAATAATTGGTTACGCTTTGTGCTATGCATAAAATCTTGTCTTAAATATTAGTTTATCAATTAAAAATAACAAATAGATCAGTTAAAATCACGCCCCCTTTGATGTAATAGTCAAAGTTATATGTTATGTTCTTCATATTCTCTCCAGAGAATATCTTCGTGTAGTAAGCACTATAAGTACTGTATTCTCCAGTACTTATCTTCTTCGATGGCGCTACAGCCCATATTGAGCTTTGGTCTCCGGCAACATTTGCCTCCAACTCCTCCTGTCCTCAGCAGTTGACTTCCAGTTTATTATTATTATTATCAGCGCCCTTGAGGTGATTTCTCACAAAAACGGCGCTATACAAATTATCCAATTATTATTATTATTACCTGGAGAAGGTGTGCCGCATCCCCCCTTACCTCGTCTTCCCACCTCAGTCTGGGTCTTCCCGCTTTTCTCTTTCCACCTGGGTGTCCAGTCATAATTCTTTTTGGGACGTGTGTGTCCGGCATTCTCTGTACATGCCCAGCCCATCCCAACCTGAGGAGTCTCATATGGGCTGAGATGTTGGGGGCCTGATATATATCGTATAATTCTTTGTTGTGCCGGATGCGCCACTGTTCCCCCTCTTTCACGGTACCACATATTCTCTTCAACACTTTTCTTTCAAAAGTATCCAGCATTTCAGCCATCTTTGCTGTCAGTGTCAGCGCCTCACATCCATGCCAATACAGTTCTCACAATGGTCTTATATATGGTTACTTTGGTTTTCCTGTTGACGCTACGTGACTTAAACACAGGCAGCAAAGAGAAGTATGTTTTGTTGGCTGCTGTGATTCTCCTTCTGATTTCTGCGGGATCCTCATTGTTCTCTGTCAGACTAGAGCCCAGGTAGGTAAATTGATCGACCACTTCGTATGAGTAGTTGTCTTTAAATCGTGCACTACTTCTTCTTCTATGTGAAGGGTTTCTGCTCTGTATCATCATTTTCGTTTTTTCAACATTAATCCGCAGTCCTACTTCCCGCGCCGCTATTTCTAAAGGGTCGAAGACCTCCTTAATAGCTGAAATTGATCTTCCGACAATGTTAGTATCATCCGCATATCCGACAACTTGACTACTTTTGAAATAAAAGTTGGAGCCAGTGTCTATTAGCGTTTTTCTTATTACATATTCGAGCACAATGTTGAAGAGAGTGAGAGCCAGGCCGCCAGTACTTATAGATCAGTTGCAATCTTTCTCTTATTTGTTATAAATTTTATTTTCTCCAGAAAATATCCTCATATGGTAAGTAATGGGACCTGTGTTATCCAGTACTTATTGTCATTATAAACTATAGGTTACTTGATTGAAAAACTTGGGTTCTTAAGGACAAGGACTTAAGGATAATTCTTCTGGGGACAAAGATTCTTCCAGTTTTTTTCGGAAGAGCTCCTGAAAACCTACAGACTTCGTAAATCTACCTTCGGCACATCTCTCGCAAACGAGACTGTGTGACCCAAAAAAGCCCATAGACTACTTACTACGGGCTCTTCCGACTCTTATGACTGTTGACATTAGCTTCAGGAGAAGGTTTCGTCTTTCTGCACAGCTCAGCTTTGAGATGATTTGAATGATGACGATTTCTGTGTTTCCTCTCGTTTACAACAAGTTCAATCCTTTAAAAAATATCCGTCCAGATGGATTAGAAAGAGTTACATTAAATTTCGTTATTGAAAGGATGTCTATCAGATGCCGTCGGCTTTTAACGTAACCGTTCGTACATTAGACACGAACTGCGGTAGATGGTACTCTTCTAAAATAATACTTAACTGATCTCTTTCTGCGCGGCCTCACAAACCGCTCAATCCCAGCAAACCTTTTTGTCTCACCGACCGCCTGATATTAAATCTACTTAAACTATAACTTTTTCAGTATTTTAGGCACCGTAAAACTGGATGATTTAAGGTGAAAAAGTGACTTGGGTCCGTATCATTTACGGCGGGGACGGTTGGTGGGGTGACGGGTGGAAGTGGGGAAAGGAAGGGGTTCGGACGACGTAACGGATTGCCAAAAGGGGTGGAAACATGGAAGTGAAATTCTTTATTGTTCATTTCAATTTATTGTATCATAATTGAAGGATTCAAATGGTTTTTAAATTGAGATTGTGCGTGTAGCGAATGAATTTGGAGTTGGAATTAAGTTGTCTGTTATTTTATTGAAGTGCTTCATTTATCCAATCGCTTTTTGTTGTGATTTCCGTGAAATTGTCTTTATTCGATTTTATTTTTGTGTAAAATTTAAATGTTTTTTTCTTTTTGGTAGCTTATCCCAAAAATATATTTGAACTTTTTCATTTTATGAAATTTAAGTACATCTAAACATCCATTCTGTTTGTGAACTATGTACACATATCGTTTGTCTAGTTGATTAGTCAGACATTTCCGAAAAAACGAAATTTTATTTGAGTTTGCAGTTGTATGCAAAAGTGTACCCTCTTTCTTTTACAATACTCACATTACTCATAAAAAACACCAAATCGATTATAATGCACAAAAACTTTTGGTGAATTAAACAAAATGTTGATGATGTCTGGATCACAAGAAGGATATTTCAAAAAGGCATGTCAATGAACCGGGCCGTTATGCCTCCTCTTGTTTTATAGCATATATATACAAAACCCAGACAGGTATAAATAATATTTGCATTTAGTTCGACATTTAGGGACAACAACGAGCGACAGGGCGATGCTTCTTGATTCGAGTCCCAGATGTGACTATATCTTTTCCTGATTTTTCTATTTCAGATTTTCGACTGAGTTTCGCTAATTATTTCGCTAATATTTTATTCATTAATTACAATTTGAGGTTTTACCTATTAAGTTAAAATAAAAATTCATTGAAGAAGAAGATAACAATAATAATCTAATTTTTTTAAATATGAAAATGAACAAGACACAGAAAAAATAATAAAATATAATGCTGCAACTGGGACTCGAACCCAGAACCTCACGTCTAACCGGGACATACGCATTGACCAATTTTGCTATTGCACCCTGTGATGAGACTGTCGTATTTGTCAACTTTATATTTCAAATTTCAGATTTAACAATATTATCTTCGACTAATGTTTTTTTCCAAATTATTGGCAGCTACATTTTTTTGTGTCTTGTTTATTTTCATATTAAAAAAAAAAAAAGATTATATTTGATATCTTCTTCTTCAATGATATATTGCATTGATGGGAATAACCTTCAAAAGTTACAGAGATTTTTTAAGTTTTGAAGGTTATTCTATATTTTAGAAGTTTTTCTCATAATTTTTTTTTTATTTTTAATTAAATCAAATTAATTGTGCTCGCCAGGTTTAGAAATAGATTAGATTTTGTAACACGTTTAAAGGATTTCGTCGTTAGGGTGGAAGGCCGTTAACTGTCACTTCTGCATCCAGATAATGTCAAGTCAGTCCTGACGCCCTTAGAGACTGAACTGACCACCCTATTCTTCCTCGAGTATAATTTACTTACTTGATATATTATCCAGGGATCGCTTGCGTCTCTATTTGGTCTGCTCAAAACACTGAATAGATTATCCCTAGAAGTGATAATCTACTGGACCTGTCATCTTTGGAGATACTATGTGGAGGATCTTTTTAAGGAAAGGAAGGAGAGAAAATTCTGGGAAAGACAAAGGTATGAGGAGTGGTTAGGAATCTGAGGTTAATGTGTCCAGTAGTTGCGAACGTATGAATCCATCCCTCCCACTGCGGTGCGAGGCGATCGAGGGTCCGGCTCAAAAGGTCTCCTTCAACCACTCTCTCCCGATCCGGCCCGCCACGTGGAAAGTGGGAAAAACATCCGCTGCCAAGACCTAGACAAACCATTCCTTGAACCCGAGCACCCCTACTAAGTCACCACTGATAAGTCACCCTGTTATTTTCGAATTGAAAATGGCATTATTTATTTATTTATTTATAAGATTTACACAGTACATTAAATATAAGTTGTAGGGTATTTTAAATAAATTACATGGTTTTGTACCTATTACGTAAATCTGTAAAATGTCGATAGGTAGGTAATTTCGCCTGGGTTTTAAAACTAAATTATGATGAAACTAATGAAAAGAATCAAACATTGGTTGACTAATGAAACATAAATGAAAGAGTATCTATGGGTGGAGAAATTTTTAAATTTTAAAATCAAAAATTATTTGCTAACAAAAGTTTAATAAAACGACAAGAAATTTAATAATTTTGTTTTGTATGTTCGCAATGAGTCGTGAAAAATGTCTAATTGTAATAATTATTCATAATGGGTATAGGTTGTGATTGCGAGAGTGATTGGTGAGTTATTTGCTGCATTAGTGTTGTGGGCTTCTATATGAAAAAGAGAAGTGTGCCTGGTACGCCACATTGGAGCATTTAAACCAATGACGGATAGTAATTTGGGACTATCAATATTATTATTAAGCAGGTTATGCTTTTTTGTTGTATTTTAAAATTTATTATAATATGGAGATCTGCTACATATATGTATATTCACAACCTGAACACAATTCACAAAGAAATTATAAAGACCGTACTAAAAGTACCCGTTAGTTCTAACGGGTACTTTTAGTACGGTCTTTATAATTCCTTCGATTGAAATTTTCAACAGCTTTGACGTATCAAATGTAAAACGAATATATGCCAAAAATATGTTGCTAATATTGATGCTATCCAAAAATACTGAATTCTCTGCTAGACCGTGCATCAATCACACTAGATCGAACAAAAATGACATAAAAAAACAGTTATATAACCACATTTGGGCATAGAAACTACACATACTTTGCAATAAACTCCACAGAAAACTCCACAAAATCCTCCCTCAAGACATAAAACTAATAAAAAAATTATTGAGTACAAATCAAGAATAAAAGTATGGCTGAAAGAGGTCATTGAAAAAATGCTAATAAAAACACTAAAAACTACATATGTAGAAGACAAATAAAATATAAGGAAGGAAGACTACGAAATACAATTTACTTTATTATTTTTTAATTGATAAACTAATATTTAAGCCAAGATTTTCATGCATATGCAAAGGGTAACAATTATTATAAGCAATAATTACTGGCCTGAAACACTCATCCACATTGAAAAAATCTCCCGAGAAAAGATACATGCCGCCAACGGGACTCGAACCCGTGTCCTTCTGATTTCCAGTCACTTGCTCTATCCACTTAGCTACGTCGGCTTATCCTTTACCCGCCAAATAATTCAATGTATACTAGTTTTTCATTCAATATTACATTTTTTCACCTGCAAACAATCAACTTTATTTTATAGGGGAAAGGCATTGTAAGTGTTAAATCTCCCACTAGATGGCGTCGAGACATATTATGTCTACATTTTTTGGTGAAATACTTTTACTCTTCAAATATTAATTATTATTTTTTTATTGATAAACTAATGTTTAAGAAAAGATTTTTAAGCACAGCACAAAGGGTACCAATTATTATAAGCAACAATTATTAGCCTGAAACACTCATCCACATTGAAAAAATCTCCCGAGAAAAGAAACTTGCCGCCGTATATCTTTATATGGGAGATATATTTCACATTAAAAACAATAAGTATAAACATTTTTTATTTCAATTCTTTCTTATATTTAGACATAAATAGACGACTATAATCTCTACAATTTTTGTTTATATTGAATATCTTTTTTTTGTGAAACTTCTTATATTTTTTACCTATGTATCTAATTTTATTATATGCATTTATTGTTATATTTTGTTGTATGTATATACTTTTGTTTTACTTTTATTTTCACTGTAATATGCTTTCTTTATTGTTTTAATTTAGAATTTTTTAAAATAACTGTTATACTCATCTATTTAACTAAAATGTAAAAGCCCATAAGGGCGTTTAATAAATAAATAAATATTTTTACTTAAATTCACCATTATATTTTGTCTGTACAATTATTTTATATAGTCGTCAAAATAAATGTATATAACTCTCATAACACCTTCTAGATATAATCTTTTCAGTGGCGTAGGCCAGTATGTGTGGAATATATTGACGGCCACAATAAATCTACGCCGATTCTCCCATAATTCAGGTAAATCTCTTTGTCTCCTACCGGGCTTACACCCTCTACTAGACTTGTGAACATTGAGGTACCCTCTACGGGATATAACATTGTGTACCCATGACGCTTTCCACCTCCCAGACTTTTGTAGATCAAGGTAGGTGTAGATAAAATTATGTTTACCAACTAATCCAAGATCAAGATTTAATGGTAGAAGCGTATAGTGGGCGTGTCCGTCGGAGCGAAGTAAGCTCAATTTTGCCTTACTTCTGGTAAAAATGATCACACTTGAAAATATCAACATTTTTTCTTCTAATAATCATCTTCATTTTCCGGTCCTAGATCCAGGAGTCGAAAGGTATTAATTATAAAGGGCCTAGATAATACCTACAACAGACCCGAGACCGGAAAATTCCTCACTCGAATCGTAGACACGATCCATTCTCATGTGACAAGTGTCAACCGTGTGCAAATTAATGTTGGGCGCGCGTTTAGCTTATTTCCCGACTGTTCACCGGAGCCGAAGGAATCAATGACACTAGATCGGTGGTTCTTAACCTTGTTGGAGGTACTGAACCTTACCAGTTTCATATGCGCATTCGCCGAACCCTTCTTGATGAACAGGCGTGTCATCACAAACCATATGAGTCGGGAATGTGTCTTGACCTCCGCAGAACCTGCGAGACTGACTCACCAAACCCCTGGGGTTCGACCCGAGGCACTAGATCCTCGGAGAATCTTCCATTGAAATACCGATTGAACAAGGACAGCATTCCCACCCGACGCACAGTGCGTTGAGTTGCATGGGGGAGACTGCAAAAATCATAACTCCGGTTACGCGTGGAATAAAAAAATAAAAAATGCAGTTTCATATATCTAAGTCATTTGCATCTTAATTAGTTTACGGATATCAAAATGGGTTAAATTAAACACATTTGGTAAATTTTGAAATTTTGTAAATTTCGAAATATTGCTCTGAAGATTACAATCCGTTTATTAATATAGGAGAATCACGCCTCTGCACAGAGTCGAGGGTTTTTCAGGTATTTTGGGGCTTTGGACCCGAGGTGGCTGCCATGTTTATTGCGATTTTTACTTTTATTTTTACAGTTGTGATTTTTTTGTATTTCTTGGGCATAACTATTTAACAATTTCCGGACTTTTTTCTTTTGAAGTGTTTTACTTTCCATGTACATTTGTTACGTAAATTTTAATTTTTCTGCTACCGGTTTGACACATCCCTATCATAGTTTTAAGTTTGCTAAATAAAATTGAAAAAATAAAATTTAAGTAACAAATGTACATGGAAAGTAAAACTCTTTAAAACAAAATTAGCAGTTTTGTGATTTATCTGCGTATCTGCGAGCCCTGTAGCACGCCCAGCTTCTGACAGGATACCTTAACTCTGGTTTCAATGGAGCCCCCATACCTTGGAGTTACACCGAGCTTTTCAATTCTAGGTATTAGGTATTCAGTGGTCTACATATGGTAAAACTATACTTCGTCGTATCCTTCTCATCTCCGTTTTACATTTTCCGCCGCTTAAACGCATCAAAAGCGATTCACCATGTATGTATGATGCATATTATTATTCTCCATATATGTATGCGGATCAGTTTCCCCGGCCGGAAGGGGGCGCTGCATCCGGCCGGACCGGACGTCCGGTTCAAGATGGCGCGCGACCCACCTGTTGGGGATCCCTACTGAATATTACATGAGCGGGATTTATCTGCGAGAATTGTCGTCTTTGGTAGGAAGATGCAGGATTCCAAAACCTCGGTTCCCTGGCGAAAAATATATATACAAATCAGTTAGATAAAATAATATATCGAGATTTTAGTGTTTGTTTTATCATGATTTCCAACAAAGTTGTAAATGGAAAATGGGATGGTAAAAGTTTTGGAAACAACTGCCTTGTTTTTTAAAAATAAATTATAAAAAAATTGTTGTCAACCGTCTGGAGCCAGTGAGACTGTGGCATCCCTAATTGGGGTATGTCGTGAGGCTGAAGGTAGTGGGGAGGGGAAGGAGGTGTAAGAGAGGAAGGCGGGAAAGTATTTGGCTGTTCAGATCTAATCACCAAACACGGTCAAAGTCATTTCAAGCAACGTTTCAATTTTGAATGCTGGTATTCATTAGTTATTTTAATTTTTATTCCTAACTAGCTGACCCTGCAAACTTCGCGCCGCCTCAGAATCAATCAATGTTGTATTTAATTTATTAGCTATTCGAATTGATTCAAATTATGTCGACCAACGCACATTACTTGAAAAGCCGTTCCATACAAAATACATGAAAAAAAATATTTTGTTCATAACTAATTTTCCCGTGATTTTTTTCCGATGTTTTAATAGTTATTCTGTTAATCGGGACGGAGACAAATCTAAAAAAAATCAAAGCTCATGAAAATCGGTCCAGCCGTTGTTGAGTTATAAATGGTGTAACCCGACTTTTTTTTATATATTATATGATTGCACCCATTATTTTTACAATTCGTTTTCTAATAATAATTTTTTATTTATTTAAATGTTTTTTCTTGTTTCAGGTAAGTTACTGCAACTTTTCATGAACAAATTACGCGCATTAAAGTTGAAGAAATGGTTGGTAAGTTGATTTTAAAGAATTTCTTCCATTGAAAGCTTACTATATCCGTAGGTCTTACGGATGACTGATGATACATCGGTATATTTTTGGGGTATTACGCCTTGTAGCGCTTCTTCATTCTTTAGCCAACGTTTCGGGCAACATTACAGTGTCCAACATCAGGGCAGATGTGTAATGAGATTGTAGTGACGTGTGTGCATAACAGCTTCAAACCTCAAAGATCTGGTATAACAGTAAAACCTTTTTAAATATACACCAGAACTTTAGGGCGCATACATGAATTACATGAGCAAACAATAGGGGGGGGGGGTAGTCCAGTAAAATCTCACCAAATCTCATTACACCGAGGGGAGGGGGGGGGGGGTCAATAATAATCTCACTTCTTTTTAAGTGCCCCATTTTGCCCGCTAAAAACTGGCTATTACGAAAAACATTTATTTCGAGAGTAAGAAAAAAAATCTCGCAAAAGGGGGGGGGCACTAAATCTCATTAAATCTCACCAAGGGGGGAGGGTGGGGGGGTCTAATTTTTTTTTAAACTGCTCACGTAATAAATCTATGTTTCCTTATACCATTTGAATTATCACTGAACGGTTCTTAACCCCCTAGGGCTCGAGCCTGTTTTGTCGGACGGTCAACATATTTTTAGCTGCTCTTTGTAAGAAAATCCAAATAAACAGAATATTTCTGAACGCATCCGTAGAACTAAAAACTCTTTCTGAAACGTGATGAAAAACTCTTTCAAATTTTGTAATTATTAATAAATATATAATTTTTGAGGTATTAAATTATTTAATGCAAACATAAAACAGTTAACATATTTTATTAAGCAAATGTATTATAAACGTTATCGTCTTGTCACTTTTTTGTCATTTCATGTAAAAATAATTATTAAAAAAAAAATATTTTCAAATTGCGGTCGAAAAATTTGGTTTCATTGAAGTTACAAATTTATTCTGTGATTAACTTTCGGATTTGAATGCAAATCGTTTATTTTTCTCTTTCTTACACCATTTAGATTATATTTCTCACCTTGCCAGTGAGGGAGACACATCGATTCTATGAGACCTATATGAATTGTTCCGAAAACCGTACTTCATGCATATTGCTAAATTTTAGTGACCGGACAACTCAGAGTCATGCTAATTCAACATCTCCTTTAGAAAGTCATGAAAAGTGATGATTTTTTTTTTTTAAATGGTTAAATAGGTTAGTTTTTGGTAGATTATGGGCTATTAAAAAAAATCATAACTTTAAGTGACTTCAAAGAGGTGTTGACATGCCACTTTGTAGAATTGTCGTGGAACGCTAAAATTGATATTCCATTAACTTCAGGTAGTTATTCCGAATGATCCCTATAATAACTAAAGCCGACTGTCCTTTCGCAATCTTCCTCCTTCCTTCCTCGCACTTCCTTCCCAACCCTTCCGTTTCCCCTATTGCCATTATTCCCTTCTTATTCGACCAACTTCCCATCGGATATTTGCAATCGGATATTCTCAATCCATACAGATCGTGCGGCGTCTTCCACATTTCCTTTTACTCTCGCCTTCTCTCTCTCTCTCAACACTCTATATCTTTCTTCACTTCCTCTTTATTCAGTTCTTGACGCTTCTCCTTTATTGCTTAGTGTTATCTCTCGATACTCTTCAAACACTGTATTTTCCATTGGCATGTAATATTTACCGATTTATTTATTAATGTATTTAAAACGGTTTTTACAGATGTATCAACAATCCAGTTGTAAAAGCCAAGTTAATATACAAATAGGTACATAAAATTACTATTTAGTAAAGAAAAAACTCACACAAATGTATTTAATTAAGTATTTCAAGTAGAGGCAAGAGACAACCGGGTTCTCACATAATGCGTTGGTTAGGAGTAGGCTTGAGAGTGGGTCGGTTATTTGGAGTCCACACCAGGTGATGTATTTCCTCATGTTGGAGAAGGTTCAGAAGAAATTTCTACGATTTCTCTACGCTCTATCCCATTGACTTTCTCTTTGGCATGCTCGGGATGAACCATTTACGGGTCAGAAGGGATGTGCACATTGTATCACATTTCTTCAGACTGATTCGTGGATGGTTCGAAAACTCGAATATCATGGAGAGCATATCTCCTCCGTCACGCCAGTGGGGAGAGCTATCTTGTTGTTAAATAGAATCACGATTGATTAATCGGATATTGGTATATTTAACAATAATGAAGCACAATTTAAAACCTGATTTTACATGTTCAACCGCTTACTGATGAGCATATTTTGGATTTTGCACGGCTGATAAACGGCCATTTACGACACATTGATGGTTGTATGTCAGTTGTATAAGATTCGGATTAAGAGAGAGTTTATTATTAGGAAACTTATTGTTTTCCTTTAAAATTGTATCTTTAACCGTATATTATTATAGTATTATTAATTATTATCTTCTATTAACCAATTGAAATTTAAAAAAATTGTTATGTTATTAAAATTAATAAAGAATTGAATTGAATTGAGACTCAAGAGACACAAGTATTACAGATGGATCACGGAAATTTGAAATGATGTACATATCTCGCTGCCCTAGTGCTTGTATGTTCAATAGACCATTTGCAAATTTTACAGGGGACGTTTGTTTTTGTTTTTTTACAGGCAAATTCTAAATAATTCTCGACTTTAGTCATTTCGTTTTATACCGTATTCAATAGACATGTATAAAACGAAATGACTGAAGTCGAGAATTATTTAGAATTTGCCTGTAAAAAACAAAAACAAACGTCCCCTGTAAAATTTACAAATGGTCTATTTAACATACAAGAACTAGGGCAGCGATCTGTATAGGACAAAATGTTAATTGTTTAGGAGAGCAAAAGAAAGTTTTAATTTTTTCCAATAGTCCTATCTCCTATTTTTACCTATAACTATGAGTTTTTATTATAAAATAATGTTGAAAAGATCTTTCAGAATAATCTAAAAATGCACGTTGTAACTTATTTTCTAAGAAATATTTCAACAAGATTGTAGTAGAAAAAAAAACGCCGAAAAAATACATATTACAATGACCCCTAGATTCCTACCCACCCCCTATACCTATATACTTCCCAGAACTTCCTCTCCTTCCTTTCCTTAAAAAAAAAGAGTGTGCTTTAGACCACACGACTGAAGTAAAACTTGTGAGCGCGCACTGCTCTTTCTTGGTCCTACAGTGTGATACAGACAATAGACCTATGTCTTACAAATACGAAACGTAATTGGCTATGGGAGAAAGAAAATGTGTGCTCGCACCTCTCTCTCTTGCCCCTACAATAATATACGAAACGTAACTCTCTCTTTCTATCTTCACTAACTTATATCTCCCTCTCAACTTCCGTTCGCCTCGCCCGATTACACTTTTTGTAACGTTCTCGTCATATATTCGCCAGCTTACTTCCCAAGTCAAGCGTGCATAAAGAAGTTTGACTTAAAAATCCTCCACACACTCCTGTGTAGAGCTAATATAAAAAAAAATGCTTCACTAATATATTTGCTCTGCCACAGAATATACAAAAAACATCAATTAATAAATCGTCACTATATACGACATGTATTATTACACTTTACACAATGCTGCTTAACCGTTGTGATCGCTTATCAAAGGCATTGTGGCGATGTCGCTAAACACCCTTTAAAAAATCTAACAACGAATTAGTCGAGTTACAATTTCCAGCTCAACGATTAATGAAGCCCCCTATATCTGTAATTGCGAATCTACACATTTGTTGAAAGGTTAAAATGTTTTTTATTCCACCGTAAACTCCCATTACCCCGAGTACAAAATACATAACTCGAGTCCATGGAATTATCGCCCATTTTCCCCATAGCATTCTAGCCATTTGTAAGATGGCATCGCAGCTTTTTTACCCGGTTCTTAAGCGTTTGCTGCTTACTGCACAATATCACGAAGTGTTTGTTGTATTAACAGAGTCATAATTCTTGTCTAAGGAGCTAACCGTAATAGATACTATATTATCTTCTGTGAGAAGTCTGGATATTCGTTGTGTTACATAACGACGTTAAAAAGGAAAAATGTTAAAAAAGGGAAAAATACTGCTGTGACATTAAAGATGAACCTACACAATAAGCTGTAGATATTGTTTGTTGGTGCTTGTGTTCATCAAATCAGGCACTGCTGAATACCAGCTGCATTCTAGGAGAAATCCTAAATTGCAGCTGAGCAGTGACCTTTTCGTCAATAGAACTAATGTGTAATCAAAAATGTATATTTGTATCCCCATCTCCTTCCCCTTCCCACTTACCTTTAGTATCACAACATACCCCAATTGGGGATGCCATAGTCTCACTCTCTCCAGACGGGAGCAGTTGGGAATCTAGCGAGGTATACAAAAAAATGCGTGTGTGCTTCAGACCACACGACTGAAATAAATACTCCTTTAGTAATCTAATCTAATTTTCTTTCTGGAATCGAATAAAACCATTCCAATCATCAGTGTATAAGAATCTACATTGAAGATTCGTTTGGATTCTTACCAATCATCGTGATTTCAATGCACTGAGTTCGCACATTCTAAACGAAAATTGATGAATTACGCTTAGAATGGGATTGTTGATTTTTAATTCTTACAAAGTTTAAAACAGCATAAATCCCAGCACCCATTCCAAACGTCATTACTATGGATTTGAGCACTGTTGTTACGATTAGATTGTGAGGAATCGTACCTCAACATTAATTTAAACTTATTATCGTTCGCCTCCGTAACGTTCGTAACGCCAGATATTATGCCTCTCTTAACGCTGTAATTTCCGTAATGCATTCGCCAGTTTACCCCTCAAGTCAAGCTCGCGTAAAGAAGTATTTACATTTAAAAAAACACTTTTTTGTAGTTAGTGTGTGTTTATATAGAGAATGTTGTAAGCACGAATTTACAGTCACAACAATCACTACGGTGTAAAGCTATAATCTGGTATTATTTATTCGCCAGTTACTTACCCTTATCATTCTCCTCCCCAATCCCTGTTAAAAAGTAAAATAATATAATCTCTTTTACGTGACGTATTTTTCATCCCCAAGCCCCTTGTGATGCATTTTAATTAAATGTCAGCTCATGAAAATGGGAACAAAAATAATTTCACGTGTAGGTACACACGTTACCTTCTGTGTTATTAATATCCTTGTTTGCGTCGACCGCCCAACCTGTGTGCATAAAATGTTTGTAGGTAGGTTTATCTACCACGTCAAAACAATACAATGTTTACAAAATGATTACGTCATTAATTTTAATTAGAGTACATTTTTCAAGTGTTGCCACAAAAGTGCTTTTTTTTGGTGTGGAGTTACACTGAATATTATTATGCAGGCATATTTGTTAGGGAATAAAATACTAATAGGTTGCGTAATTTTAACTCTTCATATTAACATATTAATTAGGGGTACTTTTTTATGTGACAGGAGGTACGAAAGAGTTTTGCTGTTTGGAGCCAGTGATTATATTATGCAGACATAATTTGGACAGTTAGTGAACATTGTGTGGCATCTAAACAAATTATTTACTTCGATACATTATTTTTCTTCTTCTTCTTCTTCTTCTTCTCCTTGTCCTATTCGAGTCGGGGACCCACTGCATCGACAAGACTCCTCCATACGTCCCTGTCTTGCGCCGATTGTTCGGCCTCCGTCCATGGCAGACCCATCCTCTCCTCACACAGTTTTTGAAGTTGCCTCGCCCAATACTTACTTTTACTTACTTGTACTTTATTTTTAATCCACAAAATAATTAATTTCCATATATCAATTGAATTTCTGAGATAAGATATAAACCTGAAGCACAAGCAAACACATGAGACGAGAAATAAAGACTTTTAACCCAGAATCAAAGTCGAGGTAATTTTTTTTTTCTTCTTTAGTCATCTTTATTTATTCTATTACAATTGGTGTGCTATCTATGCCTGTCTCACTAGGAACTCCTGTATTGAGAGCAGGCGCAGTTTGTAACTTGGGATACATCCCAGATGTATCCGTATCTTTTTCTGATTTTTCTGTTTCGGATTTTCGATTGACTTTCGCTAATATTATCTTCATTAATTAAAATATTATAATTTGAGGTTTAACTCTTTAAGTTAATAAGTTAAAAATAAAAATATAAATTTTTACTTTTTTTAAATTGATAAACTAATGTTTAAGACAAGATTTTTTATGCATAGCACAAAGGGTAACAATTATTATAAGCAATAATTATTAGCCTGAAACACTCATCAATATTGAAACCTCTCCCGAGAAAAGATATATGTCGCCGACGGGACTCGAGTCGAGTCCCGTCGGCATCGGTCGGCAGCGGTTTTATCAATTTAAAAAAAAAAAAATAATCAGTATTTGACGAGTTAAAGTATTTTCACCAAAAAATGTAGATATAATGTCTCGACGCCACCTAGTGAGAGAGTTAGCACTTACATGCCTTTCTCATATAAAAATAAAGTTGGTTGTTTGCAGGTGAAAAAATATAATAAGCGATAATTGTTGAATGAAACACTAGGTATATATTGAATCATTTGGCGGGTAGGAGGTATCCCGCCGTAGTTTAATGGTAGAGCTCCTGTCCGGCAAACAGAGGGGTGCGGGTTCGAGTCCCGTCGGCGACATATATCTTTTCTCGGGAGAGGTTTCAATATTGATGAGTGTTTCAGGCTAATAATTATTGCTTATAATAATTGATAAATTTTACTTTTACTAATTTTTCTACGAGCACTTAAATAGCTATATTTCTCCATAAATTCCGCATTGAAACTACTACGTTATTGTACGAGAATTAACGTTTTAATTTGTTGGGCGATCTTGTTAGGAAGGTTGTGTTATTTCCATTTCCCCGGACTTTTTTGTTGTAAAGTTTCCTCTGGCGAATGCATTCCTCGGGTGATTAATGTGGTGTGTCGCGTGGTACTATCGTGCGACATAGCTATTAACGCTTTCCGCGCAAGGGTAAAAAAGTTTCGCTTTCTAAAGAGAAAGAACAAATAAAATATGTGTTACATTAATTAAATTTGTGAATGCCGACTTTTCCATTTTTGTTTGATATTTTGCAGCCCCGTAACTGTGTTAGGTCCACTTAAATATGGATAAAAATAAGTATCTTAAGATGAAAATGGTGGAGAAATTTGAAAAAAAGATTTTATTAAATTGTTGCTTTCACTGTTGCTCTTACTCCACCGGATATTGAGCGAAAGGGTCAATGCACCTCGGGCTAGTAATACTTAACTAAAATCGAGGTTTTGTATTACCCACTTTTCTCCTCCAAAAGTGGACTGATTTTCAATTTTTTTTTTTTACCAACTACATAAGAAAAAACTATTTTATGTCTGTACGTTTTGCTAATTAAAAAAAAAAACATTGTCTAGTTTGCATACTGAACGTCTTTTGACGGCGTTTAAACCAGTCAATTTTATTGATTTTTGGAAGGTCATAACTTCTATAAAACTAACTTATCAAAAAAAAAACGAAAAATACCGACACGCTAGTAGTTGATATCTATTTTATGTAAAAACAATATTTTCTCTAGGGTTAAAATCCAGAGAGATAAATAGGGAATACGTTTGTATGGAAAAATCACCGCCGGGTATCTCCTTAAGGTGCTTCAAAAACGAATGAAAAATATTTTATGCCGTTTTCTATGTTGGGTTAAATATGTCTAAAAAATTACACTTTTTTTTAAAAGTAAATTTTTTTTAGGCGCAATAATATGACGAGTCATTCAGATGTTTTTCGAACGGAAATGACGTTCGGATATCGGTAGATACAATTACTGCCATTTGTGTTTATTTTTATTTTTCATTTGCAATAAAAATTATGAATTCGCTCTT
Source organism: Limnephilus auricula (assembly GCA_951813805.1). Lineage (NCBI taxonomy): Eukaryota > Metazoa > Arthropoda > Insecta > Trichoptera > Limnephilidae > Limnephilus > Limnephilus auricula. The sequence continues at coordinate 6,733,182 of OX638417.1, forward strand.
ATTCATTTTTTTAAAATTTTTGTTTCGGAGAATAATAAAAATATTTTAGCGAACGCGAGACCCTTTAAAGATAAAAAAAAACCACACAAATGGCAGTAATTGTACCGTTTTAGTAATTGGTTGAGGCGCCCGTCCCGGTAAGACGAGAGGTTCTAGATTCGAGTCCCAGTTGCGACCGTTATCTTTTAAGTGTCTTGTTCATTTTCATATTTTAATTTAGATTATTAGTGTTATCTTCTTCTTCAATAAAATAATCATTAATAATTCTGTAATAATTTGATAACCCTAGTAGTATTGCTTGAGTTATCAAATTACTATATGATATTTGGGGCCATTTTTAGAATGGGAATTTATCTACCTATTTATGAGAATCTAGTTTTGGGAGTACAATATGGCAGGATTCTATCACAAAAGCAATCTCACCTGCGAATGATGAATCTTTGAACAACGTGTTTGAAGCATAAAATCTACGCAAGCTTTTTAAAGCACTCTTACACGAGCGTTTAAACAAGATCTACGTAGTACTTCGCGGATAACCCGTTTAACAGTATGAGAATGGGGATGTTATGGTGTAACAACAACCTGCAGCGTACCAATCTACACACATCATTCTTGTAGTGTTTTGTATTAATTATACTTTTATATAATACACTTGCATAGCGTGGATTTACTAGATGATCATTTTTATGGAAAAGTGTGTGAAAGGATTTAGTTTTTCCTATGGGGAAAACTAAACCCCGACCCAAAAGTCTGGTGCGTTAATAAAAATCTAATATTTGCATAGCGCATTTTTTTTTGTTTATTTCGCTTCATATATAAGTATTATAAATAAAAAAATAATCCTACAGTGCTCCTTAGGAGTCCTTACAAAATTCTTCTCCTCAAGTCGGTTCCTCATTGCTAAGGATCGTGACTCCTACTTCAATTTCCATGGTGGACAAGGCTCCTCAACTCCTCGCGGTTCTGCGCTGCTTGGAGAGCCAACGACACCCTAGTACCAGACGCTAGTGATACTTGGTCAATCCAGCTCATTGGTGACTGTCCTCTGCTTCTTCTTCCAAACACTTTTACAGTGACTTTCAGTTTTTCCAAGTTGGAGTCCTCAGTTTGGCGAGCAACGTGTCCAAAGTATCTTAAGATACGTTGTGGGCAGATAGTTGAAAGCCTATTGTGGATGCCTAGCTCTTACATGATGGACACATTTGTGCGTTTGGCTGTCGATGAACTTTGGTTCATAAGACGAGGAATGTATAGGTCTTAACGGCGGATGCGTCTGCCCACCGATGGTTTGGCGGGCCAGATTTATAGATACTGGTTGAGGGAGACCTTTTAACCTCTACAGTAGGACTCTCTAGGGTGAATTCAAACGTCTGTCACTCCTGGCCCCTAGCACACTCAATTGATAAGGATTGAATCGATAACTTTCGGTAACTCCTCATCGTTCCCTAGGACTACTGCAGATCGCTAACGTACAAACAACAGTTGATGTCGAATATATTAAGGACACTTAGTCATTGTGAACTGTCACTTATTCATTGACGATCTGTAATCATGATAGGGAACGATGAGAAGTTACCGAAAGTTATCGATACAATCCTTACCAATCGAGGGTGCTAGGGGCTCTGATGACAGAATTCATATCCGACATTCAAATCGGGCAGATCACACAACTGCCCTGATGATGGACACCGTAAAGCTGTCCGAAACGTTGGCTAAATAAGGAGATAGCGCAACACGGCATAATAACCCAAAAATAAATCATTATAAAGGCCCTTGGTGTTAAAAAATTATATATATTTGATTGCAGATTGCAGCTAACTAATTTTTTTCTAGTTTAAATTATCACACTTTGCTTTTAATACGTACTGTTTACATTTACAAGATTCTCAGAGAGTTATTGCTTAAGAGCGATTGACCAGCAGCTGAGAATAAATGTTTAAAAATTCTTGCAACTGTACAGGGAGGTTCCAATGAGAAAGATCGATTATTTAATTTAATATCGATTTATTTCATTCAAAACTTGCTTTAATATATACCTACATTCAAGTAAGCAATAAAAATGCTCAAAACGCACGATGATAAATTATTAAAAATAGTGTATTTCTTATTAGTATTTTTTGATCATAAGTATTTATGATTTTTCAATAATGTCTAAACAAAATAAGTGTGTAAAAAATTTTTGAAATATTTTAGTGTGTATGACCTTAAATAAATAGAAAAACTGAGGTATTTTTGTCACAAAACACGTTCTCGGATCTATTTTTTATTGATTTTAATTTTACCAACATTTTAATTTTGAAATCTGTGTTGTCTAGATTATGTATTGATTTATTTTGTTGTATGATTATATGATTTGAAATTTAATGTTGTGTTGTTTAATAGATTCTATCGTTTGTAAATTGAACAAATCTGCCAACTACCAACGGTATAACCTTAGTAGGTATATTAAAAATACACTTAATTTTTCAAAATTTTAAAACTGCGTGTACCAGATAAAATAACAATCTTGCAAAATCAATTTATATTTTTTTGTAAAAGAGAGTCAATACGTCTAGAATTTGATTTAAAAATGACTAATTTCCGGTATTCTCTGGTAAAATACCCTCTTAACGTTTATTGGAAATTTTATCGTCAACTTATAACCAGTATTATCGTCAAATTGAAACGCGTTTGACCTACCCCAAGATCTTGTATTGTTCCGCTATTTTTACATAGGCAAAGTAGGAAACGAAGATTTATCTGTTCGCCTGCACGACTAATGTTCCGAGAAGCAGGCCAGATAAACGTCAAAGCTGAAAGACGAATGACCGCAGCGAAATTGCCTACACGCATTAAATTTTTTGTTATTTTAATGTATCAACGGGTTTTAGTTCAATTCGTATCGGCCGGTTTTGATATAGCCCAGCTGTGGGAATTATGATATCCTTTTCAATAAATGCCAGCGAAAATTTTCGTTTCCCATTTTATAAAACGAATTCCCGTAAAATGTTTAAACCGATACTTTAAAAAAATATTGAAATATGATTTTAGTTAAATGAAAACAAATAGTTTTGTGTACACCACTTTTACAATTATCGACATGTTTCGAAACCAGTGGTTTCCTCGTCAGGATAATAAGAACATGAATAAAAATAATAATATAACAAACAAGTATGGACAAATAAACACTATAGACAAACATATTAAAGAGAGTGGTGATTAATTACTTAAAAATATCTTTAAAGCAATTGTATAAAAAATTGTTTTAGAATTAGTAAACATTACATTATGTATTAAAAAATAAATAAATAAAGAAAAGATAATCAACATGTTTAAATTTAAATAACTGTAATATATTATTAAACATGTAAGTTTTAATATGAAAATAAATTTAAGAGATATTATAGATAATTAATTTTTTTATTATTATTATTAATAATATTCAATTTACTATTAACACATTTCTAATTTAATTTTAAAAAAAGTGTCAGGTTTTCAGGGTTATTTTACATCCATCATCTTCACCCAGGAGGCCCTAAGGAAACTAATTTCCTTCAGGCCCCTTGTCTTCTTAGGGGATGCTGTGTGGAGGGTATTTTTAACGAAAGGAGGGAGATGAAGCTCTGTAAGGAAAGGGTAAGGGATATTGAGTAGACATCTGGAAGTCAGCCCAAAAGTGACAGACGTATGAATTCATCCCTTTACGTGTGGTGCAAGGATATCACATAGCCACATTTGGAATTTGTGGTTTTTGTGGACAAACGATACATTTAATAAATTTTGGAATGTTAAGTAGATTTGAGGTTGTTTTTGTCATTGCAGTGTAGAAATGTTAGTCAGTAAGGTATTTTAAGAGTAGCATATTTTGAGTAGAGTTTTACAATTCTGAAAACGTTAAAGTTTTGAAAAATTATTTAATTATTTTCGGCACTTTGAACAAGCTAGAAGTTATACAGAACAGTGCTTTGAGATGTATACTGGAAAAGGGCAGGGTTAATCAAATGAGAGAGAAGCTAAATTGGATTCCAATATTAAAAAAAAGAGTGTGGTTTAGACCACACGACTGAAGTAAAACTTCTTTAGCTACATCTTTATGTTTATATGTATAATTTATGTATGTATATACATATATTATTTTCGACAAATATTTATTTAAATTTATTATCGTTCGCCTCGCCCGATCACACTTTTCGTAACGTTTTCGTCACGCAATTCGTCAGCTTACTCCCCAAGTCAAGCGTGCGAAATAATTTTTACTTAAAAAAGAAACTGTTATTTAATGTGTTAATTTTTGTGCATAATGTCATGAACAATCAAAAGCCAAAATTTGTATGATGAAATGCCTGAAAGTCTGAATGATGAATGATGCTAAAATGGAGATAGGACAATTAAGTGCCCAGGCGACGATTTGTTCTCTTTTCCAAATCTTTGTAAACAGATTGAAGAGTGCATCCCTTCAACGATCATTTCGAAATTAAAAGCATTGAATCATGTTACCAAATTAAATATTCTATCACGCGGTGAGCTTCGTTATTAAACCATATAGGGTATTTTTGTTACACCATTCACACATTGTCTCTTATTCGTTTATTAATCACCGAGTCATATGTTTTTTCGCTTTGAATAATGTTATCTCTTCTGCCTCGTTCTCGTTTCAATCTGTGAGTATGAATAAAGCGGAAATTACTTTTGTTGTGGGCGGATCCGCAAAACGGGTTAAAATCAACACCGCTCTTCCTATACTCGCTTCGTTCGTTGAAAATATTATTACTTCGGCTTTGTGCCGTGCTCCCTGCTTTACCTCTCTGAATCATGCCTCGGGTTATTTAGTAATTTCATTATTATTTGCTTTTGGCATTGGTGCTGAAGAATCTAGATGTGTCTTCATTATGCCACGAATGACCCAAAGTCGTTTGTCTAGGTCTAGACTTGTAACATACACTGATTAACACTGATTTTAAGTCCTTGGATTGCATGAAAATACTCTACATTTCATTAGTTAGAAGTCAAGTGAAATATAATTCACCTATTTGGTCCCCTTTCTATGAAGTGCACTCTAACAAAATAGAACGGGTTCAACACAAATTTCTTAGGTACTAAAATTTCAAACTGAAAATTCTAATTGAAAACATGCATTTTTTTGTGCTTTCTGCAGTGGATTGGATTGATAAGTTTAATAAACCTTACAAAACATGTATTTACAGCTGTCGCAGTTCACATTTTTTTTTTAAATAAATCTCTTACCCCCCACCGTTGCTTCCATCAAACTGCTCTACAATTAACTTTGTTTAAATCAATAAAATATCATAATTTAAAACATGTTTAGACGATTTTCATTAAATCTGTTTTGGTCTCGTAATATCTTCTGAACGCTTTACTGTAGAATCATTTTAAATAGATTATTGCTTGTGAAGTGATATAGTCGTAGAACTACTGCGGGATAAGAGGGGACTGCGGGATGGTGTTTAATTTTTTTCTAACCAATTTGAACCACTATCGGTGTGCACACATACATTTAATTGTACACTCTTTAAAATGATTTGCATATACTGTCATATAGGTACTCTTATTATTTTATGTTTCATAGCTGTTCATGCATACGTATTTACGGTATGCCTTTAACATAGAGCATAATATCGAATAGGGCTAGTAATTTTGGATTCCTTGGCGAATTGATTGTTATTTTGAAGTGAATTTCAGACAATCTTCGCTTCTTAATAACCTCAATCTAGTATGATTTAAGTCAGTGGCACGTAATCATAAATCTTCTGGACATGTGGTGATAAAAACGACACACTCTTTTTGCCCCCGTAAAATCGTTTTATCCAGTATTTTTCGTGATTGATCTATTGCCTGTAAACATGTTTTAAAACCGATGCTAATCCTTTTTTTCAATTCTTCAATCAGTGTGAACATTAATGTATTGCTCCTTTCACAACGGCAACGGGAATATTTTAGTGTGATGTTTGTATATTGGAAAATGACAGAAGTGTTCACACAGGAGTTGCAGACGTTATAGAGTTTATTTACCTCTTCTGAGACTGTTATAGGGTAGACAAAGACGTCGGAAGCTTTTCGACTCCTGTTCTTTTTGACTCCTGTTTTTTTTTACTCCTGTTCTTTTTGGCTCCTGTTCTTTTTGACTACTTTTCTTTTTGGTTACTTATATTTGTGATTCCTTTTTTGTTGTCTCCTTTTCCTTTTGATTGATTATTAGAAGATGCTCAGGATTTGGAGGAACATGGATGGAACAAAAAGTTATTCACATAACCTCAGCAGGATAATGAATATGTAACCTTTAACTTTGTTCCGTTTCTCAGTCATTCGACTAGTTTATAATTAAGCAGACATCACAAAACTCGTAGCTAAATTAATAAGTAAATGAAACAAATAACTTTGTAACACCACTTATATAATCACAATTATTTTTTCGTCAGGATAATAAGAACACGAAAAAGGTTTCTTCATCAGGATAATGAGAACATGAACTTCGTGTTTTTATTATCCTGACGAAGAAACCTTCGGTTTCGAAACATGTCGATATTTGTAATTATATAAATGGTTTACACAAAGTTATTTGTTTCATTTTATTAAAAACTAGCTTCTGCCCGCGACTTCGCTTGCGCAGGATTAGTACTTCGTGTAGCCTATTTTCTTTTCGTAGGTCCCATCTATGTTTATACCAAAATTCTTAACCTATTTATTTAAAATATCTATAATTCTTTATTCAATTCAAGGGTGAGTACTTCAAATAAATTCACTAATTTAAATATTTTCTAAAATAGAATTTTGGTTTTAAAATCATTGTTTTTCAAAATGTCATTCTCAAATTTTGACATTTTCTATTAAACAATAATTATTATTTGTAATACATGGAAAATAGCAAGCTTTGGGTATAAATTATAGCCTATATGTTATTCTGATGGATGAGCTATATTATTGTAAAGTTTCATTAAAGTCCATTAAGTGGTTTTTGCGTGAAAGAGTAACAAACATACATACATCCACTTTCGCGTTTATAATATCAATTAGAAGTAAGATGACGCCGCAAAGTGATTTTGCGAAGATTAAAGAAGAATTTAATAATATAAATTATCTCACACACGGTTGTCACTTGAAATCTGTCAGTGCACAGAATTTGTGACATTATAGTTTTTTATGGCACAGGTTTTGGGGTAGCAACAGGAAGGATAATTCCTAACATTGATGGATTTCCAAAAATATTTTGTTTTTATGTAAATTCACATTGTTCAAGCCGTCTTTAAACTGTTTTTTATTCTTTTCAATGTTTATCTGCAATACTTCTTTCGATTTTGATGTGAGAACCGTCAACCATTTAAAATACAGCAATTTCCTTTATTCCTTCAAATGATTCCTGTTTTACTATTTGCAGCGATCTGCTTTCATATTTTAAACAAAACAAATCTCCAATTCCGATAACTTGTTCAATTTGCTAAATTCTGTCGATATTGTTCTTATGATTTTGTTTTTCTTTAGGCTTATTGTATTATCGTAGATTATTATAGTAAGTCGTTTATATTGTTCAGACAATATATATCTTAAAAATAATCTACTATATAAAAATTAATGTTTGTTTCTTTGTTTGTTCGTATTCTATACCCTGCCATACCGTTAATCCGATTGCGATGAAACTTTGGGTATTTAATGTGCGCTTGACCGCGATGGTTATAGGATAGTGAGCGCTGGCGTTACGAAATTATTTCCTAAACTATTTATCGGATTGCGATTTAAAATAAATCTAATTGTTGTGTGCATGCCGGCGAAGATTTCTATATATACTGGTGAGCTCTGGCGTTATGAAATTTGACAATAAAATTGAAATAGGTCACTCGCGAGTTGTTTGCAAAATGAGTATATTTTATATTGCTTAGTGACAAGGAAAAAAACTGGACGGGAACGCGGGAGGGGAAGGGGAGGCGAAAGGGGAACAGGGAGAACAATTTATTTATTGTTAATTTTCAACGTCCTGTTGGGCTTTTACATAATAAGTATATAATACAGTGATATAATATATGTAATACAATGTTTAAATAAGAAATATAAACTTATAGAAATGAACATTATAAAAATGGTAGGTATAAAAGTAAGTAAAAAATATTATATTATACTAAAAGAGAAAAAGTAAAAATAAATTAAACTGAAACCAGTTTTTAAATTGCAGATGCCATAAAAATATAAATATATACCTAGTGTAAGTTAGTATTAGAAATTTACAGATGAGTAATAAAGGAAAAAGTTTACAATACAGAAAAACAAAAGAGAGTATTAAGTTTTTACATTGGAGATAAATAGAAATAATACTACTTACATCAAAATATTATGGAATCTCGGTAACTCATATGGCAATGCGACGCATGCCGGGTATCAGCTAGTTATATATATATATTTTTTTAGAAGTTTTGTTTGTCCTTTCTTGGAGTAATTTTAATTTAACTTTTTTTTTTACTAGGTAAAGCTTTCTATTTCAGTAATACTTGCAATAAGAAACCTGTAATCCCTCTTGACTTGACTTCAATTGCTGATTCTGCTGAATTTCAAACTGTTCACCAACATAATAATAATTTGGTTCGTCCTTGTGGCCGATCGTTTATCGGGTCGTTAACTTTTAATACGTGGGTGGAATTGCTTTCGGAAACTGGATATTATGTATTTATAATTTCATACTCGTGTTATTCTTCTCAAAATTAGAGAGGAGTGGGCTTCTGGAATTTATTTTCTAATAATCTTGGGGAGACCTTTGCCCTTTGTATTTTAATAATTTAACTATTTATGTGTTCCGATATTTTTATGAATTTAAATTAAGTATATGATTTATAGAAGGCAATCCCAGTACTATCACAATGTTGTTTGATTTGAATTAAATAAGTTTTTTTTTTAAATACATTATGTATGTCAAGAAAGGCAATGGAAATTCACGAACTAATCATTACGCCGTTTCCCCACAGAAATAGGCAGAGAGGACAGACCGCCAGACAACTCGGTCTTGGCGCACGCTACTTGTCTCATTCACATTCACATAGGATGTATTTGCTCTTACATGTATTATTCTTACTCTTGACATGGCCCGACTCAAGTATTTGATTCTCTTGAGACAGTCATGTCTTCTCGGGCGTTCCCGACTTCTTCTACCTATCACATTTGCGTCATAAATTCTTCTTTCTTTCCCGGACGTTTTTTTTTCTTCGTTTTTCTTAACTTTTTCCATACCTTTTCTTCGTTTATTGCCTCTTTATGCCCAAACCATCTGAGCGTCCCTTTCTTAATCTTAGTTCTTAATTCTTAATCTTACTCATTACGTTGCATTCTTTGTCAAACGATCATACGTGATTTTAACATACTTTGGTATTTGGGTTAACTTGCTTTAATGATTAATCCTGAATAGGATTTTAGTTTAAAGTCTTTACCATGCCTGTAAACTAGGCTGCGTGTGTTGGTTATTTATCAATGAAAACACTTGAGTTTACAAGTCAAATATATTTACAGGAAAACGTATTTTAACAATTAATTAAAAGCGTAACACCGGAGGGAAAAATAGGCAACTGCACTTGAATGTTGAACCCGGAATGATTTGCTAGTCACGTTTTGTCATGCGCAATGGCTGTTGGTGATACCACACGGAGAAAAATGTTATTCTAAAATACGATCATTTTATTCGTAAAAACGGTTAAAAATGGGACTGAAGTTCTTACGAACAAATCAACAGGGTTTCAATGTTTATTGGCGGGAACATGTAAGAATAATTTGTTAACAGATATACGTAATTTCGTACGCATATTAACAAATTATTCTTACACTTTCCCGCCAATAAACATTGAAATGTTAATTTGTTCCTAAAAACTTTAGTCCCGTTTTTATCCGTTTTTTTTTTAAATAAAATGATTGTATTTAGAATAACATTTTTCTCCATGCATTAGAGAAAATTTCATATTTTATGACTGTTCAGCTACAATACATTATAAATAAAATAAATAAATTACGCCTCCGAAATTTAATTTCTACATCATTCAGTCTACTTTCATCCTTCCTCTGCCAGTTCCATGCCTCACTAGCCTCGTACATCAGGGTAGATACCAGCACTCCATTGTGGACTGCTAGATTCGCTTCTTCGGACAGTTTTTGTGTTAGCGCTATCCGCATTCAGTCCTCTATTACTACAGTTTCCTTTCACAATATAACAAATCCGTCAATTATTATAATATCCCGTGATTTTTTACTGTCTGTGTCTGCGCCATTATATAATATTATATTCATTCTACTCGTTAGTAAAGTAAAAAGTCCCCTTGTGTATTTTAAGATTATCTTACAAGATCTGTGATGTGTTTAAACTAGACCTGTCAGCACAGTTGAGGACTTTTGAATGATGACCACAAAATGGCATAATATTATTTTCATTGCGACTGAGTCTTATTTTTTAAAAGTTTCCCGAATATTTCTTACACAGCACTCCAAAGTAATAACGGAACTCGTTCTAAAATTTTATTATTTATTTATTTATTTATATTTATTTAATTTATTTTTTTTATTTAATGTCAATACAAATTAAAATACAATATTAAGTAAATTAAGAATACAAAGTGAAGTATTTTATCCTCAGTCCTCCTCACTAGGTATTCCTGTTCCGAGGTGGACTGCAGGTTGTTGTATGGTGTTGATCAAGATTTCCTCATCATTGTTGTTAGTTTTTGTTGTTTTCCACGAAATATAAATAAATAAAGCAAAAAGTGTTGTTTATTATCTTGCGTTGTTTTAAAAAGTGTTTATTATCTGTAGGCTGCGTTGGGGTTACTTAATAAATTTTAATTAGCTCCTCATCTTCATGTTTAGTTAGCCATAATTTGATGTCTTTTTTAAAGTTTTGGAAATCCATAATATTTTTAATTTCAATCGAAAGGACATTACATAATTTTGTAGCATGGAAATAATGGTTTTTCTGGCCGAAAGCTGTATTTAATTAAATATTCTTATAGTATGATGTAGATATTAGTAGCTTCTACCCAATTTCATCAGCGAAACTTTTTTTGTTTCCAACAAAATTGCCAAACAACTTTTTTTCTTATTTATTTATTTTATTTATCAGCGTTATCACTATATAAATTCATACATAAATTCACCTCAAGTATCGTCATGTTTAATATGAGTCACTGTTATTTAAGAGATACCTTGATGATATTTTTGTGTAGCATATTTTTATAATGTAGGAGCTTTTGTATATATTTTTGTATTCTTTCTATTTATCTATCTTGTTACTCTCTTTTGTTTATCTAGTTTGTGAACTTTTTCATGTACCTATTACTCACCTGTAAATTTCTCTTATTAACCTACACATTATTATTATTTTTATACCATCTGCAATTTAAAAACTGGTTTCAGTTTAAGTTATTTTTATTTTTTCTCTTTTCTTATAATATAATATTTTCGCTTGCCTTTATACGTACCATTTTTATAATGTTAATTGCTATGAGTTTATCTTTCTTATTTAAACATATATATCACTGTATTATACACTTATTATGTAAAAGCTCATCAGGGCGTTGAAAATGAATAATAAATAAATAAATATATAAAGGTGGGAGATCAAACGAGCATAGAGCTAGAGCTGGAACAATAGCGTTCTTTCTAGATATTTAGTGTAAACGGTATTTTTTTTATTATTATGATTTTTACAATATTTTAGAAGATAATGTATCTTTACTGGGGTACCCCGTTCCAAGTAAACAATACGTGTGGTTACGAGTTTGAATTATAAGTAATTACCTGTGTTAAAATATTACAAGATTTTTATTTTTATTATTATACCAAAAAAATATCAACGATAAAGGACAGTTAAATCATAAATATCTTGGAGTAATTTTTAAAAATTTATTACCAGAAAAAATTAGAAAGATGAATACTAACATAAAAGAATTTAAAACTCACCTTAAAAATTATACTGAAAACTTGAACTGAATCATGTCAAATAAAACCAATGTAATAACACCCCCCCCCCCCCATACACACAAGCCCTGCTTATTTATGGAGGTACATCAAGTACATATATTATGTAATTAATCACTGTAAAAAATATATATATTTGTAATTTATGTAGGTATCCTTTTGTACCCAATAAAAAATTTAAAAAATATATATTATGTAAAGAGTTTCGTCACAATGCGTCACTTATCCGCAGATTATTCTGGAAATGCAGTATAAAAAATAGACTGACTAGATGTGTCGGTTGCTGTCACCTAGAAATGTGTGTTTTTTTTTATTTGCATTTTTCTCTTTTTTCCTGCCGTAAGCTAATTTTACGACAGCGTTGTATTTCAGATTTGTGGTGGCATTCCTCAGTATTGACACTACGCAGTCAAGTGGTCTCGTAAATAATATTACAGTTAACAAAATTAAATGTGAAATTATTAATAACGTTGATTTATTTCTTTAAACCGCTTTTGGATATCTGCCATGTTATCCGAATTGTATACAAATACATCTGCTTGGTGTTAGCCGATTTTGGTTTTAACCCAAAATGTAAGAACTGTTTACACATAGGGGAAGGGGGGGCATAGCGGGGCCACGGGGCATAGCGGGGCGAGCCTTACGCAGCTCGAAACGAACGCTGTGCAAACTGTCAAATGGCTCGCTTTGATTGGTCGTAAGTCGGCGTGTGACCTCCATACGCGAGCCACGCCATTTCGGTACGCGTTTGTGTGATATAAACAAAAATATCAAAACCAGTGTTTTTCTTAAAAAATTTAGTGAAATTGAACAGCAATCCTTTCTAAGACATAGTTGTGTACTGTGATGTATTATAGTTTATTATGAATTAGTTCCCTTCCGGATTACTTAATCAACAAGCACAATGTCATTGAATCAAAGGTAAGATACCGTAAGTTTGTGTTTAATTTTGAACGAGCCGGTGGGGCAAAGTGAGGTATGACGCCTGGGGCAAAGTGGGGCACCCCACTATGCCCCTTTTTGATTATAGAAAAGTGCCCCACTTTGCCCCGTTTTAAAGACTTCTAAGTTGTAATATATTTATTTTTGACGTTTTTAGCCAACATGGTCCACACATACAAGAGGAAGACTGAACAGCATTCATGGTATGTGGAAGCTATGAAACATATGTATCTGCAGCAACAATGACGACTGCTATTAATGCATTCAGAACTACAGGTATATGGTCTGTAAATAAGGATGTTTTCACTGACGTAGATTTTACACCCGCGGACACTACAGACAATCCTGAGCCTGCTGAGGTGCCTTTAGTTGACAAAGCCATTTCGCAGAGAGACAACACTTCACTGAGACAAGAAACCCCAGAAGGTGACCTTGGTGCCAAGACGCCACCCAGACAACCACTCCTAGAAATTTTGACCGGTAACAAGACACCACCATCGCAAATAGCACAACAACAAATTCCTCGGCTGGCTAAGTCCTCCATCACAACACAAGCAACATATTCCGCTTAGTGTTAGGAGATTTTCAAATGTTGTTGGGTTATTCGTAACCCGGGAATGTTTGTCTTTCTTTAAAAAAAAAAAGAAAAGGATAGGAATATTCAAACCCCACCTGGGCAACCTTCTCCACAACCTGGTTGTTCTTGGATGGTCGATAGGCCTTCGAATTTTTGCAACAACTCCAGAACAAATAATGCCAGTGCCTAAGGATAACAGAACAAGCAAAAGAGTTAGTAAGTAACGAGGGAAAACAGCAATCATCACAGAATCACCGTACAAAAACGAGCATCTAGTCATAAAAAAGACCGCAGAACTAAAATGAAGAAAAAGAGGGCAGCTAAAGATTTAAAATTGAAATCCATCAAACAGAAGAAGAGAAAGGTTGTCAAAAAGAATGGCAGCAAAAGCTCTGAGAAGAAGATGCTGGTGCTGAAGATGCTGAATGCATCTATTGGGGTTACTTGTGGTCAGAGTCAACCGAAGGATGGATACATTGCCTAAAATATTCAAGATGGGCAAACTACTCTTGTGCTGGAGATGATGAAAAAGATGAAGAGATTACTCATTTATGTGCATTGTTCATTGAAAACTAATTTTGTTATAGATTATAATGATTAAAAACGTTTTTTCGAAAGCCAAAATGTTTAAGTTATATCCTTATTATGACCACCCCACAATGCCCCATAGAAGACCCCACTTTACCCCTATGCACGGGGCATAGCGGGGCAAATGCCTTTTTTCATTTAAGTATTTACATCTCTTAGATTAATTAAGTTATCAACATAAATGTATCCATAGGCATTCACAATGAATTAAGCCATGATTCTAAGTTAAAACTTTTGATTTAATCGCATTATTTTAGTTTTTAGCGATGTTTAAACGTTAAGTACCCTACTATGCCCCCCCTTCCCCTACAACTGATGAGACGTATCACGTAATAAGTGCCAGCTTCCCTTTTCGGAAAAGAAATTTGGAAGTGTTGAGGTTTTATAAAAAAAATTGGGATAATTGATTTTTTTAAACGTGTTTAGTATAAATTATTATTTTTTTCATTAGCTCCACACAGGTCGTAGAGGCCTTGAGGAAAAAAAATATTTTAAAGATTTTGACCGGTCAGTGGTTGAGTGGGCATCGCGATTGGATCCCACCCAGGCGTTCCGTGTTTGATTCCTCGGCTGGCTAAGTCCTCCACCACAACACAATCAACATCTTCCGCTTAGTGTGGTCGTATGTAGTAGGAGATTTTCAAACGTTGTTGGGTTATTCGTAACCTGGGAATGTTTTTCTTTCTTTAAAAACAAATAAAAAAATAAAGGGCCTGTGTCATCTTTAACGATTCTGTGTAGAGAGTCTTTGCGGGAAAAGGGAGGAGAGGAAATTCTGGGAATTAAAAAAAATTATGAGGGGTGGGTCGGTATAGGTATCCGGGGGTCAGCGTTATCCAGGAGTGACGAAGGTATGAATCCATCCCTCCCACTGCGGTGCAAGGCGATGGGTCGAGAGAGTCCTGTTGGAGGCCGAAAGGTCTTCCTTAACAAGTCTCTCCGGCCTGCCACGCAGGAGGTGGGCAAACGCATCCGGTGCCAAGACCTACACAAACCTTAACTAGTTTACTCAGTCACCCCTACTAACTTCCCAAACGTAGCAAGCCACTTAAAGTAACAATACAATATAGGGCACACAAAATTTTGGATTTAATCATCGATTCCTACCGTATTGTATTTGCATGCATTTCTTGCGTGTGTTTTGATTTTTTCATTGATTTTAGGAAAAAATGTTTTTTTTCTTGAAATATTTAAATTACCGCTATCTAGGAACGAGCATAATTATGAATTAATGTATGTTTACCCTTAAGATGATACCCGGTGGTGGAGAAATTTAAAATAAAGTTTTTACTAAATTGTTGCTGTCACTGTTGCTCTTACTCCACCGGATATTGAGCGAAAGGGACAATGCACCTCGGGCTACTAATAATACCTAACTTAAATCGAGGTTTTATATTCCCCACTTTTCTCCTCCAAAAGTGGACTGATTTTAATTTTTTTTTTTACCAACTACATAAGAAAAAAATATTCTATGTCTGTACGTTTTGATTTAAAAAAAAAAACATTGTCTAGTTTGTATACTGAACGTCTTTTGACGGCGTTTAAACCAATCAATTTTATTGATTTTTGGAAGGTCACAACTTCTATAAAAAGTAACTTATCAAAAAAAAAGTACCGACGCGCTAGTAGTTGATATCTATTTTATGTAAAAACAATATTTTATTTTAAGTATGGAAAAATCACCAATTGAAAACATAATTTTAGCTTTATTTAAAAAATGTACGACAGCAGAGATGCATTTAATAATATTGGCAATTTATGCTTAAAAATTCTTTTTGCAGCTTGTTGAATTGAAACAATTATTATAAGCAATAATTATTAGCCTGAAACACTCATCAATATTGAAAACTCTCCCGAGAAAAGATATATGTCGCTGTTGCATTGAGTTTAGCGGAACTTGGGATACTTGCTTGCAGTCGCCTGTTGTTTTTAACCCCCATCCGAAAATTTCCAGTTAAATTTAACTCGTTTTCAGTTCGTATAAACGAATCGGGAACAAAACCGCCTGCCCTGGTTGTTACAGTTGTTAGCGAGTAGTTGTCAGTTGTTATAAAGTTACTTTGCTAACTATTGTATTCGGTAACCGCGCGTTTGTACCGAGAATGGATGACAAATGAAAATGTTCCTAAAGCTGGGAAAGTTCCGTTGAAAAGTTTCGCGCTTCGTCATTCTATTCCTGAAGTTTGTGATATGTAAATTCGTGTCAATATTTACAAATAATAATAATATGACGATTGTAAAGCATATATGCAGACAGAAATATTTCACCTTTAAATTTATACGACGAGAATGCCAACATTTTTATAATTACCAACCAGGAAGTCTTAGATTCCTGGTCAAATAAAATTATTCACGCAAAACACTTCAATTATCTCAACCAAACGTATGTTGACAAACTTTCGTCAAACAAATGGTTGAGTATTGGAGAGTTGAGCGCAGAAATAGAAGGATTTATGCTTGCTATTCAAGATAGAGTCATTAATACCAAAAATTATAGGAAGCATATAATTAAAGATACAAATCAAATTGATGATTTATGTAGAAAATGTATGGCTTTTCCGGAAACTATAGAACATATATAAATATCCTACAGGTTGGAAGATAAAACAGTCATAGTAGAAATGAATGCTCTTCGCAATAGCACCGTTTTCAAACCATCCACGAATCAGTTTGGAGAAATGTGTAGCAATGTTCATATCCATTAGGCTAGGTTAATTCCGAGCATTCCCAAGAGAAAGTTAGTGGGATAGAGCCACTGGTAGGAGCCATACTTCCTCGGGTAGAGAAATCTCAAAAATCTTAGAAAGGCACATCGTGATGAAGCAAGTGATTCCTGATACCGTCGACTGACTAAATAGCGTCAGTATCAAAGAAGAATCAAACCATCCTTTCCATTCGCCAAGTCGCTTCCTCCACACATAGATTTTAATCTATTTAAGAAGTGTGCTCCGCGGAAGACGTGAACTCTGGGAGAGGGGGGAGGATGCTTGGTTGAGTCAGAGTCTTCTCGTCTCGCAACGGGCGATGATTGACGCTCCGTCATTGTCACTTGGCGTTTGTGCGACAGACTGACGTCAGGGCGTCTGCCCCCGCATACAGGGTTGCCAACAATAAAATAAAAAAATAATAATTTTAACTGTCAAACACTTAATTGTTGTGCAACATTTTTTTAAGCATTCGAAAAAGTGCTGCTTTTTGTGCCGTTCAAATTATACGTTATATAGGTAGGTTCTTTACAGCTTGTGTGAGTTATCGACACGGTCAGTTCCAATTTTAAAAATCACACTTAAATCCAAAACAAATCCGAGTTCATTGAACTAGAGTTACAATCACAGACAGATAACCGAAAATGGTAGTATGTATTTGCTTTAATTGATAAAGATCATCCAAAATTGAATTAATAGTAGCCTGTATTTTGTAATTTAAAATATATATCCGTGGGTACTAGAAATTAGCTATATCTTTTGTTTAAAACATATATTATTTAATTTAGTTGTGTATTTTGGCCTCAAATCCGAAATGAAGTTTCAAATGAAAAATTCCGCGCAGCGTTTCCTCTGAAGGCTAAAAAAAATTTAATAATATATGGAAGCTTGAATGGTTTAGACATAAAGCGTGGAAGGGCGGGGAAAGGATTGTCAGAAGAATGTAAAAAATGTATGTAAGTAAATAAACTATTTACTTATATATACTTATATAATTTTTCAAAAATAAACATAAAACAAAATAATAAGTTATGGTAACCCTGGCCACATGGTTCATTCCACTTACAAATTTTTTCCAATATTTTCCACTCTCTTCTATAAATGTCTTCAATCTCTGTTCAGAATTCCGTGAACTGTTTTTTTTTTTTTTTATAATAAAATATTTTTAAACGTGTCCTGGGTTCACAACGCGATATTTCCATTGGCCGAAAAACATTTTTTTTAGTAATGATTTTTGTGGTGATAAGATTGGTTTTTTTAACAATCATTCAAAATATTGATTTAAAGGACTCGATAATAGGCAAATACCCCAACTCTCTTTGTGTTTGGCCTCTGTGTTTCCTCCGTCTTCTCTTCTCTCTGGTCTCTTCAAGACCCATGTTCACTCCTTCCTCTCCTTAAAAAGACCCACCACACAGCATCTTCATAGAAGCCATAGGAAAATTATTTTCCTCATGGCCTCCTGTGTGAAGTTAATGTAAAAAAATTACTTTTTGTTTTTTTTAGTTTCATTATTTGCTACAATTTCTTTGTATCTAACAATAATTTCTTAATACGTGCGTATACTTATACGTAATGCCGGGGTCAATTTTTGATTCCATGACAGTTGGTCCCCCTACAGTTGGTCCCGGCATACTTATATATATACAATTTGCAGTCGGTTTTTACATAAAATATGACTATGATGTATGACTATGATATGTATCAAATAAAATAAACACAAATTAATAAAGTAACACATATCCGTACTAGATAGGTATTTGATATACCTTTTGATTAAAAAAATAATTTTTGAGTTTGGTTATTTTGGCGTCAAATTCTAACTTATATTTTGTATGAAACGGTCTGAAACTGGCTGCGCAGCCGTACCTCTTAAGAGGTAATATCCAGCAATCCATTATTCCGTTTTTGTTAACAGTCCTGCTCGTTGATGTTTAAAAATTTATTGCAAAATGTTGTCAAAATGAGCAGCGCGAACAGACAACCTCGCACGGCCGCGTCTTGGCCGCTAATGAATCGCGAAAATTTATTACTCGAACTGCCATAAAAATGATCAAAAGGGAGGATGGTAAATGAATGAAAATTATATACCTCTTAAAATTAATTTTTGATCAAAATAATTTATAATTTTTCAATAATGTCTAAAGAAAATAAGTGTGTAAAAAAAATCTGAAATATTTTAGTTTGTAAGACCTTAAACAAATAGAAAAACTGAGGTATTTTTGTCACAAACACGTTCTCGGATTTATTTTTTAATGATTTTAATTTGTCTAAAATTAAAATTTTGAAAACAGTGTTGACTAGATTATAATATTGATTTTTTTTTTATGATTATATGATTTGAAATTTGTGTTGTTTAATAGAATATATCGTTTGAAAATTGAACATATCTGCCAACGACCAATAGTATAACCTTAGTATATTATAAATACACTTAGTTTTTCAAAATTTTAAAACTGCGTGTACCAGATAAAATAACAATCTTTCAAAATCAATCTATGTTTTTTTGTAAAAAAGAGTCAATACGTCTAGAATTTGATTTAAATGTGACTAATTTCCGGTATTCTCTGGTATAACACTCTTAAGTTTTAAATATTTATTTGCACAAAATAAACCATCAGATATCCCAAAATGTTACGATGCTTCGCTTTTAGCTGTGTCGAGGGTTTCCCGTATTCATAATATTCTCTCCTTTCTAGAGGGGCTAAACTAAAGTCCATCCTAAAGCCTTTATCGAGCTATCTGTAATAGTTTGGAAGGTTTGTTTTATGTTTCAGCCATCATCCCCTATGATATTCCGATACACGAGAAGATATTGCGCCGTGGGGATGCTTTATTACAATATTTCAAACCAAGGACTGACCATTTTGAAAATATATTTCAAATATTTCAATTGCTTGAGAAATACTCGCTCGAAGGCGTTTTGCTGGCCTTATATTATTCGACAGTTTATTTGAATACATTTAGGTACTTATCGTGATTTATTTTGGGGTATTATGCCGTGTTGCGCTTCCTCTTTTTTTAGCCAACATTTCGGAAATCATTAAATTGTTTATTATATATATTAGATTACACATCTGCCCTGATGATGGACACTGTAACGCTGTCCCAAAGGTTGGCTAAAGAAGGAGGTAGCGCAACACAGCCATAATATCTCAAAAATAAATCTTTAATTACACTGTAAAACTTGTTTACAAATAAACTATTTTTTTTTTATAAATTGAATAATAAAAATATTGAATATATAAAAGGAAATAAATAAAAGGATCAGTTCCATTTTTAAAAATGATAATTAAAATAATTTTCTGTTAAAATATACTTACTTTATCGCTGTCCAAGTCCTCCACATAAACGAAAAATCACACGCAAATTTGAGTTCATTGAATAAGATTTCTTAGAGACACACAGACAATCGAAATTAGTTTTCAATAAAATATATAAATTTGTTTTAGACCACTTTAAATTTTAATTACACTCTACTGGTTTCGGAAGAACCCTTCCTTCGTCAGGAGAATACTAACCTATGATACAAAATATTGATAGATATATACTAAACATTTAGGTGCTGGAGTGGGAGGTCAAAGGGGGAGTGGGGCGGAGTAATTGCGGGAATTCCAGCAATAGCAGAGCGGTTTATTGGAAACATATCTAGAATGGGACTAAACGATAAATTAATTTGGTTATTCAATGTATTAGCGTTATTATTTAGGTATTTTTTTATTTCAAGTGCTTCCTAGTTATCTAATTTTTTGCTTTCATTATTACGGTGAAGAATTTTAACCCCTGTATCCTTATTAAAAGTATGATTGGTGGAAATAAGATGATTGGCAAACTCCGAAAAATTATTATTATTTGAACATCTTAAATGTTCCGTGATTTTAATATTTACATTTCTGGTCTTACGAACATGAAATCAGTTTATTTTATTTTGTAGTTATTTCATTATGTTATTTGTCATATAAATTTATCTACGTGATGTAATAAATAATAACTAAAATTATTTTCAGTACAATATATCGGTATTTAATTGACACTTATTCTCAGGGATGAAACGAAGCTTTATACATTAGCTCTAATCTACCCTTTCTTTGGCCCCTTAAACCAACCCACGAACTCTACTAAAGCTTAACGATGCTACGCCTAAGCTTAACTTTATAGGCCATTGCTCCTCACACGATTTCTATCGAAATAGTCATAGTAATTACCACTGAATATGTTTATCCTAGACGTTTGATCTATACTATACTGATTCAAAAGAACGGAAATTTGAAATGCTGTAAAGGATAAAATGTTATTGTTTAGGAAAGCGATAGGATAGTTTAGTTTATTTTTTCAATCATAAATAAATAAATCATAAATTCTGATTTTGTAGACCATATGATATCTATCTCTATATAATAAATCCCTGTTTCCCTTGGTCACGCCATAACTTCAGAACGACTTTACCTTTTTTCATTCACCTTTTTTTAAAGTTTTCTAATACTTTGTAGAATGTTCTTACGGAAAGAAAAATTAAGAAAATTGCGCAGAAAATTGGATAATTTTAGAAAATTTAACGACTATCTTAAATTAGTACGTTTGACAGTTAGCGGCGTTTGATATATTTAGAGATATTTCCTACACTATTCATCCGATTGCTATAAAAATTTGAAGAGTTGTGGTGGAAATGCCCGTGAAGGTTTCTACATAGTAATATTTCTATATTAGAGAGATCTGGAGTTAAAATGTTGATGAAATTCGGAGAAAAAATTGCAACAGGGCACACCCGAGTAGTTTGACAAATGAGTGTATTTTATGGAGTTTAGCGCCAGGGTAAAAACGCAGGAGGGGAATGAAGGGTGGTTCGTGGGAGGGAGACGAGGGAGGGGGGGAGGTGGAGAAGGTTGGAGGTTTAAGGGATGTTGATAATGAATGACTTTAAGCTCGATGACTTCCACAGAAGTAAGGAAAAAAAAAGTTTACTTCTCGCACACATTCACAGTTCTTTCGGGATATATTCAGTTCTTCAGACTCCTAGGACCCAGATTTTTATAAATAATTTTGATGTTTTTAAAAAGTTAGATCGATCCACCAAAAGTAAGGTAAAATAGAGATTATTTCGTGCACACAGACTCACTGCTGTAGGTATTTAAAAAAAATTGTTATTAAGTTTAATTTGAAGAACTCCGTTTTATTTTATATATTATTTGAATATATTTAATAATTACGCGGGAGATAATATTGTTAATTTTGAAATATGAGATTGACAAATATGACGTTTAAATAGGGGGTGGCAGTATAACGTTTGTCCCGGTAAAATGGTAGGTTCTGGGTTCGAGTCCCAGTTGCGACCGTTATCTTTTATTTTTCTGTGTCACACTTCTACAGGTTTATCGCTACAGTGGTGATGACGATATTGTATCTGATGATGGCACGTGTCACCAATCAGCGGCCGTGTTCTGTGTCGGATATCACCTGAAGTGCTTGCTGCTCGGTTTATAGCGCGTTTGCTAGAAGTAATCGGTCGCTAATGTCGGCCTGAGACGTTTATGACGAGATGTTATTATTATATGAATAGATACTAGCTCAGTTCTGACGGGCTAGTCATTCGGGTTGTTTATAGTCTATAGGTGTCGTTTTGCTGGGGTTTAAAATCACTTACGAGAAATCTCTTCTCTTATCTGGTACGTGTTGAGAAATTATACACGGATGGATCTTTATAAAGATTATATCTGTGCGGAAATTCTGGAACTACACGAAGAAAAATGTTATTCTAAAATACGACCATTTTATTCGTAAAAACGGGACTGAAGTTCTTACGAACAGATTAACAGGGTTTCAATGTTATTTGGCGGGAACATAATTTGTTGGTATATGTAATTTCGTACGTATACCAACACATTATTCTTTCATTTTCCCGCTAATTCGTGCGAAATTACGTACACCAACAAATTATTCTTATATGTTCCCGCCAATAAACTTTAAAACACTGTTAATTTGTTCGTAAGAACTTCAGTCCCGTTTTTAACTGTTTTTACGAATAAAATGATCGTATTTTAGAAACACATATCGTATTTCTTTTTTTACGATAGGCCCTGAAGAAAATAATTCCTCTCAGGGCCTATGTTATCTTTTGGGATGCTGTGTGGAGGGTTATTTTGATTAAAGGAAGGAGAGGGTTTCTGGGACGGAAAAAGGTTTGAGGGGTGGGTAGGAAGGGATCTTAGGGTCAGTGGGTTCAGGAATGACGGACAAATAATTTCATCCCTCCCACTGCATTGTGAGGCGGTGTTCTGAGAGCCCTGCTGGAGAAGTCAAAAGTTAATCAGCCTCTCCCGATCTGGCCTGCCACGCAATTGGTGGGCAGACGCATCCGCCGCCAAGACCCGGACAAACCTAACTCTATGAACCAGGGCATCCCTGCTGAGTCAGCAAACGTAGCGAACCGCTTGTGGTGACCTATGGCAGAGATGATGGTTATCTAATAAATGGTTCCCGGTGCGGCGGTACCCATACCCGCCTACCAAATTACAAATATGTATTCCTCATGGCCATAATACAAGTAGAGGGAAATAATAATTATTCTATCCGAATCAGTGGAGTTACCACTAAATAAATATTGATTCTGAAGCAGTGAAGTTATTTTATAACAATGATTTTTTTTTTAATTTTCTCATGTAAAAGACCCCTGAAAGAAGCGATAATAGAAAAATTAATGTAATATGAAATAAAATTTTAATTAGCATTTTTAATTTCAATTAACTGCCGTTGCAAAAATTGTTGTCTTGAGAAAATCGAACCTAAAGTTTTAAGGGCTTTTTCAAATTGCAATCAAAATGACTACATTTTTGTGCCTGGCTAAAAGAAAGATACTTTTAGTATTGCCCTTTTATAATACCACTAGAATCAGAATAGTGACGTTGCTTAAAATGTATTTGGCTGCATTTGGTGACCGGATCTGAAAAGTCATTACTTCTCCACAATCCTCTTCTAAATCCCTCTTCCTCTGCAATACCTTCAGCCTCACAACATATCCCAATTGGGGGTGCCTTGCTCTATCTGGCCCCAGGCGGCTTGGAGCAGTTGGGACTCTTGTGCGGTACTCACATGAGGCTTAAGGTATAATGTGTGTTTATTATGATAATAATCAGTTTGAGATGTTATATAAATCGCGAAAAAGAGATACCGGTCAGTGGTTGAGTGGATATCGCGTTTGGTTCCCACCCAGGCGTTCCGTGTTCGATTCCTCGGCTGGCTAAGTCCTCCATCACAACACAAGCAACATCTTCCGCTTAGTGTGGTGGTAGTAGGAGATTTTCAAATGTTGTTGGGTTATTCGTAATCCGGGAATGTTTGTCTTTCTTTTTAAAAAAAAAAAAAAGATACGCTGTATTGATTCTTTATTACGTCTCGATCAATTTGTATTTTTTTTTCTGACTAGGCCTTCTGACTTTCGTAGAAATTATTATGCTTCCTTTATGTGGTAGGTTTCCAGACAAATTTCCACGAAAACACTCAATTTACAAAAACGAAACAAGTTGTAGACAATTTCCCCATATCAAAATATAATACAATAACTAAACAAAATTATCTATAAAACGTGATTGCCATGATGAGTAGAAATGTAACCTTCATGGAAAAATACTATTATTCAAGATTTGAAATGATTTTAACTTATTTAAAACTAGCTGATCCGGCAAACTTCGTACCGCCTCAGAATCAATAAATGTTGTGTTTAATTCATTAGCTAAAATAAATTAAGTTTTTATTAAGTTAAAATAAATAGGTACCTACAAAAGGTGTAAGTACAAAAAATGAAATTGAGCTGTTGACTAAGCACAAAATGTTCGGCACACTACACCATTGACAGTTCGAATTGATTCAAATTATGTCGACCAACGCACATTATTTGAAAAGCCGTTCCATACAAAATATATGAAAAAAATAACTTTCTTCATAATTATTTATCCCGCAATTTTTCCCGATGTTTTAATAGTTATTCTGTTAATCGGGACGGAGACAAATCCAAC
Source organism: Limnephilus auricula (assembly GCA_951813805.1). NCBI lineage: Eukaryota > Metazoa > Arthropoda > Insecta > Trichoptera > Limnephilidae > Limnephilus > Limnephilus auricula. The sequence continues at coordinate 6,757,937 of OX638417.1, forward strand.
ATATCAAAGATCATAAAAATCGGTCCAGCCGTTCTTGAGTTATAAATGGTGTAACTAACCCGACTTTGTTTTATATATTAAGATGACAATACACACTCAATTTGCAATTATTGAAGAATTTCGGTTGAAGAGGGTAGGTTATGGGTACCTCCGCCCATGACCAACACCTCTGCTATATTCGTACGTCGTCGTCACGCCAAATGGTTCGCGTCACGTTTGGTGACTTGGTACTTAGGGTGAGATTTGTCCAGATCTTGGCGGTGCATGCATATGAGGCAGGCCGGACCAGGAGAGACTGGTTGAGGGAGACCTTTTGACTTTTCCGAACATCGCCTTGGGAGGGATGGATTCACGTGCCCGTCACCCTGGACATACTGACACCCAGATTCCAGCCCACCCCTTGTACGGTTTTCTTCTCAGAACTTTCTCGCCTTCATTTACTTAAATAACCCTCCACACAGCATTTCCAAAGATGACATAGGCCCTGAGGGGAATTATTTTCCACAGGGCCTACTGTGCAGTACAATACAAACCACATGACACCAATGACACCTATGTATTTTTCTCCATATATGCTCAGGGTTAATGCTCGGTATTGCCGCTCAAAAAGAAGAAGGAGGAGAGATACGATAATACGAGAATGTTAGAGGGAGCCCGGTATTATTAAAAAACGATTATATTCAAACGAATATTGAGAAAATGTTTAATAAAACAGGACTCGTTTAAAATAGAGCAAACATCTCTCGACAAAACCTTAAGAAGCATGTAGAGAAATACTGAATTTTCAAATCTACGATGTGTTTAATAAAGTACCGTTTGTATTTTTTTTTAAATTTTAATCGAGGGAATTTTATGGAAGAGGCAAGAAGAAGGAAGACATTAAGAAAGGATAAATATATAACGCTCAATCCACTCCTTTACTCCTGCCCATCCTAAATTCCAATATTGGCTTATTAGGTTGCCATGTATACCGGTCGATTAAACTCCAACCTCCTTCCTATCCTCAGAGCATGTGTTCCTAGTCCTAACAAATCAGTGCCTCCTAGTGTACGGGTCTTACCGGGACAGGATTGCTCCTGGCTGGGGTGGTACATTATTATCGTATTTTAATCGAGGGAATTTTATGTGATTACCGTTTCGGCTTGATAGTATCTGGAGATAATCCTAAAAAAATAACATATTTTTTTAGAACTAGTGTTGAAAAACAAGTGTTTAGTCGACATACGTTATAAATCGGTAGAAAATCGAAATTCCGAGCCTTAAGAGGCTAGACTTTGAACGACACGCGGAACACCCGCGTCTGTCATTCTGTCCAGCTCACAATAAGCTCACGCACACTTACAATACATGCGAATGCGAAATGTGCGAATGAGACAACGCTCAAATTTACCTACAGAAATCGCTCGAAAAGGGGTTTATGGAGAATACACTTTTCTACACCGAAACTTTCACGAAATTGAAATTTAAAAAAAAAAAAAATTTTTTAGAAAGAAGAAACTACGTCGGTAGCTTTTTATAATTTTATGATTCTTTATGAGAGTTGAGTTAGCAGCACTTTTTCCTTAAATAATATTTTTTGATAAATCGTACATGTTTGACAGTGAATGTTTACGTTAATACGAAACGCATCGAAAATTCGAAAACATGCCGACATAGTTTTAACCCTCTAGAAGGCAGTATAAAAAAAATATATTCATTTTGTGCAATTTTCGATGTAGAAAAGTTTTTTTCCCGGGCGTCCTTTTTGTATGGGCCGAAAAGCGAAGTCTATCGTCTTAAAATCCTTCGGTTATTTGCTGTTACACCCCGTTTAACTATATAAATATGGTTAAAACAAGTGCAGCATTGCACTTGCCCTTTATAAGTTTAACTTTAAAACATACATTCCGAAGATCAAAGCCAAATAATGATATTTCGGGATGACCATCAAATAACGCCGCCGACAAATTGTGCACAAACAGCGTCAGATAAGTCACACAATATCTGGCCGCTGCATCGCCAGACAGTTTAAGCGATTTCAAAATAGAGGAGTTGAAGTAACGGCCCGCATGCTGCTGTACCCGAACCTACTCTCTACTCGAGTAGCTGAGGTATGGGGCGGACCTATTTATAATGTCGCATAAATTTCTGGCAGGTAAAATAAACAAGCTCGATTGGAGATGCAATTCGAAGGTTGCCAGTTTCAAGAATGAATATTTTATGGTTTTGCCATGTTCACTGAGAAACAATGTTTCGGATACACAATTTCAGATACACCGCTGATGGACACTGAAATGCTGTCTGAAACATTGGCTAAAGAAGGAGGTAGAAAAATGTTATTCGAAAAAACGATCATTTTAATAGAAAAACGGTTAAAAATGGGACTGAAGTTCTTACGAACAAATTAACAGTAATTTCGTACGTATACCAACTAATTATTCTTACATTTTCCCGCCAATAAACATTGAAATTCTGTTAATTTGTTCGCAAGAACTTCAGTCCCATTTTTAACCGTTTTTACTATTAAAATGATCGTTTTTTCGAATCACATTTTTCTCCGTGCAGCATAATAACCCAATATTAATAAATAAACTAGTGTGCATTAGACCACACGACTGAAGTGAAATTTCTAGAGAGAAAGGAAATGTGCGCACGCACTGCTCTCTCTTGCACCTGCAGTATTTATAATATAAAACGAAATGAAATTACGAATAATCTTCATGCACTGGCTATGAGATGAAGAGAGAAAGAAAATGTGGGCGCGCACTGCTCTCTCTTGATCTGTGTGACACAGCCCGTTCGCCTCGCCTGACTACACTTTTCGTAACGCTCTCGTCCCGCATTCGCCAGATTACCCTCCAAGTCAAGCGTGAGTAAATAAGTTTTATTTACTTCAATACTTTTTTTGCCGTGGAAATCTAATGAACTAATGACTAATCATTTTTTATTTGCAAAAATGGTATGAATTGCACAAATTTTACTGCTACAACAAGCTTAGTCTAGCTGCCTAACTGAAACATGAAAAACACTTGTGTTAACTAGAATTACCTAATTATAGAATTAAACAATACCGTTTTTTGAAAAAGATAGATTACCCACAAAAAACATAATATTCTAATAACTTGATGATTCCAATGCGTTACGACTTTTCTGTTTGTAGCCATCATAGACGACAAAAAAAGGTTATGCTTTTAGCGTATAAAAATTCTGTTTTCGAGTTACCTAGATGTAGTAATTAGTAGTATGGAATTTGGGGTTTTTCTCGCCAAAAGATGTATTTAATTTTATAATGTATTTACCTTCTCTCTCTCTCTGGTTTCAATCCTGGGATTGGTTTGCAGCCATTTCCTTTATTTTTTCTTCCATTCTTCCCTGTCTTGTGCGGCTCTTTTGAGGTCTGCATATGATGAGCAGCGCATGTCCACCAGCAGGTCCTCCAGGTACTCTCGGCGTGGGCGTCCCCTAGAGTTTGTCCCCTCGGTCATACCCTCCATTATGGCATGCAAGAGGCCTTCTTGTAGGATTATATGACTGATCCATCTTGCACGCCTTTCGGACAAGGTTCTGAGCAGGTGCCTTCCTCCTTCGATTCTTTGGAGAACCTCTTACCTTCTAATATATACAATATACCATAAACTGGATGTTATGCAGATTTGAGGAATATGTGTTGGTCAGCTATTGCTTTTTTATTTTATTAGTATGAACAAGCAACGAACGTGAGCGCCCGAGGCAAATTTTATAAAACTCTATATAGGATTTCTGTCTCAATTTTCTGCGGATGGAGTTAGCTTCTAAGAAAGCTCCCTTTGCATTGCGGATTTTAAATATATTTCTGGAATTGGAAAGGGAAATACGAGATTGTGGGCAACCCTAACCACTAAACCAAACCATCGGAGATGTAACAAGTAATGCTCACAAGGGAGAAGGAGGGGGAAAAGGGGGGTGCATGCTGACCAAGAAGGCGTCTTAGAGTTATGTGCTTCTCGTGAAATGTACCGATCGTACATTCACTACGGGCAATACATACATTGTATGTAATGTATAGTATAAATGATACAAGGGCAGTCAAAAAGTAATGTCTCCTTTTAATTATTATCAATTATTTTATTATCTGTAACTTCGTTAACATAAATTCAATGTTATATTATCTGTAAATTTCATCTATCAATTATTATTTTATCTGTAAATTTCATTGTCATAAATTCCTTGTTATATTTATTACCTGTAAACATCATTATCATCAATTACTATATTATATGTAAATTTTATTATCATAAATTCATTGCTGTATTAACTGTAAACCTCATTATCATAATTATTATATTATCAGTAAACGTACTTCATTACCCATATAATCTGCATACTTCACCCGCCATAACACAGGGACATCCCTAGCATGGCGGGCGAAATAACACAATATGTACAATATGTATAAAATTCTTTAGTAAATAAATAAATAAATTACCAAGAAATTTAAATGTAATTACACAGTTTTGACGATTAATTTGTCAGTTTTCAATGTAATCTCCGTCCATTTCAACAATTTTGGTCCATTTTTTAACAAGGGCATATTTTCCAGTGCGGTAAAAAGCACGGTTTTGCTTCCTATACCTATAAGCCATTGGAAGCACTGACGTTTTCACGGCCTCCGCATTTTCAAAGTGAATCTCACGATGAGCTTCACATCACACTGCCTTTACTGAGGGAGAGAATGCGTCACAATTCATCTGTAGTTATCCGGCGGTCACTATGAATTTGTCATTGAGTCGCTGAATGTTGCGTGGAATCACTGTAGTTCCTACTGCCTACCGCTCCGCTTTTCGTCAGCCAACGGCGTTTGACGTTACAGCAACGAACCCATCATCTAACAGTGCTGATATCCACTATTGCATCACCGTACACATTTTCTAGTCGTTCACGATTGCGAATGGGCGTTTCACATTTTGCTTTCAAGAATTCAATCACAGAACGATTCCTAATACAAAAACCGATATCGGCCATTTTGCAAACGACTGCAGTGATGCCACCTGTTGACGCAGAAAGTTACTTCTGCGTCAGATTGTAGAAGAAGGTTGGAGGAATAGCACCAAATTCAAAATTTTCACTTATATAACGACAGTTATTTATTTAAGTAGAGAAAAATAGGAGGCACTACTTTTTGACGGACCTCGAACATTGCTTCAAATGCCGAAGGAGCCACCTAAAAAGAGACATAGTCGCTGAATAGACAATGCACACTAGATAAAATGAATGTCTTCCATGTAGATTTGCCACTAATTTAATATCTTTTGGTTCTATAATTTTTAGCACGCTCTCTTCTGCCTCTCTTACACTTATCTGTCGTTTAATGTAGCCATTTAATTTGAATTTCATAATGATGATGAATAAACACAGTTCAGTATTTGAAATTAAGGACCAATTGGTCAGACTTTTGGATTACCAAACACGCCAACATCATATTTCGTGTTTACACTCTGTGGTAGTGGATTTTCTGCATTTTAAAATGCATTTAATTTATTAATACGTAATATTATTTTTTTAATTCGTTAATTTCATTTCCCTTTTTAAAAATTTAATTTAAATCATATTTACTGATGTTACTATTAAGTTATTTATTATAAAAAAAAACTAAAATACTTGCTGAACCTTCATAATAAACATTATTAATTTATATTTAAAAAAAAATATATATAAAAAAGCCATACGCATTCCGCTAAAGAGAAAAAATATTTGTACTGAGGGCGTGTCATGTGCCAAAATAAACTATTTTCATAACTTTGGTAAACTTAATAAAACATTCAAACATCGAAACTCTTTAGAGAGGTAATCACATTCATTGACTTGTCTGGAACACAGAGGTCAAAAGGTCTTATGCATGAATTGATGTTATTAGTTTTATTTCAAATGGCTACCTATTAATTCTTGCACTTCTGTTGGGATTATCATCTGTTCTGTATATTTATGGCCCGTTATATCAGCCCGTCTGTATCCTCGCTAAGTACGACATCCCTCGCTCAATTTTAAGCGGATTAAATCTGCCGCTCGAGCCTTGATAAGCCGGAGAATATTTTCTAGGCACTGGCAGTCGTATGTCAAATCTGACATTACGTAAATAACACACAATACTTCCATATCACCGAAATTTGCGTAAAATGCCTAATTTTATAAGTATGGACTTGACATACGCTGATTTGAGATTTGACATACGCTGGCAGTCGTATGTCAAATCTGACATATACGTAAATAACACACAATACTTCCATATCACCGAAATTTGCGTAAAATGCCTAATTTTATAAGTATGGACATGACATACGCTGATTTGAGATTTGACATACGCTGGCAGTCGTATGTCAAATCTGACATATACGTAAATAATACACAATACTTCCATATCACCGAAATTTGCGTAAAATGCCTAATTTTATAAGTATGGACATGACATACGCTGATTTGAGATTTGACATACGCTGGCAGTCGTATGTCAAATCTGACATATACGTAAATAACACACAATACTTCCATATCACCGAAATTTGCGTAAAATGCCTAATTTTATAAGTATGGACATGACATACGCTGATTTGAGATTTGACATACGCTGGCAGTCGTATGTCAAATCTGACATATACGTAAATAACACACAATACTTCCATATCACCGAAATTTTCGTAAAATGCCTAATTTTATAAGTATGGACATGATATACGCTGATTTGAGATTTGACATACGCTGGCAGTCGTATGTCAAATCAGACATATACGTAAATAACACACAATACTTCCATATCACCGAAAATTGCGTAATATGCCTAATTTTATAAGTATGGACTAATATATTCATCGCTTATAAGGATCATCCGTGTTATTAATTAATTATCAATCTAAAATAATTTGATGGGACTCCGGCAAATAAATATTTAAAATTATTGTGGAACCATAGGAAAAAATTACTCGTAAAAAATCAACCCGCCTAAAAATAGTTTTGTTATAACTTATAATATTTTCAAAGGCCGCGATCTTCCGATGACAATGGAAAAAACTCATGTCGAAAGTAGTTAGGTTTTTTAAAGAAAGAAAACACTTTACTCTATTAAAATCATAGACAATCCGTGTAATATTTGTGATATCTAGGCTTGCGACCTATGTAAGGATTATATTTCAATCCGTGCTAAGCTCGGTTTTCCAACCAAGCCGAGCTTAAAATCAACTGATATACCAGGCATATGTAGCATTTTGCGCCGCATGCTGAAGGAGACGAAGAAAAAAGGAGCCGAGTTCGTTTATTAATGGATTGCTCTGCATTCTTTATTGCAATTAATTTGTAAATAGATGTCGCTACTACAGTTTTTTTTTTTATAAAATAAAGCGTTTGTTGTGTAATAATTCATGAAAATAAATTATTTAATGTACATTAGGGCTTGTAATAAATTATCTTAACTGCCAGATGATGTGGATTCTGTTGTTTATTTTGCAAGTGAATTTAATACCACACGTTTTAAAAAAATGCTTCAGTACTTTTTAATTTAAAATCTTAGTTGTGAATGGTATTACACGTGAATTACGAAAGTACAAGTGAAGTACAAGTTACGAAAAAAGAAATAATGTGATATCAGAAGTTTTGCGTCTCTGTAGGAGTTATCTTTTTTAATTTGGGAGGTGAGAACTATTTATGGATAACCAACACATATGCCACAGGTCGATTGCCCGGGTTCACGGGATGAGGTTTTTTGGGTCTTTGCGGCGGATGCGTCTGCTTTCCAACGGCATGACAGGCTGTATCGGGAGATACTGGTTGTGGGAAACCTTTTGATCTGAGGGATGCATTCATACGAATCCCAGATTCCTATTCACTATTCACCCCTCATATCCTTTTCCTTCGCTGACTTTCCATTCCTTCCTTTCCTAACGCACGGAGAAAAATGTTATTCTAAAATACCCTATTTTTATTCGTAAAAACGGTTAAAAACGGGACTGAAGTTCTTACGAACAAATTAACAGTATTTAAATGTTTATTGGCGGGAAAATGTAAGAATAAACATTGAAACCCTGTTAATTGGTTCGTAAGAACTTCATTCCTGTTTTTAACTGTTTTACGAATAAAATGATCGTATTTTAGAATAATATTTTTCTCCGTGTAAGATCTTCACTCTACCTATCCTCAGAGATGACATCGGCCCTGAGGGGAATTATTTTTCTCAGTGCCTCCAGTGTGGAGATAATGTGAAATCGTAGAATAATGTTCTCGGTTTACCTGCGTAACGTAGTCCTTAGGACTTTTTAACTTCTGACGTTTCGGACAGATCTCACTGCCCATCTTCAGAGGCCTTATGTCTCGATTTTTGTATCAAACTGACCGCTTGCACATGTCTGTTCAGTCCAGAAGTCAAGACTTAAGTGACATATATATGTTTATATGTATAAAATATATAAATGTATAAACATATACATATATTAATTTTCTACAAATATTTAAGTTAAATTTATTATCGTTCGCCTCGCCCGATTACATTTTTTGTAACGCTCTCGTCACGTATTCGCCAGCTTACTCCCCAAGTCAAGCGTGCGTAAAGAAAGTTTCAATTTGTGCGCCTTAGAAATATACACATTTTTAGCAGTACACTTTTAGTAACACGTACGATCGAAAATCTTTAACATAGGGAGACGTTTTTGGCTTGACTTCATTTAACAATACATATATTTATCTCTATATTTTAACTATAAGCTATTTGTCTCTTACAAATAAACAAATGATCATGTTCGTGATATTTTTTTGAATTATTTAACCTGTTCCTTTTCACTGCAACCCCTTCATCTGACATTGGGTCATTTATCTCAGATAAGACGGGTGGGGTAGATTCTCCTCTCCTGCATCTCCCAACTGAATAATGGTCCCCGTAACCTGCGGTACTGAATATCGTGGGCTCCATTTGTCCAACTCTAAGAACTGGCTGATGGTTAATAGAGCGGTTTAATATTAGACGCGAAGTAAAACACAACAAGTGAATGCAGCATGTCTGCGAATAGGTGCAGCGGATCTACTTGTAAATGGAATTGGAATTAGCAAGTATACGATTGTGATTGTGGAATGCATTGTAATGAAGAGCGCAAGTGTAGTGATATCTATTGACTAGAGACTAGACGATCGATATCTAACCTACTGACTCTAGTATCTAGTTGATTAGTCAAACATCTCCAAATACTATGTTTTGAGATAATGAGTTTAACGTATCATAATTTATTTATTTATTTATTAAATGAATTTTGTACATTGTATAGATAGTTTGTTATTTCATCCACCATGCTAGGGGAGTCCCTGTGTTATGGCGGGTGGATTTTACAGATAATATAACTATGAATTTATGACAATGAAGTTTACAGATAAAATAATATTTGATAGTAATGAAGTATACAGATAATGAAACTAATGGAAATGAAGATAATGGATAATATAATAATTGATGATAATGAAGTTTACAGTTAATGCAGCAATGAATTTATGATAATTAAGTTTATATAATATAATGATTTATGAAAATGAAGTTTACAGATAATATAACAATGAATTTATTGAAATTTAGGTTACAGATAAATAATAATTTATTTATAAGTTACATAGTATGGTTGATAAATTGAATTATAATTATGTCTATTATCTAGTATATACGGGCTCTTCGGGTCACATGGTGTCGTTGCCGAGTTGTGCCGAAGGTAGATTTACGAAATCTTTAGGTTTTCAGTGGCTCTTTAGATCAGAACTAGCCTTTTTTTGTTTGTCCTAAGAAGTATTTATTATTTTAAGAAATTAAACAGCCATAGTGTTATTTTAGAAGCTAACATTTAGGGTTGATTTATTTAGGATACACCAATCAGAAAAGCTAATGAGATTTGATTGTAAGAATAAGCAGCTATTAACTACATTTCCAGTTAAGTATTAACGTTCTAATTAAATATTTTCCTTTGAAATATGTTAAACCAAATAAGTTTACCCAATATCGACTGTTAAAATCAGAAACTGTTAAATAAATTATCTTCTTTTTTCGTATGGAGGGGTGGGGGGGGGGGGGTCAGAGGGGGATATCTAGGTCTGCGAGCCAGTCTAGGGCCTCAGGCATCGCCTTGTGGACCTCATCAATCCCGACCGGGAATTAATGGAGCGGGCATTCGTTAACCACATGTTCGGTGGTCTGCATTGCACCGCATTCACATATCGCCGACTATTTAAGGCCCCACCTATGCTTCATATGGGCACAACAGCTATGGGAGCACCTTATCCTATTGATGGCGGACCAGAGTTTGCGAGGCAATGAGAACTCAGGCTGTTTCTCAATGGGGTCGTACGAGATGGGCATTTTCCACGTTGGTCGATTGCCATTCAAGTTTCCACCTATCTTCTGGAGTGTCCGATCACCTCTCAAATAGATTATGAGTATTCGTCTCTGCAAACTTTGACATCTCAGAACATGGTAAGGCTATATTAGAACCCTTTCCAACTACAGTGACGAACTATACTGGGCCCCAACTGTCAGATACGAACAAAATAGATTGCAAAAGGTTCAATGTGATGTTAGAACCTTGTTATATAAATTAAGCTTTAAAAACTTGATTTTATAACTTTCTCATGCAAGTATCTACGGAAATACATAAACAAATAGTTCTGAAAATTGTTTTGGTTATAAAAATGAGCAAAATAATGGTCTTACATTCAAAATTCATTTTTGAAAAAAAATCTGTTATGTTAGAACCTTGTCCAACATAGGTTACGATTAATCATCCTAAACTATTTTTAGAAACTTACGGCCGTTGTTCCCAATCCTACTGATCAACTGTTGAGCCTAAATTTTGGTTCAAACTCCCCAAATGCGCAAATACGCTTTGCTCGAAATGCACCAACAGGCGAATCGAGCGTAACTAGACAAATCACTTAGCTGATCGGAGACTCAGTTTGATCGATCGAAAAGTTGGGAACAACGGCTGTTATTCTAATACATATTTTAGTAAACGTATCAAAGAAATTAATGCCTTAGGATGTGCAAGCAATGTATTCAAACGTGTGTTTTTTTATTGTAAATTTTTGGATATGAAAAGCGAATTTCAAGATTTTTTTACATTTTTTTATTGTTTGAAGAAGTAAAAAGTGAGGTGACAGATTTATTTTAAAATCATTAAATAAAAGGACTGTGTTTTTTGAATTTTGAATTTTTCCAAATATTTCAATGTTTTTATAGAAAGTGTTTGGGGTAAGTGAGTTTTTTTTTCCAACTTGATGTTTGAATCTTAAAATACTACAGTTTTTAAACATTTAAGTATATTTTAGATATGAAAATCTTAAAGGTAATTAAATTTTGGTTCTAAAATGGTATTTGTTTTTACAACATCTCAAAAAATAATAAATATATAGGACATTAAAAAAAAAATTCGAAATTCGTTGAAAATTACAAATGGAACAAATATATACAACAGATAAACTACCCTCCTTGGCCGTGTAAGCAATGTACATATCTTTCCATGAACAATTTTTTGTCAGTTCTTAATTAGTAAGGATTCTTCATACATGGTTGTTTGACCATTGTACAAATTTTTCAGAAAGTTTATTAGTAAGGCTGGTAAAATGGCGACGTTGTCAGATCAAAACCATATATTTTGTTTAGTAAGAATTTGAAAAACGAAATGTACAGACTTTACACAACGTGCTACAGAAACACCGTTTAACGGCCGCGGAGTGTTTTTTTTTAGTAAGGCTGAATATGTATAAGTTTTGATCTGTTGACCATCTCGTTTTAATTCCGACAGTTCGTGCTATAAATTATCGGCCTAGCCTCTCTGGACCATTTAATCCGCTAGCATTGCATCTTGCACTGTGACAACATTCTGTCTAATAGAAACATCACGGCATTACAGCCCACGGGACTTGCAGATAAATCTGGTTTAGGTTTCAGAGGAAACTGGTGCTTCGGTCCAGTGAGATTCTGGGAATCAGATACATAATGTGTTTAGTCGTGTGATTAATAAACTGAATGGATTTCGCAATAATGTTTATTTTTTCAAACACAGCTAACTTATTTTGCGGCACCATTAAAATTGCCTGCCTGCATTCTGTGCAAACAATAAACTAAAAAAAATGCATTTTGAATAGGTAATAGGGATATACTTCTATTTTTGAAAATTATAATTCGTGGTGGAATTCCATTATAATCTATCTTTCTATTTATCTATTATTATATATATAAATGAATCCCTGTTTCCCTTGGTCACGCTATAACTTCAGAATTACTTTACCTATTTCATTCATCTTTTTCTTTAAAGTTTTCTATTACTTTGTAAAAGATTCTTACGGAAAAAAAAATTACGGAAATTGCGCAGAAAATTGGATAATTTCAGAAAACTTAACGACCGCGACCTTTGGATTGGTAGTCGAGGACCTTACCCCCGTCCACGAGACCTTCAAAAAAGTTTCAAGTTTCAGTGTTTAAGAAAGTTTACCAAAAGTAAGGAAAATTGAGCTTCTTTGGGCGCACGGCACGCCAATAACACACTTCCTTACGTTAATCTCTTCAGTGCTCCCAAAGCATATAATTTATTCTCATTTGGTCAGGTCAAAAAATAATCATATTAAAATATTTAAATTCCTAAAAATTTTAATGCTCGCTATAGACATTTTATAATGGCCACCCTGTTCTAATTGTGAAATTAAAATTAAGCTGGGATTTCAACCAACGTTTTAATTTTATTTGTGATCTGGAGCTTATAATAATTGCTGCCTTTTACTCGCCCTTATTCCCAGAGGGTCTGTTTCTAAGCCTCTCTCTTCTCTCTAATGATTTTGGTACATTCCTAGGTCCACGAAATCTTCACCCTTTCTTATTGTCATTCATTATTTTGTACTAATGTTTATACATCTTAAGAGTATAATATCTCTCTTAAGAGCGCATATATATTATGTCCATAAGAAATTTTTAAGATTTTTATTCTCGCGGCTCTATGGAAGTTACCCTTGGCTTTACCCATCGATTTATATATTAGGCATGACCAATTACCACTCCCTAGAGACACGTAGAGATATTGCTTTGCTTAAATATTTTTTTCAACTAATAAACGGTCATTTATCTAATAATGAGATACTGGCCCAATTAATTTCTCACTCTCGAGGACGTCATCACAATCTTCTATACAGTAGAGCAAGCCGCACTAATGTATTTATGAACTCACCTGTGTGGAGAGCTACGTGCTTTTTGAATGCAGTGGATAAAAAAATAGATTTATTTTGTGTCCTAAGCGCATTTGTGAGATTTTTGGCATTGCATATACACTGTAAAAATGGTACAATTATAACGCTATATTGCCTGTAATTGTTATAAATAAATGTACAAACATATAAATAACAACTAACTAAATAACAAACTAGCAGGATAAACGGAAAACACGTAGATTAAATAATAAACTTCAAAATTGTTAAGCTTTGGGAAGTATGTTTACGCTAGTTGGGAATGCTGATATATTAAAAGTAGGGAAAAGGCTTGTTACTCCATTAGTGGTGAACTAAAAGCAGTTGGCGCTAACAAAAAAACTGTCCAAAGAAGCGAAGTTGCATTCCAGGAGAAATCCTGAATTGCAGCTGAGCAGTGACCTTTTCGTCAATAGAACCAATGAAAAAAAAAGCTAGTAGTTCACAATGGAAAAAGAAGCGAAGCTGGCAGTTCACAATGGAGTTTTTTCGTGCATCTTCTTAATATGTACTAATTCTTTAAGGGTTTGTCGAACTGTGGTATCCTTTATATAAATTTATTTATTTTCTCATGTTCTCCATAAAACAGTTATACACCAATATATCGCGGAGAAGATTATAAATAACAAAGTACCCAAGGACAGTTTTACTACTTAGTGACATTTGCTAAAAGATAGTTGCTGAACTGTCTGTAAGTGACATTGAAAATGTCGATGGTCAATGCAGAATCGTTACGCAGTTGAGTCGCTCTGTTTATTGGCGCGTTCTGATAGGCAGAAGTCCTCACTTTCGCAGCATAAAAAAGTGCATGGGATCTCCCACGAGTATACTTGTTAGGGACATAAAAATTAACCTCATTTAACATAGGCGGATTACGTATGATACATAATATAATATAATATATAATAATATAATTTGAGGCATGGTTCACAGATTGCCCCTTTAAGAGTAAGTTAGATTCAGAAATAGATAAATACCATTGCTACCAAGGTCAGGATCCCAGAATTATATATAACAACCGCCTACTAATTAAGGACACTGACGAAGGATTTTCCGAGTTCAATAATTATAACTATGTCTAATATATGTCACCGGTCTATAAAAGTCGAATAAATAAATAAAATGTACCGTTTATTTTATTTTTAACTTAATACTTAATGAGTTAAATAATAACTTTAAATGTACGTTATTAAAAATGAACTGTTTCGCTTAGAAGATGGCTGTGATAAAACTTCCGGTGGTATATATAGGACAGAGGGTACATGAAGAAGAAACATAGAATTATCGAACGATAGCAAGAGACAACCTTTTGTTATTTCCAAAGGCTCCTAAAACTACAAGCTGCTCCAGGGGCCTTTTCATCTAGTTACAGCAATCAACCTGTTGGTAAAAGATTCCGGCGTTCAAATCTCGTAATCTTAGTTACGTTTTTCTGATGCGTATGTCTTGATAAACACCACCCCCCTTACTCATAATAGCGGTATCCGCCGACTCGTCCTTGTAAAGTTTGCCTTAAACCTGGTTTAAAGCCGTTTTAACCAAGCACACACAGTGATAATAAGTTAAGTTTTTCACTGTTTCTAATACGACGCGTATTAGTTTTACTACGATTATGAGTAAGAGGGCATGTGTTAGGATTATCCTTATCATTTCCTTATTTCCTACCTACACCTTGCCCTTTTCCTACATGTGTAAAGTCAGTCACAAGATTCAGTGCATAAACGGTCTTCAAGGAAGTGACATGGTCAAGCGACTCCTTTTTTAAAAGTAAATACTTCTTTACGCACGCTTGATTTGAGGGGTAAACTGGCGAATGCGTTACGGAAATTACAACGTTACGAGGCGAACGATAAAAAATTAAAATTAATTTTTAGGTTCATTCCTCACAATCTAATCGTAACAACAGCGCTCAAATCCATAGTAATGACGTTTGGAATGGGTCATGGCATTTATGCTGACAATAGTTGTGTTGTTGTTTCTCACATTCTAAACGTTAAAATCTAACTAATAAGTAGTCCTTTTTTGATTGGAATTTTTCAATTTCCTGCTGCAAATGTGAATAAACGTCGCACTCTAACTAGAATCCGCATCAAAAAAGTTTTATTTTAAACTTTGTAAGAATTAAATCAACAATCCCATTCTAAGCGTAATTCCCATAATAAAATTAATCAAATTTTCGTTTAGAGTGTGCGAACTCAGTGCATTGAAATGACTAATTTGTCACGATGATTGGTAACAATCTAAACGAATCTTCTATATAGATTCTTATACACTGATGATTGGAATGGTTTTATTCGATGCCAGAAAGAAAATTTGATTAGATTACAAATGAAGTATTTACTTCAGTCTTGTGGTCTAAAGCACACTCGTATTTTTTTTAAATTCACGCGTGTGTACAATAAGAAACTGAAACTGATTATGAAACTTACAACCATTAAAAGTGAAAAATTGAATGTTGAGCTTTCTTATGTTAGATATGAAATTACTATAATTTTTTCACTTTGTTCCACTTGTTTATTTACACCAGGACCGGTTTCGTCCTACTACGGACATTTTCAGATTGGTAGTTGAAATTCTTATGCTACGGAATTTATGGAAACTTAGGCAGGGGCGCACAACATTGCCTCTATATGATGAATGTTTCTATTTTGTTAATTTAAGGTATTATCAGTTATTTTGTTAAGTTAAGGTACATATAGATAATTATAAAGTTTATTATTAAAATTATGAATGATGATACATAGTAAAAGGTTATTTTTAATTGACATGAATCTATATGAATGTATATAATTGAAAAGGTTTGTGATCACTGATATTTTATTTTGGTAATGTTGGGATATTCCCTCCTTGTTGCTTAGGGCTTAATTAACAAATATTGATAGCACCTTGGTAATTATTGTTATTAGGGTTCTCCATATATTTGGGTTATTACATTTTTAATTACATACTTAAATTACACCACTGCTCTCTGAAGTAAAATTATTCTAAGTGAATTATAATGGATATATTAATGGTGATTATGTTCCTAACAAATTCTAACACCGTGGTTTATATCTATATTTAATCATCCTGTTTTTTTTAACCGTCTGTTTTTCCGCATTGTTTTATTATTAAAATATCGAAGACGCTAAAATCGATCAAGTTAAATCGGTTGTGAATGTTTACTGTAAGTAAATATTTCAGTGTTTCTTTCATTTCCCTCAAGCTCGCCTTTGCGAATGCTTCCTCATACAATATTCAAGCCCCGCACACTGGCCAGACTCACATAAGAGATGTGACTTAATTATTTAGATTGTATTCAAAATTGAACATTTTTCTATCTACGTCGGCTATAGGCTTTGCCCTATTTCCTTTAGATGACATAAACTAACCTAAAACAATAATACCCAACAACCAGGGAGACCAACAAATGGTAAGATTTCGACCTAGTTAAGAGGCTAGACTTTGAACCACACGCGGAACACCCGCATCTGTCATTCTGTCCCGCTCACAATAAGCTCACGCACACTTACAATACATGCGAATGCGAAATGTGCGAATGAGACAACGCTCAAATTTACCTACAGAAATCGCTCGAAAAGGGGTTTATGGAGAATACACTTTTCTACACCGAAACTTTCACGAAATTGAAATTTTAAAAAATATATATTTTTTAGAAAGAAGAAGCTACGTCGGTAGCTTTTTATAATTTTATAATTCTTTATGAGAGTTGAGTTAGCAGCACTTTCTCCTTAAATAATATTTTTTGATAAATCGTACATGTTTGACAGTGAATGTTTACGTGAATACGAAACGCATCGAAAATTCGAAAACATACCGACATAGTTTTCACTCTCTAGAAGGCAGTATAAAAAATATATTCATTTTGTGCAATTTTCTATGTAGAAAAGTGTTTTTTCCCGGGCGTGTCCTTTTTGTATGGGCCGAAAATCGAAGTCTATCATCTTAAAGCATTGCCTGCTGTTATTGCCAAAGTTACATTTTTGTGTGGTTTTTGACGAGTTTGCCCCATCGTGCGCCGTTACTCACAACTGTCCGAGTATCAGAACTCACTCTGGGTTCTTTATTATGTATTTTATTTATTCCCTGTGCACAGCGGCTCGGTGCAACCTGCAACGATCGTAAATGATTGTGAACGGAGCAGATGCCGAACTGGGCTGGTGCAATTGTTGATTGCGAGCAACATGCAAAGCAACCGACACGATATTTCTGAATACTATTACTTTAAACTTACAATTCGGTTCCATCATAAAGAAGAACAATAACAACGCAGGACATTAGAGGTCAAAGCACCAATAAACAATATACATAACCTCGCTTAATCTAACCTAAATCAACACAATGATGTAAAGTGTTGATTTAGGTTACTTGTAAATTCACAGCATTCGTAAAAAAATAACACTCGATCGAATGCCATATGTTTAACCAAAAACTTAATATTTCATTGATTTTTTTTAGTTCATCACATTTCCTATTTTACTTTTAGCGATTCAAATTAAAAGATATTATTGATATCCATTAAAATTTAAATGTAAACTTTTGAAATATTTCATAAAATACTTTTTGTAGATTTAAGTAAGAAGATGCCCTTTATCAGAATTGTTTATATTAGGAGTATTGTTGTGTATTTTTCTATCAATTTCAATGTCGTTATTTTATTGTTCAATTACATAAAATATTCTTGTCACTGTCATACGTGAATTTATAAAGACTGTTTATAACCCCAATAAATAAAATAAAATAACCTATTTATCATATTGTGTTTTGCTAGGGTCAAGTTCTGAAACTAGGTAAAGAAAACTAGACCAGCCAAATTAAAAGAAGAAGATTTCGATGGGCCATCGAAAACTGAAGTCCTAAAAAGCGGGAAGATACCCCAACACCCTGGCCTCTTGCATTTAACAAGTGTTGTATTCTTCTTAGTATCTTTGGACCGCTAACATGAAGTCTTACCAAAAACGTTGTGACGAAAATGGCCCCAACACAAGGATATACAAAGATGAATGAGTTGGATAGCCATAGAAAAAACCTTGAAAAAACAAAACAAATAATGTCAGATATGAAGGATGACCTCTTGACATGAAAATGATTGCGAGTTTAGGAAAGAATTTCGATATTAGAATTTTTTTATTTCAAGCCCAAGTAATACAAAACTACTTTACTTTGGGCAGATGGACTCGCCCACAACACACTAATCTTGGTTTTTCTCTTCTGTTTAGATAACGTATGTATTTTTCCACGTAACTTACAAACAAACTCTTCTAAAAACCACTTTCATTCTTTCGAAGCACTTGCATGACTCGATATTTTCCACTCACGAAAAGTAGAAAAAAAGAAATTTGCGTAAAAAATTGAAAAGAATTAAAAACTTTACTTTATTATTCTTGTAGCGTTCGACGAAGAATGTTCATTTTTTTGCAAAACACGAGTTCATCAATCATTGGCCTTTGTTATTTCGTCTAGACGGAGCATTTTCAGCGATTTTCAGTGATGTTTTTTCAGTATTTTTCAGATTTTGTTTTTCCCTCACGGGCGTTTGTGGTTTCTAATACCCTAGTGGCATCTAGCGCCAGAAATTGAAAACACCCCTGAGTAATTTATAAACAGCATGCGATGTTTACGATGCGCGCGGGAAAGTGTATTTTGTTTACTAAAAAGGTTGCTTCAGCACTTAAAATGCTTATTTTTTGAGAATATATTGAGGCTAGGATCGGAAAATTTTGAAACGGGAGAAAAAAGGGCAGTAAAATATTAAACACGGTGGCTTGTCTTTTTAGATACATGGATATTTAACAGAAGTGAAGTAACGAAAAGATGTATTTGATCAAGAAATTCCAAAAAGAACAATTCATTTTATTTTCAAGTCGCCAGAGCTCACAAGAACGTAGTTTTTGTCCACTAAAACTGATAGAATGTCCAGTTAATTGAAAATGAATCCCTAACGTAAGACGTAAGGCGAAAGGTTACTAGATTCTACTTTACCATACTTTTTAGTGTTTGTGCAATTTCAAAATAATCCAGTTATTTTTATCATACCTCTGATTATGGACACTGCAGGACTTTGTTTCTAGATCTTCATCACCGTTGATGGGCTCTTGTCTTCTGGTCTTTCAGGTCTTCTTTCTACCTCCTACGAAGTATTCCTAGTGTTATTTTAAGAGTTCTTAAATCTTACATCCTTTTTAAGCATGTCGCCACCTGAGTCTATCTTTCTTTTAGATTTTTTTTTCAGTAGCTACTTATTTTCGATAGCTATAGCGTCCCCTGTAATGTCATTATTCGCAATCTTACATTCCTAATGTATTATAAAATTAAATCGTCTCTGTCTATACTCAGTTAATCTTTGTTGGACAGATGAAATGGCTCGGTATCGTTCTGAATCAAGTCTGGATTGAGTTCTAGTTGGAACAAATTTCCGATATCTTTTAAATACTTTGTAGTCATCATCATTACCTTGCATTCATTCAAGACTTCTTTGCATTAACACTCATTAGCTCGTCTCTTGTCAATGTCTACATCGTCTCCGTCTGGCAGACGACATGGTCCGGTATTTGAAGTCACGAATGGACTGGAATAAGTTCAAAAAGTTTCTCAGTTAAAAACTTATTTCCAATATCTTTGAAATTCACTGTAGCCATCCATTACATTTAATTCTCCTGAAGTGATCTTAACATTAACCCACATTAGCTCATCGCGATGTCTTTCTAGTTCATCTCCATTGGACAGATGACATGGTTCTTTATTGGGAGTCTGCCTGACATGTCCGGCGGCTAGAGGTTCACGCTACCTCTCGTACGGAACGCGATGTCAGAAATATTAATGATTGATAGACGGAAAGCGTTGCTTTCGTCCCATTTCAGTTCATTGCGACATGTTTTCTTCGGTAAAGAATTGCCGAATTGTTTTTTGCCGCTGAGATTTCAGTCGATTTTAAAAATAATTGCTGGCAGTTCATTCAGTTTTCTTTATGTAATCCGGGTAGATGTTTTCTCGTGACGCATATACGTTAAGATTTTAGTATTATTTTTGTGACATTTTGCTTCTTCTGGTTTAGCGAAGCAGAAAACACATTGCTTATTTTACAGGAATCACCAGACCGAGGAATATAGGTATAATATATCATAGAAATGTATATTTCTTTTGATGCACGCTTCCATTCTTACTATTGATGTTGTCTTTTTACTAGCGCATTGATTGATGGTGTGATCAGATCATTGGTTTTGATTCCGGACAGAGCTTTTCTGAAATAGCATATCGTCTTTCGTAAAATGTCTTATTGAAGTCTTATTATTATCTTAGGCTTATTGATAAGTAGATAACTTTAAGTCTTTTGACGTCCAGCTTGCGACATGCCTCCCTCAAATGTATCGAATTTTGTATTACAAGTTTATAATATTTTTTTGCATCTCACCTGTAGGTTGTTAGTCTATTTTATCTGCGGGCGATCTATTATTTTTTTATTTTCCCATCCGATGACGTTATAATTTCAAAGGCAATCCGTTAAGCGGTCTAAACACCATGCTGCGAACAGCAGCTGTTAGCAGCTGGCTAAAAATCGAAGGTTGGAGGTTGTCTCCTGTCTCTTGTTTCCTCATGCTAACCCGTAACACTTTGTTTCACGTTGCCTGCAAATTGGAAGAAACCGTCTGCCGCTAGTACCAACCGATGCGCCGCAGTGAAATGAGATGGTGATATTGAATTTGTTGTGTAATAAAAGATACAGAAGGCAACGTGAAACAGAATGTTACGGGTTCGCACGAGGAAAAAAGACACAGGAGACAATAGCCAGCTGCTAACAGACCGATATGTCGGGCTGTTCGCAGCATGGTGTGTAGACCGCTTTAAGATACATCACAACAAATGCCCACTTGAGTGTGGAAATTGTGTTGTTATTGTAGTCTTCCTTTTACTTGCTTCTAACCCACTGTCAATCTTTCAGTGTAGTAAGGAACCTAATCATGACCCTTTGTGGTAGGTAAGAGTGTATATAATTTATTATAAATATTGTTTATTTATAAACAAGTTCTGCGGAGTAATTACTATTACGAGTGGCAGCTATTTCGCCATCAGGCATTATCAAACGGTTGTGAGGCCACTCACGGACTACCTATTTTAAATTACTTCTATTTGAATATTATAATGAAAATTTTATTGATTTCCTAGTAAACTCTCAGAAATTATTTATAATTATTATTATGTAAACCTGTTACCTGTTTTTTTTTTAAATTAAATAATATTATTGAACATAATAAATCTAGTTTATGGTTTATTTATGGTTATTATTATTATGGTTTATTTATGGTTACTATTATGTAAACCTATGACCTGTTTTTTTTATTAAATAATATTATTGAACATTAAAAAACCTAGATTTAAAATGCAGTTCTACAAATTAATCTTGAAAACTATAACTTTTTACTAATACTTTTTATGATGTGATTTCTCACAAGAACCCAAAAACGGCGCTCTACAAATTATCCAATTATTATTATTATTATTTATAACATATAACATGTAATTATTTCACTACTTCTATCTTGTAAGGAGTCGTGACATAGAATGTTTTTTTTTTACTATGCCTTTTTGTGCGGGGACCAATTTCTACAAAGTTTTTTTAATTCTGGAGCAAGATTCTTTACATTCCATCAAATATGTTTAAATAACCCCAATTTCGCACTTTCTAACTGCTTATAAACTAACCCTAATAATACTTTAGTATTTCTATCTCGTAAAAAAGGAAACACTTCATGTGACTTTTCTATAGCTCTTTGTATTCACATTTATCACAACCTTCTTCTTTCTAATACACCCCTTAATAATAGTCCATAAAATATTTAACCCTAATTTTGCATAGATTCTGAGTGCCCTTAACCTAACCCTAGGCAGAAAATAATATTCAAACTTTTCATATATAATATTTCCTTGATTTGATTTACGAGTGTTCTTCGGTTAGAGTTGGCTCTTTATTCCCGGGAAAGCAACATAAATATACGTTCAACACTACTTCAGTGCTTCCTCCTTCTACTCTAACCGTTTCTCCTCCCATTTCTCCCCTTCCTCTTCTTCTTGTACACCCCAGGTACTAAGCCCTGGTTGCAAATCATCCTCGAACTACACCGGCACATTGACAAACAACCCCTGCGGTGGCCTATAAATATGCTCTTCACGGCGAGCTGGGTTTATAATATATAACTTACTACTATGTATCGCAATGGGGGTGATGAACTTTGTGACTTTATTCAGTTTAGATCATCGACTAAGTATTATTATCTAGAATCTAAACAGGGCGTTTGAAACTTAAAATTGACACTGACACTGACACATAAAATATTGATTTAAGAAAACATTTATCAAATTATTAAATTAAGTGCATTTCTCGTCGTCGAAAGATCGATAGAAAATTTGCTTTTTACCTTTTCTCTGTCATGATATAAAACTTACAATTCTTTCTAGCAAAACAACTACGTCACGTAACTAATTACGACAACACTTTTACCACAAAATGTTGATTGATTTTCATTTTCAACGATCTTCGCTGGTTTCGCGTAAGTTTTTAGAAGATGATAGACTACGCTTTTCGGCCCTCAACACTTTTGTACATCGAAAATTGCACGAAATAAATAGTTTTATTTATATTTTTATTGCCTTCTAGAAGTTGATAGCTATTTCGGTATTTTTTTAAATTTTCGATGCGTTTCGTATTAACGTAAACATTTCCTGACAAACATGTATAATTTATCGGAAAATATTATTTAATGAAAAAGTGCTGCTAACTCAATTTATTATAAAGAATTACAAAATTATAAAAACATACTGATATAGTTTCTTCTTTCGAGAATATATTTTTGTTTTTAAATTAAAATTTCGTGAAATTTTGGGTGTAGAAAAATGTTTTCTCCCGAAACCCTTTTTCGAGCGATTTCTGTTGGTAAATAAATTGAGAGTTTACGGCAGTTGTCCCGTTTGGCATTCGCATGTATCGTAAGTGTGTGTGAGCTTATTTTGAGCGGGACATGATGATAGAAAATAAAATACCTAAACGTTCCGCGTGTGGTACAAAGCCTAGCCTCTTAAGTTCATCTCTATGTACAACTTTTGACGCGATGCTTGAGGCTCACTGTTGGCCGATAAAATTAACATATTACAACATTTATCAAGTTTACTAACAACTCTAATAGCAAATTATCCGTTTTTATTTTGAAAACAATGATCGTGAAGCAAATATATATTTTTGTTAATGCTTTCAGCTTTACAAATCCTACAATTATAATATCCCGGAAGTTTTCACGAGTCTGTCTTAGATTATCAATTACAAAAATGCATTTTGCCTATGTTACCTCCTTATATTTTTCACAGTAATTTTTAAGTGGTATATAACTGTTCTGTATTTATGGTTAAACTACTCCCCCTGTAGCATAACTTAGTAATTACTTATGTTATTTTAAGCAACATTTTATTCTGATTGGTTATCTCAAATATCTATCTCAAGTGACTTCCACTTACCTGAAAAATATATTTTCTTTGAATCTCGCTACCTCGTTCTACTCTTATATCAGAATTCATACCACATTTACTTTTGAAAAGGCTCGACCAACCCCTGGAGTATTTGTCTGCTTACCCCTGCCCAAGCTTCGCTCGTTGTGCCTAAATCAAAACTACCCTTAAATAATAAAAGGGTTTTTCTGGAGTTTTTACACTACAGCGATTTCGGCATTCTCTATTGCGGACCGTTGACTCCGCCTTTTTACTACAACGTTATAGACATTCTTTAGTGCGGTAACTTCCGACATTAATGGTGGGTTAAAGGTTTGGCCCCCCTTAAAGTATATCCATAATGTATTTACAGTTATTTTTAAAAAGTTATAATATAAAATCTTTTTAGTTTAGGTTTGATGAATTCTCTCTAAAAGCCTGCAAACAAATTAATATTTAAAGAAAGCGTATACATTATATACCTGTAACGTATTGATTATTCATATAGTTTCAGTTTCTTTCAATATATATCGATACCATAGTTTGTATTACAAGATGGCAGTTGAGTATGATTTCAGAAGAGTACCACCTATCGCCGTGCGTGTCGTAGGTACGAACGCTTACAATGCAGCGGCATAACTTCTTAGGGCTTAGTCTTGTAAGGACGTCTGTCCAGTGTAATATTCATTGTAAATATTTATGAAAACTAAATAAACCAACTAGTAACCACTCGAACCTATAACTTACTTACTTGGAAGATACCGAAATGAAGAGACATAACAAAACTATAAGAGAAATATTTAGCCTTGTTTAGTCATGGACAGATTTACGTTGCTAGCCAAAAAATCTAATATATAAAGGAGAGTGGCGATTTCATTTGTATATAAATATACAGTTTTATTCCCAGGTTGATGAAACTTTGTAGACTTGACGTTCAAAACAAGTGGTAGGTCACTATCTACATGAGATTTCCGAAAAACATTGCCATCCCTTAAGAAGATTTTTTATCATTCTTGATGAAATTTTGCACACTTGACGTTGAAAATAAGAGGAAGATTACTAATATAAAATATACATAAAATTACTATTACCATCTCATTTTAAAAAAAATGAATTAAGTTTGGGGAACACAGGGGATTTCAGCTAAAATAATATAACTTTGGGAATCGAAGTCCAATCAAACACTACTAATGTTAGAAATTATTATTATTATTTTTTAGAAATTAGAAAAAGTGTTAATAGTAAATTAAATATTATTAATAACCAAATATTTTTTAAAAATAGCCATCTCTTAAATTTATTTTCTTATTAATAATTATATTTAAAATAATTTATTTTTGTTGTTTAAACATCTTTATTATGTTTTGATAATTTATATAATGTAATTTTTCATATTTTTTTAAATAATTTTTATATTTAATTTTAAATAATTGTTTTTTACGATATTTTTAATTAATTAATCACCTCTCTCTAAAATATTTTTGTCCATAGTTCTTTTTAGTCTATACTTGTTTGTTTATTTTGTTATTAATGTCATTACTGCCCTGACGAAGAAACCATCGGTTTTGAAACATGTAGGTAATTGTGTTTATATTAGTGGTTTAAACAAAGTTATTTGTTTTAATTTAATTCAAAATGACGCCACAAAGCGAAGTTTGAAGAAACTACTAATGTTTTAGATATCGCTCATACAGTCGTACACTTTACGAAAATTATTTTCTTAAACGTATAGTTATACTAAACTTGTTGTTTAAAAAAAACAATAAGCAAACGCAATTAAGACAAAAATCTGTTTCTCAGTGACGTTTAAAATGAACATCGGTACATATGCACCAATACACACAATCCTAAGTTTGCGTTGCTTGGGTCAACTCTATTTAAGCGTCCCAATACTTAACGTAAACTATCCCTTCTCTCATTATTTCGTTAATTAATTTGTTGTATTTCTTTGTTACAGGTAAGTTCTCCATTCATCTCTCAAAATGACACAAAGGAAAGTTTCCTTGGTTTGGACTTCTCTCATTTTCGTCGTGAATTGCTGGCAAGTACTGCAAGATATTTTCCCTTTTTAAACGGTTTTGTTATATAATGTATGACGTAGGACTTTTTTTAAAACTTTACATATGTACTTTAACGGCAGAAAATGGCTCGTTCTAACAAATAAAGATAACTGGAAAAGTCATACTTTCTTTTGCTTATGTTATGTTTGTGTTTTTTTTTTTTTTTTGAGAAACCTCACAAGAGTCCCAACTGCTCCCTTGTGGAGCCAGTGAGACTATGGAATCCCCAATTGGAGTATGTTGTGAGGCTGAAGGTAAGTGGGGAAGGGAAGGAGATGGGGAAGAGGAAGGTGGGAAAGTACTTGGCTATTCAGATCTAGTCACTAAACACGGCTAGAGCCATTATTAAGCAACGTTGAATGGTGGTCTTACACCAGGGCGATACTGAGAGTATCTTCCACTCTGGAACGTGCCGCAAATATAATATATATTATTTTTATTAATTAATTGTGAAATAACACAAATTAATCAAATAAAATTTATTTGCGCACGCCGGGTTCGAACCCGCAACCTTCCGATTCCGTCAAGTGTCTTACCACTCGACCACGGACGGTCGTCATACATGCCGCTGACGGGACTCGAATCTGCGACCCTCGTATTCCCGGTCAGGAGCTCTATCCACTGAGCTACGGCGGCTTATCTCTTACCCGCCAAATGATTCAATATATACTAAAATTGTACCTTAACCTTTAAAAGTAATTCCGTCGTCGCTTTGTCTTCATTTCAGTCGGCTGTGTCACAATAATTGACAAGATCGCTACCGACTAACCTCTGTAGTACAACATGTACATACGTAATAAGCATCCCTTTACGATTATGTAGTTGCTGGGATGAGGCGTTATGATGAAAAATTGAAACGGTCTGTAGCTGATTAAGTTTAATTTAAGTCCTTCAAGTTTAGTCCTCCATCAAGTAGATTTCGAACTTTAAAGCAGTATTTATATATCCGATCATTTTTTTTCTGGGCATATAAAATGACAAATTAAAAAAAACTCGTTTATTTTAAAGACAAATGTGTGTTCTACTTACAGTATTTATTTAAGGCATTTGGAATATTTCTAAGCGATGTTATTTTCAAACCAAATTCACGGATTTTGCATCACTTAGCCCTTATCGCCTTAAACAATTTTTTAATTTTTTTTTAAATTTGAAATACATACATATATGACAGATTTACAAAAGAAAAACGAATGGTTTTTAAAAACTAATTACAATAAAGTAGTTTATTTTTAACAAAACTGCCCAATTAAATAGAGAAAACATTTCTCGTGTTTGAACAATGTAATTGCAGTTCCAAAAACTAATAAATCATGATATAATAGGACATGAAAAATGTATCGATCTTTAAATCACCTGTATTTAGGAAGTACGTGGGTCTCCACAAAAGGCGGGTTCATAAATAAATTTGTCGGGTATTTCAAT
Organism: Limnephilus auricula; assembly: GCA_951813805.1. Taxonomy (NCBI): domain Eukaryota; kingdom Metazoa; phylum Arthropoda; class Insecta; order Trichoptera; family Limnephilidae; genus Limnephilus; species Limnephilus auricula. Next base: position 6,785,095 of record OX638417.1, read on the forward strand.
GGAAGATGCTCCGAGGTTTTAGCGTAATTGATCCCTTGGCCACCGGTGCGTAGTTGGAAAAAACAATATTTGTGCACGGTTGATGTTTGTCACACGAGAATGGTTCGTTTCTACGACCCGTTATGAGTTCAACAGCCCGGCTGTGAATTCGCGTTATTTTAACAAAAGCGAGGTAATATTCCCTTCTTTATTTTTATTTTTTGTTATCGCAAACGGAAATTTTCGAATCTTTAGGTACAAACAACGATATAACAACTATAGATTAGCCCTCCAATCCTTACTTCAATCCAAAGTAACACCATCTAGCAGTAATTTCATAATACAAACCACCCAGCGAATTCCGTCGCATCTCTTGCTTGACGTATTTTGATTTGCTAGAAAGCAGTGGCGGTTTTCTCTAAAGTGCGGTTGTGCGGTGAACCCCCATTAAAAATATGATAAAATAAAACAATCTTGTTGTATAGTAATATAAGCGCATCACAGGTAGCTCGACATTAAAATTCCGTCTTTAAAACTCGCGCCACCAAAAAATACGGTATCTATCTATTCCCATTTTGTGCGCATTGCGATCCGCACACATTTGTCCATACGAAAAATCATAGCCGATACGAATCGCTGTGACGGTAGAATGAACAAAACTACGCAGCTTGGTGCGCTGCTCACGAGTCAAGATGTCACGTGACCTCCGAACTTTGACGAGTCTCGCCGAAACGAAGCCCGAGATTGTCGCAGGATGACCGGCTGACGGTCGACTTTTGCACCGACGGATGCAAGTTAAATATCATATAACTGATTATTCATGTACAACTCCTACACTAGGCAACTTGAATTAGCAGAAATGCGAATGCTTAGATGGTCGGCAGGAGTGTCACTAAAAGATAATATAAAAAGTTCACATTTATTGGTAGCCTGGGTGTCACGGACATTTACAGTAAGCTAGAGGAACGACAGTTGAGATGGTATGGTCACATAAAACGGAGACCACCAGACCACACAGTGAAGCAGTCAATGTCTATGGAGCTTCATCGACAGTTAATGAGTTGAAACAGTGCAAGGAAGAAGAAGAAGATGATATATAATTGATTAAATTATTAATAATAAAGTCCGTGACAGCCCATTCCTAAAATATTTCTAACTGCCTCAATTTTGTGTTTTAAAAATGATCTTCACGATTCTAGACATTCCATTGTCTCGAACTTGCTGGAAAACAAATTTGCTCCACGCAGACCAATAAAAGGTACAAACCAATGCTTCTTGCCATCTTTTGACTGTGAGATAGTGCACTTTCTTTTTGATAAATGTTTTCGTAAACCAATATTTTTGGTTCTGATGTCATTTATAAGACACACGGAGTTTATTATTTATTTAATTGAAAAGTTTATATTGTGACACATCCTTTTTGTTATTTTTCATCACCCCCTTCCGATGTTATTACGTTACGGGCGCTTTTCCTCTGACGAGGTTTGTATTTGCATAACAAACGTCAGCCTGGTGAAGCTGCAAACCGCCGAGTTCGCGGCATGCGATACTCGACCGTGTTTACCGCGATAGTTGTTTGGCATCGTGGCTGACTTAGTTTTTAACTCTATTTTTCTTTTGGTAGACGGTTTTTATGTCAGGTGTGCTAAGATTTTGGCATTATTTTCAAAATGATTAATTTTATATGCTGTATTGTATGCAACCAACTCCCAACTCTGTAATGCATTTTATAAGATATTTGTTACTCGTTCGCAGAGTAGTAGAACACATCCATTACAGAAATAAATATCCATTATTAGTTTTAAAAAATGTAGTCGTCTTGGGGTATGCTGTGTGAAAGGTTTTTTTGATAAAAGAAAGTTCTGGGAAGCAAAAAGATATGAAGGGTGAGTACGAATCTGAAAAACCACGCAGTTGGTGGACAGATGCATTCGCCGTCAAGACCCGGACAACCCTCACCACGTAAACCAGGCACCCCTGCTAAGTCACCAAAAGTAGCTTGCCACTTGGGGTGACCTACGGCAAAAGTGTTGGTTCTTCCACCCAAAAAATGTTTCCAGGGGAAGCGTTACCCATACCCGCCTCACAGATTGAATAAGTATTTTGTTCTTTTCCACCAACCCCTTAAATAAGGCACACACGAAAACACAAGTTTAGATTAGTAATTTAGCATACGCCGATCAACAACGTTATTTTACTTTTTAAAATAAAAATCCGGCTCGAAGGACCAAATTTTTTTGTAATATACTTTCCTTCCATTACCAACCCCTGCCTACCATGCTCAGCCGTGAGAAGTGGTCCCGCTTTTCATCTTCACCGTACACTGTATTGGATTCTTCAGTCACCGTGCATCGTGCGCTTTATATTAAGTTTTTCACGTAAACCCTTATATACATTGGTTATACTCTAGGGTGAGCCTTTAAAGCGTATTTTTTCGAATTTCGACATGTTAGCAGTCTGAAAAGTTATGCATTTTAATTATTGAGTAAAAATATTTCGTCCTCTATCAGAGGTTAAAGTTATCATAAATTTGACAAATATCATCATTAAATTTATATCATGCATCCTCCTGATACCCAAAATATGTTAGTTATTTGTCTTTTTATTACATTAGACTACTTCGTGGTTTGACGTATTAATAAACGAATTAAACGTTTTGTGTTAAACCGCTAATTTATTATTTTTTTCCAACCGGTTTTGCTTGGCTTGCTTAATCTTCTTAACAAACCCTTTTTTGGTATATTCGAGTCCTTCCTAGCTCTCATTTCTTTCCTCAAAAATACCCTCTTCATAGCATCCCTAAAGATGATATGTCAGATACCTTGAGGGAAATAGTTTTCTACAGGTAAAAAAAATACTTGGTTGTGTCTTATATGCCACTCACTTTCGCATCACACATATATTATCGCTGGATCAAATTTTTAAATTGCTCATCAATGTAAGATTATTTATCGATTCCTTGGCGTAAAAAATGCCAAAACAATACTTTGACGCTATATTAGATATGCCACAATTTCATCAATCATAGCACCTTACATAGGTTTTTATAGATTTCAAAAAAGGGACTTTTTAGAGTACTTTCCAAAACAATTCTTTGACTACTTCATTAGATATGCCACAATTACATCAATTATAGCAGCTTACATATGTTTTTATAGATTTCAGATTAGGGACTTTTTAGAGTACTTTTACAAAACAATACTTTGTCTACTATATTAGATATGCCACAATTACATCAATTATAGCAGCTTACATAGGTTTTTATAGATTTCAGATAAGGGACTTTTTAGAGTACTTTTACAAAACAATACTTTGTCTACTATATTAGATATGCCACAATTTCGTCAATCATAGCACCTTACATAGGTTTTTATAGATTTCGAATAAGGGACTTTTTATAGTACTTTCCAAAACAATACTTTGACTACTACATTAGATATGCCACAATTTCATCAATCATAGCACCTTACATAGGTTTTAATAGATTTCAAATAAGGGACTTTTTAGAGTACTTTCCAAACAATACATTGACTACTACATTAGATATGCCACAATTTCATAAATCAAAGCACCTTACATTGGTTTTTATAGATTTCAAATAAGGGACTTTTTAGAGTACTTTCTGGTACATAAATCGAATTACAAACAATTATCACAGGAACTTCTAGCGTTAACCCCAGATATATTATATTCTCATTGCACTACGATCTTCCGCTCCACAATTTCGAAACGTATAAGCGTTCCTTTCTTAATCTAGTTTTTAAAACACGCTTTGTACACACTTGCATTCTCTGTGTCAAAAATAAAATTCTCTATACGCTGACACCCACCCTAGCGTACATAAATTCTGATAGGCGTACATACCTACACTCGTATAGGCAATGCCTTCGCTTCTCCTCAAAGGAAAGACGCAAGCGAAGAAACTCGATATCCGGGGACCAGCGGGCAGCCGGGAAATGAATGGTGTTTTCATACGAAAGTGCACCACTTGTATCTGAAGAGAAGAGGTTTTGTTTGTTTTTGCCTTTGCTTTTCTTCCAACGCCTCGCGAATTATCACTATGCTGATTGCTCTTATTGCATTATTTTGTCTGGAAATGTAATGGCAGCGTCTTTGGGCTAAGGTTTAGTTCCCTGAAGTTAATAATTTATTCTTGAATAATCTCCATATAATTTTTTAACATTAACTCCACACAGGAGGCCCTTAAGGCCCATTGACCAGCGGTTGAGAATTAAAGTTTCAAAATGCTTGCTACTGTTCAAGGAGGTTCCGATGAGAAAGATCGATTATTCCCCGTATCAAATTTTTTAAACTAAAAATTTAGTATCGATTTATTTCATTAAAAACTTGCTTTAATATACCTACATTCAACTAAGCAATAAAGATGCTCAAAACGCACGATGATAAATTATTAAATATCTTGTACTTTTTGTAAGTATTTTTTGATCATAAGTATTTATGATTTTTCAATAATGTCTAAACAAAATAAGAGTGTAAAAGAAATCTGAAATATTTTAGTTTGTAAAACTTTCGTCACAGATCACATTCTCGGATTTATTTTTTAATGATTTTAATTGAACTAAAATAAAAATTCTGAAAAGTGTCTTTACCAGATTCTGTATTGATCTATTTTTCTATATTATTGTATGATTTGAAATTTTTGTTGTATAACACATTATTTCGTTAAATTTAACAAATCTGCCAACGACCAACGGTATAAACTTAGTATATAAAAAATAAACTTAGTTTTTCAAAATTTAAAAAGTGCGTTTACCAGATAAAATAACAATCTTTCAAAACCAATTAATTGTTTTTTGTAAAAAAGAGTCAATACGTCTAGAATTTGATTTAAACGGGACAAATTTCCGGTATTGTCTGGTTATACCCTCTTAAGAAAATAATTTCCAACAAGGTTTGTCTATACCATATGTGGGCACGCTGTGTGGAGGGTCTTTTGAAGTAAAGGAAAAATATGAAGTTCTGGGAATGAAAAGGGTATGGGTAAGTAGGAATCTGCGAGTCACTGTGTCCAGGGGTGATGTACAAGTTGTTTGCGACGTATCCCTGTGAAAGATGGGCCTTATTCCATGTTGTATTCGAATTGCCTACTTTAATATTTCCCAATTATTTTAGCTTTTCAAACTTTATTAAACATTGATTTCCCTAGGCATCAGATAATTATAACATTGAAGATATCTAATAATGATAATCAGTACCGTTATAATAGCAGATAGAAACGCAGATATCTGTTCCCCGGGTTATACAAAGCACCCCATTACTGGAGACAATCTCGATTAAATTACCTGATAATGAAGAACTGTGTTCGCTTTGTTAATGGAGATGATATTCATATTATTAAATAATGCTTAACGGAATTTGAAAAAAAAATTTACAGAGGCTCAGTTATATTTTCGAGCTGTTTTTAAACCTTCTGTTTTATGAACAAATTACAGAAAATTATTTTCTGTAAATCTGCCTGCCTTCCGAAGACATTATCAAACTGTCGTATGATAATGTCTTCGGAGCTGATCACGTGTAATAATATTTTATTATCGCGTGTAATAATACTTTACCGACTACATAAAATAATTGTACGTACAAAATATAATAGTGAATTTATATTGTATTTGTTAGTCCTCCTCACTAGGGAGTCCTGTGCCGAGGCGGAGTAAAGTTATTTAATTATAATTAAATGAAACAAATAATTTTGTATCAACCACTATTATATAATCACAATTACCTACATGTTTCGAAACCGATGGTTTCTTTGCCATGGTAGTAACTAGTAGGTACGAAGAAACATGTAGGTAATTGTGATTATAATACAATAGTGGTTGATATAAGTTATTTGTTTCATTTAATTAAAAATGACGCCACTAAGTGATTTTGCGAAGTTTGAAGAAATTTTTAATTATAGTTTATTTGTCTTCTATGTAGTTTTTGGTGTCTTTATTATGATTTTTTCATTGACCTCTTTCAGGTATACCTTTATTTTTAATTTGTACTTATTAAAATGTTTGATTACTTTTATGTCTTGGGGAAGGATGTTGTGGAGATTTATTGCAAAGTAAGTGTAGTTTCTTTGTCCAAATGTGGTTTTATGACTTGGAATGTTTTTTGTGCCATTTTTGTTCGATCTAGTGTTATGGATCCCCGATCTAGTGTAGGATTCAGAATTACACAGTAGAGCTTGTTTATAAATAATATATTTTTTATGAATTATGTGATACCAGCTTCTGCCCGCAACTTCGTCTGCGTAGGATTAGTACTTCGAGTAATCTATTTTCTTTTCCTAGGTCCCATTTACGTTTATACCAAAATTCCTAACCTATTTATTTAAAATATCTTTAATTCTTGATTCGATTCAAAGTATGAGGCGAGTACTTCAAATAAATTCACTAATTTAAATATTTTCTAAAATTGAACTTTGATTTAACAATCATTGCTTTGCTAAATGTCATTCTTATATTTGAACATTTTCTATTAAACAATAATTATTATTTTTCCATATATTAAAAATAAATAGCGAACTTTATAAATTATAGCCTACATGTTATTCTGATGGATGATCTATATTATTGTAAAGTTTCATTAAAATCCATTCAGTAAATTTTACGTGAAAGAGTAACAAACACACATACATCCATTCAAACTCTCACGTTTATAATATTAGTCAGATATATTACTAGCTCAATTCCCGGGCGTTCCCAGGGCTTTAGAGAGATTTTTTTCGAAATCAGATGTAGACACTAAATTCGATCTTATTTTGCACGCCAAGTGTGCAAAATTTCTCTGTAGTCCTCGACAGAGACATTGTATTTTATCTGTACTGGCCAGTATCTCGGAACTATTTTGTATTGATTGAAAGACTTATAGTTCTTTAAGATCACAGTGACTGTTTATTTATTTCGTAATATATATGGTTGTAGAGGGCACATGTCCTTGTAACTCGGAAGCTAGTTTTATCAAGGAGTTTTCGCAAAATAATGACATTCCTGTCTTTGTTCGGCTATCTTCAACACACGTCGTAACCAACACCATGTGACCCGAATAAGCATAGACATCGGGAAACAATGGTTTAACTGATCATAGAGTGATATTGTGATACATTATAATAACAAACTTGTTGAGTTTGCTTGGAAAGATTTTGTTAACTTATTTCTACAGTATAGGTACTTAGAAACAAAGATACACTTCTATGCCTTTGAATTACATTCTGTTTTCATATTTATTATCCTTCAAAGAGAGCTTGTAGTACAAAGGCGGTCTTTTGTTTGTATAAATAACAATATAATGCATAATAATTTGGCAAATTCCCATAAAGTATTTATGTTTCACTTGCGTTGTATGAATGCAATATCTTAGACCAAACTGATTCATTCAAGTTGGCACAAATAGCTTTTATACGATCCCAAGAATTCATCCGATACCCTCGTATAGTTAAGAGTGTATTACCAGAGAATACCGGAAATTAGTCCCTTTTAAATCCAATTCTAGACGTATCGATTTTTTTTTACAAAAAAACATAAATTGATTTTGAAAGATTGTTATTTTATCTGGTGAACGCATATTTAAAATTTTGAAAACTTAGTTTGTTTTTAATATACCAAGGTTATACCGTTGGTCGTTGGTAGATTTGTTCAATTTTCAAACGACATATTGTATTATACAACACAAATTTCAAATCATATAATCATACAACAAAATAAATCAATACAAATTCTAGTAAACACTTTTTTCAGAATTTTAATTATAGTTAAATTAAAATCATTAAAAAATAAATCCGAGAACGTGTTTTGTGACGAAAATACATTAGTTTTTTCTATTTATTTAAAGTCTTACAAACTTAAATATTTAAGGTTTTTTTACACGCTTTTTTGTTTAGACGTTATTGAAAAATCATAAATACTTGTGATCAAAAAATACTTACAAGAAGTACACGATAGTTTCAACTCGTTACAATTTACACATTTTAAGTGTTAACAAAATTTGTGTGAAAATATTATCTAAAAGTTTTCAATAATCCCATTAAAAATGAACAATGAATTTTTAAAGAATAATGGGTGAGCCAAAAAATGTATTCCAAAATTAAACTTACAGACACGTAATAAGCGAAAATCTGAGTAATACCCATAAAGTAAAAGATATGTTATAACGTCACAGAAATCGCCCAGGACGACGACAGGGGGGACGCAATTTTGTCTGCGAGACCCTGCTGCAATAACAAATCTGGCTGGACTTACATCTATAATAATAAAGTGTCTTGTACCCAACACCGTTTGACAGTCGTTCATTTCACCGTCGCCCTGTCACTTACAATCAGCGGTCATGGGACGTCGGACATCGGATGTCGTGCGGTCTGCACTGCATCTGCCTGCCGCGGCGGAGAGTGCTCGCTGCTTCTGTCAGGTTGACAGTTGACAGGAGAGAACTGACTGCCGACTGACACTGTTTTACATTGCACACGTGTTTACTTTCAGATTGTGACAAGCTTACAAAGATTTGTAGGTACCTACATAATAATAATAATAATGCTGCACGCGTCCCATATAATGGTTAACCGGGTTATGTGAATAGGCAGGTACTACCTCACCTTCTCCTCCCATCTCCTTCCCCTTCCACTTTATTCAGCCTCACAACATTCCCCAATTACACTGGCTGGCTCCAGACAATTGGGACTCTTACACGGTACTCGCATTAAAAAAATATCTCAACTAATTTGAAGAAAACTGGTGTCATTTAATGATTGGTGTCATCTGGTGTAAGACATTTCCACTTCTAGGCCTCTAGACAGACCAATAAAATGGATTAAATCTATTTAAATTGATATTTAATAAAATCGAGCTTTCTCTGGGCTCACGGGTAAGTCCACAATATATTTCTATCTGTGTATCTCTCGTTACGAGAGATGGGAAGGCTGATAGGGATGTCGAAAGAAGGTTGAATGCAAGTAACTCCATTAATGGAGGATTGAACGCCGTTGGAGCCAACAAAAAGTTGTGCACAGAATCGAAGCTAGCAGTCCACAATGGAGTACTGGTACCTACCCTGATGTATGGCAGTGAAGCGTGGAAATGGCAGAGAAAGGATGAAAGTAGACTGAATGCTGTAGAAATGAGATCCCTGAGGCGTATGTGTGGTAAAACCATGTATGATCGTGTGAGGAATATGGAGATCCGAAAAGAATGCAAGGCTGACGTGAGCGTAGTAAGTAAGATTAAGAAAGGGACGCTTAGATGGTTTGGGCATGTTGAGCGAATTAATGAAGAAAGGAGAGTAAAGAGAATTTATGACGCGAATGTGAACGGTAGAAGAAGCCGAGGACGCCCAAGGAAGATGTGGAACGATCAAGTAAATCAGATACTTGAGTCGGGCCATGTCAAGAGTCAGAATAATAGAAGAGTATGTATGAGAAGATGTATGAATGTGAATGAGGCAAGGAGTGTGTGCCAAGACCGAGTTGTTTGGCGATCCGTCCTCTCTGCCTACCCCTGCGGGGAAACGGCGTGATGGTTAGTTAGTTTAATTAGTTAGTCTGTGTATATCTTCAGTGCTCGCAAGATAGAAAACTGCCGAGGAAGGAACTGTACCACTTACACGTACACAGCGTCCCATTTCAAAGATAACATTATTATATGATATTTCCCACATTTGGAACCGAATTGCCTGCATTAGATGCACCGTACTTGCGCAAAGCCGCAACGTTTGTCCAACGTCAGATTACAATCAACCGCCAGTTATGATTGCGGGTTTGAGTCTAACCGCGGCTTGAACAGACGGGGGATGCACTGTGTTGGTTAGAACAATTGAATTTTATAATTAGACCGCGTAATAGGATATTCGCACCCATCAATTTCCATTATAATAGTTATGAAATTTTTAGTATGGAAATCTACTGCACATAAGTATATAGGTACAAAACCTGAATAAAATATAAAAAGGAATCGTAAAGACCCAGAAAATGTACTCATTAGAACGCCTTCGATTGAAATTTTCAATAGCTTTGACATACCAAATGTGCAACCAAAACATGCCAAAAATATATCACTGAAACCATTCAAAAATACTGAATCCTCTACCTCTATACCATACCGGATACACACTAGATAGAATAAAAATGAAATAAAATTTTTCCAATTTATAAAACCACATTCGGACAAAGAAACTATACTTACTTTGCAACAAAACTCCAAAATAACAATCACATGTAGATATTTATTTTATTTTTAATTTTAATTTTATTTGTTAGTTACATTTTTTTTACACAAATCCTGTCATGCGCAAGTAAATTTTAATTGATTTGTTAGTATTAATTCATAATTTAATCATTTAAAAATAAAATAAGATAAGTTCCAGAGTGCAAGCTACTCTCAGTATCGCCAAGATGTAATACCATCATTCAGAATTAAAACGTTGCCTCAATTGGCTTTTTTGTGACTAGATCTCAATAACCAGCTACATCCCCACTTTCCTCTTCCCTATATCCTTCCCCTCCCAACTACCTTCAGCCTCACAACATATCCCGATTGAGGATGCCATAGTCTCACTGCCTCAAGACGGGATCATTTGGGATTCTAGCGCTGTGTTTATATTTAAAAAAAATGTATATATGTACTAATAGCTGACTTGTCTTGAGAGCGCACCACTGACCGTCTCCATAGGCCTTGTACTGCCACCTGTGGTTGAGATTTTAAAACGATTTTTGCTGTGAACCATATATCCATCATATGGGTCGGAGTTTGAATGGATATCCACAAAACAGCGTTAATACATTTTACAATCACTAATTTATCAGACCGATAGAATTGTCTAAGTCTCAAAAATATAATTTTTATCCGCCCTCTGATATTTTTACTCAACGGCGCTATAATTTTTCCCAATAATAACAGATTAACGCAAATTAGCGTATCATCACAAATTCAAAGCATTTTATTTTTTTTATATTGTCACGCCTACAATATCTTGCTAGGAAAACACGGCGAAGTGATTCATACTGACTTCTTACGTAGGAAGATCGTAACAAATCGTTATACAAAATATAAATTCGTTTTTCTGTTTCCGCACACTAGATTACTGGGCACAACACTACTTGGGTTTTGGCGACGACATCGCTGTCCTAATACATTACTAGCGCAAGTCTAAATATTTAGATTTTGATCAAATTAAAATAAAATTGCTTTTACCTCCGTCAAGGTACTCATATCACACACAAATCAAAAATTTTAAAAAAGTATTTTTTTAATGATTTTATTTTTTTATTACATTTGTTTACAAAATCCAAGAATAATGATAATATATTTATTTTTAACTTAATGAGTTAAACCTCAAATTGATATATTTTATTAATTAAGACAATATTAGCAAAACTCAATCGAAAATCTTTAACAGAAAAATCTAAAAAAGATACGGTCCCATCTGGAACTCGAACCCAGGAACTTCGGCTTTCCGGGACGCGGCTCTAACTAAGCTAATATTACAATTTTAGGTTTAACTCATTAAGTTAAAAACAAACAAAAAAATCATCCTAGACTTGCAGAAAAGTCAATACATGTCGCATAAATTTATCCTGACACCAACTAGATAGCATTTAGTTCGAGTTGAATATTGCAATCATACATAAAGATAGCAGCCAATAAAAATATGCATTAAAAAAATGAAGATAATGTTGGTAGTTCTCAGTCGAAGTATAATACAGTTAAATATGACACATAATGTATTATTATTATTGTATTTTTTAAACAAAAGTAATAAAAAAATAAAATAAATTTTAAAAAAACATTTTTAAAATTTTTTTGCCTTGTGTGTGATATGCATTCACCCAGCGATATCATATTTTGTTTCGTGAAAATGATTAAAGTTTTTTTTTTTCATATATTATAACCGATTTATCTTTAAGCGACTGACCTTTCCATTATTTCTAGCTCTAGAGAATAGAAGTCGTAAGAAATATGCACCTCCGACTTGAAATAACAACAAAAGCAATCAACTTTAATAGCTTGGCACACTTTTCGGACATTTTTTCAGCGCGGACGCGTCACCGGTTTTGGCCAATTGATTTTAAAATCCGCGTTTAAAAATAATATCTTTAAGTATCTCTTATTGTTTGTAGGTACCCTGAAATATGTTTATGTCAGTCGCGAGAAGACGGTATGCCAAATTAAATTGCACAATTTTTAATAGGCAAAATATATTATCCGAAAAAAGATTCGGCAGATCCGACGATGTGTCAGACACATCATCGGATCTGCCGGATCTGCCCTGATGTTGGACATTGCAACGCAGTCCGAAACGTCGGCTAAAGAAGGAGGTAGCGCAACACGGCATAACACCCCAAAAACCAACAACGAAAATTTAAGATATACCTTATTGATATGTTTTTGTAGCACATTTTTATAATCAAGGAGCTGTTGCATATATTTTTGTATTCTTTCTATTTATCTATTTTGTAAAAAACTTGTTACTCTATTTTCTTTTTCTATATTTTTAACTTTGTCATGTATTATTCACCTGTAAATTTCTCATATTAACATCACTGTATTATTATTTTTATGCCATCTGCAATTTAAAATCTGGTTTCTGTTTAATTTTTTTTTTTTTTTATTCTCTTTTCTTATATTATATTATTTTAACTGACCTACCATTTTTTTAATGTTCATTTCTATAAGTTTATCTTTCTTATTTAACCTCTTGAAATTCGTCTGAAAGTTAAGAGGTTAACGCCGTTTTCATAGAAAAATAATATCAGGGCTTTCCGAGGAGCTCGAGTGCTCTAATAAAAAGTGAAGTCTGGAATGATATTGGCGCAAGCGATTCTTAACTTGTCATTTTACAGTTTCTGTATACATAGGGTTAAAATAGCATTTTATTTTAAACCTTTTAGCATTACGATAGATGACTCGTTAAACATTGTATTATATAACACTGTATTTTACAATTTTCATGTAAAAGCCCACCAGGGCTTTGAAGATTAATAAATAAATTTATAAAATAAAATAAATGTAGATATATATTTTTGCAATGAATTAGTTTTACTAACTCGTGATTTGGTGTCTTTAGTGAAAGGAAGTCTTATTCTTAAATTAATTTATCTTGCTTAATTGTCAGATAAAAGGATTTTCACTGGCTTGATTTTTTTAATATAAAACATTAGGTTCTGAGTCCATAATTGCTTTCATTGATAAGCTTTTGAATTCCACTACGTAATTCTAGAAGTCGGGATTTATTTTAGTGCACAAATTCTGGGACTAACTACCATATGTATTCCTCTTTGCCCAGAATACTAATAGAGGGAAATAATTATACAAATTCAGAGTACATCTTCAATTTGTCACTAAACAAATACAACATATTGTTACTGAAGCAGTCCAAATATGTACAATAAATACTGTATATTTTTGCTATCCATATGTAAAAGTTCCTTAATAAGTTCCCTTATTTTTCACCATAAAACGCAGTTTTTTTATCTCTCGAGATTTCAGGACTTATATGTCAACCTTGCAGATGCTCTCTGGAAGGCATTTTTAGGTAAATGGGGGAGATGACGTTGTGGGAAAGAAAAATTATGAGAAGTGGATAGGGATTTGGGGTCATTGTATCCAGGCGTGACGGACGTGTGGATGCATCCCTCTCACGACTGTGCATTTAGTGGGCAGACGCAACCGCTGCCAAGAAATGGACAAACGTCAATCCGTGATCCCCTGCCTCCCAAGTTGAAATGTTAACAATTTTATCCTTAAATTTAAAGTTTCGGAAATAAAATTAACAATGTCTTCTTTGACACTCTGTACTGACCACAATATATTATTTATTCTCGTAATTTTTTTTTGGTCCTTCCTTTTTTGTCCATATGTTTTTTTTTTAATTTTTATCTCCTGCATACCCTGACCGACTTAACACTTCCTGCTTCTTTTTTATTTACAATTTTGTTGGATTTATCATTTGTTATTTCGAGGGTTGAGTTATTAACGCATTCTTCTCGTTAATCTGTGACTGAAGTTGTCAGTAAGTTATTTGCTGTGAGTTTGAAATAAAAAGACGCATGACTGTGCCTAGGAAATTTGTTGGCAGTGTAACAAAAACAATAATATGCAGTTCTTAGAAACTCTTTTCGCATTACGTCGCACGTTAGACATTTTTAAAGAGACATCACGATTTTTTTATGCCACGAGAACCTTTTTAAAACTACGAACTGATAAATGAAATATAATACATGAAAATTAAACAATAACCAAAAATTTGTCCGTCGACGGATCTGCCGGATCTGCCCTGATGATGGACACTGCAACGCTGTCCGAAACGTCGGCTAAAGAAGGAGGTAGCACAACACGGCATAACACCCCAAAAACAAACAACGAAAATGCTTTTGGCCGTGAAAATCTAAAAACGTAAATAACCAAAAAGTATGACGTACATAAAAATACATACAGTAAAATAATATCGAAGAATTAAATTTTAACTCTAAAACATTAGGTGCTGTTGCAAATATAGAAACAATAATAAACTATGCTAATAACCGTTAAATATCAACACAAACAAATACACCAATAAACAAACAACATCATTAAACAAACAAAACTGAAAACAACCACAGATGTGAAAATTAACAAACAATTAACACATTAAAACAACGTTTCATGTGGATTGGATAAAACAACAACAGATTGTACTAAGAAACTGAAAATAATAATAAATATTAAATTCCAAATCAGCTTTTAGGGTATTTCACAATACTCTAGATACCTATTCATTTTAACAATCTAGTTGAAGTCCCCGGCGTTGCTCGGTCTTTAAACAGAGTTTTTTTCGAAATCTAATGTGGACATTGTTTTTCCTCTTGTTTTGAAGGTCAAGCGTGCAAAACTTCATCAGTAGGAATAAAACTGTAGATTTGTGTACAAATCAAATCCACGCCCTCCGCCCGCAGTCCACCACTGACACTATTCTAGATAGAGAAATAAATAAATAGTCGCAATAAATAGAAAACTCAGCTGACTGATCGGATATGTTATTATGATTCCACGACAACTCATTAAAGAGGCATTTCAACACACCTTTGAAAATTATGAAAAAGTATATAAAAAAATAAATATCACAAAATTATGAAAAGTCATTAAAAGTTATGACAAAAAAAGGAAAACAGCCCATAACCTACCCTAACGTAGGTAACATATTTAATTATTATTTTTTTTATTACTTTTAAAAAAAGGTGTTGAAGCTACATGATTCTGAGTTGTCCGGCCACCGATATTATATAGACATTATTAGTAGGTTCGGGTACAAAATAGAATTCTCGGAATGTATATATTTATATATATATATATTAGCTTTCCCGCCCACGCGTTGCTGCGGCTAACGAAACATAAGCCATCTAATGGATGGTTACCTAACCTAGATAACCAAGTGTTGTTTCAATAAATTAACTCACACCGCCATCTGTCAGAAACTTATGGAACTTAATTAATAACAAATAATTTCAAAAAATTGTCCCATAAAAAAACATTTATTTCGCAATAATAAATATTGAAGTCAATAATCGAGATAAAAACTATCCTTTCTTTTAAGTTGGACCAAATTACAAACAATTTTCATCAAAATTGGTTTAGTATTTTGGGATTTTTCCTTGGACGAACATTGTGACGCGAGATTTTTTATATATAACGATAAATCGTAAATCGAAAATAATACGTTACCCTACGGATAGTAGATACTTATTAAGAGGATGGTGAAATCACTCCTTAGAATATTACACAGTTGCTTTCCTAGTACCTATTCTTGAAACAAGGACTGGTGATCCCTATTTACAACGAACTTCGAAGAACGCCATTACCTGCTGAAGATATATTTTTATAATGGGTGGTAGAACGAGTCGATGGCCCAGTATTAAACGGAAACAAGTCCGTAAAATCATAAAATACGATGTGAGTATCAAAAGATTCGCCAAAAAAGGCTTTTTCCAAATTAAATCAGCTCATTTTAAACTCCTTAGAGTCTAATAGAAGAAAATATGCAAATTATCAGATTGTCCAGTTGTATACGAACTTTTCCATTTAAAACTGATTAGATTGTTTTAAATTCAACGGTTTGCGTTTAAGCCGCGGCATTCCGAATTTCCAACCGATTTATAACCATTTATTCTTGAATACTTTCGGTTTTTACGTTCCTATGTATTTTTTAAGATAATATCTGTACATTGTCGAGCCGAAACGGTAATTATATAAAATGCCATGAAAAAATTCACACTGCATATTTAAATGCAACTTAAGCATTTGTCGGGAGATTTTGGCTCTATTTAAAGCGGTTGTGTTTTTTTTAAACATTTTCACAGTTTTCGCTTGAAAATTATCGTTCTTAATATTAGCGCGCTCCATCTAACATTCGTATTTACGTATATCCCCTTCTTTTTCTATTTGAGCGCCTACTACCGGGCCTTAAGGTAACGTGGAAATCTCATTGAAAACTATTGAAATTTGAATACATAATTGGAAATGCTCAAAAACAAGACATTGATTTAAAATTAATAAAACACTTAATTTTTACCACTTTTATTGTTTACAAAACCACAATGTTTCGTAAGCAATGCTTACTTCATCATGGTTTACTTAAAACTAATTTCACCAATATACTTAAGATGATAGACTTCGCTTTTCGGCCCATACGAAGAGGACGCCAGGGAAAAAACACTTTTCTACATCGAAAATTACACAAAATGAATATATTTTTTTTATACTGCCTTCTAGAGGGTGAAAACTATGTCGGTATGTTTTCGAAATTTCGATGCGTTTCGTATTAACGTAAACATTCACTGTCAAACATGTACGATTTATCAAAAAATATTATTTAAGGAAAAAGTGCTGCTAACTCTACTCTCGTAAAGAATTATAAAATTATAAAAAGCTACCGACGTAACTTCTTCTTTCTAAAAAATATATATTTTTTAAAATTTCAATTTCGTGAAAGTTTCGGTGTAGAAAAGTGTATTCTCCATAAAACCCTTTTCGAGCGATTTCTGTAGGTAAATTTGAGCGTTGTCTCATTCGCACATTTCTCATTCGATGTATTGTAAGTGTGCCGGGGCTTATTGTGAGCGGGACAGAATGACAGACGCGGGTGTTCCGCGTGTGGTTCAAAGTCTAGCCTCTTAAATGTTTCAATGGATAAGCGGGAGTGGAAGTTTTGGGAGGGGGGGGGGGGGTTAATAGGGCGTAATTTTAAAGGAAACAATTTTAATAACAAGTCGTTTAAATTTAGTAAAAATTATAATTTTTTTATAAGTACATGCAATCAATTAGTCAGACACAACTAAAGACCTTAAATGTGAGTACTTAATGATGCAGTAATATGCACCAGTTCAATAAATTTATAATTTTTTTGGTCAAAGTATCAAAAGGTGAAATATCTTATCAAGTTTTATATCTGATAAAAAAGGGAGTCTATGGTCACATAAAACGGAGACCACCAGACCACACAGTAAAGCGGGCAATGTCTATGGAGCTTCATCGACAGTCATCCAGAGGAAGACCAAAGAACTCCTGGATAACTCAATGCTCTAAAATCCTAAGTAGAAACGGCCTGGAAGAGAGCGATACCCAGAACCGAAGAAGCTACAACCTGAGAACGAGGAGAGCCGACCCCAACAGCCTACCTGGGCAATGATTTGGGACAGTGCAAGGAAGAAGAAGAGAAAAAAGGGGGTCTTCAACTTCGATAACATTAAAAACATTGAACCCTACTAGATGGGCAGGGCGTTATGATGCTATTTTTGCTTCAAATGCTCGGTTTGTTGAAGTCCGAAAAGCGCTAACGAAAACAATTCTGTTAAATTGCAAATTGGATGAAAGTAATGAGGCGTTTTCTCTCAAGAAGATCTAGAACTACAATTTTATTATGTTATTGGTTTTCAATTGCAAAATTCTTCGAACTATCGATGCAGCCTCTAAAGCACTTCAGTCTAAAGCCACCGATCTTTCAAATACCTTAAAACGTTTGAAAATTTGTCTGGAAGAATTGGAAAGCTATCGAAGCAAACTTCGCCACAATCGCGCTGGGTGAATAGCAAATTCATCGTTTAAATTTGTACCTTACACTAAGGATTTTTATAGGTAGGTACCTACGTCTTTGTGTATGGGATAAAAAAGTTGGAAATTCGAAATCTTTTTTACTTCTACCATCGCGTAGAATCACCTCCCAAAGTTAATGTATATTACCTCCCGGACAACATATATTGTATGTAAGGAGACATATATTGGATTCGTATAGTTTTCTTAATGTTAACTTTTGTTTCCAAGTATATGTTTTTTGTTAACGTTTTGGATCCGTAGTGAAATAATTTTTTTGATTACCTTATTTTGAATTACGGGCATTTTATTAGTGTTGGTACGTTTCATACGCGTTTCAATTATCTCCAAACAACAGATTTGGACATGTTGTAGTTTAAACCTGGGCCATCGAAATGTTCAGCATAGCAATAACGGTGACAAGTGGAATTATTGGGCTGCTGAATGAAAATTCTGAGCAAATGTGTGTTTCTAATTAATAATTACCCGTGAGTCGTTTCAAGGAAATGTATTCGACTAGAGACTAACTAGATCTTAGAATTATGATTCACTGCTTTGTGCGGCTTTACAAAACAAGTTTATTGTTTTATGGTAATTTCTCTGAGATCCGTTTATAATACAACGATTTTTACTTAAAAGTAAAGCATTATACATAAACTAGCAGTGAAAAACCTGCTGCTAGGCCCTGCGGGCGGCTTTTTGCTCTGCTTCGTCCAGTTTAAGTGTTGGTGACTATTTATAAGGCATCACCCTTTTGCAAAACTAACTACTATTATTAACATTAAACTACAGAATACTTATATTTAATAGGTAGATATATAATAGTAGACATTCTTACATTAATACCGTGAATAATGAGAGCAACATAAATCTTCTTAATATTGAATGAAAGCGAAAAATGTTTCTTCTTCTTCATACTTTTTTCCTTTAATATAGTATTATAGATGGCGCCACTTCCGTTTGCAACGCGTATGGGCGAGATCTAAGTGTGTATATTACGGCAGCAGCTCCGTGGAAAAATGCACGTTCACGGACGGACAAGAACGGTGTCCATACAGTGTGGCGTTGAAGAATTACTCGGAATCGGGTTCCATAATTTGAATCGTACGGGCATTACCGTATAATATACTCCTACTATTTGTTTGGTTTTCAGAACAATTCATATGGGATTTCATAGAAATCGTTGTTTCTCCCTTACTATCATGGTTAGAAATATGATCTATACGGTGCTAGAAAGAGAAAATATCACACTTTATTTTCAAATCTAAAAGTTAACCGTAAAATAATTAAAATGTATTAATTATGCATCCAAAGTTTCCGACCGAAACAAACCGACCGAACCAAGGTTCAAGATACAAAAGAGGGGAAGGAGATTTGGAGGAGGTAGATGGGGAAGTACCTGGCTATTCAGATATAGTCACTGAACACGGTTACAGCCATTATTAAGCAACGTTTCAATTCTGAATGGTGGTATTACACCAGGGCGATTCTGAGAGTATCTTCCACTCTGGAACGTGTTGCAAATATTTCTTACATTATTTTTAATTATTAATTTGTGAAAAAAAAAATCAATGAAATAAATTTTATCTGCGCACGCCGGGATTTGAACTCGCGACCTCCGGATCTTTATTCAAGAGCCTTGCCCTTGGACCACGACAGCCTTCTTGACTCCTTAAAATAACCGCTTATTGAAAGTGGAAAACGCGCAAACCTTTAAAAAATCATGATATCTGACTTTACATGTCTAAGATTAACCGTAAGAAATTTGAAGAAAAGAAAAACGCATTAAAAAATATAGAACAGAAAAATTAAAATACTTTTTTTGCCAAAAAAATAATATGTTATAATTAGGTACTTGTCTGAACTATTGAGACAATCAGTTACAATTTAGAAAATGACACTTTTCATAGCAAATTTGAGTTCATTGAAGCAGATTTAATTTACGCAGGGCTAATATGCACAGACAACCGAAATTAGTATTTTTGATGTGATATAATTATGTCCAATGTGATTATTAAATAAAATAAACGTGTTTGCACGATTAAAAATAATGTCAGAGTTCAATTTTTTTTCACCAAAAAATGTAGACCTAATATGTCTCGACGCCACCTAGTGGGAGATTTAGCACTTACAATGCCTTTCTCATATAAAATAATTCTCATATAAAATAAAAAAAATGTAATAAGCTCTAATTGTTGAACGAAACGCTAGTATATATTGAATTATTTGGCGAATAAGAGATAAGCCGTAGTAGATCAGTGGATAGAGCGTTTGACCGGAAATCAGAAGGATATGGGTGCGAGTCCCGTCGGCGACATGTATCTTTTCTCAGGAGATGTTTTCAATGTGGATGAGTGTTTCAGGCTAATAATTATTGCTTATAATAATTAAAAATAGTGTGGCAATGGTAAAATTTTGTCACCACTGCAAAAAATTTTCTCGTTTTTTTTTTTTTAATTATTTGTATTTGATATTTTTAGAAAATGAACAATGATATCTTTCTTAGGGTCGATCACATTTAGGAAGATAAAATTCTAATCAAACCCTTGTAGTACCACCGCCCATCATAAAATTTTGATTTTGCTTTCCGGAACACTTTCATTAAAAGAACATATCATATAATATTATGTTCAAAATTGTAATTGGTGGTTATAGACAGTCCCGATTTAACCAACCTCATTGAATTTCACATACCTACGAGATCAACTCGTTCCAAAGTCCTGTTTAAATGCAACAACACCAGGACTGAGTATTCCAAAAACTCGCTTGTACCTATAACCTATAGGTTGCATGCAGTTACTAATAGATACGCAGATGTGGCGGATATATTTATGATGTGCAATGTAAATATTGTTTATGGTATGTTTATACCGTTGAAATTAAATAAATAAATAAATATTATTGTTAAAAATATATCGCAGGATTAAATAATACCATTTCCAATAATATCTTTTCAAATTATGTCCTCTGCGTGTGAATTTTATCTAAATCTCTCTAAATATACAACAATAAACAGTGTTAATCTCAGGTGGCCTCCAAGGTAAGTATTGTCCTATAAATTTTCTGTCTACGTAGTATAAATAATGGGTCCGACAGACACAGCTATAAAACCGCTAGCGTTATTTGGCTTGGCATATTTCCGCATATCGCATATTTTATTTATTTATTTATTTATATATAGATACAAAAGAAAGTACAAGTTACACATTAGGAAGCTTTGCCTGTCCAACTAGGAAAGTTTCCCGTTCCAGGACAGACAAATTGACAGGTTTTAGTTCATATTATTCCTTAAGTACATAATTGCAAACAAAAATAAAAACAAAGATAAAAACAAGAAAATTCTTTTTTTTTTTTAAATTGAGTTGTGTTATGAAGAAATATATAAAAAACATACATACATTTTTTTTTGTGACTATGCAAAAAAGTAATCTGTTAGCATATGTGCTATTCGGATTTACCGAATTAACCTGGTAACAAATAATATATTCATAATTACAGAGTATGGGATAATGATAAGTAGGTAAGTTGGGAGTGTTGAAAAGTGTAAACAAGGTATAAGTAACAAGTGTATATTTAGGCCATACATTCCCATTGGGAATGTACGGCCAGCGATATGTCGGAATGAACCAAACCAAATAACGTCAGCGCTTTTATAGCTGCGTGTGTAAGACAATATACGTACACGATCATTTGTCAAATGCATTGTAAATGTGGTATTGTAATAGTGATCAACGAACCGGTTGATGTAATCTTTTAGCCACAAGTTGTTATAATTGTTAGTCTAGTCTGTAGTTAGAAGTACGATTGTTGAAATATGTTATAAATTTGTGCAGCGCCCTTGGGGTGATTTTTCACATAAACGGCGCTATGCAAATCATTCAAATTTTATTATGTTAACGCTCAGTCAACATATGATATCTTGATACGTTAGTGCGTACTTGTGTATCTCCCTTTATGGTACAAAATTCTCTGACAGGGTCCCAACTTAGTATTTTGCTGCAAGTTATCCCATAAGCAATATTCAATTTTAAATTTCTTGTAATGTGCCATCTTCAACCGGAAGGGTGATTTCTGATCTTTTGTATTATATGTTTCGTTTAGTCAGCGTTACGAGACAAACAACACAAAAAGGCAAAATGTATTGGATGGCAGAAGGAGTCCGTCGTGCGTGATCGGCTGTGTAATTTCTGCGATTTTCAATGGCTTGTCTATGCCCGTCGTGTGTTAAATGGATTAATAAATTACTTAAAAACACAAATTATTAAAACTGCTTACATATTTCGTCCATATCCGATTATCGTATTATTTTGAAGTTATGTACGCGATGACATTTGATTAATGGCAAAACACGACGTCTTCTATGATATTATGACCGGTCAGTGGTTGTGTGGGCATCGCGTTTGGCTCCCACCCAGGCGTTCCGTGTTCGATCCCTCGGCTGGCTAAGTCCTCCATCACAACACAAGCAATATCTTCCGCTTAGTGTGGTGGTAGTATGAGATTTTCAATTGTTGTTGGGTTATTCGTAACCCGGGAATGTTTGTCTTTCTTTTTTAAAAAAAAAAAGGGTAACTACTTTTAAGAGTTGGTGTCTTAACACAAGCGTAGTATTTACTGAATTTGACGTAGTCAGTTTACGTGAATTTGAATATTTTGACGTAGAAAACTGTCAAAATTGGTCGTATACGGCCGATTACGCAGTCGCGAAGATACAAAATTACTTGGGCAGGTGGGATATGTGTTGCCGTTTATTTTCAATAGAAATCTAATTTACATATTTAATGAATCACAAATTAAATAATGAAAACAATTTAGATATTATTATCTGTAACGAGGAATTACACCCTTTCTTAGTGACTCATTTTTCTCAGGGACTTTATTTTAACGACATGGCGCGTACTTGCCAAGTTTGTCCTATGGTTCTATCCGTCTGGTCTGGTCTGATCTTAAGCGCCGCAGTTACGCCCATTCGTATCGTCGTATCGTTGGCACGGACCATTCTGTTACGTCGTCTGTGACGTGATCGCATAATACTTGTTCACGCCATAAATATCAAAATAGTTTTCTTTTGTGTTTTAATTTACCTTATAACTATAACGAATGCCAAGAATGTTGCCGCTTCTGAAATTTATTGTTTTTTTAAGTGATGATCGTACATGTGAGTCCCAATTGCGCGGAGCCAGTGGGACTATAGTATAGGTATATATCCCCGATTTGTTAGGGGTAAGCGAGATTAGCTCCGATCCTTGAAGAAGAATATGATATTAATAATCCTAAACGAAACATGAAACAAAACAAGATATTATTCAGATAATAAAAAACGGTCGCAACCGGGGATGGAACCCAGGACCTGTGTCTTACTGAGACAACATTCTAATTACTCAGATATTTAGTCCTGATTATTTTTCTGTAATTTTTATCAGTCTCATACTTTAATTCCTTTGTGAATAAATACTGATAGATAATTCTTAAATTGAAATATGAGAACTATAAAAATGACGAAAAATAATCAAGTTTTAATAGCTCAGTGTTTAGAGTGTTGTACCGGTAAGACAGAGATCATAGGTTCAATCCACAGTTGCAATCGTAACTTTTTTTATTTCTTTGTCTGGTTCTGCTTAGTGAATGATTTTAGATTTTCACGGCCAAAAGTGTTTTTGTTATTTATTTTTGGGGTGCTTCCTTCTTTAGCCAACGTTTCGGACAGCGTTACAGTGTCAATCATCATCTGCCCTAATATAACGTAACGTAATCTGTAACGATGTCCGAAACGTAAAATTCATCTATCGCTCCCCATTTAGGCAGACCTAAGAATCCCACCCTACAACCCCTTCCTCAATACGCTTCACATACTCACCCAACCTAGTGGCGATACATTTCTTACTGTTGTACATAGTGGGCAGAGAAGTGAGATTCAAGCATAGTTGGAAGCTGGAAGTTTTTTTTTTTTTTTTTAAAGTGAATGCCTCACAAGAGTCCCAACTCCTCCCGTCTGGAGCCAGTGAGACTATGGCATCCCCAATTGGGGTATGTTATGAGGCTGAAGGTAAGTGGGAAAGGGAAGAGACGAGGAAGATGAAGGTGGGGAAGTACCTGGCTATTCAGATCTAGTCACTAAACACGGCTAAAGCCATTTCAAGCAACGTTTCAATTCTGAATGGTGGTCTTACACCGGGGCGATACTGAGAGTATCTTCCACTCTGGAACGTGCCGCAAATATACTATATATTATTTTAAATAATTAATTGTGAAATAACACAAATCAATTAAATAAAATTTATTTGCGCACGCCGGGTTCGAACCTGCGACCTTCGGAATGAAAGTCAAACGCTCTACCGCTGGACCACGCCGGCAGTTGGAAGCATAGTTGTAAGATTCACGTAAATCTACGTAATCATTACGGTGATATTAAACAATTTCGAAGATGACACCATCAGAAGTAAAACCAAAAAACTGTTTCTTCTAAAAACAGGGATGGTACATATTTTAGGATTAATACAACAGACTCCTTTTATCGGGGCCATCTGGCAACGTTTCTTGTTCTTCGTTTTTCTTACAAGGTTCTTCGCTTATTTCTTTTATATTTTCTACTACTTTGTTCTTTTATCATCTGCTGAAAGTATATATGAAAACAGAATGTACTCGTAATTGTGTCTGTGAAAGATACAGTACGATTTAGAAAAATATTATTAATGAAATAAGGACGATTACTTGTTTTCGACGAACACTTTAATATGTCTGAAATTTCACTTATTAATTATTAAGGATGGGTTGTTTCATAGTATTTGAACAATTCATTTAATTTTAATGTTAAAATTCAAGTTCTGTGAAGGTTATGTTCAAGGTTTGTTATTATTTTATCATGGGTCGATTGTTTCACAGTACTTGGAGATCTTTAATAGGACTTTCATGAATTAAGTTTTTTTTTTTTGTAACTTTATTTATTTCCATTTCTTTAAACACATAAGATATAATAACATAATATATAATAACAAATACTATAAACAAGAAATGAAAACCCACTAAGGCACTGCCTGAGTGTGGGTAATATAAAAACAAATACTATATTTCAAAGTACCTAAAGTCTAAAATGGTCTTATAAAACACATAAAAGATAAAAAAAGTTAATTACATAAGTAGAATAAGTGAAAAGTTTTTTTTGTTTTTTTTAGTTATTATAAAGAGAATTTGAATGATAATTTTTTTTTTAAAAAGAATGATAAACATTCCCGGGTTACGAATAACCCAACAACATTTGAAAATCTCCTACTACCACCACATTAAGCGGAAGATGTTGCTTGTGTTGTGATGGAGGACTTAGCCAGCCGAGGAATCGAACACGGAACGCCTGGGTGGAACCCAAACGCTATGCCCACTCAACCACTGACCGGTCAACCAGCAATAATTATTAATCTGAAACACTCAACGACATTGAAAAAATCTCCCGAGAAAAGATACATGACGCCGACGGGACTCGAACCCGTGTCCTTCTGATTTCCGGTCAAATGCTCTACCACTGAGCTACGGCGGCTTATCTCTTAACCGCCAAATAATTCAATATATATTGTTACTCCTTGCGCTTAGCATAGAAATCTAGTCTTAAACATTAGTTTATCAATTAAAAAATAATAATTATGTTTGAACTTTGAAGAATCGTTCAAATCATATGAAACAACCCGTTGTTACTGCTATTTGTAGATATTGTTGTTACTAGTAATACGAGGAATGTGATTCTGAAAATGATAACAGTATTATTTAAAATTATAGATGTAGTATAAGATGAGAAGGAATATACTCTCAGTATCGCTCTGGTGTAAGACCACCATTCAGAATTAAAGCGTTGCTTGGAATGGTTTTTGTCGTGTTTGGTTACCAGATCTGAATAGTCTAGTACTTCCCCACTTCCTCTACCCACAACCTTCGGCCTCCAAACATATCCCAATTGGGGAAGTAATAATCTCACTGGTTCCAGGCTCAGGACCTTGTCCGAAAGGCGTGCAAGGTGGATCGGCCATATACCTAATACGACAAGAAGGCCTCTTTCATGCCATAATGGAGGGTATGACCGAGGGGACAAATTCTAGGGGACGCCCACGTCGAGAGTACCTGGAGGATCTGCTGGTGGACATGCGCTGCTCATCATATGCAGACTTCAAAAGAGCCGCACAAGACAGGGAAGAATGGAAGAAAAAAATAAAGGAAGTTGCTGCAAACCAATCCCAGGATTGAAACCAGAGAGAGAGAGAGGTTCCAGGCGGGGGCGGTTGGGACCCCTTTGCGGTTCACATTTAAAAAGGTGTCGAATCATGCGTGACATCTGATAGTCCTCCTAAAGGGATTTTTTTTCTGAATTATTTCTTGTGTCTAGCTAATCTCACAGGGTCTTGAGCAGGTGTCTTTTTTCATTGGTGAGCTATTACAGATGCAGAATATTATTTGATTTCAAACATTTGGCGTTAAAATCAAAATATTGTGAGGTTTTTATAAACAATTTTAGACACTAATCGGCTACGGTATCATTTCAACATTCTTGATCGATATAGCATATTTTTCTTTTCTTTCTTGTAGATAATTTAGGTCTCCATAGTTCCTGCTGTGAGCCGAAAATATTTACATTGATCTAGAAGAATTTCCACATGTAGAATACAATTTTACAATTTACAATTTCAATGCCGGTAACCCGGGCGTTTATTAACATTAAAGTATATTTACAGTTCATGTGCGCTACCCGACTCACTAGACAATATCTGTTCCGAGTCGGGTAGCAGTATCATTTCATATATATATTTAAAAAAACTTAAAAATAAATATAAGTAGGGAAATTAATTTAGCAATTGCATTAAAAAAAACATTAGAAACATAAAAACAAAACAAAAAACTAAAAAAATACAAAAATATATATTTGTATATACATATACATATATATATTTAAACATAAAAACGTAAAAAAAATTAACACGGACGGTTTGCAAGTAACTTGTTAATGCAATTTCTTTTTTTGTTCATTAACCATGTATTAAAGTTTTTATATGTAGGTTTTCTGTTGGTATGAGTAAAATGTTGTGCTTCTTTTAAGAAAATGTTGAATATGGAAGGGGCGAGGTAAGATTCATGTTTTTTAGCAAGAGTGGATTTAATTTTTGGCACTTGTAAAAGATTGTTAGATTTAGCTCTAGTGTTCTGGGAGTGAGATATGTGTGAAGGTGACGATTTTATGCAATTTATATGGATAATTGTTTTTATGAATAGCTTCCTGATATCAAGTATTTTATTTTTAATTAAAATATTTTAACTTCGTGAAAGTTTTTCTGATTCAAAAACAGATTTCTGTTAAGTAATTTATTAAACTAAATAGACGCTGGAAAGTGAAAAAATGGTTGAAGCGTTAACAGCTGTGGCATTTAAGATGAACCTACACAAAGAGCTATATTGTTTGTTGGTGCTTTTTTTCATAAAATTAAGTTTTCTAGACTTTCCCATAACAAGTTAGAAAATCTAGAAATCTTGATTTGATGAACACGAGCACAGACAAACTTTCTAGCTTATTGTGTAGGTTCATCTTTAATGTCATAGCTGTATGGCGCTTTAGCCATTTTTACTTTCCAGCGTCAAATTATGTGTTTGATACTGCACAAAAGCATGCATGCGTAATAATGTTAATTGCATAGTCACACGTGTTACCAAAGCAATTTACTTTTCGTGAAGTTTTTACACCATTCCTTATACAATGATTGTTGATTGTACGTAAGTATACAAGTAGGCAGTCGGTTGTGAATTTTTGGAAGACGTAACATTTCATAAAGAGGGTATGTAAGAAGAAAGTGGGATTTACAGTATTCTCCCGGCTTATTTTACCGGGATCGTGTTCTGTAAAGTAAAGGCGGTTTCACAATGTGCAAAAAAATAAAGTTTAAAGAGTAAAATCTTAAATTGTAACATTTAATCGCTGTTAGCGACTCTCGATCGATTATATGAAACATCGCATCTTTTTTAAAAAATATATTTTTTTATGTATTACCGCACAGGTGTCCCAACTGATCCTAACCGCCTGGAGCCAGTGATACTGTGGCATCTCTTATTGAGGTATGTTGTGAGGCTGAAGGTAGTGGGGAGGAGAAGGAGATGGGAAAGAGCATGGTGGGGAAGTACCTCGCTGTTCTGTCCTAGTCACCAAATACAGCTAAAGTCATTTAAAGTAACGTTTCAATTCTGAATGGCGGTCTTACACCAGGGCGATATTGAGAGATTCTTATAATCTAGATCGTGCCGAAAATTAAATTTTATTCTTTTTTAATGATTAATTCTGAAATAACTCGAATCAATCAAATTAAATATATCAAACTTGGCTTAAAAACACTGAAACAGATATCTTTTTCTTATTAGATTTAACAAAGCCATTAATTATGTTTATCATCAGACAACTTTTAAAGTAGAAATATTATATTGCTTGCTATGTATTTGTTTTTTTTTAATTACGCCTTAACATTATTTCTTCATTAAATTTTACAAATGCAATAATAACAACAAAGGCTGTTATTTTGCTCTATGTTTTAAGGCACTTTTATTATTTTTTTTACTCTTTTTATACCTAAAAATAAACTAAATTCTTAAATCTCCTATTAACCATAAAATTATAATAAATTCAATATTATATCCACGCTCAGGCATTTGCCTTTGTGGGATTTTTTTGTTCATACAATATTATATTTAAGTATGTTATATACCTTTTATTATTTTATGTACCATTGTATCAAAAATTAAAAAAAAAAATTTATTACATGCCGGGAATTGTACCCGCGACCTTCGGATGTCTAGTCGAGAGCCTTACCCCTCGACTACGGAGGCCGTCATTCAATCTGCCTGGGTTCAATTCATCTAGGAGCCGAGCACGACGCGTATTGTGGAGGATTCTATTTTCGATTTGCACGTAGTTTAATAACCAATTTAATAAATTTCTCCACCCAATTTAATGTTTGTTACTTTGATAACAAATTGAAAAATAATCGTTTCGGTGATAAGAATGATTTTTTTCACTTTATTATTCCGAGCAATTGTAAATCCAACCTATCCCTGAGAAAACACCTTGCTTTTTTCCCATGCGGCATTTATATACCCCCCCCCCTCAAATCCCTTTCCACAGTAAACTAACATCGTATCAAACATGGTCTATTACAGAAACCAAAACACCTTTTCTGTGTAGAGGGGTGTGGAAAACTACCCTAAAGCCTTTCTACTACCATCATAATATTTGGTTCTGTAAAAAACCACCTAAAAAAAGGGATGAAACATTTTTTTGTTTGTGTAGCAAAAATATTTGTTTTGATCGAATAATCCACTTCATATTCCATTTATTACAAATTTGAACATGTTTAATAACGTTACAGAATTTACAGTGTTAATCGATAGTACAAAACACCGCAGCTCATGTTGGAAATGACCTAGCGAATTGAGATTTTATTGACCTCTCCATCTGGTCTCTCCCGACCCATCGTCTTGCACTCCAGTGCGATGGATGGATTCGTATGTCCGTCACTCCTGGACACACTGACCCCTAGATTTCTACCCACCTACATGCCTTTTTGAATTAAAACTTCTTTACGCACGCTTGATTTGGGGGCTAAGCTAGCAAATGCGTTACGAAAACGCGTTACTACGTTACGCGTAGTCAGGCAAGGCGAACGGGCTGTATCACACTGTGGGACCAAGAGAGAGCAGTGCGCGCGCACATGATCTTTCTCTCATAGCCTGCATCGTGCATGAAGATTATTATTTAAGTAAAACTTCTTTACGCACGCTTGACTTGAGAGGTAAGCTGACGAATGCGTTACGAAAAGTGGTGATCGTGCGAGGCGAACGGAAGTTGAGAGGTAGATATAAGTTAGTAAAGATGATGCGGATGCGGATGTATAGATTGAGCTAAAGAAGTTTTACTTCAGTCGTGTGGTCTAAAGAACACTCGTTTTCCTTCCCAGAACTTCACCTCTTCCCTTTCCTTAAAAAAACCTTAAACAAAACACAATTTATTTTCCGCTCAAATTAATTTTCATAATAAGGCTGAAGAATTTATTTAATCTAATAATTTTTTTTTTTACATTTTTTCCTAATGAAGTTTTAATGAAAGTAATCCCAATCAGCAAGACAAAGCGCAAAGTAGAATTATAAATACGAGTAGATTACTTCCTTAAATATTCTATGACATTTAATTGCAAAGTGATGATTTTGAGACCCTTCTTTATTCCTACGACAATCCAATCGTACTCGTCAACAAACGACATAAATTAAACTGGACTCCTTGTTCGGGAAGCACTGTATTAAACCACTCAGATTTCAGAGATCAATGAAACGCTCGACACCCTAAAGTCTAAATCTTAGATTCACCTTTTACTTGAGATATAATAAGATAGACGAGCCGTTAAAGTCTTGCAGAATATAGTATTTCAGGCGCTTTAGACTTAAGAGAATTACAATTGAGATTATTGAAGAGATAAACCAATAGAAGCGCACTGTGGGCGTGTCCCTTTGTCAACAGAGGTAAGATCAACCTTACATTATATTGCATCCAAAACTGCTCACGATTTACAGTTTCATATGCACTTGTAATGGAATGTAAATACTAAAAATGAAACGAAACGAAACGGTGTTTGCTAGAATTGGGTGTAGGATAAACAAGATATGCATGGAAAAGGGATAACCAATCACTTACCGGGGTAACATGCACTTGTAATGGACTGTAAATACTAAAAATCAAACGAAACGGTGTTTGTTGGAATTGGGTGTAGGATAAACAAGGTATGCATGGAAAAGGGATAACCAATCACTTACCGGGGTAACATGCACTTGTAATGGACTGTAAATACTAAAAATGAAACGAAACGAAACGGTGTTTGCTGGAATTGGGTGTAGGATAAACAAGGTATGCATGGAAAAGGGACAACCAATCACTTACCGGGGTAACATGCACTTGTAATGGACTGTAAATACTAAAAATGAAACGAAACGAAACGGTGTTTGCTAAAATTGGGTGTAGGATAAACAAGAATATATGTAATATATATATATAATATCATGTAATCAATGTAACAAGTCGTATACGGAAACTAGCATATATCTTCAGATCACTACGAAATATACTAAATAAAAAGACATTAAAAACAGTATACTCTTCTCTATGTCAATCAATTATTTCTTACGGTATTGTTGTCTGGGGAGGGTGTTCTAAAACTATATTAGATCCATTAGTAAAGGCTCAAAAATTGATAATACGGACTATCTACGAAGTACATTACATTCATCCCACAAAGGACTTATTTAAAGACTTTAAAATACTTAATATACAATCCCTATATGTAAAATTCATTTCTTGCTATTTTAAATTCAAATTTATTAAAAAATATGTTTTTGAATCAAAATATAATACAAGATATTCCAACCAATGCAACTATATAATTCCAGTAACAAAAACCTCAATGGCCCAGTCACAGTTTAACTTTCTTGCTCCAAAAATCTTCAATAACTTAACAATTGAAATAAAGACAATAACCAAATATCACACTTTCAGGAAGACGCTTGGAGACTTTTTGATGAGTGAATGTGATAGAATTAGAAGCCTGTTTATATAATCTAATGCTAATGTACTTTTTTTCTCCTTTCTATTTTCTACATTTTATTATAATTTTTCCAATATTTAACATGATTTATACTAATTCCATGTTTACACTAGACTGCATATTTCATACAATGTAACTATACTATATTGGTCACCATGATACAGGCAGCCGCCTAGTATGGTGATTTAATATATCAACTTTATGTAAATGTCACAATTATGTAACATGTATTATATAAATAAATAAATAAATAAATAAGATATGCATGGAAAAGGGATAACCAATCACTTACCAGGGTAACTATCCGAATATCTTTATAAATAAAAATATCGCGTCACTATGTTTGTCCAAGATAAACTCCGAAACTACTTAACCGATTTTGATGAAATTTGGCTTAGTGTGTGTAATTTGGTCAAATCTATATTATTGTATCTCGATTATTGACTTTAATATTTATATTGCGAATTAAATGTTCATTAAATGTTTCTTATGGGATAATGATTTGAAATTATTTGTAAGTAATTTGGACATGCATTGGTTACCTACCTAATGGCGTTGGTTACAATTGGTTTCTTAGGTAATGGCGTTGTGTTTCGTTATCCACAGCAACGTAGAAAGTAGTTTCGGAGTTTATCTCGGACAAATATTGTGACTGTGAGATTTTTATATATAAAGATAATATAAGGCAGAGAAAGGATGAAAGTATACTGAATGCTGTAGAAATGAGATCCTCGAGGCGTATGTGTGGTAAAGCCATGTATGATCGTGTGAGGAATGTGGAGATCCGAAAAGAATGCAAGGCTGATGTGAGCGTAAAGAGTAAGATTAAGAAAGGGACGCTTAGATTGTTTGGGCATGTTGAACGAATGAATGAAGAAAGTAGTGTAAAGAGAATTTATGACGCGAATGTGAATGGTAGAAGAAGCCGAGGACGCCCAAGGAAGACGTGGCACGATCAAGTAAATCAGATACTTGAGTCGGGCCATGTCAAGAGTCGGAATAATAGAAGAGTATGTATGAGAAGATGTATGAATGTGAATGAGGCAAGGAGTTTGTGTCAAGACCGAGTTGTTTGACGGTCCGTCCTCTCTGCCTACCCCTGCGGGGAAACGGCGTGATGGTTAGTTAGTTAGTTAGTTAAGATAATATAAATTGTCTATCACTTCTAGGGATGATTATTCGTTCATTTCAGCAGTCGCTATAGTACTCGTACAGTGCCCCAGGCGCTTTGGAGAATTAAATTACTGCTGAGATGCATATCTCCTTTATGGGAATTTAAGGAGAGGACTGGCGGACTCTGTGCGAGGAGAGGAGATGGTATCGTCTCCGGAGACGCTGCTTTGTCTGTCCGGGAGGCTGGTTTAATGGCTTATGATTTTAGAACCCCTTTGAAATGCTTTAGTGATGACATCAATTTATGACAATAACATTTTATTTTATAACATATTTTTTACTATTTCTGCAAACATAATTAGCAGTCATACACAACTATCGTATTTTGACAGCTTTACCGCATGATAAGAACATATAAATTTCGATACAGGGTGTTAAGGGACGTACTTGATTTTCTTTAATTAGTGATTCCAATCATAATTTGGACAATTTTTTTTTTTTCAAAAACATTAAAAATCAGTTTGTAGAAAACGGGTAGAAGGGTCGGGATGAGGGGTTAAGTGGTTAGTGGGCTGAGTGACCAGTGATGACATGTGGAAGAACTGGTTTTAAAATGAAACAAAAACATCAAAGTCACTGGAGACCAAAATTTCGTTAACATTACATTTTGTTACATTTTTCGTTAACAAATAATGTCAGGAATCATTGTAAGTAAGTATGTCAAGTAAGTCAAGTATGTCCCTTAACACCCTGTATACATGCAAGATATCGAAAAATAAAAAAAAGATAACGAAAGCAACTGGGATTCGAACCAAGGATCTTCATTAGTTGAGGATAATATTGTTAATTTTGAATTCTAAATATAAGTTCGATAAAAAAAGAAAAATGACAGAAAAAATATAGGTCCGAATGGCAGAGTTGGATAAGGCGCAAGATCCTAGGTTCGAGTCGCAGTTGTGACCTTTGCCTTTCTATTTTGTGTATGTTTCGTTTAGATATATTGTTAGTATTATCTATCTTCTTCAGATATATTACATTGATGGGTAGGTTAGGTATAGCCTTCAAAATGTATTTCAATAAAAGTGGTTTCTATTTCTAAGTCTTCCAAAAAAGTACTTTTTGAAGTAAATACTTCTTTAGGCACGCTTGACTTGGGGGGTTAACTGGCGAATGCGTTACGGAAATTGAAATGCGTTTCGAAAAGGCGTTATATCGGGCGACTGTAGGAGCAAGAGAGAGCAAGCACATTTTCTTTCTCTCTTCCTCACATAGCCAGTGCATGAAATATCTCAGTCATGCGAATACTGATATTTACTTCAGTCGTGTGGTCTAAAGCACACTCGTATTTTTTTTATATCTACACATACTAGGACATGTTCAAAATTTCGATATTTTAAAATGTTTGATCAAAAATCCGAAATAAGATAAAATTGAGCTTACTTCGGGGGCACGGTTACGCCCACAACATAACTCTATCGGTTTATTTAATCACTGATCGAGACGGTAGCTGCACGATGAAGTAATATATTTTCCGGGAATAGTGATTAAAATCTTAATAGCCCAAATAACACGTTTTCTTTCTATTCTATTGCCGGTTATTTAGTGCCTATTAAACGGCAGTTAAAATATTTATTTCTCACTTGAGCAGCTGATCTGATCGCACGTGGAAAAAAGTTTAAAAGTCACAACACAAGTGCTGGGACTTCGTAAAACAAACATAGTTGGATTAGCATTTTCGTGAGCTTTTGGTTTCATGGAACAGGCAATCTGCCTAGCTTAACATCGACCTGAAGTATGATTCTGTATATTTTGCGACAGTGTAACGAGTGTTAAATCTGCTGTATACGACCCATTTTGACAGTATTCTTAAATGCGGTTTTCCGTATACAATCTAAATACTGCGCTTGTGTTAAGACACCAACTCTTGTAGTTACTCTAACGCCAGCCAGATATGATGCCGCGTTTGTCGTTATATCTGGCGTTAATCTTTGTTAAGATGATAAACTTCGCTTTTCGGCCCATACAAAAAGGACGCCCGGAAAAAAACACTTTTCTACATCGAAAATTGCACAAAATGAATATATTTTTTTTATACTGCCTTCTAGAGGGTGAAAACTATGTCGGTTTAATTTTCGATGCGTTTCGTATTGACGTAAACATTCACTGTCAAACATGTACGATTTATCAAAAAATATTATTTAAGGAAAAAGTGCTGCTAACTCAACTGTCATAAAGAATTATAAAATTACAAAAAGCTACCGACGTAGCTTCTTCTTTCTAAAAATTTTTTTTTTTTTTAAATTTCAATTTTGTGCAAGTTTTGGTGTAGAAAAGTGTATTCTCCATAAACCCCTTTTCGAGCGTTTTCTGTAGGTAAATTTGAGCGTTGTCTCATTCGCACATTTCGCATTCGCATGTATTGTAAGTGTGCGCGAGCTTATTATTTGGAATAGCTACATCATAGATGTAGCTATTCCAAATTCTTGTAATGTTGAAAAATCTGTTTCTGAAAAAATAAGAAAGTATACAGATTTAGAAAATGAAATTAAATGAATTTGGCATTCTCAGACTATAAAAATATTACCTTTTGTTATTTCGGCTACTGGCATTATACCTAGCTCTCTCATTAAAAATTTAGGCATATGAGATTTGTCAAAGAATTTGTATATAAAAATGCAAAAATTAGTCATTTTAAATACTTGTAGGATTGCGAAAGATTTTTAAAATATTTATATTGAGGGATCAGTGGAATTTATCAGTCCAATTAGGAGTTCCACCGAGCCGAACCCCTCTGATATGAAAATATCTGGAGTCGGTGAATTATTTTCCCATTTAATAGTCTGGTAGGTTAACATGTTGTTCTTGTCTTGTTTTATAATAAACATACTTATATAATGCACTTGCATAGCGATCATTTGTGGAAAAGTGTGTGAATGGGTTAAGTTTTTCCTGTGGGGAAAATTTAACCCGGACATGAAGTGTAGTGAAAAAAAAATAATAAAGGCACAAACAAAGAACACAGCTAATTGTTTAGGTCAATTTTTAATGTCACAGCTGTATTACTGTATCTTTAGCCATTTTTCCTTTCGAACGTCGAATTTTTGTGTAAGTACAAAAATACATCAAAACACATTATTATTATTATTATAACTTTTCGCGCTTGTGTTCGTGACATTCCCGTGACAAATTTAGCCACGTGTTGCCTCTTTCCTCTGCCCCTCTCCTTCCTCTTCTCGTATCCGAAAAACAGCTGATTCGTGGAAGCTGCGTGTGATTTATTACATCTCTGGTAGCTAGTAGCTAGATAAGTTGTGTGCTACTTACCGCCCACTTGTATGTTCATATTATGAACCTTTTGGGATTACTTATTTACATTTCGTATCAAATTTGGTTTATTCAGTGTTTCTAGGAAGAGTTAGATAGATTTACCGGACAGAATTGTGGTAATGTTGCAAGATGTTAGGGTTTTAGGAGTAACACCGTTTTATTTTTAATTTGTCTTTTTTTTTAGACGCACTTATTTTTCTAGAAATAATTAAAAAAGACTGAGAAAAATGGCATGTTAAACTCATTTACCTATAGCATTTCAAATTTACATTATATCCCATTTGTCCTCAGTCCAATTTACTAAATTTTTAACAGAAAAAATTAAAACAAATTGTTAATTATGAATGCTCAACCCCTGCTTCGTGTTATTTTCTCATTCCTATTATGTTGTTTTTTTTTATTTTTTTAGATAAAATAAATAAACAAATAAATTAATTTAAATAAACTATTCATAAAAAGAAAGATACTAAAAATATTCTTCGTTTATTTTTACAGAGCTCGAAAAAACGCCCGAAATTTGTCCCTCTAGACTAGAATACCTAACGTGACCAAACGTCCCATTTTCACCGGGACAGTCCCGGTTTCAGGCAGCGTGTCCCAGTGTCCCCGAACATAGCTTCGGGACGCCAAAATGTCCCGGTTTCGGAAAGAATGAAACTCGCAGTAGAATTTTTAAAAATTAAAAAAATTAATAATGAAAATAGATATAATGGAAAATAGATATAAAACCACAACCACATGGATGATGTGCTAAATTAGTTTATGATTTCTGAAAATTCTGTAGCCCCCCCAAAAATTTTAAAAATAATAAAAAAAAATAAGAAAAAATAGATATAATAGAATTTTGAAAAACCACTACCACATGGATGATGTGGTAAGTTAGTTCATGATTCCTGAACCCCCCCCCCCCCCCCTTCTAGGATGGATGGTTTATAGGAAGTCAGTCGGAGATTTTGTCAGGTAAACTCATTTTTATACCTTTTTTTTAAGAATACCCCCAATAACAATTTATTTTGTCGTTTTTTTTTAAATTGCGGTCGGAAACTTTGAATTCATAAAAGTTTACATTTTAATTATTTTGCGGTTAACTTTTAGATTCGACGATAAAGCGTGGTATTTTCTCTTTCGAACACCGCGCACTGTTTAGACCACATTTCTAACCATAATAGTAAGGGAGAAACAACGATTTCTATACGAGACCTAATTGAGTTGTTCCGAAAACCGAACAACCTAATTTTGCCAAAATCGCCAATTCTGTTAACATTTAATCAAAACCAACTATATTCTATTTATTATGCAATTGTTTCGTGTAATATTCCGCAACCTGATCCTCGTACTAATAACTCCCAACTCCAACAATAATAAAACAGTCTAAACTTATTCCGAACAATGCATGCAATCATGATTACAACGAGCTTTGGTATTTAACCGATATGGATTAGCGCTGGTCCCTTTATTATTGTTCTTTGCGACCCATTAGTCACGTTTCCATTCCCCGCTCGATTAACCTGCTCGAGTGAAACGACGAATACTCGAAAGGCTGGAGCCAATTTCTCTCCCGACTCGAGCATTTATTTTATTCTAAAACTGGCGTCAGTGATGGATGCACTGCGATCGGGAATATTGCGGACGATTTGCTCGAGTTATTGTTTAGTGATATCGTCCCTATCGAGCAGCGTCTCAATGCTGAGGATCGTGTCCCGCACTACAATAGCCCTGATGAATCAGGATACTCTGGCGATCAAGGAAAGCAAAGGTCATCGACGTTCAGGAGTTCTACCACACGGAGAAAAATGTTATTCTAAAATACGATCATTTTATTCGTAAAAAGGTTAAAAATGGGGCTGAAGTTCTTACGAACAAATTAACAGTGTTTCAATGTTTATTGGCGGGAAAATGTAGGAATAATTTGTTGGGATACGAACGAAATTACGTATACCATCAAATTATTCTACGTGTTCCCGCCAATAAACATTGAAACCCTGTTAATTTGTTCGTAAGAACGTCAGTCCCGTTTTTAACCGTTTTTACGAATAAAATTATCGTATTGTTGAACAACATTTTTCTCCGTGTAGGTTTACGGCCTGAGAAAATTGGATTAGCAGCTGCCATACTTAATTTAGTTAAATAGATTAACGTCCATCCATATGTCGCCACTTTCAAATTAAATTTATTCCCCGACCAGCTCCCTGAGAAGTTTCTTGACTATAAAATAACCCCATTGGTCATAGGAACAGGAGATAAACTTTATTCAGAGTATAAATTCTGTTCAGAAATACATTTTATTATCTTCCTCTTGTTTTTGTCTGACCGATTTATCTATTATTTTTTTGTTCTCTTGACTCCATTGGTGTTAAATTTGCTAGATGATGCTTCTAGTTCGCTATCCAACACTCATGAAAATTAACATAATTTTTTTTCCAATATTATTATCTATTAGTCTATTATTATGTTTGTTCTCTTGACTCCATTGGTGTCAAAGTAACTATCGGAAAATTAACAGTTTTTTATATGATTATTTAAAAATTTCAAAGTAAAGTAGTTTATTTACAATTATCCTCACTAGGGATTACTGTTCCAGGGCGGACTACTGTACATAGTTAGATTATTGTTAAATTATGATTTTGTCATCTTCATGTTTGTTGACTGTGTTTGTTAATTTCCTCATCTTCAAGTTTGTTGACTATGTTTGATAATTTCCTCATCTTCAAGTTTGTTGACCATGTTTGTTAATTTCCTCATCTTCATGTTTGTTGACTATGTTTGTTAATTTCCCCATCTTCATGTTTGTTGATTTTCACATATTTTTGGGTTCAAAGTAAGTTGTGTTAATGTTATTTCAAAATTTTAATGATTTCTTCAACTTCGTGTTTATGTTTATATTGTATCGACGGCCGGCGTAGTCCAGGGGTAAGGCTTTGGACTCCCATTCCAAAAGTCGCGGGTTCGAACCCTGCGTGCGCAAATAAATTTTATTTGATTAATTTGTGTTATTTAACAATTAATTAATTACAAATAATATATATGGGGCACGTTCCCGAGTAGAAGATACTCTCAGTATCGTGCTGGTGTAAGACCACCATTCAAATTTGAAAAGTTGCTTAATAATGGATTTAGCCGTGTTTAGTGACTAGATCTGAATAGCCAGGTACTTCCCCATCTTCCTCTCCCAAATCTCCTTCCCCTCCCTACTTAATTTCAGCCT
This sequence comes from Limnephilus auricula, assembly GCA_951813805.1. Classification (NCBI taxonomy): domain Eukaryota; kingdom Metazoa; phylum Arthropoda; class Insecta; order Trichoptera; family Limnephilidae; genus Limnephilus; species Limnephilus auricula. Next base: position 6,824,379 of record OX638417.1, read on the forward strand.
CACAACATACCCCAATTGGGGATGCTAAAGTCTCATTGGCTCCAGACGGGAGAAGTTGGGACTCTTGTGAGGTATTCATATTAAAAAATTCATATATTTTGATGTCGTTTTCGAACTCGTTTATCTCCAAGGTGTTTTTAATTTCATTTGGGAGGACATTATATAATTTAGTAGTATGGAATTTATGTTTTTTCTGGCAAAACGGTGAAATTAGTTTTAGGATGTTCTGTTAATTTGAGATTTTCGTCCTTGTGGTGAAGGTGTGTTTTTCAGAAAGGTGCTAATATTTTGCTGTAAATTTATGTAGAAATTTTTTTGAGTAGAAATTTATATTACTTAAAACTTTACAGTTTTAAAAAAATTATTTTGGTAGCGTTCTTATGATTATTTTTTTTGTATTTTAACGAACTGCTTCACGTGGAACCACCTCTATTAAGCATAATATATTCTATAAGTGATTGGCAAAAAGCAATGTAGCATTCAACAGTTGGCGTGCGGCAGAAAGCGTTCGAGTGGTAAACAGCATTTCAACGTCGGGTGGGAAAACTGCCCTTGTTCTACCGGTATTTCAATGAAAAATCCTTCGAAGAACTAGCGTCATTGATCTCTCGGCACTGGTGCATAGTCGGAAAACACTCCAAACGTGCGCCCAACATACCTATGTACACGTCTGACATTTGTCACATAAGAACGGGTCGTTTCTACGACTCGACTTCAACCGCTCGGCTGTGAAACGATTTGACGACCTCTGTCTTTCCTCCCTCCTACAACATGGGTCTCTTCAAGACCCACGTTCACTTCTTCCTCTCCTGTAAACGACCCCAGGGTTTTTCCTCAGGGTTTCCTATGTGGGGTTAATTTGAAAAATTATTAATTTCATATTTTCTCTGCCAGTTTCATATCTTAACGTCATGCATCGGAGTTAATGTGGGAATTCCAATTGCACACTGCTTGCCGACTTGACCAAGTTAGCCACAAAAACCTTTTGCATATTTAGTTCTCTCTGATATCTTATTTACATAATATAAAAAATTAAGTTATTTCCTGTGATGCCAGGTCCTACCTAGTCTTCCCACGTCATCTCATCATCTTGTCACATGATTATTTCTGTTCTGTCCGCATATCTGTCGCGTCACGTGTTGGTAGCATTGTCTATTTCTCCTTCGGCCTGTCCCTGTCATGTGAACAAGAAATGAGAGGAACGTCCAGACGGGAGATTGAACATCAAAAACTAGTCTCGTCAGTTAGTTTTTTTTTTTCATTTAATTTCATCAAAAGATTTGCTGTTCTTTCACATTATTTACCTCGAACATTACATTTTTCTTCGTTGGATTTTTTTGTTTTTGTTTTATTCTTCACTTTTTAGAATAACTTCTTATAATTATTTATGCATTTAATTCAAAATAACTAACTCATAGTTCTGCGAATAGTTAGAAAAACTCGCGTCCAAAATAATATTATTTTGATTTTCCCATAATTAATAAATGAAAACCTTAATTTCTTCTGAAATCACAAGATTTGTAAGAAGGCACTTTAATACCTACCTACCTACCTACTTAATTTTAAACCATATATCTTATGTAACATTTTTTTAATTTTAATAATAAATATAATGTGTCCAAAGAAACGTCACTATCTCAATGACAATCTTTCTTCCTGCAATTAGGTATCATAATATTGAAGTGCGATCAAGAAAATCCAAATAAACACGACGATGTCGCATTTGAAAAATTATTCTTTACTGTACCATTAAAATCACCACCATCTTGAAACAGAAATGGAGGGTACAAACAAATACCTGATAGATCTGTTAAAAACTAAAAAAAAAATTCTTCATATTTTGTCAATTTTAACAATTTTAGCAGTTTTATCTACCGGGGGTTCAGAAAATTCAATAAATCCAGACCTTAAAGCACCCCCTCAGCTCTCAGGTTAGGCTTGGATTAATTGATTTTTCTGAAACCCCTGTACATATTGTCCAACTTTCCAAGATAAAACCGTTAAAATTTGATAAAATTTACAATACATTTTGGAAAATTTTGACAGATTTGAAGAATTTGGAGTCAATTTGACAAAATTTGAAGAGAATTAAATATTTTGCGAATTTTTGGATTTTTGATTTTTAGGGTTGCCCGACGTCGAAAACTTAAAAAAAACATAACTACCTTATTAAAAGGTAAAATGTTTAAATTTACTATACAGATTGAAGTACTTTTATAATCACACTTGATGTATTAACACGCTGGTAAATCTATTTTAAGTTAAAATCAATATGAAGACCAAAATAAAGCTCCAGTTTCCGACAATATTTATTTATTTATTTACATCTACATTATTACCTAAACATCTTATTTCTTAGATAACCCTCCGAACTACCTGGAATACCATATTTCACTCCATTTAAGAAAATGGTTCTTCCTCCTTCCTTCCTTTACATTCTGGTGCAATCCTCTGGGAGCACGGATGGTGAGCTGGGTTTTATATAACTATAAATCCACATCCATTTACCACTGCAAATCCTTGTGATTTTTATAAAGTTTGATTTATGATTCGACCCAAATCTCCCGACATCATCTTCAGAACTAAACTACAAACATTTTTGTCCATTATTTATCTTCTGTTTACCTTTCTTTGTTTATTTTGTCCTACCTGGAGTGCATAAGCATAAAAAGGTACCAGAAATGTTATGTAATGGTTTATACAGGGTGACAAGTTGATGATGTGAAATATAGAAAGACGTTGTAGATGCGAGTTGATGATGTGAAATATAGAAAGACGTTGTAGATGCGACATTTTTAATCACAAATATTCGTACGAAAATAGTAGGGCAAATTTTTTATTGAAAAACGAGAACTTTATCGATTTATTTTAATGTATTTTTAAGGCACAACCTTTAACTTAACCATTCTTTACTTTAAAACTTATATTCGGAGGTTCTCAAGGAGCTTACAGGCACAATAAAACTTTGAGGCTTTTTAATAACTATTTATTTGTATTTTTTGGCATAACTTCATTAGTAAAACCTCTAATTGTAAATTTAGTCATTGAAAATATTAACGACTCAAACGAAAATGTAAAACAGAAAAATCTGAAACAGATATAGTCGCAACTAGGAATTGAATCCGGGACCTTATCCTTGCCGGGGCTCTGCTCTAATCACAGAGGCAATTCGGAGCTTTCCCATTTGGTTATGTTTAACTGTATTAAAATTGGCGGCTCGAAATGTTCGCCATCTCATTCGCGCCAACGCCAATGGCTTTTTCGAGCGATCTTTATTACCTGCAGTTGCATTTAATTTCTCATGTTTACGGAACGGCGACGATACAAAAAAGGAATAAACGTACGTTCCATATCGCAATAATGCTGCAGCTCTTTCTTACATTTTCATACAATGTACGTACGTCTGTTTCCTTCCAAATAGTAGTACTTTGTAGGAAACAGACAGACGTCTTATCTTTTGTCTCACCATTATTTGATATGAAAGAAAGAGCCGCAACAGTATTGTGATAAGGAACGTAAGTTAATTCTTCATATTCACGTCACACAGTGGGCTGAAAATCGCCTTTCATAGACATAGAGACTTGAATTTTCAAGGGTCTTTTTTGGCGGCTAGAAATGGATTCTGCTGATCATTACTATGCTATAAATCTTCTTATGAAGCAATTGCGTGTACAAATGAAGGAGTTATCATTTTTTAAAGAGAAAATTGTATGGCACTGACATTAGAAATGAGGCTATCTCTGGAATTATAAGGTTGGCCATTATATCCTTACACACAGATATACTACTATTTATTTGTATTTTTTTGACATACTTCGTGTTGTGGCGCAACTTGCGCTTTTTTTAAAATCTTCAATGTTGAAAAAAAAACCTTTTTTAAGTTGATGATTCATTTTAATGCAAAAATTTAGTTAAAAAAACCCTTGATAATTCAAGTCTCTATGTCTATGAAAGGCGATTTTCAGCCCACTGTGCGTCATCGGAATCGAAACAAACCTCACGTAGCATAGCGCAACAGTCAATTTCAATATTGACCATAGTTTTATTCTGCCTGCCTCGCCCCGTTGTTTCTGTTATTGTTATTTTTCTCGCACGATTGATTTATTAATCGGCAATATTTACATTCGATCTGCCTCTGCCGGCCGCCATTGTGAGTGCAATGCGTCATTTCTCTTTATACCAATATTTGTTTTAGTTTTGTGATATTGGCGCCAGGTGTGCAGAGGTTGAACTCTTGACTTGCAATCACAGATATATTTACTGTTTACTAGCAAGTTCCTGACATGCGTTGCAATTTCACTTAAATAAAGACATTGTTTCTCGCTGCGTGTCCTTTCCCATTCGTCTCCGTTCCTGTCCCCGTTCCCCTCCCGCATATCCCTTCCATGTTCCCCTCATTCACCCCCCTCCTCCCGCGAACCTCTGCCCTACCTTCGTTGCCCATTCTCATCTCCAGGATTCTCCTCCCCTTCTCTCCTTCTCACCATGCGACTAAACTGTATGAAACACACACATTTTTTTTCAAACACCTCGCGCGTCACCAATTGTAAAATTTTATTACAAATTTCATAACGCCAGAGCTCACCAGTGTATAAATAAATTCACAAAAGTTTTAATCGGATGCAACTTACAATCGGATGAATTGTGTAGGGAATAATCTCATTCAACGCCACAGCTCACTAACACAGAAACCATCGCGGGCATGCGCACATTTTATTTTATTTTATTTATTTAATATTTAAAGGTTTTTTTTTAACAATAAATACACAATTTTTACATTTTATACAGTGGTAAAATAGTAGATAAGAATAGCTTTTCCTCACCATAAAGAGACGAGGCTCTTGTGTTTGGTGAGGGAATTTTAGTTTAATTATATAATATCATGTGTGAAAGTAAATAATACAATATGGCAAAAAACAAGGGAAAATTAAGAAAATGCAAGATTTATCAGTAAAGGATTTGAAAGAACTAATAATAATAGTGAGATATGGACTCTTATAGTAGTTTTAGGTTTTTTTTAATTTTTGCTGAAATTCCTGAATATTTTCGATAACTTTCAGATATAATGGTAGTTTGTTATAATATGTTATATCAAACTACCATTATATTATATGTATCAAAATTACTTTAATTATCAATCTTTGAACAATTTTAAGTGGATTTAAAATATTATTATAAGTTCCTCCCCAACTAATAATACCATATTGCAATATTGATTGAACAATTGCATAGTACACTCTTTTTAAGTTTTCTAATCTAAGAATATTTCTTAGTCATATAAATATATAAATACATTTTCTAATTCTTTTGATAAGTTCACAAATCGCATATATATATATACCAAAATATTTAATTTCAGAAGTTGGACTAAGTATTGAACATGCTTGCATGAACAATTATAATTACATTAAATCACCAAAGTTTCATTGCAATCGGATGAATGTTTTAGTAATGCGTAAGGGACAAACAAAGAAACATTAATGTTTATATATAAGATTTATTTAGTAACAAAAACTAGTAAAGAAGCTAAGCTTGCAGTCTACAGTAGTGCTGGTACCTACCCAGATGTATGGCAGTATTGCAATGATCTGGTAGAAGAAAGGTGAAAGTAGACTGAATTTTGCAGAAGTGATATCCCTGAAGCGTATGTGTGGTAAAACCTAAGAGTATGGATATTAGAGAGACGGCATGTGAAGTGTGCCCGCGCGCTCCAAGTGTGCCTTTTCGAGAATTTTACCCAAACGGCTTACATTGGCTGCTGGTTTTTGGTCGTTTAATACGTTTCGACAGCAGCCATTTTACATGGTGACAGCCAATGTCAACCATGTGGGTAGAATTCTCGAAAAGGCACACTTGGAGCGCGCGGGCACACTTCACATGCCGTCTCTCTAATATCAATTACTCTTAGGGTAAAACCAAGTATAATCGTGTGAGATGTGGAGTTCTTGAAATAATGCAAGGCTGATGTAAGCGTAATGAGTAAGTTTTAAGAAAGGGACGACCGGATGGTTTGAGCATGTAGAGAAAATGAACGAAGAAATGAGTGTATATGAATCAAATGTGAAAAGTTGAGAAAGTCGGGAACGCCCGAGAAAGACATGGCACCATCAAGTGAATCAGATACTTAAATCGGGTCATGTCAAGAGTCAAAATAAAAGAAGACGATGTAATTATATTAATAAGGTAAGATTGTGAGTCAAGACTGAGTTGTTCCTCCCTGCCTACTCCTGAGGATACACGGCGGGTTGGTTAGTTAAATTTTGTCATTGGTATGGAGGGCCGTTAAAGAAAAGCCGAAATAAAAATTATTTTAATTAATTATTTAAAATTAATTATTTTATATTTTGAAGTACAACTTCTTTAAGCGCGATAAGCAAGTAATTCAGACGTTTTTCGGACGAAAATAACGTTTTCTAACAAAAATGACGTTCGAATATCGGTTCAATTACTGTCATCTGTGTTTGTTTTTATTTGTAAAGGGTTCTTATAATTTTTCGTCTGTTGAGTTTGGTCGCTTGTATTGAGAAATGCAATAAAAATTATGAATATAGATTCACTCCTGATTTTTCAGCCCAGTTTCGATTCGAAGGCGAGAACCCTTTAAAAATAAAAAAAACAAACACAGATGGCAGTAATTGTACCGTTTTAGTAATACCTGCCACAACAGATAAAAAAGTTTTAATTCAACCGCGCGTAAAGGTTACGCGCACTTTTTTTTTTGTCAACATATATTTTTTCTTGGTCATAGTTTTTGTTTACGCTTGTTTACGATACCGTCCGATGTATGAACACCTCGCGTCGCGCAGTAAATTACTGCAAACAGTAAAGACCAGGCGACATTCGAGATCTCGACTGAGATCGTTTGTCAAAAGCTGGGAGATATAAAGTATTGCGAATAAATAGTGTTTAGATAAAATATATACGTGGAAGGGGTGCACAAACTGCGGTTCGCGAGACTGCCGAGTTGATTGTATATTCATGCTTGTAAATCACGACTTGACGTGTTTTGTCGACCTCTTGGGTTTTCTGTGAATAACCGTGTCAGATTACGTTCAAACGGGCTAAAGAACTGGACACCTTAAATTGCCAGTTTCCCTGCCGCAGATCAACACAAAGAATTCTTTATAAGTCCATTTAAATTTGCATTATAAACAAGACGATAATAAACAACACTCTTAACATGATGAACCAAAGTATAATGGAAACTTAGGATCTTCAGAGTTGCATTTTTCACCAGAGGAAAATATATGGAATTTTTTTATTTATTTATATAATTTTAGTATTTTATTGATTTTTATTTCTAGAGTTCTTTGAGCCAGAGTTACAGACAGTCACACAACCGAAATTAGTATATTTGTTTAATACTGATAAATATAATTTGACGAGGATTTTTTTTTTTTAGTCTAGTTGATTCGAGTCAGAAATTGAAATAGGAGTTGATTATGCAGTTATATGTAAAAGTGTACCCTCTATCTGGTACGATGATTACTCGTAAAAGAAATCAAATCAATGATAATGCAAAAAAACTTTTGGTTATTTAAACAAAATGTGTATGTTGTCTGTGTCATTAGTAGGATATTATTTCAAAATGTCATTCTAATGTACCGGACCGTTATTTCTCCCGGTGTAATTTTATAGTATATTTATTTAATACTAGCTTCTGCCCGCGACTTTATCTGCGTAGGATTAGTACTTCGAGTAGCCTATTTTCTTTTCCTAGATCCCATCTATGTTTATACCAACATACTTAACTTATTTATTTAAAATATCTATAATTCTTGATTCGATTCAAAGTACTCGTCTAAGTATTAGGGTATTTTTAAAATATAATTTTGATTAATTAACAATCATTGTTTTACAAAATGTCATCTCAAATTTCAACATTTTCTAAAACAATAATTATTATTCATAATATATATATTAAAAATATCTAGCTTTATAAATTATAGCCTATATGTTATTCTGATGTATGAGCTGTATTATTATAAAGTTTCATTAAAATCCATTCAGGGCCGGTTTTATAAACGACGTACCAAATTTCTGTTACGTAACGAACCGTTTTTCGATAACGAACCGCTATCCGTTCGTAATCTTATTTTGCGTACTATAAAGAAATTTGCATTACCATCTGTCATCGGTTACGCTTAGTCCGAAAGTGTTTTTACTTGCAATGTTTTAGGTAAAGAATTGTCTCTGATACTGTTTTCATTTACGGCATATTGGGCATGTTGTCTATGGGATTTAGTCAGCTGGCAAGAGCGCGTTGTTTCGAAAATTGTTGTTTTAAAAGATTTAATTTTAGATCTTTATAAATCATCAATATACTTGCAAAATAATTAAATTAATATTTATAATACAGTGAGTACGGAACATATAATGTTGATCAAGATTATTATGTTTTTTTTTTTTTTAGTGAATACCTCACAAGAGTCCCAACTGCTGTGGGGAAGGGAAGGAGTCGACCGTCCGTGGTCGAGTGGTAAGACACTTGACTCCCATTCGGAAGGTCGCGGGTTCGAACCCGGCGTGCAAAAATAATTTTTATTTGATAAATTTGTGTTATTTTACAATTAATTAATAAAAATAATATATGTTATATTCGGGGCAGGTTCCAGAGTGGAAGATACTCTCAGTATCACCCTGGTGTAAGACCTCCATTCAGAATTGAAACGTTGCTTAATAATGGCTTTAGCCGTGTTAAGTGACTAGATCTGAATAGCCAGGTACTTTCCCACCTTCCTCTTCCCCATCTCCTCCCCTTCCCCACTTACCTCCAGCCTCACAACATACTCCAATTGGGGACGCCATAGTCTCACTGGCTACAGAAGGGAGCAGTTGGGACTCTTGTAAAAAAAAGTCACTAAACACAGCTAAAGCCATTTCAAGCAACGTTTCAATTCTTAATGGTGGTCTTACACCAGGGCGATACTAAGAGTATCTTTCACTATGGAACGTGCCGCAAACATACTATATATTATTTTAAATAATGAATTGTGAAATAACACAAATCAATTAAAAAAAAATTATTTGCGCACGCCGGGTTCGAACCCGCTGCCTTCGGAATGCCGTCTAACGCTCAACCGCTGGACTACGCCGGCCGTCGAATTTTAATTTCGTTTTATGGGCGCATAAACTAACCTACGTATATCTATTATCTAATTAAAAGTTGACGTATTTTTACACTATCGTGATGAGGTTTTAAAGTAACTATTGCAATTTTTCAGAAATAATCATCGAGAATTGTCAATCGCCCATCTTCACTTTCATTGCTCGATGAGGAATCCATTGCACAAACGCTAATTATTTAATATTATCTCTTAAAAATAGTGCACGGTTCCAAATAAGCGAGCGCCGGGAACAGCTACCTACTGATAACGGTCAAAAAACGTCAGCAAACGGATCGTTATCCATTTAACTGGCCAAAATCAGTCAGTTAAGCATTAACCGAAACTTAACCTACCGATAACTTGACGAACGTTTATAAAACGGCAAAATCAGGCGGTAGACCAAATATTTGTGGCGGTAAACCAAAAATGGTATCAAGCGTAACGAACGGATGGTTATAAAACCGGCCCTCAGTAGATTTTGCTTGAAAGAGTAACAAACATACATACATCCATACAAACTTTCGCGTTTATAATATTAGTAAGATGTAAAACACAGACACGTGTAAATAATACTTGATTTATGGCAAGCAATCGAATATTGCTTTCCTCATTGTCTCAAAATCTCCTCTGATTAATCAGCTGGAAGATCGATATGTAACCCAGAATTGCGTTTACTTAGCATACATAGTTCCACGACTGAGCGGTTGGCAACCTCTGATTACTTTGGGGTTATTATTATTGTTGCAAGTCCGCCAACTAGTGGCAGACGAATAGGGCGGGCCTATTAAACATGTTTACGCGTTTTGTCATAACAATGTCCCCCGTGTGTGCCACTAAAGCCGGGCATGTTAACCCGGGAATTAGTCAATTTTGAGTAATTGATGTTCATACAGTCAACATAGATGTTATAATGGTGTTGTCATGTCTCCCTATGTAGTGAGTTAGCCCACACTTCCACACAGTTAATTTTATTTATACATTTTTTTTATTAAATTTAGTGTGTATGTGAAGTTTATTTTGATTATTAGACATCTTCAGTGGTTGAGTAGTAACGATCCTGGGCTACGAATCCGGAGGTCGCGGAATTATATCCCGAATTGCGAAAGAAAATTATATTTATTAATTTGTGTTATTCATTCAATACAATTACTGCCAATGCCTGTGTTTGAATAATTATATTATATATTTTTAGCATTATTTGTTTACGAATTTCTATTTCAAAATAATATTATTAGTAACAACAGTTGTAAACTACCAAAATCTGAAAGAATTGTAAACTTATAAAATGCGACACAAAAAAATTCTAAAGTGACGTTTTGACGTTTGTTTTTTGTTTTGAAAAAAAAAACCTGGCCCTTTTTTTTATATATTAACTCCACACAGGAGGCCCTGAGGAAAATAATTTCCCTCAGGGCCTATGTCATATTTGAAGATGCTGTGAGGAGGGTCTTTTTGAGGAGAGGAAGGAGTGAACGTGGGTCTTGAAGAGACCCATGTTATAGGAAGGAGGAAACACCGTTCCACAGCCGAGCTGTTGAACACAAAAACGAGTCGTAGAAGCGTCCCGTTCTCATGTGACAAATGTCAACTGTGTACATATGTTGGGCGTGCGTTTGGCGTGTTTCCCGACTATGCACCGGTGCCGAGGGGATCAATGACGCTAGCTCCTCGGAGCATCTTCCATTGAAATACCGGTAGAACAAGGATAGCATTCCCACCCGACGCCTGTGCTCTAAAGATTGCAATCCGTTTGTTAAGACATGAGAATCTATCAAGCGGACCGCCCGTTTCTGCACAGAGTCGAGGGTGTTTTTCAGGTACATCGGGGCTCCAGACCAGAGATGGCTGCCAAATTCAACAGTGGGGCGCACTTGCGATTTGTACAGGGTTAGCAGTTGTGTACAATTAAAGTATCTGCGGGCCCTGTACAGTACGCCCAGTTTCTGAGAGGCCAACTTAACTCTGGCCTCGATGGAGCCCCCGTACCTGAGCTGGTCACTTAGAGTTACACCGAGCATATCAATGGAGGACCTTTTTGGAAGAATGCTACCGTTGAAGGAGACTAGATTGTCATTTCGATCCCTTTTAGACGTAATCAGACATGATTGGGTCTTTGAAACATTTTGGATGACTTGTATTAAAAGCAGAAGAAAGACAAATAGTTTGACAAAAACAGCCAAATTTTATGCGAAACTAATGTTGCCAGCTTAAAGAAATAGAAACTACTATCGAAAATTTAATATAAGTGCTTCGATGGCCCATTTTTTGTAATGGTATCACTTATTTCGCAAGGGCTTCTACTACCAGGGAGCAACTTGACTATTTAATTATTAACTAGAAAAAAACTATTTAAAATGTAAAATGCATTTAAAATGGAAATGGAACTGGGTAAAAAAAACTATTCAAAATGCTAGATGCATTGAGAGAAGCATTTAAAATAGAAATGGAACCTTGTTAAAAAAAACTATTTTAAATGCAAAATGCATTGAGAGAAGCATTTAAAATGGAAATGCATCTGGGTAAAAAACCATTTTAAATTAAAAATGCATTGAAAGAAGCATTTAAAATGGAAATGGAACTGGGTAAAAAAAACTATTTAAATTGCAAAATGCATTGAGAGAAGCATTTCAAATAGAAATGGAACTGGGTAAAAAAACTATTTAAAATGCAAAATGCATTGAGAGAAGCAATCAAAATGGAAATGTAACTGGGTAAAAAAAACTATTCACAATGCAAAATGCATTGAGAGAAGCATTTAAAGTAGAAATGGAACTGGGTGGAAAAAACCATTTTAAATGCAAACTGCATTGAGAGAAGCATTTAAAATGAAAACGGATCTGAGTGAAAAAAAACATTTAAAATGCAAAATACCCATTTTGTATTTTGCATTTCCAAATAAAATTAATTTATTTGAAATAAAGTACATCTCTGACTCGTATGTATAGCGTTTTTTCACTTTCCAAAACGGTTTAAATCATATTTTTCACTATGATAGTAAGGGAGACACAACGATTTCTATGAGACCTTTTTTTTTACATTTGGTCCACACAGGAGGCCTCGAGGAAAATAATTTCCCTCAAGGCCTATGTCATCTTTGGGGATGCTGTGTGGAGGGTATTTTTAAGGAAAGGAAGGAGAGGAAGTCCTGGGAAGGAAAAATGTATGAGGGTTGGGTAGGAATCTATGGTTCATTGTGTCTAGATCATCCGCCGCCAAGACCTAGACAATAAACCCCGTGAACCCGGGCACCCCTGCTAAGTCACCAAACGTAGCGAACACTTGGGGTGACCTATGGCAGAGGTGTTGGTTATCCAATAGATGCTTCCCGGGGCGGCCGTACCCATTCCCGCCTCCCAAATGGAAAAGACCTATGCAAGTTGTTTCGAGAAAAGGACAAATTAGAATGATGAGGTAACAAACATGCATTTTTAGTCGACCCTTGTGCTTGTGTGAAATACTTTTTATTTTAATCGATGAATTCCAGTCTGTTTTTTTTTACATTAACCCCACACAGCAGGCCCTGAGGAAAATAGTTTCCCTTAGGGCCTATATCATCTATGAAGATGGTGTGTGGAGGGTCTTTTAGAAAATAGGACGAAGTGAACATGGGTCTTGAAGAGACCGTCTTGAGTCAGTATCGTATTATATAAAAAGAAAACATTTGTTCGAATTGCATCATTTAGATTCTTGTTTAAAATAAACTTTCCCCAGTCGGACGATCGCACCGGGTTATGGCAGCATTCTTTTTTTTCGTTTAGCCTAATCTCGTTTTAGCTGAATTATTTAGCCGTGTTTTCGCGGTTAAACGGCGGCAAAAGTCGCCGCCGCATTTAATTTCCCCCGCCTTTTTGCAAATTCCCCATTTCCCGGGAAACTTAGCCGAATTTCCCTAGGGACGAGTTTTATTTTTTTTCTGACCGGGCGCGGCAAGCCTCATTCGCGGAAAACATTTTAAGGTTTTAATTTTGTCAGACTTCTGAAACCGAGCAATAATTATTTAGGCTTTTAGAGTAGGAATGCGGCAAGAATAATTTTTTTTTTGGTAGTTAATTTTCCTGGATGTTCTAAAATTTTTTTATTGTTGATACGATATGCATAGCTCCCGCAATATGTACCATGTTTTAACTTATTCCCTTGATAATAATATTTTTAGAGACCCAGTCCACTTTATAAAGTGCAGCAGGGTTTTCATTGGGCGTTTAGCTATGTTTCTCGGTTCCGCAGCATTTAACTCCTTAAAACCTCTCGACTGCCCTTCGCCCTTTTTTTTTTGTCGAATGGGAAATATTTTCATACATTTTTTTTGTTAAAAATAGCTATTCTGGGAAAACTTGTAACGATATTATCATGAAATATATATGAATAATAAGGTACATTATCTGGCAAACAGGTAACGTTTAAGCCTTTACGTAATTGAAGTAATTTATGCTTTTCCGTACAACCTCTTGCTCAGCTGCCCTCAGATATTAGTCCCACCTACGCTCCATAGATATTAGTCACCACTGTGACCATCATAGATATTTATCCGATCTTAGCTCTGTAGATATTAGTCTTCACTCTGAAGTTCATAGACATTTGTCCAACATATGACCTGTAGATATTCGTCCGACATACAGGTTGTTGATATTAGTATCTGGAGTCGTTTGCAGTGTTACAAATTACTTGTGCAAGTTGCACTGAAATCTTCCACTAAAATATTACCTATATGTCCTTCAATATTTTTAAACCTTCTCAGATTTTTTCCGACACAGAAACATACATTCGAAATGAAATATCATTCTCAAATCAAATCTTGTGTTATTCGTTAGAAAAACGGTTCCAACGAATCCGATAGTAGTTATTTCCGCTTCAAATAAAAGAGTTTTGTCCGATCTATAAATAATAAATCCGTGAAAAATGGATTCGGTCCCTTGTAACGCCAGCCGTGTTTATTTTTTAATATTATTTCTCGTCTAACCGCTTCATGAATATGAAATTTCAAACGAACGCCATATTTTTCCTCCCAAGCGTTTTCGATAACCCGCTGACATAAATATATTGAGTGAGAAAATTCTTCATTTAATTTTTTTTTTTAAATCTGGATTGGATGTTTTCTTTTTTATAGCTTTGATTTATAATTAAAATGTTTTTTAATCTATGGTACAAATTACGCTAGGTTGGAATTTTCTGTCTGATGTTACGCTCGGTTGGAATATTTTTCTGTTTTCTTTTGTTGTATGGAATAATAAGATTAACTGCTCAGCCATTGAGACTTTAGCACCGATTGGGGCATTTAGTTAGATGTTTCGAATTAGAAGGTGAAGAGGAAGAATGGTTTAGGTTAGGTTACCCAGGGGTCTAATACGATCACATTGATGACTTCCGACGATTTTATATCAATATCTTGAGCAGAATAACGCTGTAGCAAGCCAAACCTATGTTAACACAAAAAGATTAAAAGAACGAGTGTGCTTTAGACCACATTAAGGGACTCTCGGCTATATCGCCAAGATTGTAAAAATGTCATTTCGAAAAAAAAAACATTATAATGTTTTTCTTTTTCCTAGCTAAAGAACCTTCGCAGTGAATTCTATTCCATTGGATTAAAGCGCAAACTCGGATATTTTGACTGGATCAATCCGATGTTATTAGAAGTTTGTTTTTGACAGATGTTGCGCCTTTGATGTCCTTTGGCCAGGCGGTATTTTGGAGCCTGCAAAGGTTGTCGAGTTTTCAGCAGATTAAATTTGTCCAATTTGCGAAGTGAATGGGTTGGTGGCTCACTGGAAAATTGAATAGGTAAAAAGATTTATGAAAATCGTTTGAATTAATATTTTCAAAAGGTGGTTTATGGGATAAGGGCAGTTATGGTCCTGAGCTAAATGGCGCTTGAATTGAGTCGCCTTTTCAAATCTAAATGATTAGTTATATATAATGCCTTCGTCATTGATCCCGTGAGGAGAAAGTGGTGACGTTTTGAAAACTGTGTAATTATAGAAGACGTACGTTTTACTTATTCAATTACCTACATTAAATATAATTATAAAACTATATAAGTTTTATGTATAAGTACATACGATATACACAGTTTAGCAAAGGAATGTACAAATGATGTCGATAATTTTAATATAACAAATTCAATTTTTGTTATTTATGTGGACACATCTGCACTGATGATGGACACTATAACGCTGTCCAAAACGTTGGCTAAAGAATGAGGTAGCGTAACACGGCATAACACCCCAAAAATAAATAACAAAAATACTTTTGGCCGTGAAAATCTAAAATCATATCTAACAAATTCATTCACAAACATACTAAGGGGTTAAAATTTATATGCATGTTGTGTTATAAATTTTAACTTTAATCTAATATTATTTTTGGTTTTAAAATAATTATTTTTCAACTGCTGTAGCCGATCTCCGATAGGTCCTCTATAAACATAATATGTATTTTATGCATCCCAATCAGCTTCTTAATACGTTTTACAAGTAGCTAATTTTTATGTTTCTTTTGTTTCAGGTAAGATTTTTATACTCGTAGAATAATTTCTCAACAATTTGGCAAACGGAATGGTCGCCTTTTACCCCTAACCGCCCTTAAAGAGTACCTGTAATTTTTGTGAGTAATGTTTTTATTATTATTTGTATGTTAACGCGACACAGTTGTTGAGAATGTTACTAGGCACATGCCCTTGTTTTGGTGGTAGCTGCTTGGTCCCTGATATCATCTCTGGAGGCTTTAAGTCCATTGTAAGGAAGCCTCCTTTGTTGGCCTTCTTTGTTTCCAAAACTAGTGTTTTCCGCATAATGAGATGTTGAGGTTAGGTTTGTAAAGATGCACTTCTGATCATTTACTGTGTAAATTTTAATTGCTTTTAACAGTTCAGATAACCACTGGCTCGACTGAGCAATTTAAAACTTTTTTCTCGTATTGCCATAGGACGACCGTCCGTGGCCGAGTGGTAAGACTCTTGACTCCCATTCGGAAGGTCGCGGGTTCGAACCCGGCGTGCGCAAATTAATTTTATTTGATTAATTTGTGTTATTTCACAATTAATTAATAAAAATAATATATGTTATATTTGCGGCACGTTCCAGAGTGGAAGATACTCTCAGTATCGCCCTGGTGTAAGACCACCATTCAGAATTGAAACGTTGCTTAATAATGGCTTTAGCCGTGTTTAGTGACTAGATCTGAATAGCCAGGTTCTTTCCCATCTTCCTCTTCCCCATCTCCTTCCCTTCCACACTTACCTTCAGCCTCACAACATACTCCAATTGGGGATGCTATAGTCTTACTGGCTCCAGAGGGGAGCAGTTGGGACTCTTGTGAAGTTTCTCAAAAAGTAAATTTTTCAGCCCACATTAAAAAAATCATACCTTCGAATTTGAATATGGAGACATACAAACTGAGTATAGTTCTAAATAGTTAATGAATTCACCTTTCTTTTGTCTAGTATCACATATTCTTAGGATTTATAAAAAAATATATAAAATTGTTAACCTTAAAACATTTTCAAGAATCTAGAGATATTTGCCACATTGTGGCAACAAAACAATCCGAGGCTTTGGAAATAGTGCCATAATGTGCCAAAAAGCATTCGAGTGGATAAACTAGCAAAAGGTGATTTGAATTACAATGCTGCCCTCAAGGCTCTCAGAAAAGGAATGATATGAGTTTTAGAAAGAACTTGATAATAGAGTTCAGAGAATGAATTGACGTATTTGCTTGAGTTAAATCACCGACAAAACAATCCAAAGACAAGTAGAAAGTTGAGAAAAAATGCAAACAGATGTTACGTTCAAGTAAAGGAGTCCATAGACAGAAATAAATTAAATGAAGTTTTAAATATTAACTAATGACAAATCTTATTTTACTTCTTACTAATATTATAAATGCGAAAGTTTGTATGGATGTATGTGTGTTTGTTACTCTTTCACGCAAAATTTACTGAATGGATTTAATGAAACTTTACAATAATATAGCTCACACACCAGAATAACATATAGGCTAAATTATTATTTAATAGAAAATGTCAAAATTTGAGAATGACATTTTGGAAAACAATGATTGTTAAATCAAAATTCTATTTTAGAAAAATTTAATTTTAAATTAAAAATTTAAATTAGTTAATTTATTTCAAGTATTCGCCTAATACTTTGAATCATTAACCCCTAAAAAAATTGGTGTATTTTGTCAGAGGCTAAAAATATTCCCGCTTTGCAATAAAATCCAAATAAATGGAACATTTGTTAACGTATTCGAAAACTAAAAACTGTTTTCGAAAGGTGATGAGATAGGCTTTCAAATTTCTATATTAAAAATTACTATGTATATTTTTTTAATATAATTTTTTTTTGTGAAAACTTTAAAAAGTTTTAAAAATGGCTCACTTTACTTTTTTTTCTAACAAAAATTACTGATAATGAAAAAAAATAAAACACATACTTATTTCATTAGATAATGATTTATAAACCTTACTGTCACCTCACTTTTTTTCGTTTCATGTAAAAAAAATTCTTAAAAAATTCACGAAGTTACATAATTTTTTTTTAAATTGCTATCGGAAACTTTGGTTTCAGAAAGGGGTAAATTTTAATTTTTTTGTGGTTTTCTTTTAGATTTGAATATATAGTTTGTTGTATTCTCTTTCCAATACCGTTTAGATCACATTTCTGACTATGATAGTAAGGGAAAAACAATAATTTCTGTGAGACCTATGTGAGCTGGGACAAATATGGTCTCCTGTGATTAAACGGGTTAAAGAATTATAGATATTTTAAATAAATAGGTTAAGAATTTTGGTACAAACCTAGATGGGACCTAGGAAAAGAAATTAGATTATTCGAAGTACTAATCCTACGCAGACGAAGTCGCGGGCGGAAGCCAGTATAAAATAAAGTTAACTATTATTTGAAAATAGGACGATACAACACCGAACAGTAAGTAACACCTGCAATAAACAATGTCCTGAATAAAGTAAAAATTTAAAAACAATTATACAATTTTAAGTTTGTGTTCAACTCTAATTACGTGAGCTGTAATTTTAGAATAAGGTACTGGAAATATTAATAAATTATCGATTGGTACTAAATTATGGGATTGACTTTAGAATGCAGGGGACTGATCCCTATTCCTTATTGAAATGAGAGCCTTTCCAAGCTTTTTAAATCCAACTTCAAGTCGTGAGGATTTGCATTTCAATTGCATTCATTTGAAGAATCTTCCGCGGGGAATTGCATTTCAATAATTTTGAATGCCTTTTGAAAACCGTAGATCAAGTCAGTTTAGGTATAAACCTAACCAAAATCAACAGTTTACTTTTTAAAGTTTTCCAATTATTAATGAGATTGCTACCTATTCGGTTATAATTGTAGTATCTGCTTTATTCACTGTCAGACATCTTGTGAAGGGTTGGGCTTATTCTAATGAGTACATAGTTATTCGGTTACTGGTTAGTTTTTAATTATCGCGTATATCGGAGGCTTGCATTATCTGCTGGAGACCTCGGCTCTCATCGTATCTCTTCCTGTTTAAGACACGAACAGCGATAGACGGTACTGCTCTGACAGTACTACCATCTGTTGGGATGTGACAGAATTTTTGTGGTAATATTTCTTAAGATGATCCACTAGTCCTTGACTCATTCGGAATTGGGCGGAGCGAACGATTTTTGGGCGTTTACCAATAAAAACCCTAATCTCTAGCAAACAACAGTGTTTTGTTATTCCGCAAGTATATTTTTAAAGATCGAAGCGCCGCGTAGACTAAGGCATGTCCGTTTGCCCCGGGCTCTGGGCGTAGAATGAGCGACGGGCCAAAATCCTTCCGTACATGGCATAAGGATGAAATTCGCACTTACAAACGTTGGGTACCGCCTATTTTTATTCACTGAAAAGAAACGTCGCCAAAATGCACGTTTTATTTTATTTTGTGAAGTTCAGATACAAATATTAAAATGTTTTCCGATCACTCTATAAGAAACTTAATTAACTACATTATTCAATAAAACAACACCAGAAAAAGGATTTGTAAGTAGGAGATTTTTCACTTTTAACCATTTTTTATAGGTCAGACGCATAATTTTTTTCTAAGCGTATTAAAAAGCTTATCAAAAAAATACTCGATCACTTCAAAGGCCAAGATGTGTTCTATTCACAGTATTTAATTGAAGCATCTATATTATTTCTAAGCGATCAAATTTTCAAAACTAATACACAAGATTTTATACGATTTTGCATTTTTCCGCATGTCTTCACCTTAAGACCCATTGACAAGCGGTTGAGAATTAAAGTTCCAAAATGCTTGCAACTGTCCAGGAAGGTTCCGATGAGAACGATCGATTATTCCCCGTACCCAAAAATGTAACTAATAACTCAATATCGACTTTATTTTATTCAAAATTTGCCCTAATATATACCTACATTTAAGTAAGAAACAATAAAAATGCTCAATCACTTGATTATACATTTCTTAATATCGTGTACTTCTTGTTAGTGTTTTATGATCATGAGTATTTATGATATTTCAATAATCGTCACCTTGGTTGGATAGGCTTCTAACTTAGCACGAACATGTTTTTGGGTGTCAAAGCCCTTACCATTGTAAAGTGAAGTTTGAACCTTATCCAAATAAGGTGACGTAATGTCTAAACAAAATAAGTGTGTTAAACAAATCTGAAATATTTTAGTTGGCAAGACCTTAAATAAATACGCAAACTGAAGTATTTTGTCACAAAGCACGTACTCAGATTTTTTTAAATAATTTTATTTGAACTAAAATAAAAATTATGAAAACTGGCTTTACTAGTTAATGTATTGATTTATTTTAATGTAAGATTATACGATTTGAAATGTGTGTTGTTTAATACAATCTTTCGTTTGAAAATTTAACAAATCTGCCAACGACCAACGGTCTTATTATATAAACCTCTTAAAATAAAAAATAAAAATTCAAACCATGCCCTTCGTTAAAACCGCGTGAAAAAACTTCAATCTACATGTTATTCCAAGTGGGTAGTAGTATGGGCCGGTATATCAGTCTTTGCTAAGGAGCACATTCCTCGCTCAACTTAAACCGCCGAAATCGGCCGCTTAAGCCGTGGTAAGCCGCAGAATAGTTCCTTTGCTAAATGCTGTAGCGCTATTGGCAAAAACACACCTGTCATCTCAGATTTCACATTGCTTCGGTTTCGATCTGCTACGTACGGATGCAATAAATTACGGAGGAATGAGTTTACCTATCAACATGGAATTCGAACTTTCTTCTAGTGATGACGATTTAGATCATTTAGACATCGTTTGACGTTTGGTTGTTTGATAATAAGCATAGAGTCCATAG
This sequence comes from Limnephilus auricula, assembly GCA_951813805.1. Classification (NCBI taxonomy): domain Eukaryota; kingdom Metazoa; phylum Arthropoda; class Insecta; order Trichoptera; family Limnephilidae; genus Limnephilus; species Limnephilus auricula. Next base: position 6,844,808 of record OX638417.1, read on the forward strand.
ATACTTACATAAATAGATTGGTTCGGCATAGAAATGACTAAAATGATCATAGACTAAACGTTTAAAATTGGTCAACTCTAGGATTACGACTGATATACGGATTGTGTGCTAAGCCATGCAGAGCTCCACATTTAGTCAAAGCCGAGCTTTAGACGAACTGATATACCGGCCCTATATGAGATACACGCCCTAATCTGTTGACATATCCGATATGTATAATGGCATCGCTGGATAATTCTAGGAAAGGCGTTTGTTCGCTTAGTTAGTAATTAGGAAGTCGGGTAATGCTCGATATAACTAGCTAATTAACTTAGTATAATTAATTATTTTTACATTTATTAAAACACGATGTTTTCTTTACGTTTACATTAGGTACCTAACTTCCGCCACTTTCGCAGATCTTCATTTTTTATCTATCGAGATGATTAGTAAGACCAAAGTTACACGAATGCACGAACTTTGTTATTTATTTTGTCAATTTTAGTACTATTTTACATGTACTTGGAAGGAATAATCTGTCTTTAAGAGTGGTTGACCAACGGCTGATAATACAAGTTTAAAAATGCTTGCAACTGTACAGGGAGGTTCCAATGAGAAAGACCGATTATTCCCCGTATCAAATGTTTTAAATTAAAAATTTTATATCGATTTAGTTTATTCAAAACTTGCTTTTATATATGCCTACATTCAGGTAAGCAATAATATGCTCAAAACGCACGATGATAAATTTATTAAATATCGTGTACTTCTTGTAAGTATTTTTTGATTATAAGTATATATGATTTTTCAATAATGTCTGAACAAAATAAGTGTTTTAAAAAATTTTGAAATATTTTAGTTTGTAAGACCTTAAATAAATAGAAAAACTGAGGTATTTTTGTCACAAAACACGTTCTCGGATTTATTTTTGAATGATTTTAATTTAACTTGAATTAACAAAATTAAAACTGTGTTGACTTGATTATATATTGATTTATTTTGTTGTATAATTATATGATTTGAAATTTGTATTGTTTAATAGAATCATCGTTTGAAAATTGAACAAATCTGCCAACGACCAACGGCATAACCTTAGTGTCTTAAAAATACACTAAGTTTTTAAACATTTTAAAACTGCGTCCACCAGATAAAATAACAATCTTTCAAAATCAATTTGTTTTTTGTAAAAAATAGTCTAGAATTTGATTTAAAAAGGATTAATTTCCGGTATTATCAGGATTATTATTTAGAGGGTATTAAGGGTAATACCCTCTTAATAACCGTTAGGTACATTTCCACTGTTGACGCAACTATGTACATCTCCATCTAACATATATTCCCTTATTCCTCCACCCAACCTGATATCTAAGTACCTCCCTATCTGACAGTGTGTAACCAATATACCTGCGTGTGTGTCATTTACAACAATAACTGTTTAACGCAGTAAATCAAGTCAAACATATATTATTATAAAAGCCCACAGAGCGTTTCAAATTAATAAATAAATAAATTATTTTGTACAATCAGCATGCTACAGGAGTCTGTGCAATGATCACCATCTCTAAGTGCATTTAATATCGAATCTGTCGTGTGCCTGTGCAGTGATAACCTGTATGTTAGCATACCTAGTTGTGTTCTCAAGATCTTAATATCTATCTCTATCTCTCTCTCTCTGGTTTCAATCCTGGGATTGGTTTGCAGCAATTTCCTCTATTTTTCTCTTCCATTCTTCCCTGTCTTGTGCGGCTCTTTTGAAGTCTGCATATGATGAGCAGCGCATGTCCACCAGTAGGTCCTCCAGGTACTCTCGGCGTGGGCGTCCCATAGAGTTTGTCCCCCCTGTCATACCCTCTATTAAGACCTAACTGTCTATCTAACTAAGGTTGTTATTATAAAGTTTTTGCCGTTTGTAAAACGCGCTGTTTTATGTGTACGAAAGTTTAGTTTTGGAAAGCCTAAAGTCTTTGCGTCTTCTCGTAGGATAATTGTGAACATTTTCATGGTACATAATATTACTTTGCAGATAATTTGTGAGCATTTTATTTTTAACTTAGTACATTGTTAACGTATCATATTTATTGTTTGGTAAAAATGTTGCATTTTTAAATCATCGTAATTTACCATCTTAATATATAAAACAAAGTCGGGTTAGTTACACCATTTATAACTCAAGAACGGCTGAACCGATTTTTATGATCTTTCATCTGTTGGATTTGCCTCCGTCCCGATTAACAGAATAACTATTAAAACCTCGGAAAAAATCACGGGAAAAATAATTATGAAGAAAATTAATTTTTTCATATATTTTGTATGGAACGGCTTTTCAAATAACGTGCGTTGGGAAACATAATTTGAATCAATTCGAACTGTCAATGGTGTAGGGTGTAGAGTGCGAACGTGCTTAGTCAACAGCTCAATTTCATTTTTTGAACTTAGAGTAGATATTTATTTTATCATTAATAAAAACTTTATTTATTTCAGCTAATAAATTAAATACAATATTTATTGATTCTGAGGCGGTACGAAGTTTGCCGGGTCAGCTAGTTTTGTATAAAATTTAGTTTATTATGTTGGGCTTCGTTACATAACAATAAAACACTAGAACAATAATTTAAATGCGGAGTTACAATAGAATTGTAAACAAGGCGCCTTGTCTTGACATCCAAGTTATTTCTGATCCTTCTTAGGCGCTCCGCCCACTGAGGCAACTGAAAACCAACTAAAACCTGCTGTTTTCTCTGTCTTGATTGGTCAAAAAGCTTGGTTAACCATAGACGAAGAACAATCAGCTGACAGCTGGCAACTATCAATGGCTGCCCAGGGCAACCAGCAGAGCAAGTCGCAAGTCACCGCTTGCGTTACCATTGACAACGGGGTTTTGTGTGATTGTGAAGTGTGCGGGCCATCACATTCTCATACAAAGACAGTTGGCAGTTGAGAGTTTTCAGTTGCCTGAGTGGGCGGAGGCGCTTAGGAATCCAACTTTTTGTAAGTAAGTGTTCGTTGAATTTTAATTTATCGTCTAATATTACACCCAGATATTTAATACTGCTAACCCTTTCTATATTAACGTTATCTATTTTTAGTATTGCCTGTAAGTCAGTCTTTTACAAATAACAACATGCTTACCAACTTATAGTTAAGTCATCTTGAAAATATTATAATTATTGTCTGCACGTTTACAGTCCACAAATTGATTCGCAGGGAATATAAGCGACTACATTTCTCGTGTTTATCTGCCGGTAAACAAAGCCATTCAGAGAACTCCCGCATTGTAATAATGTTACGTATTATTATACTATATCTCACTCTTTACTTTACTCTCGAAACTCGAAACATCGTCAGGGGGGCAAGGAATGCGTGTACTAGACGAGAGCGACGAGAGAACTTGGCGAAATTAAACACTTATTATGTTTGATATAACACTTAACGGATGCATTAATTTGAGGCTTTATTGTTTATTCTGACCGTTGCGAAATGTGTGTAGATTCTGTGAAAGCACATTAACTTTATAAAGTGATAGCTCATGCATGGATTTTTAAATATGGGTGAATGGCTGTCCAAAGAAGCGAAGCTAGCAGTCCACAATGAAGTGCTGGTAACCTTGATATATGGCACTGAAGCATGGTACTTGTATAGAAAGGTTGAAAGTAGACTGAATGCTGCAGAAATGAGATCCCTGAGGCGCATGTGTAGTGAAACCATGTATGATCGTGTGAAGAATGTGGAGATCCGAAAAGAATGCACGGCTGATGTGAGCGTAATAAGTATGATTAAGAAACGGTTAATGTAGACTAAATGAACGAAGAAAGGAGTGTAAAGAGAATATAAGACCCAAATGTGAATGGTAGAAGAAGTCGAGGACGCCCGAGGAAGACGTGGCACGATCGAGTGAATCAGATACTTGAGTCGGACCATGTCAAGAGTATGTATGAGACGTTGTATGAACGTGAATAGGCAAAGAGTGTGTGCCAAAACAAAACCAAGTTGTTTGGCGATCCGTCCTCTCTACACCTGAGGAGAAACGGCGTGATGTTTGGTAAGTTAGTTTCGAAGTATATCTCTATCACTTTCATAAGTATTATGCTGGCAAGCATGGAAAAGAGATTGGTGAATTTTGACAACAACTGCCGTTGATCACAACATCGGTGTTGAATGCTCACAATGGTTTTGAATGTCCGTTACGGCATTCATTTTAGCATCTATTTACTTTCAAAGGCTAAAAACGGATGCTGTAAAGGACACAAATTCTGTTACTAAAGTTATATTTTATTAAAATGTTAAGTATTCTGAAAGATCTATTCCATGTTAGTTGATAGTAGAACTTCTTTAGGCGCGATATGTCGAGTAATTCAGATGTTTTTTTGGACGGAAATAACGTTTTCAAACGAACATAACTAACTAACTAACTAACCATCACGCCGTTTCCCCGCAGGGGTAGGCAGAGTGGACGGACCGCCAAACAACTCGGTCTTGGCATACACTCCTCGCCTCATTCACATTCATACATCATATCATACATGCTCTTCTATTATTCTGACTCTTGACATGGCCCGACTCAAGTATCTGATTTACTTGATCGTGCCATGTCTTCCTCGGGCGTCCTCGACTTCTTCTACCATTCACATTCGCGTCATATATTCTCTTGACACTCCTTTCATCATTCATTCGCTCTACATGTCCAAACCATCTAAGCGTCCGATACGTTTTTTATTACACATCGTCGGATCTGCCGGCTCTGCCCTGATGATGGACACTGCAACGCTGTCCGAAACGTCGGCTAAAGAAGGCGGTAGCGCAACACGGCTTAACACCCAAAAACAAACAACGAAAAAACATCTAAGCGTCCCTTTTTTAATCTTACTTACTTACTTACAAACGAACATGACATTCGTATATCGGTACAATTACTGCCATCTGTTTTTTGTTTTATTTATTTATTTATTTCCGTCCGAAAAACATCTGAATTACTCATCATATCGCGCCTAAACGAGTTTTACTTCAAAAATTAAAATACCTACCTCTAATGTGGCCGAAAGCCCATTTCGCTACTACGCGCTAAGTAGAGCTTCAGTTGTTCAAAATTAACATTGTTCCACTCTAAAGTAAAAGGTTTATTATTGTTGTTTCTTTTTCAGGCGTTTTTGGCGCTCTTAAAACTGTTGACTGTAGTAAACGTTGGGTCTTGCCGTTGTAAGTAGTTAGTTTGGGTGAATTTACGATAACGAACGCGTAAGCTCTGTAGTTTATTTCAGGCATTGAACGCCGGCCGATAAACAAAAGATGAAACAAAACGCATACCACTCGTAAATTATCTCACAGTCGGGAACATGCTGAATATGTGTTGTCACTGAACGGAAAATATCTGGAAGTGACGCCTGTAACAGACTGGTAGCTCTCGGTATATCCCTAGTTCGGAAGAGCAACGTTTTTTGAAATGGCATTCACTGCATTTTGTGTCTCCTTCCCCTCCGCACTCCCTTCATTAATGATACACAGCTACACTACCGGCTGTTGAGTTTAGTCGCTTTTACTTAGAAATGCAATAAAAATTATGAATATTCGCTCTTCATTTTTCATCCAAGTTTCAGAAAATAATAAAAATATTCTAGCAAAGGCGAGAACCCTTTGAAAATAAATATTAACGGCAGTAATTGTACCGTTTAAGTAATATCTGCCACAACAGTCAAATAAGTTTTACTTCAACCGCGCGTTACGCCCATCGTTCACGTAGCTACTTACAAGCGACGCTACCGCTACCTGTCATACTATTTTGCTAGTGCAGCGCCTAGCGGCGATTTCAAACACTAATAATAGTATGGAAAAAAACAGACGAGCGGCGATCGCGTCGCTTGAACGTAGCTCCATGGAAGAACGGCGTTAATGTTAGACGCACCCATATATTTTTTTTATTACATTTAGGTACTCCACACAGGAGACCCTGAGGAACATAATTTCCTTACGGGTCTATTTCAGATTTAGGGACGCTATGTGGAAGGCCTTTTTTAAGTGAAGGAAGGAGAGGGAGTAAGTAGGTACTGGGAAAGAAAAATAATATGGGGGAGTTGAGTTGAATCTGAAAAGTGTGTCCGAGAGTGACAGTGTATGAATCCATCCCTCACACTGCGGTATAAGACGTTGAGCGCTTTTATTATGATCGTGACGACCCGCGGAAACGGCACGGCGACGGTATCGGCTCATTTAATTAATACGAATGAGGGAGATGCCAAAAAGTAACCATTTTCTTCCCCCTCTCTCGCTTACGTTACTGAAATAATAAAAGTACTTGTTGGGTCGAGATAGTCCTGCAGGAGAGGTCAAAGGGTCTCCCTCGACCTGCTTCTCCCGATCCGTCACCAAGACCTGGACAAACGTCACCGCATGAACCTGGGCGTGGGCACCCATCCTATTTTGCCAAACGTAGCGAACCACCTATGTCAGAGGTGTTGGTTATTCAAAGAATGGTACCCGAGGCGGCGGTACTCTATAGTTCTGCCACAAAAACAACGGAACTACCGATTTCAAAGATTGTTCGACCCCTAGGAGTCAGACAGCCCAATGCAATAATTATTTATTTTCTGTTCAAGAAAAAAAAATCGATATTTGTAAAGGTGTTATGAATTTCATCCGAAATGAGGAAATATTGGCCTATTTCGAGCACACCGACACGCCCACAGCGTACTTCTATAGGTATAATCTATTCATTGTGCTTTGAAAGTGTGTCAAAAATCACGCGCTAAATAAGTGTTGACAATAATAACGGTATTAAAATTATATGTGTCGTAAATTATTTTTTAATTTCATACACTATCAAGTTGGTGGTTAAAACTTCATAATTATTGCCGGCTCCAGGAAAGCTATTATATTTTTGTTATGTGTTTCTGGAAATGTTTTCGCAATTTGGAGCAAGTGGTTCTGTCACACCCCCGATGATTTGGGATATTTAGTGACACGAAAGGTTTGCATATCTATTCAGATCAAGACACGAAACTTAACTGTGTATAGACCCAAATGTTTAAAATCTCTTGAAAGAGAGTACATACGTGTGAATTTATTTTATGCAATCATAATTTGTTTAACCCCTCAAGTCTCGGGCATTATTCAGTCAGAATGTCAAAAATATTTCAGAATAAATTAAATATTTCTGAACGTATCCGAAAACTAAAAACTGTTTTTAAAAAACTGTGATGAAACACGCTTTCAATTTTTTTATTGCAAATTATTTGGTCGACGGGCAGGGCTCTCGACTAGCAATCCGAGGGACGCGAGTTCAAATCACAGCGTGCGCAAATAAATTGTATTTTATTATTTTGTGTTATTTCAAAGTTTTAGACATTTGAAATAATATATTGCATATTTGCGGCATGTTCCAAAGTGGAAGATACTTAGTATCGTTGTGGTGTAAGACCACCATTCAGAATTAAAACATTGCTTGAAATGGCTTTAACCGTGTTTGGTGACCAGATGAAAAACCAGAGGTACATCCCCACGTTCCTCGGTCCCGTCTCCTTCCCTTCCCCCCTCACCTACAGCCTCACAGCATACTCCAATTGGGGATGGCATTGTCTCACTGGCTCCAGACGGGAGCAGTTGGGACTGTTTGGAGTTATTACATAAAAAAAAGAATTAAAAAATCCATGAAGTTGCACTATCCGGTTACCAGTTAGACCCTTTTCAGAAGGAGCGAATCTTTACGCGCGCAATTCGCGCGATAACTGGACGCAACCATGGAGTTTGTGGTATTTCGACTTGCGCGCACTACGCGCGGATTACGCGCGTACACGCGATGCTTCTGGACGCGATGTATTGGCACCTAGTACCTCGCCTACGCGCGTAAACTTAAGGCTCCGTCAAGGCTCCGTCAAACAGGATGCGTACTTACGCGCGTCAAGGCGTTAAAACGTCCCGGACGTATAACGCTACGTTGTGTTGTACTGAACATGCCTAAACCGGTCAAACAGAGCGAGCGTGTAGCAATACGCGAAACTCTGCCGCCGCGACAGAACGCCACGTTGTATTTTTGTTACAAAATTTCCTTTGACGCGGGAAGTTCTTGGAAAACTGTGGTAAAAATGGTTGCTGAAAAGTTAATTGAATGTGTCCGAAAACATCCTTGTTTGTATGACACGAGAAACAGTGCATTTGTGGTGCATTTGCTTATTTGGTGTTGCAGAAGGGAATGCAATTCTTCGAAGCACTCTCGTGACATTGAAAGAAGCGATCTTCATGTGATAATATTCTCCCGGAATAAACGATGATATTCTCCAAATTCTCTCCTCTTCTTATTAATATCATGCACCCATATTCTATTACTACGGGAATATGATAATGCACACAGCAGTAACAACTTATCTTCATCTAAATCGCTGGACATCGTGGCGAAGACCGACTGACAGTGACTGACGCCGAACGCTCTGGCTTGCGCGTCGAAGCCGTTCAAATAGAAAGTACGCGACGTTACGCTGACGCCTTCACGCGCGGTAAGTACGCCTTCTGTTTGACAGAGCCTTTACGCGTGTAACGATTCGCTCCTTCTAAACAGGGACTTAGCATTCATGTTTTATTCCTTCCCAGCGCCAAGCTAACAAGTGGTCATCACCTCTAAGGCCGTTGACCCGACTTACAGGTTGTATTGCGTTACCGGCCTAGCACGGGCGTTAATCGAATACCCCCTTGTGCTTTTATCTCTCCTACTTGTGTCCACCCTCTCCCCCCCCCCCCTCCACCTCTTAAAGCAGTGAATTTCAGGGGTTCGCAATTTTATTCAACTAATACACTTAGGAGTGTGACTTTAATTGGTTGTTTCTGTGTAATAAACAACTTGGTATACTTTCGAGTTTCAATTGATAATCAAATCTTATTTCTTATTAGCAATACAGACTACGAGAGCTGTATGTACAGTATAGTGCATTTTTAGTAGAGAGCTGTATGTACAGTATAGTGCATTTGACAAATGAACATGATGCTGCATTAAAATGTTCATAAATTATTATTTTTTAATTAATAAACTAATGTTTAAGACAAGATCTGTATGCATGCACAATTATTATAAGCGATAATTTTTAGCCTGAAACACTCATCCACATTTTAAAAAATTCCCGAGAAAAGATACATGCCCCCGACGAGACTCGAACCCATGTCCTTCTTCCCGTGGCTTATCTCTTACCCGCTAAAGAATTCAATATATACTAGTGTTTCATTCAACAATCACTGCTTATTACATTTTTTCATCTGCAAACAACCAACTTTATTTTTATGAGAAAGGCATTGTACTTAAGTGCTAAACCTCCCACTAGGTGGCGTTGAGATATATTATGTCAACATTTTTTTGGTGAAATACTTTGACTCGTCAAATATTAATTATACCCGTCGGCGGCATGTATCTTTTCTCGGGAGATTTTTTCAATGTGGATGAGTGTTTGAGGCTATTAATTATTGCTTATAAAAATTGTACATAAATTGTTTTATTTATGTTCTGTACAGACAGAAAATATGCAGGACCATACTTAGAAGTCACTTGAGATTAATATGGTTTATCGTTTACATCTCTTCATGCTCTCTGATACAATCAATAATAATACTGCAGAGGAGATCCAGAAACGCATAGTGAGTGCAAATCGCTGTTTTTTCCGCCTGCAAAAGCAGATAAAATCCTGACTGCTGTTTAGAAACACCAAGAATAAGTGTAGAAAACACTTATTATGCCAGTGCTCACGTGCGCAGCTGAGACGTGGGTTCTAACTAAGGGGAATGAGCGAGTACTCAACGTTTTTGAAATGAAAATTTTGAGGCGTTCTTTGGACCGGCTCTAGAAAATGGATTTTGGCTCTGCAGACAATACAACAATTAGCTCTATACTCCGTTTAAGGAGCTAAACGTCACAAAATGTTTAAAACTCGGAAGACTTCGGTAATGTGGAGTCACCGGATTCGTTGATGTGGATTCTGGGTCATGTGGAGAGAATGACTGAACATCAAGCACCAAAGTCAATGCTGAACTCAAGACCGATAGCGCGAAGGAGCCCGGGAAGGCCAACATTCAGATGGATCGACAACGTCCTCAAAGACATACCTACCTTGGAGCTTCTATACTGGAGAGAGCTGGAACAAAGCCGAGATGAGTGGAGGAAGACTCTTGAGGAAGTGTTGTAGAGCCAAGAGTGATGTAATGATGATGATTGTTTATTAGAGAAATTTAGATACAGTTTATTTATTTATTTATTTATTTACATTTGATACATTTAAAGCCAAAATAACAAATAATATTACATAATAAGAGAATATATTTAAAATGAATACAAGTGTTATTACGTTGTTTTAGGTCGATATTAGTTCCTAGCTAGGCAGATTGCCTGTTCTAAGGAACCAAAGTGTGTAAAGTGCCAAATGCAATTTAATTATATTTTTTTTTTTAATTAATACCTATGTACTAAGTTTTTACTATATGTGCCATTCATAGGTAACCATGTATCGTTTTAAGTCACATTATATAATAGTTTTTCAGACTCCTCCCTACCCAAGCCAATCAACCATTTAGTTATTATTGAACCAATGCAGGACATTTTGCAATTTTTAATATTTAAGTCTGGGGGGATTTTATTGTATAATTTCGGTCCCAGATACGCATACGTCTTTTGATACTTTGCCGTATTGCTCCCTGGGACGAAGAGATCCTTTCTGTTGTGACTTCTTGTATTGTATTTGTGATCAATTTTATTAAAATTTTCTATATTTTTATGTACATGGATAATAATCTTTTTTATGAAGTTTGCAAGCAGAGTTTATTTTGCCATTTTGACGGCTTAATTATGTAATTTCTACTTGTGAATAATGAGTACTTGGAGCAGGTGGATGAGTTTGTGTATTTGAGAAGTATGTTTACGAGAGACGGAAAGACTGAGGTAAATGCAAGTAACCCCCATTGATGGAGGACTGTACGCGGTTGGTGGTATCAAAAAATCGATGTAATATCTTCTCACATAGGTAGTTTTGCTTTAGAAAATACTTGTGAAAAAATATTTATTTTTTTTAAATACCAGTTGGGCATTTAACATTCTGGAGGGTCGCGTGTGGGCCGCGGACCACCGAATCCACATCCCTGTCTTGTTGACTCAATTCATGGAGATTTCTCGGAATTCATACAGAAGTTTTTTTCGACGTCTGTTTGTTTTTTTGCCGTGTTTGCCGACTGCTCCTTCCCGAGAGAATTGGATAGGAAATATTACATTCTCTGACAGGTTCTAAGGTTTTGGATTTGAAGATTGTGTTTGTTAGAGTTACGGAATTCTATGCGAAGGCTCTGTTTGGGATTTGGAACGTGCCCGGGAAGGAAGGAATGTTTCGGAGATGGAAATAGGCAATATTACATTTATCGTGATTTATTTTTGAGTTATTTTATTTTCCGCTTCCTCCTGCTTTAGCCAATGTTTTAGGGCTTAGGACGATGGAAAGACTTACCTTATTAGTTGTTGGTATCTGGTAGATATTAGACGGCTACACCAAAACTAAACGCAGAAAACCACACTAAGATTATGAACTCTTGAAACCCTGTATTACTTCTACACACATAAACACACACTTCACTACAATCTACACATCTGCTTTTTAGCCAATGTTTTAGGTCTAAGGATGATGGAAAGACTTACCTTATTAGTTGTTGGTATCTGGTAGATATTAGACGGCTACACCAAAACTAAACGCAGAAAACCACACTAAGATTATGAACTCTTGAAACCCTGTATTACTTCTACACACATAAACACACACTTCACTACAATCTACACATCTGCTTTTTAGCCAATGTTTTAGGTCTAAGGATGATGGAAAGACTTACCTTATTAGTTGTTGGTATCTGGTAGATATTAGACGGCTACACCAAAACTAAACGCAGAAAACCACACTAAGAGGATTAACGCTTGAAACCCTGTTTTGCCTCTACACACATAAACACACACTTCACTACAATCTACACATCTGCTTTTTAGCCAATGTTTTAGGGCTAAGGATGATGGAAAGACTTACCTTATTAGTTGTTGGTATCTGGTAGATATTAGACGGCTACACCAAAACTAAACGCAGAAAACCACACTAAGATTATGAACTCTTGAAACCCTGTATTACTTCTACACACATAAACACACACTTCACTGCAATCTACACATCTGCTTTTTAGCCAATGTTTTAGGGCTAAGGATGATGGAAAGACTTACCTTATTAGTTGTTGGTATCTGGTAGATATTAGACGGCTACACCAAAACTAAACGCAGAAAACCACACTAAGATTATGAACTCTTGAAACCCTGTATTACTTCTACACACATAAACACACACTTCACTACAATCTACACATCTGCTTTTTAGCCAATGTTTTAGGGCTAAGGATGATGGAAAGACTTACCTTATTAGTTGTTGGTATCTGGTAGATATTAGACGGCTACACCAAAACTAAACGCAGAAAACCACACTAAGATTATGAACTCTTGAAACCCTGTATTACTTCTACACACATAAACACACACTTCACTACAATCTACACATCTGCTTTTTAGCCAATGTTTTAGGGCTAAGGATGATGGAAAGACTTACCTTATTAGTTGTTGGTATCTGGTAGATATTAGACGGCTACACCAAAACTAAACGCAGAAAACCACACTAAGATTATGAACTCTTGAAACCCTGTATTACTTCTACACACATAAACACACACTTCACTGCAATCTACACATCTGCTTTTTAGCCAATGTTTTAGGGCTAAGGATGATGGAAAGACTTACCTTATTAGTTGTTGGTATCTGGTAGATATTAGACGGCTACACCAAAACTAAACGCAGAAAACCACACTAAGATTATGAACTCTTGAAACCCTGTATTACTTTTGCACATATAAACACACAATTCACTACAATCTACACATCTGCTTATGATGGACACTGTAACGTTGTTTGCAACATTGAAACGTTGGCGAGTAAAGAAGGAAGCGCAACGCGGCATAATAGCCCGTAAGTCCTCCATCTTTGCACAAGCAACATTACTCACCATAATGATGGTAATAGGGGGTTTTAAATACTGTGTTTTAAAATTTATAAATAATCCTGTATCTAGTTTTCGTCTTAAGAGCCATTGACCAGCGGCTGAGAATAAATGGTTAAAAATTCTTGCAACTGTACAGAGAGGTTTAGCCTTAATCTACGTAAAGTCAACGAAACCTTATTTTACCTACAACACAATAAAAAACAAAGTAACGTAATAAATCTTTTTATATTCCAATTGTGTATTTTCCGCTGAATAATTTAGAATCACAATTTTTCAGTTTTGTTTTGTAAACAATCCTGCGGCATTTCACCTCAATCCAATTTATTCACTTTATTCAATAACAAGATGGAATATTTTACTTCAGTTCAATATTGAGTCAATGATACCTCTTTTTCTTCTTCGCTATAGTAAAACAAAAACAAAAACAATAAATAATTCAATAGAGCTGCAACCGTTCGTTTTTCAGTTCGCTTTGATATAAATATCCGTAAGCTCTTTGTGCTGAAGTTGCATAATTTCTCTATAAGCCTCTAAATAATTGTCGTTTTTTGTAACGTTCAAGAATTATATTATATTTTACTGATATTTATGATTGCACCCAATTTTTTTAAAATTTTAACTTTAAGGGATACCCGGTGGTGATTTTTCCATACAAACGTATTCCATATTTATCTCTCAGGATTTTAACCCTAGACAAAATATTGTTATTTCATAAAATAGATATCAACTACTAGCGTGTCGGTACTTTTTGTTTTTTTTGATAAATTACCTTTTATAGAAGTTATGATCTTCCAAAAATCGATAAAATTGACTGGTTTAAACGCCGTCAAAAGACGTTCAGTTTACAAACTAGACAATGTTATTTTTAAAAAGACCAAAACGTACAGACATAAATTTTTTTTTTCTGATATTATAGTTGGTAAAAAAAATTGAAAATCAGTCCACTTTTGGAGGAGAAAAGTGGGGAATACAAAACCTCGATTTTAGTTAGGTATTAATTAATATCCGGTGGAGTAAGAGCAACAGTGACAGCAACAATTTAGTAAAATCTATTTTTCAAATTTCTCCACCACCAGGGTATCATCTTAATTGCGACAAAAATCAATTATTTTAATATTTATACATGGTGTTAAGGATTGTACTTGACTTACTTTATTAACCAGTGATTCTTGACATTATTTGGAGTAAAAAATGTGAATGAAATTTTTGTCTCCGGTGACTTTTTTGTATTTAATTTTATATGAAGAAAAAAAAATTCAACTGACGTTGGGCGAAACCGCCCAACCTCTTACCCCGCCCCAAACTGTCCAACAACTATTAAAATTTTTCAAAATATGTCACCGGAGGCCAAAATTTCATTTACATTTTTTACTCCAAGTACCTAATGTGAGGAATCACCGGTTAAAGTAAGTCAAGTACGGTTCTTAACACCTGCATATAAAAAAACTCGCGTCACGATATTGTTTGTTCGAGATAAACTCTAGAACGGCTGGACCGATTTTTATGATCTTTTATGATTTGTCTCCGTCCAGAATAGCAGAATAACGAAGGTGTTACGAAATTAGCATAAACAATTTATATAGGTGAAACGCGATTTGTTTGAAAAATGGGTATATTTAATGGAGTTTATCGGCAGGTAAAAAAGGCGCGAGGGGGAGGTAGTCCGGGAAGGGTGGAGGGGAATTACGGAGGGGGTGTTCGCGGGAGGGTGGACGAGGGAGGGGAGGGCTGAAAAGTTGGAAGGGGAATGCGTGAGGGGGGGAGTTCGCAAGAATGGGGATAGCGGGAGTGGAGAGGGGCGATGGTGAAAGTGGAACGCGGGAGGGGAAGGAAACACGGGAAGGGAAGATGTGGCGTAACGGGGACAGCATCAGAAGCGCGTGGCCAGTTCATCTAGTTTAATTATTTATCTATTTTTTTATTATTTATCTAAAGTAGGTATCTGGTTGTTGTTTTCAATTAAAGAATCTGAAAAACTTCGGAATCAAAACTACTTTGAATTTGAAAGGATCAATATCTTTTTAAATCATAAAAAATATAAATAAATTATTTGGTGCTTTAATGTAAAAGGTTTCCTAGCTCCTTGAACAAAACCTATTAGTATTATTTATTCAATTTGAAGTCCAATTACTCGAATTTTCTTGTGTTTACTCTGTGAGCTGAGTGCGGTGGTACAGACTACGCTAGATAGGCCCATCGCTGGTTTTTAATATGCTTGAAAATGGGCTCACTGACCATTTTATTAGACGCGAAACACAGAAAAGTAATACCGCCAATTTTTTTTTATTACTGGAATTTTTTTTATGATTCATAATTTATAGTAACCACCTATTACGCAGTTTCACAGCAGTTGTAGGCGAAGAGGAGATACCGTTATTGATGCGTTGCAACAACTCATTGATTCATTTCGGCACCGGAGCGCAGTCGGGAAATACGCCAAACGCGCGCCTGACATTTGTACACAGTTGACATTTGTCACATGAGAACAGGTCGTTTCTACGACTCTTTCTCGTGTGACTAGTTTAACAACTCAGCTGTGGAATGATTGACCAGCCTCCTCTATTTCCTCCTTCCTACAGCATGGGTCTCTTCAAGATCCGGGTTTACTCCCTCCTTTACAAAAAAGACCCTCATTAAGCATCCCCAAAGATGGCTGTGGAATGATTTGCCGGCCTCCTGTGATTCCTCATTCCTACAACATGGGTCTCTTCAAGACCCAGGTTCACTCCCTCCTTTACAAAAAATACCCTCCACACAGCATCCCCAAACATGGCTGTGGAATGATTTTCATAGAACGGCCTCCTGTGTTTGCTCCTTCCTACAACATGGGTCTCTTCAAGATCCAGGTTCATTCCCTCCTTTATAAAAAAAGAACCTCCACACAGCTTTCCCAAAGACGGCAAAGTTAAATCATTATTTTCCTCAGGGCCTCTTGTGTGGTGTTAATGTAAAAAAATCTCAGCCTCGGCACACACTCATTGCTTCATTCACATTCATATTTCGTACATTTATCATACACTCTTCTGATTTTCTGATTCTTGACATGAACCGACTCAAGCGTTTGATTTACTTGATCGTGCCATCTCTTCCTCGGGAATATAATTTACAAATCTTTACACCTAGTCGCCCGTACCTGTGGACTACGGTAGATATCGCGCATCCCGTAGAAAAGTGTCGTAAGTCAAAATTTTCTATTTTACGTTTTATCTCTGAAAAGTAAAATGATTGTAATTATCTACGCCCCAAGAAAACCGTATTTAAGTTAGATCACTCCTTTTCCGCAAGATGTCGCTAGAATCCCCTTTCGATGGGACCGCTTGTTCATTATGCATTCATTTGTATTCGCATTCCTGTAAAATAACTTTTTGACTTACGACACTTTTCTACGGGATGTGCGACATATCTTTCTCCCACTAATTTGATACTTTTCACAGTGGAACTGTTTGCGACAACTGTAAATAGATAATAAATATAATTACGAGTTCTTGTTTCTTTATCAAGTTTTCTTGTGTTCTGTAAATTAAAATCTTAGTATACCCAAAGTAATTTAACTAAAGATTTATATACTTTACCGTTGCTATTTGTATAGCAACTTTATAGATAAATCATTGCCTGTATTAACTTTTTAATTTGGTATGTGCTTCCTGAGTTTCCATGGAAAGTTTAATTTTACAGATGGTGTAATGATAAATGTATTTTTTGACATAACTAATAAAATATTTGCAAGAATAAATTGTTTATGCAAATAAATACTAAATTAGGTATGTTTTCTTACATGTTACACTACTTGAATACTTAAATAACGTGTCGTTTTGTATCCCTTAAAATTGATTTAAGAAATACTTAAATTAAAACATTATCTTACCATATTTATTACAAAAAAAATGATGAAATATAAAATATTTCATAAAAAAATATATAAATTAAAAGAATACATTTTGATGGGTGTAAATTTAAATTATAAATGACCTGTGTACGCCGGAACACAAAATATGTCGTATATGTTAACGGAAATGTATGTAATCCGTCATTGTATTCAATTCCTAGGAAATGTATGTAGTTCCTAAAATCGCCCGGAAATGTGTGAAATAAATTATATTAGACACATTTCCTAGAAAATCTATACGTTTCCTAAATAGCAATCGGAAATGTAAAACATTTCAGATATCAATGTGTACGCGGGGATAGCGGTGCGAGGGGAGGGTATTGCATCGTCTGATCAGGCGATCGCGCTAGTGCCGCGTAAACAGTCAGGTTAGGTTAGGTTAGGTTAGGTTAGGTAAACCCAGGCATTCGCAAAGTCAGGAGAGTGTGGAAAGAGCAAATCAGGATATTGAAAATATGTTGACCACGTGGATGCAAGACAATGTCATTCAAGTTGGAGTGAGGGTTTGAGGTTTGTCCAACTCATGAAAAACAGAGCTATATATGCCACCTCGGAACAGGCTCAGCCTAGTGAGGTGGCATATACCTAAAAGAATGTACATAACATGTATTTTTTTGGTTAATAAATAATAAAAAAAATAAAAAAAATAAATAAAACAACGTGTTTTATTACAGAATGCATTCTTTTTACACGCTTCCTAATACGATATTGGAATTATATACAATTCCTAGGAAATGTATACATTTCCCAGGATATGTATGTATTAAATAATTTTTAAAACAATATTTTATACATTTCCTAAATAGCTTTGGAATTGTATACATTTCCTAGGAGTTGTATACAATTCCTAGATTTCATACATTTCCGGCAACATATAAAATACAAAATTACTGCCCAAATAACGAATTTTTACAATTTTTTTTTTTATTATTTACTTTTCATTATATTATGGTAGTTGATAAGGCAAGACATATTTTTAATAATTATAATTAGATCATAAAAAAAAATCCTAAGTTGCCTCCAAAAAGAAGCAAAATGGAATTCTTTAATTACCTGTAAAATATGTAATCATTTAAAAAAATATAAAATAAAATATCACATATGTGTCCGTACTAGATATTTAATATAACTTTTGATTAAAAATATATTACTGAGTTTGGTTGGGAATTTTGGCCTCAAATCCAAAATTATGTTTTGTTTGAAACGGGCCATGCAGCCGTTCCTTTTAAATATGCTGCATTGACCATCGACATTTTCAACATCACTTACAGACAGTTCAGCTATTATCTTTTGTCGCTGTCACAAAATAGTAAAACTATCCCCATGACCTTTTTTATGTTTACATGCACCTCTAATTTGTAATCTTCTCCTTAACATATTGGTGTATAACCGTTTTAGCGACCGGACAACTCAGAATGAATTCAACTCAACACCTCCTTTAGAAGTCATTTAAAGTTATGAAAAAAATGTATAAAATGTTGGTTAAATAGGTTATGTTAGGTTAGAGTGGGGATTAGTTTTAAATAATAAAAAATGCATAGCTTTCAACGATTTTTTAAAGAGTTGTTTAGTTGAGTTGATTCTGAGTTGACATGGAAATAACCGTTTTATAGAGAACAGGAAGAAATAAAATAAATAGCCTATTAGTCGAGTTTACATCCACACCCGACTATATTATATATTAATGCTCTAAACCACCAGATTTTAAGTGTTTTGCAGTCTTCCGAAAAAACTACCACTCTGCCCCTTAAGTTTAGCCGACCTTAAAGCTGATTTTCATAAGACAGGGACCGTGTATAAATACATAGTAAATTTTCAGACCAAATTTGTATGCTTAAAATTCAGATTAAATTTTACCAATTGCAAATTTTCATATAAAAAAAACTGATGCAAAAAAAAAAACTGAAACGTTTAACCCTGGCGGCGAAATCTAGAAGCGCACATTATTCGACGAAGAAATTCACAAAAAGCTATATTTCCAGCCGACAGGTTCGCCCGTCAAAAAGAAAATGTTTAGCGTAAAACCTTCACGACAAATTTGTGAACGAACATCATTTATATTAGACATCGTAACTTTGAGCACCTTGGAGAGTTGGTGGGGGACCTCTCACATTATTAATGTATTCTATATCACTGACTAAGTACTCTGAGCTGATACTTCAGCTCTATTAGGGGCCTGTCACCCGAACAACCTAACAACCCTTGCGTGTCGGGTCAAAGCCACATACGATTGTTTGATGATCGTCCACGTGGGCGTTTTCCAAAAAAGATGTCGGTGACGTAATAGGAATTCCACTTAAGTGAGATGCTGCATTTCGATTAAAAATATACGTTAATTTATTAAAGAAAGTATGAACTTCATGACAAAAAGTATTTAAATAGAAAATGTCAATAAACTTCGAAAATAATTGCAATTTAAGTTTAATACTATTGGTAAGAAATTCTTTTACGTCACTTTTATCATAAAGTTTATAAAGAAAATTAAAAGAAATTCATTATTTCAGATTTTTATTTACGAATTGAAAACACAATCTGTATCCTAAAAAATATGAATAATCAAGCTTATTGAAATAAATATTAAGTTTTTAAATAAAAATATTCATTTACGCTACTTTTGGATACTTTGTACTGTATATTTTTCGTTCTAGAAAGACGAATATAAGTTTTTGTTTTACGAATGTTTAATTATAACAAATTTAAAATTAATCATGAACTATATCAATAAAAAAAAGAACAAATTTCTTTGAGATATAATAATTGATCTTAGAAAATAAATCACAGCAATAACAGGACAGTGGCGTAAGGGGAAAAATTTGGTAACGTTTAGGAATTCTAAGGCCTCGGCCAGACTGAGAGGCTTGCCCGGTAGCGACAGCGGGCGCGAAATATCAGTCGTATGTGTACGCACGTTGTGGCTACACTGCTGAAGGCGCGACAAGCGACTGTTATGGGAAGAGTGGAAGATACTCTCAGTATCACCCTGGTGAAAGACCACCATTCAGAATTGAAACGTTGCTTAATAATGACTTTAACCGTGTTTAGTGACTAGATCTGAATAGCCAGGTACTTCCCCACCTTCCTCTTCCCCACCTTCCTCTTCCCATCTCCTTCCTGTCCCCACTTACCTTCAGCCTCAAACGTACCCCAATTGGGGATGCCATAGTCTCACTGGCTCCAGACGGGAGCAGTTAAGACTCATGTGAGGTATTCTCTATAAAAAAGGGCGATTTTACGTACTACCGCCACCGTGGAAGGCCCCCCGCGCAAGTACATTTTCTTCCACTTGTTCTTTTTTCTTTTCTTTTTCTTTTCGTTTCTGTTCTCTCCAACGTCTTCTTTTTTCTATTCTTCTTTGGTTAGCTCTCTGATTTTATTTTGATGTTATTTTTGTCTTTGTAACTCTTTTTTTCATAAAGGCTTCATATTTTTCAGGGTCGCTTTTAATTTTGTCTCTGTACCTTTTTGATTTTTCATATTTGAACATAAAATTAAAATAAATTATTTATAAAAATGCACAAATAATTAGATAGGTAATAATGGGCTACACGTGCATACCGTGTATAGCCTGAAATAGGTAACTAAGCTGAAAGGGTATTAAAGTACCTGTTAATGTACACAACTTTAATTAGGTACAGGATTAACTAAAACACACAGGAACATAAATCATGCTACATTTTATACTTACTTAATCAAAATTGTATGAACCAGCTGATTTTATACTGAATTTCAGAGTTGCCTCTACAGTAATAGTTGCTCATATTGCTGTCTATATTAGTACTTCGACACCATTTCGACTCTTTCAGAATTAATCTTTAATAATCTTAATTTATAAAAAAAAGAAAAAAAATTATACACATAAAAATCAAATATTTTTTTCTTTTTAGCTATGCTGTTCTTTTTTTTTAATGCTACATATATCACTCAACCCACATATCTACATGTAATAGTTACATTTTGAAGATACATGCAAAATATAAATTTAATTAGAAAATTGTAACACACCCAAATACACTAAAAGACGGACAGAGTGAACCGACCTTTAGAATTCCATTACGTCACTTTTAATTTCCATTCACGAGACCGTTGCGTAAGAGAAGTGGCGTAATCGCGTCAATATTTTTTCGAAATGTATTTATCAATAAATTATGAAACTTCTGTTTGTTCTAACTAAACATTTCATAAAACAATAAATGAATCAATTTAATACAAAGTAGAGTCTAATACATGCTGGTAAATTACCTGGAGAAATACGGAAGCGTTGGTGGAACACTTTTTTAGTACAGCCGAGAACGACCACTTGTGTTACGATTTCTTGGCAAACTGGCTGTAAAAAACCAAGCATGGCCGCCCTTCATAGACTAAATAGGGTTGCTATTTTCGAAAATATTCATCGATTTGGTAATATTTTTATTGGAAGACGTCAATAATGTGGTTGCGTAGGCGGAAATTCCACCATACGCTATTTCGTAGGACAACTCAATATCTGGTATTTAAATTATTTTGCACGATAATTAATCTATATTATGGTTGCAAATCGAAAATATCATCATATACTATTAGTAGAATTAGAAATAAATACTGGAATAACATTAAATAACATTAATTTTTGAACTCTTACTGGTAGTGGTAGGTGTAGGACATACCAGAAACAGTGACCTGTAGTCTTACTTATTTAAAAATAATATCGAAATTTAATAGATTTATTCATTATTTTTAGTCCATAAAGGTATTTACTTGTTATTATATTGGTAAAATATATGGTTGGTCATTAAAAACGACACAACAAAAGTTACTGATCCTGAAAGTGATGGGACACTGACTTTTATCTATGTACACTTTTTTTGAAAAACGCCCACGTATTATTATATTTCATGTAACCAACAAATTGGTCCTTAATTCGTGGTTATAATGTTATTATAGTTGGACTGTCGCGCCGAACTCGCCCCCCTTAAACAAAGCTAAAATATGAAGACTAACCCAATACAATTTACCTTGGTCTTAAATTTTTGTGACTTTATTTATAAAATAGAAAATATTTATAGTTTATGTAATATAATATTAATAGTTAATTTTAAGATTTAAATTAAACTTATAAAAGATCTGATACCTATCCCTCGATGAGACCAGATTGAACACTGTGAAACGACCCTTATTGAGTTTCTCTCAAACAATGTTAAGCCTTCCACAATTCTGTTAATCCGATGCAAAGTAAACAGAAGATATTGTATAACGAATAAATTCATCAAGTGGACATCTTTGCCCCGACAATGCTAACAAACCCCCCAAGCTATCTCTTCACTTCCCGAAATATTATATTTCAACTCCGCCTTGAGAGCGCCAATTTACTTCGAGCAGCTTCCAATATTGTTTACACTTCTGTACAGTGTAAATTCAGTGTACCAAGAACAAGTGCACGGGAGTGTAAAGTGTACACAGAGACGAGGATCTCGTCAAACGATTTTAAATTTTATTGAGTCGTGTCCTTTCGGGCGTTAATTATTAAAAAGGAGATGTTTTCAGCATAAAAAGACAATTTATATTTTTTTTCCTCTCTCTGTTTTTGGTAAATGATCGTTTGCCACGGTGGAAAATTCATTTCGAGCAATTATTTTGAATGTCGTTTTTTCGTTGATTTTTTTTTTCAGAATTTCATTAATGTTCTGAAGTCGTACTGTTTTTCAGCAAATGAGACTTGCCAATCTAAATAATGTTTTTATTTTATTTATTTATCTGTACGAAATATCATTATAAAAGATTTCTCGATGCCTGTCTCACTGGGATATACCTATGTCGAGACAAACGTAGGAGGTATACACATACATATGTACATATATACCAGTGGCAGTTCATGTGTATTCAGTGAGGTAGAGTGGTAATGAAATTGGTGTTCAGCATCGTACTTGACTTACTTTAACCAGTGATTCCTGACATTATTTAAAGTAAAAAATGTAAATAAAATTTTGGTCTCCGGTGACATTTTTAAAGTTTTTTTTTTTTTTTTTCTTACTACAAAAACATAAAAATCAGTAAGCATTGAGAAGTTGGGGGCGGGGTGAGGGGTAGGTTGGTTACTTGGCTTAGAGACCAGGGACGACATGTGGATGAATTTTTTTTTTTTTTATTTTGAAGAAAAAGTTTTTGAAAAAAAAAAACATCTTAAAAGTCACCGGAGACCAAAATTTCATTTACATTTTTTACTCCAAATAATGTCAGGAATCACTGGTTAAAGTAAGTCAAGTACGATGCTTAACACCCTGTATATATATTTTTTTTTTATCAATTTTTTTTTTCTTATGAAAAAAGTTTAAAAGCTTCTAGAAAGTTTGTTTTACTTCGAATGCGACGTTTTTTTCTACATATTGTAAAAACTATTTAACAATTGATTGTAATGCGACATGTTATGGTTTTTAGTTATTAGCTTGAGAGGGTATTACCAGAGAATATCGGAAATTAGTCCTTTTTAAATCAAATTCTAGACGTATTGGCTCATTTTTACAAAAAAACATAAATTGATTTTGAAAGATTGTTATGTTATCTGGTACACGCAGTTTTAAAATTTTGAAAAACTAAGTGCATTTTTAATATACTAAGGTTATACCGTTGGTCGTTGGCAGATTTGTTCAATTTTCAAACGATAGATTCTATTAATACGGTTGGCTGACTGGTTCATGTATCAGGCCTTGGCGGTGTCCCCTGCTTCCCCTATATAAAGGGGTAAGGGGTGGAGACGATCCATCATGCTAATTGTCACATTAATAAACCCCCCTATCCCCTCTGAAGTTGATTTATTGTTTCCAATAATATTTCCACCGATAAAACATTGCAGTAAGGAATGCACAACTTTTTATTTATTTATTTATTATTATTAACGCCCCTTTTATGGGCTTTTACATGTGGGTTGTAAAATATACAGTATTTATTGTACATAACTGAACTGATTTAGTAGGTAATAACATTTTGTATTTGTTTAGTCACAAATTGAAGATGTCCACTGAATTGTTATAATTATTTCCATCCATTAGAATTCTGGGCAAAGAGGAATACATACGGTAGTTAGTCCCAGAATTAAAACTAAAATAAACTCCTTCTAGTATTACGTAGTTTGAATCCGAAAGCTAATCAATGCAAGCAATTCTGGTCTATCAATTACATCATTTAATATCTTAATATATAAAACAAAGTCGGGTTAGTTACACCATTTTTAACTCAAGAACGGCTGAACCGATTTTTATGATCTTTGATTTGTTGGATTTGTCTCCGTCCCGATTAACAGAATAACTATTAAAACATCGGGAAAATTAATTATGAAGAAAATAAAAACAAAGAAAAACAAGATACTCTACCATACAAGATGGAAAGAAAAAATCCAAAACAAAGTAAGATAAAAACAAGTTACTCCACCATGCAAATGGAAAAACAGTATTAAAAACGAAATTAGGTAAAAACAAGATAGGTACTTCACCGTACAAGATATAAAAACAGTAGAATAAAGAAATGTTTTATCTGTCGTTCCTTACGATGTGATTCACATCAACCGTTGATTATCAACCTCTGAACTAGAGCCGGTTGAATTGCAACAGGAAATGCATATTTTGCAAGCGCACCCGCTGCCGACTCGTTGTATTAATTAATTGATTTCTGTATTACGGTTGCATTGTATTCTAATTAACATACAGGACGATTGTCGAACATAATTAAAACAAATTGCCGTTTTTGTTCGATACAATGGGTCGCTAGAGTGTCCGTTCTTTTGCAATGCAATTTTGTGGGGAAATTTTGTTTACCGATTCGGTTTTAAAGCTTTTAGAAGTGTTAATTACTATCTATTGATAATTGTAATACATTCATATGTTTGTTTTTATTTCGATAATACAATTTGTTGCGAGAGATATTAATTTAATATCATATCCAATTTATTTAAACAAGGTGAAGCAAAAGTCATCGCTTCATCACCCTTCGGAAAATTCTATAATTTTTGCAAATGGCGGCAAATGTCAAAGCATAACTGAAGTAAACAGTAAGTTAAGAGCCATTGACAAGCGGCTGCGAAAAATGTTTAAAAATGCTTGCAACTGTACCTGAGGTTCCGATGAGAAAGATCGATTATTCCCGTATCAAATTTTTAAAATTAAAAAATTAATATCGATTAATATCATTAAAAACTTGCTTTAATATATACCTTAATTCAAGTAAGCAATAAAAATACTCAAAACGCACATTGATAAGTTATTGAATATCGTGTAGGTACTTCTTGTAAGAATTTTTTGATCATAAGTATTTATGATTTTTTAATAATATCTAAACAAAATAGTGTGTAAAAAAAAAATTGAAATATTTTAGTTTGTAAGACCCGAAATAAATAGAAAACCCGAGGTATTTTTGTCACAAAACACGTTCTCGGATTTATTTTTTAAATGATAAGTAGAATTTTAATTAAACTAAAATTTAAATTCTGAAAAATGTCTTTACTAGATTATGTATTGATTTTTTGTTGTTGTATGATTATATGATTTTACATTTTTTGTTGTATACTACAATATGTCGTTTGAAAATTGAACAAATCTGCCAACGACCAACGGTATATATTATATTAAAAATAAACTTAGTTTTTCAAAATTTAAAAAATGCATTTACCAGATAAAATAACAATGAATTTGATTAATTTCCTCCGGTATTCGCTGGTAATACCCAGTAATCTGATACAAAGTACCTACATGTCAACAAGACAGTAATTGCTATACTTTATAATCTATAATACCATAGCTCAAGAACGCTCCTACTCGTACTTGCAAATCTTATGATTGCAGACAAAATTTTGATTTTGATTTATTAAATAAGATCAAATTATAAACAATTTTTTTGGACGCGAGTCTACTGTCCACAGAACTAATTACTAGCTACAGATTATCGACATAGGATATTCTAATAATGATATTTTAATTTATTAATCTAACGATTTCTTATAAGTAGGAGGCGGCTAAGCGGTGGCAAAACGAAGAATTCTAAGTCACGAATCCGCAAAAACATCATTCGGAGATATTGAAATTTGAATTTTTGAAATGATATGTTTTTGTAATAACGAATCAATTCTAAACTTCAACCCTTAATATCTCCGAATGATGTTTTTGCGAATTTTTAACTTGGAATTCTTCGTTTTGCCACCGCCTAGCCGCCTACTACTTATAAGAGTATGATGAGCTCAGGGGATGGTTGGGACGCCTATTTAGAGATTTCCATTAAGTCTCCTACTTCCATCAGATTTAGTCCGACAAATAATAACGATGCCGTCGGACCAGCTCAGGGGGCGGTTATGGGAGAGTGGTGGGCGATAAGGTGCCTGTTGTACCGTCACTGGCTCTAGGGGGCGCTGAGAGGATATTTAATATCTTTAATCAGATGGAGTGATTGCTGTGAAGAGGTTTTTTTTATCACTTTGCTACCGGATTATGTTGTAGAAAGAAACACTTAGAATTAATGACGTAATTCGCAGATTTTTTTGGTGTGCGTTATGGATTGCCGCACCTTAGACTCTGTTCTTTTGCTTCGTGTGCCCTGTCGGGTCTCCCCGACGTTGGCCATCACTCTGGTAAATATATCGCTATCTTGCGCTGCCCGGAATAGCTCCTTCACACTTCTAATACCAGTCCACTGTCGTACATTTCGCAGCCAAGTCATTTATCTCCTACCAGGCCCTCGACGACCCTCTATCTTGCTTTTAATATTAATCGGAGTAAGTGATATTTCTCCGATCCAAGTATGTGAACCAGATATGAAATTTTCCGGACTTTTACTAATGTAAAAGTAAATTTTTAGGCTCTCTCGTTTTTTTTTAATGTGATTAACGCATTAAAATCCCAACTGCTCAAAACTGGTAGTTCTGTGCATTCTTAATCAGGTGGGATATTTATAGACATAAGGTATAGATAGGGGGAAGACAGGGAAGTATCCGTTTATTCAGATCTAATCATTCTGAATCAAAACTTTGTATTAGACGGTGGCTTCAGCTTGATGTGAATAGCCAGACTCTTCCCAAACTTTTCCTTCTTCATCTTCTTACTATCTTATCTCAGTCGCATATGTGATGTCACTGATATTGTGTCGTTTCTTTGGATAAGTTGTATAATTCCTTAAAAAAAACATGAAAGATATGGTTTATACTTTAAACTAATTAACTCACACCGTTTCCCGGCAGAGGACGGACCGCCAAACAACTCGGTCTTCGCACACACTCTTTGCCCCATTCACATTTATAAATCGTCTCATACATTCTCTTCTATTATTCGGACTCTTGATATGGCCTGACTCAAGTATCTGATTCACTTGATAGTGCCACGCTTCCTCGGGCGTCCCCGATTTCTTCTACCATTCACATTTGCGTCATATACTAATAAATATAATATAAAATCGTTTATTTATCAATAGTTTTTTTTTTTACAATATACTCATTTTTGATTATTCATTGGTTCTATTGACGAAAAGGTCACTGCTCAGCTGCAATTTTTGGATTTCTTCTGGAATGCAGATGGTTTTCAGCAATGCCTCAAATTCATTCTTAAATATATTCTCCTTACACCCCTTTCTTTGTTCATTCACACTGCATGCCCGTACCCTTTCTTAATCGTATCTACTCATTACGTTCACATCAGCTTTGCAATCTTTGCGGATCTCCATATTTCTCACATGATTTCACACATACGCCTTAGGGATCCCATTTCTACAGCATTCGGTCTACTTTCATCCTTCCTCTACCGGTATATGATTTTTTTCTATATTATTTAAGATGGTTTATATTGTACTTACTTACCAATCTTATGATATCAAAGAGAATTTTGGTTTTGATTTATAAAATAAGAGAAAATTATGAATATGTATACTTTTTTGGGTGCGTGGTCTATTTTACTGTTCACAGAATTACCTTATTTGGGAGGGGGGAATAGGTACCGCCGCCCCGTCCACCATTTATTGGATAACCAACACCTTTGCCATAGGTGACCCCAAGTGGTTCGCTAGCGACTTCGTTTGTGACTTAGCAGGGGTGCCCAGGTTCATGTGGTGACGTTTGTCCGGATCTTGGCGGCCCACCAATTTTGATTCTCTCGAAACATCTCCTTGCCGCAGTCGGAGTGATTAATTTGTATATCCGTCACTCCTGGACCTACTGACTTCCAGATTCATACTCCTTTTTCCTTCGCTCCTTCCTTTCCTAAAAATACCCTTCCACACAGCACCCCAAAAGATGACAGGCCCCCGAGAGGGATTTATTACCCTCAGGTGCTCTCGTGTGGAGCTTATATAAGGAAAAAAAAAGTTAAGTAGGTATTTGAAATGTTCGGCAATGATAAATTCGTTTAGTTTATATGTACAATTTTCGATTCTTCCCCATCTTCGAGTACCTAAACCAATCTAAAGTTGTTGCAAATTCCGCTTTCGAGTTGTTGCGAGCTTCCGTGTAAAGTCGTGTAAACTCGTTTCCGGCGCCGATTCAAACCGGATGTCCCGACTTCATTGGCGGGAGATTTGAAATTTCAAGATGGCGCCGTGATTTCCGGCTTACCACTGAATAATAAATTAGTAGAAATGTAATTTGTCAGAAGTAATTTCTAATATTCCTTTCTTTGGATGTTAACATCAATAATCAGCTACAGATGGTTCGGCACTTAGCTAAACCCCATCAACATATTATGGGTCGAACAGATTTCTCCTTGCCGAATCTTTGTAGAATCTCACTTTGAAATGACAGATGTATGTTTTTGTTTTCCTTACGCCCATCGTTCACGTAGCTATTTACAAGCGACGCTACCGCTACCTGTCATACAATTTTGCTAGTGCACCGCCTAGCGGCGAGTTCAAACACTAATAATAGTATTGAAAATACAGACGAGCGGCGATCGCGTCGCTTAAACGTAGCTCCATGGAAGAACGGCGTTAGTGTTAGTTTTTACTATGTTTAAAAATACAATTAAGTTCTTTGTGGGCTGGAATTTCGATTTTCTACCGATTTATAGCATATGTTCCCTGAACACTTACAAGTTTCTAAGTTCTTAATAAAATATATGTTATTTTTAAGATAATATCTTAAGATTTGTGGAGCCGAAACGTTAATTACATAAAATTCTCCCGATAGAAAAAATCGCAAAACATGCTCCGATTATTTAAAAAAACACGTGTTATTTTACACAAAATGAAAAAAATCACAGTGTTTCTTTAAGTGCTTCTTAAGGTGTTGAAGGGAGATTTATGCTCTATTGTAAACGAGTCGTGTTTTATTCAACATTTTCTCAATTTTCGCTTAAATTTGATCGTTTTTAATATTAGCGTGATCTTAGCAGAGGGACCGAGCCGTGTAAATTACTAGCAGTATGGCTTAAAAAAAGTGCGCAAAGTCATGTTAAACGAAAGGATTGTTTTTTTTTACTAGGTAGGCGCTTTTAGTATTCTCAAGTTTACGGATGGCGACGGTACAAAAAGGGAATAAACGCACGTTCCTTAACGCAATAACGATGCAGCTCTTTCTTACACATTAAATAATGGTGAGACAAAAGATGTGACACAATGTACGTACGTCTGTTTCCTTCATAGGAAGTAATACTTAGGAGGTAACTTACGTACAATGTGTGTCTGATCTTTTGTCTCACCATTATTTAATGTGTAAGAAAGGGCTGCAGCATTATTGTGATAAGGAACTTACGTTTATTGCCTTTTTTGCATCGTCGCCGTTCTGTAAACATGAGAATACTAAAAGCGCCCATTGTGAGACCTTATAAATTAATTATCAAAAATTTTGAAGTATATAAATTTGTTATTTGTTGAATAGATTATTAATTGCTTTGGCATGTCTGAGTTCTAAGAGTTGAAAGGTCTTGTGTATGTTAGTTAGCGACATCAGTTTACATTCATATTGCTGTATATCTCACTTCTAGGGATTATCTGTTAGGGGTTTTGCTGTGTGCACTGTGAAATCTGCCATTGGCAAGTCGGAGAAATCAAAAGGAAACGAAGACAAATATAACTAATTCAATATCGAATTGAAAATGGATTATTTTTATTATCTTACTAATATTAAAGACGCGAAAGTTTGTATGGATGTATGTGTGTTTGTTACTCTTTCATGCAAAATTTACTAAATGGATTTTAATGAAACTTTACAATAATATAGTTCATACAACAGAATAACATATAGACTATAATTTATAAAGCTAGCCATTTATGTTCAATATATTGAAAATAATAATTATTGTTTGATAGAAAATGTCAAAATTTTAGAATGACATTTTGCAAAACAATGATCGTTAAATCAATATTCTATTTCAGAATTAGTGAATTTATTTGAAGTACTCGCCTAATATTTTGAATCGAATCAAGAATTATAGATATTTTAAATACGTAGGATAAGAATTTTGGTATGAACGTAGATGGGACCTAGGAAAAGAAATTAGATTACTCTAAGTACTAATCCTACGCAGACGAAGTCGCGGGCAGAAGCTAGTTATTAATATATTTTATATGTAATTGTTTTTTTGTTTTGCCGGATAAATGATAATTTTAATAATAGAGCAACGAATTGTTGTGAAATTTCATATAAAACTTATAATTTATTGAAAGAAGTGTACAACATTGAATGCACTTGTTTTTGAGTGAAGCATTTTCAAGATTGCCGAGAAGATGTTAAAGAAGATTTACGCCCGGGTCTTCCTTCCGCGTCAAAAAAGGATGACAATATCTATAAAATCTAAAAAACTGCTGAAACTGAAGGAATTGACAATATTTGCGTACGGAAAATTTTACATAACATTCAAAAATGTGTGTGCCAAAAAGATGCCTAAATTTCTCACGTTTTAACAACAAGAGCTCGCAAAAATGTTTTTACTGGCACTTCTTCATACTGCCTTATTTGCCGGATCTTGCCTTGTGCGACTTATATCTGTTCCCTAAGGTAAAATATGCGTTAAAAGGAAAAATATTCGAGTCCGTTGAACCTGTGAAAGAGAAAGCGGAACGCGTCCTTAAGTAGTTGACAGAAAAATACTTCCAGCACTGTTTCAAATAAAGATAGATTCGCATGGAGGTTTGTAGTGATAGATGAGGGGTGTTTATTGAAGGTGACAATAAATAAATACGTATAAAATCAAATTAAAATGTTTTACAGCGTATTTGCATTCGAATTAGCCAAGTGTAATTATTGATTTGTTCCTTTGCTAGGTTAAATTTAGGCAATCAACCCTCTGCATGGCCAATCACTAGTCTCGCGTCGCCATTTGTCCATTGTCCGTGGGTGTACTTAACCCCTCCCCGACCGAGTGTTCCGCTCGGCTCCCGTTTGTCTCGCACGGGACCCGTTTGTCCCGCATGTGTCCCGTTTGTCTCGCTTGTCGCTCCTGATCCCGACCATTGTTTCGCGGCTTCCTGTATCACTTGCATTACACCAATCGGCTCGTATGTAGTACATACCAATGGCAGTGGTCGTTAAACGTAGTTCCGCGAACTTGTTACAAGTAATAATTTTGTTTTCTCAATGTTGGACTATAGAGATAATGCAAAGTGTCCAAAATGCGTGTGTCCGATATTTATTTATTTAATTATTTATCTAAACGCCCATAGCGCTTTTAAATATAATGCAATATATGTTTTTTTTAAACTACGATGAAAATAAAGAGTTGACAAAATAT
This sequence comes from Limnephilus auricula, assembly GCA_951813805.1. Taxonomy (NCBI): domain Eukaryota; kingdom Metazoa; phylum Arthropoda; class Insecta; order Trichoptera; family Limnephilidae; genus Limnephilus; species Limnephilus auricula. The sequence goes on from OX638417.1 coordinate 6,876,370, forward strand.
AGGTGACATAAAATATAAGAAACAAAATTTAGGTTACATAAAATGTAAGAGTTAAACTTAAAGTAGGTAATATAGAATTAAGTTAAGTAAAAATAGATAATCTGCCAATATCCTCCGACTCAACAATAATCTTAATAAAAACCGGCACTAACTACAATATTTTATGAAAACTTCAACAGTTGTTTTGATAATTAGAGATGGCAGCACTTCCGCTTGTATCTTATACGTGGGGCGATTTTTTACGGCAGATGTTAGCGTATTAATATTATAAATGTTTGTATTAATAATAGTTTATTAAATAGGTATAAATAATTGGCACGTACGGCGTTTGTATAAGTTATATTGTTATTTTTAAGTATTATTGCCACAATGTCTCGAGACGCGAGCGTATCTCGCCTTACCTCTGTCGACATCGGATTCTAAATATGTCTAACAAGTTGCAAATTTTCGTTTGAGAGTCGTTAATATTTTTTTCAATGATGACGTATTGTCAGATTTGACTTAAAATATTTGAAATTTTTAATGATCCACTTCAACACTAAAAAATGTTTTTTTTTTCAATAAAAAATATTGTGATGAAGTCCTTTATTTAAAGACGGGAAAAATTGTATTTACCAAAGCAGTGTACGATCAGCACAAATGCCAACAATAAATTGTTTGTGAATCTTGTATTCTACCTTTTACCAGTGGCGGCTCGTGAATCGTGACTGTTGGATGTGCCAGAGTGCTAATATTAAAATGATTGGCATTATTTATGTTGTAGCCAAAATATGTATGTATATATTTTTTAATTTATTTTTTGTATGAAGATTTTCAGGAAATTTCAGTTTTGCCGTTCGCCGCACGGATTTCCTGAAAACCTTCATACAAAAAACAAATTAAAAAAAAAAAAAATATATATATATATATATATATATATTTTCGACTACAACGACATCAATGATGCCATTTTTATTAATATTAGCACTCTAGCACACCAACAGTCACAAGCCACCACTGCCTTTTACCCATTCTTTCATTACTTTTGCGTATTTAGCTTATTATTTTAGTTACTATTTTTGATATTATTTCTGTTAAAACAATGTATTTTAAATCATGCATTCATGCACATTTTTGGGCATCGTGCCTGTAATTATGTGGTTAAACAAAATATAAGAAAATAAGTAATTTTGGGTTTCCGCATTTTTTTCTAATATAAAATGTGTTTCGGGTATTTGGTTGTAAGAAAAGGTTGCGTACAACCACTGATGGACCTCTATTTTGTATTATCGCCTTGCCTTGTGTTAGGGCGTCCCATATTGTTGCTGTCCCGTATTATTGAGAGATTGCACTGTGTACGTCGTACGGGATGTTTGCCGTCATTATTCTTGTGCCAGCCCTCAGGCGATTAGACTTTTAGATTGCCTTGGATGTGTGTATTGATTTTTGCCTTGGATGTGTGTATTGATTGGTTCGAGTAAGTATTGGATAATAATTCATTGTTTTCAATTTAAAGTTTTTTTAATTGTAAAATAAAATAGATCTAATATGATTGATTCCCTTTTAGAGATCAAATTATTTTCAGATTTTCAAGCACTAAAACTTTAAGAAAACCCTTATGACACTCAAAACGCATTTCTTTTGAAAATCGTACGCGTAGATGAACATTCGAATAATGTAGTCGAAAGATCCGAAAGGTCGTAAATAGAGCAAAGTGTCTTTACTAGATTGTATATTGATTTATTTTACTATATGATTTGAAATTTTGTGTTGTATAATACAATATTTCGTTTGAAAATTGAACAAATCTGCCAACGACCAATGGTATAATAAAAAATCTTTTTATATTAAAAATTAGTTTTTCAAAATTTAAAACTGCGTGTACCAGATAAAAAACAATCTTTCAAAATTCATAGTTTTTTTTGTAAAAAAGAGTCAATACGTCTAGAATTTGATTTAAAAATGACTAATTTCCGGTATTCTCTGGTAATAACCCTTTTAACAAGTAATGTTTGTTTTTGAACTTATTACCTACAATTAAATAATATAACCTATGTTAATTTCCACCAACGTGAGGCAGCCCCTATAATCCGCGCCCTGGGGGATTCCCAATCTGTCCAAACGGTCGCTACGCCTCTGGGTAAAATAAGCAAACAGCGATCCAATGCGCTTGCAATAATGACCCTCTGGGGATGTAATATAATGATTACGCCAATGCATACTGCAATAGGCATTATTATAACCTACACATTGGGATCTATATTTTATTCATAAATGGGTTCCTCCAGACAGTCAAAAGGGCATAATAGAGCATAACGTCGTTATTTCATACGAACAATGTGACGATTTTGACAAAAATGAGTTCAATATGCAGTTATTTTTCTTCCTTTTTTCTCCATCTTCTACAATATGAGCCATGTTATCAAATATTTAAGGCGATCGAAAATAAACCAAGTGTGGGGACAATCAAAATAGTACATATAAAAAATTAAAAAATCATATCCACTACATACCACTACACAATTCAATTGCCTTGGTATGTATGTACATAATATTAACATAATTTTGTGATGCCTAGCTGTCAAATTTGAATACATTAAAAATAATTATTTTGACATTTTTATGGTATTTAAAATTATGACGAAAACTGTTTATAGAAAATGAACCATGTGAGAAAATCTGTGCATAGAATATGAAGCATGTGAGAAAAACGCGTTAAAATAAAATTTTCTAGCATAATTATATATATTTAATGTTTGCCATTAATATATCCTTATAATAAACCAAATATTTTTCCTACTTTGTCCATAAATATAATTGTTATTTTCCGTTTCGTTATTTTTTTTTTTTTTAACAGTTTTTATCGATTTTCTCAGAATGTACTCAGTATCACATGATTCATATTCTATATGCAACGATGATATGATATCTTTCGTCATTATAATAATATACTCGGACACTTTCATTTGTGATTTATTTTATTTGACTTTATTCTCAGCCGGGCTTTTACACAGAATAAACCTAATGAGCTTTGTAACAAACAATTCTATTGTTATCCATATTTCCGAGCGTATTTTGATTAGTTCTTCGATCTCGAATACTATCCCATTCTTTACTAATGGAACGAGGGACACTATAATTATTTTTTTCGCCCAGCGCGCCGCTTGCTCAGGCTTATAGATGTGATCTCTTGTATTCCCATTTTTCTCCTGCAAAACTAGACCGAATTTTAATATTTTTTTTGCTAACTGCATAGAGTCTCTACGTTTTTCTTAGGGATTGCAATCCCGAAGCTCATTCATTCCCGCGGGATCCCGCATCTTTGAAGTTATGTTATAAAATCAAATCGAAACTACAGATTTTTTTGTAAAAATCAACTTTTATTAAACATTTCTTACATTAAGCAACAGAAATTATTTCTTTTCTATTAATTAAGTATAAGTAATTAATAATCTGTTTTCTTTATAGTTTAATAGTTTTGTTTAATTTTACCCTTACTCCTAAAGGTGCGATTCCGTGCCACGCGGCAGACGGCAGACGGCAGCGGCAGACGTCGACTGCATTGCCGCCGACGGCAGACGTAGTAGTGACTTAACTGTAAGAATTTGTATTGGACCGTTTCCGACACACGACTGACGCGTAGCGGCAGACGGCACTCGAGTGCAAGCATAGTACAGCCGTCGACTTCAGACATAATGGACGTGTTGAAAGACGGAGAAAGCGAAAGTCTCATTAATTTAGTGTCCAAAAATCCGTGCTTATTTAATTGCAAGAATATTAATTATAAATATCAAAGAATAAGAGAAAATGTTTGGAATGAGATTGCTCAAGATCTCAATAAAACCAGTAGGTTTTTATTTTATTTTTATTTATTTTAAACTTTTACTGACTATTGTGTACAATTTACAACCCTTCTTTGCCAAGATACTTCACCTACTTGGGAACAAAAATGATATTTTAGTGTGTCTCAGATCGTTAAGCCTCCAACATTAGCAAAACCTCTTGAACAGAGCATGTTTTGTACAAACAAAAAGAAATGGAGGAAATAAAAAGAAAAGAAAGAATAATAACAATAAAACAAGATAAAAATTAAGAATAAGAAAAAATAAAAGTTTATACCATAATAACCGTTGTTTTTTTAGCAGAGATATTGAAATAATAACAGACAAACAAATTATAACAGACAAACATTAAAACAAACTAATGTGTGTATTGCATATTATAGTCCTACATACATGTGTTGTATAAAATAGGAAGAAAACAAAGAGGAGACAGAATAAAATAAAATTAAAAGAAAACCACTTAAAACATAAAGATAACCAACGTTTGTTTAATTAATAATAATAATAAAATAAAAGGTATATCTACTTAAAAACAAAGGATTAAAACAAAAAAGCGAATTGGTATTTGTATTGCATATTATAATCCTACATACGTCCGTATATATTTTGTGTAAATAAGAACTGGAAAGAGAAAAGAAAGGATAAAATAAGATAACCAATCTATAGATAAAGAGATTACCAAATTAAACTGATGTTCACTCTCATTTAGGTGTCTTTTTATCAACGTTTCATAAGCGCCTTCTTCCAGTCTATTTAAGTACATTGGCAGTACAGGATTTCTACTTGAGTAATAATACAATAATAAATCATCATCGTCTTCTTCTTCTTGCAATAATACTTGCAGCATTTTATTATTCATAATTTTGTGTGGAAGACACAACCGTCGGCAGTAATGCAGCGAAGCAACTGCAGTGCCGACTGCCGTCACTGCCGTCGACTTTGGAACCTACGCGACAGCATTAATTAGTGCCGTCTGCCGTCGGCGTCACTGCAGTCGACGTCTGCTGCTGCCGTCTGCCGACTGCCGCGTGGTACGGAATCGAACCTTAACAGTTTTATATTTTTAATTCAGTCTTATTCATATAATGACTAATAATCAAATCACAACTTTCTCTTAGATGCTATTACTATGATAACTTTTGAAAAGACCCTCTTATGAAGCATTTATTTATGGCATTTATTGTATCATCTCCGAGCCTGCTTCTAAGTGAACTGCAAATATATCCTAATACTGAAATCGCTCTCTCGGCTTCTACGCTGGTAGGCTGAACCGACAGGATATATTCATAGGCGAACTTCAGGTACTCTCCTCTGATACCATCGGACTGAAAGAACGTCATTTCTTTCTTCAATTAATTTGCGGGATCCGCGGATCCGCGCTTTGAAGTTGCGGGATCCAGCGGATTAATAAAAGCAGCGGGATCCTGCGGGAATGCGTCATCCCGTTTTGCGGGATTGCAATCCCTAGTTTTGCTCTCTTTTTAAAAATATTCTGTTTAGTTTGTATACTAAATTCTAGATGGCGTTCAGAGCAGGCAATTTCAACGATTTTTGTAGGGTCCTATAACTCCCATCAGACGTAACTTGTAAAAAAAATGTGAAACCTACCGACACACTGGTCGATATCTATATTATAATAAAATATATTTCTACTAGTAAGTACCAAAATTCAGAGAGGAAATTTTGGAATACGTGTGTACGGACAAAACGCAGCCTGGGTTCCTCTTAGCGTAGATATATTTTGCCCGTAGATAATTTTAATATATTAAACACGAACAGTGCTCGTCCATTCTGTGCAAATTACACCGAGGAATTTGATTGTAACTTACCATCACTCTCCGCGGTTATCCGACATGACATCGATTGACATTGGCAGTCCTTTGTGCCAATCTACGAACACAGGAGACACGTTGTGGCTGCACTTCATGTACATTTATTTGCCGTACCAGTGAGCCACTTGTATCTTGATATATAATTAAAAAAAAAAAAAAAAACGGTTCATAAAGGTTTTTTTAACACATTCAGTATTTGTAGTAGTACTCTCAAAACCGCAGCAAATTTATGAAAATAAAATAGCGCAGATTCGTGAAAAATCAGGACATATTATTATTGTAGAATTTGTGAAGCTGTAAGTGTTAAATAATGTAAAAACAAATATTTGTCTTAGGATCACTGCCTTTCGTAGGCATAAATTTACCTTTTGAATGTTAGTAAACTTGAAAAATTACGACCTTTATGTTATATGTAAGGCCGGGGTTCTCGGGGGCAGCTGCTCAAGCCCTCCTAGCCGAGTACTCCTAGGTAGTGTTGGGTAGGACACGATATCAGAATGAGTTTGTATGAGGTACTCAAATACTGAAATGAGGTGGTGAGGTGTCCCACCTCTTTTGAGGTGAGGTGTTGAAATATTTACCTACTCAGTCACCCACCCCCCTCATCACAACTCTACCTCAACGCCCCCCCCCCTCCCCTTGGGAGCAGTTGGGACTCTTGTGCGCTATTTATTTATTCAATTTCAACGGTACAAATAATATTTAATATACCATAAACAATATTTACATGTCACATTAAAAAACAAAAAAAGAGAATAACAATTGATTGTGGCTAACAATTTATTCACATAATATTAATTTAATACATATGTATAATATACTAAGTCCCAATACTGTACGGCTCTCCTCAACTCTTCACGCCTCGCGGCTGTAATACAAATAAGTCGCATACACGAAAGTACCACTTCATCAACTCACACCTCATACCTCGTTGCTCATTTCAAATACGTCCCGGATGCGAAATGAAGTGGCACTACATGAACCAGCCCACACCTCACACCTCGCGGATCTAACACAAATAAGTCGCATACACGAATGTACCACTTCATCAACTCGCACCTCACACCTCACACCTCGCGGCTCACTCATTCACTCACTCAAATATGTCCCGGATGCGAAATGAAGTGGCACTACCGATGTAACGCTACTACCTCACCGCCTCATATTTGAAGTGGTCAAAAATGAGTTGGACCTCAAATACATCCCATGCAATGTAGTGATACTACACCAACTACCTCACCACCTCATATTTAAAGTGGTACAAAGAAAAAGAGTTGGTACAAATATATTTGGTGAGGTGACGGGACATTTTACGCCTTTGTATGCGACATTTGTAGTGCATCTTGTATGAGGTACTCAACACTACTCCTTGGTCCTCTTCTCCTTCCCTCTTCGCACTTTGGCCACTTGCCGCGTCTGGTCACCGCACTTTCTTCGTCTCACGCCCAACTTTACGGAACACACATCTTGCGAATCACTTTCTCGAAATCAACTGTAACTTATTTATACACCTCCCACCACCATTCCGCTGAACGGGGAACGCGTGCTTAGTGTTCCACCACCTCTCGATCTACTCTCTCTCCCTTCTCGGTCTTGACTGTCCGTGAACCTATGAACCTGTAGGCCCCGTGGCTCTGCCCTGCACTTCTCCCTTCTCCTATTCTTGCCCTTGCGACCCATGCCTGTCAACGCTTTATTTTTCTTTGAATGCACAATGCGAGACACGAGAGACTTGAATTGAGAAACTGCGAGTTTTATTTCACCCATAAGTTTTATTTTTAAATTATCATTTCTGTATTCGTTGTAGAAAAATCTATTTGCATGATTCTTTTTAAGCTAATTAAAAATTCATGCCAGAGGCTCACTGGACCACATACACCTATTTACTGTATTTACCATTGTCTACTTTCCTGCTTTGTCTTTGTTTATGTGTTCCGTGTTTATTCAGGCGTTTAGAATGCATTCGGAGTAGCTTCATATTGTGCAGCGTACATTTTGTGCAATAATCTAATCACTAGTGTGTGCACCCCGCTTTACGATGCAACCCAATCCCCTTGTCACGACTGACGCATTTCTATCTAATGGATGCAGTTGGTACAAATAGACTAGTATTTAAATTGGGTACGAATTGTCAAAGTGTATCGTAAACCACGCATTAACTAAACTGGTGATGATTTTATAATAGAAAATCAGTTCCGAAATAGAAAAGGACAATAAAAATAATTTTCTAATAATATTTCGAACTCTCGGAAATCAGCGTTTTTGAGTTAATACACACTAAAAGCTTAACTTTATTTCGTAGTCTATGAATGCTAAAAACAGAAAAGTCGTTAATTAAAAATAATATATAGTATATTTGCACGTTCCAGAGTTAAAAATACTCTTAGTATCGACCTGATATAGACCACCACTCAGAAAAAAAAACGTTACTTGAAATGGCTTTAGCAATGTTTGGCGACCAGATCTGAATATCCAAATACTTCCCCACCTCTCTTTTCCCCTTTTCCTTCCCGTCCGCACTACCTTTAGCCTCTCAACATACCCCAATTGGGGATGCCATAGTCTCACTGGCTCGAGACCGGAGCAGTTGGTACTCTTGTGCGGTATTCATATTAAAATTAAAATACGTATAGGTGTCTTTTTTTACCTTTTCATTTTAACAAATATTAATCAAATTTACGAAATTTACATAAATTGTTAAATGTATCTATAACTTAATAAGCGATAACCACATCAAATAATTCCTCATAATCTCATCAAATAATCCCCATCGCGCTAGTCCTAATGATCCAGCAATCTAATTAACCCATTACTATATTTAATTGACACCACCCCCCACCCATTAGCCACCCCACCCTCCCCCCACCCCAACCATCGTTCCCGGCGCCTGACGCCTATTGGTCCATCGGTCCATTTGTGCAACGAGTAATCAATCATCGATTGTCCGATATTCCAATACTGGACGGGGTTAGAATGCGACTGGTGAGGATTGCAGTTGGGAAAATAGTATTTGTCATCGGTGCATAAATATTTCAAAGAAATATGTAGTCGCAGATATATTGCGAATCAAAAATGAACTGTATTCAATCATTTAGAATTTAATAAAAAAAATATGGCGTTTCAATGACAAAACTATGGAGATGTGAACAGTGGACTTGAAAACGGAATCTGACTCACCATGACTTCCTGAGCACGTCAATAATAATTGAAATATAATCAATAATCAAATCAATTTAACTGATATTCCCATATTTCATTTATTCCGTTTAATTAATTTGGGAGGCGGGAATGGGTACCGCCGCCCCGGGAACCATTTATTGGATAACCAACACCTCTGCCATAGGTCACCCCAAGTGGTTCGCTACGTTTGGTGACTTAGCAGGGGTGCCCGGGTTTATGGGGTAAGGTTTATCTAGGTCTTGGCGGCGGATGATCTAGACACACTGAACCCCAGATTCCTACCCAACCCTCAAACCGTTTTCCTTCCCGGAACGTCCTCTCCTTCCTTTCTTTAAAAATACCCTTCACACAGCTTCCCCAAAGATGACATAGGCCCTGAGGGAAATTATTTTCCTCAGGGCCTCCTGTGTGGACCTAATGTAAAAAAAAAACTTCTGCTGAAACTGTTTCCCCCCCCCCCCCCCCCCCCTCCTTACCTGCCCACCCTTTTATTTATTTATGCCTAGTAAGACTTTTAGATATATATAACAATATTTACGAAATTATACTCGTAAACAGTGCAGGAAACGACTGTTTAAAACACTTGCACAAAAATAAATATAAAGTAAAAATGTATTGAATTTGATCCACACGATATGTAGATACAAAATATTCGACCGGTCAGTGGTTGAGTATGCATCGCGTTTGGATCCCACCCGGGTGTTCCATGTTCGATTCCTCGGCTGGCTAAGTCCTCCGTCACAACACAAGCGACATCTTCCGCTTAGTGTGGTGGTAGTAGTAAATTTTCAAATGTTTTTGGGTCATTCGTAACCCGGTAATGTTTGTCTTTCTTTTAAATAAAAAATATACAAAAAATCAAAAATAATTTTTTTCTTTCAGTCAATTTAAGTAGCTTTATCAAAATATTCCAATACTTGATGAAAAAAACTTCAATAAGAGATGCTTATATAAAAAAAATCTTTCTAGCACCAACAAGGTTTCTTCTCTTCTATTTATATCTCTTTCACTTATAATTTTATTTTCTTTGCCCTGACGAAGCTTGAGCTAAGCGAAACATGGTTGGATGTTTAATATTAAATCAAAATAAAAGTGGTGTTTTACAAAGTGTATTATTTCATTTAAAAGTTTTACCACTTACCATAAAATCGACTCTAATTTTCCTTTTGAACTACGCGTTTCCGACCACTCTGTATAATGTTGTATGCATTTTCCGTGAAATATCTTTTCATGAAATTCCGCTTTCAGTCACTGACGTCATCAATGATGCAAACTTCCCATCACAAAACACTGTTATAATAAAGTTATAGCTTCGCCTGCATGACGTTATAAAATGACGTTATTCTCGTTATAAACTATATTTGGTTATAGTGACGATATCCGAACTCTGTATCCGACATGCTAATGCCTAGTTTCGGCAGTTTAACAACCCTGAATGGTGGATGTTTATAGCGTGGAGGTAGGAGACCTATGGCATGCGATATAAAATTAAAGTATTATATTATTGAAGTGTTCAGACGACTTTGCTCTTGAATGGTTTAAGCATTTGTAATACAAAAATTAATTTTTCAAAAGAAGCAAACACATTGTTACTTGACATTTTAAATAAATGAAAAGAAAATACTTTGTTTTAATCACTTTATAGGATGAAATCATTAATAACCAACTAAATTTAACCTTAAGTCCAATTTTAAGTATGTTCCCCGAGTCTTCACATTCCCCTCCTCCCTTAACAACTGACGCTCTGTCCCACTCTAGTATACTGTCCCTAGTCTAGTGTAAGTTTATTTCTAATATACAATGGTTATACCGTTGGTCATTGGCAGATTTGTTAAATTTTCAAACGAAATATTGTATTATACAACACAACTTTCGAATCATATAATCATACAGCAAAATAAATTAATAGAATCTAGTTAAGACAGTATTCAGAATTTTAATTTTAGTTAAATTAAAATCATTAAAAAATAAATCCAAAATCGTGTTTTGTGATGAATATACCTCAGTTTTTCTATTTATTTAAGGTATTAACAAACTAAAATATTTCAGATTTTTTTTACACACTTATTTTGTTTAGACATTATTGAAAAATCATAAATACTTATAATCAAAAAATACTTACAAGAAGTACAAGATATTAAATAATTTATCATCATGCGTTTTGAGCATTTTTATTGCTTACTTGAATTTAGGTATATATGCATATAGCAAGCTATGAATGAAATAAATCGATATTAAATATTTAGTTTTAAAAAATTGATTCGGGAAATAATCGATCTTTCTCATCGGAACCTCCCTGTACAATTGCCAGCATTTTTATATTTGTATTCTCAGCCGCTGCTGGTCAATGGCTCTTAATGTCTTAAAACTATTATTTATTATTGAAGATTTACCTGCCTAAATGCTGATATGACGACTAAATTGTACTGTAATTGGAATATAATTCTTTTACAATATTGAAAAACAAAATAATTTTTTTTTTCGTTATTTAATAGACTTGTTTGTATGAATAGAAGGTTTTGTAACCCTGCATGTAGTAGAATAATGGCGGACGTAAAACGATAGTTTATTTCGGTTTTATATCCTCCTACCGTAACGGCCTGCTTTCAAGTTTTTATCGTCAATTTTCTAGAGGGTCCATATATCTACTACTACTGACTGTTTACAACACAGTATGGACACATCTCCGCAACCCACGCTACTGTAGAATTGGGAATAGCTGTAGAAAAGACATATAAAAAGTCATTCTCAAAATCTGCAGCGAAATAAAATATTGTCACTGATGAACAAAATGATAAAAAAGACATAGAACGCCAAAGAAAAGTACTGAGAAAAATCATCGAACAGCCTAAATGACATATACTTTTTACTCCAAGTTTGCGCAGGAATCGCTGGTTAATATCCTTAGGGTCTGTGCTTATACACCCTGTACAGATAAATTATATTTTTCATGATATTACATTAGATGATTAGACATACTTAAGACATGTTGCAAACTAGGGACTCCAACTTGGAGAATCTCATAGTCACTTTTGAAGGTGTTCCATAAAAATAAAATCGGATATATTTATTCGAGACATTATCTAGGTAACAAAAAGGTTCATTGAATACTTGTTTCCAATGAAAAAGGTAGCTGCCGATAAGATTTTTGCAATTAAGATGAAACCCGGTGGTGGAGAAATTTGAAAAATAGATTTTACTAAATAGTGGCTGTCACTGTTGCTCTTACTCCACCGGATATTGAGCGAAAGGGACAATGCACCTCGGGCTACTAATACCTAACTAAAATCGAGGTTTTGCATTCCCCACTTTTCTCCTCCAAAAGTGGACTGATTTTCAAATTTTTTTTTTTACCAACTACATAAGAAAAAACTATTCTATGTCTGTACGTTTTGTTTTGTTTTTTTTTTTACATTGTCTAGTTTGTATACTGAACGTCTTTTGACGGCGTTTAAACCAGTCAATTTTATTGATTTTTGGAAGGTCATAACTTCTATAAAAAGTAACTTATCAAAAAGTACCGACACGCTAGTAGTTGATATCTATTTTATGTAAAAACTATATTTTCTCTAGGGTTAAAATCCAGAGAGATAAATAGGGAATACGTTTGTATGGAAAAATCACCGCTGGGTATCCCCTTAAGAAAAAAAATAATCGAAGATAAGATTTTTATTTCTGAAATATGAGATTGACAGAAATGACGGTTAAATAATTAGTGACAGTGGCCAACTGCAATGTCGTTTGTCTCGGTAAGACGAAAGGTTCTGGGTTCGAGACCCAGTTGCGACCGTTTTCTTTTATTTTTTTTTTCTTGTCCTTTTTCTTATTTTCGTTTAGATTATTAGTGTTGTCTTCTTCTTCAATGATAGAAGACATTAGATCACTATGTAATTTCCCAGAATCAAGGAAAAAAAATATATATATAGATATATATATTTTTTTTTTAATAAGAAAAACTCTCTTTTTAACCTTTGAAGGTTATTCCCATCAATGTAATAAATCATTGAAGAAGAAGATAACAATAATAATCTAATTTTTTAAAATATGAAAATGAACAAGACACAGAAAGATAATAAAAGATAATGGTCGCAACTGGGACTCGAACCCAGAACCTTACATCTTACCGGGACTTAATCTACCTTATATTATTTTTTATTTATTTTACTTATTTCTACCTTTATTTTACCAATTGGGCCACTGCGATCTATTACGAAACTTTCGTAATTGTCAATTTCATATTTCAAATTTCAGAATTAACAATATTATCTTCGACTAATGTTTTTTTATTACCATTATCTTTTATTATTTTTCTGTATCTTGTCCATTTTCATATTTAAAAAAATTAGATTACTATTGTTATTTTCTTCTTCAATGATAAAATATATTTACACTATACTTTTCCCTAGATCACGGGATATTTCCCTTGCCATCACAACACTCTTAACGCCAACGTGTAGATATATTTTATATTTTTACGTCTGCTGTTTTGTCACCCCGTTTCATTACCCAGTCAGATTTTCAGTCATTCAGCCTTTAACTGTTATGACCGGTCGTATAAAGTCACGCTGTGACAGTGTGACATTCGGACCCGTTGTTCAGACATCACGCCGTGTTTATGACCGGGCGTGCAGAGAGAAATCCAGTTCGTTATATTATTAGTGTGGAGTGATTAAATGTTTTCTTTCAGCCGTTAAGTCATTGGGATTTTTGCGCGATTGCTAGAGGCAAAATGAGCTGTAGGACAAAACGAAAGGTTTAAATTTAATGAGATGATGGACTACCTACTTCGTGGCATTTTCACACTACTGTTGCCTTTTTTTTCTTTTCATCCAAAGTGGAAACCGCATGCACGGGAGGCCTTGAGGAAAATAATTTCCCTCAAGGTCTATGTCAACTTTGGAGTGCTGTGAGGAGGGGCCTTTTCAGTGAAGGAAGGAATAGTTATGGGAAGAAAAATGATATGTGTGGGTGAGTGGGCATCTATGGGTTAATTACTTTGTATAAAATATAAGCGTAAACTACAGGGAACAATTTATATAGGTCTCACTGATATCCTTGTATCTCCCTTACTATCATGGTGAGATATATGATCTAAACGGTGTTTGAAAGAGAAAACACCACGCTTTATAGTCGAATCTAAAAATTAACCACAAAATTATTTAATATACACCTTTATAAACCCAAAGTTTCCAACCGCAATATGATTTTTTTTTAAAATTATTTTTACATAAAACGACAAAATCTAATAAAATAAGTGTGTTTTTATATATTTTCGTTAACAGTAATTTAAGTTTGAAAAAACGTAAGGTGAGCCATCTTAAAACCCTTTTTATGTCTGCATTGAAAAAATTTATGATTATTTCGAATTGAAAGTGTATTCCATCACCTTTCAAGAACTGTTTTATTTTTTGTTTTGGTTTTGGGGGCATACATTAATTATGTGAGCAAAAAATTAGGGGGGGGGTCCAGTAAAATCTAACCAAATCTCATTATACCGAGGGTTGGAGGGGGTGGAGAAGGGGGGTAAAAAAATCTCACGTCAACTTTAAAAGAGTAGATATATATTATTTTAGAGATAATAATTAATTTTTTTAATTGTTTCACTTCTTTTGAAGTGCTGTAAAATTTCTATTATGAAAAACATTTATTTCGAGAGTAAAATAAAATTTCACGTGAGGGAGGGGGCGTCCCACGAAATCTCACTTATTCTTAATAATCTTAATAACCAAGGGGGGGAGGGTTCTATTTTTCTTTAAAACAGCTCAAGTAACTAATATATCCCCTTGGATACTTTCAGATATATTCAATTTATTTGAATATTTTTGCAAAATGGAAATATTTTGACCTTCTGACACTATGCCCGAGGCCTTAGGGGTTTACTTGTTGAAGGCCAGCATACAAAACACATTTTTTTTCAAAACGACATAAAATATTTGACAGTTCTCACCTTTCTTACGAATTCAATTTTTATAACATTTCTTTTGTGATATATTACAAAAATTACATAAAAATAATGTAGATAAAACGAACTTCCTAATAATCACTCAAATATATGCTTTCCACAATGGATTTATATTAAAAAATAATGAATAAATATAGACTTCGAATATGACAGCGTTCCGGCAGCCATTTTGTCCGCCATCTTTGGTGCCCGGCGCGTCATTGGCATTTAATTTGAATTATTCTGAGTGGCTAAATGCTATACAGTATTTCGTTATGTCAAGAACGAGAATGGCTCGAGCGATTCTGACCTTGTTCTTCATACAATTTTTATATAAGGGGCAAAATCGCTTCAAAAATCCGGACCCGCCGGGGGTACTGCGGCCTGCGAGAGGTTAAGGCGCCAATAGTCAATAATCAAGCTGCTCCGGGCGCCATTTTACAATTTTTTTTTAATATTTAAACAACGCAATATATTCAGCGAACAGGTGCGGGAATCTATACCATTTCCAACAGTCCAGGAAATGATGGAAATAAAAAGTTGAAAGTCTTTCTATTTATTTCGACGATTCATGTTTCACCTCTTCAATGGCGACATTCTACAGATGTGACAATTTTGTATTGCAAACAGCTGCTTCTTATTATCGTATTAATTTTATAATATATTACAGACTAATAATTGACAATATCGTTCGCGATAAATTGACGTTATATCAGCCAAACACTCTAACGAGACGTTAATATGGTTAGATTTTATTATCTCCAGAAATTGTGTGGAGTCAGTTGTAGTATTTTAGGTCGATATGGCCAGTTGAAAGTAACTGTGGCTGTGCCTGTCAAAATGTTAGATATTTTGGGTTTTGACGTCAAATAAAAAACATTTTGAGTAAAGACAAAGTATTATGTGTTTAGTTTTGACGGTTTATTGTTGAAATCATCGGTTTTTGGCTATATTAATGAAGAAATAAAAATTTGTTCAGAAAAAAAGTGACTGTTGCAAACTAAACTTTAGAACGTCGTTTTTTAATAAATTTATGATATTCTAAATAACTTCTATCGGTAGTTGTTGGTAGTGAATTTGTTTTTAAAAATGGAACGTTTCGTAGACAAATAAAAAGCCTTTAACCACTCGAGCGCTTTTTGCCACATTATGGCACTATTTCCAAAACCTCGGATTGCTTTCTTGCCAAAATGTGGCAAATTTTCAAAAAAAAAATATTTATTAAAACGACCATATAATATATTGTACATTCAAAATATAACAAAATAAATATTCTGTAGATTCTTTTAAATGTTTTAAGGTTAAAGATTTAATTATAATTTTTTTTATAAATCCTACAAATATGTGATAATATGTGCTTTTCCGGCCTACAACATGAATTCTTCCCTCCACATAAAGAAAAAAAAAATTCTCACCTAAAGCAATTTAATCTTTACCCTTCCTTAATTCCCCTCACAACGTTGCACAGCAGGGTGAAGATGTAATTCCGCGTCTCTTGTGCCTTGTTCGCACCTGACAAGTAGTAAGTCGAATAGCGATTAACTCGATAGTGACTCACCAAAAAGTGTTAGTACTGCTGTCAAGTAGAGTTCATTAGTAACCGGCGCGTTGCGATATAACGGGCTGCAACGCAATAATGTAAATACGCTAATGATTGTAATGCTTATTTTAGAAGGGTGGATGAATAAATTAGTGAGATGAAAATAAATAAACTACTATAGCACGAAAATAGATTAATAGCCGCAAAAATAAAGAATTTTAGAGTAGCATTTCGCTCCAACTGCGTCTACGAATGAACTGCGCATGTCAGTGCGCAGCGACGCGTGGAGGGGGACTCTACTCGCCGAAAAAATATAACCAAATGGATTCAACCTACTAAAGAGCTGACTAGCCTACTCTATTAAAATTGTGGTGTTCGGACACATTTAGTTACTAATATACTCGCTACTCGACTAAAATACTCGCCAGTCATAATGGGGCATTAGGTAAACCGCACAGACAGGGTGCTCTTGTAAGGTGTCACATGAAACAAACAAAATAAATGCAGTGTTTCGATTATGCATTGTGATCTCTCACCAGGGTGATACTGAGAGTTCATGCGCTGTGCAAATATTCTCCACAGTTCTATATTAATATCTACTAATAATAAATAGTTTCCAGCTTTTGTATTTTCTACTTTCTACCTCATGTTTTGTGTGAATACCGCATAAGAGTCCCAACTGCCTGAATCTGTGAGATTATAGCATCCCAAATTGCGGTATGTTGTGATGCTGAAGGTAGATGTGGGGAGGGGAAGGAGATGGGGAAGATGTAGGTAGTCTTACACCAGGGCGATACTGAGAGATTCTTTATATTATTTTAAATGATTTGATTGTGAAAACACAAATCAATCAAATAAAATTTACTTGCGCAATCCGGTATTTGAACCCGTGACCTCTGGATCGCCAGTCAAGAGCTTTGCCCTGGACCACGGAGGCCGTCAAATTTCAGCCCTGCAACATTTATCTATAGATTTTTATTTTCACTCCTCTATTTCATTTAAAAAGAAACACAGCATCCCCTAACATGAAATCGTTCCTGAAGGACGTTTCATAGTTTAGTCTCTTGTGTAGAGTAAGCATAAAACAATATTCATGAATAAGTTGGGCCAACAGCGTTATCTTGCAAATGCATCTTATTATTGCAAATGTCTCTCTGTTTTACGCAGAGAAGGTTTGTCGACCTTCCCTTCTTCTTTTTCATTGTTTATATCAACTACTCTCTCGTTTGTTCACCTTCTCCCTCTTCCCATTGTCCTTCTCCCACCCCGTCTCCCCTAATATCTGACCCGGGGGAAAAATCCGGCCGCTACAGCCATCGTTAGGTAAATTGGTTTATCAGACGTAATGCTACCCGAATATACTTCTTTTTCTCTGTTTTCTTAAGACTGTCGTGGGAATTGTCCTGAATATATACTCGTACTAGATGGCGAATTTTCAGGTTATATTTTCAAAATGTGAATTTTAAATAACTTACTGCGAGGATTTCTTGACGTAAAAAGGGCTGAATCAGTATTTCGACATACAGGGTGTTAAGGAAAGTACTTGACTTGCTTAAATTTTTAGATGTATTTTTTTTTCTTCAATATCAAACAAAAAAAATTCTTCCACATGTCGTCATTGGTCACTAAGCTAAGTAAAAAACAACCCTCACCCCGCCCCTAACTTCCCTAAAAAAAAAACACTTAAAAAATGCCAATTGACCGGTCAGTGGTTGAGTGGGCATCGCGTTTGGGTCCCACCCAGACGTGCCGTGTTCGATTCCTCGGCTGGCTAAGTCCTCCATCACAGCACAAGCAACATCTTGCGCTTAGTGTGGTTGTAGTAGGAGATTTTCAAATGTTGTTAGGTTATTTGTAACGCGGGAATGTTTGTCTTTATTTAAAAAAAAAATGTCACCGGAGACCAAAATCACCGGTTAACGTAAGTCAAGTACGATCCTTAACACCCTGTATATTTGTTTCTATATGAATTCAGCACAAGAGTCCCAAATGCTCCCATCTGCCAGTGAGAGTATGGCATCCCCATTTGGGGTATGTTGTGAGGCTGTAGATAGTGGGGATGGAAAGGAGATGTGGAAGAGCAAGGTGGGGAAGTACCTGGCTTTTCAGATCTGGTCACCAAACACGGCTAAATCCACTTCAAGCAACGTTTCAATTCTGAATGGTGATCGTACACCAGGGCAATACAGATAGATACTATCTTCCACTCTGGAACGTGCCGCAAATATACTATATATTATTTTTAATTAATTCATTTTGAAATAACACTAATTTTAACGACCTAAAGTTTATGTTTAGACTTACGGAATTCAATACTTCGTTTGTGTGAAAGCACTATGAAACCATACATGATTTTACTTCAATGGCAAAATTAAATAAAATTTATTTGCGCACGCCGGGTTCGAACCCGTGACCTTCGGATTGGAAGTCAAGAGCCTTATCGCTCGACTACGCGCCGGTCGTAGATATTCCAATCCTATTCTTAAATCTTTGGTTGTCTCGTTGTAAACCTGTCTGATCACTGATTTAAAAAAAAATGTCTCTTGTATTTTTTAATTCATGTAGGTATGTATGTATTTTTTCTCTGTTGTAATTTTATTTTTATTATATAATTTTAATGTTACCTATATTTATTTAAAAGCCCCCTGAGAGTTAAAGAAGTCTTACGAATAACAGAAAACTAATTTTGACATGTTTTTTTACAATATTTTTTCTTTCTTTTGTTTCAGGTAAGCTTTTCATACTGTCTACTGCGGAAATCGTGTAAAACGAATGTGTTTTATTTGGCTCCTATGTCGTAAGAATTGTAAGTAAGTCTTTAATAATATTTCAACTAACTCCACTGTCTTGAAGAGACCCATGTGACCTAGACAATTCTCACCCCATGAGCCCGGCACCCCTGCTAAGTCACCAAACTTAGCGAACCACTTTGGGTGACCTATGGCAGAGGTTTGGGTTATCCAATGAATGGTTCCGCTGGCGGCGGTACATTTGACATTCCCAATCACTCAACCGTAACCCCAGAATAGCAATGACGACGTTCATGAAAACCTGCGTCATATATTTTATTATTTTAAACTGGATTGTCTGAAACCATAGTGAACTAACCCACTTTTTGGAATTTCTGAGTTAGAGCTTGAAATGAGGGCTCCAAATCATAATCTATCTCTGCCAGAGAGAAACAATCAGAGAAATGCTGTCTTTTATTGGTCAAGACAGTATTTCTCTTATTGGTTCTCTCTTGCAGAGCTAGATTATGATCTGGAGCCCTCGTTTCAAGCTCTAACTCAGAAATTCCATAAAGTGAATTAGTTCGCTATGGTTTAAGACGATCCAATTCATATTTGTTTGATTGATTTTAATATTTAAGAGGGTATTTATTACCAGAGAACACCTTTAATTAGACATTTAAATAAAATTCTAGACGTATTGACTCTTTTTTACAAAAAAACATAAATTGATTTTGAAAGATTGTTATTTTATCTGGTACACGCAGTTTTCAAATTTTGAAAATCTAAGTGTATTTTTAATATAGATGCTAAGGTTATATACCGTTGGTCGTTTCAAACGATAGATTCTATTAAACAACACAAATTTCAAATCATATATCATACAACCATCATACAACAAAATAAATCAATACATAATCTATTCAACACAGTTTAGAAAATTAAAATTTTAGTTAAATTAATATCATTATAAAATAAATCCGAGAACGTGTTTTGTGACAAAAATACATCAGTTTTTCTATTTATTTAAGGTTTAACAAACTAAAATATTTCAAAAAAAAATTTAAATATTTTGCTTAGACATTATTGAAAAATCATAAATAATTATGATCAAAAAATACTTCCAAGAAGTACACTATATTTAATAATTTATCATCGTGCGTTTTGTGCATTTTTATTGCTTACTTGAATGTAGGTATATATTAAAGCAAGTTTTGAGTGAAATAAATCGATATAAAATTTTTTATTAAAAATAATAATCGGGGAATAATCGATCTTTCTCATCGGAACCTCCCTGCACAGTTGCAAGCATTTTTAAACTTTTATTCTCAGATGCTGGTCATTCGTCTTAAGTAATAGTAACATAATTATATATTAGTATTAAAAATATGCCAGGATCAAATAATTACTTTTCCAAGAACATGTGTTCGCTATTATGTCCTCTGCGCGCAAACTGTATATAAATAAACATCTTTTAACTTTAATCTAAAGTGACCTACCAGGTAAGTATGGTCCTGTACATTTTCATTGAAAAAAAAATAAAAAAATAATAATAAATAAATAAAAAATAAAAAATACATGTACATTTACATTTTTAGGCAGCACCGCGCTAGTTGTTCAGATGCATTGTACATATAGTTTTGTATCGCTGATCAAAGAACCGGTGGATTTGCATCCATTGTTTTAGCCATAGGTTTTTTATATTTTCTAGTGTGTAGTTAGAAGTAAGATTGTAGAAATTATTGAAATTTGTACAGCGCCCTTGAGGTGATTTTTCACAAAAACTGCGCTATACAAGTCATCCAATTATTATTATTATTATTATTCTATCAATTGTTAATGATAAATTAAATTCCCGAACTGTACAATAATTTGAGTTAATCAAGGGCTCATTATAACCATTAATCAACCATTAATCATTTTATAAGTTTCTATTTATTGTACAATGCACAATACAGACTAGAAAGTTATTTCTTCATATGCATAAAATTTAAATTTGTAACAATTCATTTTTAAATCGTACTGACAAGACATCGTAAAATGTCTGCTATTCACTGGAATTTCATCCAGGGAAATGTCCTCTTCACATTTGCATAATGCTCTGGATTTGTGAAAACATATTCACGGGACTTTGGCTGTCCCGACTTCTGCTAAGGTGAACCACCTGTATCTCTTAAATTATGAGGGGATTTATCTGGAAAATGCTGCCAATAAAGTAAAATACGGGATAAAACTAAATAGGGACATGTTTTGGAAAATCTATTTATTTAAATTGGGACGTAAGAAAATAAAAAGGAAATCGTAAATACATTAAAAATCTACCAAGGTTAATGTCAAAAGAATTCATATTCTACCCTTTCGTAGATGGTGCGGGTATAGTATTTTTTTTTACTTATATACTTATACTTTTTACAAATACAATATTTCATCGGTGATTCAATCCAATATTGTATTTGCTACCATTTCTTGAAAGATTGGTGATTTTTAATTGACAAAATTATTTGTTAATATTCATATTGCCTATGAATTTTAGGTTGCCCGTATAGTGCAGGAGCCCTTGGAAAAGAGATTGGTTGGAAGGAGGAGGATGGTTGAAAGAGAGTGTAATAAGAAAATTAATTTTCTAGACTTAACAATCGGTAGAGAAAATAATAAACATACTTTTGAAATTTTCCGTAAGCCTACGTTTACAGACACGACCATTAATTATAAATATTTGCACCCATGGTCACATAAATTATCCGCTTACCACTCAATGATACATAGGCTTACTAATATCCCGCTCGACAATAAAGCTTACGAGAAGGAAAGAAATACTATTTTAACTATTGCTAAAAATAATGGCTTCAAGAGTAGAGACATTGATAAAATAATTAGTCATAAAAAACACAAAAATAACCTTAACTTAATTTACCCAGCGATTAATAATAAAACGAATAATAAATTTGGATGTTTGGAATTTGTCGGACCGACATCTAATAAAATAGCTAAAGTTCTCAAAAATTGTGGCTTAGATATTGCCTTCCGCACAAATAATAATTTAGGATCATCTCTTAAAAACTCAAAAAGTAAAATACCCAAACTAAAAAATAGCGGCATTTATAAACTCCAGTGTGATGAATGCAACGCTGTTTATGTTGGACAAACTGGCAGGTCCTTTAATACTAGATTCAAAGAACACGTACGATCGTTTAAAAATAATAATAAATTACAATCACAATTTGCCAAACATCTCCTAGATGAGAATCACTCACTTAGCGATGATAATAAACCAACACCTTTACATGTAGAAAATAAAGGAAGAAAACTTAATCTTTTAGAGCAGTTGGAAATTAATAAACATAATAATAATCCTAGAGCCATTTTAATCAATGAACAAAAAAATATAATATACAAAACCAATTTTAAATACTTAATTATGCTGGATAATATATAAAAAAAAAAAAAAAAAACATGAGTCATCATTTACAAATGACTAACAACATAATTAGAGTGCATAGCGACCTTCAGTTGAATTTTAACAATGCAATTTGGGAATTTACAATTAGGGAAATAATAACCATTAATAGCTTCAGTCATTTTACTAAGAAATTAGAAATTAGTCATCTATTTATTTATTTATTAAAGAATTTTATACATAGTGTACACATTGTGTTATTTCGCCCGCCATGCTAGGGATGTCCCTGTGTTATGGCGATTATTATTATATATCGTAAATATTGATCTAAATTTAGTATAAATTCATTGTCTGTAAGTGGTTCTGACACCAGTTTGATAATGCCTTCAGAGGGCGAAACAGCTGTAACGCTTAATAATAAATACGAAGCAGAACTTGTTTATAATAAACTATTTTTATACATTGAATAATAATATTATTAAATATATAAAATAAATAAAAAATCTTCAAATGCTTTCGGCCGCCCTGGGAACCATTTATTGGATTGCCAATACCTCTATCAAGTAGTTCGTCACGTTTGGTGACTTAGAAGGGATGCCCTGGTTCATGGGGTGAGGTTTGTCTGGGTCTTGACGGTGAATACGTTTGCCCATCTACTGCTTGGCGAGCCGGATCAGGAGGCCGACTGTTTGCAGTGGGAGGGATGAATTTATACGTCCGTCACTCCTGGATACATTGAACACAGATTCCCACCCACCCCTCATACCTTCTTCCTTCCCAGAACTTCGACTCCTTCCTTTACCTTAAAAAACCCTCCAGACTGCATCCCCAAAGATGACATAGAGGAGAGTGGAGCTAGCTTTACCCCCATGGGTTTTTTTCATCGGGTATACATATATATTTTTGTATATAGGGGTTAGTAGGTCTTAGGTAGGACCGTTCGTGGTCGAGTGGTAAGACACTTGACTCCCATTCGGAAGGTCGCGGGTTCGAACCCGGCGTGCGCAAATAAAATTTATTTGATTAATTTGTGTTATTTCACAATTAATTAATAAAAAATAATATATGTTATATTTGCGGCACGTTCCAGAGAGGAAGATACTCTCAGTATCGCCCTGGTGTAAGACCACCATTCATAATTGAAACGTTGCTTAATAATGGCTTTAGCCGTGTTAAGTGACTAGATCTGAATAGCCAGGTACTTTCCCACCTTCCTCTTCCCCATCTCCTTCCCTTCGCAACTTACCTTCAGCCTTACAACATACTCCAATTGGGGATGCCATAGTCTCACTGGCTCCAGAAGGGAGCAGTTGGGACTCTTGTGAGGTTTCTCTATAAAAAAAAGTAGTAAACAATAGATTGCTAAAAATAATTTCTCACATTACATTGGTTTACAATTTGATAAAATTAGGAAAAGATGAAAAAAATAAACTGAATTTATCAGAAATAATACGTTGACATAAAAAAAATCTTTAAATATGTTTTGATCATCGAAATTGTTAGATTAAAAATGTCGACGACAAAAAATTCATCGATATTTTGTATATTTGTTCTATAAACTATGTATGCTATGAATTGGCGAGTTTGCCTCGTAATTTATTTATGAATGTTGACATTGAAATGTGTCTATATACCTTGTTGAGTCGAGTAGGAACTCTTATATTGACTACAATATTAACATACAACAACACTTCTATGGATTTTTCTTCTTAGTGGATATAATGATAATTTGCGAGTATTGAACAAATTACCATATAAATATATAAGTATTACGCGATAAATTTTCACATCGAAGAAAATCGATTCCACTCTCAAATCGTAACATTTATAATCTTAAATCCACAATAGTGAAGTTTTATAATACTTTACTTTAATTTACGGTTTATGGGTGGAATTGTAAAACAATAATAATTTCAGCTTACCATTGGTAAAGAAAGTACCTTTACTTTGTAATAAATCGTTTAAAATAGGAAAACAATTTTTTTCCATGAGAAAACCCCACTTCTGCTGTCTGCTCCCGTTTGGAGCCAGTGAGACTATTGTATCCCCAATTGGGGTATGTTGTAAGGCTGAAGGTAAGAGGGGTGGGGAAGGATATGTGGAAGAGGAAGGTGGGGAATTACCTGCCTATCTATCTTTTAATCGCACTTGTAACTTCATTTTTCATAAAACTTTCACAAATGCGATAATAACAGTGCAGACTGTTATTATTGCTCTAGTTTTTTTTATTGTATAAATTCAGTAACTCTTTTTAAATACCTTAATTTATATTTGATAATTAAATCGCCACTTAACCAAAAAAATACAATAAAAATGTAAATATTTCCAAGCACAGGCTTTGCCCTTGTGGGATTTTTTTGTTCATATATCTATTAAAACTTTATTTTTTTTTACAAAAGTAAGACAAATATTCCCGTGTTGCGAATCACATGGCACTATTTGAAAATCTCCTATTTCCTCAAAAAATTATCAGATTTAGTTACCAAAGACGGCTGAAGCCATTTCAAGCAAGGTTTCAATTCTGAATAGTGGTCTTACTCTCTCTCTGGTTTCAATCCTGGGATTGGTTTGCAGCAATTTCCTTTATTTTTTTCTTCCATTCTTCCCTGTCTTGTGCGGCTCTTTTGAGGTCTGCATATGATGAGCAGCGCATGTCCACCAGCAGGTCCTCCAGGTACTCTCGGCGTGGGCGTCCCCTAGAGTTTGTCCCCTCGGTCATACCCTCCATTATGGCATGCAAGAGGCCTTCTTGTCGTATTATATGACCGATCCATCTTGCACGCCTTTCGGACAAGGTTCTGAGCAGGTGCCTTCCTCCTTCGATTCTTTGGAGAACCTCCTCATTTGTAATGTGGTCTCTCCAGGAAATTCCTAATATTCTTCTATAGGACCACATCTCAAAAGCCTCTAGTCTCCGTTTATCTCTTTCGGATAGGCACCATGTTTCGCAGCCGTACATCAAGATACTCCATACATAGGTCTTGATGAGGAGTATTCTCAGTTTTAGGTCTATATTATTTGATTCTATTATTTTCGACCTTTGATTGAATGTGGTCTTACACCAGTGCGATATTAAGAGTATCTTCCACCCCGGAACGTGCCGCAAATATGAAACTTTTAAATGATTAAATTGTGAAAACACAAGTCAAATAAATTTTGTCTGCAAGTCGAGAGCCTTGCCCCTCGACCACGGAGACCGTCAATAAAATCATCATATATGTTTCCAGGGTCGCCCTGGTGAAATACCACCATTCAGATTCTAAACGTTGCTTGAAATGGATTTATCGGTGTTTAGAGACCCATTGAAGTAATGAGGTACTTTTCAAACATAATCTTTTCTATATCCTTCCTTACCCATTCTTTTCTTCTTCACAATTACCCCAAAAAACTCCCACTTACAATTTACCCCAAATGATACTTTGAAAACAGAATAGGGGGATTTAATTGAAACGAGAAATGATGTAAGTCCAATCTAGTTCATTCGATTTCAAAGTTTGCTTTATTTGAAGTTTCAAATTATGATTACGGTTTCAACTATGAATTTCAAACAACTTTAATGACTTGAGTCATTTCAAAGTGAATTGCTGCCTGTGTAATTGTTTTAGTTTAATTCAATTATTATTCATTCCAGGAATACATTTTCTCATCACGAACATTTACCATCGACGTTTGGTCGAAGGGCTGATTAACATCTTTTATGATATTTTATCATGGAATGTTCACGTTTTTTCTCTTTATTTTAGTTTTTATAACTGATTGGAGTAGATTTGTTAATGTATCTGTAGGTTGGGATTTGGATTCCTCCACAAATGTTATCCTCTGGTTGCGGTCCTTCGTCATTATTTTATAGTCTTCAGTCCTTCCAGTCCTGGTCCAATCCTCTTCCACACAGTCTTTCCACCTCTTCCTCGGTCTGTCTTTGGTTTTGCATCCACTTGATCACAATTCTTGACGTCCTGATGTCTGGCTTTGTTTAAAAAACTCCAGTGTTTCGCATGTTGAGTGTTGTTGTCATCCCATTTGAAATATCTAAATTCTATTTCTACCTATAATTTCATATTTAAATTTATAGCGACCTACCTAGTACCTTTGCACTGCGCAGTCGTCATGTACCTTGATACCGCTGCACCTACCTACCTTGCTAGGCCGAATTATTATTTTGACCACATTCTCGAAAGGTCTCGCTGCTGTGACACACAATACACAGCGCTGCGCTGAAATATCGAGAAGTTTCCAGCGAGTGTACGGTTTACCCTACCGTTCAAGTACCTGCCAGTTCGGGCTGTATAAAGTAGCTCAAGCAAGCTAAGTCTGTGTCAACGCGGAGTTCACTCGGCAACGGGCTTTGGCCACGTAACGCGTACAGTTCCGTGCAGTTCTCGGAATAACCTTCCTACATTTGTAAATACTCTACATTTGTAGATACATCATCATCTCACGCAACCATCATCAGTGTTTATCATTCCGACGAGCACGCACGGAGATACCTTCTCCTCTTTTAATGGAGGCCCAACTCATGTCCTCCTTATCTCACGAGGCCCGAAATCATCATTCAAAAAATCATCTTGACTCATTTCAGTATGTAAACTCTTTTACATTAAATTTAACGTACGTGTCGCATTTTATCTTAATATTTGCAACAATTTTGTCTATGCTTTCACAAGAGGCAAATGTGTCGAATCATTTCTAAATCAGTACTATCAATTCCTAGCAGTATTCCATTTCTAATAGCCTTACAGCCAGCATATAAAATCATTACAGCGTTATTGCAAGTTTATCTGAACTATTCATACGTTTTTCCTTCCCAGAACTCCCTTCACTACAAATACCCTCCACACAGCATCCTCAGAGATGACATAGACCCTGAGGGGATTTATTTTCTTCACTGCCTCCTGTGTGTAAAAAAATGTTTTTATCTAAGAAAATCCAAAGTCTTATAGTATGTTATGGGGTAAGTAATAAAACGGAATTTTCAACGTGCCCACGTAAAATCTCTCGCGAAATGCTACCAGTTGCGAATACCGGTGGTAGAGAGGCAGAGGCACATCCCGGAGGTGGGAAGGAGCAGATTAAATTTGATTATTCACGAAGGAGGGGCGTCCAAATTACTTTCGTGCCTGAACAGCGGCCACGTTCTCTGGTGCAATTGAATTGAAGTTTTCTAGGGCAATTTGGAAGGTGCAGCAGTAGTTAGTTTGCGGCCATTGTGATAATTATTCACTGGCTGGATGTGGTCGTGGTCACGAGAGCTAGATTTAGAGTTCCTCTAAAGGAGGTGGTAACTTTTTTTTAATTATTGTTTCTGCTTATATGTATGTTCTGCTTATTTGTGTCGTGGCTCATTAGCCCACGATGTCTTGTTATTAATAACAAGTAAGTTCGTTTACTCGTTTATTGCAAATTATCGTAAAGACAATGGTGTTGTACGTAACGTCTGATCACAGGTATGCTCTATTTTGGTCTGGCCGCCGCGACGCGCTCCGACCGTGACTGTTTGCCAATGCGTTCATACGGGACTCTTCGGCTGTGCCGATCATCCCCGAATGAACGTGGACTATTAAATAGGTATATGCTTATAGCTATACACTACAATATAGAACTTGTATGAACAAAAAAATTTCATGTTTGGTATTGGATTTTCTGGTATCCAAAACTTAAAGCGATTTTCTGACACTTGTCATTTTTGAAGCCGG
Organism: Limnephilus auricula; assembly: GCA_951813805.1. NCBI lineage: Eukaryota > Metazoa > Arthropoda > Insecta > Trichoptera > Limnephilidae > Limnephilus > Limnephilus auricula. The sequence continues at coordinate 6,904,503 of OX638417.1, forward strand.
TGAACAGTCCGATTCGTTTGAAATTTTGTATACTGCTTCCTTAAATGAATGACCAGATAACGCTGGGAGTTTTTATTTTATTTTTCATAATTATGAATTCCACAATAACAAATTGGCCCATTTTTTAGTCGAAAATCGTTTTTTTCACTTCTAAGTGTCACCAAAAATAAAAAATAAATAAATAATTCTTCCTATCATTACCTTAGCAAAGTGGTTGTCTAATAATATCTTTTTGATTTTTGAAAACGAGAGTCCACAATGGAGTACTGGTACCTACCCTGATGTATGGTAGTGAAGCATGGAACTGGCAGAGAACTGCTGTAGAAACGAGATCCCTGAGGCGTATGTGTGGTAAAACCATGTATGATCGTGTGAGGAATGTGGAGATCCGAAAAGAATGCAAGGCTGATGTGAGCGTAATAAGTAAGATTAAGAAAGGGACGCTTAGATGGTTTGGGCATGTTGAACGAATAAATGAGGAAAGGAGTGTAAAGAGAATTTATGACGCGAATGTGAATGGTAAAATAAGCCGAGAACGCCCAAGGAAGACGTGGCTCGATCAAGTGAATCAGATACTTGATTCGGGCCATGACAATAATAGAAGAGTATGTATGAGAAGATGTATGAATGTGGATGAGGCAAGGAGTGTGTGCCAAGACCGTGTTGTTTAGCGGTCCGTCCTCTCTGTTTACCCATGATGGTTAATTAGTTAGTTAGTTAGAAAACGTAAAAAAAAATAAAACACACACATATTTTGCAAATGTATTTACAAACGTTTTCGTCAATTCAGTTTTTCGTCATTTAATGTAAAAATAATTAATTATAAATTCCTAATTTTTTTTTTCTGATTGCTATCGGAAAATTTGGATTTGTAAAAGTGTATGTACATTTTTAGTTTTATATTTGAATATAAAGCGTGATGTCTTTTCTTTGTTTAGATTATGTTTCTAACCATGATAGTAAGGGAGACACGACGATTTCTATTAGACCTATGTAGTTGTTCTTGAAATCAAACAAATTAGCCTGAAAAGGTTAAAATTAAAAAATGAATCCGCCTGTCAATCCGTAACAGCGGGTACTCCGTTATGCTTAGGTTTGTCCCCATCTTAATAACATCTTCCTTACGCTTTCTTAACGAAGCTCCAAGATATACCAACTAAACCCCTGTTACGTTTTCGTCTTTTTGCATGGCTGCATCCTTCTCGCTTTTCTGCATGCAACTTTGCATGCACCGTGCCTTGTGTCTTGTCCCATGCACCAGGAAACACTGCACTAATGCATATTTAATGACTAACGCTCCGATAGATCCTTAATCCTGAGCGAATTTGGTTCTACTCAAAGCATCCTTTGATGGGAGGGATCGAATTGTAGGTATTGATGTATTCGATATATTCCTGACAGTTAATCTCTGTGAATATTCAAACTGTGTAGCAGCTTTGCGACGGCTGAGCTGCTAAGGACTAAATTCGTAAGTATATTTGAATATTGAAAATATGTTAATTATGCAATTATACGCGCGAGATAAATAGAGTTAAATGTTTGTGGTATAATTTTTGTTTATTTATTAGCGCCACAGGCCTTGAAGAATATCTTTTCTCTCGGGATCTGCGTCATCTTTCGGGATGCTCTGTGGTGGGTCTTTTTAAGGAATTAAAGTTCTGGGAAGGGAAAATTTAAGGGGTGGTTAGGAATCTGGGAGACAGTGTGTCTAGAAGTATGAACCCATCCCTCCTACTACGGTGAAAGGTGATGTTCCGAGAGGCCTGTCAGAAAGGGCAAAAGGTCTCCCTTGACCAGTCTCTTCCGATCCGGTCCGCCACACAGATTAGGTGGTCCTGGTCACACCTCACTCCCACACGGAGAAAAATGTTATTCGAAAAAACGATCATTTTAATAGTAAAAAATGTTAAAAACGGAACTGAAGTTCTTACGAACAAATTAACAGGGTTTCAATGTTTATTGGAACATGTAAGAATAATTTGTTGGTATACGTACGAAATTACGTTTACCAACAAATTATTCGTACATGTTCCCTCCAATAAACATTGAAACCCTGTTAATTTGTTCGTAAGAACTTCAGTCCCGTTTTTAAGCGTTTTTACTATTAAAATGATCGTCTTTTCGAATAATGATTCCCTTCTTCCTGCCCATCCTAAACTCCAATATTGGCTTATTAGGTTGCCATGTATGCCGGTCGATTAAACTCCAACCTCCTTCCTATCCTCAGAGCACTTGTTCCTAGTCTAACTACTAACAAATCAGTGCCCCCTGGTGTACCGGTCTCACCGGGACAGGATTGCTCCTGGCTGGGGTGGTACAATCGTATCGTATCGTATCGCATGAACCCGAGCACCCCTGATATGTCATTCGTAGCTAACCACTTGGGTTGTCTATGGCAGAGGTGTTTATTTAATAAATGGTTCCAGGGACGGCGGTACCCGTACCAAATTGTAATATCTGTAATTTAAATGGTGTGAGTTCGACTCTGCTTCTATGTGAACTGTAATTATAACTGTAAGTAAGTTGTCTAAAGGCCATAATTTCTATCCTATCTTTAAGCTATCCATTATCTCCGAGATATAATAATTTTAAGATACGCGACGGTGGGAGCTCTTCCGACAAGGTTGCAGTTATGCATTGGCGTGCGCTTGGATTTAAAAATGAACTTCTTTACTTCTTATAAAGTTATAAATTTAAAAAATTGCTTGTTTTTTTATGTTTCTAACGAAATTATTCTTTTGTGACAGTTTTGCATTGGCGTGCGATGTACAACTACAGCTTTCACCTCTATCAGCAGTTTATGTTGACATTTTACGTTAGGTTATTTTTTATTGTTTTTTTTTTGTTTTTTGCAATAGTTTTCCCGATGCATGCTTTTAATTGTATCTGTCAACTCCGTTGACGTTTTAATTTAGTTGTTTCCAACTTTATTATTTTATAGTTTTTTACGAAGTTATCTTCGGGTCGCGGTTTTGCATTTTTTCGTTCTTTTATTTTCAGCTGTCGGGTTTTATTATTCCTAAATTTATGATGTGAAAAATTTTGCATGTAATCATTTTTCATGTTCTACTTTTTTCCATGTTACATTTGACATCTCTGCCAGTTGCAAGTTATAAAAGAGAACATTTTTTGACGTTCAATATGTTTCAAGTTTTGTGAGTTGCTGTACAAATATTTATATTTGGTTTGTGAATTTTTACCATTACTTGGAAATAATGTACGGTTTTATAGATTACGAGTATATATATCTCTCTCGCAAAATTTTACGTTTATTCAAAATGAGATTAACCCAAAATTTCGTAATTTTTTTTTTAGCAGATTTGCACACGTTTTAAGTTTTAACTTTCTCCAAAAACAAGTCGACTTGCCTGTTTATTTCTTTCTTATTCTATTCCATGATCTATGATATTAGTTTATAATATTTTCAATTTGTTTATAAGAAAACTTTGTACCTTTACAAAGTTTATTAGAATCTGCACGATTTTTAGATTTATATAAACAACGTGCAATGTTTATAATAACCACTAATTTAAAAAAAAAATAACTTTCTACTACAACACATAAATACTTGTCACACTTGTCCATGTATCTTTAAATATTTTGAATTGATTATCTTAATGTAGCTGCCTATATATCTTATTATTAGGAATTTACGTTGAAATATCTTATAGATGTAATTCAAATAATCTAATATTATTACGTGATCTATCCTAATGTGTCCTTAAAACTATATAATATGTATTAACAAATATTTCCTTATGTATAATATTAAGAGTGATAAATTGTAGACATTTTGTTTTGAAGAGTTTTAATTTTCAATGTACTATCGTTACCGAATTAAAACTCTTCAAAACAAAATGTCTAGAAATTGTTACATAGTTAATGCCCAAGAAATACAAAAAATAAATTGTAGAACCTACAGACAAGCTGCCATATGACAGCTTTGTGGGACTACCCTTATTTTTGTAAAAATGTATTTTTTTGATAAATAAATAAAAAAAAAATAAAAAAAAACTGTCCAAAAAGAGGGTTTTTGAAAAAAAAAGATCTAGAAAGGATCAAGGGACCGAGTCACTTGCAATCTTATCGAACCATCAATATAGATTTTTTTAGTACCAATAATGCCATCTCGTGAAACATCAGCCACATTTGAATTATCTCTATTTCCAACGCATACATAAAGTGTTATGAATTTAAGAATGTAAAATAAAATAAATCCTTGCCGCACCTCCCTGGCGGTAACATACCTCCATCCCGTGGAACTAATTTGCATACATTATCGCTGAAGGTAAGAGGAAACGCTTCTGCACTCCCAGCCATTCCATTTCCTCTCTGCGTTCCATCCCTACATCATATCTCCCGGCTGCTTCCGTAGAAGGATGGCGGGTTATGAGAATAATTGAGACAGCAGCGCACGCCGCTGGAAATGATATTATTATCTGAATTTAGAACTGACTTTCAATATTATTATTATTATAGAAATTACCTATAAAGTGTCTCTATTTGTGTGTAAGCCCGGAGCGTGTATATAGTCCTAAATTATGCGCGTGTTTTACCCTTAAAAATTTTTATAAATTTTACTTCGCGGCGTAAAGTCCTAAATTGCCTAAATGCCATATAAAAGTCGCAACAACCTGTATTGTGTTCCTGCAAAGAACGGCTCTTAAGAGGAAATAATAGTTATCATCCCATCCCTACCACAACAATTAGTAATAAAATAAATCCCCACCACAACACTTATTAATAAATTGTACCATCCAACTGTTTTGTGCTTGTCAAATCATTATATGTTTGCCCTGAGGAAGGTACGTTTGTTCCGAAACCGGTCGGCTTTAATTAAATAAATTAGTGGTCTAACAAAATTATATTGTTTCATTTAATTATAATGGATAATAACCAAGTAATAGCTAGTTTCAAAAGTATAAATAACAAACTTCTACCCGCGACTTCGTCTGCGTAGGATTATTACTTCGAGTAATCTATTTTCTTTTCCTAGGTCCCATCTACGTTTATACCAAAATTCTTAATCTATTTATTTGAAATATGTATAATTCTTGATTCGATTTAAAGTTTTAGGCGAGTACTTCAAATAAATTCACTAATTTAAATATTTTCCATAATAGAATTTTGATTTAACAATCATTGTTTTGCAAAATGTCACTCTCAAATTTTGACATTTTCTAATTAACGATAATTATTATTTTCAATATATTGAAAATAAATAGGTAGCTTTATAAATTATAGCCTATATGTTATTCTGATGTATGGGCTATATTATTGTAAAGTTTCATTAAAATCCATTCTGTAAATTTTGCGTGAAAGAGTAACAAACATACATACATCCATACAAACTTTCACATTTACAGTAAGATAGTTAGTTTACCAAACTGTCGTTCTTAAATCATTTATAATTAATTCGATACCTAAATGACATATTATCATATATTGTCAGATAGGGTAGGTATGAAAGGATGTTGGATGGTGGAAGGTAGATAGATATACGTAGTTGGGTTAACATAACGTATTTAGTTCCTTCTCTGGCCGCCTGCAGAGATAAGCATGTAAAGCGCCAAATGTTATTTTTTTATCTCTACGTTTCATCACTGCATCATAATTATCTCTCATCTACTCGTACTTCTGTGGAAGAACCGCGGGTTGGGAGAAGAATAATTGAGACAGCGGTGCGCGCCACTGGAAATGATATTATTATTATCTAGAAAACGAACAAATCATCCCTTAACGGTGCTGAGTCGTTTTTAATGGAATTAATTTGGTAGGTACTTATGATAATTTCGCGCCACTTTCTATCTAGTCGGGTGTGCAAATTAGTGCAATTTATACTCAAGTGTTACGTTTAACCTTCCACATGCCTGATGAAATTATACCACTAGTTATTTATGCCTGGTAGGGGTCTGTGGGACCCGGCGATACTTAAGTTTTTTTCTAGACGAGAAGAGGCAAGAAGGAAGGCACCAAGAAAGGAAAAAATTAACACTCAATCCATTATTTTATTCCTGCCCGTCCTTAAGTCAAATATTGGCTTATTAGGTTACCATGTGTTCCATGTCCTAACAAATCATGCCCCCTGGTGTACCGGTCTCACTGGGACGGTGAGACCGGTACACCAGGTGAGACGGTGAGAATGCTCCTGGCTGGGTGGTACTATCGTATCGTATTTCTTTTTTTAAATTTATGCCTGTTGAAATTATACCACTAGTTATTATAATATATGGCTAATTTATATAGCGCCGTTTTCGTTAAAAAAATCACCTTAAGGGCGCTTTAGTTATGCCTGGTAAGGTCTGTGGGACCCGACGATGCTTAAGCGTTTTTATTTTTATATGTGTACTATAATGTTTCTATTTTTCTTTTCTTTTTAAAAATGTTATTTCGAATCGGATTGTAAGGGAATCAACCTCAACAGTTTATTCTGAATCATGGTTTTCTTCAATTAATTTTGTTTCAATACCTCCTGCGGTTAGTCCCAAGGACATTGTTGATAATGCCAATCTGAAAAGAAAAGTTAAGAAAACAGTAAAGCTTAAAAAACGAAATTTAAAATAAGCAAGCTACTTTACAAACAACTTTAATAAATAATTTGTGAGCCAGTAGGGTATATGAGACCCGCGTGGACTTTGATGACGTATGCTTCCAAGGGTAGCATGGGTAGAACCATATATTAAGTTGATAACTTCGTGATTTCTGTATGGGAAAGCTTCGATGTTATTTAGCCATAGATATGCCAATAAATCGATTATTTGATTTCACTCATTAACGACTAGTATTGAGGGAACTAGAAAAAAGGGCCCGACCATAGAAAATATAATCCTGCTTCGGAGCCTACCCAATTAATTAGCGTAAAGTATTACTTTGAAAATAAACTTAATTCCTTTCACGTAATATCAAATAGATGTATATATTAATAAACTTCTCTGTACCTTGTGTCGAATTGAATCAAAATCTTTACAGCCTTCGACACCGCATTTTTGAAACTATTTCATAAGCAGTAGTCAAAATATTTACGATGGAGTCGAATGTGGTCGACTCCATCCATGACGTTTCATGGAATATTCCATGAAACGTCATGGATTTAAAGTTTAAGTTTAAGTTTAGACTTACGGAATTCAATACTTCGTTTGTGTGAAAGCACTTTGTCTTTTTATTCGGTTACAAATTTATATCCCTATGGTTAGAACCAACTTGTCTTCATGTAATGCTAACGTGAGCCACTAAAACGCGTGACATTCGCAGGTAATATTTTAAATAGTTTATTTCAGCTATTTTAAAATTACCTTGGTCTGTCAGACCCTACCAGGCATGCGGAGGGTTAAAAACTAAATTATACTGTTTATGTTATGCGAGGGTGGTGTCTCTTAAAGATAAATCTTTTCTTTGGAGGTAGAATTTATAATATAGGTTTAGCGTTAAGAAAAATGTTTCTTCATTTGAATATTGTAATTTTTTTGTATTCATGGTCGAATTTATTACGAAACGAAAAAACTGTGTAAATGATTGTGAAATTCTCATATCAAGCGTGATTCATGTCCACTTTTCAATGTATTTTATTTTTGGGTTATTATGCCGTAATACGCTTCCTCCTTCTTTAGCCAACGTTTCGGATAGCCTAAAGTGACCACCATTATAAAACAACGTAATAACACTTGTATTCATTTTAAATATATTCTCTTATTATGTAATATTATTTCTGTTATTTTGGCTTTAAATGTATCAAATGTAAATAAATAAATTATCTGTGTTCACATCTACGTAGGTATATATGGGGTGAGGTTAGTCTAGATCTACTGCGTGGCGGGCCGGACCAAAACCGAATCAGGAGACTTAAACTAGGCATCTCCGGCCGACTCTGTCGACCCATCGCCTCGCACCGCAGCGGGAGGAATGAATTTTTACGCCTGTCACTCATGGACACATCGACCCCCAGATTCCTACCCACCCCTCATAACATCCTTTCCATCAAAATACCCTCCACACAGAGAGTCTTACCCTCGACAACGTAAACATTACACGAGTCAAACCACGAATTAAAAACCTTAAAATATAATACATATTCCTTCTCAGTTCTTTCAAAATTCAACTTTGTTCACCACTTCTCACCACAAGTCCAGGGCAGTGCCGGATTAGCCCCTAAGCAAATTAAGCAATTGGGCAACACGTCTTGGGGGGCACCAGAAACAGCACAAAAAAAGTCAAACTGACGCACAATTGTACAAAATAGTTCACTATGATAAAATTGAATCAGCGTTCCCTAATGTGGACACAGCCCTGTGTAAATTTTTATGCCTAATGATATTTTTAGAAATTGACAATAATAAAAAATGAAAAAAGAATCATGATGCTGCAGGAAAGGCTCGATACTTTATCAAAGTTGGACTTAAACTATTTTCCGCGAATTTAAAGCCCGAAAAAGTAACAAGTCGCATTTTAATGGATAAATAAAAAATGCTTTGGTTTTTTATTGTATGTAAAACCTTCATACATATTAAGGTACGTAATAATCTATCTCGTTGTATTAAATAGGTATTTTTTTTTAATGACCGATACTATTTTACTTATGGATAGGGGAGCCCACAGGCATGGATTGCTTAGGGCATCAAGTAGTCTTAAGACGATAGACTTCGCTTTTCGGCCCATACAAAAAGGACGCCCGGGAAAAAACACTTTTCTACATCGAAAATTGCACGAAATGAATATATTTTTTTATACTGCCTTATAGAAGGTAAAAGCTATGTCGGTAGCTTTTTGAATTTTCGATGCGTTTCGTATTAACGTAAACATTCACTGTCAAACATGTATAATTTATCGGGAAATATTACTTAAGGAAAAGGTTCTGTTAACTTAATTCTCATAAAAAATAAATTATCAAAACATACGGACATAGCTTATTCTTTTGAGAACATATTTTTGTTTTTATATTACAATTTCGTGAAAGTTTGGGTGTAGAATAATGTTTTCTCCCGAAACTCTTTTTCGTGCGATTTCTATAGGTAAATATGAGCGTTGTCTCATTCGCACATTTCGCATTCGCATGTATTGTAAGTGTGCATGAGCTTATTGTGAGCGGGACAGAATGACAGACGCGGGTGTTCCGCGTGTGGTTCAAAGTCTAGCCTCTTAATCCGGCACTGGTCCAGGGTAATTAGTAATTCGTAGTAAAAAATAATCGGCAACTACTAATTTAGCAACTGCAAAAAGTGCACATCGATGTTCTGTTCTCCCAACTAAAACCCTCTGAAAAAGTTACCATTCCCCTTTGGAAGCTGCTAGTAAGCTCAAAGTGAGTTTTTTTTGCTCGTGTTTTTTATTCTCTTCGCTTCGTTTTTGCTCTCTCGCGTAGAGGCCCCGTCGTAGAGGCAACTTATAAGTAGGTACTAGAGCAGTGGTTGCCAAAAGATGGGTCGCGACATCATTAGAATTCATCGCCTTGCGAATAAACATTGCCAACTTATAGATATATTTAGTATTGACAATTTTGCATGTTTTAAAAGGCAACTAATTTCGATTATACCTGTTCATAATTAACTTTTATTATTTTTATTAAATTTACCTGCATTCTCAACCTCACGTTAATGAAATCCTTACTTTTTGTTTTATTGGTTAAAACACCCAAATGCTTATTACCTACAATCTAGCTTTTACACATTATACTTTGATGACATATGCTTATGATCTTATTATTTAAATTCTATATATTAGTTTTTTATTAATAGATACTTTTAACTCTTAGATACTATTTTATTTTTTAAATCTCTTCTAAAACACTAGGACTATCCGTAAAATAAAATCTCCAAGGTGCTGCAGTCGCGAAGAAAGATTTTACGCGCAATCCGGCCACATTATTGGCGTGTAGCCTGGTTCCCCCACGCCAAATCCCCACCACGCTGCAATCCTGCGACGCTCAGTCTCGGCATGGCAGCCGTTCGCGATGGAGCTTCCAATCGCCGCACCTGCCAGGTTGCCAGATCGCGCTTAAAATCGTTCACAGCGACGGCTTTACCTTAGAAACCTTATTTCTAGACATCTCTCGTATTATATATAATACTAGTAAATTACTATCTTAATTATTCTGTTTTATTGGTTTGTAATGTAACACACTGCTATTTATTATATATTCTTTCTTTTACTTACTATTATATCTTTAATCATCTTATTAGTATTTTGCTATTGTATGTATAGGATATATAAATAGCTCCCTTTTTTAGTTTGGAGAATACTGTGCTAGGTGTAGGTAGGTACCTCCCGGTACGATTCGTCTCTGGTACTTAGCGGTCTAGTCCGTTCGGATTAATCAGTCTGGCGTGTAACTTGTAGGAAGTTCTCCCTTTTTATGTCGCTTTTTTCACGTTTCTGTTTTTGCTCGTTCTCGCTCAGGGGGAAGATTATTTTTGGCTTAGCACATATAAAAAAATAAATATTGGTAGATAGGTACGTAAAAATGCTGCTCTTTTATTTTTTATGTAACTTTTTTTGTTAAATTATGTATGAAGATTGTGGGTTTATAAATGTTCCCTCAGATTTCAAGAACGTAGTATAAAAAATCCTGTTGTGTTTATTTATCTACTAGGTAACATCAAACATTTTTTTTGGCCTTGCCTGTCTCACTAGGAAATCCTGTGTCGAGACAGACTAGTTTACAAATATTTTGTAAATACAAAATATTTGTAAACTAGTGACAAAAATTTTCAGGTTGGTAGGTAGTGGTAACTATAATGAGATAGAGGATTATATAATATATTATTTATTATATTGGTTGTGTGTGCGTCAGTTCTGCATGCAGTATGGTTCAATGAATTTAGGTCAAAAGGTCGAAAATCACTTCAATTTTCAAAATTGAACTGATCGTGTGAATAATTTAGACAAGCGATAAAGCACTTACCTACACGGAGAAAAATGTTATTCTAAAATACGATCATTTTATTCATAAAAACGTTTGAAAACGGAACTGAAGTTCTTACGAACAAATTATATTGGCGGGAAATGTAAGAATATACAATATATACACTGAAACCCTGTTAATTTCTTCGTAAGAACTTCAGTCCTGATTCTAACGTTTTTACGAATAAAATGATCGTATTTTAGAATAACATTTTTCTCCATGTACAATATAATATTTTTAACACTTTTTTAAAATTAATTTTGATCTTGTTAATATTGCAGACTATACTTGGATTTTTCACGGGTCTCTGTATTTTATGAATATAAAGAATAGTGTCTGTGGGTTTATTACAAAATAACATTAAAAAGATCTTTCAGAATACTCAACATTTTTTCTTAGCATTTAATTTAATTTTCTTTTTTAATTCTTCAGAAAAAAACATTCTTAAAAAAAAAACGGAGAAAATGACTTGTTTAACTCATTTTTGAATTTATTGTCCTTTACAGCTTTTCAAATTTTTACTGTCGATATGCTCATGTTCATACTCCTGTATCCAATACGTATATTCTCATGTGCGCAGATGGCTTCCAAGATGGCTACCATCTCCGATTGAAACACAGTACAGTGTCTTCTTGGAGGTATATTGAGTTCCCTCTCGGGTCTCTGCAGACTGGCCCGAGACCCTATTGCTTCCTCCATCTTGGACCCATCTGTGAACCAGATTAGTCCCTGTTTGGAGGTTGGACTAGGAATCTTGTGGGGTACATCATACCAAACTGATGTCTACAGAAGAATTCGGCTGTCTATATAAAGTTAAAACTGCCAAGGGGATCAATAATAATAATTGTACCCTTTATTTTCTAATGGTGTAGTTATACTTGTAAGGCGTGTTGTGTCGTGATGTTTTCTGCCGTGATGGCTAGCGTTCACATATATAAGTTGTGTTCTGACGCCTTATGACAATATTTTAAATCAATACAGCACGTGGTACGTACACACTAGCCAAGACTCGGCCGTCCCCGCGTCCCTCACCTTCACCTCTCTGTCGATAATCGAGATCGCTTCTGACGTATCACGACAGATCGCATCATGACACAACACAACAGACTAATAAAATCGTCACCATACTAAACGTATGAAACCGATACCGTTATGTCGCGTCACGTCACGTCACGACAGACAAGTATAACTCCACCATAAGCCATTCTCGAAAATAACGTTATGATTTCTTGGTTTTAAGACCTTCGACGCGCAAAATAACCGAAGCCCGCTTTTTAATGCCTTAATCAGTTTTTACGATTTTTTCGGCTTCTATCGAGATTTAAGGCGTCGGAAAATGACTTTGTGAAGTCATTAAAGTCGTTAAAGAGAAGAATTGTATTAAAATGCGTGGCGGTTAGCGAAATAATTGATTTATCTTTTTTTCTATTCATAAATTTACCTTAGCGTCGGTACGTGAAAGATTTCATCCTAATTAGGCCTTTTTCAAGAAATATACTGCAAAGTCTTTGTAAAGTAATTTCTTTTCACAACAAAAAATGATGTATTTGTATTTAGACTGATTAAGAATCCAGTCAGTGATCGAGAGTTTTTAATAATACATTTTTAATGTAAGAATTTCGATGTTTAAAACATACTTAAAACAATTATCTATCAAAATTAATTGTATAAAGGAAACGCATTATGTCAAATTTATAAAGAATATTTCATAAATAAAATTCACCCCTCGGATAGCGTAAGCAATAGATTTAAAACAAATGGCTTAAGAGGATACCCGGCGGTGATTTTTCCATACAAACGTATTCCCTATTTATCTCTCTGGATTTTAACCCTAAAGAAAATATTGTTTTTGCATAAAATAGATATCAACTACTAGCGTGTCGGTACTTTTTGTTTTTTTTGATAAGTTACTTTTTATAGAAGTTATGACCTTCCAAAAATCAATAAAATTGACTGGTTTAAACGCCGTCAAAAGATGTTCAGTATACAAACCAGACAATGTTTTTTTAAAAAAAGCAAAACGTACAGACATAGAATAGTTTTTTCTTATGTAGTTGGTAAAAAAAAAATTGAAAATCAGTCCACTTTTGGAGGAGAACAGTGGGGAATACAAAACCTCCATTTTAGTTAGGTGTCAGTGCATTGTCCCTTTCGCTCAATATCCGGTGGAGTAAGAGCAACAGTGACAGCAATATTTTAGTAAAATCTATTTCTGCACCACCGGGTATCATCTTAATAGCCATCCCGGCCGGCGTGGTAGAGGGTTAAGGCTCTCGATTCCTAAGGTCGCGGGTTCGAACCCGGCTTACGCAATAAATTTTATTTGATTAATTTTTGTTATTACACAATTAATTATCATATATACAGTAAACTTGCGGCACGTTCCAGAGTGGAAGATACTCTCAGTATCGCCCTTGTGTAAGACTATCATTTAGAATTGAAACTTTGCTTTAAATGGCTTTAGTGACCAGATCTGAATATAGGTACTTCGGTACCAGGTACTTCCCCACCTTCTTCATCCCCATCTCCTTTCTCTCCCCACAAGCTTCAGCCTCGCAGAGTACCCCAATTGGGAATGCCACAGTCTCACTGACTAAATACTATGTGATCATATTAACTATAATTTTGCATGCAATATTTTTTTGTAATAAATAAATAAATTTAAAAACATATTTCAAGTCAACATATTAATTTTGATAATTTCAGTTTATTCTTTTTTTTCTATGTTAACTATTGTAATGTAAGAAATTATTTTTTGCATCCTGTGTAAAAAAATGTTAAAATTATAAATTATAAACGTTTCCACTATATTTCGGCTGTCTTCTGAACAAATCACACTTACTAGTGGTGGAAACGAGTATGTACGTGAAACAATAATTTTAATTATTCCTCCCTTAATTTACCCATCCCGCCTAGTTCCTAGTTCGTGCCTTTCTCTAAGAGTGGACGATTATAATCATTAGACTCACTTAGCTTCCTCTAATCTCTGCACTCCTGGTAAATATTTTATATAAACAGGTTGTATTAGAAGTTGGAAGCCATGGGCGTTTTTTTGTCTAACTAAAATAAATGCTTGTCATACTTATCTCTGTAGTTGGGCAAAATAGATACTAGAATTCTAATTTTATGTTGATCCGACAGTTGATCCCCCGATAGTTGAATTCCCAAAATTATATTTATAAAAAATGATATTATTTATGGTGAAATTTTTATGTTAATCCTACGGTTGATCCCCGACAGTTGAACTCCCAAAATTATATTTATTAAAAAATGTAATTATTTATTGTGCAATTTTTATGTTGATCCTACATTTGATCTCCCGATAGATGAACTCCCGAAATTATATTTATTAAAAAATGTATTTATTTATTATGCAATTTTTATACTGATCCGATGCTTGATCCCCCGACAGTTGAACTCCCTAAATTATATTTATAAAAAAATGTTATAATTTATTGTGCAATTTTTGTGTTGATCCGACAGTTGATCCCCTGACAGATGAACTCTCAAAATTATATTTATTAAAAAATGTAATTATTTATTGTGCAATTTTTATGTTGATCCGACGGTTAATCCCCCGATAGATAAACTCCCAAAATTATATTTATAAAAAAATGTAATGCAATATTTGTGTTGATCCGACAGATGATCCCCCGACAGATGAACTCACAAAATTATATTTATTAAAAATGTAATTATTTATTGTGCAATTTTTATGTTGATCCGACAGTTGAACTCCCTAAATTATATTTGTTAAAAATGTAATTATTTATTGTGAAATTTTTGTGTTGATCCGACAGTTCATCCCCCGACAGTTGAACTCCAAAAATTTTTTTTATTATTTATTGTGCATTTTTACCAATTTCAAATCTAAAATCGACTTCAAAAATAACTTTAATATTATAAGTTGGTATTGCTTTAAAATATATAAACGAATTGTTTTACGTTTTGTCGATTTTTATTCTCATTCGCTGGTATATTACAGTCTATAGACAATTAGTCATATCGTTGCGTTTGCTCTGACCGCTGAGCTCATTCGACCATATCAACTTTTCTCATTTCAAACTTTGACAACAAACTACCAATATTATCTTTCATTTTCTTCACGCGTATTTTTTTTAACTGCTACCTCTATGCATGAATGCAAAATTCTGCCAAGTGGTTAATATTGTATTTAATAAATAGATACCGAGATATTTGAAGCACGTTCCAAAGTGAAAGTACTCTCAGTATCGCCCTGATGATATAACACCATTCAGAATTGAAATTGCTTTAACCATGTTTGGTGACCAGGTCTGAATTGCCAGGTACTCCACCTTTCTCCTCCCAATCTCATTCCCCTTCCCACTAGCTTCCGCCTCACATCATACCTAAATAGGGGATGCTATAGCATTACTGGCTCCGGACGGTGGGTAGCAGTTGGATGTCTTCTGCGGTATTAAAAAACAAAACCAAGATACTGGAGATTTCTTCTTTCTACTTTTCGTAACAAAACTCTACGTAAGAAAATTAATTAAATTAAAATATAAACTCAATGACATATAACAGTGTCTACTAGAACGCTAAATATAATACAAACATCCTGTACATGTACATGTACACACATAAACACCCCTTCTCAACCCTGTAGTAATGTGATAAAGTGCTGTGTATACATTTGCGAACCGAAAAGCCAGCCGAGCAGCGTATTATGGGAAAGGAACGAAACAAATATATAAATAATTCGTGGTTCGGCTCGCGTGTGTATACGCAGCCAAAGACATTATATGCCGAGACACGAACAAAGCCGTGTCGTCGGCATTTATTTCGGCATCAGCGCGGCTGATTTATCAGGGAATTAGCACTGGCAACTCCGGGGCTTTTAGCGAGACGGAATTAACAAGGGCTTTCGTCGGCAAGTTGATAAATAAATTCGCTGCTTACAAAGCTGTGAGATATCAGTTCACTTTTTATAACTGTAGTGTTTGTCTTGTCCACATGCAGACACATGTTTGTCTTATCCACATTAATAATTGTGTTGTGTTCTTTATGAATAACAAGCTCCTGCCCGCGACTTCGTCTGCGTAGGATTAGTACTTCGAGTAATCTATTTTCCTTTTCTAGGTTCTATCTACGTTTATACCAAAATTCTGAACCTATATATTTAAAATATGTATAATTCTTGATTCGATTCAAAGTATTAGGCGAGTAGGTACTTTAAATAAATTCAGTAATTTAAATATTTTCCAAAATAGAATTTTGATTTAACAATCATTGTTTTGCAAAATGTCATTCTCAAATTTTGACGTTTTCTATACAATAATTATTACTTTCAATATATTGAAAATAAATCGCTAGCTTTATAAATTATATCCTATATGTTATTCTGATGTATGAGCTATATTATTGTAAAGTTTCGTTAAAATCCATTAATTAAATTTCGATTTAAAGCGGAACAAACATACATACATCCATATAAACTTTCACATTTATAATATTAGTAAGATATAGGTTCTTGTTACAAACTGGTTTATTATTGATATTTAACGAGTTTATAATATATATATTACTTCTCGGTTTTACGACAGATATAACTGTCTAGGTATTGAATCTGAGAGGACGATCTCTTTTTGACCTGGAGTACCTACTCGCCGGATGAATCGACTCTAACTAATAATATCTATCAAAAACAACTGAAACTGCGTGTCATTCAAGGACATTACAATAACAAATTCACGTTATAAAAACAATGGTTGTTTGCAGGTGAACAAATGTAATAAGCGGTATTTGTTGAATGAAACACTAGTATATATTGAATCATTTGGCGAGTAAGAGGTAACCCGTCGTAGTTCAGTGGATTAAGAGCACCTGACCGGGCATCAGAAGGGCGCGGGTTCGAGTCCCGTCGGCGGTATTTATCTTTTCTCGGAAGATTGTTTCAATGTGGACGAGTGTTTCAGGCTGATAATAGGGAAGTTGAGTGAAAAATATTTTGACTTATTAAAAATATGTTCATGTAGATGACATTCAAACTTAATTACCAGTATTTTTTTTTTAAGTTCGTTTTCATAATTAAATTAATTCTACAAGTTTGAATTTTATTAAAGCCCGCGAAAACGGCGTTAAGAGCATAATACCGTGCGGCAGAGTCCGTGACGTAACCCGGCCTTTGCTTGTGTGAAATATAAGGGAAAATATTTACGAAACCGGGACACGCTTAATACGGACGAAAAAAAATTTTTAAAAAGTTGTAGTAGTTAGATATTTACTAGTACTAATCAATTCAGTTACCGGAATTTCAAAAAAAGTGCATTTTAATGGTTATTTTTTAAATTTAAAAACACGAAATGTCATTTTTCACCGACCGCTATGTTAGGAACTGTTGCAAGTTTCATTGAAAAATGACATTTCGTGTTTTTAAATTAAAAAAACATCCATTAAAATGCTCTTTTTTCGAAATTCCAATAACTGAATTGATCAGTACTAGTAAATATCTAACTACTACAACTTTTTAAATTAATTTTTTTCGTCCATATTAAGCGTGTCCCGGTTTTGTAAATATTTTCCCTTATATTTCACACAAGCAAGGGCCGCGTTACGTCACGAACTCTGCCGCACGGTATTATGCTCTTGACGCCGTTTTCGCGGGCTTTAATAAAATTCAAACTTGCAGAATTAATTTAATTATGAAAACGAACTTTAAAAAATAAAATAAAAATACTGGTATTTAAGTTTGCCTGTGAACATTGATAAAAAAAAAGGACTCAACTTCCATATTGCTGCTTATAATAACTTGTACTTGTTGAATATGTTTTTAACCCTCAGTGTTTCTAATATACTCGTTGGTGTTAGTTATTTCTTATGTTTTGTATTCATAAAGGAGTATATTTTTAGAACAAAGTTGTTTAATTGGCCCGATGTGAAGATTGTTGACGATTTCGTCAGCGGTTCTTACACGGACTTTCAGTATAATTTTCATTATGGCGTTTTGTGTTTTAATTAGTGGATCTAGTATATAACGTCATTTGCACTGCCCCATCCTGTAATACCATATTCTATCAGTGATTGGCAAAGGACCATGTAAATCTTGATTAAGTCTAATTACGACGACAGACCAGGTCCCCTAGCACACTCGATCGATAAGGATTGATAGGATTACTTTCGGTAACTTCTCATTTTTCCCTTTTTTTTACTTTAGCTCCACACAGGCAGGCCCTGAGGCAAATAATATCCCTCAGGGCTTATTTCATCTTTGGGGATGCTGTGTGGAGGGTGTTTTTAAGGAAAGCAATAAGAGTTCTGGAATGGTAAAATGTATGAGGGATGGGTAGGAATCTGGGGTTCAGTGTGTCCAGATCATCTGCCGCCAAGACCTAGCTAACTCACCCATGAACCCGGGCACCCCTTCTAAGTCACCAAACGTAGCGAACAAATTGGGGTGACCTATGGCAGAGGTGTTGGTTTTCCAATAGATAGTTCCCGGGGCGGCGGTACCCATTCCCGACTCGCAAATTGTCCCTAGCACGATTGCAGATCGTCAACGAATAAGTCACAGTTAACAATGACTAGTTGTTCTTAATGTCCTTAAACTGTTGTTTGTACGTTGGCGATCTGAACTTGTCCTAGGGAACGATGAGAAGTTACCGAAAGTTATCGATCGAGTGTGCTACGGGGTCAGGGGTAAGTCCGGCGTAGTCCAGGGGTAAGGCTTTGGACGCGGGCGTGCGCAAATAAATTGTATTTGATTAATTTCTGTTTTTTCACAATTAATTAATTACATATAATATATGGTATATATTTTCGGCAAGTTTCAGAGTGGAAGATACTCTCAGTATCGCCCTGGTGTAAGACCACCAATCAGAATTGAAACGTTGCTTGATATGGCACTAACTTCAGCCTCACATCATACCCCAATCAGGGATGCCATGGTCGCACTGGCTCCAGACGGGAGCAGTTAGGACACTTATGCGGTATTCATATAAAAAAAATATGTATGTTAAAATATATGATTTTTTACGGGTTCTGCGCTAATGTTTTATATATTTTTAATAAATTAATAAGCTTATTAATTATACTTTATCTTAGTACAGTCCCACCTAAATTATTTAATAGAGATATGGGTAAACACTTACATTACGTACTTAAACGACTTACAAATAATACAGAACAAAGTAATTAAAAAACTTTTCAATTATAACCCAGATACTCCCACAAAAAAACTATACTAGGATTTGAACCTTCTGAAAATAAGAACCTTGTGCGAATATAACACTTGCCTTTTAATCTACAAAATACAAAAAGGACTTATACACACAAACACAACATTTCTAAAAACGTCACAAATACACAAGCATTATACTAGACAACATAATAAATTGTACACAAATACTGTTAAAACTGAAAGTGGCAAGAGAAGCATTGGCCACGAGGGTGTTCAAATTTATAATCTCCTTCCAGACTCCCTAAAAACGGAGAAAAGTGTAAATATATTTAAAAGAAAACTATTTAACCTTAAGTTAAAGAACAAATTTAATTTTATTAATTACTTTATACCTACTTAAGTTAAGAAAGTGAAATGTAAATTTCTTTTAACTTAATAAATAAATGAAAAAAAAATGTAGACTTACAATTTTTATTTTAATGAAGATAATATTAGCGAATGTCAATCGAAAATCCGAAACAGAAAAATCAGAAAAAGATACGGATACATCTGGGATAATATATTATAATTTGAGGTTTAACTCTTTAAGTTAAAAAGTTAAAAATAAAAATAAAAATATAGTATTTCTATCGCTCGAATCGTTGACTTGTCGTAAAAGTCTTTGTTCGCAATAACGTCCCGAGAGATGTTCCAGTCACTCTCTTCTCTCCCTCTCTTCTTCTTTCCTTCTCCTTATGTCTAAATGATATTATTTTTATCATTCGGTTTGGATGAAATGGCTTTCTGCCTGCTTCGAGCGGATATCAGAAGTCAGAAGGAAGATGGATGAATTATCCGTCTAAAAGTACAGTTATTTACAGGAATGCATTAATAAAAAAAAGTGTCTGTATCCAATGACATTACAATATGCATAGACACGTTTTTGCACGACAAAATCAACCCAAAATGTGGCCAGTAACAGAGAATCTTATGTTATATGTAAATTCTTATTTCAAACGTTGTTCATGTACGACAAAGATAGACTTAGCAAAGAATATGTATGTATAAGCGAAATAGATACATGACCGGGCAGTCTTTCCGTACAAAAACTACATTCACCACTGATTTTACTGAGATGACAAGATACGCTCACTGGGTTACACCAACGAATACGAATGCTGTATGTATACTTGCCAGTTGGTTGTCCTTTTTAAACTTATGTAATTTGTACGTTCACTATCTCACTTTATTGTATTTTGAAATTTACCGTTTTCGGGTCGCTAAAAAAGTCTTGTGAATAATTTTTTTAATTAAAATAATAAGCGATTTATGTGTACGAGTATTTACGAATGGAAAGAAACTCGATAAGATCTGTTTTTTACTCACAAATGATTTTTGCACCTCTTAAACAGACAAAAAGGCAACTCTTGAAAAAAGAAAGAGCGACGTGTTTGTTAGCTCGTGACTAAATCTCAAGTATGTCCATATTGTCCATTGGACTTAGTTCAGTGAAACGTGTGTTGTCTTAAATACATATAGTTATCTATACTTCAATTTTTTTGTTCATTTTATTTCAGAAGGAATAATTTACTTTTTCTTTTTAATGTCGTGTGGATGGCAATTATATAAATTGCCCCCCCCCCCCTCTCCACCTCGTAGACAATGGATTGCTTGCCACATTGATTAATGTATGTATGGTGTGTTTAAATGCATTTTATCATGTTGTCGTGTAAAGTGTGTATACACGGAGAAAAATGAACTGTTTAAAACGGGACTGAAGTTCTTACGAACAAATTAACAGTGATTCAATGTTTATTGGCGGTAAAATACGTACGAAATTACGTATACCAACAAATTATTCTTAATGTTCCCGCCAATAAACATTGAAACCCTGTTAATCTGTTCGTAAGAACTTCAGCCCCGTTTTTAACCGTATTTACTATTAATATGATCGTTTTTTCTATTAAAATGTTCGTTTTTTCTATTAAAATGTTCGTTTTTTCTATTAAAATTATCGTTTTTTTTTTCAAATAACATTTTTCTCCGTGTACCTGTAAAGTTTTTTTTTATGTATTCTGTAATGCTGTAAAAAACTTTGGATAAAGGAAAAAGAGCAATATCGCGGCATAATAACCCAAGAATTAATCACGATAATTGTGTATTTATTTTCCCACTCCGGGTTTCGTACCACCAACGGGTCGAAACACGTAGAACGCGGGTAAAGCAGTCGGCGCATGGGCAGCCGACGACCGACAAGAATGTTTGTATGTAAACGTACTAAAGCGCACACAGTGAAGCCAGATTCAGATGTCCGCAACTCGGTACAAAATACCGCCGGCGCGCTCGGGCGCTGTGCGCGGGTAGTCCGAAAGCCGAAACACGCTTTCTACGTGTTTAGACCCAACCCCTGGATACTGAACTAAGAAGCTTATTATTTTTAGTTTATAAATTTTTTTGCGTTCAGTTCTAGCGACTGACCCAGAATTTTGGCTTTGCGAATAGATCGCTTAACTGCCTGTTTCATAACTTGGATGGCGCTTTTTAATGCTTCTCCGTTTTATTCACAATAATAATATAGAATCATAAAATTCCCCCTCCCATCTTGGAGAGGCGTTAAAATTAAGCGATAAACGATATACTCTCGGTTATTCGCTGCCCGACTTCTCGTTTATCCAGCTACGATAAGTGTAAAGGCTCTGTTAGACGAGTAAATTTTTAAGGCATTTTCTTGCCGGCAATGTATGGCCAATGGCCATCTTATTCTTTTACCGGTGCTAAGGTATATGAGCAAATTTTTACGGATGTTTCTTGCTGGCAATGTACTGTCATCTTATTCTTTCACCGGGGCTCGGGTTCCGAGCAACTTTTTACGGCAATTTCTTACTGCCAATGTATTGCCATCTAATTCTTTGGCCGGGGCTCAGGTATTCGTGCAACTGTTTACGGCAATTTCTTGCCGACAACGTATTGCCATCTTATTCTTTCACCGGGGCTCGGGTATACGAGAAACTTTTTACGGCAACTTCTTGCCGGCAATGTATTGCCATCTAATTTTTTGGCCGGGGCTCAGGTATTCGTGCAACTTTTTACGGCATTTTCTTGCTGGCAGTGTACTGTCGTCTTGTTCTTTCACCAAGGCTCAGGCATTCCAGCAACTTTTTACGCCATTTTCTTGCTGGCAATGTATTGTCATCTTATTCTTTCACCGGGGCTCAGGTATGCGAGCAACTTTTTACGGTAATTTCTTGCCGACAACATGTATTGCCATCTAATTCTTTCACCGGGGCTCAGGTTCCGAGCAACTTTTTACGGCATTTTCTTGCTGGCAATGTAATGTAATAATATAATCAGATAAACGAAAAAATTTTAACGGCAACTTCTTGCCGGCAATGTATTGCCATTTAATTTTTTGGCCGGGGCTCAGGTATTTGTGCAACTTTTTACGGCATTTTCTTGCTGGCAATGTATTGTCATCTTATTCTTTCACCGGGGCCCAGGTATACGAGCTATTTTTTACGGCCAACGTATTATTTTACATATTTTTACGAATAATTACATTTTCAACGTCATTGGTGTAATAACCCCCTTTCTACACATATAGGGTGTTAAGGGATGTTCGTAACTTACTTTGAGGAGTGATTTCTGATATTATTTGGAATAAAAAACGTAAATGTAGTTTTGGTCTCCGGTGAATTTAATAGATGTCTTTTTTTCTTAAAAATAAAAATCACTGGTCACTCACACAACCGTAATTAGTATTTCTTATGTACAGGTGATTAAAAAAGTAACGAACAAACTGTTTTATTCTGCTCAGGTTACATCAAATCTTCGGTTGCGACGTCTCCAGCGGCACAGAAAAGATATGTCGCACATCCCGTAGAAAAATGTCTCAAGTCGAAAAAGTTGATTTTACAGGAGAGCGAAAACAAATGAATGAATGATGAACAAGCGGTCTCGTCGAAAACAGATACTAGCGACAGATACGGAAATGGAGTGATCTTAACTTAAGGCCCTGTAGTAGGCACTCAAAAAGAAGAAGAAGGGGAAATAGGTAAATACCAATGTTAGAGGGAGCTCGTTTAAAATAGAGTAAAAATACCTCAACGACCGCTTAAGTTACATTTAAAGATACACTGTGAAAAGTTTCATATAATTACCGTTTCGGCTTGACAGTCTACAGAATTTATCTTCAAAAATAAAATATATGCTTTTAAGAACTTAAAATTAAAAGTATTCAAAAGACATATATTATGTTATAAATACGTTTTTCGTTGGGCATAGATTATCAAAATTTTACTTACGACACTTTTCTACGGGATGTGCTGTATATTTTTAGTTTTTTTTTTTTCTGTTTTTTCTCTTTTTTGTTTCGTTTCATCTGTGTTTTTTCTTGGTTATTCGCACATTTTTCGATTAAAAAAATGACAGTGAGGATAAGCGAGATTACACGGTGACCATAAAAAGAATATCGTTTAAAAGATTGCTTCGGACGCTTATGGCAAACGTTGAAGTGCTATCGTTTGGGTTTTATGTTTGATAAAGATTTCGTTACGTTTTTTAAGTGTCGTTATAATATTTCGAGTTGCGTCTTGGCGATTGGCAGTATTATGGGTCTTTTTATTTATGGTGTGTTGCACAAGTTTTAGGTTGCGTTTTGGCAAAAATCAGGCATCTAGAAAATTATTTCAAAAATCTCCTGTTATGTGCATCATTATTATTATTAATAATAATAATAATTTATTTCAATACAATAAAACATATGCGGAAATTTGGACTAGCCAACTAGAAAAGGATCCTGTTTTAGGCCAGTCAAATGACAAATTTAGTTCATAACATAATTTCATATTACAATGTTAAATTATTTATAAAAGGGAAAAAGTGTTAAGATTGAATTCCTCATAGAAGCTTTAGTTAAATATACAATTTTGTACTTAGTACTTGTACTTAGGTAAAAGAATAAGCGAAGATAAAAAATTATATCTTAATTACAAATTTAGTATCGAATGCTTATGTTTAACAATAGATATATATGTTTGGTAATTTAAATCGCTTGCATTACTATTAACACTTTAGAAAGAATCTTAAAGGCGGTTGCTTTCTTTCTAAATTGAATGATAAAAAAAAAAAACATCTCAACATCTTCGAATATTCCAAAATAATCTGTAATTATAATTATATGTAGTTTATTTAAAAAAATATCAGTAGAATACATCTATCAATTTGAACTAAAGACCTTTCAATTTGAGAGTACAGCTGCATCAGGAACCAATTATTGGATAACCAATTCCCCTGCCATCAGTCATCCCAAGGCGTTCGCTACATTTGGTGAATTAGCAGGGGTGTCCTGTTCATAGGATGAGGTTTGTTTAGGTCTTGACGGTGAATACATTTGCTAATGCGTGGCCGGATCGGGAGGGACTGGTTGAGGAAAATCTGACCTAGACCTCCAGCCGGACTCTCTCGACCCATCACCTTGCACCGCAGTGGCAGGGATGAATTCATACGTCTGTCACTCCTGGACACATTGATCCTAGCTATAGATTCATACCCATCTCTCAAACCTTATTCCTTCCTAGAATTTTCTTTCTATTGAATTGGTTTTCCTAAAAATATCCTCCACGCAGCATTCCCAAAGATGAGATTTGCCCTGAGGAAATTTTTACCTAAAAAAAAATGCCTCAAGGCATATATGCCACCTTATCCATTAAGATTGCTGCAAAAAAGTCAACAGACTACGGGTTAATAGTTCAATAAAAATCCTTTTTTCAAATGTGAAATTTGTTTATTAATTAAATCGTACAAATTTTAGTACCTACTTACAAATAACCTTATGATTTCAGAAGAAAATTTGGTTTTCAATTAAGGCTGAGTTATACCCGATCAAAAGAAGAAGAAGGAATACGATAATACAAATGTCCGAGGGAACGCGCTAATATTAAAAACGAAAATATTCAAGCGAAAATTGGGAAAATGTTTAATAAAACACGACTCGTTTAAAATACAGCAAAAATCTCATGGGGGTTGTGTTAAGTAGCTAAAGAAACACTGTAAACTTGTAAAATAACAGATGCAAACGTGTAAATCATAATTTTATTTATTTATTTGTATCGAAGGAATTTCATATACGACGTGGGGAACTACCTCTTTCAATTCTTGCATACAATTATCCATGTATAGATTGAATAACCATGATGACATTACGCAGCCTTGCTTAACACCTTTTGTGATGTCAAACCACCCCGTAAAACCACCGTTCACTCTCACACATGCAACGCTTCCCTCATATAGAGCCGCAATTGCCTGTATAAGATTTGTATTCACTCCGTACTAGGTACTATCAGAATAACATATATTTTTTAAGAGCTTGAAAACTTCAAATGTTTATGGAAAATATGTACGAAATCAATAGAAATTCGGGATGCCGCTCCTTAAAAATAGACAAAATTATCAGGAATACCGCCTACCTATTTCATTATTGTTGAAACTAAATCCACTAGTTCGAAATGCATTGATTTACAGAATTCGTTAATAAACGTCAGAATTTACACATAACGAGATCGTTTGTTTCGACAGCTTTCAAACATTACAATGTTATGTGCTATTCG
Source organism: Limnephilus auricula (assembly GCA_951813805.1). Lineage (NCBI taxonomy): Eukaryota > Metazoa > Arthropoda > Insecta > Trichoptera > Limnephilidae > Limnephilus > Limnephilus auricula. The sequence goes on from OX638417.1 coordinate 6,930,121, forward strand.
AGAGTTGCTAATAACTCATACTCATAATAACACTTTCATCCTCCAACCGCGATTGTTTGAGAATTCTTCAAACTCTGTAGTGAAATTGAGTAGGTATTAACGTGCAAGAATTGTGTTATTTATTTTATGCCCAGAGGGCTTTTACATAAATTTTGACATGAGAAAGAAATATTATAAATTAAGTTACGATAGAAAGAAAGTACATACATGAAATGCAAATACAAGGAACAAAAATTTTAAGTACAGTAAGAAATAATAGCGATAAAGTAACCATAAAAAAAATACATACATGATTTAAAAATACAAACAATAAAGATTTTTAAGTTCGCAGAGGTTTACAAAATTCCAACATTAAACATATATTAATAACACCCTAAGTATTAGAATGAGCAAGTTGCAAGGGTTCGGAGCTGTCCAATTTGGATTTTATATTAATATTTTGAAAATGTCGTAGTAACCGCTGGCAATTGAGGAGAACGGCTGCGCGGCCATTTTCATACAAAATGTAATGTTGCTCTGAGGCCAGAATACCCAACCGAAATGAAAAAAAAATTATTCAGAAAGCATAACAAAAAAAAACTATCCTTTTGGCCGTCCCCGTGGGCGGTGTTGGAAAAATCATCACGCTTTATATTCAAATGTAAAAGTTTAAACAAAATAATTAAAATGTACATCTTAATAAATACAAAGTTTCCGACCATAATTTAAAAAAAAAAATTGGGATTAATTTAAAGTGATCTTTGAAACGACAAAAAAGTGAGGTGACGGTAATGTTTATAATATATATTTTCCAATAAAATATGTGTTTTTTTTTGTTGTTTTTCGTTATCAGAAATTTTAGTTGGATAAAATGTAAAGTGAACCATTTTTAGAAATTTGAAACTTTTTTATGTTTGCATTAAAAATAATTATTTCTAAAAAATATGTTTATTTCGAAATATAAATTTGAAAGCGTATTATATCACCTTTCATAAAAAAATTGCTTTCGGATCCGTTTATAAATATTCCATTTATTGGGATTTTACTGTAAAGCCGAATAGTTTTTAACTACTTACAAATATCCCCGAGGTCTGAGGGGTTAAGATTAATAAATAAAGAATTAAATATTTCATTATCTCGAGCTTACGATATCTCGATAAATATGAAACGCGCCCTTGTTCCCAAATCGCGACACATGTCCTTGAGATAATGTCAATCTTGTCTTACTTAACTGTGTCGTAAAATCTCTTTATGTCTCGCAGCGAAGACTCGAAAAGTCGCAAATTTGCCAAAGTTACGTGCGTCTAATCGTTAATTTAGTAAAAGAATCTAGGGTTGATTTTATTAAATCTATTTGAATTTGTTAAAGCTTTATTTTTGTGTTTAACATAAAATCCAAATTCAGTCGGAGACAGAACCGATCCTTGCTTACGCCAGCGCTTATGGAAAGTGAGGAAGAGGTGAAACCATCAGCAATCGTCTAAATCGATCTCTCCCTTAAAAAAGTCGGCAATTCACGTACACAAATCCGTAAGTAGGCAGTTTGTAAACAAGACCTCGATGCCAAACCCGATGTGAAAGGCCTTGGAAATGGTCAGTGCAACCATTTGGGTCGAAACGTCCCAGTCAAACATGCGTTACATACGCGAGAAGATCACCACACGAGCGGTTCCGCCGGAGTTCGTATTGACGGACGTTAATACATTTGTTATTCTCGAGGTATGTGAGCAGTTTGTCGTTGATCACACTTTCCATGACCTTGGATAGAACTGAAGTGATCGCTATGGGGCGGTAGTTGGTTGGGTTGAAGCGATCACCCTTCTTTGGAATAGGGTCGATGACAACTTTTATCCAACCAGAGGGTACAGAGCCAGGCTTCAGGAACATTTTAAAATGCTTTGTCAAAATTGTGGCTATTTCTGCAGCGCACCTCTGCAATACCAGGGCGGGAATTCCGTCAGGCCCGCTAGATTTATTAACATCAAGCACTCGTAAGACTTGGAGTACATCCCGATGCCAGATCCTCAGCTCTTTCATATTAAGATCGCAGTGAGGAACTGACGGCGCGGCGGGACAGCTCCTTGATCATCGAAGGTCAAGTTTTCCGCAATAATTTTGCCTTTAGAGGTGTTTGCTAGTGAGCTGTCAGGTCTGGTAAGAGGTGGCAGACTTGATTTGCAGAAATTGTGACCTACTGACCGCAAGCGACCAGAACGCTCTGCTGACATGCGAGCAAGCAACCAGTTTTTTGCTGATCTGGAGGTCGTGCTCGAATTTTGACCCATTTATGATCTTTCATTTCAAGCGATTCACTGTTTAAATCCTCAAAATTTAGACGTTTCTCATTAACCTCGCTCTTAATTCGCTACAAAAACAGGTCCACCCCACCAAAAATGAAAGGATCCAACCCATTACGAAGTGTCGTCATTATATTTACGACCCCTACTTCGAGACCTTAAACCCTAGCGGTAATGTTGGCAATATGCTAATTATTCCTCTGTGCGGGATTAGGCGCGGTAAAAATTACGACAGAATAACCGCTTTAATGATAAAACTGAACTTAAAAGCCGCTGTATACGGGATTACTGTTACTACGAGTATCGTTATAACGAGGGGCGAAGGCTTACAATGATGTGGAGTCGAGTTAAAAGTACAAATTGTTGCGATATAATTGCTTAGCGATGTCCTGTTTTAACTCGACCGGGTGGCATTTCATATTTCTGTAATTTGTGTTACGTTTCAAGATGGTGGTCGTGTTGGATGCAACGTGGATCTTACAACGAGCTGTCAAATCGGAATAATTTATATTTAGGTACCTATCTGACTAAAGATAGTTTTAAAAAAGATTTATTTTCATTAATACAGTGACGTTTCTTTGGAAAATTTGTATAATTCGGTCAGTGGCCGAGTTGGCATCCCATTCGGATATTATTCATTTTCTCTCGCTTGTGGTGGACTGAACCAGATTATTGATTTTCTTATGACGTGTGCTATCATTTTTTCAACGTTTCGCTAATGTTACCATTCTCTTTTTCTTTCAGGACGTGATCCACACCATCAGCTCCCCCCATGGACAGGTGCAGCGCATTGTGGTCTTTAAGAAGAACGGCGTACAGGCGATGGTCGAATATCCTTTACAATACAACATAATAATATATTATACAAAGATAATAGAAACAAGGGAGATGTGCCATTTGCCTTTATTGGTATGACACCGTAAGTGTCGCGACATACTACTGCTGCTTGCCATTACGTCGTTGTTTCTACTTTCATTGCGTAGACGCTTTAATAGTATCTGTAGTTTGATAGCAAGGCGATAGTCGCTGAGGAAAAAATACCCTCAATACCTATATCGTCTTTGGGGATGCTGCGTAGTGGGTCTTTTGAGGGAAAGAAAGGAGATGAAGTTCTGGGAAGGATAAAGGTACGAGGTTGAGTGGGAATCTCGGGTCAATGTGTTCAGGAGTGACGACGAACCCTCCCACTGCGTTAAAAGGTGATGGGGACGAGAGAATCCGGCTGGAGGCGTCAAAAGATCTCCTTCAACGAGTCTCTCCCTATCCGGCCCGCCACGCAGTAGGTGAGCAAAAGCGTCCGCCGCCAAGACCTAGACAAAGCGCACCCTATTGCATATCCGCTTTTGATAGTCTGTGCAGTTTGGTCGTAACGGAGCGACAGTAAGCACGCTTCCATGTCATATCGTCTTTGTTTCTATTATCTCTAATATTATACCTACGTATACTACTACCGTCGAAATAGTAAAAATATGGTAAGTGAAAAAAATTCTTCCTATTAACCGTTTGTGCACATCTTTCTTATCAACCGATTCGGCGGTGTGACTGTTTTAGACCAACGTATTGTTATTTATCATTCTGACAAACCAATGTTTCAAATATTCCAATCATTAAACCACAAAGTGACCGCTTTTTATCAAAATATTAATATTTATCATTCTGACAAACCAATGTTTCAAATATTCCAATTTATCAAACCACAAAATGATTGCTTCATACCAACATATTATTAATTATCATTCTGACAAACCAATGTTTCAAATATTCCAATTTCAAGCCACAAATAAAATATTTATATTTATCATTCTGACAGACCAATGTTTCAAATATTCCAACTTATCAAACCACAAAGTAACTGCTTTCTATCAAAATATTAATATTTATCATTCTGACAAACCAATGTTTCAAATATTCCAATTTATCAAACCACAAAATGACTGCTTCATACCAACATATTGTTATTTATCATTCTGACAAACCAATGTTTCAAATATTCCAATTTATCAAACCACAAAATGACTGCTTCATACCAACTTATTATTATTTATCATTCTGACAAACCAATGTTTCAAATATTCCAATTAATCAAACCCCAAAGTAACTGCTTTCAACCAACATTTTATTATTTATCATTCTGACAAACCAATATTACAAATATTCCAATTTATAAAACCACAAAACGACTGCTTTCTATCAAAATATTATTATTTATCATTCTGACAAACCAACGTTACATTGCGACGGTTCCGAAGAATAATGTCAAATGTGCGATTTTATAGTTTTGCAGTAGAGCTGTTTACAGTTTCGTTTCTGCATTTTTACTGTTTTGGAGATCAAGAATTTAACATTTAAGAAAAATATACGTATTTTATTTCATTTTATCAAATATTCAGACTTTTAAATTAACAAAAAGAAGTTAAAACAAGCCAAAAGCGCGACTTTCAATTTTTCGCAGATCCGAAATTGTGCTTCGTCGAAATATTCCAAATAAAATTAACCACAAAGTGACTGCTTTCCACCGAAATAATTAATATTTATCATTCTGACAAAACCAATGTTTCAAATATTCCAATTGAATTCACATCATTTGTGGAATTTATGTATCATGATTAGTGTTCAGAATGATTCCGAACGACGAAGACATAAAGCAGATGCATTTCCAATATAACTGCAATTGCGACGTGGTTTGATGCGGCTATTGCAACTTGCAACGTACGTGATTATTGACTTAATGGAATGGGTGTTTAGAATTCATAGCTGTTACGATAATACGCATTCATCAATACGATTATTTGCTAAATGCTTGGAGATTTTAGTTGCGAAATGTTGGCTTTTTGGTATTAAGGTTTATTTGTGTTTTAAGGGACGTACTTGACTGACTTTAACCAGTGATTCCTGACATTATTTTGAGAAAAAAATGTATCTATTGTTGATCTCCGGTGATATTTTTGATGGTTTTTTTCCAACTTAAAACATAAAAATTAGTTAATAATGGACGGAGAGGGTCGGAAAAATTCCAAATCGAACCCGATTTACTCAAAAACGAAAACCCAAAAGAAAAAAAAATTTAGGTACCTCAAAATCGTTAAAGGTAGATTCAGACAGGACGACGTACGTACGCATCGCTACGCCAAACAATGCTTAGCAACCCATACATTTTCTATGAAAATGGCCACAGACATCGCACGACGCGATGCGTGTGGCAAATGTGATTCTAAAACATAAATTTTCATTGAAAATCTATGGTTGCTAAGTAGCCCAGATATTGTTAGGCGTAGCGATGCATACGTACGCCGACCCAGGCTGAATCTACCATAAAAGTTGTATCTCCAAATATGATGCAAATTCACCATAGTACAGTTTTCAGCTTGTTTCTTGTACTTCCCACGAGTTTCCGGATACCGTGTATATTTCTTCGGTTGTCTTCTTGGCCGTTTTTTTTATGTGAATATCGCACAAGAGTCTTATAGTAGTATATACGTATTTTAAGAGTCTGATAGTAGTCCAACGGTAGGGCGTTGTACTGCCATTCCGAAGGTCGCGGGTTCGAACCCAGCGTGCGCAAATAATTTTTATTTAATTGATTTGTGTTATTTCACAATAAATTATTTAAAATAATATATAGTATATTTGCGGCACGTTCCAGAGTGGAAGATACTCTTAGTATCGCCCTGATGTAAGACCACCATTCAGAATTGAAACGTTGCTTGAAATGGCTTTAGCCGTGTTGAGTGACTAGATCTGAATAGCCAGGTACTTCCCCACCTTCCTCTTCCTCGTCTCCTTCCCTTTCCAACTTACCGTCAGCCCCATAACATACCCCATTTGGGGTTTCCATAGTCTCATAGGGAGCAGTTGGAACTCTTGTGAGGTATTAAATATAAAAAATAAAAATTAAGTAGTGGGGTGGCAAAGGAGATATGGACGAGGAAAATGGCTATTCATATCTAGTCACCAAACACGGCTAAAGCCATTTCAAGCAACGTTTAAGTCTGAATTGTGGTCTAACACCAGGGCGATACTGAGAATATCTTGGATCAATTTGGAACACGCCGAAAATATAATATGCATTGTTTTTAATTAATTAATTGTGCAATAACACAAATTAATCAGATATATTTTTTTTTTAACGTTGGGATTCGAACCCGCGACATTTGGATTGCGAGTACAGAGCCTTACCCCTTGCCCACGGAGGCCGTCCTTGCACATTGTTTGTCTGGTTTTCCTTGAAAAATTATCATTCCCGGAATCTCTCACGCGTTTCAAAACGTCTCTCTTCATTTTAAATTCCATTTATGACGTTTGTATAGTTTTTCCACGTATGATATTTTAAAAATCTACTAGCTCTCCCAACCTCGCACGTGTTAGTTTGTTCTCTTTAACATGTTTAGTTTCGTTATGCGCCCCGTCATGCAGATAAATATTGTACTAATTGAATGAAAACAATTTTCGGACGGATATAACCCCGCACTGATGGCGCAAAATAGGGTCGAGGCGGACAAAATAAACTTTTTCAAAGTAACCTAATTTACTTGATATATTACTAAAAACGCCTAATTATATTATCTGCTCACAAAGTTCAATTTTTTAAAAGTAAATACTTCTTTACGCACGTTTGACTTAGGGGGTAAGCTGGCGAATGTGTAACGGAAAATGAAATGCGTTGCGAGGCGAACGGGTTCACTGTAGAAGCAAGAGAGAGCAGTGCGCGCCCACATTTTCTTTCTCTCTTCCTATCATTGCCAGTGCATCAAATATTTCAGTCAGTATTTTGAAATACCAGTGACGCGCCAAACGAGGGGGGGGGGCGGAATTCGGTGCGCACGGTTTGATCAGGCGAGGCAAATGATAATAAATTTAAATACATATTTGTAGAAAATTAATATATGTATATACATGTATATATTTTATACATACAAACATATATATGGACTCGCAAATAGATGGAGCTAAAGAAGTATTTACTTCAGTCGTGTGGTCCAAAGCACACACGTATTTTTTTTTAGCGTATCATTCCTTACCCGTTATGGTTATTTTCACAAACCTTGAATTCCGTTAAAAAATATGTGGATGATTTAAAGTTTGTTTTTCCGATTATTATTGTTTTACTGTATTTTAAAGTTTTTATTTCATTTCAACGGTCTAAAACCACCCACTCCGAATCGGTTCGAACTGGCTAAAACGTCATTATGACGTTGAAAACGCCACTGGTGGTAAGACGGCTGTCAACAACGTTGCCCAGCGTGACGTCAACGCCGCCATAACCACTCTAAAAAACGAACATGTCATTTTGTAGGCATCGAAAATGGAATATTTTATAAAAATAAAATGGAAAATTTTAATAAAAATAAAATGGAAAATTTTAATAAAAATAATTAAAAATTTATCCGTCGACGTAAAATTTAAGTTATAATATTATATTATCGTATTTTTTTTATAGAATAAAAAAAAAACAGTGAAAATTAACCAATTTACTGCCAGATATTATCGTTCGAAGTTTACATTGCTGACACACTCATACTCCCGTGGCTTGACCTATTTCAGCATATATCATCTAGTCGTGCAATCCCATTGGGAATGTATGGCAAGCGTGGGCGAACGGTAGATATGTATTTTTCATTAACTACACAGGAGGGCCCCGGGGAAAATAATTTCCCTCAGGGCCTATATCATTTTTAGAGGAGCTGTGTGGATAGTCTATTTAAGGAAAGGAAGTTCTGGAAAGTTAAATGGTATGAGGGATGGGTAGGAATCTTAGGTTCAGTGTGTCCAGTTCGTCCGCCGCCAAGACTTAAACAAACTTTATTCCGTGAACTCGGGCACCCGTGCTAAGTGACCAAACGCAGCAAACCATTTTGGGTGAGGCAGAGGTATTAATTATCCAAAATAAATAAATGATATGCTGAAATATGCGAAGCCACGACCGAGCAAGTATAGCGCAAGTGTGTCAGCAACATTAAGAAAATACAAAAAAAATTCATGATATGTTCCTGCACTCGAGAAACCTTGAAAATCTAAAACCAAGATGTCATTTTGGCCATTTTGTAAATAGCTTTAACAAGTGGTTTTGTTGCAATCGGCCCTTGCCGACACCGCAAAACTACATTATTATGTTAGTTCAAGAATCTAGTAATAGTCCCAATGAATATCAGCCGCCGCCCTGCCGCACAGTGATCCCTCTATTATGTAAACCTTTAATTTTTGATAAAGAAGGAATTTTGAACAAAAAATTGGTTATGTTATATGTAGCGGCCGCACTGTGCGGCCGTGAGCAGTGACGTAGCATCTGCCTCACTAAGTCAAGAAGAAACTTCTAATCTGGGAATATACTGATGAAAACAGAGTTGGAGCAATTCCAGCCCTATTTTGATTTACTTTTTTTTTGTGTAAAAACTTTCCCCTGTGTTTTGTTGAATAGGTGACCCGACAGTATATCACCCGATAGTTGATCACCTGACAATTATTATTATATCATTATCCCGCTATTATAAAAATCAGTCATTTGAAATACATCTAAGATTACGAAAGATTTAAAAAATATTTATGTTGAGGGATCAGTAGGATTTATCGGTCCAGTTATTTATTTTTATTTCTACAAGATTCACCTACTTTCATGTATGTGATCATGTACCTAATATTAGTATGAATATTTTCCCTAATATGTATGCTATATGTTTTTACTTTCATCTACATATATGGATGATTGTACCTAATATTTTATACCTAATATAACATCTTATGAATCTCGACTACCATAATACGGGCATTTTCCTAGCTTGGTAGTCTAAAAGCCATGTAAAATAAACCTGTAACAAAGAAAATGAGTAAAGAAATTAAAAAAATAAAAAAAGTTAGGAGTTCTACCGAGCCGAACCCTCTGATATGAAAATATCTGGAATTGGTGAATTATTTTCCCATTTCGTCTGTGGTGGGTTGACGTGTTGTTCTTGTATTGTTTTGTATTTATTATACTTAAATAGTACAATTGCATAGCATGGATTGACTAGATGATCATTTGTGGAAAAGAGTGTGGAAAGGTTTAGTTTTTCCTATGGGGAAGATTAAGAAATACCTTTAATAATAATTTGGTACGAATACTTAACGAATTTATTTGCAGTGTCCATCATTTTGTTCTTTTACGCCGGTATATACAGTATACAGACAAGTAGTTTTATCCTTGTTGCATATTTGAATGAAAAATATGTTTGGTAAGGTAAAACTTGTCTGGTTTTGTGTAATAGTTAATTCTGAATAGGATTGGAGTTTACAGCCTCTACCAATCTTTAAACTGAGCTCCGCGGTGTTGTGGATATTTTTCTTAATAAAAACACTTGAATATACATATATAAAAATCAAATATATTTACAGGAAACGTTCTTTTATAATTTACTAGAAGTGAAACGACCGGAGGAAAAGTAAGCAACTGATATTGCCTTACGTTGGTACTGGAATAAATCTCTTGTCATTGTTTGTGATGCGCAACGGCTGTCCGTAATACCAGTAGGTATAGACAATTTTATCAATGTTAACCTTAAATTGGCCGTTGGCCCACCGGTGGCCACCAATGAAAAAAAAATTTAAATCATTATTTGGTTACGAGTTTTTATTACAAAATAATATTATTAGTGACAACAGTTGTATAAACTACCAAAATCGGAAAGAATTGTTACTGTAAACTTATAAAATGCGACAGAAAAAATTTCTGAAGTGACGTTTGATTTTTTTTTTTAACCTTGCCCACTAAAGGCTTTATGTTATTTATGGCTGTTCGGCTACATTTGTTTTATACTTCTGTTTTTCGACGGTACATCCTCTCTGTAAACCCCTTCAGGGACACTTAGTTATATTTTGAGTAAGTAAGTAAGAGAACCAATGATCTTACCAATAATTATTATCGAACAATACGATTATAGCAATATTCGAAGACCGATCCAGCTCTGGTCTGGAACATTTTAACATCATTATTAGTTATTAGGAATTGAATGCAATCGACAAAGTAACGTTTCCATTTCAGCTATAATAATAATAACACTAGCAGTGAAAAACCCGGCTTTTCGTTCTGCTTCGCCCAGTTTAAGTGTTGGTGACTATTTATAAAGCATCACCCTTTTGCAAAACTAACTACTATTATTAACATTAAACTACAGAATACGTATATTTAATAGGTAGATATATAATAGTAGACATTCTTACATTAAGACCGTGAATAATGAGAGGAACATAAATCTTCTTAATATTGAATAAACGCAAAAAATGTTTCCTCTTCTTCATACTTTTTTTCCTTAAATATAGTATTATAGATGGCGCCAGTTCCGTTTGCAAAACGCGTATGGGCGAGATCTAAGTGTGTATATTACGGCAGCAGCTCCGTGGAAAAATGCACGTTCACGAACGGCTCAGAACGGTGTCCATGCAGTGTGGCGTGGAGATTTACTCGGAGTCGGGTTCCTTAATTTGAACCGTACGGGCATTATCGTATTAATATACTCCGATTACATTCATATAGCGCAGTTTTGTGTGGTTTCACTTCAAGTGCGCTTAACTAAAATAAACTTAAAAATAATCCTGTAGTACTCCTTACAAAATATTAATTGAAATTTATAATTAATTTACAAAATAAAAATAAAAATTCATTATTAATAAAAGTACATTACAAGATAGAAATAACGAATGTAGGTATACACAAAACAAAACAAAAGCAGAGGACAACATTTAACAACAACAGTGCTGTTGTTATGGCTCAGGACAACAATAATAGACAATAACGGTGTAGGACAAAACAAGAACCGTAAAACTAAAGTATTATTTAAAACAGGAAAACACTAAAATATTATATAAAAACTAGGCATTAAACATAAAAGTACAATAAGGAGAAAACTGAAACCTAACAATTACCGGAGACTTGAGAACCTGGCTTATTAGTAGATATATTGAAAAGAGGATTCATGAATAATATGATTTTTTTAATAATTTGGTTTTTAAAGCCCGTTTAAATTCAGCCAAATTTTGGATACTAGTAAGAGCTGAGGGAAGTTTATTCCAAATGAATGGGCCAGTTACACGAAAAGAGCGATCATGGTAAACAGCTCGATTTGACCGAGAAAGTTCAATTAAATGATTAGTAACATCTAGATCTGCTGCCCTCAGAGTAAGCTGTCTTTCGCTTAGGTTTTGTCGGACACATAGTTCCGATATAAGGCTGGCGCCTTCCTTGCAATGCTTTGAATGTAATTAAGCAGAGCTATGTCGGTCAGACTAGAATAGACATTCTGATAGGACGCGCCTACTTAGAATAGATACACACGGAGCTTAATGTGCAAAGTAGCCAATCTTTGTACTGAAAATTAATCGCAATATGAAAATTTAGGCGAAATTATATCATCGCATGTGTTGCTACTAGTTACTAGGCCAGGTTGGATAATCGCTTCCATTCCACGAGGGAGTTCACAGTTATGGTGGAGGAGTTATATTTTTTTGTGAAGTTGGATTTAGACCAAATTATAGATCTAGAGCTGGAATAAGAGCGTTCTTTCTAGATCTTTAGTGTAAACGGTAATTCGTTTTCACCATTTGCTCCAAAAGAATACCAACGTACAAGAACAACAAGAACTAGAATTTTTACACATGCTCTAGGAGTGTTTAGATCAGGCGAGCGAATTCTCATTGCTTATTATTCAACAATCAGTGACAGTGTTCACTACATGGTGTAGTGAACATTACCACTACTGAGTGAGATATTGTGATTTTAAGTACTGCAACTATTGTTTTGACTCAATTATCGAAAGAAAGGGAAAAGTCGTTGGTGGGCGATGAATTTAATTAATAAATTATGTTTTGCGTTTTCCCGCCAAGCATCTTCGTTGTGTGATTTATTTTTATAATAATATATGAAATTAATTATAAAAATTGTAGACATTTTTATATATATAATTATAATTACTTAAAAACCAACAATTTTAAATATTGCAGATATTTTTCATTACTCCAATCCATAAATAATTAGTACAAAGTCTTTTTGAAGAGACAGGGAGCGATCGCGTCCGAACACGAAGGAATGATCTAGGCCAGCGGTTGTCAACCTTTTTGAGCCTACGTACCCCTTTACTCTTACTGCAAAATTTGTTGTTCCCCGTTCTTTCTATACATCTTGTGTACCCGTGTAATGAAAGACACGTATCATTTGTAATTTTTTAATACTCTCATTATTACATGAATTTAATAATCCCGTCACTCAAATACAGCGAAATCGTGCATCATGCGAAATTGAACAAATTTTGTTCCACGTCTTTTTATTTCAACGAAAAAAATTCAAGTTTTTCCATAAACAACTCCAAACTGACCAAGTAAATTGAGAGGATGAATTTTTTTAACCTCCAAATATTTTGTAGAACATAAGTTTATCGTGTATCACAGTAGTTAAAATAAAAGCCCGATTTCCTTTTACACTCTGTACAATCAATCATACAATGTTAACATACAGTCAATGTGACCTTTGAGCTTGCTTTTAAGAGCAACATTTTTGCTCAATTTTACATAGGTAGAGCCTCAAGTCTGGTTCAGCATTTAGACTGCCAAACCCGCGAGCGGAAACCGCCGAAATTTGAAAATGTTGAGCTGCATTCTAAAACCTACATTTGTGCCATGATATTGCGTACCCCCAATTTTTGCTTGGCGTACCCCAAGTGGTACGCGTACCACAGGTTGAAAACCGATGCTCTAGGCAATTGTTTTGGCGCAGCAGCTTCGTTTATTTCAAACAAACGAACATTCTAGAGCATTCTAAAAATTTTCGGCGATCACACTCGGAGCACCGAAAAAATGCTGTATAACTCTTTATACCAAAATAATTTTCAAGAGCAGACTAGAATGAGCATTTGCTTTGTTGGTTTAAATCCCTTGGTTTGAACCCTAAATGATTTAAGATTATGTGTGTAAAAAGGAGACAGAAACGGCTCAAACGGTTTTGTATACCTACCAATGGACAAGGTTTCTCTAGCTCTGGAGGAATAGACAGAAAAAATCCACAAACAAACCTTTGTTGTAACAAGCACCCTTCAATTTTTCCGAAAATTATTCCGAAAGTCGTTAATACCAGAAAATGTGAAGAATTTAGACCAATAAATATGTTACCAAAATACGAACAGGTACTAGAAATTGTAATAAAAAAACAACTCGTTGAGTATTTGGAAAAACATAACATATTATGTGAGGAGCAATCAGGATTCCGAAACAACAACTCTTGCGAAGCGGCGATAAACATAGTGATTGATACATGGAAGAAAGAAACAGACAAAAAAAAAATCACCATTGCAGCATTCTTAGATTTCAAAAGAGCATTTGAAACGATAGAAAGGAAAATACTATTGGAAAACTAGAAGACATTGGTCTTTCTGAAGTAGCTCTGAATCTATTCAAAGAATATCTCCAGAATAGAAAACAGGTAACGAAAGTTGAAAGCTCAGAATCAGAACCGATAGAAAACAACCTTGGTGTTCCGCAAGGGTCAGTATTAGGTCCAATTCTATTTATAATTTACATAAATGATATTATCAAAACTATTAAACATTGCAAAATTAGACTATTTGCAGATGATACCTTAATCTATATTTCGTGTGAAGATTACATAGAAGCAATTAACAAAATAAACGAAGACCTACAAAATATAGCAAAATGGCTGAAAGTAAACAAGTTGAAACTGAACGTAAACAAAACAAAATATTTGGAAATAGGCAATAAAACGTGTAACACAGGGTTATATTTGACAATTAATGGTGAAAAAATTGGAAAAGTAAATGAAATCAAATACCTGGGTGTAATACTCGACTCAAAACTGACTGTCACAGCAAACTTTGAATATGTGTTAAAAAAGGTATCAAAAAAGGTAAATTTTCTTAGAAGACTAAGACGTAAATTAAATAGAAACACTACGGAGCTCATTTATAAAACTATCGTTGCTCCACATTTGGACTACTGCTCTACGATGTTATATTTGGCCAATGAAAGTAATTTGAACAAACTAGAAGTTATACAAAACAAAGCCATGAGATGTATACTGGGGAAAGGCAAATACGCAAGGATTAATCAAATGAGAGAGGAACTAAATTGGATTCCAATAAAAAAGAGACTATTATTTAATGTATTAATTTTTGTGCATAAAATTATGAAAAACCAAATGCCAAAATACTTTAAGGATGAAATTGTTTTTAATAGAGACGTTCATAACTATGAAACAAGAAATATAAACAGAATTCGATTGCCACAAATGAAGAAATCAAAATCACAGAACTGCATAATGTACAGAGGACTAAAGATGTATGATGAAATGCCTGAAACTATGAAGAATGAAGAAAGAATGAATGTATTTAAAAAGAAATGTTATGATTACTGTAAAAATATTTAAATTTATCAAATGAAATGTTACATTGTGCTTATTAGTTTATATTCATGTAGTATAAACTAACTCAATAATAATAAAAAAAAAATAAAAAATAAATTCATCCATTAAAGTGCCTGCATTTTAAATTTCACCCGCTGAAGTCCCCAGCCTTGCCCGGAATTTACGCATAGTTTTTAAAATTAGAAGTAGACAGTAATTTTGCTTTAGGAAATCAATGCCAGGAAGAGTCTCCTCTTGGTGTTCTTCGTGACGCCTCTAGCTCTTGCAGAATGGACAACATACCTTCACACCCTGTAAAGATTACATAATATGTAAACTTAGAAATTTTTTGTGTCGACTTTAACCTCTTATATACCTGAAGCATCTCAACGATTATTGTTTCCTTTACATCTGTGACGTCATCGCCGGTGGTTGGATGATGACGCAACAATCATTACATTTATCCGGTATTATTTTAGCGGAGTTGTTATAGCTACAATAGTTAAATACTGCTCTTTGATCGCCTGAAGTTTGTAGCTCATTGTATCTGCATTGTCGGCAGTCATTGCTATTTGGGATTTGCGGGGCTAATGACCCGATAGATTAGCCAAAGGTAAAGGTATTATTATAACATAGCTATCTGTTAGTTAATGATTACTGGAAGTCCTAATTGGGGAGTTAAATAAAAATTTATGAATTTTCGGCATATTTATGATGAGTGAAACTGAAGATTTGTAAAATAAATAGTTGACAAAATGCATATATAACATAAAATATAGGTTACATAAAATAAGGTAGTTGACAAAAAGTAGGTTACATAGAATATAATTAAAGTAAAAATAGATAATCTGCCAATATCCTTCAAATCATCAATAATATGTATTAATAAAAATGTTATAAATTGGTTTACGAAATAGATAGAAATATTTCGCTCATACTACGTATGAAATTTGCCAAGTTCGAAGTGTTATCAAATACATTAGCACAGTTGATAGAGTCGCGGCCCGGAAAGCCGAATGTCCTGGGTTCGAGTCCCAGATGTGACCGTATTTAATTGTAAGTTTAAAATAAACTCTCATATTTGTTACCATTGTTATACCAAGACTATGTAAACGTTGTATTGGAGGATGCAAACCATGATTGGAATGAGATGTATGTACGTAAAATTTTAATGTTTGTCTAGCTGTTCGTGTGTCTGTGTTTATTAAAAAATAAATATTATGTAGATTTAATTAAAAAATAAATATATTGTTTTCTTGAAATGATCTGGTATTTAGAAAGGTACTTTAAGTAACTTCAAGCTTTTTAAATATTTAGAAAGATAGTTTTACTTTAAGATAGACTTCGCTTTTCGGCCCATACAAAAAGGACGCCCGGGAAAAAACACTTTTCTACATCGAAAATTGCACAAAATGAATATATTTTTTTATACTGCCTTCTAGCGGGTGAAAACTATGTCGGTATGTTTTCGAATTGTCGATGCGTTTCGTATTAACGTACAAATTCACTGTCAAACATGTACGATTAGTAGCTTCTTCTTTCTAAAAAATATATATTTTTTTAAATTTCAATTTCGTGAAAGTTTCGGTGTAGAAAAGTGTAATTTCCATAAACCCCCTTTCGAGCGATTTCTGTAGGTAAATTTGAGCGTTGTCTCATTCGCACATTTCGCATTCGCATGTATTGTAAGTGTGCGTGAGCTTATTGTGAGCGGGACAGTATGACAGACGCGGGTGTTCCGCGTGTGGTTCAAAGTCTAGCCTCTTAACCTGACCGGCAATCAAAGGGGAGCGGGTTCGAGTCCCGTCGGCGACATGTATCTTTTCTCGGGAGGTTTTTTCAATATAGATGAGTATTTCAGGCTAAACATTCATAAAAAATCTGTTCTTTAACATTAGTTTACCAATTAAAAATAATCTTAATATTAATATAAATATTAAATGTTTATAAAACTGCCCAGAGAAGCGAAGCTAGCAGTCCACAATGGAGTGCTGGTACCTGATGTATGACGTTATGGCATGAAACTGCCAGAGGAAGGATGAAAGCAGACTATATGCTGTAGAAATGAGATCCTTGAGGCGTATGTGTGGTTAAGCGTGTATGATGGTGTGAGAAATGTGGAGATAAATGTCCCCAATTCCCATTGTTTAAGACACCATAACACTTTTCACCTGAATACATTTAAAAATAATATCGCCTACTTTAGCCCTCTGACCCAGATGTATCGACTATATAACAAGATAGAGTGTGCTGAAGTAGATATTTTCGTCGATAATGTGTACGGATTCAAAAAAAAAGTTCTGGCGCTGTTAAAAAATATGTTAAACTAATTATATTGTGTCAATTGTCTCTCTTTGCATGCCAAGAATTTTATACATAGTGTAGATATTGTGTTATTTATTATTATTATTATTCATTTATATATAGCGAATGAACGAAGAAAGGAGTAAAATGAGAATATACGACGTAGATGTGAGTGGCAGAAGAATTTGGGAACGCCCGAGGAAGACATGGCACGATCAAATGAAACACATAATTGAGTCGAGCCATGTCAAGAGTCACAATAATAAAATAGTTTTTTCTTGTTTTGTCCTGTGCTATAATAGCAACGTTACTTTTTACTAATATTGTCCTATGCTATAACAGCACTATTATTGTTAATTTTGTTCCCTTGTTATTGCCTTGTATACTCGTATACTGTATATTCTTTATTTAAAATTACTTTTCAATACTTTGTAAGGACTCTAAGGAGCACTATAGGATTACTTTAAATTTTGTTATAGTTAAGCGCACTTAAAGTGAAACATCACAAAACTGCGCTATACAAATGCTTCGTTATTATTATTAAGATTATGTATGAATGTAAATGAGGCAAATAGTGTGTGCCACAACTGAGCAGTTTGCCGGTTCGTCCTCTCTGTCCACCCTTTAGAGGCATGCGGATCTCCTATGGTGAGGTGATGAATGGGCCTTAGGTTGATTGAGGAGATACCGGTGAGTCGTAATATATCTCCGTGTGCTGTGGGTCGGAATAAATAATGCGAGGATTATTGTTGATGATAAGATGATGTATTTACAGTATTTACATAATGCAGTATATACAAATGAAGAGTATTGACAAATCGCGTAATATTATTCCCGACACGCGAACCGCAGATTGCGAGGTTGCGTTGCTAGGCCGCCGGCTTGTTGCCGTGAAGACTGATGAAGAACGACCGACGGATTTTATTTACTCGAGCCCTTATATAGGGCCGAGCCTGGTACGAGAACGGCAGGCATTATCGTGCACACGCTGGAGGATTCTCGATATGGCTACGCAGCGCTGTGTGTAATGTGTGGCTGGTTCGAGCTCTTTCCAGAAGGTGGTCGAAATTAAATTGCCTAGCGAAGTAGCAGGTAGGTGCGGCCGTTCAGTAACTAGATAGGCCGCTACAACCTTTTTGTGTAATGGCGTGATGGTTAGTTAGTTAGTTATTTAGTTAACATGATTATTTCATTTTCATATTAAGCGCACGTTTCTCGATTAAACTTATACTACAGAGGTAACCTAATTCATTTCGATTCCCATTTAGCCTCTGACTGTAATTACGCTCGAGACTAAAATATTACGAAAAATGGAAAAGTAAAAAAAGTTTACACGAAATCGGAAGAAAATGCTGTATGAAATTGAAGAAATCTCTAAAATTACACCATCCTCATGCAGGTCACGTTCCATTTCGTTACCTGCGAGGAAGTAGCAGAAAGTCTGAGATAGAAGAGAGATTTATAATAAGAAGAAGCGGAGATTGCTCTACCTAGACTGGAAAATTATTTAGCTCTATCTAGATTAGTATTAACTTTACTCATCCGCCCGTCGTGAGGTGAATAATTCATGTTTTTAGTGCGTAAGAAAATGATATATCTTTGTTATTATAGTCGAGGCGAACAACACTAACTAAGGTTTATGTGGCATTTTCGCCAAAGTTTTAACATTGCGTTTTTGATATGCCACACGACTTTGATTGAATTTTCGCTGGTTTATATTACAGAATATTGCAAAGTTGTAACAAACCATCTAATTGGTTAGTTCTTGGATCTTAAAGGCTTCTGCCCACTACACCGTTCCACACCATGATCGTACTATGAACGTATCAGCCACGAAATAAATACGCTACGCCCTACTATGCCCACCAGAACGTGCTAACACCGTATGATACCCGTACGTAATGGGTTTAGTGACCGTATGATACCCGTATACACCGGGGTTAGTGTCCGTACCATCCCCGTTCAATAGGCGTACGGTTCTAAAAAAAAGAAAAATCGAGGGAGAATACTGGACGTTATTTAACCAACTAGTCGTTCCAATGTAATGAATTATTAAGAAATATAGAAAATATTATCACTAAAATGATAATATCACTAGTAGAACGGGGATCATACGCGTATGATCCCCGTTCTAACACCGTCGCGTGCCATGCGTAGAGCGGACCAGCACCTGCAAAATATTGTAATCGAGTAATTGTTGGCTTCTATATGAAGAAGCGAAGTACGCCTCATTGGAACTCTTATAGACTTGCAACGTTTTCTTAGCTTTGTATTTGTGATTGCGCGAGTAATTGGTGTGTTATTTGCTGCACTAGTGTTGTTGGCTTCTATATGAAGAAGCGAAGTATGCCTTGTATGCCTCATTGAAACCTCACTGGAACTCTTAAAGACTTGCAACGTTTTCTTAGTTTAGTTTGCATTTTCATCACTGGAGTGCAGCTTATGCGCGGCAGATGGAATTTAATTTTTAAACCCTCCACCGTTTGATTATAAATTTAAATTTCGCCCGTTCACCGCTACGCTTTCAACCCTTATAAAATTCTTCCCGCTTTGCATAATGGTTCTAAAAACATTATGTGTAATTAGTAAAGCGTTTTTTTGTACAAACTGTGCTCAAGTTGTGATGCTTGATTCAGCAATTTTGCGCAGATTTTTCAATGTTTCTTTATTATTATTTTCTGCTTAAATCAGTGAGCGCCGGATGGTATTCTGAATGAGTCTTGACTTGAAATTGCAACGCATTTAAAACTTTTCGGTCACTGAAGAGATATACCGATAGTATTGTATAGTGAGCGTGTGTGTGTATACTGTGTATGCCTGATGTGATATTGATCAAATATCGAAATTCTTCAGTAAGCAAATACTACCGCACACCCCTTAGAAAGAGACGTAAGTCAAAATTTTCTGTTTTATAAATTTTTCTATCTATGCCCCACGAAATCCGTATATAAGATCCGATCACTCCATCTCCGAGAGATGTCGCTAGTTTTTCTTTTCGACGGGACCGCTTGATTTATCAATTATCATGTAAAATTTACTTTTTTGACTTACGACTCTTTTCTACGAGGTGTGCGATATTATTGGCTTCTTTGGGCCTAGACCCTAAACATCAGTATTATGTAAATTGAAGACATTGTTATTTTAGTGTATAGGTTAATCGTGTAGTTTAAGCATCCTTCAATAGATGTCGATAGCATAGTTAGTAAAACGAAATTTCGCTATGGCAGTTAAGCCTCGGAATTCCGATTTTCTACCGATTTATAACATACGTCCCTCGAACACTTTAAGTTTGAAAAAGAGATGTATATATGTTATTTTTAAAGATAATCTCTCGATATTGTCGAGCCGAAACGGTTATCACGTAAAAATTCCATTGATAGAAAAAAATCGCAAAGTATGCTCCCAAAATAAAATAAAAAACACATACGGTTCTGTTATAACTATATATTATACAGGTTTGAAAAAAATCACAGTGTTTCGTTACATGCTTCTTGGTATTGTCGAGAGATTTTTGCTCTATTTTAAACGAGTCATTTTCCCAATTTTCGCTTAAATATTATCATTTTAACATTAGCGCGCTCCCTCTAACGTTCGTATTATCGTATATCTCCTTCTTTTTCTTTTTGAGCGGGTACTACCGAGCCTTAAAGAGTTATAGTTTAAGAGTATTTAGCACTAAACTGCTAATACCCCAGAAAAGTGATCTAAACAGACCTGAAAAAACATGGCCAATGAAATTGATCATCTGTTCGAGGCAGAATTTTGATATATATTAATTTTTTATCACTTTTACTAGATGTAAGTGTAGCGTTCAGGAACTGGGTTGGGATTCAGTCTTCAATCTATCCTCAGTGCTACACACTGATGGTCGTAAATAAATACGACACTGGTTCGTTATACGAGAACGTTGTTTATTGAATACAAATTGTTACAAAGTAAACGTCCAGCCTAGCTGGCGGTAAGATTATTAATGGGAGCCCGGAGCAGCGCTCGGTAACGCGCTGCCTTGAAATGACCCACTTCGGGTCGCAACTCCGTCAATGTTCGGGACGTTGCTCGGCGGTAGAGCCCGCCCATCTATCATAGAGTAAGAGGGAGTGTTGCAAACACTACACTAAGGAACACTGATTGAACTAACTTTGGGCACAGAGAGACGCCCACAACACAGGTCTATCGTCTTATCTCTTCTTTGTGTTATACATATGTTAAACTCCGCACATACCGAGCAGAATAAAACAAAACAAACATGCCGGCCGCGGACTTCCGGGGCTCTCCTTCGGTACAAAGCGACGTTTCACGGCGGTTCTGCCGCGGCTAAGCACCAAGCCGTGATGTGGGAGAGGAAGGGAAAGGGGGTGGTTGGTTGGTCCGCGGCAAAGCGGTGGCATGGAAGCCACTTCCGGCCGGACGGAGGCTGTGCTCCGTGTGGCGCACCGTGTTCCGGGTGCGGTGTACACTGTGCTTTAGCCCGGCATTTCATTTTTAAGTAGGGTTGTCACAATGGTCTTCAATCCATCTTGATTAATTTACACCGAAACAACAAAACATCTTACAAACCAACACAAATGATACACAATACCCGAGCTAAAAACATAGAACTACTACAAACTCCTTTTGCTAAAACCACCTTTGGACAAAGACATTTTAAATACATGGCTTGCAAACTATACAATACATTACCAGTCAAGATTAGACAAATAGCAACAATGACCGAATTCAAACACGAAACAAAGAAATGGATTGCAAGTGCAGAGCGTCCCACTATTGCGAACATCTGCAAAACAGATACGTTTTTAGATTTTCACGGCCAAAAGCATTTTCGTTGTTTGTTTTTCTCCTTCTTTAGCCGAATTTTCGGACAGCGTTGCAGTGTCCATCGTCAGGGCAGATCCGACGACACATAGTCGGATCTACCGGAAACAGTATTTTGAATCAGAAGTCAGTATTTCAACAAACTCAAAATGATCACTAGTTTCTTTCCATACAAATTTTTGTCGTTTGGTTGATTTTTGTCATGCTTATTCTATTAATTTTTCAATAAACCAAAAAAAAACTGCAATCTTAAAAACTCATCAGCGCACACGTTTTTCTTGATTTACTCAAAAGTATGAAAATCCATTAGGGAGGCTTTTGGAACTAAACGATTCAATTATTAATTACAAGCAATTTATTGATGTTTTTAAAAAATTGACACCCTGGCAAGCTAACCGCATCCTAATACATAAAGTGCTCAGGCTTGCATGTCGGAACGTATGTATACGTATGTGTGCATGTATATGTGGGATTTCATATATGTGTACGTGAATGTACACGTATGTGTGCGTGTGTGCACAGTGTACTTCCGCCGGAAGCGCGGAACAAACCGAGTAGGAACTAATCGCCGGCGCCGGCCGGAAGGGGCCACGTCGAAAAAGGCGCCTTTCCGGAAACCGCCATTGCAAAATTATTATCATCATATTAAAAAGATGTGCATTTCAAAAAGCAAATTGAGTTCTTTTGGAACCACTCTAATTTGATAAACTGAACGCCTACAGCTGAAGTCTTAACTTTTAGATTGTATGAAGTTCGTCCTATATTCAACACTAGCTTCTGTCCGCGACTTCGTCTGCGCATTATCTATGTTTATACCAAAATTCTTAACCTATTTATTTAAAATATCTATAATTCTTTATTCGATTCAAAGTATTAGGCGAGTACTTCAAGTAAATTCACTAATTTAAATATTTTCTAAAATATAATTTTGATTTAACAATCATTATTTTGCAAAATGTCATTCTCAAATTTTGACATTTTCTATTAAACAATCATTGTTATTTTCAATACATTGAAAAAAAAAAGCTAGCTTTATAAATTATAGCCTATATGTTCTTCTGATGTATGAGCTATATTATTGTAAAGTTTCATTAAAATCCATTCAGTAAATTTTGCGTGAAAGAGTAACAAACGTACATACATCCATACAAACTTTCGCGTTTATAATATTAGTAAGATTATTTTCTCATAATTATTGAAAACTATGGAACATAAAATATAGCGCCTTGTCTTTGGATATTAAATCTTTAAATATCCAATAATCTCCATTATTGGAGATAAAAAAACAAAAAAAATTAAATACATGTATCTACATGTACATTTTTAGGCAGCGTTAATTGGTCAGATGCATTGTACATATAGTTTTGTATCGCTGATCGAAGAACCGGTGGACGCAATGTTTTAGCCGTAGGTTTTTTATGTTTGTCTAGTGTGTAGTTAGAAGTAAGATTGTATAATTGTATTGAAATTTGTACAGCGCCCTTGAGGTGATTTTTCACAAAAACGGCGCTATACAAGTCATCCAAATATTATTATTATTATTTAAAGACTCTAAGGCTCATTATCTTCTTTTTAGAGTCTTTTTTAAGTTTTGAAAATTGTCGTGTCGGATTATAATTGCAATTAAATTGATCTTTAAGGATATTATAGCTCAATGTGGTAGGAGGTTATCGGTGCCGCCGCCCCAGGAACCATTTATTAAATAACCAACACCATTGCCATAGGTCAGCCCAAGTGGTGAGCCACTATTGGTGATTTAGCAGGAGTGCCCGGGATGAGGTTTGTCTAGGTCTTGGCGGCGAATGAACTAATTTACTAAAAGATTTTATCAGCAGGGCTATATTTTACCTTTAATCCATCATTCTCCTTTTCGCCCACCTATTTCCGATTATCAATCATTCTTCATGTCTTTCTGAAGTGGCATCGCATCCTATATTCTCCCTTTCTTGCCATTGTATTTTTCTCGTTTTTTCTTGTTCTGGTATTCTGCTCCAGACAAAGCCCAACTCATATTTTTTTATTATTATTTTTAATTTTTTTTTTTACATTAGCTCCACA
Organism: Limnephilus auricula; assembly: GCA_951813805.1. Lineage (NCBI taxonomy): Eukaryota > Metazoa > Arthropoda > Insecta > Trichoptera > Limnephilidae > Limnephilus > Limnephilus auricula. The sequence continues at coordinate 6,953,944 of OX638417.1, forward strand.
CAGGAGACCCTGAGAATGTCATCCTTGGGGATGCTGTGTGGAGGGTATTTTTTTGAGGAAAGGAAGGAGAGGAAGTTCTGGGAATGGAAAAGGTATGAGGGTTGGGTAGGAATCTGGGGTTCAGTGTGTCTAGATCAACCGCCGCCAAGACTGTGTATTATTATATGTTATATACATTTAACATGATTTTTTAGTACGTCATTGTAGAATTGACGTTTGCTAAATTGGTCAAAATAATTCTCATAAGTAGACTAATATTTATAAACTCAAACACTCCACTATATTATATATTGTTTGAAATGATTTTAGCCATTTTTGATGACCAATAGCCAGGTGCTTCCCAACCATGATGTTCCCCTTCTCCTTCCCCCCCCACTACCTAACCTACCCCGATTGAGAGTCTTCTTAAAATCTTAATCAATGAAACCGAAATGGTACATTACCTTACACATTATGCGGAATCATTTGGATAAGATAAGTCTCACTGGCACTAGGCGGTTGGAAACTATTGGGACTCTTGTGCGGTATTTACATTAAAAAATAACCAGAATGATTATAAATCTGTTAATTTTTATGGTGCTCAAAAAGAAAAGTTTTTTTTTGTATATAACTTCTAATTGAATTTCTTATTGCTTAATTTCTTACCAATCAAATTTTTTAACGTGATTTCAGTGAATGCTTTAAGAAACTTGAAATATCTTTTCCCGAATTTTTGAAGATTGTAACTGCCTAAGTAATGTATTTCTTAATTTTCTTTGAATAAAAATTTCTACCAAATTAAGTTGATCTGAAAATTTTGTGTAAAATTAATTTTATATTTCTTTGCGCATCACGACATTACATCAGCATACTAATTTATTTTTATTTCATAAATTTTCTGCACCTTATAAAAATATAATTAATGAATTAAATTTAAATTAATTAATTATTAGATAATATTTTTTTTTTGTAATTTGACAATTTTTACATATAACTGCATACTCAACTCAAATTACGATTTTTCGGAGATTTCAGACTAATACACTTTTCTTAATTTTAATGTATTTATATCAATTAATTGTGATGATTATTGTATAAGCATGTGCCATCTATAAAATATTTCCTTAACTAATATGTCCACGTTCGAGAGTCTGGAATCAGCTACAAGAGCGAAGGAAGCCCTGTCGGGAGCAGACATCTACTCCGGATGCTGTACACTTAAGATAGAATACGCAAAGGTAAGAGAAACACTTTTTATATTATTCAGAAATTACTTGTAGACATATATTTGAGTATTATTTTGTGTGTTATGAAATCCAGCCGATTGTACGCAGTGTCTTGAAAAGATCCCATCCAATAAATTGAATACTAATTCTAGACTTGTAGAAAGTATCCCGTATAAATATTATTGGGTTGGTATATCCGAGATACTGAATAGGTTACTTTTATTAACAAAAACATGCTATTCAGTGACCTCTTTAAAATAGGTACTGATAAAGTGTATAATTGCTACATCTTTATATTCCCGAAAAGGTATATTAAAAAATATCTGCAAAATCGGAATAAAAGTTACCAATGGTGTGTAATCTATTTGTAACAGAATTATAGCCTAAAACCGCAGTATAATTGTGTGGTTGGTTGGTTTATTTATAGGAACATGAAGGTGATACTACTTTAATATATCATTGCTATCCGACTGATATTGACAATTTTACGTAAGATCAAAATTTTTTCTTCTGTCACTTAACTTCAATGAAATAACATTTTCAATGGAAGTAATAAAAAATCATAATCTATTGATTCTAAATTAGTTACATATATTCAGGTAGAACTTTGTAATCATGCAAAGGTATTGGTTTAAAAATATGGGAATTATTTGATATTAATATTGGTAATTTTTTAGACTGAGACACGATCGACAAAATAACAGAAAATAATCTTATATTGTTCTTTGAATTATCATTTTTATTTTACCTATATTATTTTGTGTTTTTTGAAGTATTATTTTTGTTTTTTGAAGAATTATTTTTGTTTTTACTTTTGTGTTATTTTTTTTTACTTTAAGTAAATAATTGTTAACCTCAACACAGGCTTGTCCTAGTGAGGTTAAAAATTGTATTGTAAACTGTTATACCTAAAATGTGAAGAAACAATAAATAAAAAAAAATTAAAATCAGGTCTCAATAGCTGGTGCTTAGTGGTTAAGGGCGTTGTCCCGGTAAGATAGAGATTCTGAGTGCAATTCCCAGTTGCAACCATTACCTGTTTACTTTCTTGTTTTGTTTTATGTTTCGTTTAGATTTGTTAGTATTCTCTTCTTTATTTATTTATTTATTTATTAGGAAAAGTTGACAGCAAATCTGAGATTATACAATGATATATTAATAAGATAGTTAATTATGCCAATTATGAACTTTCCACTGATAATAATAAATGATAAAGTGTGACATTGTAGGGTTGTTTTCTTAATTAAATTATTTTCTAGTTACAATATGTGAGTTTAAAAGTTATTCCAATTAATATAATTTATGAAACACGAGGTTGTATTGAAATTTAGAAACTGTAAACTATTCGCAAGCAACAGAATAATGTAAATTCTCTGATGAATGAAATGATCTTGCGTTCATTGCAAATCTGCGATGACCTGCGAATCCAACTTGCGTCGGTGTGGCGATTCGTCGGACACTTCACCTAATAACATAGTTTTCCTATAAGACTTGCGTCGTACACCTGAATTCGATGGAATCATCGGTCGAATATCCTCGTTTAGAACGATATCATCATTTCATGCGTAGAGTACTCGATAAACAACGCACGTACATATAATATATTATGAATTATGTTATCCAATTAACATGAATATGTTTCAATTTAACGTTGTTTACTCCCATTTAATCCAATCTATTCATTTCGCATCAGAATGCATTAGCAATTTGATGTCCATCTGTTACTCAGATGAAAATAATCATAGTTGTTTCAGTGGTGAATTCAGATTATGGCTGATGGAGTTGTTAGATAGTTGATGCATCCGTTGTGAGTTTGGTCGTTAAGTTTTAATGGAGGTTTGAGTGGGATGAAGCTAGTTTTGTGTGAACGCCAAAAGGTGTTATAAAAATAAATTTGGGTTATTTATTTATTCATGAATAATGCATCACATAAAAATTAATAACAATTAACCGGATTTAAAAAAAAAAAAACTTAATAACACACATAATCATAAAAATAAACCTACAAAAGAAGCACTGAATACCGTTAATCAAATACTTATTACAGTGAAGCAGTACGTTTATAGTTGTCAACAATAACGTTCTACTATTAACAAAATATTGACAAGCTACCTGTGATGGCAGATAAACGGATGTATTCATAGGGTGACCATACCGACAGTGACAAGAGGGATAGTATGAATAATAATAAAGGTCAGTGGTTGAGTGGGCATTGCGTTTGGGTCCCACCCAGGCGTTCCGTGTTCGATTTCTCGGCTGGCTAAGTCCTCCGTCACAACACAAGCAACATCTTCCGCTTAGTGTGGTGGTAGTAGGAGATTTTCAAATATTGTTGGGTTATTCGTAACCCGGAAATGTTTGTCTTGCTTTTAAAAAAAAAAAAATTGTTATGGTTGGAGGAACTCTAAATCTAAGTCAAGATTTTTTTTTCTTCGTGTTCTCCGTAAAAAGGTCATACACTACTATATCACGGAGAATATAATAAATTAAAAAGGGATGGAGGAAGTTTTACTAAGTTTTTTTGTGACATACGTCAAAAGATGGTCGCTGAACCATCTGTAAGTGACATTGAAAATGTCGATGGTCGATGCAGAATCGTTATAACTCCTTTAAGAAGTCCTCGCTTTCGGAGCTAAAAAAGTGTACATGGGATCTCCCACGAGTATACTTGTTAGGGTCATATATTTTAACTTCCCGTAGCTGAAATGGTTGTGTTGCACCACAACTATTCTTACTGAGAATGTTAATATTTTAAATCTTCACTAAAAGCTATAGCTCAGTACGAAAAGTAAGTAAAATAAAGTCCTGGGTTCGATGCGATAAATTTATCCAAGACACTATCTAGGTAGCATTTAGTTTGAGATGAATCTTACAATCATAATAAAGAAGCACAGCCAATAAAAATGAAGACAGTGAAACAATGTTGGTAGTTAGTCGAAGTATGGTACAGTTAAATATGATCGAAGAGGATAGGGTCCCATTAGCTCAGTCATAGAGCAGGTCATTTCCTCGATGCGACAGTATCTTTTTCTGATTTTCTGATTCAAATTGTCGTTTGATGATCGCTAATATTCTCTTCACTGAATAAATAATGTGAAAATTTCATGCTAACAAGTAGATTTTTGGTTTATAACTTGGAAACTGCTATTCAATCTCTTTCTAAATTTTGATGTAACTACCAGATAAGTTTAACTAGTTTTGCACTGATGTCCGATTTCTCATCACCCCGATCGTAAAACTGCACTTAGCCCTCGGTGTTACGACCGATCGATGCTTGTGATTTTGTTAATGGGAATAATGTAGGTATCATCTCGTTTATGTTATGTGATTAATGTACTGAATGCATTTCAGTAAAGCTTTCAGATGATTACATTGGGATGTTGCGTAAACCAGCATTAATACAACGATAGAGGAAAGATCCACTACGCAAACTCTAAGATTTGAATGAACAAGGAAGCAAACCCAATGTTACAGGGGGCAATAGGTAATAGAGGTAATAGGATGAAATGTGGAGAGTTTTTTAGGAAAGGAAGGAAAGGAAAATCTAGAAAGCAAAAAGGCATGAGGGGTGGGCAGGAATCTAAGAGTCGATGTGTCTAGGGGTAACGAACGTATGAATCCATATGAAATATTAATATTTACATTTTATCATATTTTCTGTTAATTTTATTTATTTGAATAAACATGTTGAATGCACCACAAAAACCTGAAAATGTTGATTCCAACGTATCTTACACAGGTTTATCTAGTAGAGAGAAAGAATACAATGTTTAAGGTCTCTAACCTAACCTAACAAAACGTAAAATTCTGGTAAAATATGATCTTCCTCGCCCAACAATTTCACGTTTGAATACTTGAGATTTTCGTTCTTTTGTCCAACTTTATCAATTTTGAGTTGAGTAGTATTTATGTTGTCAATAATTGTTCTTCTATATCTCTTGCAATACAACTTGAGTGCACAACATATGAGAAAACTTTGCGCTTTGAGTAGTTTGACCGAGTAGAACGGGTAGAAGTGGTCCAACTATTTCCAATGGCATACATATTTTATCAGGTATCGGACCTAGACTTTTAGTTTTCTATACTTTCTTCTGTGTCGTCTACTGCTCTGTCCTCCTCTCCCCATTTATTATACTTTACTTTCTCTTTGTATTTGTACTTCAATCCGTTTCGTGCACAAACACGTAAACTTATCAGGGTTCCCAAAATTGCTTCCATTTAAACTTGGTAGGATCGTAGAATATTGGAATTTTATTTCGAGTAAAACTGATGGATTGACATGTTTTTTATGTTTAAAAATTAATTTGTTTTTTTTTTAGACCTAATAATCGATCTAATTATTTTGTAAAACAAGACATTTCATTAAATTTCTTATAAATTTAAGAGCTAAATTGGCTAACGGTGAAACAGATGCTGACCTTGAAGGCGATGATATTTATGCATAAAATAATAAACTAAGGGTTACCAAAACACCTTTTAAACAAAATTATACACAGCGAGGACATTTACATACATAAAACCAGGACAGGTAATGAAATCAAAAAAGGACAAAGCCAATACGCAAATAAGTTTATTCTATAAATTATTTATTATTATTAACGCCCTTTTTAGAGGCTTTTACGTATCGGTAGTAAAATATACAGTACTTATTTTACATAACTGAACTGCTTTAGTAACATCGTTTTGTATTTGTTTAGTGATAAATTAAAGATGTCTACTGAATTGGTATAATTTTTTCCCTCCATTACAATTCTGGGCAAAGAGGAATACATATGGTAGTTAGTCCCAGAATTGCTACACTAGGATAAAATAAATTAAATGGAAGACATAATGTAATGCGCTGCCGGAAAATATAATAGTCTGCACCAATTGGTAAATTCATGAAGGATTGTAGGAACCATATTGAACAAGACGCACCAGTATGTAAGATATAATAAATTAGTAATTTTTGAACTTAAGTGTACAAATAACCAAAATAAAATTCATAAATAAATAATTGATGGTGGAATGTTTCAATTCACTAGCGAATCAGGAAATGGACTTCTCCAACTATAGAAACTATATCATTAATAAATAGTAAAAAAATAATCGGACCTAAGTGGGAACCTTGAGGCACCCCATTTGAAGCTTAAAATTCATGAGATATATGATTAGATGTTTTGACGTATATTTTTCTAGACGTTGAATAAGTCTCAAGAAATTTAAGTACATTTCCTTTGACTTAACCTACTTTTAGTTTGATTTACCAAATTTTGTAAATTTTAAAATCAAAGCAAAAATAAATAAAGTAACTCCTATCCGAGATCGACATTTGACATATCTTTTTATTACAATTTTTTTTTTAGTTTGGTTGGGTATGTTGGCCTCAAATCCAAAACTATGTTTTGTATGAACGCGACCGCGCAGCCGTTCCTTCGGGACCTTCTTGTAAACCTTCACGTTTCACTTTTCACTTGCTTGATGTTATATTTTATTTTATTAAAATGGGGTATTTTTATTGTTATATTACCCAAACACAGGCAGTGTCTTTAGTAGGTTTCATTTGTTTAATAATTTATATGTATGTAATTTGTTTTAATGCGTGCACTTGTGTTGTAAATTATTGAGAAAAATTAAAAAAGAAACTTATGAATTTCAGACTTAAATGCTATACGAATTTCATGACAATGAGGCCTATAATTTTACCTCATAGGTCATTGTTATTTGGGAAAACGAATTATTAAAAAGTTTACATATTTTTGGTTTGTTTGACCCTGGTTCCAACTTCTAAAACAGTAGACGTCCAAATTGTGACTCCTCGGTCGAATAACTGAGCGGAAGGATTTATTTCTGTAGCCTTTGCACAGTACATATTTATATAACATACAATGCCTGGGGATTTTTCTCGTTTCGTAGTGACTACTATTTATAGTGAGAATTAAACTTCAAACTTGTCCGATAGTTACCGATTCCATTTGAGTTACGACATCCTTCTACATTATGGTACCTTCTAATCTGAGATGATATTTTTGGTATCCATACTCAACAATTCGCTCAAGTGATGAGACAACCTAACCTAACCTATCTTAAATTAACCAAACCAAACTAAACCAGAATAAACCGAACCATCACCAAATTTACGCCATCCTTTCCCTCTAAATGGCCGTTTGCCCACCGGTGGCCATTCAAAAAAATATTTTTTTGAAGCGATTTTGTCCCTTATGTATAAAGATATTGTATGAAGAACAAGTTCAGATTCGCTTGGGCCATTCTCGTTCTTGACGTAACGAAATACTAGACAGTATAATAATTCAAATTAATTCACAATGACGCGCCGGGCATCAAAGATGGCGGACAAAATGGCTGCCGCTTGATAATATGAACGGAGTCGTATTCGAAGTCTATATTTTTTCATTGTTTTTTATATAAATCCATTGTGGAAAGCCTAGATTTTATTAGGATGTTCGTTTTATCTACATTATTTTGAAGTAATTTTTGTAATATATCACAAAAGAAATGTTATAAAAATTGAGTTCGTAAGAATGGTGAGAACTATCAAATATTTTACGTCATATTGAAAAAAAATATTTTTACTATATTGGCGGCTTTCGACGAGTTAACAATGCATAGGAAATGCATTTCGAATGAACTGCTCTCTGATATAGCGTTTGTTTTTTAAACTTAAGTTTTAATAGAATATTCAACAATAATAGAAAACTACAGATTGTTTGTTGTTTTTTCTATAACGTTAATTATTTTTTGCATTTTTCTAATAATCTCAGTATTGTCCTGGCGAAAACACAGCATTTATAATTAATTACTCTTTGTGGGCCCTGTGCAACCTTGGAAGTTAGTTAGATGATATAAATTATTTTGAACTACTTACATTTAAATTTTTATTAAACATTAATCAATCAAATAATTTAAACAGTCAATTAGTGAGCATATAATTCTTGATTTTAAAATGTATATTTTTCTCCACCCACATTCTTCCCTTTTGTTATTATTAGTCATCCAATGTTTAATTCTTATCATCAGTTTCATAATAATTAATTTTTTCAGGCGAAATTACATGGCAATTTTTATTTTATTTATGTAATATTTGTATGTTTTTTTTACAATAAATACACAATTATTACATGTTATTATACAGTGTTAAAATGTTAAGTAAGAATAACTTTTCCTCACCATAAAGAGACGAGGCTCTTGTGTTTGGTGAGGGAATTTTAGTTCAATTATATAATATCTTGTATGAAACTAAATAATAATAGGTAGGATATAAGTAATAAGTACTACAACCGTGTAATTTATTTAACAAACCTCACAACTTGTATTGTAATGTACTGTCTATGTGTCAAAAAACAAATATATAACTTTAAAATGCTTACTCTTTTGGAGTTTAGACAATATTGTCCAATTTTCATGTAATGAACGTGAAATTTACATATTAAATAAATAATGTATGCTCTCGCCCCCATAATACCGGCGTTAAGTGTTTCAGGATTCCTCGCTTCATATTTAGTTATAACTAATTTATTTAGTACTTCCATGAATACCTATGTGGAAATATGCACTAGTTCAAAAGCCTCAAATCCGCCATAATTCAGCCGCAGCTATTTCCATTTGTGCTCTTCCTTCATTTTCAACTAAATCCCTGCCCGCCACTCCAAACAAAGTGATAATTCCACCTAATTGCCTGCAATACGCTTAATACGCGACCCCGACCACTCAACTAACCACGCCACCTACCTAGAGTATCTGGCGTACCACAGGGAACCCATCTAGGACCACTCCAATTGTGGCTTCTCGGGAATTTGTGATTTAATTCTATTTCGATAAGAGAGGATGCATCTTCTAATTTATTATTTGAAAAGGCTAAATAAAAACCTATTTGTAACTGCGTGACAATATGGGGATTTTCAAAATTTCCGCGCCTATTAATATAATTATTGATAAAATCCTCATGAAATAGAAATCACTTAAACATTTAGAGTTATGTAATCTAATCTCAAGACAATGAAATTTACAAATTATCTGGATTATATTATTCTCTTTTGACCTACCCAGGATTGAAAAAAATATTAATAAAAGAATGTCAGAAAATTTATATATGTCTATTATTTTAAGTTTTATTTTAATAATATCAATTTGTTTTTCATGTTGATAATTTCGACGGACCCGAAGAACAGTTGTCCGATGTGCGATTTAGTAGTTTTGCAGTAGAGTTGTTCAATATTTACTTTCTGCATTTTAACTGTTTTCGAGTTCAAGAATTATAGCTTTATTTGAAAAATATTGATACATATCATTACATTTCATCGAAAATTCTGACTTTTAAATAAACAAAACGAAATTTTAAGCCAACACAAGGATTTCCAATTTTTAGCAGATCCCGACACTGAAATTTGGTCGATTAAAAAAACTAAAGCGCTATGTTTAGGTACAGTTATTTAAGTTGTTAGTCTTTGCACCTCACTGTGAAAATATCATTGTACGCTGAGCATAGTTGCAAATTACAGACAGAAACAGCTATGATGCTGTAATGCGTAACAAAAATTTTTCGTTTTGATAAAGTGGGCTTTCTTCAATATTAACATTTTGCTTCATTGTCCGATCTCGCCTTGCTCTAGTAGCTTTTACCACCCAATCTAGCCATCTTCCTCTATCCGCCCACATAATACAGGGCATAATCCTGCAGAGATTTGGCCCCGCTATGCCTCGGATACTCTGAGACCAGATTGCGTCGCCAAGTGGCCTGACCACTTTCTGAAATGCATATTTAATCCGCCGCCTCTGTTCCCGCTGGCTTTGGGCGAAACTCTCACGTACTATTTGCACTGTACTTGGCTTAAAAAAATGTAGGTATTGCTGTAGGAGTTGGAGATTTTTTAAATTTCGTTGAAAGCATTTCTGTGCTTTGTTTTTATTGGATATGTTTTGTTTTTAATTGCTTTCTTTTAAAATAAGACCTAGAAGATTAAAAGCTTTTATCATTCACTTTTGTTAGAGTTTCGCCGGTTAAAATACTTGTATTTTTTAATCCCTCAGGCCTCGACCATATTCTGTCAAGCAGGTCGGAATATTTTTAACCTCAACACAGGCTTGTCCTAGTGAGGTTAAAAATTGTATTGTAAACTGTTATACCTAAAATGTGAAGAAGAAACAATAAACAATACTTCCTACTGCGGTGGTTGCGAGAGAGTCCTGCTGGAGAGGTCAAAAGGTATCCCTCAACCAGTCTCTCCCGATCCGACCCGCCACGCAGTAGGTGGGCAGGCGAAACTGTCGCCTTTACTTACAAAATGCCCTCAACGAAATCCACAAATATGAAATAGTATGGACCTCTGAAGAGTTGATAATTTTTTTAATTTTAATATTCAGATAAAAAATATAATACATTTCGGAATCTTATCAATTTTATCAATCTTATCAATCGATTGAGAGTCGCTTATATTATCTTCAATGATTAAATATCATAATATGAGGTTTTTTTTAGTTAAAATAATTTAATATTTTATTGAAAGAATAGTTAATACATATCAATAAACAAGTCCTGCTAAGCCAATTGAATTGGCTTGTCAACATGTTCTTATAGTTTAGTTACATATACCTTTTAAAAGTTATACTTTACATCTTATATCTACAGATTCAACGTTTTTTCATACATATTAATATAATTTTTTTTTTCGATAGTTAATTTTTCACCATATATTTAACCTTATTCATAGAATTACATTGCTTTATAGTGAGTGTCAGGTAATAAATTAAATATCTTCGGTATGTTGTATTCAAACGTTATATTTCCGTACTTATTAGTAAATTTCGGAACTATTAACCCGTCGTTGCGCGTGAATCTAGTGCTGTATTTATGTTCTAATTTCTCTTTTTACTGCGGGGTAAATATAAACCTTAACAGGTAAGACTTGCAGAAAAGTCAACAGATGTCGCATTTTAAACAAAAATGAATATATTTTTTTAAGACACTATCTAGGTAGCATTTAGTTTGAGATGAATCTTGCAATCGTACATAAAGATGGCAGACAATAAAAATATACGTTGAGAAAATGAAGATAATGTTGGTACTAAGTCGATGTATGCAGTTAAATATGATTGGGTCCCTTAGCTCAGTGGTACAGCATTGCTCCGGCATGGATGTGGTCCTAGGTTCAATTCCTAGATGTGACCGTATCTTTATCTGATTTTTTTGTTTCAAATTTCGATTAAGAATCGCTAATATTGGCTCCAGTGAATAAATCAATTTCCACATAATATATTAGATTCGAAGACAAATTTTCAAATTCTGTCGCATTTCTTTTTTAGTTCTGCTGAAGATTCCCTTTGTTAATAATTGGTTCTACTTAATCACGCCAGTTTATCCATCGTCGCCCGCTACCCGTCGTAATTACCCTAATTACTCACAAATTTCACTTCAAAAGATTTAGGACGTGCTTTTTTTTCAAAATTTGAACATGAATTATCCGAAATCCGACAGTTATATATTTTTTAAATATTAATTCTCATAAATCTTTTACGTATATAATATCCTGTTTGATTAATCGGTGGAAATCGGTAAATGCTCCATTAGCGCGTTTCGTAGGGTGTTCGCAAAATCACTTACTCGTCCCCTCAGGCGTCGAACGTATTTTGTCAGAGGGTCAAAATATTTCCGTTTCGTAATAAAATTAAAATAATTGGAATATTTTTTGAACGCATCCAAAAATTAAAAACTGTTTTGGAAAGGAGATGAAATACGCTTTCAATTTTTATAATTCTAAATAAACATGCAAACACAAAATTGAGGCAAAAAAAATTAAAACACAAAATTGAGTCAGTTAGAAATATTATTCACGGAGTTTCAATGTTTATTGGCTTTAAAATACGTACGAAATTACGTATACCAACAAATTATTCTTACATGTTCCCGCCAATAAACATTGACCCTGTTAATTTGTTCGTAAAAACTTCAGTCCCGTTTTTAACCGTTTTTACTATTAAAATGATTGTTTTTCTAATTAAATGATCGTTTTTTCTATTAAAATGATAGTTTTTTCTATTAAAATGATCGTTTTTTTCTAATAACATTTTTCTCCGTGTAGGTATGGGCTAAAAAGGACTTTATTATTAACAATTTAATAAGTTATACGAATACTTAAAAAATATATTCATTTATTTATTTAATATATGATTTATCGAAAGTACATATAGTTTATTGTGATATTTCACCCTCCATGCTAGGGATGACCCTGTGTTATGGAGGGTGAATTTTACAGTTTGCGGATATACATTCATTAGTATTGGTTGATAATTTTCTTTAATTAATACTATGCACACAATTCTTCTACACTAAAAAAGTTATATGTATTTAGATTGAATTACAAGAATAAGATGAAAAAATTATTGGAAAAGAGAATTTTAAATAATTATTAGTATATATATAAGTCACAGTAATCAGGATGGGAAATAAAGATAAAGAATAAAGATAAATTATGTTTTGCTTGCTTTTAATACTGTGCATCCAATTCTTCTATAATAATTTTAAAAAAATGATGTATAGTTAGATTGGGTTACAAGAAGAAGATGAAGAAGTTATTAGAGGGTATCAAAAAAAGTTATATTCGATAAAATAAAATAAGTTCTTCCTTACAAAACCACTACGTCACGCAAGAGATGCAACAGTATTCGATGGGTGGTTTGTATTATGAAATTACCCATAGGTGATGTTGCTTTTGGATTGCAATAAGGTACAGGAGGGCTAATCTGTAGTTGTTATTAAGATGATAGACTTCGCTTTTCGGCCCATACAAAAAAGACGCCCGGGAAAAAACACTTTTGTACATCGAAAATTGCACAAAATGAATATATTTTTTTTATACTGCCTTCTAGAGGGTGAAAACTATGTCGGTAAGTTTTCGAATTTTCGATGCGTTTCGTATTAACGTAAACATTCACTGTCAAACATGTACGATTTATCAAAAAATATTATTTAATGTAAAAGTGCTGCTAACTCAACTCTCATAAAGAATTTTAAAATTATAAAAATTTACCGACGTAGCTTCTTCTTTCTAAAAAATATTTATTTTTTAAAATTTCAATTTCGTGAAAGTTTCGGTGTAGAAAAGTGTATTATCCATAAACCCCTTTTCTTGCGATTTCTGTAGGTAAATTTGAGCGTTGTCTCATTCGCACATTTCGCATTCGCATGTATTGTAAGTGTGCGTGAGCTTATTGTGAGCGGGACAGAATGGCAGACGCGGGTGGTTCGAAGTCTAGCCTCTTAAGACGATGATTAATGCCCAAGATATGCAAAAAATGTATATTATTACAAAAATTTTATTAATATTCAGAATGATATTCTTTTTACTCCCCCTGTTCTTTCATATTAAAAATGATACTTTAGCACTGAAAAATTCACAATCTTCGTTTATTAATGTAGCAATTAATACTGGGTATAATATTATCGGAGTGAAATATCGCCAGCGGATACGAAAATAAACTACGCGGGATAAAATCTACCCATCCGCACCGGTCTACTGTACGATAAAACTGCCGATTCGACAAATTGGACGTGTCACCCAAAGTTGATTACACCTTTTTATAAGCATTTCAAAGTTAACTACATTTTGTGACGTGAAAATATGTTTTTTTGGTATTTTGGTTTTGATCGATGCTTTTGTGTTCAAAATATCGCGGTAAACGATGTTTTCGTGTACGGTACATTGAATGGAACGATGGTTTTTTTATTAAAAATCTGAAACAGAATAATATTCGGTCGCATCTAGAATTGAATTATATCATACGATAGTCTCGTAAATTCAAATTTAAATTACTTTATTTTTAATTGATAAATACTGTTTAAGACAAGATTTTTTTATGCTTAGCACAAAGGGTGACAATTATTGTAATACGCAGTAATTGTTAAATGAAACACTAGGCACATATTGAATCATTTGGCGGGTAAGAGATAAAGTGCCGTAGCTTAATGGTAGAGCTCTTGAACGGCAATCAAAGGGGTGCGGGTTGCGTATTTCCAAAACCTATACCGGTTGAGACACTGCGGTGTCTGAAATGGGATAGGGTTTGTTGTGCGAAATCGCCTTACAAAACCTATCGGTTCAGACAAGGCATTCGTTGCTCTATCTACGCTTCGTGTTTCTGTGACGGCGACGAACGTAATTATAGCGTAGCTTTAGTCGGTGCATTTGCTTTGTCACATATTTATTTTTTATATTAATTTGTATTATTATATCAATTTATGTTCAATACATAGCGTGGATTATATTCCCAACAGTTACTGTATTAAACAGCACATTTTGATTCCTAATTAAATCGCGTACACTAGTCCATATTATACAATTATGATTTCAATCGTGGTACCGAACTCTAATACCATCAGGCCGTTTCTCCGCAGAGGTAGTCAGAGAGGATAGACTGCCAAACAACCTGTCACACTGGTTGCTTCAATCACACTCGCACATCTTATCGTAGACTAGTCTATAGTATATACTTACGATTTCAGTAGTGGTATCGAACTCTAATACTATGAGACCGCTTCTCCGCAGAGGTAGTCAGAGAGGATAGACTGCCAAACAACTCTGTCGCACTGGTTGCTTCAATCACACTCACACATCTTATCGTAGACTAGTCTATAGTATATACTTATGATTTCAGTAGTGGTATCGAACTCTAATACCATGAGACCGCTTCTCCGCAGAGGTAGTCAGAGAGGATAGACTGCCAAACAACTCTGTCGCACTGGTTGCTTCAATCACACTCACACATCTTATCGTAAACTAGTATATAGTATATACTTATTATTTCAGTAGTGGTATCGAACTCTAATACCATGAGGCCTCATCTCTAGGGAGGTAGACAGAGAGAATATACAGCGAAACATCTCTCACATTGCTGTCCTCAATTAATTCGTACTTACAAGTCTCTACCTAATATAATAATATTTTATATAATAGTCTATACCTAATATAATAATATTTGTATACATTTTTTTAAATATTTATTCAATAATATTTTTATTTAATTTATAAAAACAGTTTATTTTTAAACAAGTTCTGCTATGTAATTATTATTACTCACGACAGCTGTTTTGCCTTCAGAAGGAGAAATAGTTGTCACGCGAAATAATAATTAAATAGCAGAACTTGTTTAAAAATAAACTGCTTTTATAAATTAAATAATAATATTATTGCGTATATATAAAAATAAAAAATAAAATGGATTTCTACATATTAAAATTAAATAATAAAAAAAGCATCATTTACTTTCTAATTAAAGTGTGTTAGGCTATGGCATCCCCAAGTAAGGTTGGGAGGGGAAAGAGATGGAGAAGAGGAAGGTGAGAAAGTACGCTATTCAGATATGGTTACCGAACACAGCTAAAGCTATCTCAAGCAACGTTTTAATTCTGAATGCTGGTATTACACCAGGGCCATACTGAGAGTATCTTCTACTGTGGAACGTGGCGCAAATATATAGTATATTATTTTTAATCGTAAATTGTGAAATAATGCAAATTAATCAAATAAAATGTATTACTTAAAATAAAAATAACTTAAAAAAAGTTCTGTTATAGCGGATGATGATTTAAGAAAAGGATTTAGTGATTTGGAAACTTATTACTAGAATGCATTTGACTGGACTTAACTGTCATCAAGTTTCTTATTATTTTATTATATTAGGTATAGACTTGTATGTACGAATTGATTGAGGACAGCAATGTGAGAGATGTTTCGCTGTATATTCTCTCTGTTTACCTCCCTAGAGAAGAGGCCTCATGTTATTAGAGTTCGATACCACGACTGAAATAATAAGTATGTACTATAGACTAGTTTACGATAAGATGTGTGAGTGTGATTGAAGCAACCAGTGCGACAGAGTTGTTTGGCAGTCTATCCTCTCTGACTACCTCTGCGGAGAAGCGGTCTCGTGGTATTAGAGTTCGATACCACTACTGAAATAATAAGTATATACTATATACTAGTTTACGATAAGATGTGTGAGTGTGATTGAAGCAACCAGTGCGACAGAGTTGTTTGGCAGTCTATCCTCTCTGACTACCTCTGCGGAGAAGCGGTCTCATGGTATTAGAGTTCAATACCATACTGAAATCATAAGTATATACTATAGACTAGTCTACGATAAGATGTGTGAGTGTGATTGAAGCAACCAGTGCGACAGAGTTGTTTGGCAGTCTATCCTCTCTGACTACCTCTGCGGAGAAGCGGTCTCATAGTATTAGAGTTCGATACCACTACTGAAATCATAAGTATATACTATAGACTAGTCTACGATAAGATGTGCGAGTGTGATTGAAGCAACCAGTGTGACAGGTTGTTTGGCAGTCTATCCTCTCTGACTACCTCTGCGGAGAAACGGCCTGATGGTATTAGAGTTCGGTACCACGATTGAAATCATAATTGTATAATATGGACTAGTGTACGCGATTTAATTAGGAATCAAAATGTGCTGTTACTGTATTAACTGTTGGGAATATAATGCACGCTATGTATTGAACATAAATTAATATAATAATACAAATTAATATAAAAAATAAATATGTAACAAAGCAAATGCACCGACAAAAGCTACGCTATAATTACGTTCGTCGCCGTCACAGAAACACGAAGCGTAGATAGAGCAACGAATGCCTTGTCTGAACCGGTATAGGTTTTGTAAGGCGATTTCGCACAACAAACCCTATCCCATTTCAGACACCGCAGTGTCTCAACCGGTATAGGTTTTGGAAATACGCGTGCGGGTTCGAGTCCCGTCGACGACATGTATCTTTTCTCGGTTGGTTTTTCCTCTTCAATCATATTTCGTTTATTTAACAGTCATATTTATCAATCATACTTCGACTAAGAACTACCAACATTATCTTCATTTTCTTATCGCTTATTTTTACTTGTTGCTACCTTTATTTATGCCCTTCTTTCAATATCCCCACCAGTCCCACAATAGTCTGCCATTTGGGAATGCCTTAATCGGTCTGGCTCCGGGTAGTTGGGTTCATTGTGCAGTGATCACATATAAAGAGTAATAATGAATCAACCGTTGGTTCCAAATATAACAATGATACATATTTTTTTTATAATTTAGCGTTGTGTTGTGTTCACAATACGCAATAACAGAATTAATTAATTGAACGGACCTACATCATTTGCGTTTGTTAGTTAACGAAATTACGTCATTTCCTTGTTGTGAATTTGTGTTGTAATTATTCTGACCACACTTTGCTCACTAATACAGTTATTCGTAGATAATAATAATAGATGTTTTCACAAAACTGGTATTATTTACGCTGTGATGAATCATGTAGGTACCTATTGTCAATTCAGCAAATTTTTTGCTCATTACACGTTGTCAATTTGTCTATCAAACCACGCCAGTTGATTGACAAATTGTGAACACCTGGGCCCCTAGCACACTCGATCGATAACGATTGTTAGGATAACTTTCGGTAACTTCTCATCGTTCCCTGGGACAACTGCAGATCGCTAACATACAAACAACAGTTAATGTCGAATATATTAAGGACACTTAGTCATTGTGTGTCAAACTAAAAAAAAAAACAGTTTTAACTAAACTCGCTATCCTGTGTATGTCAATGTATCTGGGGCCGCACCTGCGTGTATTGCCACGAAGTAATGCGTGCCGATACTTCGTACGTTTTGACACAATTTTTTTTTTTTGGAAAAAACGTATGTTCTGAATTGCGAATATTCGTGACGATAGCCGATAATGGCCGGTCACATTTGCGCGTATCGTGTCATAGAATGAAACTTCGTGACGATACATGCAGGTGCTGCCCCAGCATGTGATAGCTTGCACACTACACAGTTTCTCAAAAACCCGCGCGACGTCAATGGTAACGCAAGCAGTGACTCGCGACTCGCACTGCTAGTTGCTATGACAGCTGATTGTTCTTCGTCTATGGTTAAACAAGCTGAGATAATTATTGAAATCGTAAAATTGAGTAGGAAGATTGGTTGGAAACCATAGCAACCAGCAGGTTTTAGTTTGGTTTCAGTTTCTTCAGTAAGCGGATCGCCTAATAGTTTCCCGAATTTTGCCAATAATTTATTGGAGACGAATTACATTTTTAATTTTATTAATGGAATTTAGTTACTACATTGCAATTTTAATGGTATTCATTTCGAAAAACTAGAAATCTTAGAAATTTTTAAGTAAACCCCGATGAAGTCATTGTATACGAAACATGTTGGTTTTTTAAACAATAAACATGGTTAAAACTAAGTATTCTATTAATTTTAAATGTATATCTTTCTTTGTATAAAATCGTATAAAATTAACACTGTATTTATTAGAAGGAAATATAAATAGAAAAATAATATAATACTACAGTTATAATTTTTGATTCTTTACGAATCCTATGTGAATTACAACGTTGAAGAGATTGCATAACAACAGATAAAGCGGTTATAATTTTTGATACTTTACGATACGTATGTTAAATTACAACGTTGAAGTGATTGCATAACAACAGATATAGCGTTTAAGCTTCAACTTTGAAAGCAAAGCGACACTTAAACACCGGACAAACTTAAGTCCAACTCGCCTAGACTTTAAGTTAAGAGAATAACTACAACAGACCAACTCGACTTAACGCTGTTGCAGTTAAGACGTTGTTATTGGATTAATTTAAGATCTGTCTCAACTGAACATGTTTGATAGAATAACTTTACCATAATATTTATCTCGTTATTCAATATGATAAACTGCTATTCGTCCGCTTAACTTAGTTTAACCAAGTTTGTAAACTTGCTTAACTTATGATAGGTACGAACATGATTCCATAATTTGAAAGCTGGATCGCTTGTATTGAGATGTATGAATAGTTTTGTGTAGATTCAATATCCAATTATATTAGAACTGCCAATAGAACGTCTTACGGAACTTGTGTTAAGGATCTAATTAAAGTTTGTTATTTATTTTGTTAACCTTCTCCCTGATAAACTAAAAACCTAATCCCAACTCATTTATAAAACTATAGTTTTTTCACATTTAGACTACTGCTCTAAGATGTTATATTTGGCCAATGAATGAAATTTGAACAAGCTAGAAGTTTTTTGTTTTTGTTTTGTTTTTGTTATATTTATTTAGATCTATGCACATTTTTTTCATACATCTAGTAAGAAAATACGATAATACAATTTAAAAAATACAGTTTAAGAAATACAAATTAAAAAATACAATTTAAGAAATACAGTTAACTACAATTTAAGAAATACAGTATAATATTTGTAATCTAATCAAAGATTGTTTTTAACATATATAGCACATGTCCTACGAAAAGTGTTAAGATTTGAGGCTTCCTTAACGGCATTCGGTAGGTTATTATACAGTTTTTGTCCTTTATAAAACACGCTATTTTGAGTGCACGTAAGCATAGTTTTGGGAAGCCTAAAATCTCTGCATCTTCTCGAAGGATAATTATGAACATTTTCGTGATACATAATATTACTATTCAGATAACTTGGCAGCATATTATTTTTGAGTTTGTACAACATTGTTAAGGTATTATATATTATATGTTGTTTGGTTGTCATCATATTTAAATTTTGTAACATAATTTTGAAATTTATTCATTAAATATACTCACATTGAAAGAATCGAAAAAATTCAAAAAAAGTTTTTTAAATACATAAATTATAAAAAAAAAATAAACTTCTCAAATTACACCGAATCTATTAATTACCATAACTTCGACTCCCTTCATACACGACGTTTAATTTTTGACCAAATCTTATTATTTAAAATTCTTAATAATGGCCTGGACTCGCCAGAACTAACCAACTTAATAAATATTCATATTCCGACAAGATCAACACGGCAATCCCATTTGTTTCATTTGCCTACACATAGAACTAACTTTAGAAAAAATTCACCAATTCCCCGTATATGTGCACAATATAACACAAAATTTCAAAATATTGACATATTTAACAATACACTTCACAAATATCGATTAGAAGTAACACGTACGATCGAAAATTAATACAAGAGTGTGGAATTTATTCGGAGCATCTCCTATCCTCATCCTATATTCCTCTTCCTCTCCTTCTCACCCAAAACTAATTGTATGTAATAAAACTCCATCTCCATTCAACTTTAACATAGGAGACTTTTTTGGCTTGACTTCATTTAACAATGTATATATTTATCTTTATATTTTATGTATAAGCTGTCTGTCTCTTACCAATAAATAAATAAATAATTTTGACTCTAGTGAAAATGTTGCACTTTAAAATGATCCTCATTCCCCTATTCTGTATAACCTGTAGTTTGTTATTTTGTGCTTCGTTACATAGGAATAAAACACTAGAACAATAATTTAAATGCGGACTTACAATAGAATTGTAAACAAGGCGCGTTGTCTTGAGATCCAAGTTATTTCTGATCCTTCTAAGGAATCCAACAGAAGTTATACAGAACAGAGCTATAAGATGTATACTAGGAAAATTCCATTAAGAAAGAGACTGTATAATTATGATTTTTTTATTATAAAATAACATAGAAGAGATCTTTCAGAATACTTGGCATTTTTGTAATAACAGTAGTTAATTTATTTTTAATATTGAAAAAAAAAACATTTTCTAAAATGCACGTCATAAAAAACGCACTTATTGTCTTAGAAATATATTGATGACGCAGATCGAAAGAGAAAGAAAAACAGAGAAAAATTACATATAATGTAATTTTATATATATATATATTTTTTTGTGAAAATTGTAATTATAACATTATAAATAAATTTTATTTAACATCTTATATTAAATTACTACTCTTCCATTTAAAGCATCTGCTTGTGTATGGAAGAGAAGTGGTACATAGGTGCTGTTATTTAGTTTTACATGCTATGCGCATTTATGTTATATGTTGTGATGGAAAAGAATAAAGATATACAATAATTTTTATATATTTTTTTGTAATAAAGTTGAATTTATATTTAGTAGAAAATATTAATAAAAAATAAAAAAAATATATATTTAACTAATTGATCTGATTTTTTGTTCTTTGCAGTATTTAAAATTTCCGCTATCCAATGTTAAAAAAAATGTTTGCATGAAGTAAAAAAAAAATTAACACTGTAGTAGTCTACAATGAAATGCTGATACCAACTTTGATGTATGGTGATGCGTTATAGAACTGGCGGGTGAAGGATGAAGGTAAACTGAATGCTTAAGGAATGATATCCCTAGGGGTATGTGTGATAAAACCACGTATGACTGTCGTATGCAAATGTGGAGATTCGGAAAGAATCTATGACTGACATATTGTTTTATACTATATTTTAGTTTAAATGTTTTTGTTTTGTCCTGTGCTATAATATTACCGTTACTTTTTACTAATATTGTCCGATGCTATAACAGCACTATTATTGTTAATTTTGTTCCCTTGTTATTGCCTTGTATACTCGTATACTGTATATTCTTTATTTAAAATTACTTTTTTTAATACTTTGTTAGGACTCTAGGGAGCACTGTAGGATTATTTTTAAATTTTGTTATAGTTAAGCGCACTTGAAGTGATGCATAACAAAACTGCGCTATACAAATGCTTTGTTATTTTTATTTTTATTTATTTATTATTATTATTGGCTATTTTTTATAGCGATGTTTTTTTGTTGTTAAAAATCACCCCGAGTGCGCTTTTATGAACGAATTTCAGTCGTATTTAATTTCGTGTACAGGAATTGGAAATTTCTCTATCTACATGGTTTAGTTCATTTGAAAATGCATTTCAGAAATTAAATTCAAATGTCCGGCGTTAAAATCCGTAGCTCTGTTATACGACCGGACAGCCGCGACTGATTGAACTTCCATTACAAACGGCCGCGGTCGGTTCAATACGACACACTCCCTAGTGGCGTATGCCATATGCCCAGATTTTTTACTGCCAAAATGGATAACCATTTCATGTCTACGCAAATTGTGGCGGGCGAAATCTTTTATTTTGAACAAAAAAAAATCTTATTTTTTTGTTTTTGGTACAAGTACCTTCTACACGGTGACCGGACAACTCAACATAGCGGCAAATGAACACACTTTTGAAAAGTGATATATATATATATAGACACGAAAAGTGATTAACAAAAACTAGGTTATTAATGACACGAGACCCTATCTTGCACGCAAGATGGATCGGCCATATAATACGACAAGAAGGCCTCTTGCATGTTATAATGGAGGGTATGACCGAGGGGACAAACTCTAGGGGACGCCCACGCCGAGAGTACCTGGTGGACATGCGCTGCTCAACATATGCAGACTTCAAAAGAGCCGCACAAGACAGGGAAGAATGGAAGAGAAAAATAGAGGAAATTGCTGCAAACCAATCCCAGGGTTGAAACCAGAGAGAGAGAGGCCCTATGACATTTAGGGATGCCAAAAACATCTTTGGGGATGCTGTGTGGAGGGTCTTTATAGGGAGAGGAAGGAGATGAAGTTCTGGGAAGTAATATTTTTGGGATGAATAAAGCTGGTTGTCAATGAGTTCAGAAGTGGCGTACGTACGAGTATGAATCCCACCAATTGTGGTGCAAGGCCATGGGACGAGAGAGTCCGGCTGGAGAGATCAGAAGAAAGATCAGATCCTCACCTAGTCCCTCCCGATGCGACTTGTGACACAGTAAGTGGTCAAAACCATCGCCGCCTACGATCTAGACAAACCTCACCCTGAACCCGGGCACCCCTGCTAAGTCACGATGACCTTTGAAAGGGGGGTTGGTTACTCAGTAAATGGTTCCCGGGGCGGCGGTACCCATAACTGCCTATTAAATTGAGGTTACCTGAGGTTAGGTTGTGTGTTATTTTGTCATCAATTTTTCATTTTAATGGTTTTTATATCACGTTTCAAAGTTTTGTTGATTTGCCACTGTGTTGAATTGTCATGGAACCATCACGTGGTATTATGATTCCAATATTGAAGAAGACAATTGTTAGGTTGTGTGTTATTTTGTCATCAATTTTTCATTTTAATGGTTTTTATATCACGTTTCAAAGTTTTGTTGATTTGCCACTGTGTTGAATTGTCATGGAACCATCACGTGGTATTATGATTCCAATATTGAAGAAGACAATTGAAATAATTTTCTTTTAATTATTGGTTGGAACTTTATCGGTTTTCTAAATTATTCTTCGAAAAAACAGTTCGAATTTTGAAAATGACAAAGTCAAAGCAAATTAAATTTTTTTATCAGAAAAACTCTCTTTTTAACTTTTGATGGTTATTCTCATCAATCATTGAAAAAAAAAGTTAAAAAGAGAGTTTTTCTTATAAAAAATTTACATATTTCTTTAGACTTTTATAAAAAGTCCATCGGTGTTCCATAAAAATAAAATCGGATATATTTATCCGAGAAACTATCTTAGTAACAAATACATTCTTTAAATACTTGTTTCCAATGAAAAAAGGTAGCTGCCAATAATATGGAAAAAAAAACATTAGGCGAAAATAATATTGTCAATTCTAAAATTTTAAATATGAAGTTGACAAATACGACAGTCTCGTAATAGATCGCAATGGCTGAATTGGTTATAGCGCCCGTCCCTGTATGACGTGAGATCTGGTTTCGAGTCCTAGTTGCGACCATTATGTTTTATTATTTTTCCGTGTCTTGTTCATTTTAATATTTTAATTTAGATTATTTCACTGAACGTGAATAGTTTCGCGCACGAATATGTCTAATTTAAATCGTTAATTTCACGCACATACAACCGAAATTAGTGTGTAAAATGGTTGAGTTGATCTGGAAAATTAGGACAAAACCTTGTGATTTTTTCATTACGCCAGAGCTCACCGTTCATGCGGCCAGGTATTCTTAAGCATACTGAAATCGGTGACTTGAAATGTTGGCTCGCATACCAAAGTTTGCCTCCTCTGCAACACATGCGGCGATACAAAGGTTTTTAATTACAGCATCGCTCATCCTTATTTTTCTCAAACGCTAGGCCAAAGCCCGGGGCGTATAACGGCTCGCCGCACACGCGTTATCCACCCCTGTCAATATTAATACCCGCCATAGGCCGGCTGCAATAAACGATGACATTTTTCTCGTAAAATGGTGAAATGTGAAACCAGTTTCGAAATGCGCATTAAAAAACGCATGAAATGTGAAATTTAATCCTATTGGAAATTGTTGCCGGAAAATTTTATGACGCCCCTCGAATAAAAATTTTGAAGTTAAACTTCTTTAGGCGAGATATGACGAGTTATTCAGATGTTTTCGGATAAAAGTTTCGTATTCAAATGGAAATGACGTTCGAATATCGGTACAATTACTGCCATCTGTGTTTGTTTTTATTTTTAAAGGGTTCTCGCTTTCGCCAGAATATTTTTATTATTTTCCGAAACTTTAATGAAAAATGAAGAGCGAATCTATTATTCATTATTTTTATTGCATTTCTTAATGCGTTGAAACAAAAATTATGAACATATTCGTATTATTAATATTCTAGCGCAGGCGAGAACCCTTTAAAAATAAAACAAACACAAATAGCAGTAATTGTACCTTCTTAACCATACCTGCCACAACAGTCAAATAAGTTTTTTACTTCAACCGCGCGTTAATGTTACACGCACTCATATTTTTTTTTGTTTAATTTTTATTTTGAATAATAATATCAGACAATAATTATTCATTCCGATATGAATCCAACTTTAGTAGTTTTGTGACATATTTCAGAATGGTGAATACTATCAGTATCACACTTGTAAAAACCATGTTGTTTTTGAATACTCAAAAAACAATATTTATTTATTTATTTACATTTGATACATTTAAAGCCAAAATAACAGAAATAATATTACATAATAAGAGAATATATTTAAAATGAATACAAGTGTTATTACGTTGTTTTAGGTCGATATTAGTTCCTAGCTAGGCAGATTGCCTGTTCTAAGGAACCAAAGTGTGTAAAGTGCCAAATGCAATTTAAATTATTATTATTTTTTTTAATTAATACCTATGTACTAAGTTTTTACTAAATGTGCCATTCATAGGTAACCATGTATCGTTTTAAGTCACATTATATAATAGTTTTTCAGACTCCTCCCTACCCAAGCCAATCAACCATTTAGTTATTATTGAACCAATGCAGGACATTTTGCAATTTTTAATATTCAAGTCTGGGGGGATTTTATTGTATAATTTCGGTCCCAGATACGCATACGTCTTTTGATACTTTGCCGTATTTTTTTTTTGAGTATTTAGATATGAGTATTTTTAATATAAAGACTTCGTATGGTTTGAGTATTGAGATATGGTCGATTCTGGTTAAGCCTGAAATTAAGAATATTAGGTACCTACTAAACTAAACTAAACCCATTTTGGTTTTTTATTGTATTTCATATCAGCCTTTCGTCGGCACGACTTTACCTACACACTTAATATAAATACATATTCACTTAAGAATATGTTTTTATTTCCGCTCCAACGCCCTTCAATGGATATTTTCCATCTACGGATGTTCCGAACTTTGCTCGAGGAAATGTCAAAAGTTTCCTCCCGAGAACAACTTTACTAAAGTGAATCGAAAAGAGGCATTTCAGTAGCAATGTGTACAGGGGGTATAGAAAGAATACCCCTACATTTATATAATATGATGTAATTTTAGAGGAAACAGTGCGGCTATCAAAGTGTATGGTCTGTGCTAGCGTTTAAAGATGGCGACGCGTTTTATTATGTTTTTTTAAAAATATGCTATGACTTAAGATCATACCCGGGTGGTGGAGAAATTTGAAAAATAGATTTTACTAAATTGTTGCGGTCAATGTTGCTCTTACTCCATCGGATATTGAGCGACAGGGACAATGCACCTCGGGCTACTAATACCTAACTAAAATCGAGGTTTTGTGTTCCCCACTTTTCACCTTCAAAGGTGGACTGATTTTAAATTTTTTTTTACCAACTACATAAGAAAAAACTATTATGTATCTGTACATTTGTTTTTTTTTTTAAAACATTGTCTAGTTTGTATACTGAACGTCTTTTAACGGCGTTTAAACCAGTCAACTTTATTGATTTTTGGAAGGTCATAACTTCTATAAAAAGTAATTTATCAAAAAAAAAAACAAAAAGTACCGACACGCTAGTAGTTGATATCTATTTTATGTAAAAACAATATTTTCTCCAGGGTTAAAATCCAGAGAGATGAATAGGGAATAGGTTTGTATGGAAAAATCACCGCCGGGTATCCCCTTAATACCTCTGTTGCGTCCAAAACTACAGCTTCAGATGCTATTATAATAGACTCTTAAATACTAAAAACAAAACGAGATGAAATGATGTTTATTGGAATTGGGTGAATAAAGTATGTGTAGGAAAAATCAAGGTATGCAAGGAAAAGGGATTGACTATTTACTTACCACTGTATCTCGGCGAAGAAGCACGACACAGCAATTTAGTTATTTTTAGTTCCACCGCGGTACCTCGGGGATTATCGCAAAAACAAATCGATTGAGTAGGTACAAAATGTAAGTAATATGTACTTCGGAAATGGTCAATTACATTTTACTTAAAAACTACACTAGATTGTGTCCTCTAAGACCAACAACTTGCTTCCAAGGCAGTGCTAAATCTTCTGTTTTCAAAACAGAAGTACTCGAATTTTAATTATTCTTCTTGCCATTGTTCCAAGATAGTTAGACAATAGTTTTGCAGCAAGATGATGGTTAGAGAGAGGTAGAAACAGGATTAATGACAAATTATTTTTAAAGGTATTTTTAAAGTGGATTTTAGATATGAAATTGGAAAATATTGCACCAAAAATTAAACTTTTTATAATTATAACTGTAGGGTCATTATCAGTGAGGCTAATTTTAAACAGCAATCTTTGCTGCTACTAGAGGCCTTTGAGAAGCTTTTAATTATTATTTTATTATAAAAATTATAAATTATACTTTATTATATGTTACCTATTTGAAAACGCATTAAAATGGATAATAGAAGTTGAGTGAAAAATATTTTGACTTATAAATAATATGTTCATGTAGATCAAAAATATCGATTTTAAATATATAATTATTATATTTTTAGTATATATTATTATTCTTAGAATTAATTAAACGTTCTTAAAAAAATGTTTAAAAGCTCTCAACTAAAATCGCTTCATGATTGTTCGAAAGAATTCTGACGTCATCTGTACCCTGGTTTATACGAAAAATAACGGTAAATATTTACAAAACTGGGACACGTTTAATATTAAAAAAACAAAAAAACAAAAAATGGTTGTAGTAGTTAGATATTAACTAGCACTAATTAATTTAGTTACCGGAATTTCGAAAAAAGTGCATTTTAATGGTTATTTTTTAAATGTCATTACCGACCGCCTTGAAACTTGCGTAACACAAATAGTTAGTTGTAAATATTTACCGTTATTTTTCATTCAAACGAGGGTACAGATGACGTCACACACACTCCCGCCTCTTACCGGGCGTTTTTGCGAGCTTAATAAAATTAAAACTTGTAATTATGAAAATTAAAATAAAAAATAAAAATTGTTGTATTTAAGTGTGCATGTGAACATTGATAAAATTGATAATATACGTTAATTGGTCAGATGCATTGTACATAGAGTTTTGTATCGCTGATCGAAGAACCGGTGGATGCAATGTTTTAGCCATAGGTTTTTTTTATGTTTGTCTAGTGTGTAATTAGAAGTAAGATTGTAGAAATATAGATTGAAATTTGTACAGCGCCCTTGAGGTGATTTTTCACAAAACGGCGCTTTACAAGTCATCCAAATATTATTGTTATTTTTATTATAATAAAAAAATGGACTCAACTTCCTTGTTAAGTTGAACGATCCTCCATTTTTTCTTCATCAGGAAAAAGTCTATAAAAATTGTACCGTTATATACATCAGTGCAGGTTTCGCCCATACAGTCGGCATTTCCCCGTCGATAAGTTAAGTTTCCGCTCGCCTTGCACCCCATGACATTATTCTGCTATTTAAAAACTTGCTAATATTACGTGACACCCACCCTGTTGTGGAACTGAATCCGAGACGATACCTAACTTTTTCCAAGTTTCAAAAGTTAGAGCATCCAGTTTTGGAGATTGGTATTTTAGTATTTTACGTGTTTCGGAATATTCGAAAATTATTGCAAAATATCCTAGCTGATTTTTTTTCAATATCTTTTAATCTGTTGTTGAGAGATAGACAGAGTTTTAAGATGAAACCTGGTGGTGGAGAAATTAGAAAAATAGATTTTACTAAATTGTTGCTGTCACTGTTGCTCTTACTCCACCGGATATAGAGCGAAAGGGACAATGCACCTCGGGCTACTAATACCTAACTTAAATCGAGGCTTTGTATTCCCCACTTTTCTCCTCCAAAATTGGACTGATTTTCAATTTTTTTTTTGGAAAGTCCTTATCAAAAAACTTCTATAAAAAGTAACTTATCAAAAAAAAACAAAAAGTACCGACAAGCTATTGGTTGATATCCATTTTATGTAAAAAAATATTTTCTCTAGGGTTAAAATCCAGAGAGATAAATAGGGAATACGTTTGTATAGAAAAATATCATCTTAAGAGGGCAACCAGAGAATACCGGAAATTAGACCTTTTTAAATCAAATTCTAGACTTATTGACACTTTTTTACAAAAAAAAAACACAAATTGATTTTGAAAGATTGTTATTTTATTTGGTATACGCAGTTTTAAAATTTTGAAGAACTAAGTTTATTTTTAATATACTAAGATTATTCCGTTGGTCGTTGACAGATTTGTTCAAATTTCAAACGACACATTGTATTGCACAACACAAATTTCAAATCGTATAATCATACAACAAAATAAATCAATATATTATAATCTAGTAAACACATTTTTCTGAATTTTATTTTAGTTAAATTAAAATCATTAAAAAATAAATCCGAGAACGTGTTTTGTGACAAAAATACCTCAGTTTTTCTATTTATTTAAGGTCTTATAAACTAATATATTTCAGATTTTTTTACACACTTGTTTTGTTTAGAAATTATTGAAAAATCATAAATACTTGAGAAGTACAAGAAGATATAAAAAAAATTATTTAAAAAATTTGATACGGGGAATAATCGATCTTTTTCATCTGAACGTCCCTCTACAGTTGCAAGCATTTATAAACTTTTATTCTGGTCAATGGCTCCACCCTGTATAAGAATAATTGTCTGTTAAAATTTTATATCATAAGTAGTTACTTGTCTAAAAACTCTTCACTCATATTTTGAAAATTACACTTAAATTCACAGAAAATTAGAGTATAGACAATGGAAATTAGATCCTATATTTTACAATTTTGAAAATTACAATTAAAATAATTTTCTCTTCAAATATTTTATTATTACCTACATTATCGCTTTTCTAAATTATTCACACAGTAAGTTCCGATTTTGAAAATTACTTAAATTCAAAGCAAATTCGACTTCATTGGGCCAGTTTTCAAGCAGGACTAACGCACAGCACAGACAACCGAAATTAGTATATTGACAGTTTTTAAAATGATAATAAAAATAGTTTTCTTTTAAAATATTTCAATCTTTTACCTACCTTTCTACCTACCTACTTTATGGCTTGTCTGAATTCGTCACATAATCAGTTACAATCTTGAAAATGAAACTTAAATTCAAAGCAAATTTGAATTCATTGAACTAGATTTCACACGGGACTAAAGCACAGCACTGACAACCAAAATTAGTATGTTTGATTGGTGATTTACAAAGTTTACTGTTAGAGTTCGTCTCTAGAAATCATAAATATTATTTCAATTTAATTTAAAAGAGGTGTACCACAGGGTTCATTCATGGTACCTCTTTATTTTAAAACTTTTATATTGTGTTGCATCCTTACCCAGTAACTGCTTCCTCCGCGATCTTTTCCATTGCACTTTTGCAACACACTCTTTTCCTCTTTATATATTTTCTATTACACTTTAGCGAAATGCACCCTAAGTATGTGTGAAGAAATTTCTTCGTGGAATGGCTATGGAAAACGCTACAGAGAGTACTTTAGAGAATGCCTCGACTTTGTAGGGGAAATGTCGCACCGGGTAGATGCTCGGTAAAAGCTAAAACTGATATCTGCGAAGTTTCAGAGAATATACAATATGGAAAAAGAACTTGCAGGGGAAGTTTTGAGTTATTGCACCGTTCCTTTACTAGTTCTTATATTCAGATTTGCGATGTAACGGTGTTGGGAGGAGTAAAGGATGCTTGCGGTTTGTGAGAAAATTCCTTCCTCTTCTGGTTATTTTAGTAAGAACTATTCTAATTTTGAAAAGGATATTTGAGATAATTTTCTGACAACATATAGTATTAGTTATAGCTAGTAGAGGGGCGGCTATTTCATTAGGTCAAAGGGTCAGTGACCATCCAAAATTTAAGACGACAAATTATTATTGTTCATGTAAAATATTATACATATCGAATAAAAATTAGTCAGACACAATTTACTTTGACCTTTCACTTCTGCTTCGTACTTTATCGCTTGCCTAAATTGGTTTAAAAATTCAGATCAAATTGTGAAAACGATACTTAAATTCAAAGCAAATCCGAACTATGTCTAGAGTTCGTTGAACCGGATTTTTTTTACGTTACCTCCACTCAAGACCAGAGGAAAAAAATCTCTCAGGACCAATGTCATCTTTGGGGATGCTGTGTGGAAGTTATTTTCAGGAAAAAGAAGGAGAGGAAGTTCTGGGAAGGAAAAAGTTATGAGGGGTGGGTAGGAATCTACGGGTCCATGTGATCAGGAGTGACGAACGTATGAATCCATCCCTCCCACTGCTGTGCAAGACTTTGGGTCGAGAGAGTCCAGCTGAAGAGCTCAAAAGGTCTCCCCCAACCAGTCTCTCGATATTCCACACCCCATGCAGTGGGAGGGCAAATGCATCCGCCGAAAATACCTAAATTAATGCTAGGCCCCGCCCATTACAGTGCCCTTGCCCATTTTTCACAAAAACGTTCTACAGATTATCCATTCAATATTATTATTATTAAGTCACCAAAAGTAGCGAACCACTTGGGGTGAACTGCAGGGGTGTTGGTTATCCAATAAATGTTTTCCGTGGCGGCGGTACCCATACCCGCCTCCTAAATTGAGTTACAGACACAACCGAAATTAGTATTTTTAATAATTAATATTTACTATTTTGTGGAAAAGCCCAATTTATTTTGCCTAATATCAAATAATTTATCTCTTGAGTTCGATATTACAAGGGTTGTTTTTCAAAATAACAAAAATAAAATAAATTTCTTAGAAATTGTTGTTATTTCGGTTCCTTCTAACGTCACGTTTATGGTAAATACTGGTCTGTTGATTCTCTCTGCCCACGCCTGCGGGGAAATGATGAAGAGGATGAATTTCCTTCGTAGAATCCATCTTTTCATTTGCTTCTTTCCGTCATAAGATATCTTTTCACCATCACAAAGATCCAGTTTCTTTTCTGATTCTCAGCGCTTCTCAAACTAACTAAAAACTTCACCAAATATGGATCACGAGAAAGCAAAAGTAAATTGTATCCAAAATTATAAAAAAATACTGGTGCGTTTATAATTTTTTTAATTATATTTTATATGCAGTTATTGTTAAGGCGATAGATACAGGAAATAGGCTTTTTTGTTTCCTTTTTTATTGCCATTGTACGACTGATTTGCATACTATATGTGGTCTCAATATATTGTCGAGAGAAAGTTCTGGGAAGAATGGGTGGATAGGAATCTAGGGGTCAGTGTGTCCAACAGTGACGGACGTATGAATCCATTCCTCTCACTGCGGTGCAAAGCGATGGGTCGAGAAAGTCCGGATGGAGGGGTCAAAAGGTCTCCATCAACTAGTCTCTCCCCATCCAGCTATACACACAGTAGATGGGTGGGCAAACGTTACCTGGCACGCCCCATGTCCCCTGGCACTCCTGCTAAGTTATCAAACGAAGCGAACCATTTCGGATGGCATATTGTAGAGGTGTTGGTTATCCAATTAAAGGTTTCCAGGACGGTTAGGTTAGTTTAGGTTAAGTTGGCATTACAATACAGAAATTGATAAAATTACGGGTCAGTTTTTTTTTTACCATATTTTTACTCAGGAGGCTCTGAGGAAAATAATTTCCATCAGGGCCTATTTCATCTATGAAGATGCTGTGTGAAGGGTCTTGTTGGGGAGAGAAAGGAATGAACGTGGGTCTTGAAGAGACCCATCGTAGGAGGGAAGAAACACAGAGGACGGCAAATCATTCCACAGCCAAGCTGTCGAACAGAAGAACGAGTCGTAGAAACGATACGTTATCATGTGACAAATGTCAACCGTGTACATATGTTGGGCGCGCGTTTGACGTGTTTCCCGACTATGCATCGTATGCTAGTTCTTCGGAGCATCTTCCATTGAAATACCGGTAGAACAAGGACAGCATTCCCAATTTTCATTTAGGGTGAATTAGGTTTCGTTAAGTCTTTCGTTGGTTGGGTTAGGTTTATTGTTTGTTCGTTTTTTCTTCACTTGTCTTCAAAGATATGTTTTTTCATGGAACCCGTGCCACGTAGTTAGGTAGTCGAGTGCGCGCCCCGCTTGGAGAGCCGGTGGTCCTTGGCCCGCGGCTGTATTTCCTCATCTAGCGCTCCCCACTATCAGCGGCGTGTATTTAGTGCGCGCTACGTGCTCTGCTAGGCTCTCATCCCGGACCTGCGACTTGCGTGGAGGAAGCAACAACCACACACCCCTCACACGTCCATCTAATATCGACCCCTAAAAATACTCGACGATATGTAGATATCGATATATCAATATCGAAAAACTCAACATATCGTATTGAAATATCAAACCAATTCTGGCAACAAGTGTTCCTTCTGAACGCATTTTTTCAACGGCTAGAAGGAAGCAGACTGTAAAAGTTACTATTTTTAAGTTCGATAACTGGTACAAACCGTACAAAATACTGGAATGAATTTTTTTTAAATAAATTTATGAAAAATAAAACGCATTTTATATAATCATCCAAATTTTGTGATTATTCCCATACGTAAGTATAAAAAATTATTAACATACCTAATCGATAAACGTTTGATACAACTAAAACTAAAAACTACATTGGATTTCTTTAAGCTTTTAAAAAAAGAAGAAAAATCGATTTATCAGCCTACTAGATCGATATATCAACATTGACATTATTCGGTATATATCGATATCGATTTATCGATATTTTAAAAAATCTTGCATCCCTAATCGTGGCATCTAATTGAAGAGGAGGTATCGTATGTGTTCGGATACCTAGGCGCGTGCTCGTTGGAATGATAAACAATCGATGGTAATAATTGTAGGAGTTGTTTATTTACATTTTACAGATTTTACACACGTAGTAAAATATTCCAACGGCTCGAGACTGCAGGTATAAATGTCATATGGTTGAGTTGCAAGGCTGCCGCCCAGTTACCGACTGAATGAATAGCGTTGACTGACTGACTGACTTGCTGACTGCGTACGCTGTTTATATTGCCCTGGTTCAGTAACTACTGGAACGGTAGGCAAAACACGCACACACGAGAAACTTTGCGACATTTCCACGCGGTGCTGTTAATTACTGCAGCTCAAGACCTTTCCAGTAGGTGGCGAGATATCAATTATTATTCCTGACGCCTGGCGCGGCGAGAAGGTAGGTGGCGAGTGCAGTGCGTAGGTACGAGGTCGCCACAACGGTCTTTCTCAAAGTGGGCGATAACGCCCCCTTGTGGGCGCTAAAGGTTCTCAGGGTTCTCTTCGAATGCTTTGAGTTCCGAATAGATGATTACATTAAAGTCGCTACGCATGTAATTATTTTTATTTATTATTAAGAAAAAAAAATTGAAAAAAAAAAAATCATCAAAAAAGTCACCGGAGGCTAAAATTGCATTTACATTTTTACTCCAAATAATAGCAGGAATCACTGGTTATAGTATGTCAAGTACGTCCCTTAAGACTGTATATATTGATGTTATCTCTAAAAATGTATAACTAAGCGCTGTCCTTCAACTTGTAGTCCATATTCCTCCCGCGGTGGTAGCGACAGCTTTACCGTCCAAGGCATGATTTACCGCCTTTCAAAGTGTCACTGCTTCTATTTTTTCTGTTTCTTTTTTCCTTCTCAACAAACCATGTGCCACCCCCTCCCTCCGCTGCGGGACTGCGGTGGTTTTTCATTCCACATTTTCTTAAACGTTATTTATGTTTACTCCGCCCGCCGCAGGCTAAACGCTTAGGACAGTATCATTCCGACATCTCGGCACGTATTGAGGGTGCTACGCTGTGAAATTCATGTAATCTAGATGTGGTAGGTGATAAGGTATGGAGTGTAAAACGTACAAACGTAATCCCGCTATCGGATACATTTGGCAAATACGCATGTTAGTTCTTCAATCTTCGCAAAATCACTTAGTGGCGTCATTTTTAATTAAATGAAACAAATAACTTTGTGTAAACCACTATATAATCTTAATTATCTATATGTTTCAAAACCGATGATTTCTTCGTCCGGAAAATTATCATGTTATTATCCTGACGAAGAAACAAACCATTTTGAAACATGTAGATAATTATGAATAACCACTTGAACGCTAAACCATAGATTGCTTTATTGCCAAAATATGGCAAATATTCTCTAGATTCTTTAAAATGTTTTAAAGTTAAAGATTTAAAAATATTTTTTTTATAAATCCTACGAATATGTGATAATAGAAAAAAGATAGGTTAATTCATTGGCTATATAGAACTATAATCAGTTTGTATGTCTCCATATTCAAGTTCAGAGGTATGTTTTTTTTTTAATGTGGGCGGAAAAATTTCCTTTAGCGATCCGAGAAGATAGTTTTAAATTGCTCTGTCGCTCCAGTGGATAAATAGTGGTTTACACAACGTTATTTGTTTCATTTAACGCATTTTAGTGTCTAAAGAAAAAGGTTATAATAATAATAATTGGATAATTTGTAGAGCGCCGTTTTTCTGAGAAATCATTTCAAGGGCGCTGTACATTTTAATATAACTTCTTATGCTCTACCTAGAACTATATTTTACAAATAGATACAGAAAACATACGTTATGCTTGTTTTTTTTTTTCTCATAAAAACGATTTTGTAGTACCTATCCTATTCTTTTCACTAATAATTATTTTGTAATATTATTATGTACATTTCAACGTAGAAATTCGGCAGACATACCATTTTTACAAAAAATAGTACGTCTGCGATAGATTGCCCTGAATTATTCAAAATAATTCAATTAAGGGCCCATCGAACAATAATATTTACTTTTTAATTAATGACGGCCGGCGTAGTCCAGCGGTAGAGCGCAAGACTCCCATTCCGAAGGCCGCGGGTTCGAACCCGGCGTGCGCAAATAAATTTTATTTAATTGATTTGTGTTATTTCACAATTAATTATTTAAAATAATATATTGTATATTTGCGACACGTTCCAGAGTGGAAGATACTCTTAGTATCGCCTTGGTGTAAGACCACCATTCATTGAAACGTTGCCTGAAATGGATTTAGCCGTGTTCACAAAATATTGGAAAGATATTAAGATTAATGAATGGTACGATAAAATTTTAAGGCATATCTTTGGACCAATTCTAGAAAATGGATTTTGGCGTAGACATTACAACGATGAGCTCTACACTCTGTTTAAGGAACCAAAAGTGACACAATTTATAAAGTTGGGAAGACTTCGGTGGCTGGCTAATGTGGAAAGAATGACAGAGCATCAAGCACCAAAGTCTCTACTAAAATCTAGACCTGTAGGACGAAGGAGCCTGGGAAGACCAAAATTAAGATGGAACGACAACGTCCTCAAAGACCTACGTACCTCGGAGATTCCAAACTGGAGAGAACTAGTACAAAACAGAGATGAGTGGAGGAAGACTCTCGAGGAGGCCAAGACCCACCAAGTAGAGCCAATTGTGATGATGATTTTTTTAAATAATTTTGTTTTTAAAGCCCGTTTAAACTCAGTCAAATTCTGGATATTAATAAGAGCTGAGGGAAGTTTATCCCAAATGAGCGGGCCAGACCACCTTTAAATCTTACCTTTACTATCGCTCGCTGTTATAAATCACAGTGTTCTACAGAGAATCACACTGTTACATTATTTAATATATCCTCACCCTGTGCAAGTGGAATTATTCCTGTCCCGGTACAGTTTTGCAATTCAAGTCTGGATGGATGAATATTCGATGAGTACACGACCTGTCACTTAGGAGCACCGTACCAAACAAACCCCATTGGAGTGCTACTATTTGCTACACGGTGCACTAATGGGAGGTTTCTCTGTTTGGTAGGCGATATGATTTTTAAGCACACCACAAATGATTTCCAGTTTTAGTGAAACGAGTGCATCAGGGAGAACCCTTTCTTAAGACGATAGACTTCGCTTTTCGGACCATACAAAAAGGACGCCCGGGAAAAAAACACTTTTCTACATCGAAAATTGCACGAAATTAATATTTTTATGTTTTATGTTTTTAAAATTTCGATGCGTTCCGTATTAACGTAAACGTGCACTGTCAAACACGTATAATATATCGGAAAATATTATTTAAGGAAAAAGTGCTGCTAACTCGATTCTCATAAAGAATTACAAAATTATAAAAATATACTTCTTGAGAGAATATATTTTTGTTTTTAAATTACAATTTCGTGAAAGTTTGGGTGTAGAAAAATGTTTTCTCCCGAAACCCTTTTACGAGCGGTTTCTGTAGGTAAATATGAGAGATTTCGGCAGTTGTCCCATTCGCACGTTTCGCATTTGCATGTATCGTAAGTGTGTGTGTGCTTATTGTGAGCGGGACAGAATGACAGACGCGTGTGTTCCGCGTGTGGTGCAAAGTCTAGCTAAGGGAATAAATACTATGACATGAAAACTTCAATAGTTCTATTTGAATATTGTAGATGGCAGCACCTCCGTTTGTACCTAGTTTGTGGAGCGAGTGTGTACGACAGACGTTAGCGTATTAATAATATAGATAGGATTATTTTGTAGTGCCGTTTTTGTAATAAATCACCTCAACGGCGCTGTACAAATCGTAATCGTAATATTTTAACTAAAAATCAGCTTCGTTGAAAAATTGAATAATAAGATCGTAATCAATCTGATAAATCGGTTGTTGTATATTTATACTGTTGCAAGGCGATGTTTTGAAGGAGTCCTATCAAAAGGTCTCCCTGTATCAATCTCTCCCGATCCGGCTTGCCACACTTGTGGGCAAACGCAACGTCCGCAAATACTTAGACAAACATCAACCCCATGAACCCGGACACCCCTGCTAAGTAACCAAACTTAGCTAATCACTTGGGGTAACCTATGGTAGGGGTGTTCCCGGGGTGGCGGTAACCATGCTCGCCTCCCAAACTGGTTTGTTAACTCTATTAAAAGTATCATCTTTCTCTCACTGTCAATAATTGATATTCTCTATATCAATTATTGACAGTCAGAGAAAAATGATTGACACTGATAATAATTGGTATTTTATAAATTGGAACGGATGTGTCAAGAATTAAGGCATTATTTGATAACTTACATAACTTATCATGAAATAAATCTTCACGAATACTGAAGTTATTAAAGAGTTGCTGCTAGTTTTTCTTGATAATTCTGCAGCAAATATTATTGTTTTTGTTCGTGTGTTCTTTTCAGAAAACTTTTGCTTCAAAAACCCTACAACCTACAATTATAATATGTAGTGATTTTTCACAGGTCTGCTTTAGAATGTTTTACAAATTCGAAAGAGACACTTGAAATAGATGTGATTTATAAGTGTTTTAATGATCAGCGGCATCGCATTAAACATATATTAGATAATTACAACATCGATGATTGTTTGCTTTTTTCGACACTTTTGTCAGGAAATTAACAATCCAAAGGCAGGACAATAAGTTTTAATTTTAAAGAAACCCGTGCAATCTTTCAATCGTTTCTTTTATACCGGTCCGCCAGAGATTTTCTTCTTTGTTGAGATGAAAATAAAACCTCCCTTCCTTTGTCTCGTGGCTCCTTCTAATGCGATATCTGCCCCTTTGTTTAGTTGGCACAATTAAGATAAAATTCTAAAAGGGAGGGGGTCTGAAAATAGGGTTGCTGAGATATATTTTTTATCTGAAACTTGTAGACTACCTTCCAATGTTGTTGTGGTGGATAATAAATTAATATCAATATTACTGTTTTTGAATATTACTTTTTTTACTGACGAAAAAAAAAAAAGGTGTTGTGTAATAAAATCCAAATAAATAATGTATTATTTATGAACGTATCCGAAAACTAAAAACTGATTTTT
Organism: Limnephilus auricula; assembly: GCA_951813805.1. Taxonomy (NCBI): domain Eukaryota; kingdom Metazoa; phylum Arthropoda; class Insecta; order Trichoptera; family Limnephilidae; genus Limnephilus; species Limnephilus auricula. The sequence goes on from OX638417.1 coordinate 6,992,440, forward strand.
GGAAGGTGATTAACTACGCTTTCAAATTTAGCTTAAACTTAAAATAATTTTTGAAATAGGTACAAACATTTGGAATGCAAATGTAAAAAAATATTAATTTATGCCTGCTTTTATAGTTTACGCGGAAACGGCACGGCGACGGTACGGGCTGTTATTTAGTTAATACGAGTGAGAGAGAAGCAAAAAAGTAATCATTTTCTTGCGTCTCTCTCACTCGTATTAAAGAAATGAGATGGCGCGAGCCATAACCGTCACCGTTCCATTTCTGCGGGAATACTGAAAGCACCTAATGACTCAGTTTACATTTTTTCCAACAAAAATTACACATTAAAAAAAAAACACATTTTTTATTGGGCAAATGTGTTTTAAACGTTTTCTTTAACTCACTTTTTTGTCATTTCGCGTAAAAATAATTAATAAAAAAATCTCAAAGTTTCATAATTTTTCTTTTTTTAAGTTGCGGTCGGAAACTTTTTTTTCAGAAAGGTGTACATTTTAATTATTTTGTGGTAAACTTTTAGCTTTAAATATAGAACGTGATGTTTTCTCTTTTTAACATCGTTTAGATCATAATTGTAACCATAGTAAGGGAGACTCGACGATATCTAAAAGACCTACAGAGAATATATATGCCCTGACAATTGTTTCCACGTTTAAATTCACTTGTTCGTTTGAAATCCTTCTAGGGCCGTTATTGTTTATTTATTATTAGTTGCCGATTTCTTTTTCCCTCTAATTGTCCATAATGTATTTAAAAAATTGGTTATAAAAAACTTTACGTAATTTCACAATTTTATATCACTCATAAACTAAAGACGTCGTAGTTGTGCGTTTTTTTTTTTGTGAACTGGAGGTTTTTGGTTTTCTTTGTTAAACAAGCCTTACCTATTAAAAATTTCCACTTTGTCCCTGACGGTTTTTACTTTATTAAACTCGCCTTTTTCAGTCACTTAACGGAAATTATAATAACCCAGTCATGTGTTTCCAGTCAGCGCTTTCTTTGTAGGGAAACTTACAAAGTATTGCCGCTTTGCAATAAAATCCAAATAAATGGAATACTTCTGAAAGTATCGGAAAACTAAAAACTGTTTTGGAAAGGTGACGAAATACGCTTCCAATTTCGAAATAAACAAATATTTTTTTTTAATATAAAAAAATTGCATTAACATTAAAAAAATTTTAAAAATGGCTCACCTTACGTTTTTTCTTGCTAAAATGACTAACCGATAATGAAAACAAAATACATACATATTTTATTAGACAAATGCATTATGAACGTTATTGTAACTTCACATTTTTGTCGTTTCATGTAAAAATAATAATTAATAAAAAATTCTCAAAGATTCATAATTTATTTTTCAATTGCGGTCGGAAACTTTGGATTTATAAAGGTTTACATTTTATTTATTTTGTGGTTAAATTTTAAGATGAAGCGTGGTATTTTCTCCTTCTAACACCGTTTAGATCATATTTCTAACCATGATAGTAAGGGAGATACAACGATTTCTACGAGACCCACATGATTTGTTCGAAAACCGAACAAATAAACCTGACGGGTTAAATATATACATATATATATACAAGGTGTCAGTACGTACCCGAAGGATTTTAACCCTTTATTCTAAGCGATTCCTGAGCATATTTACAGTAAAAAATGTATATGTAATTTAGCTGTCCGATGATTTTTATTCCAATTATAAACAAGACAATGAGAATATCTTTATATATTAAAATCTCGTGTCACAATGTTCGTCCGAGGTAAACTCCGAAACTACTTAACCGATTTTGGTGAAATTTGGCTTACTGTGTGTAATTTGGTCAAACTTAAAAGATAGGATAGTTATTATCTCGATTATTGACCTCAATATTTATTATTGCGAATTAAATATTTTTATGGGACAATTATATGTATGTTCCATAAGACAGATGACGGTGAGTTAATTTATTGATACAACACTTGGTTAACTAGATAAGGTAAGCATCCAGTAGGTAGAGTGCTTTGTGTTTCGTTAATCACAGCAACGCATGGGCTGGTCAGCTATTCTAGTACTAAATTCTAATTGATCAGTTTCTCTACCCAACATGTTTGCAGGTTTAATTATATATATATATACCCTTTCGTTAACCCTGAATATCAAAATTAGGGTCACGACCCTTACGAAAATGTAAATGGTTTGTTTGCTATTATAATAATGCTATGACCACCACTGGCGTAACGTTTATCCCTTTTGACCCTTTTTGTAAATATTATTTTCAGAAATGAATGAATTTTTATCAAAGTTAAGTCTCTTACGCCTAACCACATGAAAACAGTCGGTTTATTAACATACAATTTTTTTTTCTGTAAATTTTCATGTAATAATTCTGGTCACAAAAAAATTGTTTAAAAACGGCATTTATGTTTTGAGAATATTTTTTTAACAAAATTTTATTTGTTTTGTTTCAGCCGGAGAGATTGAATGTGTTCAAAAACAATCAAGAGAGCTGGGACTACACAAGTAAGTTTTATTTTTATATTGAATGCTTTAGAATTTATTCATATAGTAAAAAAAATCTGCAAATTAAAAGGAAAAATCAAAGACTGAATACAATAATCATCAGTACCTACAAATTACGATAGATCTTACATCGCTAAATGTATGTTGTTACACTGGGAGAAACGATAAATGTTGTTTTTTAATTTTATATTTTTATATGTTGTTGACCAGTTGTTTAGCATTATATTTTGTGGGTAGGTTTTGCACTGTATTTAACCTTTTGTATGAGGCAGTGATGCACAACCTTTTATTGGTAAAGCTAATGTTAGCCAATTGTTCAGTTAGTAACTGTAAGCTACAATGAGTAGAAGGGATTTTTTATTGCTTCGTAGATTTTGTGCTATGACGAGCCGCCGAGTAAAACTAACACAACTTTTTGTTTGGATTTTTTCACAGAACTTTAGAAAGTTCTATATATTCAACATCTGTTATTGTTTGACAATGATGCGGTTATTTTATATTACTTGGATAGTAACAAAACTTGAATAAGACTTTCACAGAACTTGAATTTTAACCTCAAAATCGGATAAATTGTTAAAATTCATACTGTTCCAAGTACTTACCGAATATTCTGTCCATGTGTTTTACAAACGTGACGGCGGTTTCCATGGTTATTATTCAGTTTATACGACAAGTAATAAATATTCGTTCCACTTTGGCCGCCATATTTGTTTAACCGTTAGGACAGAAGTTTTATTGGTATGCCAAGTCCTCTCATAGGGTATTTTATTGTCATTGGTTCTTTCACAAAACTTGAACGATTCATCGAATTTCAAAGTTAATTAATATTCAAGTTCTATGAAACAATTGGCCCTACCACTTGTGTTGTGGAAAAAAAAATTTCAAAAAAATTGCACATTCACTGTATAAAGTAGGTACCAAAACTATTTTTCTCATTTAATTAATATGTTAAATGTTGAATTGGACCACGGGTTTTGCATCACATTCACAAGTTAACCGTTCTTTTGATAAAACGCACGTAAGTACATAACATGTCTTTTGTATCAGAAATTAACTTTGCATGATTTTACGTAGATAATAGCATCTTCATTTTATATACTTAATAGATAAAAACCGATAGCTATGTGCTTTGGAAGTGTCCGTGCGTCCGACATAAGAATGCAAAATTTCAAAGGTTCGAAGTCATAGAGCCTGAGAAAAGAGCCCTCAATTTTCGATTCAAGTCGTGAATTTTGCCCGGTAAGAATGATGATCCCTCTAATATTTTGTGTTCTCATTTCCCCTGTATCTAAAAAAAAAAATATATTTTATAAAAAGACACATACCTATAGAGAGAGAGTAATAGGATTAAACCTAAGAGTATGGATATTAGAGAGACGGCATGTGAAGTGTGCCCTCGCGCTCCAAGTGTGCCTTTTCGAGAATTTTACCCAAACGGCTTACATTGGCTGCTGGTTATTGGCCGTTTAATACGTTCCGACAGCAGCCATTTTTCATGGTGACAGCCAATGTCAGCCATGTGGGTAGAATTCTCGAAAAGGCACACTTTGAGCGCGCGGGCACACTTCACACGCTGTCTCTCTAATATCCATACTCTTAGCGCCTCCGCCCACTCAGGCAACTGAAAACTCTCAACTGCCAACTGTCTTTGTATGACAATGTGCTGGCCCGCACACTACACAATCACACAAAACCCCGTTGTCAATGGTAACGCAAGCGGTGACTTGCGACCATCTTGCGACCATCTTGCGACTGTCACGGCTGATTACCCTGGGCGGCCGTTGCTAGGTTGCGAGCTGTCAGCTGATTGTTCTTCATCTATGGTTAAACAAGCTTTTTGACTAATCAAGACAGAGAAAACAGCCGGTTTTAGTTGGTTTTCAGTTGCCTCAGTGGGCGGAGCGCCTTAGGATTAAACCGTGTAGAGATATTTATTTAAAAATGTTTTTTTTTAATACGTCTTTGCTATTTATTATCATTATCAGTCTCGGTATTTTAAGATCGCACCGGCTTTATTTTTTCTGGATATTAATGGCTGCCTTATTTTGAGCAAAGTTTTCGAGTACCTACCTACCAACCCTTGTGATTCTGCCCTCATTAAAAGTTTTTTTTTTTCAGAAGGATAGGTTCTAAAATATGACTTATTTAGGGAGGGTTGTGTAAGGATGTTCTAAAGAATATGTTGTTCGTGTGGACTGAAGGGCTTTTAAAAATAATACCATTTTGAAAAATAGTCCTGACATCATTTAAAAAATCCCTAACTTTCAACACGTATTAAACTAAGCGCTAACTTTTCTGTGTGAAACTTATTATGTGCTTTTTTATTATTTACAAAACAGAGATGGGAAGGCTGATGGAACGCTGATGGGGATATTGAAAGAAGGGTAAATGCAGGTAACTCCATTAATGGTTAACTGAATGTCGTTGGCGCCAACGAAAAGCTGTCCAAAGAAGCGAAGCTAGCAGTTCACAATGGAGTGCTGGTACCTACCCTGATGTATGGCAGTGAAGCATGGAATTGGCAGAGAAAGGATGAAAGTAGACTGAATGCTGTAGAAATGAGATCCCTGAGTAGTATGTATGGTAAAATCATATATGATCGTGTGAGGAATGTGGAGATCCGAAAAGAATGCAAGGCCGATGTGAGCGTCATAAGTAAGATTAAAAAAGGGACGCTTAGATGGTTTGGACATGTAGAGCAAATGAATGAAGAAAGGAGTGTCAAGAGAATATATGACGCAAATGTGAATGGTAAAAGAAGTCGAGGACGCCCGAGGAAGACATGGCACGATCAAGTGAATCAGATACTTGAGTCGGGCCATGTCAAGAGTCAGAATAATAGAAGAGCATGCATGATAATGAATGAGGCGAGGAGTGTATGCCAAGACCGAGTTGTTTAGCGGTCCGTCTTCTTTGCCATAGTTTGAGCTATAGTATTGTAAAGTTTTATTAAAATCCATTCATTAAATTTCGATTTAAAGAATAACAAACATACATACATCCATACAAGCTTTCGCATTTATAATATTAAGTAAGATGGTATAATTAAATCCGACATTCTGAAGGTTTTTGAAACGGAAGCAAAATGGGAGTGATATGTTCTAATTTTTCTGGAAAGTCAATTTAATTCAGAATGGCTAATCCTGACATTAGGGCTCCACAGTAAGCTTTCGAAAATAAGAAGAAGATGATTTGAAAGGAAGATATGTAAATGATCCCTATACCATGTTATATAACCGTCCAAAATGTATTTTTAATAATGTTTAAAGAATATACGGCAGCCCGCGTAGTCCAGGGGTAAGGCTTTGGAATCCCAACCCGAAGGTCGTGGTTCGAACCCGGCGTGCGCAAATAAATTTTGTTTGGTTAATTTGTGTCATTTCACAATTAATAAATTAATAATAATACAATACAGCATATTTGCGGCACGTTCCAGAATGGAAGATACTCTCAGTATCGCCCTGTTATAAGACCACCTTTCAGAATTGAAACGTTGCTTGAAATGGCTTTAGCCGCGATTGGTGACCTGATCTGAATAGCCAGGTACTTCCCCATCTCCTTCCCCTCCCCACTACCTTCAGCGTCACAACATACCCCAATTGGGGATGCCATAGTCTCACTCGCTCCAGACCGGAGCATTTGAAACCCTTGTGCGGTATTCATATAAAAAATAAATTTAAAAAAACATGTTTTGTGATATTTTTCTATCGAGGGAATTTTCATGTAATTACCGTTTCAGTTCGACAAAAATATAGATATTATCTTCAAAAATAACATTTTTACTAAAGCTTTACACTTGTTAGTCTTTTCGTAAATTTACGACTTCTGGCCAATGGGCATATTGCATTTTGAAAATCCAAATGTGCTCATTGGCCAGAAGTCGTAAACTTACGAAAAAACTTACAAGTGTAACGCTTGCCCAAGAACTTAAAGTGTTCCTCGGGAAATATGTTATAAGTCGGTCGAAATTCGGAATGCGGGACTTCAATTCTTTAAAAACAATGATTATTATTTTATTTTTTTTGGAATTCTATAATCCATTTAATTCTTTTTAAATACATGAAGCACAGTTTTCTAAATCTCCTAAATCCCCGTTCGTTTTTATTTTGACATAATTACATGTTGTACGCAATTTTAAACGGTTTCAGTAACACCAGTACATAAATATACAAAATCCGTTATTTACGGGTTATCAGGGGAAATATAATAAAAATGCGTAAAATTGTGATGATTCAAAAAAAATACACAACTCTAACAGTAAACACGATTAGTCTTTATTTTGGGTGTAAGTGTTTTGGATGAAGAAACTTGTAAAATAATGACGCATCTTCAGGAAACTTAAAAGGACTCGTGTATTTATATGCTCTATTCCCAATTACATTGTGAATATCAGTGAGCCCAAACTACCCGTATCAGACCAAGGAGTTTATTTGTTTACTTGTCGAGAAGCTACTGTTGAGAGAGAAATAAAACCTAAAAAACAGGCTATTTATAAAATTTACTCTTTGCTCTGGGGAGGAATTTGCCCTTACTGACATCAATGGCTAATTCTTCCAACTAATTCTTCTAGTTCTCACAAAAACATACAAAATATATTTGGAGAGGTGTGAGTCCTTGCAACTATTTAATCTGAACATAAATTTTATTTATATTAAATTATACATTGGGCACAACCAATTTGCAAATATGACACGTATTTATAGCAGTTTAACAATAGTAAGACAGTATAATAAACTTTATCGATAAATTTATGGGTACATTTCCAAAGGAAACTTAATTGTTCCTCTAACCGTTCGTTTAACCTTTTATCACTTAAAACTAGAAGGCAATTGTCTGATCTAATATGTTTACATAAAATCATTCACGGCCATCTTGATGCTACACTGTGGCTTAGAAATATTGAAATAAATGTCCTTAATTCCCATTGTTTAAGACGCCATAACATTTTTCACTAAATACATCTAAAATCGCCTACTTTAGCCCTCTGGACTATATAACAAGATAGAGTATGCTGAAGTATATATATTCGTCGATAATTTGTACGGATTCAGAAAAAAAGTTCTGGCGCTGTTAAAAAATGTGTTAAACTATATCGTGTCAATTATCTCTCTGAGCATGCCTCTGGTGTTTCTTATGTCTCTTGCCTCTCATTGTAATATGTGTTACTTGAGTGAGCTTGTATATAATTTTTTATATTTTTTTATTTATGAGGTTTCTGTTTTTCTAATTGTCTGTATATGTTTCTTCAATCTTTGCAAAATAAAATTTAAGTATGTATAGGTGTTTAATTGTAGAATTTTTGTAATTGTATTGTACAATAACTGAGTTTTTATAACTGGATTGTTCTCACGTAAGTGCGAACATTTGTAAAAAAAAGTACAAATAAATAAATCAAAAGGGTTTCTCTGGGTTAGCTGAAATCCGTAGCCGACGGTTTACTTCGCGTTTCTTGATTCAGTCGTGCCAGAGATTTATCTGAAGATGCGCGGTAAGAATTGGGAAGAAACTTAATGTTTTTTAGACTCTAGAGTTAAAACATGACCTTATATCGGTCATCAAAGCTATGTCATCCCTTCTAGGGATCACATCGGGCGGTGTGAAAAACTAACCAACAGCATCTATTGCCCTAATTAGTGAGATCGAAGAACTAATCAATACATGGAGAAAAATGTTATTCTAAAATACGATCATTTTTTTCGTAAAAACGGTTAAAAACGGGACTGAAGTTCTTACGAAAAAATTAACAGTGCTTGTTTATTAGTGGGAAAATGAAAGAATAATTTGTTGGTATACGTACGAAATTACGTATAAGAACAAATTATTCTTACATGTTCCCGCCAATAAACATTGAAACCCTGTTAATTTGTTCGTAAGAACTTCAGTCCCGTTTTTAACCGTTTTTACGATTAAAATGATCGCATTTTAGAAGCATAATTAGATGGTTTGTTAGTTTTATTTTATTTTTACAAATGACCGTTTCTGTTCGCCGTAACAATGGCCTTGTTAAACAATGTTAGTTCAAGCCTCTATCACAGTCCACTAGAGCCTCGGTTGGTTTACTCTGGGGGACTTTCTCTGTCCACATCACAGACATATGTATATGGTCTTTATTCTGCCCGATTCGCGTTTCCCCCGGTTCACAGGCGCGACACGCTTTTGTGTAAATATTGTCTTTCCAGACATTAATTGATCCTGGGATTAACCCGCGCTCGTAGGCATAACTGGAAATTTGGTACAATTGTACATCGGAAATTTTGACACGAAAAATAACTTGTTTGGTTATATTTTTTTGCTTTTCAGAATTTTTTCAGTAATTATTACCTGTATTACTACCAGATTCCTCTTTCAAGAACTTCTTGATGTTCACACAGATGCGTTCCTTACATATATCGTGTTTCTAACTTTTTCTTCGACTTGAGAAAAGAAAATTGATTGTCAGGATCGCCGAGTTTTTCATGCTCCAACGTGTTCTGATATCCTATTGGAGATAGTTCGTTCTGACTGGTCTATATAAACATTGTCACATCCGGAACAGCTATTTATAATGTCCATCTGTCTGAACTGAACATGGTTTTTGCAGGCCTAAGTAGGTCTTGTATTTTCATCGTAGTTATGAAGACAGTCTTGATGCTTTCTTTTCTCAGTATCCTTGCAATTCTGTATGTCACATTGTGAATATAAGGCAAGAAAGCGCAGCCTTTTCACACATGTTCAATTCTATTTTCGTTTGGGGTACATTTGACTCTTATGATTTGCCCTAGCTAAAGAAACAACCTAAATTAGTATTATTGATACATTACCTAATAAGACAACTATTTTGGGCATTAGTAGGAGGTGTTGTGCCATATTGATAATGCCTGATATAAACCTATGTCTAATAGTAAATGCCTACTTTGTGATTGTGTTGCTTGTAGACAAAATGCCATTTTCCCAATCCACCGAGTGATATTTCCCAAGCCTTTTCCTAAAATACCTGAATATGTGATATCCCGAAGCTCGATTACTTTGCAAACAAGATGACATTTGCAATTAGAGCGGCGTGGTCTTCCTCAGTCTGCTGCAAACTCGGGAACTTGTGTCTTCCATTTCCCAGACGTTTCACCGGTCGCTAATAACTTGTGACTGCATACACTATTGCATAATAGGTGCAAAGTGCATCCAGTAAGGTACTATAATGTTCCTACTATTGGACTAGAACTTAATACACCTGTCATCCTGCTGGCAGAATATGATATTGTTTTGATAAGTTTGTATTGTGGACTGTATTCTGGTATGCAATTAAGCTTCAGGAAATGGTGCTTTCCCTCGAACTAGGGCTTAGTTTATGGGTTATTTAAAAACATTTATATTAAATAAATTAGACGATGCGTTATGATAATTAAAGGCATTTTCTATTTTAATATTGTTTTACTAATAATTTTGTGAGAGAATGTTATCGTATTGAATATATTTTAACAGTTTTTTTTTATTATTATCAAGTTTAATTTGTAGAACTCCAATTTTTTTTATATATTCAATAATACAATAATATTATTTAATTAATTAAAACAGTTTATTTTCAAACAAGTTCTGCCATGTAATTATTATAACGCGTGTCAGTTTGATAATGCCTCGAAAAATAAACTGTTTTTAAAATTAAATAATCATGTTATTGAATATACAGGGTGCGGCAGAGTAATTTGCTTATTTGAATTTGGCGCCCTGAAGCGATGGTTGCTGCGTGGAAGGTGGGGATAGACACATTCGAGAGGGCAAGGCTTGAAGTTTTATATCCGCTTGGTTTAGAGAGAATCATGGAGTGAACGAAGGCGGAGCTCGCGTTCGCTGCCGATGCTTACTTTTCGGTCAATTATCGCCATACAAAGTTGTATTCCGTACCCCATGATCGTGTTCTTGCCGGCTGTCGATTGTTTTGGATAAAGAACTTCAGGAAAACTGGTGACATGAAGAAAAATCCCGGGCTTTCACGAACAGCAAGTTCACCCCAATACGTTGACATGTTAAGGCTTTCTGTTTTGTGATACCCTCAGCTCTCTGCTGCTGTTGGACTGTCTGCTGAGTCTCGTCGAAACAACCGACTGCCAGCCAGAACACGACCATGGGGCGCAATATTGAGATGGGTACGGAATGCAACTTTGTATGCGATTTTGGACCGAAACGCTAAATTCAAATAAGCAAATTTCTCTGCCCCACTCTGAATATAAAAAAAAATGTTAACAAAATTTAGATTTAAATACTCCTCAGGTCATTCCGAAAATCATGCGAACTGAAAATAATTGCATTGACCTACAAATTTCAGACAGAAATGCTATTGAGGTCATTCTATAAATTATGCGAACTGAAAAAAATTTGCTGTGAATTAAGATGGTATTACCAGAGAATACCAGAAACTAGTCCTTTTTAAATCAAATTCTAGACATATTGACTCTTTTTTACAAAAAAAAAATAAATTGATTTTGAAAGATTGTTATTTTTTCTAGTACACGCAGTTTTAAAATTTTGAAAACTAAGTTCATTTTTAATATACTGAGGTTATACCGTTGGTCGTTGGCAGATTTGTTCAAGTTTCAAACAATAGATTCTATTAAACAATACAAATTTCAAATCATATAATCATTCAACAAAATAAATCAATACATAACACAGTTTTCAAAATTTTTATTTTAGTTAAATTAAAATCATTAAAAAATAAATCCGAGAACGCGTTTTGTGACAAAAATACTTCAATTTTTCTATTTGTTTAAGGTACAAACTAAAATATTTAAAAAAAATTTGCACACTTATTTTGTTTAGACATTATTGAAAAATCATAAATACTTACGATTTTGAGCATTTTTATTGCTTACTTGAATGTAGGTATATATTAAAGCAAGTTTTTAATGAAATAAATCGATATTAATATTTTAATCTCAAATATTTGATACGGGGAATAATCAATCTTTCTCATTGGAACCTCCCTGTACAGTTTCAAGCATTTTTAAACTTTTATTCTCAGCTGCAGGTCAATCGCTCTTGATAACGTTGAGAATTGCTAAGTTTTTTCATAAACAAAAGGTCTCCAGGTCTTAATGTGGTTAAACACGGCAGAATAAATTTAATCACAAATAAATTTATTTAAATTAATTTAAATTCCATAAATAAATTTAATCACAATAATAGAACCTTTGGCTGTGAAAATCTGAAATCGTATCACCAATACTATTCTTTTTTAATTAGCATAAATGCTTACGCTAGTTTATTAACGAAAAAGGTTTTTTTTTTAAATGTTAGTTTTCCCATCCCTTCAAAATAGGGACAATTTCGAGGAGCTTACAAACCTATGAAAGCTTTTGTCTGTTTGAGATCGTTCGCTGCCGCCGACACTGTTCGACCCATTCTGCATGAAGTTCCTAGAGTTACCAGTGGATGGTATTATACAGGTGAAATTATCCACAGTACCGTGTCACACGGAACTTGTTGTTGATATTGTTATTTTGTTGTTACGAAAGGAATTAACTTGTACTACTGTCTTTTGGAGTTCTGAGTGTGACAGAATATTGAATTGTTATAATTATATTTCTGGATTACAGTTTCAAAGACACTTGTTTAACATAAATGTGGGTGTGTTAAGAGGAACGACCGGTTTCATACAAAACGTAGTTTTGGATTTGAGGCCAAAATACCCAACTAAACTAAAAAATTATTTTTGTAATCAAAAGGTATGTCGAAATTTGACTTACCTTTTGATTACAAAAATTGTTTATATATTAGACATTTAATGTCTATCTCGGACAGGAGCTACTTTATTGTATACGTCATCATTTAAAAGCAAAAAAAAATAGCTCCTGTCTGAGATAGATATTTGACATTCCTTTTTATTACAAAAATAATTTTTTTAGTTTGGTTGGGTATTTTGGCATAAAATCCAAAACTACGTTTTGTATGAAACCGGCCGCGCAGCCGTTCCTCTCAATGCTCTGCTGTCAACTTATTTAGTACTAGTAGTATTTTAAAACTATAGAATTTTTACATCAAAATTTTACGTTTTTATTCTCTTTAAAACCATTTCTAAAGTATTTTGACTAAATGTCACGAGTACGTTCACTTATTCATAAATGTCAAGTTTTAGTGTTTTATTTATTTATTCAGTCATATTCGGAAAATAGACCGTTTACATTTTATCGATTTTTTCATTAATTTGTGGTATAGTCAAAATAAAACCGATTATGGATTTTCTGCTTATGACTTTACCTCTCTATCAAGACAACAGAATATAAAAATAAGAAATAATAAAAAATATATGAAACAAAAAATTTGCTAGCGAGAGTAAGAAAAACATTTATTTTATGGTGTTTATTCTGATGTAATTGAAGACGACATATTACAATAAACATACTTCGCGTTCTGTCAATCAATTATACAATACGGCATTATAGGATGGGGCGGTACGTATAAAAATCAAACACAAACAATTTACATATCACAAAAACTAATAACAAAAACAATTTTAAAAAACCCTTTTCTTATTCGTCAAAAAACTTATTCAAACAATTTATGGTCAGAAAATTAAGTGAATTACACTTCTACCATGCAACATTACAAATTTATAAAAAAAAAAAACTTAAACTAAGTTCTATACATAATTATGTTAAACAATAATCACAAAATTTTACTCGTGTTTTTTTTCTTAATATTAGTCTATTGCATCCCCAATTAGGGGATTATTATTGGGGGGAGGGGAAGGAGATGTGGAGAAGAGGAAGGTGGTTCACACCTGGTCACCAAACACGGCCAAAATGTTTCAATTCTGAATGATGGTCTTATAATTGTCTGGATTAATCGCCGTCAATTTACACCCTATTTAACATAGAATATTTTCTTCTCATACGGTTGGTAATTTTTTTTTAAATCTGTCCAATTTTGGAGGAGAGAAATGAGGAATACAAATACTCGATTTTGACGATTTTATTTAGGAATTATCAGCCTGAGGTGTAGTTGTCCCTTTCGCTAAGTATTCGGAGGTAAAAGCGTCAGTGACAGTTTGGTAATATACCTGAACCTGATTGCTAAAGGAAATTTTGCAGCCCACTTTAAAAAAAAATCATACCTCCGAATTTGAGTATGGAGACATACCAACTGATTATAGTTTTATGTAGCCAATGAATTCACCTTTTTTTTTTAAATACCACATATTCGTAGGATTTGTAAAAAAAATATTATTAAATCTTTAACTTTAAAACATTTTAAAGAATCTAGAGGAATATTTGCCATGTTTTGGCAATAAAGCAGTCCGTAGTTTTGGAAATAGTGCCATATTGTGGCAAAAAGCGTTCGAGTGGTTATTCGAATTACTCCGCGATCGCGTTTCTTCTTAATTATGTTGTGGAACATCCCCGACTTCATCTTCCATCGTTCTGCCAAGTCAAACTCTCTCTATTCATTTATTATTGGTTCATTTTGACAGTGTGTTTATTTTGCTAATTGCAATGACTTCCTTTACACAGAAATATCACATATAACGTGACACGCTGCGGCAAAAAGGCAAAGCTCAAAGCTTTGTGTGCATTTAGCGACCATAGCGTCCGAGGCATGTCCATTAACATATCGATTTCCTAAGTCTCTGATTCTGACGAAATAATTGTTGAGAATTCGTTACATAAACTAACCAACCTTCGCGCTGTATCCCTGGGAATAGAAGACGAGAGGATGGACCTTCACGTCATACATCGTCTCATAAGTATATATACACTAATTCTGACTCATTAACAGTTTTTCCCATGCGTTCCCATTGTCGCCCCACTTTCACCCAAGCGTAAACCCCCGCACCCCTCCGCGTTTCCCTTCTGCGTTCGTTTTCCACCTTTGTTCCTGTTCCTGTTCCTTTGCACCTGCCTTCTCCCCTCCCGAGAACCCCTCCCCCCCCACCTCCTTCGTTCCTCTCCTTCCTCCCGGATTCCCCTCCCCCTCCCTCCTTTCCTCCATGCCGTTAAACTATATAAAATACACGCATTTTTCAAACAACTTGCATGCAACTTTTTATTAAAATTTCACACCAGTATATATATAGAAACCTTCGCAGATGTACGCACAACAACTCACCAAAGTTTCATCGCAATCGGATGAATGGTTTAGGATTACTTGAGGGACAAACAAAGAAATACAATTTTTTATATATTAATATTTCGGTCTCGTTTATACTACTTTGATACTTTTCCTTATTGCTCCTTGGGACCATTTGAGCGTATGCTGAGATTAAGTCAGCCCAGCACCTGCGAAACTTTGCAGGTGCGGAATTTGTATTTTATGGACTTGTATGAAACTATGTCTGCCTCTCAGCATACGTCGTTTCATACAAGTCCGTTCCTTACAAAATCTGCACCTGCACGCGCTGCGTCGCCTGAATCTCAGCTTACGATCCCACTGAGAACCTTTCTGGCATCACTTTATGGCGATCCCTTCACTATCACAACATTAAGGATGAGATAGTCCAACCCCCTTGACCCGGACATTTGGGACTGTTGTGGGATATCCACATAAAAAATATATTAAAGCCAGGTTCTTTTCTACCTCACCCTCGTTTTTACCATTTTTTGTGTTGCGCAACATTCCCCAAATTACTTATTTTCTTCATGCGGTAATCACATAAAAAAAATATTATTAACTAGCCTAGACTTTCGAAAGATCACAGATAGTCTGAATTCTCGACAAATCAGTTCCAACTTTAAAAATGACAATCAAAATATTTTTCTTCAATAATTGCAAATTCATGTTCTGGCATCATTTTAATTAAATGAAAACAATTCACTTTGTATAACGCCACTTATCTAATCAATTTTATCAACATGTTTCTCTTTCCAATGTATTTTTTTGTCTATAGGTACTTATTTGTCTATACTTATCTTGTTGAAATATTGTTATTTTTGTTAATTTTCATTTTATCCTGACGACGAAATAAGCGGTTTCGAAACATCTTACTAATATTATAAACGCGAAAGTTTGTATGGATGTATGTATGTTTGTTACTCTTTCACGCAAAATTTACTGAATGGATTTTAATGAAAATTATATATAGCTCATACATCAGAATAACATATAGGCTATAATTTATAAAGCTAGCTATTTAATTTCAATGTATTGTAAATAATAATTATTGTTTAATAGAAAATGTCAAAATTTGAGAATGACATTTTGCAAAACAATGATTGTTAAATAAAAATTCTATTTTAGAAAATATTTTAAATAAGTGAATTTATTTGAAGTACTCGCCTGATACTTTGAATCGAATCAAGAATTATAGATATTTTAAATAAATAGGTAAAGAATTTTGGTATAAACGTACATGGGACCTAGGAAAAGAAAATAGATTACTCGAAGTACTAATCATATGCAGACGAAGTCGCGGGCAGCAGCTAGTGTTTTATAATTTTGATTAAATAAGTGGTGCGTACAAAGTGATTTGTTTTCATTTAATTAAAATAATTTTCAGATAACTAACTACACGAGCGCTTTTTGCCACATTATGGCACTATTTCCAAAACCACGTATTGCTTTGTTGCCAAAATGTGGAATTTTTTTATTTTTATTAAAGCGAGTATATAATATATTGTACATTCGAATATAACAAAATAAATATTCTCTACATTCTTTAAAATGTTTTAAGGTTAAAGATTTCATAATATTTTTTTTATAAATCCTTCGAATATGTGATAATATACAAAAGATAGGTGAATTTATTGGCTATATAGAACTATAATCAGTTTGTATGTCTTCATATTCAAATTCGGAGGTATAATTTTTTTAATGTGGGAGGAAAATTTTCCTTTAGCAATCCGAGAAAAAAGATTTAAATTGCTCTGTCGCTCCAGTGGTTGAAAGTATTATATTTTAGGTAGGTATTTTATCGCTTGTCTCAATTCTCCAAAAACTCACTTCCAACTTTGAAGGGGCACTAAATTTTAAAGCAAATCAAAAGTTTATAGTTCATTGAACCAGATTTGCAGACAGACACATAACCGAATTTTTTAATTTTTTTTTATTGATTTTTAATGAATTAAATAAATACATTAACATTTTCCCGCATCCTGTACACCTTTATCTTCCTTGCTCCTTCTCCCAGCTACTTCCTGGTTGTCCCGGCGTTGGCGCGGCCATTGCGCTGTAATTCCGGTGATGACGTGCGGTGATGGATCTTCATTATCATCGTTATTAGTCGACCGTAATTCGAGCCTGAAACCTCGATGTTGAGATAGATCGATTAGACATTAGCTTTGTGATTTTTTCTTTTATATTTTGATTCCAGATTTTGGTAATAAATAAATAGAATATCGTAGATAAATATATCGTCGTTGCATATAGAATATGAACCATGTGAGACTGAGTACATTCTGAAAAAATCGATAAAACTGGTAAAAAAAATAATGAAACGGAAAATAACAATTCTATTTATGGACAGAGTAGGAAAAATATTTTTCGTTCATTTTAAGAATATTATGGCAAACATTAATTATTTTATGCCAGAAAATTGAATTTTAGCTCGTTTTTCTTACATACATATTCTATGCACAGTTTTTCTCACATGGTTCATATTCTATACACAGTTTTCGTCATAATTTTAAATATTATATTATGTCAAAATATTTAATTTAAATTTGACAGCTAGGCATCTCAAAATGGTGTTAATATTATGTTCATACCATGGTAATTTAATTGCGTAGTGGTATGCAGAGGATATGACATTTAATACTTTTTTGATTGTCCTCACATGGTTTATTTTCTATCGCCAATATTTGACATTTTTACATGGCTCATATTGTAGAAGATGGAGAAAAAAAGAAAAAAATAACGGTAGTTTTAATTCATTTTCGTCAAAATCGTCACATTGTTCAATTTGTTCATATTAAATATGCAACGACGATGTACAGATTCCAAAAAAAATAAAGTTTTTTCGATCTGAGCATTTGGACATTTTGTTGTTATTTTTTTTTTAAGTTTAACAAATTTTCGAAATTGTTTTATACATCAACAAACCCTTAGCAACCGTTATATTTCAAATAAAAATAAAATACAAGGTTGTTCTGTTTTCTTGACAACGAAAGCTCGAATATAAGAAAAAGTTACTCCACAAAATCCTCTCAAATCTTATTTTTTTCTCCAAATTTTTCGCTTGTGCTACTAGTTTTAGAACAACGTATATTAAAATTTGTAACTTTTTTTAGATAGCTGATATATATTTTGCTCCGAGTCCCAGACGTCGCGCTTTTAAAACTGAGATCTGGTGACAATCTGTCACGCTGTTATATTTGTCAGATGATAGCAATTTTATCAAATGGTGAAAACGGGTCTAGTGAATTCGGCATTTCACGAAGACCGTTCAAATATGACGATTTCATATGTGACGATATCAATTATTGTGATGATGCCAAATGTGACGATGTCAAATGTGACGATGTCAAATTTGACGACGTCAAATGTGACCATGTGAAATGTAACGATGTAGAATATGATTAAAAAAAACATCATTTAGACAGCTGTAGAGTGTAGAGCCATTTTTTACGTTATAACCTCCTAATAATAGTAAAGGAAAGAAATGACTTACTGCGGAACACTTTCTTATGTCGAGCTGGTTTTATATGTTTTTAGCGGAATATTTGTATAATAGTTTTGTAGCGGTACTTTCTTTAGTGACGGCGAACTTACACCGGCAGATGTCGAATAGCGGAATATTGATGCGGAGATGTTTATTGTACGAGGATCAATTTGCGACCGATAATGTGGGTAAAGAAAAATGACAGGACAGGTTGATAGGAAGGAGCAGGTTGGAAGGAAACATGTAACAACCTAACCACCAAGTACAGCGGTTCATGATATGTAGATGCAGGAATGCAGATAAGTATAGCTATGTATTGTGTAAAGGCCCAACCGTGATAAATTTGAGAGGCTTCAGAAGTATGCCAATAATCTCGAATAACATTTCAATTATTTTTTTTACATAATAATACTAATTATTGTTGTCGTCGTAATTGTTGAATTTCATTTAGCAATGCTAAAATAGAGATTTATAAACTAAATTCATTTCTCTAGTATTGCCTCCATTTCCAGATTGCATTTCAAACAAGAAGCCGGGGATGTATGTAGATGCTAAATATGCCTGTAGCGCTTTGGGAATCAAAGACTTTGGGGTCCTATTCTCGAAAGTCGAACAGTTTAATTCGTATTCGCTTTTCATTAAGTTAAAAGAACCCATTGACAAACCACTTGAAAGTAGTTTATTGGGACTTTTTCTCTGTTTGTTTGTTGTTTTTATTTGATATATATGTATTATTATTTGTTTTAAATGTTTCTTTAAATAAAAATAAATAAAAAGCATTTTTCTCCAAATCTCCAACTTTTTATTTTTAGGATCAATTAATCCGACTTCTTCCACTTTTTATGATTGATTTAAACAAAATATATGCTTTTGCGTTTGTTGACACAAAATAATATGTTTTAAATATATTTTTTTTATAAGAACAACTCTATATTTATATTTTTTAAAAGGTTATTCCCATCATTGTAATATAACATAAATAATACTGGGTTCGAGTTTCAGCTGCGATTGTTATCTTTTATTTTTCTGTGTCTTGTTCATTTTCATATTTGCGTTTAGATTATTAGTGCTATCTTCTTCTTCAGTTTCATATATTTTTATTGCTTTTTTGGTAGAAAGCAGTCACTTTGTGGTTTGACATATTTAAGGAAATAAAACAATCACTTTTTTTACACTAGGTCCACACAGGAGGCCCTGAGGAAAATAATTTTCCTCAGGGCCTATGTCATCTTTGGGGATGCTGTGTGGAGGGTATTTTTTATAGAAAGGAAGGAGAGGAAGTTCTGGGAAGGAAAAGGGTATGAGGGTTGGGTATGAATCTGGGATTCAGTGTGTCTAGATCATCCGCCGCCAAGACCTAGATTAACCTTACCCCATGAACCCAGGCACCCCTGCTTAGTCACCATACGTAGCGAACCACTTGGGGTGACCTACTGCAGAGGTGTTGGTTACCCAATAAATGGTTCCCGGGGCGGCGGTACCCATTCCCGCCTTTTTTTATAATCAAAACTTAGTTTATAATTACGATATTTAATTTAATTTATTAATACCGACCGGTTTCGCTTAAAAAATACTTGAGTCGGGCCAGAATAATAGTTGATTATTTATGAGAAGATGTATGAATGTGAATGAGGCAAGGAGTGTATGCCAAGACTGAGTTGTTTAGCGGTTCGTCCTTCCTTGCCTACCCCTGCTGAGAAACGCTGTGATGGTTGGTTAGTTAGTTATTTTAGTTAGAGATAGAGTTTTGCGTTAGAGATTCGAGAATAGGGCCCCAAGTCTGTGCTCCTTGCTTAACTCCGGACTTAATTGTGTTCTGAGCCTCTAACAGAAATCTGTTTGTCGGACGGAGATATTAAATTGAACTAGAATAGAATGTAAACCGAAATCAGCGGTCCGCAACTAGGTTTTTGCGAGCTAAATTTTTTTAAATTCTGATAATATTCCTACATAAGTTGTCAACTTTACATAGCGCCTTTTAGTGACTAATTACTTATTTATTAAACGCCATAAAAGATCACTGAAAATTCACAGGATATTTATTATTATTGTAGAATTGATAATTATCGGATATTAGCTAAAAAGCGTAGACCCTTGAAAAATCACGAATGCTGATATTACTCCTTGTCAAGATTAACCCTAATGCCTTGTTCGGACTTGAAAAGTAGTAAGTCGAGTAGCGAGTAACTCGTTACTTGACTCACCAAAAATTGTTCGCACTGTTGTCAAGTAGAGTTCACTAGTTAGCGACGCGTCGCGACATGACGGGCTGCAATGCAATAAAGTATATACGCTAATTAAGCTGATTGTGATGCTTATTTTAGAAGAGGTGGAAGAATAAATTAGTGAGATGAAAATAAATAAAATGTGGTCACGAAAATAGATTAATAGCCGCAAAAATAAGAATTTTAGATTAGTATTTTCGCTCTAACGGGACGACATATTGCGCGCATCTGCGTTTACGAATGAACTGCGTATGTCAGTGCGCAGGGACGCGTGGAGGGGGACTCTACTCGCCGAAAAAATAGAACCAAACCGATTCAATCTACTAAAGAGCTGACTAGCGTACTCTACTAAAATTGTGGTGTTCGGACACGTTTAGTTACTAAAATATTAGCTACTCGACTAAAATACTCTCCCAGTCAGAACAAGGCATTAAAGAAAGCATTGATCAATTTCACCTGAGGTAGGAAAAAATTACCTTACTCCGGGCACACGGACATGCCCTCCACACACTTTTATCGGAATCCATTATTAATAATGTATTTAATAAACTGTATGTTGTGTTTATCTGTGTTACTAATATTTCTAATTTGTTTACTAAGTAATAACGTATTTTATTTAATGTTTTTTGGTTTTGTCGTTGCGTTGTTTTTCTAGTTCTATTTAGTTAAATCTAATCAAATATCTCAGTATGTTTTAAATATAGTTAGTGCCATGTCGTATTAAAGTGTTGTAGTATTAAAAATAATATCATTAAATATGTAGATGGCCAAATTAATTTGGCCAATAAACCACACACCACAGAGAAGCCCCAAAATACTTCACCAAATCATTCCACATGCACAAAAGTAAGACAATTCTGACTTCATTACAATTCTTTAGAAATATCACCGATCATTTTACAATTTCTTTATCAATTTATTGGAATACCTAACTTATAAACATCGTTGTAATATTTATTCATTAAATAAGATAATATCAACAAGCTTCATAGAAACGTGATATAGAAAAAAATCCATAACCACTCGAGCGCTTTTTGCCACCTTATGTCACTATTTCCAAAACCTCGGATTGCTTTGTTGCCAAAATGTGGCAAATAAATTTTTTTTTTAAAACGACTATACAATATATTGTACATTCAAAATATAACAAAATAAATATTCTCTAGATACTTTAAAATGTTTTAAGGTTAAAGATTTAATTATATTTGTTTTTTTTAATCCTACAAATATGCGATAACATATAAAAGATAAGGAAATTCATTGGCTACATAGAACTATAATTAGTTTGTATGTCTCCATATTCAAATTCGGAGGTATGATTTTTTTAAATGTGTTAGGAAAAATTTCCTTTAGCAATCCGAGAAAAAATATTTTAATTGCTCTGTCGCTCCAGTGGATAAAATCGATACTAGAAATCAAACCCGGAATTACACTCTACCAATTTAGTTCTCTATAATAGCTCATTTGGTTTTAAGTGTTGTCCCGGTAAGACATTGGTTCTAAGAGATGCTTTGATTCCCAGTTACGACGGTTATATTTTTTTTATTTTCTGTGTCTTTTTCTCTTTCACGTTTCAATGAGATTTGTTAATATTATATTATTCTTCAATGATTAAATATTACGACCTCTTTTTCATAATTAGGAACCCACTATTTCCCTTTCCTCTTTTTGACTCAGCACAGCAAAGTCGTGCTTTAACTAAATTGTAAATTTATTTGTACGTTCCGTTTCCGGTTCAAGATGGTGGCCGTTGTCACATCGGAAAACATTATCAATATTATTTTACCTACCTTCCTAAAGAAAGTTCATTGAGATAGTGACGTTTCTTTGGATAAATTGTGTACTTCCTTATTTGAATTTTATAAAAAACTGTGTTACATAAAATAAGGTATAGTTTATAATTACGCAGGTAGGTATTTAAGTACTAGTAATTTTGGTTTTGATTTGTTGAAAAAGAGAAAATTAGAATCATGCATGCCTCTTTGGCGCGAGGTCTACCTACAACTGTTCACAGAACTAATAGTTTATCATTGAAGTACTTAAAAAATCAAGAAATCTGATAATAGTCATCTTGGGAACTTTCCTTTTTAATTCTCTTCTCCTTCCTAATCTGCCCTTCCTACAGCTTTACGACATTACAATATCGGTTAGTTTATGTGTAGTAATTTCATCTGGTTCACGTTGCGACATTTACAATTTACCATATTTTTCATCTGAAAGACTCCTTTCTTTTCCTATTTTCTTTCCTGCCGCTTTTCTCTATCATTGTCTTACATAAAACACCATGATAAAATCGGCAAAGTCAACCTGATCTTAGAGAACACACTCCCATAGAGTAGCACAGATCCCAAACACCCCAACACCACAGTGAACACCAGACCAACCAGCACCCGGAGGTACGTATCTTGTGATTTGACTGTGTTTTGTGTATTTACCTCACTGTCCTCCGCAAGTGCCAAACCATTGACAACTATTGCCAACTCTAGTCCCAGGAACCGGCGCAGTTTGGTGACTATTGTCTTAGCTATTATCACCACTACCCCAATAGAAGATCTGGTTATAATTACTTTCTCAAATACCGCCTCCTCTATCTCTCTTATCTCAATAATATACTTGTATATCTTTTTTCAAGCACATATATCAAAGACAAACACACTCGTTTAATATTATATTATATTGTATGATGAATTTTGTATTTATACAACAAAAGACATTGTTAAATTCAGTAATGTCTCAGTACAATCTGCTGGGACTGCCCGGGGATTAGAAGCGAAGAAATGCGCGTCCATCTAATCCGGAGACTTGCGACAGAACACAGCTCAAAGCATCACAGACTCCAGCATTCAGTACACATGCATTTTGTTCTTCGCTTAACGAATGCCATTGCTCACCGAGCTCGAACGCTTCATGATTTACATAACAACAGTAACTTGCAACAAATGAGATAACAATACTGCATGGAACAACCAGCCCAACCAACAATCAACACCTTTATCAATAACAGAGAGAGAGACACGACACCCGGCTCCGGAGAGACTAAACAAGCACGATCAGAAAACCAACCGAGACTTTGTAACTACTGTCAGAGGGGATCCAATCACACTCACCGCGGCAAGGAGGACCGGTCGATAACACTGAGATTAGTTTACTAACAGACTCAAAGGAAGACAGAAGCACAGAACAGAACAGCTTTCAGAACCAGAGAAGCGTAATGCAACTAGCCTCGCCTAACTCATACACGACACGACACAATCCAAGCACCACACGACACTTTAGTGTCAACCTCGAGGATTTTGGATTTGTTAAAACAGATACAGTAACAGAAAACAGTTGTAGCTCTCACAAAAAAATATAATATTGGTTCTGTATTGAGTTCGTAAGAGTGTTGGATTACTCTTGGGTAGTTATATTTATGATATTATGATATGATGCCTTGGTTTTTTCTTATTGCTATTGCTCTCATGTATTGGAAACCTCTTGACCATGTAGGACGCATCCCTATTGTGACGGACGTGTACGGTATTGTAAAGATTAGCCTTTTGCAAGAGATGGATCGTCAAACTCACAACCGAGTGCCTGTCGCCTCAGCTCCTCGGTAATGCGAGAATCTGGATAGTGCTGAACTTCCAAAGCTAAATTGGACTTTTGGTGGAGTCTGGGTGCGTTATTGGACAACTGTTCTCTTGGGATGCCCTATAAATTAACTCCATTCAAATCGTTATCTTCTTTCAAATGATTGAAGCCATATTCTTAAAGCCTGGCTTTTTGAAAGATTTGCTTTTTACATGACATTGTTAAAATCCTGAAAGACATACGAATTTTTTCAAAATTTGGTAGCTTTTAATCGAAAGAACAACTTTAGTGGAGTGGTCATCTTATTTTGCTTTTGTCTTTGATAAAAGACCCAAGTGAAAGAGTGTGTATTGAAAATGTATTTGGAATGCTGAAGATTGAAGAAGTCGATGCTACATCAAGATTCTCGCATTAGTTGGAGTCGCATTAAGAGCAATCGTAATATGAAGCAATCGATTGATGAAAAAAATAATTGGTGTGGAGATTTGAGCACTGTAAAATATTTTGAGCTGATGGTTGATATGATATATGATATACCATTTGAAGACCCAATGCAAGATGCTGCCAATTGTTTTGTTGGTCGTGGAAGTCTCGGGGGTTTTGATTCGGACTGGACCAAGATTGATCACGTGGACTTTGCTGGACTGTTGGATCGGTGTATCATAAAGGAGGGGTTGGGGTCGAAAGGGCAGGTTGTTAGTTCGGAAATCCATCGATATATTGGAGTGTGTTTGTCTTTGTGTGTGCAGGGCCTGGTACCAGCCAGCTTCGGCCTTGCCCCGGGTCTTCTGGATACCCTGTTTTTTGGCCAGAGAGAGAAAGAGAGATAGAGGACACGATCAAACCCGACTAACGTCGTAGGCGACATTTTAAGGTGAGTCTTTTCGGGTTTTGCACGAGGTAAGGCAAACCTTTTTTTAATTTATTTTGCTTCTCGTTAGCCATTTTTGGTTTTATTGTTGTTGATTAAGTTAAATTTTATCCGAAATATTTCAATCTTTTAATGATTTCATCATCGATACAGAGATGCTGATTTTGATCATAATAGCAGAAGTGGACACAAATGATCCTGTCCAATAATACCTTATGATTTACCAAGAATTATGCGTATTCTTCAGTTATGTTTGCCATTGAGCTGAAAATTCGACGACTTTTAACATAATAAAGAAAACTGGTGTAACACTTTACTTTCTTTTCGGGTTTTTTTCCAGGGATTTCAAAAATTTGCGCGGTTATATCTTCAAGGCCATAAACCCTTTAAGAAGTTTCCAGTGCAAAGTGAAATATCGGTAGTATTATCGGCAGGGCTGGATTGTTTGATGACTGACTATGCCTGGATATAATATCCTTCACCACCGTTGCTGATGGCAGTCATCGCCTTGCTTACCAATGAGCAATTGAATATTGCCAATGAGGCCTCCAGCCTCGATTCTTTTCAATTTCTGAATGCATGTTTTAATATTTTCACTGTTTTTTTCAGTTGAAGAGGATAGCCTGCCTAACCAGCAGCGCTCCGTCCCTCTCTTGCAGTCACCGCAGTTCACTGGAGGAAGACCACAGCCCTACAGTGAGTACCACTCTTGTACTTTTTTATATCTGTGGTAATATACTCTCTAAGGAGTGATTTTTAAAGCTTTGGCAATAGAAGTGATTCAAGCTCGTAGCTTTTGATAGAACTAGGTAATTTCTCTAATAATTTAGGCTTTTCATTTGGCTTTCTAGTAATTATAAACTTTTTTCTGTTATTTGTAGCGGTCCTAGAATTTCTGCCTTTTGTGATTGATATCTTAAAATTTTAATTAGTGTTGCAGTAAATAGATCTACGAGGAGCAAGAATGAAGCATGTTTTCTTAGGATGTAAGTTAGTATGATATGAGAGGGGCTGATAAAGGCATCGACAGAACGCTGAAAGATATAGGACTTAATGCTAACTGTTAAAATTGCCAGATATAATGAGGCTAGCAGTCCACAATGAAGTTCTGGTAGCAATCTCGATGTTTGGCAGTGAGGCATGCAACTGAGAAAGGAAGGAACAATGAAATCTCTGAAGTGTAGATCTGAAAAGAATACAAGAACGATGTGAACGGAAGAACAAATTGGAGACGTTCCCAAGGCCGGCTAAGAGTACATGCCTGGACGTAAAATCTCCTGTTTATTTAATATGATTGCTGTAAGACAACCCATAAATCAGCAGTAACAACGAGTATCAAAAACAATCCATGATATTTGCAACTGACTTGATCACGTGACTCTCGAGCAACATTTTCCCAGAAGAAATTCAAATGTTGTCACGTTATTTGGGAATTACTCTGGAATATTTTTATAATGCGAATACCACAGCACAAATTAAGATAATGTCGGTAGTTCTTAGTCGAAGTATGATACCATAGACGTATGAATATTCATAGACCAGAAAATGATGGAGAGGGGTAAACACCAACTGTAGCGGGACGCAGAGGGATGAGTTGACTGTAGCGATATGTGATTCGTTAATAATTCAATCTGACAGTATATAGGCATCTCGCATTACAATATCACCATTTAGTTCTTAAAAGTAAAATCTGCTTTTGAATGAATAGACCTTTTTACATGGGAGCGCGAATTGTCTTGCCCGGTTTGAACAAACTTGCGTAATCCATATAAAGCGAAGAAAGGTTCGCATGTTTTGAGAGTCGAATATTTTGTTACCGTATTTAGTTAAGACACTTTTACAAATGTTTCATAATTTACTTACCCCAGTAAACAGCAAGGTCGACGCTAGTCCGCACAAGAATGATGACGTAAAATTTTCTAGATTCACGCGAACCTATACGCCAGCCCACCCGGTTCCATGAAACCCGTATTGAGGAGGGGGAAATAATACGCTTTTATCACTTAGGGCAGGTCTATACATAATATGTCTATGTATGATACAGTTAAACATGACCGGGCGGCCCCATTAGCTGAGTGGTAGAGCATCTCCCCGGGGAGATCCCCGGCAAGGCTAAGGTCCTGGGTTCAATTCCTAGATGTCACCGTATCTTTTTCTGATTTTTCTGTTTCAAATTTTCGATTGAGATTCGCTAATATTGTGTTTAGTGGTTGAATATTACAATTTGACGTATTACTCAATAAGCTTACATAAAAATAAACTTTCATTTTAGATTATTATTATATTTAGTTTATGTGTAAATTTGTCTAGCAATGCCGAAGAAATTTTCGTATCTATTGCGTAAAATTAATAACTCGTCTGAACGAACACGTGTTACCGGATGTGTGTTGTATAAAATGTGCTTTGTTCGAAAATCACAAAAAACGGACTTGGCCTATTTTTAAGCTGGACTTTTGAAAAAAAGTTGCGCTCCGTTAATTGAAATATTTCGGTTGACTGAAAATAATAATTAAAACATCTTTGAAATTAATATCGACATCTTTATTCTAGTCAAGAAGGAAGAACTAAATTGTAGAATGTATTATTCTTTTTTAAATAATGATACATTATGATTGTATTATTTAAATAGCGCCGTTTTCATGGGAAAATCATCTAAAGGGCGCTTTAAAACTTAATTTATTTAACCTACATCTTATAAATATAATAACTTTCAACTAAGATTTTAACTAGTGACTTACAGCTAAGGTTTATAGCTAGCAATTAAGTACTGCAACTTATAACTATTGACTTACGTCTAAAACTTATAACTGTTGTCGTACAACTATGACTAATAATTATAACTAGTGACTTACATCTAAAACTTAGGGCTGGTGACGTACAACTTTGACTTATAACTAGTGACTTACATCTAAAACTTAAAGCTAGTGACTTAAAACTAAGACTTATAGGAACTAAGTACTGAAAATTACAACTAGTGACTTACATCTAAAACTGACTTACAACTAAGAATTATAACTTATACCTAGCGATTTACGACTTTTTAAAGGCTTTTATACAGCTAAGAATTAAGTTCTCAAATTTATAACTACTGACTTACATTTAAAATTATGAATAGTGTCTTACATTTAAGACTTATAACTAGTGACTTACAACTAAGACTTATATACCTAGGAATTAAATACTGAAACTTGTAACCAGTAACTTATGTACATCCAAAACTTAAAGCTAGTGCTTACAACTAAGACTTATAACTGGTGCCTTACAATTAAGACTTATAGGTAGTAATTAACTACTGAAACTTATAACTAATGGCTTATATCTAAAAGTGGGTGGTGACGTACATCTGTAGTGACTTACATCTTAAACTTACGTCTAGTGATTTGAAATAATATATGAAGATAAACGTCATTTAAATATTTATTTATGCGGTATCAGTTACTTTCATAAGATTTTAAGACCTTTTTAGAACCAATGGGTTTTAATTTATTATCATAGCAATTGATTAACATTTCAAACGAATTTAACATTCTCTCAATTTAATTTCTACCATTGCAGGCATTGCACAAATTTCCTTTTAGAATTTGCCTAAATCAAAGTCTAGTTACGCTACCAATAGGTTATAATTTATTATCATAGCAATTGATTAACATTTCAAACTAATTTAACATTCTCTCAATTTAATTTCTACCATTGCAGGCAATGCACAAATTTTCATTTAGAATTTGCCTAAATCAAAGTCTAGTTACGCTACCAATAGGTTATAATTTATTATCATAGCAATTGATTAACATTTCAAACGAATTTAACATTCTCTCAATTTAATTTCTACCATTGCAGGCAATGCACAAATTTCCCTTTAGAATTTGCCTAAATCAAAGTCTAGTTACGCTAGACACAAAGCTGTTAAGTTAGACAAAAGTTTACAATAAGCCCGCAGGACGAAGGAGTTGGGGAGTTCTCAAATTGAAAGTTACTTGGCTGTATCTATACTCGAGGCCAAAACCGCATCTCTGTTTCATTTCTATAATATTTGTTGTTCTGTAATCCTTTTACAGAGCTGGTATCGTCGTCTTTTGTGTGTTAAGTACTGGACCCTTTCTCAGTACTATAGTTACATTGAAAAGACTTGGGTTCTTGAATATCACAGTGAAGTTTATTGCTCTAGGTTTAAATGCAGATATGGTTTAAGAGGACATATGTCCTCGGACTCGCTAGCTAGATGATTATATCTGGAGAGCTGTGGAAAATGGAATGGCTAGCTTCTATAGTCTAAGGCTAGACTCGTCGAAAGCGACATCACGTGACCCGAGCGCAGACAATGGAATCCTATAAAAACAATATTTCGATACATTACAATCCGGCTCTGTGGACCAATTTTGTAATCTGCATTCTAAACAGTACTGATTGTAGGCACATTTTTTAAATGAGGCAGTTTATTTATATAACTGCCCGAAGCATGTGGAACATATTGTGAGACTGGAGTGAGAGGGGAGGGGAAGGAGATGGGGTGGAAAGGAAGGTTGGATTAGGTTAGATTATTCAGATCTAGTCACGAAACGCGGTTATTTTTATTTAAATCAATTTTTCGATTCTGAATGGTGGTTTTACACTCCATATAAACGATGTTATAATGTTGAATGGTTTGGAAAATTAGATTTTAATGCATGGAAATATGTAAATATCTTTACAACTGTGTGAGTTAGATTTGCCATATTTGTACACGTTAAAATGATGGTTCCCTATCTCGGAACAACAAAAGTCCTGTTCCTGCGCGCTCTTGTGAAGTTGTCGGGAACATAAAACATAACTTTTTTTATATGATATCAGGAACACATATTCAGAAGATTGTATGATGTTATCAGCAAAGCAAGTTTTCCTTCTATCGGCGAGGCCATTAATACCCAGCATACCGGACAGAAAAGACTGATGGATATAACCAGGGATAATATCCCAAGTATCTAGAATGTAAATATCTTTAGAGGCAGGTGCGGTCAGCCTATATAAGGACTCGACGATACACGGAAGGTAGGTCAAACATGCACACGCGAGAAGTTTCTCGATATTGCGGCGCAGCGCTCTGTATTATGTGTCGCAGATCCGAGCTCTTTCCAGAAAGTGGTCAAAATTATAAAGCGTAGCGAGATAGTAAGTAGAAACGGCCGTGCAGTAATAATCTGTGCAATATAGGTACCGCTACGTAAGTAGGTGGCATATCAATCGCCACATATCTCAGAAACTTATTTTGTACTTAGAGCCATTTAAGCGTTTAAACTAGGTCTTAATCCACCAATTACTAAGTTTTTTTATTTTCTTAGTTTTACTTAATAAAGATCGTTATTATTACTGTCATTATTCGAACAGGTAGTTCTGAATCTTAAATGGCTAATTCGATTAAGTATTTGGTATTACGATGCCTATTAATATTTGGTAAGAAGATTGCCTGTCATTCATTATTTTTCCATCGCCTCGTGACAGTTTTAAGTTGTTCAAGTAATTTCCTTTTGCAGGGCTGTGAAAATTAAAAATACATAGGTACTGTATCGATTTTTATGCTTGTTTGAATTTTTGTAAAAAAATTGTATCTATTTATTTATTTTTAGTATTTGTTGGTACATGTATGTATACAGGGGACGTAATTACTTGGCATACTTTAACCAGTGATTCCTGACATTAATTATTTGGAGAAAAAAATGTTAATACAATTTTGGTTTCCATTGATTTTTTTTTTTTTTTCAACTATAAACTTAATCAATCACTAGGTATTGGACAGTTATGGGCAGTGTGAGCTCGGCTGAGTGTCCAGTGACGAAATTTGCCTACCTTTTTCTAGAGTTTTAGCCGACTCTACGATTAATTGGATGTGACGAAAGGGATAACCCTTTGCCCTGTCCTCTGTGGTGCCCCCTGGGGCCCACACATTAATACTGATGCCCCTCTTAATGTCATACACGGCTCCGAATTTCCCAATACATTACATAATATACCTATTTATAATTGTGATAAATAGCAATTTCTCGTTTTAATACCTTTTAACGTGCAGCAGCCTTTTCATTTGGTGTTTAAATAATATGTCTCATGATTTCACGACATGGTATTCAACTTCCCAGGTTTCTAAATCTTCTTCCCATCAAGTTGGGATCTTGCCACCATGGATGAATGGGGGTTTCTTCATCCTCTTCACATTTCCTTTAACTTTGTCTATCTTTGCAATGAGTCCCAATTCTTTCAGAATAAGTTTAATAAATAAATTAGTAAAGGAATCATAATAATATCGATCATCAAAAACGATAATTGAGTTGAGTATGCAGTTATATGGAAAAGTGTATTCTTTGTCTGGTGGTACAGTATTCAGATCACTCAACACCACCAAATCAAAAAATTTATGCACACAATGCAGTAAAACTTGTGGCCAAATAAAGAAAAATTGAAGTTTCTTTATTTATTTATATATACTGGTTTTTTACAGATGTTCGCGCTTACGTGAGAACAATGCAGTTACAAAAACTCAGTTATTGTACAAATAGAGACATGCAATTACAAAAAAACTAAAATTACATGCATTTAAATACAGATACATACAGTTAGTAAAACAGAAACATCACAAATAGAAATACAAAATTATATACAAGCTCACTCAAGTAACACATATTACAATGAGAGGCAAGAGACAAAAGAAATATGAGAGGCATGCATAGAGAGACAATTGACACAATGTAATTAGTTAAACATATTTTTTAACAGCGCCAAAACTTTTTTCTAAATCTGTACAAATAATCGAAGACAATATCTACTTCAGCACACTCTATCTTGTTATATAGTCGACACATCTGGGTCAGAGGGCTAAAGTAGGCGATATCTGGATTACTATTAGGAACTTTAAAAAAGTCATATAATATACCGTAGCGTTATGTTACGTGGTATTATTTTTTAGCATATTTAATGTGTAAAACACAGAAGTGTGTAAATAATATTTGATTTATGGCGAGCATTCGAATATTGCTTTCCTCATTATCTCAAAACTTAGTATTTGGAGACAGACTAATCAACTGGAGATCGATAGTAGTTTTTATTTTTACCGGTACCGTTGTTTAACTGTAAAGTATATTAGCGTAATTGGTGGCAACCCTGTTACAGGATTCTCGCATCGTTTGCAGCGCGCCGCGTCCCGTTGACAGGGCGTCGGGACGGTGATTAATGGCCGCCATTCTCAATTTTTAAATGTCATTTCTCGAACAAAATTACTATTCTTAATTTGAAAAATAAAACTTTGATAATTTAACATGGAGGAGACTGTACTAACGGTCATTGTGTTTGTGTCCAGTGTTTTGAGTAGCGCAGTCTTAGATACATTCAAATGTATTTCACCCAATAATTGGGGTGTGTGTAGAGAAAAGGTATTGTTAAGGTTATAATAATAATATTTTGATGATTTGTATAACGCCGTTATTGTGAAAAATCACCCAAAGGGCGCTGTACAAAATTATAATATATTTCTACAATCTTACTTCTAACAAATTATCATAACAACTTATGGCTAAAAAATTGCATCCACCGGTTCATCGATCGCTAATACAGAACTATATGTACTATGTATTTGACCAATAGACGCGTGTTATTTTTTATTTTTTTATTATTTAATCTATATAATTACATGTTATTTTTTTCAATGCCTGTCTCACTAGGGTAAATATATAATATACTCTGTACATGCAGAAAATATTCAGGACCATTCTTACCTGGGAGGTCACTTGACATTAACACTGTTTATTATTTATTTAGATTTTTTTTATTTTTTTTTTTGCTTGCTAGAGCAATCCCGGTGATTTACAAAACAACTTACAATTCATAAGTGGGAGATAGTAGATATAGTTTTACAAAGGTATTTTATTTTATCAAAATTTCACGTTCAGTGCAGCATTAAAAAAAAAAGACAGGTTAAGAAGAACAAACAACAAGAGCTAACAAGTAAAGAAAGAAAAAACAAGGGTAATTTTTTTATTTCAAAATTTTGTACATATCAGGAAGCGAATTATATAGTGTATAGGCAATACAGTTCAGAGATTTTATCACAGTTTACACGCAGAGGACATAATTGGAATTTTTTTGTTATATTTTGTCTTGTGGAGGGGATAGGCTGTAGGGAGGAAGGGAGAGAGAAGGAGATTTGAGAAGTTTGGAAGTAAGTGTCCGTTCAGATCTGGTCACCAAACACGACTAAAGCTAATTTTAGCAACGTTTCAATTCTGAATGGTGATTTTTCACCAAGGCTATTTGTACTGAGAGTATCTGCCATTCTTGGATAGGTTTAGATAGATCCAGAAAAGGGTAGGCAAAAACTATAATATTTTTATTATTAAAAGTTAGTAGGTATTATTTATACTTGTATTGATTGACAGTTCTTCAATAACTTGTTTTAACTCCGTGTTTGTCTCACGAACTATTTAAATAAAAACTTAGAGATCAACAAAATCATTAGTGACACAATATAAAGAGTTCGGATGGCTTTAAATGGCAGGCGTTAGGAACAATTCTGGAACACGACCTTGAGGGTGCAACGGTATTTATTATCAATCCCTGCATTACCGACGGCTATGTGCCGTCTAAGGGTAACATGATATCACAATATTTTTCTAGTTGATTTTTTAAACTTCTGTATTTAAAAATTGATTTGGAACAGTGTTCTTATCTGCACATTTCTTTCGTCATTTAGAATATGAATGAAACATTTTCAAAATTCTTGTAATAATATTTGGTTATTAGACAGTTTCCTCTCATTACTGCTGTTCCTCCCAGTTTTCTGAATGATCGTCTGTTCTATTATTATTCTTTTTGTTTTTCTTTTCTATCTTTCTACTGTTGAAAAGTTATTAATGTGTCTATTGTTTTGACATGGCGAGATGGACACGCGTCTGTGAAATTGAATAATTGTTTTTTTTTTTTCAAAATTGTTGGAATATTATAAATGTTGGCAGGATTCTTACTTTGAATATTATTATTTCGATTATTCAATGATTTCGAATGTTGAATGAAATTTCAGACAGAAAATAAAATAAATTTGTTTTGGATCGATGGGACGTCACACAATCATCCATTAACTTTTGTTCTTTCGTTTCTCGACATGACCCGACAAATATTTGATTTACTTGATCGTACCATATCTATCTGGGGCGTAATAGGGTTAAATGCCGCACATGTCCTTGCTTCATTCACTTTAATATATTGTTTAATACTTACTCATCTCTTTTAGTAGTCGATTCATTTGATAGATCCATGTCTTCTTGTTAAAAATGTTCCCAGTAAAAATGTCCCCACTTAAAATGTTCCCAATTAGATACAGGTAAAATATTGGCAATCAGTTAGCAAACTGTCCTGACATGTCCTACCTAACCTACTCGCGACTGTGCAACTATTAACTAGGAACATTCTAGAAGGGATTTTGACAGGGAATATTTTTACTGAGAACATTTTGTCAGGGAATATTTTTACTGGAAACATTTTGTCAGGGAACATTTTTACTGGAAACATTTTGAGAGGGAACATTTTTACTGGAAATATTTTTACTGGAAACATTTTGACAGGGAACATTTTTACCGGCTACGTTATTGTAGCACTCTATACTATTTCAACCCATTTTCATATCAAAAAAATTAAATATTATTTTATTATTTAGCAATTACTAACGCAGAACCATGGATAGTCAAAATCCTTGACACATGAGTAACAATTTCGAAAGGGTAATTTAAAATATCTTTGTTAAAATAATATTTTTTTAATATATAGTTTCTTTATAGCTTGTCTGAATTCTTAACACAATCAGTTCCAATTTTGAACATGCTACTTAAATTCAAAGCGAATCCGAGTTCATTAAACCAAAGTTGCACAGACCCACAACCAAAAGTATTGTTTTTGATATTTACATTTTCTAATGTGACTTTGTCATTTCATGCATCATTTTACACATTATTTAATTTTTCAATCAATTATAAACCAAATACATATTTTAATTTTTTTTTTCAAATTATACAATTTGGCAAAAGAAACGTCACTACCTCAACGACAATTATTTTTTAAATCTTTTATTTCAGACAGGTAAGCCACCTAGTTAATGTTAGCCTTAAGACGATAGACTTCGCTTTTCGGCCCATACAAAAAGGACGCCCGGGAAAAAACACTTTTCTACATCGAAAATTGCACAAAATGAATATATATTTTTTATACTGCCTTCTAGAGGGTGAAAACTATGTCGGTATGTTTTCGAATTTTCGATGCGTTTCGTATTAACGTAAGCATTCACTGTCAAACATGTACGATTTATCAAAAAATATTATTTAAGGAAAAAGTGCTGCTAATTCAACTCTCATAAAGAATTATAAAATTATAATTATTCTTTCTAAAAAATATATATTTTTTAAAATTTCAATTTCATGTAAGTTTCGGTGTAGAAAAGTGTATTCTCCATAAACCCCTTTTCGAGCGATTTCTGTAGGTAAATTTGAGCGTTGTCTCATTCGCACATTTCGCATTCGCATGTATTGTAAGTGTGCGTGAGCTTATTGTGAGCGGGACAGAATGACAGTCGCGGGTGTTCCGCGTGTCGTTCAAAGTCTAGCCTCTTAAGACTTGTGCGAATTGTAAAATGGATTCAGCAGATTTATGAAAGCCGAAACGGAACGCACAAACAAATTTTCATATAGATGAAATGACAAACGGTTGAGTTAAAACATGATATTTTGGAGATATCGCCATTTTGTTAGTCGCCTTGTAAAAAAACTCATTTTAACAAGCGAATGTAAAACTATTTGCCAGTCTTTTCTTAACATGTTTGACTAGAAAATGAATGTGCACGGAATTCTTCGATTTAAATATTTACTCCATAAATATTATGTGGATTTTTTACGGTTACGTTTAACGTCTTTTTAACGAGATTGGCTAATTTCGAAAACACAAAAGTAATAAAAAAAATTATGTCACGAAATAACTAACTGACGACGATAGTAATTTCGTGCTATGGTGCGCCATCTCTGGGTGGTGGGAAACAACGAAATGTAATATACTAGATATGCCCTTGCTAAATAGAATCACACTAGATGTGGCCTTGCTAAGTAGAATTACACTAGATGTGCCCTTGCTAAATAGAAATACACTAGATGTACCCTTGCAAAATAGAAATGCAATTTAATTGGGCCCACTGATATTATTGATCTGAGAACTTTAATATAATTAACAACGGCCTCCGTGGTCGAGGGAGCAAGGCACAGATATCGATCCTAAGGGCGCCGTTTCAAATCCCGGATTGCGCAAGTAAATTTTATTTGATTGATTTGTTTTTTCACAATTTAGTCATTTAAATCATATAAGATATATTTGCGGCACGTTCCAGAGTGGAAGATACTTTGAGTATCGCCCTGGTGTAAGACAATTCAGAATTAAAACTTTGCTTGAAATGGCTTTAGCCATGTTTGTTGACTAGATCTGAATAGTCAGGTCCCCTCCCCACTTTTTCAGCCTCACAACATACCCTAATTGGGGATGCCACGTCTCACTGGCTCCAGACCGGAGAAGTTTTTACTCTTTACGGTTTACTTAAAAAAAAAATATTTTGAAAAGCCTGCCGAAAACATAATCGTCCAGTTTTGATTCAGGTGACCAAATGAGACATCAAATAATCTGTTTTTCTGTCTAACCCGACTATTTTTTACTGAAATAGGCCAATCTTGTCTTACATATTTCGTTGGTTGGAAGCTATTACTATACTCGCGTGCCGCACGCCACAAAGGTCAGAATGCCTCGGCAGTCGATATTGATGCGACCGTCCTGTCTGCTATTTACAGCTTACCTATTATAGGATTCTGAACTTTAACAACGTTTCGGTATTCTTGGTTTGCCTTTGATTTTCTGTACCTCAACAATGACAGAATGAATCATGATTTTTAAATGGTGTTAATTTTAAGAATATAAACTATTGATTATCATTAATAATAAGATTCCACTCGTGGTGATCGATAGTTCATTCGGGCAGGCTCCATTGTAATACCTGTTAAACACATTAAGTTTGCCTACGTGTTGTCTGTTAATAAGATGTTATTCCAGCAAACATTTTTTTGGACTTCCTCAAGGCTCCCACTTTGGTCCACTCTTATTTTCTATTATGAAAATAAAATTAATATTATTTAGTAAACCAATCTCTGTGCAATGTGCAGTGTTTGTAGTTAGACGGTATTGTGTGAAAAGAAAAATTCTCAAAAAGTAGCTTTAAAAAGGGTATATAACAATTTCCCCTTTTTAATCCTTTTAAATATGCTGCATGGATATGAGATATGGACTTACCATGTAAAAAAGTAAATACCACGAACAGTTGGCTTTTGAAATGTGGCTTCACCGGAGAATGCTCAAAGTCCTGATCACGAACACAGAAATTATCAGGCGGGCTAGAGCAGACAGAGAACTTCTCACATTAGTAAAAGTCGGGAAAATATCATATCTGGGTCACATACTTCGAGAGAGAAATATCGCTTGCTCCAATTAATATATGAAGGCAAGATAGAGGGTCGCCGACTGGGTAATCGACGAGTTCATCGAAAATCAATTCATCGAATTATCGACAACGAGAGGTTAGGTTAGGTTAGGTTGAACTTGTTTTCGATGAACTCGTTTTCGATGAACTCGCCGTCAACCCGCCGACTGCCTGGTAGGAGACCAAGAGGTAGTCTTGGCTGCGAAATGTACGAGAGGGGACCGGTATTAGAAGTGTGAAGGAGCTATTCCGGGCAGCGCAAGATAGAGACATATTTACCAGAGTGATCGCTAATGTCAGGGGGACCTGATAGGGTACACGAAGAAGAAGAATCCTCTTAAATATTATAATACAGTTAACCTTTAGATTTCGAGAACTGGACCTAGTTTAGATTATTTAGGTTATAATTTATCGATTTGTTTTTAAATAAAAGTACGTTTATAAATAAGAGTGATGATTTAAAAATGATTTATAAATGGATTAAGGTATGACAATATGTTACATGTTTCACGCTTCTTCTATTGAAATTTAAGTCTCGCGATCGTTGACTTTAATATATTGATTCAACAAGTATCATTATTACTATAAAAAAGGCATTATTTATTTTTGTGAAATAAGCATTCATTATTGATTAATTTGTATTTTTAAAATGCTCATTTAGATTTTAAGCAACTTTGTATATATTAGGTATTTTTATTTTATAATTTACTTCATTTTATTACACTACTTATTTTTTGCCAAAGCATGTTGTTTACCCACCCTAGAAAGCATCACAAGTAGTAGATAATGTTGCACGTTTTTGTTTGGTATATATTTTCTACGCCAAAGTTTAAACAACAATATCTGAAAAATCTCATTTTGAGGGATGGATGCCATAATAGAGAAAACCCAAGTTTTTATCTTTTTCCCTTTTTTTGAAAATTATTTTATCCACCCATTGTTTAATAATTTTTTTATTTATTTTTATTTTTGTGTCATCAACACTGATACTTGTGTTGTGTTGTGTTTTTCCCACGGTTTTTGCTACATGTGTTCTGTTTTGTTTTCCCCTTCACTCGCTCTAGGCGACGATGAAAGGCGCCGCCCACCGGAGAGGAACTACTTCAGAGGTATTGTGACACCGCCCTTACAATCTTGTTGTCTCCCGACTGCACTTACAAATCAGCTTTCACGATTGCCCATTGGTTTTGTGACCCTATCCTAACAAATCAGTTTTCCCGACTGACACAGCCTTTCACATGTTTCATGCATTGTTTTGTGACACCCGCCTTACAATCCCGCCCTGATTCCATTTACACGAATCCCTGGTCCTGTGATACAATCCTAACAATTCCATTTACACGATTGTCTAGTTCTGTGATATAATCCTAACAAATTAGTTTTCCCGACTGACACAAAATGTTCACAAGTTTCATGCATTGTTTTGTGACACCCTCCTTACAATCTCGGCCTGATTTAGTGACAATCCTAACAATTCCATTTACACGATTCCCTGTTTCTTTGACACAATCCTAACAATTCCATTTATACAATTGTCTGGTTCCGTGATAGAATCCTAACAAACCAGTTTTCCCGACTGACACAGAATGTTCACTTGCATTGCTTTTTGACACCATCCTTACAATCCCTGCCCGATTGAGTGACAATCCTAACAATTCCCTTTACACGATTCCCTGTTTCTTTGACACAATCCTAACAATTCCATTTATACAATTGTCTGGTTCCGTGATAGAATCCTAACAAACCAGTTTTCCCGACTGACACAGAATGTTTACTTGCATTGCTTTGTGACACCATCCTTACAATCCCTGCCCGATTTAGTGACAATCCTAACAATTCCCTTTACACGATTCCCTGTTTTTTTGACACAATCCCAACAATTTCATTTACACGATTGTCTGGTTCCGTGATACAATCCTAACAAACCAGTTTTCCCGACTGACACAGAATGTTCACTTGCATTGCTTTGTGACACCATCCTTCCAATCCCTACCCGATTTAGTGACAATCTTAACAATTCCATTTACACGATTCCCTGTTTCTTTGACACAATCCGAACAA
The DNA here is from genome assembly GCA_951813805.1 of Limnephilus auricula. Lineage (NCBI taxonomy): Eukaryota > Metazoa > Arthropoda > Insecta > Trichoptera > Limnephilidae > Limnephilus > Limnephilus auricula. Next base: position 7,031,747 of record OX638417.1, read on the forward strand.
TTTCATTTACACAATTGTCTGGTTCCGTGATACAATCCTAACAAACCAGTTTTCCCGACTGACACAGAATGTTCACTAGTTTCATGCATTGCTTTGTGACACCCTCCTTACAATCCCTGCCGGATTTAGTGACAATCCTAACAATTTAATTTACACGATTCCCTGGTCCTATGACACAATCCTAACAATTCCATTTACACGAATACTATCATATTCCAATTTTCTTTCTACTATTCGTTTTTTAATACATCGCCATGTATTTGGTTATACATCATTACAGCTTTTAATTTGTTTCATCAAACACTACCTAAGCAAATAACCAATACATTTTTCAAACCTTTTCCAGTCCTTATTTTTAATTCTGACACCTTTTTGATCTGAGCAGCTGATCTTATAATCAATTATTTATTTTTTGTTGGGATGGGTTGGCTTTATTTGTCTCACATTGGTGATGTGTATTATTTCTATCATGATAAAACTTGAAATATCTGTTGTGGTTAGGTTATGTAAAAGGTTTTGGGATAAATAATATTTTTTTTAAATTAATCCATTTTTTTCACACATAATATTAAAGGCCAATTGTTTATATTTTCACAGAATTTGAACAATTCGTCGAATTTTGAAAGTTTGATTGAAGTTATGTTATTATTCCAGTAATAGGCCATGTTGTTTCTCGGAACTGAAATAATAACAGATCTTGTATAGAACTTACACAAAAATTTAAAAATTAATTTTATAAATTTGTTCAAATTCTGTTCGAACAACCGGTCGTAAGTTATGTATTTTATAACTGTTGTGATAGTTTATTGGTGAAAAGGGACTGTGCTAATTAAGATTTTTACCAAAAATTCAGCTGTAACAAGTTATGCAATGTTTTAATAATTTAAAAATGAAATATTATTTGAACATTTTGCATTGCATGTCTATTCTTTAATTGCTTTTAACATTCTATTGAAATTTGTGTATGTTGGCTTACTCTTTTTTTTACATTTGGTATTTTGTCTGCTTTTTCTACTTTAATATCTTATGTTGAATATCGTTCTTTTATAACCATCTTCTAACTTCGTTACCAAAGTTACCAGATATTTGCTAATCGACAATTTTGTTCAAATGAATTCTGTAAATCATGTTTTTTTTTTATCGAATTGAATCGTTTTGAATATTTTTGTTCCTTTACTTCGGCCAATAAACGTGGTGGATTGTTTTTCGAATTTGAAACAGAGGGCGGAGAGAGCGAGACGGCAGATCAGACCGGCGAAGACTCGGCCAGAAGAGACGGTGAGTGTGAAAGATACGGCAGTATACTACCAACCTCTAATACTAAAAGGCTCGCAAAAGGGTGACATCTGTGAACGAAATCCGCAATGACAAATCCCATTTTTGAGTTGTGACAATAATCTATAATATATTTGCTATGATGTATTTGTGTATATTGACATGCATATTATTTGGACAAGAATAATGCCGATGATTATGATAATTAATATGAAATTATTTTAAAGCTGTGTCGTAAATTTTTGATTAACCTTAATTTTGATGTTTTGCACTTCAAGTAATTACCCTTATTTTTTCCTCTATAAATTTGATTTAATGTATTAATCCTGTACCGTTTTGGACACGTCTTATCATCTTGATTACCTATATACAAAATATATTATTTTATTTAGGTACAAAAAAATCATATTATCTGAACATGAACATTTATTTTAAAATCCACAAAAGTATGATATATTTATATAAAAAAAAGACAATGCGATCAAAGAAATATCTGCAAGTATGTCAAAGATCCCGAAAACATACCTCAATGCATTCAATATACCAAATATCACATGTATACATCTTACTACATTTTATAAAAATTGGGAGCACACTTGGATAAAAAGACACAATGAAAAGAAATGTAATACTTGAAGAACAATGTATTAAACTGTTTTACACACGAAAGAGAGCGAACATCAGAGAACACCTACAAGAAAATACAATATTATGTTGTTAAAATACACCACAAAATGGACACAGTTTAAATTATGTCACAAATACAAGATATGTAACAAACACTACTTGAAGGATTTTTTAAACTATTCTGCCTATGATAAAGAACAAAATTGTAAGAACGTACATAATTATATATTTAAAACATTCTATTAAATGCGTTCAGTCAAAATGATGTCACAATTTATTACAAGAAATGTAACATTTGAAGAATATTTTAACTCCTTTACATATCTACTGCACATTGTATATGTGGTGAATTTCCCAGCCCATCTGCAAGTATAATTACAATTAGTAGCAAATATCCTACAAATACTGAACTCACCGTTGAAACAAAGTCACATTTACGAGAAATGTAACATTTGAAGAACATATTAAACAATAAAGACAAATATCCCAAAAATTTTGCCCTAAAATACAGGGGCGGTCCGTGAGTTTTCAGTGAGCTAGAATGCCAAGATTGAAAAAAACGACGTCACTGATGTTATCGTAGCTGAAAATGAATTTAATTTTTTTTCAGCTGCAAGAACATCAGTAACGTCGTTTTTTTCAATCTTGGCATTCTAGCTCACTGATAACTCACGGACCGCCCCTGCTATAATATCGTTTTGGCGGTATTTCAACAATGGGAAACTTAGACTCGCTGTAGAAAATTTATCCGTCAACATAAAAATAAAATAAAAATGCCATAATCACCGTAATTTTTTTGCTTAATTTATTTAAGCAATAAAATACGTAGAAATACCCTATTATGTTCTGTAACAACCTGTATATTATACAGATACTGTTTTATTTATTATTATCGAAGAAAGCAAACACTTTGTGGCTTGACATTATACCAAATGAAACAAATAACTTAGTTTTAAACCACTTTATATTTATTTTTATATTTGTCGACCGGTTTCGATTGGACTCAATCTTCATCAGGAGAATAAAATAAACTGCAGTTTATTTTATTCTCCTGATGAAGATTGAGTCCAATCGAAACCGGTCGACAAATATAAAAATAAATATAAAGTGGTTTAAAACTAAGTTATTTGTTTGATTTGTTTTATTTATGTTATTATGACATTATTATTTAAAAGACGTTAATTTGTTGGTACAAAATGATAATATTTGGCTTGCTTATTTTGTAATAACTTAAAATATGTTCTAACAAAATTGTATAATAATAATATTATGTAGGTGGTGGTTACTAACAAATAAATGGATTTTCGGTTCGCTTTTGTGTACTGCTTTTAATTTAACAAAACAGCAGAAATGTTTTTCATAAAGTTATAGTTATGATTTTTTTAAAGTTCACTAATAAAATATTTAATGTATTTTTTTCATTTTCCTCCTCTAAACATGTAACATTGTTTCTGACAAGCTTTTCTAAAATTGCCTTCCCTTTTGAACATTACATCTCTCCTTACTTTGATTTCCACAAAAATTTATTTTAATCAACAATAATTTAAATATGAATTTGTTGTTTTGGTTCAAGATACCCAAAAATAATAATATTCCAACTACTTAAGGTACTACTAAGAAATGCAAAATTGTGTGTTTTTTGTTTTAAAATTAGATCGCTTAGAAATATTTTCGATGCTTTAATTTAAAAAATGCGAGTAGAATATTTGCATATTTGCACATATTTGCCTTTGAAATCCAGTAATTTTTTGATTAGTGTTTTTATAAAAGATCAGAATCAGGCCCATAAAAACTGCTTCAGTGTTCAAAATCTTCTATTTGCGACCCATTTTTCGATTGTGGTTTTATTGTATAATGTGAAAATTTAAATTCTTTATAAAAAGATCATAAAACATTTAAATATTTGTGCCTGAATTCTCAAAATAAAATAAAACACTTTTTAGGCGATGTTTTTTCTTGAATAAATAAAAACAGGCGGCTTGTGTTAAATGGGAATTTAAACCTTATTCCCATCTAAATAAGGAGTGTTATTGTTAGTGACCTGATCCTGAATTTTACACGACGTGGTGCATCGCCTTAAGTCAAACAGTCAATATTTTTACCACTTGGGCATGAAAATTGTGCTCCATTTTTAACCTTTTCATATCCGTGCCCAACTTGCCCAATTATTAATGTGTCCACTATTTAACCTTCTACCGGCCGCGTGCCACAATTTAAGTTTGCTCTCTATTTAACCCTTCACCATCCGCGTGCCACTGTGTGCCCCTTGCATGCCATCGGCGTGCCAAATATTTAGTTCTTATTTGAAATAACTTTGTTTGTTGCAGATATGGAGTACGGAGGTGGCGGCGGGCAGGGTCTGATTAAGGACCCGAGGGGCGGGCACAGAGGCATGCCTCCCCACCACCAGGTGCCAATTGATGTATGAATAACAATTGTTACCATTTATCGGTTCCATGATAACTCTTCTAACTTTAACTTCTTTGAAAAGTGATTAAAAGCTATGAAAAATAGCCCATAACCTAACATAACGTAACGTACTTAACCAATTTTTTATATATTTTTATCATCACTTTTTATGACTTTTCAAAGGAGGTGTTAAGTTGAATTCATTAGTTATTAGGCGCTCCGCTGACGAGGCAACTGAAAACAAACTAAAACCAGCTGGTTTCTATATCTTGATTAGTCAAAAAGCTTGTTTAACCATAGACGAAGAACAATCACCTGACAGCTGACCTGAGTCACCGCTTGCGTTACCATTGACAACGGGTTTTTATGTGATTGTGAAGTGTGCGGGCCATCACATTGTCATACAAAGACAGTTGCCAGTTGGCAGTTTTCAGTTGCCTCAGTGAGCGGATCGCCTAAGAGTTATCCGGTCACCCATTTCTAATAAATCACATTTTATTCAACCGAATTCGCTTATGATCTTAATTCAAATCAGTTGGTATTTAAATCCGACAGGCAAGCAATTTTAGTATTGTTCGAATAATAAAACTTTATTAGTAATTTTTTTTAGTAATTAGGAACTAATTTGTCTTTTTACGCTTATTTAGATTCTTATTTGAGAGTTCATGATGGAAATGTCATTACCAGCTAAAAATAATGGCGCTCACCGTGAAATACCATACAGAAATATCTGTATATGCTTCGCCGTGTGCGATTTTTTTCCATTTCATAAAATCAGATTGTTGCTTTTACTTCTAATATTCTGGTCAAGAAAATATCTAAATTCAATAATCAAAGTTTCCATGAAATATCTCAATATTGTCTATATTATATAGAGTTACACTAGATAAATATAGATGGTCCAGTTCATAATTAAAGTAGTAGTTGATTAAATCTAAATTTGAGTTTTGAAATTAAAATTGAATTTCTTAAATGTTAATGTTAAAATTAAAATTAAAATTGAATTTCTAAAAATGTAAAAGTGTACTCTCTACCTGGTAGAAACACCTCCAAATCATTTATGGCAAGTTCAATTTTCAAATCCCTTTGTTAAAATATTGTTACACTCCGATTGATTATTTGTATAGGGCGATTGTTTAATTGTTAAAACACGTACAGTTTCAACCACTATAATAATGAATAAGCACCAATAATGTTTTGTTTTGTTAGGAGATGTTCCAAGGCGGGCACCACCAGGGTGGCGGGGCGCCTCCCCCGCCCCCTCCTCCGCACCACCACGGCTGCGTGATGATGGTCTATGGACTGGACCCTGCCACGGCCAACACCGACCGCTTGTTCAACCTCGTATGCCTGTACGGGAACGTGGCCAGGGTGAGTTATTCTTGACACCATGGTAATGGTAGGGTTAACTTTAAAAAATATGTGTATCTTTTTTAGCAAAGAAAGGAACTTATAGTAGAAGGGAGGAAACACAGAGGCCGGCAAATCGTTCCACGGCCGAGCTGTTGAACTAAAATTGACATATTATTAATTCTCCAGATCAAGTTCCTGAAGACAAAGGAGGGAACAGCAATGGTGCAGATGGGAGATGCTCTGTCCGTTGAGCGATGCGTCCAAAACCTCAACAATGTTACGGTCAATGAGCACACCATGACACTCGCGTGAGTATATACTTTCAGTATCTCCCTGGTTATTATTGTCTACCATTCTGTATTGAAATACTGCTTCAGTTATGAATTCAATAAATAATAAAAGTAGACCACCATGGGAACCTCGAGGCATGTCTTGATAAACTAATAGATCTTACAAACGTACACAGTTGGATATATACTTTAAGTATCTCCCTGGTGATTAATATCTGTCATTATGCATCGAAACACTGCTTCAGTTATGCCAATACAAAAATAATAGTGGTCCATTGTCAGAACCTTGAGGAACTCAGAAGCTTTGTTAGAATTAAACTAACAAATCTTATAAATGTGTGTATTCACATGATTAAATTCTTTCAGTATCCCCCTGGCGTTTAATGATTTTCATTCTGTAACGAAGAATTGCCTCAGTTATATGTCAAAATTAGGAGTGGTCCAATATGAGATCCTTGAGGGATGCACAATTATACTAAGAAATAATTCATGTGTTGAGGTTTTTTTTCCAACCTGTTATTGCATTTGCAGCTTCTCAAAGCAGACATTCCTGTCAGAGGTGATCAACCCTTACCCGCTGGCCGACAAGAGCCCTTCCTTCAAGGAGTACATGGGTAACAAGAACAATAGGTTCCTTACTCCTGCCTCCATACACAAGAATAGGATACAGCCCCCATCTAAGGTAAGATTTTTTTGTTGGCAGTGTTCCCTACAACAGCTGTGAAGGCATTTTTGCAAAGTATATTGAACGTATGTGGAATATATGTATTGACTATTTTTCTTTAAAAATTACAATTTTAGGCCAATTTATTAATAAATCAATGCTGAATTGCTACTGTTGCCACCATCGCCTTTCAAATGTCTTCACCTTTAACAATAATAATTTAATATTGGTTTTATTTATTATTTGGCGATTGAAAATAAATCAATAAAGGACTGAACGCATTTGGCGCTAGTAAAAAATTGTTCATAGAAGAGAAGATAAGTGCTGATACTAAACGTGATATATGGCAGTGAGTCATGGAACTGGCAGAGGAAGAATGAAAGTAGACTAAATGCTTTAGAAATGAGATCCCTGAGATGTTTATGTGGTAAAAACATGCATGATTGTTTGAAAAATATGGTGATTCAGAAATAATTCAAGGTTGATGTAAGCGTAATGAATAGAGCTGAAGGAAGGAGAACATATGACACGAATGTGGATGGTAGAAGAAGTCGGGGACACCTGAGGAAGACATGGCACGATTTAGTGAACCAAATACTTAAGTCGCCTCTGGGAAACTGTGTGATAGTTAAGATAGACAACAAAAGTGGACCAAAGTGGGAACCTTGAGTAATTCTTGAAGTTTCAAATAAATGCTTTTGTATTTGTTTTCCAGATTATTCACTTCTTCAATACCCCTCCGGATGTGAGTGAAGAGCAACTGAGACAGGTGTTTGCTGACTACAATGTGACCTCTCCCCTTCAGATTTCCAAGTTTCCGCTGAAGAGTGAAAGGTAACTTATTCTAATTTTATGTGTTCACAGCACAACAGTTCAACAGGGTGGACCGATTGGATCTATAGCACCATTATACTTGGAAGAGGTTTTACTTAAAATTGTGAGTTAAGTCAATGTGACGGACAATTTCTCAAATACCCAATTGTTTTCCTTTGAGAACATACTGTCTTTTGCTGGTCTTGGTTCTTGGTTTGTTGTTCCTGGGAGCTCCAGATTTATTTCAATATACTTCTTGTAACATCCTCCCTCGTCATTTCTTCTCTCTTCTTATATTGCCTGTAGTGTGCCTTGAGTTTTTCTTCTTTTTTTCCTATTCATTTCAATTGTTGATAACACCCGTACTTACTGTTAATGATATTTGGATTATTGCTACAACATCCTTTCTTACAATGTGTAGCCTTCTTCTCTCTTTTATCTTGTATCACTATTGTTATTTACATTTGATTGAATTTTTCCAGGTCATCTTCAGGATTGATGGAGTTCTCCAGTATCTCCCAGGCAGTGATGGCCATAATGGCCTGCAACCACGCCACCATCATGCATCCAGGTTTATTATTTTATATTTATGATAAATTAAAAAAATAAATAAACTAGTCAAAATGACTCATTATTATCATCAGACAAGTCACCTGCCAAGTGTTTTGGGATGCCAGTGCAGAAGCTGGCTACAAACTTTGAGAAATTGAGGAATCTGCTAGCCCAGTACAGAATGCCCAGTTTTCTGGAAGCCATAATTCAGCCACAAAGCAGGCTTTCAAATTTATGATTATTTTGGGTTGTCTTCTTTACTTTTTAATTTATTATGTTCTTCTTTTGGGTAAGTTTCCTGGTTCGTTTGGGATTTGAATCATTTATGAACATTTTTATTTGCATTCTTTACCTTTTACTTGATTATGTTTGTCCTACTAGCTCCTTCAGTGAGATTCTATTCAATAATTTACTGTTTTGCTGGAGATTTCAGTTTGGTTTGTCTCCTTTACTTGATTGTATGTTGTCTCTTGCAGGTGCCAAATTCCCGTTCCTCATGAAGCTGTGCTTCTCATCGGCACGTTCCATCGGGCTGCTCGGGGGCAGGCGCTCCCCGCACGATCAGCAGTCCATCCTGGGCGGCAATAACAACAACAGCAGCAGCAACAACAGCGGTGGTAAGGAGGAGGGCTCCCGCAAAAACGAACAGGACTTTTAATCAATCCGTCAATTTCCAGAGTCCGGCAGTTGCGTATCGTTATTTGTTATGATTTGTGGGTCCCGGTATCTTTGTTGACTTGTGTATATAAGTCCTGCCTTCTTTATCGACTTAATTCATTGCATCTCTGTTGACTAGGATACAATGTAATTCATTATATCTTTGTCGATACAGATATATAATTCTTTATAACTTATCTTACTTGGATTTATAATTCATTGTATCTTTGTCGATTTGAATTTGTATTTCTTTGTATCTCTGTTGACTGGGATGTGTAATTATTTGTAACTCTGTTGACTTGGATTTATAATTCTTTGTATCTTTGTTGACATGGATTTATAATTCTTTGTGTCTTTGTTGACACGGATTTATTCTTTGTATCTTTGTCAACATGGTTTTATAATTCTCTGTTTCTTTGTAAGCTGGTTCATCAAGCTCCAGTTCATAATTATTTACTTACAATTTACTGCCGGTATTTTTGTCAACTATGTACTAGTTCCCATTTTATTTTGTTGATTTATGTGCCGGTATCAGACTAATCAGTCATGGATCCTTGTAGACTAGGACTTTATCCAAGTCCTTGTATTTCTGTTGTCTTTAAATATTTAAGTCCCAATATCTTTTTTGACTCATAACTTTTAAGTCTAGGTGTCATAATCAAAGACTCCATTTCATTCCCTTATTATGTGAAGTTTCGCAATGTTCAATTTTTTTTTTTTTTTTTAACTTGTACTCATAATAACATTGAAGATTTAGTCTTATTTTATTCCCCATAAGGGAACTATTATTAATCAGTTATTGACTAAAAAAAAAACAATAGTTTTTTTTTATCTACAATTTTTATTTAAGAATGTTTTTCATTATCGAAAACAAAGCGAAACTTTTGCATTTATTAAAAAAAGATGACAATGTTTTTTTATTGCTATCACTCATTTTATTTTTAAATATGGCAATTGTTAACAAATAGTTGCAATATCATACTTGTCCCAACAATGCGTATTGCAATTCTCACGATAATTTTTATTTCAGTCGCGTACCACCTTTGTTTTTTTTAAGAATGTCAATATAAAATGTTGTCATCTTTTCACCACGCGTTATTTTAGTGAATTCATTTATTTCACATAATTTTATTTTATCAATTCGCTTGTGTTGATATTTTCCATATTGTAATAAAAAAATTATTGTAAAGAAAAAGTAAAAATTGATTTCAATATGTGCGTATTGATTGCACATACTTTTTTGTGTTAAAAATGAACGATAAATAACATAACTTAATTATTTTCGAATCCAGTCAATTAAAATTTCACTTATCAAAAGTGTTTTATTTTATATTACAACAGTAAATTGAAAAAAAATCGCAGTTTGTCTTTGAACTTGACATTAGTACTAAAAATGGTATCTACTATGTAAATCATTTAAGCCTTTGGCAGTTTTGACGTTGCCAACAATTTGACCGTCATTAAATTTTATTTTGTAAATTTAAGATTGCTTGAAAATTTACGCAATTATTACGAGAAGAAAAAAAAATTATAAATTAAACAATTGACCAATTTTTTGACGGAAAGTATCGGCGCACGCCGTTTCTGTTTTAAAAATTATAATTACTACTTTAACTACTTTAAAAAGAAGCATATAATATGTGTAAAAAAGGTTATTTAAGAAATTTCCTAGGTTCTTAATTGAATTTTGCGCCATTTTGAAGGTCTCACGTTTTATTTATTATAAAAATATCACTAATTATCATTTGTTTGAGAGATTCCTTAAAAATATGTTTTTAACCCTTCAGTCACTATCATAATTTTTATTATATATACGGCTATCAGAAAAAGAACAAAAAATTACTTAAAAATTGCATGAACTGAATGTTTATATTTTAGTTGTTAATTTTTTTTTTTCAATTTTCATTCTAGAAAATTACTACCCTCGAAATGTTTTTTATTTCTTCATTTTTGAATGTTTGTTTTCAATATTCCATATCACATTTTACAATTGTGTAAATCTTGTAAGTAACATTTCTTGAAAAGAACCAAAATATGTGATGGGGTGGAAAGGAACTAACACTTGTGTAAAAATAATGATTTTTAGTTGGGTGTAAGTTGTATGAAAAGATATAATTTAATATTTAAAACCCTTTTTTATAGGCAGCTGGTAATCATTCTTATCAACTTAATCCTTTATAAGAAATCGGCATTACCACTTTTTTTTAAAATAACAAAAATCAATATATTAATTAATTAAAATAACAATAAAAAAGTTGTAAAAAATCATTGAGACTAATTTATTAAAGAACAAAAGAATCATTAGCACTCTTGTGTGGTCTAAAATTATTTACCGCTAGTGCGTAAAAGGTTAAAAAATGGTAATACTATTTACCCTTGGAACGTCAATGTTTAAAAGGTGGTAACATTTTTCATCCTTGTATGTGAAAGGTTAAGAAGTGGTAAAATTATTTACCGCGCTAGGAGTAAAGGGTTAAAAGTGGTAAAATTATATACCGCACTAGGAGTAAAGGGTTAAAAGTGGTAAAATTATATGAAAGTAAATTACCTTAAGCCTAAAAAGGGTGAATATGTTTTGGCAAGTTGATTGGAACTAGTCTAGAAGTTAAGTAGTGAACATTTCTTTGTGAGGAGAATTTAATTTTCCACTAGTAGTGAATAAATGTTTAATCTAGTTTTTCCTTGATGTTCTTAGATTTTAATTAGCAAATTGTTTATTACAAAAAGACAGGTTTTTAGTATGTTTTAGCTTAAGTTTAATTAAATTTTCTTTTTTAATTATTAATTATCACTTGATTAAGTTGTCAAACATTATTATTATATTAAAGATTAACCACCCTTCACGCTAGCCAAAGTATTACAAATTATAAGATGCAATCGAAGATCTAAGGTAAAATAAACATCGATAATATGTCTCTGTTACCGTAACATAAATACTTTTTCTATCGATTTTCATGTTTTAATTTATAATCGATATATGGATTATAGTATCCTCCAAACTTAAATGCCGACCTGAAACAATTCATTCTCGCGCAGGTACAGTCACCTTACTGACTTTACAATGACCGTAAGCGAAAAAGAAAGATGCGTAAAAACATATGAACGACAGAGAAAGGTGTGGGTGGGGAGGCATGCCACAATGAAATGTTCAAATTTTAATGTAAATTATAAATGAAAAACCTGAAAATCCATAGACGTGTATGTAACGGATAGTGCATTTATGTTAAAATAGCAGAGCTAAATTTTCGGCTATTTTGCTATTTACAGTTTAGATATTCGGTTGAATCTCAGATTTTGTAATACATATGTATGTACTACTTTTATAAGAAATTTGTAAACTAGTACTGTGGGCTGTTAATGAATTAATTTGATGTATTTTTAATGCAGTTTTAAGTCATGGATCGTATTTTGTAATGCATGCTTGTTTCCCATATTTGTCAGCCATTCGTAGCACAAGCCATCTAGGCTTAGTTAAAACTAAAAAAATATACTTAAAATTTCATTTTCACCACTATTTAGTATGTAGTATTTTTAATGCTTCTTATGTAATTTTTTCACTTTCATTTTGCATGCCCAAATAAAGTCGTAGTTATTTGTTTTTTTTTTTTTTTTTGTTTTGCATTTTTAAATATTCCTTATTTTACTTTCAACCTAATTACAGGTTTATTATAAATTAGTTTTTTATTTTATTTTTTACAATTTTTTGACTGACGTCAAAACTTATAATTGTTTATTATTTTCATTTGATTTTAGTTGTGTTCAATTTAATAAACTATGTTCCAATTATTTTTTATTTGTTTTATTTTTTATTTTCTTTATCAAGGTGAAATCTTTCAATCTCTCTTAAAATAATATGTACCAATACAATAATATGTTTTTGAAAATTAGACGCTTTGAAGAATGGGCAATGACCGTAAGTAACTACTTCAAATAGGTACAATTATACCTTCTACTATTTGTATTGAGTACAATTGTATCTATTTGTACCTACTACTACTACTACACATAGGTACAATTGTACCTACTACTTTTTGTAGTGAGTACAATTGTACCTATTTAAAGTAGGTAATTGTTTCATTAATAATTTCGAAAAGCCTGTACCCTCTGCTGGATTCAAACTGATTGAAATTTAAAACGTCTCCGTGGTTGAGCGGTGAGGCTCTTGACTACCAATTCGTAGGTCTTGGGTTCGAATCCCGGTGTGCAGTTGTAAATTTTATTTGACTGATTTGTGTTTTTTCACAATTTATTTATTTATAGTAATAAATAGTATATTTGCGGCATGTTTTAGAGGTGAAGACACTCTCAGTATAAGACCACCATTCAGATTTGAATCGTTGCTTGAAATGGCTTTAGCCGTGTTTGCTTACCAGATCTGAATCCCTCTTCCTCATCTTCTTCGCCTCTCCGTTATCTTCAGCCTCACAACACACCCCAATTGGGAATTCCAGAGTTGACCTGGCTCCAGACAGGAGCAGTCGGAACTCATATCAACGCATATAAAAAAAACTGGGGTGTGTAAAGCCAACTATTTTAGAGAGAGAAAGATTTCACCATTTATTTATTAATTATTTTTATTTCCTTTCTTTTTGCGTGTTAAATATTTAGGGGAAGCAATATAGCCAACGTAAGTAAACGTCCAGTTTCACACCCAATTCCTATATCCTGTTGATATTTATTCAACTTTCCAATAAGTCTGTTTTCAAAACGATATAACTTTGTTTTATGTACCTATTTATTTAGAAGCAGACCGATTTCACTCTGTTACGGGCATCTTTCGATTAACATGAGTGGTTGTTAGATACTGTCAGTATCGCCCCGGTGAAAAATTGTCATTCAGAATCGAAATGTTGTTTGAAATGGCTTTAGCCACGTTTGATGACTAGATCTGAATAGCCGGTTATTTCACAACCTTCCTCTTCCTTATCTCCTTCCTCTCCCCACTTCCGTCACCCTCACAACATACCCCAAATTGTGGATGATTTGATCCAACTGACTTTGATCAGTTGTGACCCTTGTGTGATAATAAAAAAATACCAATCTGAAGATGTCTTATACCAGGGTGAAATCGCTGCGTAAATATACTAGAATAAATATGTAAAACAAAGTTTTAAAGTACTTAATTTAATCAAAGTGGAACCAAATTAATTTATTTTTCTGCCTGTTCAAAAATGTCACCATTTTTTATAATTTGCATGAATTTTGTTGTAAATCTCTCAAACGTTTTTTTCTGAATTGCCCAAGTTATAAAATATAAGTAATATCTAATAAGTACATATCTTTTTAAATATAAATCTATTTTCACATAACATTATAAAACTTCTGTATATTACTGCCAATAATAATAACTATTATGGTTTAATTTTCTTTTTTTACCCTTCAATGCAACTAAAACTGTCAAATTTAAGGAAAAAATTTCATACCTTTGTGTAAAAACAATAATGTACTGTCTATAAATTCAGTAAATAACTTAACAACACCGTATAAATACATAATTGTCAAAATATTGTTATTTCGTTATGTTTCAGTGTGTAATTTATATTTTCCGTGTACTGATTGTCAAATTAACCTCTATTTTCCTGCTATGATATAAAATAAAAATAACAGTCAATCCCTAATTTAGTACACTATGATGTAAAAAAAAAAACAACATACAAAATCGGTGGGGGTGACATTTGCAAGGATTTGGTATTGCCGTGGTGAGAGATCACCATTCAGAATTGAAATGATGCTTGAAATGGCTTCAGTGATCGGACCTAAATGACCGGGTAGTTCTCAACCTTCATCTTCCCGTTTCCCTACCCTCCTCAAATTGGGGATGCCATACTGCCACTGGTTCCGGGCAGTTCGCACTTATGTCGAGATGAATTTTATGAAACAAGTTAAATGGGTTGATTCCAATGAAATGTCATACAAAATGAATTAACTCTGGTAAAATGTCATTCAAAATGGATGAAAGGAATGATTTACTGATGTAATGATATGAAAAATGCGTTGTTTCAGATGAAATGTCACTGAAAATGGATTGATTCAGGTGAAATGTCTTAAAAATGGATTGATTCCGATGAAATCTCTTAAAAGTGGATTGATTTTGATGAAATGTCATGTAAAAAGGATTGATTTTGATGATATGTCATATAGAATGGATTGATTCTGATGAAATGCAATGTAAAATGAATGGATTGTTTATGATGAAATGACATTTATGTTTATAAAACACCGTTTATTCCAGTTAAAAATGTCGGATTTTGACATGAATATTATAAAATGCTGTATATTACATTTCAAATTCCATAGATCATGAAACAAAATGGCTGCAAATGTCGCACCCAGCCTGCACTACCGCGTCAACAGGCATGTGCTAAAGATAAATTTTCGCTTACATAAATAAATTGTAGGTGATATGAAAGTCAATTATAATGCATACAACCTAATATAAAATGGAACCTAAGTATATCTAACTAATACTTAAATATATATAAAGTAAAAAGGGGGGAAAGGTCACAAATCGGTTGGTTCAAACTGATAAATTTTGTGACTTTGAACCCCGGCTTTACAATAGTCTTACTCTGTGTACAATAGCAAATTGTTCTAGATCACTAGTTATATCCCAGATGTGTTTTATTTGAAGAACCAAAACCTGTGCAAACAACTTCTCTCACAAGAAAACAGTTCTGCAATATTCTTCTAGTTATTTAAAATTACTGACGGACTAAGTATCACAAAGATTATTCACCTGTAGGACCCTCAAAATCGATGGATAATTTATTTATTGTTTCTTTACATGCTAACTGCCGATCCTCAACCTGTTTCAGAGTTTTAACAAATTTCGATCAGCCGTAAAGCATGCCAGCATGACCGATATATTTGATGGATTATAAAAGTTTGATCAAACACTGAAGTGGGCCGAGAATCCGCAATTAACGAGGACCGGTTTAATACCAAAAATTCACAAAACCCAACCTATATTCGTTTAGATGAATTTTAAATGTTTTCATTACAATGCTTTCGATTTACTGTTGGGCGTTTTAAATTCTCAACATTCCAAATTGGATCTCGATTTTATTCTTCACTTTTTCAAATACAAACTAACCTAACCTAAGCAGTACATTTTGATGAATTCAACTTGCTCAACTTATTTCAAATGTTTCGGGGAGTCATTACTTTGATAAAGTACCATAAGTTTGGCTATTGTAGTTGTCGGTAATTTATTGTAAAGTGCCGTCTCCAGGATGTCCAACGGTAATAATCTTTGTAGCACTAACAATGTCGTAAATCTATGTCTGTACTAATATTTCTAACCTTCTAAAGTGTGACTATTTTTAGAGCGTCTTATAGGTAATGTATAGTTGTAATGGATAATGAATACAATGTGTTTGTTTTTTAAAAAGCGTGGAGCTGCTATTTTGCTATAAGTGTGACGTATGACCAACTTTACATTAAATTAATAAGTTTTGTACGCATCGGTTTACGCACTTACATGACTGTTAAAATACAGTAGAATGCAGGTTGTTCATTTATCAATTACTTAATTCTTGATTGGTTCATAATCATTTCGTTGCTGCATCCCAGGGTGAGATTTGGGCTCCTCCACAAATGTTCTCAGTCACATCCAGTTCTCAGTCCTTCCCGTACTCCTCCTATCCTCTTCCATGCAGTCTATCCACGTCTTCCTCGGTTCAACTCTGGGTCGCTTCTACCTACAAGTCATTAACTTTGGTGTCCTGTCACCTAGCATTCTTGTAAGGTATATCAAAGTTAATAACCAACTTAACACAATTTATAATGATGATATCCCAAAACAAAATGTAGTGGAACATCCATTCATAGTTGATGTGGGTAACTAACTGACCATCACACCTTTCCCCGTGTCGGTAGGGGTATTGAAGAAGTTAGTGACCTGGAAAACGAACACAAAAGCATTTAATTGAAATTTCAGGATTTCCTCAAGGTTCCCACTTTGGTCCACTTTTGTTTTCTTACTAACTAACCATCACATCATTCCCAACCACCCAGTCTTGGGACATCTCCTTGCTTCTATTATTCTGACTCTCAACATGGCCCGACTCAAGTATTTGGTTCAATTGATCGTGCCACTTCTTCCTCGGGCATCCTAGACTTCTTCTACCATTTGCATCATATATTCTCCTTACACTAATGATATTTAATTATAATATTTCTAAAGCATGCTAGAAAATAACTGCGCTTGGTGATTTATCCAAGCCTTGCAAATAGAGTGCGTACTTGCATTACTTTCTATCATAAAGCAGTCATATAAGTTTTGTCTCTTTAGCAATCAGTAATACACAGTATTGGTACCTCAATTAATCCGGACTTCTTTAAGACCCGCATTGAATAACCCCTTTATACAGCTCCTTCCTTAACCATACTCACAACTTCGCCCAACTGAATGAACATGTTACAGAAAGTGGAGCTCTTGTGAAGCATCTTTGATTGACATTGTTAACCTGCATTCTACCGTGTTTCTAGTCTGAGAATTTGAATGTTTAATACATTTGACAATAACACCAAACATATCTTAGAGTTTCTGCTTGATGTTTCAATAACATATTGTAAGCTTACTTTGATAAATTATATTCTATAATATATTCTGTGAACTAACATATAATATGTAAAAACTATAGATTTATCCATGTCAAAAATATTTCTGTTAAGTATCTGTCTGTATGTATCTATATTCAAATGGGCAAATTTTTGGATACACAAAGACTAAAAGATTAGATGTACTAAAAAAATTATTTTCGATAGCAATAATTCTGACAAAATCCATTAAAGTTTGCACTGAAAAAGTTATTCTCTCTTTGGTGAATGACTTAATTTAATTTAAATTGATCTCTTGTTTATTTTACTATATAAATAAGTCAACCTGGTAGTAAGTTACTAATTTTTTTACCATGATGTGTCAATCTTGCAGTAAAATATCTTTCGAATCAATTATCAATCTTGCAGTAAAATATCTCTGGTTTTTTTATTTGTGTGTCAAACCTGCAGTAAAATATCTCTGGTTTATTTAACCCCTCGTGTCAAACTTGCAGTAAAATACTTCTGGTTTATTTTACTTTTGTAAAATATATCTGGTTTATTTTTTAGTGTATCAATCTTGCAGTAAAATATCTCTCGTATCAATTATCAATCTTGCAGTAAAATATTTCTGTTTTTTTTTTTGTTGTGTGTCAAACCTGCAGTAAAATATCTCTGGTTTATTTAACCCCTCGTGTCAAACTGGCAGTAAAATACTTCTGGTTTGTTTTACTTTTGTAAAATATATCTGGTTTATTTTTTAGTGTATCAATCTTGCAGTAAAATATCTTAGGTTTGTCACATTTTCAATAAATTATTCTTTGTTTATCAGCTGTTTGACGTACGAATATCGAATTATTAACGTAATTTTGTAGCTTTGGATGTGTGTGACAAAGTATTAATTAATTAATATCACTAGTAATACTACTATTCATCGTTGTTTATTGTGTAGCCAAAGATTGTAGAAGGTATTTAGTATAAAATATTAAAAAAACAGTAACACAAGTTAAAATACATAGACATGCTTCTTATATGTAAGGAATCCCATTCTGCAATTCAATTAACATTGAGCTTGACACACTTATCTTTGCAGGTAGCCAAAGGATGAACTTACGAATGATCAAACATTTAAAATAATTTTTTTTTTTTTTTGTATCAACAACATTTACGCTAGCGAAGTCGTAGAAAAACAATAGTTAAAAATAATTTTTCAAAGTTGTCCGTTTATAAGTTCCTCTCTTGGCCGCTTGCAAAGTTAACTATGTCACCCTGTCTTAACATTTTTGACATATAGCACAGTACAGCATTCCAAAATTAACATAAACAATATTCAAACTCTACATAACCATAGACAAATCACATGCTGACAAAAATCACAATAAACAAAAGCTATTAGAAGTAAACTTACATGATAAAATCATATTTTTTGTGTAATTTTCTTAAATTTAACTAATATAATTCTATGTATATGTGACATATGTTTCTAGGCATATGTTTTAGCAGTAGATTAGTGTATTTATATCGAAGGAAAGTTTGTCCAAACTATTCAAAAGACATTACTGTGAAGAGAATTTGAAAATATCATTCATTCTTAAAATTTTGGACAAATAATATCTTTTGATATAAATCAGCCTACAATGTTTAACACACTAAGACATTTATCAAACATTATAAATCAATTATTAATAAAATTACATGGCAACACTATACAAACAATACTTTCATTTCAACACCGGGCAAGATTTGCATTACGCTAAATTATTTTTAACAAAACATCGCTTCAGTTCGTTTTTATCCAACAGACCAAAACGTAAATTGGGAGAAATGGCGGTTTAATGTTTTTTTTACGATAAAAGCACATAAATTTTGGAGTGCGTTTTGAAAACCCCTTAAATAATCTTATATAATTTTATTTTTTTAACGATTTTCGTATAAATAAAGGCTTTTTGAGAACAAATGCATACTTAATAACTCAGGTCTGGGGCATACGTCATTCCTATGTCTACCTACGTTAAATTGTCGTGAAAACAAGCTTATCTGCCCAAGCGGTTAACTCAAGTTCACGAAAAATGGTCTGTTAGACAAAAACGAACAAGAGAGACGAAAACTAACAAACTCATTAACAATTTATATTAACAACTGAATTCGTTCAGTTAATTGTGAAAACCATAGAGAAAAATAATTCAAAGACACTGCATATTTTGCAAAAATCATTCAGAGTTGCCGCAAAAATATTGTATATATTTTAAAAATATTTTATGTATGTGCTAACTCTGAATGATAAATATCCCTAAATATTACAATCAAATTAATACAACACTGGTTTGGCAGAGCAAATAGACTGCGCTTCAAATATACACAACAGAACAACACACAAAAGGTAATTAACAATTATTATTTTTACAAAAAATCATTTCACAGGAATAAGTAGCCTATCTCACTATAAACTAATTTGGGAGACTGGTATGGTTACCGTCGCACAGGGAATCATTCATTGGATAACCAACACCTTCCCTGTCCTTTTTCAGTCTCTCCAACCCTTTCAAATGATATATCTTTTATGCAGATGAGTTCATATTGACTCTTTTATCACGGCTGAAGCTGAAGTGTGATATATTTGCAGTCCATTCCATCATTTGAATACACACGTTTTTAATAGACATAATGAATTTCTACTGTAAAATTTAAAATAAATATATCGACATTAGAAAGGAAAAATGGCTAAAGCGCCGTACAGCTGTGACATTAAAGATGAACCTAAACAATATATTGTTTGTTTGTACTTGTACTCATCAAATGAAGGTTTCTAGAGTTTACCAGAACATGTGGGAAACTGTAGAAAACATGATTTGATTAACTGAAGTACAAACAAACAATATAGCTTATCTAACATCACAGCGTATGGTGCTTAAGCCATTTTTCCTTTCCAGCGTCGATATTATCTTTTAGTCTGAAGTGTATCCAAGAATTAATGACCAAAGTTAGAAAAGCCGAAAAAAACCAATAATATAATAAATATTCAATATGATTTTGTCCTGTTTTTGGGAAAGCAGATTCCCAAAACGCACAATAGATTTTGCTTAGTAAATGTATTTAAAAAATAAACAGGTTTGTACAAACTATGAAGTGGAAATTGTTCTAATGAGAGAATGAATCAAAGATGTATGTAAAATATGTTTTTAACTTTCAGCAACAAAATTTATGATCCTTTTAAGTGATTTGTTTCACACTTTAAAAATAGCTTGCTGGTTTAAGATCACTTACTAATAGACAAATCTTCTGCCTAATGGCTTGTTCGCACTTGGCAAGTAGTTTAGTCGAGTGGGGAGTAATTCGCTACTTGACTCACTAAAAATAGTTGGCATTATGGTCGAGTAGAGTAAATTAGCAAGCGGCGCGTTGCAAGATTTACGCTTATTTTGGAAGAGGTGGAATAATAAATTAGCGAGATGAAAATAAATAAACTATGGAGACGAAAAGGGATTAATCGCAGCAAAAAAAAGATATTTAGAATAGCGTCTTCGCTCCAACGAGACGACATTTCTGCATCTACTAACGAACTACACTAAAACGACAGGTTTGCGCATATCAGTGCATAGGGATGCATGGTGGAGGGCACTATTCGCCTGAAAAAATAGAACTAAATGGATTGACTCTACTAAAAAGCTGACTAAACTACTCTACTAAAATTATGGTGTTGGGACACGTTTAGTTACTAAATTACTAGCTATTCGACTAAACTACTTGCCCTGTCTGAATGGGTCTTAAGGGACACCCTGTCCAAACAGTTTTTATATGAAATTTATTAACATGTATATTGCACAATTAATTATGTATTTTTGCAGAAACAGATTGCATTACTAACATGCGTCGAATTCCCTTAACCTTCCAGTGGGCGCGCCGAGTAATTTCCCTTGAGCGGGCGCTTGTCGTAAATTTTACGTCATCAAGTTTTCTCCATGCAAATGTTGTTTTCTTTATATAAATGTTAGGTAAATGTTTGACATTTGATCTGAAGACAAGACACTCTTTTATCATGGTCAATGCCATTTTTTTTTTAGGAAAATTCTTCATTTTGGAGCCTTTCCTGGACAGGCAAACTTGTGTGAAATTTGAGCATTTATGCTATTCATTAGAGTGTAGAAAACTACACATGGCCATCTCTTTGTTATTCTAAAAACCGAGTAAGTGGCACACATTTTGTCGACTGTTTCCACTCCGCCTTTGGGTTCGTTGTAGTCCAGTATTACCCGAGGCTTTTTGGTGTTTATCTCACTTTTACGTGTGGTAAAATTTACGCTCAACGGAAATTTCCAAATATCGATGAATAACAAAAACTTCTAAGCACACCCGGTACGTCTGCAGTTTAAAGAGTCACTGACGCTCGAAGCTCGATGCTTGCGACTAAGAGGTAAAACTGGGGGAAGCGATAAGACGCATTTGTCGTAAATTTTACAACAGCGCCCCTGCTGGAAGGTTAACACTAGTCCAGTCCCTTTAATAAAGTTTTACAGGGTTATCAATGTGGGTATGTCCATGTCTTCTGGTTCCTTCCACAACATTCAACTTTCAATTTCATGGTATTCAACTTCCCAGGTATCTTTGTCTTCTTCCCATCAAAGCGGGTCATTGTCACCATTTGTGAATGGATAATGACATTTCGACCCTATGGAATAACAAGGTTCCATCTGTTGCGCTAAAGTCATGCGATAATGAACTCTAAAGTAGCTTATGTAATGCCATTATCGCACGACGTTACCAAGGCAGATGGAACCTTGTTATTCCAAGCGGTCGATTTCCTAAAGCTATTATGGGGGTAGTCTGGTCCAGGCGAGTTTTTTTCCAATGCATTTTTTTTTAAAGATAAAATTTATTTTCGTTCACAAAACTTTTATTACTTGTAAAGGTATATTTGAACAAGAGTAAACACTCCTGCAAGCGGAGGGTCTGACTAAATCGGATGGAATCCTGGAGTCCTTGGAAAAGATTAAAAAACATGAAATTCAAAAAAGAATCGTTAAAGTATGAATGTAGAATGCGTTTGAACCACAGTTTGCAAAAAAAGTTGTTGAATGCAAAAATGACAAACATAAAAGGAAAATTGTTGAAAAAAAACCTTCTTAATTTTGCAATAACTTTGTCATATAATAATAATTCTAGGTAAGTCGAGGTTCATCTGCCAACAAATTTAATTTTCTTTAAGTTAAACTTTGAATGAAGTGAATCATATGAAAACTCGATGTGCTACGATTTCAGCCAACTTGAAAAATGTGGTTTTGAGAAAAACGCTATTAAGGTCTCTGCTCACTACACCGTTCCATACCATGACCGTAACCGTAGCGACGCATGCAAAAAAATATTCTTTGTATCGATAAGTATGAAACGCTGCCCACTAGCCCGTCCCGTCACCGACCAACACCGTCGCATACCATGACCGGACTGACGGCGAATTCTCGATGAAAATATTTTGTAGGTGCCGGTGCGCTCTATGCATGGCACGCGACGGTGTTAGAACGGGGATCATACGCATATGGTCCCGTTCTAACCCCGTTCTGACTGCGTCACTCCGTCACTCGTCGTTAATTCTCTTACAGATAATTTTCTAATAGCCATCTTATATGTATTTTAATGATATGACAATAACACTATGCTTCTCCTGACGCGTCAGTCCGACACGAAAACACAGGCGAAATGACTACAACCGATAGAACGGGCACCGTACGCCTATTGAACGGGGATGGTACGGACACTAACCCCGGTGTATACGGGTATCATACGGTAACTAAACCCGTTACATATGGTGTTAGCACGTTCTAGTGGGCATAGTAGGGCGTAGCGTGTTTATTTCGTGGCTGATACGTTCATAGTACAGTCATGGTATGGAACGGTGTAGAGGTCAGAAGCCTTTAAAGTTTTCGTTTGTAACCGAGCCGGTACGTTTTTCAGTCTACCTGCTTAGTGGACACTACTCCTAACTACGTAGGTCGAATTTGATTCTATAACTTTGGGAATGTTTTCTCCTTATGTATAGGAAGATTTTCAGGCAACAAAAAAGTCAATATTTTGGATCGGCTGGACCAGACTCACGCTGTGTGTGTGCGTGCGTGTATGTCTGTGTGTGTGTGCGTGTGTGAGGGTGTGAGTGAAGTGACGGTGTCCCACTAAATAGTCCTACCAGCTCCCTCAGAGAATTTGAACCACAGATAATGTTTTCAAATCTTAACTGTAAAACAGAAAATCTCCGTTTCTGAAACTCTTGCTCTGACTGGTGCCGTGATAATTGCACAGCTTTTTCTGTTTGAAACAATCTAATCGTCGCCACTATTCTCAGCTCATAATGTCATTTCCATCACGATCAGGAAACTTAGCTGGCAAGTATTCGGGAATTTTTTTGGTCATCTGACATTTTTTACACCTATCCGAAAAGAAGAAAAACAACCTAATTCAACTTTCTTATGGTTAATAATAATAAATATGATCTGCAATGTTGTATTTTATCAGTGCATGTTGTTAACATATCAATTTAGAAAATATCTCTACTAAAAACCAGTCAATATTAGAAATTAAATGTCTCTTTATCTACCGTAAGAATGAGTATATTCATAGATCATAGTGAAGAATATAACCTGCATATCTATTTAATAAATTTATTTGCAATATTCATCATTTAGGCAAGTTCAAAAAACTACAAATAACATCGTTCTAGTTGATAAGTCAGACAACTCCGAAAAATCGAAATTAGAGTTGAGTATGCAGTTACACGTAAAAGTGTACCCTCTATTTGGTGCAATACTCATAAACACAATAAGGAAGTTTAGTTCTTTTTTTTCTTTTTTTTATCAATGATCACATGCAAACTTAAATGCTGGTATTTTTTTTTTTTAAGTTCGTTTTCAAAATTAAATTAATTCTACAAGTTTGAATTTTATTAAGCCCAACGAAAACGCCGGCAAGAGTATAATACGGTGCGGGAGATTTCGTGACGTAACCCGGTCCTCGATTGTGTGAAATATAAGGGAAAATATTTACAAAACCGGGACACGCTTAATATGGACGAAAAAAATAAATTTAGAAAGTTGTAGTAGTTAGATATTACAACTTTTAATTTAATTCTTTTCGTCCATATTAAGCGTATCCCGGTTTTGTAAATATTTTCCCTTATATTTCACACAATCAAGGACCGGGTTACGTCACGAACTCTCCCGCACGGTATTATACTCTTGCCGGCGTTTTTGCGGGCTTTAATAAAATTAAAATTTATAGAATTAATTTAATTATGAAAACAAACATTAAAAAAAAAAACTGGTATTTAAGTTTGCATGTCATCTACATGAACAAATTTTTTATAAGTCAACATATTTTTCACTCAACTTCCCTATTAAATCAATTATAATACAGAAAAACTTGAAGCTAAATAAACAAAAAAATTATGTCTTCTGGGTCACTAGTAAGAAATTTCAAAATTTCATACTAATGTACCGGACCGTTACGCTTCCCGTTATTATTTTATATTATACTCAATATGTAAAACACAGACACATGTAAATAATATTTCATTTATGGTGAGCATTCGAATAATGCTTTCCTCATTATCTCAAAACATTTGGAGATGTCTGTCTAATCGACTGGATGATCAAAATATTGAAATTATTTCTTGAAGCAGTAAGCAATTTCATTGGCCTATTAGAGGTCTAGGAATCGAAGGGTCTTATTTGAATCGGCGACAATAGTTTGCTTTCAAATCTGTTTAGATCACACTTTGAGGAATTATTTCTTCCGTGGTTGAACGCCTAAATCAATCAACCGCATTTTCTAATAATATTGGCATTACAAAATTGATAAAATGAACTATTTTTTTTTTGGTTGTTTATTTTTTAAACTTCAGTAAATAAAAATATATTTATTTTTGTCTCTAACCCAGTAGAGGTATTCCAAAGGCAAAACGAATGTATAAGGTCGACACTGCAATTGCAGTGCTTCTTTCCGTGCGTGGACATGATACTTCAACACTGCAATTGCAGGGCTCCATCCCGTAGGGGTTAATTTGTCCAAAGGGTTAAATTCAATAAAATTGTAACTACCGTCTTTATTGAGCCTATTTTCATCAATTTAAAGGACTATACAAAAAATCTCTACATACTTTATTTGCTTCCTGCTTCAATAGGCAAAATAGAAAACAATTTTTTCTTGTAAATTTTGGGAGATGAAAATTTTTGGTTATTACTACATTTGAACTTGAAAAATTGAATTCAGGATTTGTATTGAAAGCTAAATTACTTATAAAGTTATTTTTATCGCTGATTCCTCTTGTTTGTTGCAGTAAGTTATGAAAAAAATCCACATTATGTACAATACAAAATATATGTTGACACTGGTATCAAAAATGGACAAATCCGAAAAAAAACTTATTAGAAAATATACATAATATTCTTTACCTAGTGCTTATTAGGTTTAACTTTTAACAAGTGTTAAATGTAACGCTGTACAGTTGTATGTTCTGTGTCAATGAGTAGGAAGGCAGTCAACATTTTTCAATGTGTTTTAAAATTAACCTAACCTAGTCTAGTTTATTAAGCAATACCATTGTCTTTAGATAGAGTATTATATGATGTGTGACATACTCATGTGTGACATACTCATGTGTGACATACTCATGTGTGACATACTCATGTGTGACATACTCATGTGTGACATACTCATGTGTGACATATTCATATGTGACATACTCATGTATGACATACTCATGTGTGACATACTCATGTGTGACATCTTCAGCCTCACAACATACCCCATTGGGTATGCCATCATCCATTGGCTCCAGGAGTTGGGAGCAATTTAGAGACTCTTGTGCGATATTCACAGATAAAAAAAAAACCTTCATTATTGGCAAACTAAATATTTTCAAGGCAGGCCAAATATTTTCAAAATTATTCAATCCAGGATTTGTCCATTTTTGTTTGCTTTTGGCTAATAGTGATATTTGCTTAGCAAAGCGTCGCGAGTGAACCACTGTGGGAATCAAATTCAGCTTTCAAGAATATTTTTCTAACAATTTAGTAACCCTGGACTGTCCGCAAACATTTTTGCAAAATAAAGAGTGAAACAACAACACAAAGGACCTTAAAAAAAAATCAATAATATTCTATGTACATCTAAATATTGTTTTTAAAAAAATGTTTTGAGAATATTACAAAACGTGTTTTCCTTTTTCTATGACTTTATGAAACCAAAATGGCATTATATAATAATTAGGTAAATGAATATTCTCTTATCTGTGTGTAGAAATAAAATAAAACTGAGTGTTGCTTGACGATTATTTAAAACTGTTTGGTTTAATTTTTAATAATAATTGTCGCACTTAAATGTAATGTCGAACATAGTGAAATAGTTTTTATTAGGGGTCCATTGTTTTAATAATTAAAAATATTTATACTGAACATGTTTTTAGTTATAGAAAATTTACTTGGCACTTAGGCATTAATTTAAAATAAAATAAATATTTATTTTTAATTTGTTACAACTTGCCCCTTTTTCTAATACTTTTTAAAAGTACCTACCCATTATTCTGTAATATAAAAATTGTCTATGGACAAACAAAGCATAGACAAATAATGTCTTGTTCTTATTCCTATTTTAAATAAAGAACGAAAGGTGCTGAGTTGTACATTCTTTAAAAGATTTAAAAAATATTAAAATTATCTGAAACTATTTTGAGATTTAAACACATTATTAAACTTGTCAAGTAATTTAAAATCAATGTTTTCTTTTAAATCATTAAATGATTAAATTCAAAGCAAAATGGTACATAATATAAATTAAATGATTGTTTTTGTGATTTGTTATTGTTAAATTTGTGGTTTTGTTTAATAAAATGTTTTAGCAACTTTGTAGATATTAAAAAGTAACTAAAAATTGAATGCAAAAAAAATATGAATAAAAATGAAATGTGTTTAAATGTGCTATGTAAGAATGCATAATATATAATACTTAAATATATTGTGAGGAGTACGCCAAAAAGAGTTGAAAAAATAAATAAATATGCTGAAAGATGAAGTTTTTTTTACCTTTTATTTATTATTATCTTTTTTTATAAAGCGGAGACTGTTTACGGATAAGTTCCCTTGAGCACTTAGGCCAAAGGCCATATATTATGCTATATCCCATCTTACCCAATGACATTGTAAATTACATCTAGACTCGCCATTGTCCCACAAACTCAAGATAGAAAGTGGCAAGTAAGAAACGCAAGAACGGTCAGTGGTTGAGTGGGCATCGCGTTTGGGTCCCACCCAGGCGTTCCTTGTTCGATTCCTCGGCTGGCTAAGTCCTCCATCACAACACAAGCAATATTTTCCGCTTATTGTGATGGTAGTAGGAGATTTTCAAATGTTGTTGGGTTATTCGTAACCCGGGAATGTTTGTTTTTCTTTTTTTTTTTTTTTTAAAACACTATGTTTTCAGTAAATTCTCAATTCAAAAGTTATCACATTCTTAAACGAAATTCAAATAATTCAGAATAAAGTTATAAAAAAACTTTTTAACTATAGACCAGATACCCCCACCAAAAGAGTATACAAAGAAACTAACTTATTGAAAATCAGAAAACTGTACGAATACAACACATGCTTATTAATCTACAAAATTCAAAATGGCTTTATACACACAAATACTACATTTATGAAAACATCACAAGTACATGAACACCACACAAGACAACGTAATAAATTATACACAAATTCAACAAAGACAGAGTGTGGCAAAAGAAACATAGGCTATGAGGTTATACACATATATAATCTCCTTCCTGATAGCCTGACAACCGAAAATAAAATAAATATATTTAAAAAAAAAACTGTTTGCTCTCAAAATTAATGAGCAAAACCAAAATGTTCTCACTTAAAAAAATGTGTTACTTGGTGTTAGGTAGTAAACCATCATTATTAATATTATTTGTTTCAATGTATTAAGTTAACAAAGCGAAATATGTATATTTCTTTTAACTTAATTAAAAAAAATTAAAAAAATTCATGTATGATAAAGATAGACATTCAAAGAATGTGTGTGTATGAACGACATAGACATAGGACCGGGAGGTGTTTTCGTATTTGTGCCGAAAACTATATTCTACATCACAGGTGTGACTAAGATGACAAAATACGCTTGCTCGCCTACACAATGACAAGTATGGAATGCTGTATGAGACGACCTACTATCCTAGGTAGTGTTGGGTAGGACACAATATCAGAATTAGTTTGTATGAGGTACTCAAATACTGGAATGAGGTGGTGAGGTGTCCCACATCATTTGTAATGCAAAAGATTAAATGTATTATGATTCTCACGACTAATACTGTTATAATATCTATGTATTATGAATTTATATTGTTTAGATAGAATGATCGTAAGTGCTGTCATATATTTATTTATGTGAAGTGTTGTTTATGTTTTTATTTTAAAAATTCAATGGAAGTGGAAACACATGTTGATTTAATTGTGTGCGTAGTTTAAAAAATATATTGTACAGAGCCCGCCTGCTATCTATGCTCGACAATGACCACCGTCATAATTTAATGTAAGTACCCTTTCACATAATTAAATAAATGCTTCATTAAATTTGGGTTGGAGAGTTAATAGCATTGCATGATAATGCACATAACCCCCCTCCCCTTGGGAGCAGTTGGGCCTCTTGTGCGGTATTTATTTATTTATTTAATTTCAACGGTATAAACATACCATAAACAATATTTACATGTCACATTAAAAACCAAAAGCAAATATTAGGAATAATTAAAAAACAAAAAAGAGAATAACAATTGATTGTGGCTAACAATTTATTCACATAATATTAATTTAATACATATTTATATATACTAAGTCCCAATACTGTACGGCTATCCTCAACTCTTCACGTCTCGCGGCTCTAATACAAATAAGTCGCATACACGAAAGTACCACTTCATCAACTCACACCTCATTCCTCGCGGCTCACTTCAAATACGTCCCGGATGCGAAATAAAGTGGAACTACATGAACCAGCTCGCACCTCACACCTCGCGGATCTAATACAAATAAGTCGCATACACGAATGTACCACTTCACCAACTTGTACCTCACACCTCGCGGCTCACTTCAAATATGTCCCGGATGCGAAATGAAGTGGTACTACACGTACCAACTCGCACCTCACACCTCACGGCTCACTTCAAATACGTCCCGGACGCGAAATGAAGTGGCACTACCGATGTAACGCTACTCCACCAACTACCTCACCGCCTCATATTTGAAGTGGTACAAAAATGAGTTAGACCTCAAATACGTCCCATGCAATACTACACCAACTACCTCACCACCTCATATTTGAAGTGGTACAAAGAAAAAGAGTTGGTACAAATATATTTTGTGAGGTGATGGGACATTTTACGCCTTTGTATGGGACATTTGTAGTGCATCTTGTATGAGGTACTCAACACTAATCCTAGGTTGTACTTCTAATGCTTAATTGTTGCTACATTTGCTATCTCACTTTCTCTAATGGCGTTAAAAATCTTTGGGAAACAATTTCAAATAATTTTATTGTTTTTAATAATAAATAATTTGCTTGAATTAAGGAATGAAATGTTATTCTTTGGTTTTTACTAGTGTTTGCCGTGTAATGGAAACATTTTTTCATCACACACTAGGACATTTATTGCAATTTACTTATTGGTAGGACACGACTTTACGCGCCGAGGGACAGTTGTATACTAAAACTATGAAATCGAAGACAATACAATTGCCAGGGGGCCTACTCTCTATCTCTCACAACGTCCGTACGGCCGGTTTAGCTACGTAACAAACGAGTATTAACCTTCCTATTACCGTGCTAAAAACTTCTTCACGCTCCGGTGCTTAACACTCAGTAAATATTTATGTATTGTATTTAATATTTAATCCAAAACATAAATGTATTGCGGAGGAATACCTAAAATATGAACTCTGTGTTTAGTATATTTAAAGACATATTTCAGAAAGTACAGTTTAGTTGATAGCATCGGCAAGAAAGGTTAAACCATAAACGTGCTGGTTTGTCAAACAGAAAGATAGAGAGTAAGCCCACTGGTCTTTGGCTTACCACTTATATACAGGTAAAGTGCATTAACTTTGGGAGGTGATTCTGCATCATAATATAAGTAAAAAAGATAAATGACTTTTTGAAGTAAATAAATACTTCTTTACGTACGCTTGACTTGAGGGGTAATCTGGCGAATGTGTAACGAAAAGTGAAATGCGTTGCGAGGCGAAAGGGCTCACTGCAGAAGCAAGAGAGAGCAGTGCGCGCGCTCATTTTCTTTCTCTCTTCCTCTCATAGCCAGTGCATGAAATATTTCAGTCAGTATTTTGAAATACCAGTGACGCGCCAAATGCGGAGGGGAGCGGACGTCGATGCACACGGCTCGATCGGGCGAGGCGAATGATAATAAATTTAAATAAATATTTGTAGAAAATTAATATATGCATATATTTTATACATATAAAAATATATATATGGACATACATATAGATGGAGCTAAAGAAGTATTTACTGTTTTGTTGGGTAAACTGTTGAGGATCTTATTGAGAATACTTTTGATTATATTTTATAATGAAGGTTTATTTATGACTTGACGTGACCAGAGCTCGACTGAGAGAGAGGTTAGACCATAGATATAATGATCACCAGTCTTTCACTAGTGATTTGATTACAGTAGTGATGTGACATCCCCTTTCTTTAATTGTATAATAAATTTAATATTCATAATTTATACAATGCAAAATAATTATAAATATATTGACATTAGACATTATACATTGGCTATTATACTTTAGACATTATACATTAGACTTTTAGACATTGTACATTAGACATTAGACTTTAGACATTATACATTAGACATTAGACTTTAGACATTATACATTAGACATTAGACTTTAGACATTATACATTAGACATTAGACTTTAGACATTATACATTAGACGATCCGGTTGTTTGACAACTCTACCATATCTGGTAACGTAAGGATTATTCCAGTTATTTTCTTCCACCTGTCCCTCATCTCCAGCCTCTGCCTCCTCAAGTGCCGGATCGGATCGCATGGACAGATGGTGATCATTGACGTTTGCATGATATCTCAGTTTTAAGTGTATTCTGTTACGTCTGTATGTGTTACCATAGTTATCTTCTACAATATAAGACCTGTTACATTTCATTTTATCTTTGACAATAGCTGGCAACCAATTGCTTTTTGGATTTTTCTTAAAGTATACATAATCCCCCCTTTGTAATAAAGACATAGGTTTTGCATTGACATTATAATATTTAGAATTTTTCGAATTATTTTTTTCAACACACTTTTTGTAATCTGAGAATCTTACAACCTTTGGTTTTAATTTAATTTGAGCTAAAGGAATATTCATTCTCAAAGTTCTAGACATTAATAATTGAGCAGGTGACGGTAAATTAGCTTTAGGTATATTTCTATAATGTAATAAAGCTATGTAAGGATCTGTTTTTGTTTCTTTAGACTTTTTTAAAATATTTTTTATAATTTTAACAGAACTTTCTGCCTGACCATTAGACTGTGAATGATATGGACTAGTAACTACATGTTCTATATCCCAATCAAATAAAAATGATTTAAATTCAATAGATTGAAAAGGTGGACCACCATCAGACACTAAAGACATTGGTATTCCATGACGTGCAAAAATAGATTTTAAGTGAATTATGACATTTTTTGCAGTGGAATCATTATTTAGAAAAGCAGTTTCTATAAACTTTGAATAGTAATCTGTTACAATAAGATACGTTTGATTATCATAATACATTAAATCAATTCCTACTTGTTGCCATGGAAACTTATTTATTTCATAATTTATCAGTGGTTCTTTTTGATTACATGCTCTAAATTTATTACATATTTGACATTGCTCAATTAAATTTTTTATATCCACAGAAATACTAGGCCAAAATAAAGTATCTCTAGCTAATCTTAGACATTTGTTTATTCCTTGATGTCCTTCATGTATTTTGTTCAACATTTCTTTTCTCATAGACTGAGGTACTAATAATTTATTACCCTTAAAAATTAACTCATTAATAACATGAATTTCATCTTGAATATTATAATAACATTTTAAAGTGTAATGGACTTTATCTTTGCTATTTGGCCAACCTTCATAATAATATTTTTTTAATATTTGCATAGTTTCATCTAAAGCAGTAGCATTACTCAATTTTTTACGATATTCTTCACTAATAGCTAAGTTCATATAGATTGAATTTACATGACAATGTAGATCAGACTCATAATCGGGTATATAATGATCTTTCAAAGCAGCTCTAGATAAAGTATCCGATATATACATTTCTTTACCTGGAACATGTACTACATTTAAATCATAAGATTGAAGAGCTAACATCATACGTTGCAATCTAGCTGGTACATCATGTAAAGGTTTTTTAAATAAATAGACTAAAGGTTTGTGATCAGTCTGTACTGTCACCTTGTTTCCATAAATATACTGATGAAACTTATTACAACCAAATTGTATAGCAAATAATTCTTTTTCAATTTGAGCATAATTTTCCTGCGACTGTGTCATTGTTTTCGAACTATATGCAATTGGACGGTTATTTTGCATAATAACTGCACCTATAGCTGACTTTGATGCATCTACTGATAGAGTAAGCGGTATTTTTGAATCATAATGACTTAAAACTGTTGCATTTGAAATGGCTTCTTTCAAAATTTTAAAAGTATTTTCACAATTTTCATCCCATGACCAAATTACGTTATTTTTTAATAAATTTCTTAAAATTTGTGACTTTTCAGACAAGTTTTCAATGAATGGACCTAAATAATTTACCATTCCCAAAAATCTTTGTAAATCTTTGACATTTTTTGGAGACGGCAACTCTAAAATAGCCTTGACTTTTTCTTTGTCGACTCTTACCCCTTCTTGACTAAAAATATAACCTAGGAAACAAACTTCCTTGACTAAAAATTTACATTTTGACTTATTTAATTTTAAATTGACTTCTCTAGCCCGTTCCATGACTTTTCTTAATCTAATATTATGAATTTCTTCAGTTTCTCCATAAATTAGAAAATCATCCACAAAAATTAATATACCTTCCAGATCTCCAAACAAATCTATCATTATCCTATAAAAAATTTCCGTTGCTGCATTTATTCCAAAAGGTAGTCTTAAATACCTGTACCTTCCAAATGGAGTTTGAAAAGTACATAAATCACTACTTTCTTCATCTAATTTTAATGACCAGAATCCAGAATAAGCATCTAAATGAGAAAAATAGGCAGCTCCTATAAGTTTTGATCTGATTTCATCAATATTTTTTAAAGGATAGTATTCTCTCATTATGGAATTATTTAATCTTCTAGGATCAAGACAAATTCTTAATTTACCTGACTCTTTGACAGTTATGACGACAGAATTTACCCAAGACGTAGGTTTAGTAACCTTTTCAATGACCTTCATCTTGTCCATGCGATCTAATTCCTCCTGAAGACTTTTTTGTAATGCAAATGGGACTTTCCTCGGAGGATCCACGCAAGGAACAGCATCTTGGCGAAGCTTGAGATGAACGACAGGTGGTAAACATCCGAGACCCTGAAATACATCATTATATTCAGTTAATATGGTGTAACGATCACATTGAACATTAAATATTCTTTTTATAATTCCAAGTTTTTTAATAGTTGGAAGACCTAAGACTGATTGACATTCTATATTTGCGACAAAAAATATTATATTATTTATGACATTTCCATTGATTTGACATACAAGATCACAATTACCAATAATAGGTATTTTATCACCTCCAAAACCTGACACTTTTGTAAAACCTTTTTGTAAAATTGTATTACATAAATTCAATTTTTTAAAATTTGACATTGACATGACGTTTATATCAGCTCCTGTATCCAAAATACAGTCTAATATTTTATTATTTATTGTTACATCTATGTGCCATGCTTGACTTGAGTAATTGTTATTATTAATGTTTCTGATTGTTGAGATAAAATGACCTTCACATGTAGAAATATGACCGCTTGACCTTGACTGCGACGATGACGATGACGGTGACCCATGACGACTTGAAGATTCATGTTGATTTGACCTTGACTGCGACGATGACGATGACGGTGAACCATGACGATTTGTATGTTCATGTTGATATGACTTTGACGGTGATGTTCGGAGACGATGACGATGTTGATGGTGATGATATGATGTTCTTGACTGTCTTGAAGTGTTTTTCTGCTGACTGACTTGAAGGATGTTATCTGTATGCTCTTGTTGATTTATTTTGTCTGCATTGTCTTGTGACATTAGTATTGATTTTGTGATTTCTACAGTTTTTTGTAATGATAATGAGGAATCTTGCAATAAGCGCTGACGAATGTGACTTAGATTTGCACTCATGTTTGCAATAAATATATCTCTCACAAGAGATTCTCTCAGATTCCCAAATTCACATTCCAAACTAAAATTTTCCAAATCCAATAGGAAATTGTTAATATCTTCTGAATTCTTCTGTTTCCTTGTGAAAAATCTGTTTCTTAACATAGTTAAATTTTTCTGCGGTGCGAAATATTCATCAAACTTTTTCTTTACTTCATTTACCGAGACAGATTCCATTTTTATGTTGAAAGACTTAAATATTTCCATACCTTTGGAGCCAATGGAGTGTAGTAAAATTGCAATTTTCCTTTTTTCTTGAGCTTCTTCGAGACCTGATGCCACCAAATATATTTCATATTTTTGCCACCAATTTCTCCATATTCCATTATTATTTGGGTTATTCGACAACACTTGTAGATTTGGCAAAGCACTGAAATCATGTTGCACATGTGACATTATTGTATCTTTTGACATCTTGTATTTTATTTTTGATCCTCAAAATATTTTAATGTAAAAATTAGTATCCCACTTCTGACACCATGTTTTGTTGGGTAAACTGTTGAGGATCTTATTGAGAATACTTTTGATTATATTTTATAATGAAGGTTTATTTATGACTTGACGTGACCAGAGCTCGACTGAGAGAGAGGTTAGACCATAGATATAATGATCACCAGTCTTTCACTAGTGATTTGATTACAGTAGTGATGTGACATTTACTTCAGTCGTTTGGTCTAAAGCAAACTCGTTTTCTTTTTTCGAAATTCCAACTTTTAGGGGTACTTTTTAGTTAAAACGATAAAATCAGTCCGTCATATGCGGCCAGCACTAGGTACTATTTTACACTGTTACGATACGGGTGACTCACAACAATCCAACGTCGCGGGCGGGCGCACAGCAAATTTATCGGTAAGTTTGTACCTTACACTAAAGTACATCTTTATGTATGGGAAAAAAAAGTTGTTAATCTTTTTTACTCCTACCTTCATGTAGAATGACCTCCCGAAGTTAATGCACTTTATGCCCGGACACCCTGTATAACGTCATTGATTTTACCTCACTTCTTTAACAGCAAACCGGTCCCTTTGATTAAAGTTCACCAGGGTCGTTATTGGATATTTGGCTATCTCCTGGTTCCACAATGTGTCTTCCCAGGAATCCCAGGTAGCTGAGCCTTGTTCCCATCAGGGCGGGACATTGGCACCTTAGATAAATGACTTTTTATTGATTCTTAAAAAAATCAATTTGGGAGGCGGATATGGTTACCGCCGCCCTGTAAAATAATCATTGGATAACCCACACCTCCGCCATAGGTCATCCCAAGTAGTAATTTAATTAAATGTTTGGTGACATATTAGGGGTGCCTAAGTTCATTGGGTGAGATATGTCCAGGACTTTGTTGATGATGCGTCTGCTCCAGATGTGTGACGGGTCAGATCAGGAGATGTCAATCCAGCCAGACTCTCTTGACCCAACGTAGAGGGAGAGATGAATCGATACATTTGTCACTCCTGGACACACTGACCCCCAAATTCCTACCCACCACACATACCTGTTTCCTTCCCAGAAATCGTCTTTCGTTTCCTTTAAAAATACTCTCAGGTCAGGTTTGAACGTCAGGTATTAACCAACCTCTCTCTTCCCCATTTCCATCCGTTTTGAGTAGGTACAAGAAAGGAAAGGATAATCCCCATCAGAAACACTAATTCAATTTTCTAAAAATATGACAAAATGCCAAATTGTTTTTTCCAAATTTTTCTACAGTTCAATAGGAAAAAAAGTTTAGTGTACGCAAACAAAACAAAGAGGTAAAAATTGGATTTGATCTTATTTTATTATGAAAAATATTTACATCATAACTTATTCTATAACAAAAGTTTACAGAAATATTAAACAATGTTCATCGAATCTTACATAAAAACGCTGAATACGAATGAACGCATAATATTATCATACATGTTTAGAAATCGGAGACGCCTGAGGAAGACATGGCACGATTAAGTGAATCAAATATTTCAGTCGGGCCATGTCAAGAGTCAGAAATATATGAGACGATGTATGAAAGTGAATGAAGTGTGTGGCGGTCTATCCTTTCGGCCTACCTCTTCAGGAAACAGTGTGATGATTATTCAGTTAGTTATTGCATAATTAAGAAAAGAATTACATAATCTCAGATGTATATTTTGTTTTAAAGTTTTTGTTTAGGATGTACACACAAAAGTTTTTCCGCTTGGAGCCAGCAGGACTATGTCACCCCCAATGTGGAGAATGTTGTAGGGTGTATAGAAATTGAAAAGGAATATTGGGAAACACCCGGCTGCTCAAATCCAGTCGCTAAACATAACTAAGGCTTATGTATT
This sequence comes from Limnephilus auricula, assembly GCA_951813805.1. NCBI lineage: Eukaryota > Metazoa > Arthropoda > Insecta > Trichoptera > Limnephilidae > Limnephilus > Limnephilus auricula. The sequence continues at coordinate 7,068,733 of OX638417.1, forward strand.
TCAAGCAACATTTTGATTCCGAATGCTGAGAGTTTTTTCCACTCTGCAACAAAGTGCAAATATACTGTAACGTAATGTATTTAAATGAAATTACTTTAAAAAATAATATTGATGCTTTAAAATTTTGGGTCGTAAAAAATATTACATTTGAACAAATAAAATTGGAAACAACATTTATAATGTATAGGATCTCGTAAAATAAACAATATCACACAATGCACATTTGCTTAATCGACATTCATACACATTTTCACTTCAGAGATAATGTTTGTTGCCACAATAAACATTGATAAATTAAATGTTAAAAATTCTTCCATTTTGCTATGGTACATATATATTTCAGGGTACACTACACATTTATTTCCGTAGATCGCGTCTAGTACTCTTTTACACCTGCAGACGGTGTAATTGTATAGATTTATGTATGTATAAAGATTGGAGAATTTTCCTAAATTTAGTGTAGTTTTATTAATAATCTAAGCTGCTTGTTTTGATTATAGAATCAAATACTCAATTTCTATATGTAATTTAATTCCATTTACATGTAATTCCATTTACACATGATTCATTCAGAACAGTGAAAAAAACAGTGAAACTCTCTTAAGAAGTTTTCCGAGGAATTGGAAAAAAAAACTTTGTGAAAAAACCTTATATATGGGATAAATTGGGCCATTCAGTCCCCAAGAGACAGAAAAAACCAAACTTCTTAATAGGGTTTCACCACTGTGCGTAAAAAATAATAATATTACTTCTTCCACATTCAAGAAAGAATAATTACGTATTTGATAAACAAAAAAATAAATTATATCCCTTAATAATCACATTTTAGTTAATTCAATAAGATTTTTTACATGATACAGATAATATTATAAAAATTAATGTTCACTATACAAATTAAAATCATTTTGAAAAAAAAAACATAATTTTTCTAGCTAATTAGTATTTGAACGTGTTCGCAAAGGGTTAATAACAAAAAAAAATATTTAAAAGAAAGATAATTATTGTATAGCTGAAAATAATATAAAATCCATAAAAAAAAATTAATTATTATTATTTTTTTTTTTTTTTAACCTGTTAACCGGGTGGAACGTATAAATACGTCAAACGTAAACAGTATCAGGTACGGGTAAGACATACGAATAAGTCCTTGAAATGTATGTTGTGCCCTGGAATAGGCGGGACGTATATTTCTGAGCAACGAAAGTATTAGTCATCCATACATGTCTCGACGTGAATTTAAGACACGGAGGGAATCAGTATCGTTTATAATACATTTTTATAGGTATCCATCAAAATGAATGAAAGCGATGACGAATCAATGTACCGGGATTTTTAAGTTTCCCTTTGTAGAACATGAATAGTTGCAGTCGGAACAAGAAAAAGGTTTTTCTCCACTGTGGGTAAACGTGTGACTTTTCAGATTTCTTTTTGTACAACATGAATAGGAGCAATCGGAACATGAAAAAGGTTTTTCTCCACTGTGACGTTAAATTTTTATATAATTTTATTTACCAATATTTCTATTTTATTTGTATGCTTCATAGTCTTTTCATTTATTTTAAGCATAAATAAATACTACAAAATTACGTTCTCCGGGCGTGACGTATCGACACGTCCTAGTGAAAGAGTGCGCGCGTTGTATGTTGCGTAACTCAAAACGGAAGTCCCCGGTTAACAGGTTAAGTAAAAAAGAATATCTTTTTAAGACTCGATAATGCCTTAACCCGCATCAGGGTATGCAGATAATACGGTGAATCACACTGACTTTTGCGTGAAACAGTTTTGTTTTTTAAATTTCTTACTCAAGCATACGTCATCTTTCTGTAAGATAATTTACAAAAATCTTAAAATAAACAAACATATTTTTACTGATCATGAATGACATGACCATAGATATAGGAGAAATAAGGGGGATGAGTCATGATCCATTACTAGTATTCCAATCACATGTCGCCAAAATCGTTCATCCATACTAATGCTAGCTCCTTAGAGCGGCCTCCATTAAAATACCTGTAGAACAGACTCAGCATGCCTAAATTGCGTCTGTGCATTAGAGATAGCTATTGGATTGTCAATCAGACTGACCGCCCTCCTTTGCACAGAATCAAGTATCCAGCCCAGAGGTGACTCCCAAATTCAATTGTTGGGCGTACTTGAGATTTGTGCAGGGTTAGCAGCTGGTCACTATCTATGAATGAATAATGAATAATGCCACAATTTTCAATTCTGAATGGTGCTCTTTCACCAGGGCAATACTAAGAGTATCTGCCACTTTAAAATTTAAAAAGTAGAACAGAAGTGACTAACGGTCTATTTCAAATACATACTTATAATAGTCCCAGAGAGATGTCGTACATATTTCATCGACGATCATCCTCTTCCGTCTTACACGTCTTATACAAAAGTCCCAACTGCTCCCAACCTTCTGGAGCTAGTGAGACTACGGCATCCTCAATTGGGGTGTGTTGTGTGGCTGAAGGTATTGGGGAGGAAAAGAGGAAGGCGGGGAAGTACCTGGCTATTCAGATCTTGTCACCAAACACGGATAAGGCCATCTCAAGCAACGTTTCAATTCTGAATGGTGGTTGTACACCAGGGCGATACTGAGAATACCTTCCACTATAGAATGTGCCGCAAATATACTATTTATTATTTTTAATAAATAGTATATTAGAATAGAAATAACACAACTTAATCTAATCAAATTTATTTGCGCACGCCGTGATTTGAACCTTCGGATTGCTAATCGAGAGCCTTACCCCTCGACCACGGAGGCCACAGAGGATACTAGAACAAAGACATAACGTACAATCTTTCTCTGGGACTATCCGTAACAGATTTGAGTTAATTCCCTGGTGTAAGACCACCATTCAGAATTGAAACGTTGCTTGAAATAGCTTGAGCTGTGTTTAGTGACTAGATCTGAATAGCCAGGTATTTCCCCACCTTCCTCTTCCCCATCTCCTTCCCCTTCCCACTGTGTTCAGCCTCACAACATGCCCCACTTGGGGATTCCATTGTCTCAGTTGCTCCAGATGGTTGGGTGCAGTTGGGACTCATGTGCGGTATTCATGTAAAAAAAAAAAACTGTTTTATTTTAAATTTTGCTTCATCAAATAGAAATACATAAGTAATTATTTTTGTATAGGTCCAATCTAACGCATCATATACCGATGAGAATGTCATGTCCATTTAAAACTATTGTTTGAAACATCCATAGGTTTAAAACGAGCTAGGAGATACTTATGTTAAACTTATTAAATTAATTACAAGTAAATACATTTATAACGCCATCTTTCTTCCCTCTATTGATATTTCTACGGCCCTTCTCGACGACTTCAATCTTTTCTGATCGATAAAGCGTTTCATATGTTTTTCATATCGGGTCATCTTTTTCTTGGTTACCTGAAACAAAAACAAAAAATAATAAATTAAATGTTCATATAATCACTGGAGCGATTAAGGGCCAAATTTAGACCGCTTTTATTTTTCTGCGATTGATATCGATCCGAAATTGGACCACATTTAACGAACCTACAAATATGGGATAAACGGTGAAATCTAGGAAATTCATTAGCTTTAAACCGCAGTAAACGGTTTATATGTAAAAACTCTCTTTTTAACTTTTGAAGGTTATTCCCATCAATGTTATATGTCATTGAAGAAGAAGATAACAATAATAATATAATTTATTAAAATATGAAAATGAACAAGACACAGAAAAATAATAAAAGATAATGGTCCCAGCTGGGACATAACAGATCACAGTAGCCCAATTGGTAGAGGTGTATGTCCGGATAAGACGTAAAGTTCTGGGTTCGTGTCCTAGTTGCGACCATTATCTTTTATTATTTTTCTGTGTCTTGTTCATTTTCATATTTAAAATAAAAAAAATGATTATTATTGTTATCTTCTTCTTCAATGGTTTATATGTTTCCATATTAATATTTTGAGGAATGATATTAATTAAATTGAATGGCCAAATCAAAAACTGAACACCAATCGCTCGAGTGGTTAAAACATATTAATTTTCAATGGGGTCATAATTTTTTTTTTACATTATGTCTACAGTGGATGCTGCGTGGAGGGTCTTTTTGAAGGAGTGAACCTGTGCCTTGAAGAGACAAAGAGACCCGATTTCAAGAGACAAATGTCTAATGTGAACCAATATAATGTAAATAATGAAAAATTCCAAAGTTGCCTTCAAAATGAAATAAAATTGAATTCTTTAATCAATAAAATAGCACAATACATTTTAGATAACTTTATTTAATTTAATTTATGAATATTATTTAATTTAACTATTGATTAAAAAAAAAAAATTTAATTAATGAAGAATTTTATAATAATTATAGTAAGATTCTGTAGTTCCTAAAGACTGCGAATGGCTGGACATGTAGACAGAATTCCAGATGACAGGATATCAAAAGATTTGTATGTGTACCAATGGAAGTACTCAAGAGGCAGACCGAGGAATAGGTGAATAGACTATGTGGAAGAGGATTGGAGCAGAACAAGAAGGAATGAGGACTAGAGGTGAATGGGGAAGGACCTCAGTCACTGAGGGAGTCCAAATCGTGATTTAGGTGAAATAGAATTATAGATATACATACAAAAACTAACGCCTCCTATTTTTTTTCTACTTAAATAAAGTTAGTTAACCACTCAGACCCCTAAGCTTGTTTTCACGACAATGTAAAGATAGCAGTCAAGTCCAATAAGCTTGTTTTCAAGCAAACGCATGTGCTCCCACAGAAATCATTATAACTCCGTTGTTCTAGTTACAACCCTAAAACAAAAAGGAGAATATCTAGAATAAATCACGCTTCACATTTCTTTTTTTTTTTTTTTTTTTTTATTATTATTGAGTTAGTTTATACTACATGAATATAAACTAATAAGCACAATGTAACATTTCATTTGATAAATTTAAATATTTTTACAGTAATCATAACATTTCTTTTTAAATACATTCATTCTTTCTTCATTCTTCATAGTTTCAGGCATTTCATCATACATCTTTAGTCCTCTGTACATTATGCAGTTCTGTGATTTTGATTTCTTCATTTGTGGCAATCGAATTCTGTTTATATTTCTTGTTTCATAGTTATGAACGTCTCTATTAAAAACAATTTCATCCTTAAAGTATTTTGGCATTTGGTTTTTCATAATTTTATGCACAAAAATTAATACATTAAATAATAGTCTCTTTTTTATTGGAATCCAATTTAGTTCCTCTCTCATTTGATTAATCCTTGCGTATTTGCCTTTCCCCAGTATACATCTCATGGCTTTGTTTTGTATAACTTCTAGTTTGTTCAAATTACTTTCATTGGCCAAATATAACATCGTAGAGCAGTAGTCCAAATGTGGAGCAACGATAGTTTTATAAATGAGCTCCGTAGTGTTTCTATTTAATTTACGTCTTAGTCTTCTAAGAAAATTTACCTTTTTTGATACCTTTTTTAACACATATTCAAAGTTTGCTGTGAAAGTCAGTTTTGAGTCGAGTATTACACCCAGGTATTTGATTTCATTTACTTTTCCAATTTTTTCACCATTAATTGTCAAATTTAACCCTGTGTTACACGTTTTATTGCCTATTTCCAAATATTTTGTTTTGTTTACGTTCAGTTTCAACTTGTTTACTTTCAGCCATTTTGCTATGTTCAAAGTTATTCACAGAAATAGCTGAAAAATACTTATTTTGTAAATTCGCTATTACATTACAGTTTCGACCGCCAAATAGCATGACTTTTTGAACTTAGTTAATTTTTTATTAAATATTTTTGTATGAAATGGTAAAAAAGTGAGGTGATAGAATTGTTTATTAGTATAATAAGTGGATTTTTACGTTATCAATGATTATAGTACTGTTTTTACATACAAACATCACAGGTGTGTCGTTTAACAATTTTTAAGATTGCATTCTTAATTTTAATATTTATTTGTAATAATTTAATTTGAAATTTTTTTATTTCAAAATAGTTTTAATATTTTTTTATTTATTATTTCAAAATAGTTTTAATATTTGGCTATGTTAAAATTTCGTTTATTGAGCTTTTATTGCAAAGCAGAAATAACGCGTCAATCTGACAGGTTCATTAACCACTGGAGCGACAGAGCAATTAAAATATTTTTTCTCGGATTGCTAAAGGAAATTTTTCCGCCCATATTAAAAAATCATACCTCCGAATTTGAATATGGAGACATACAAACTGATTATAGTTCTTTGTAGCCAATAAATTCCCCTATCTTTTGTTTATTATCACATATTTGTAGGATTTATAAAAAAAATATAATTAAATCTTTAACCTTAAAACATTTTAAAGAATCTAGGAATATTTATTTTGTTATATTTTGAATGTACAATATATTATACAGTCGTTTTAATAATTTTTTTTTTTTTGAAAATTTGATACATCTTGGCAACAAAGCAATCCAAGGTTTTGGAAATAGTGCCATAACGTGGCAAAAAGCGCTCGAGTGGTTAAGACCAAAAACCTACACAAAGGTGATAGACCTGAATGGTTAAGTGAAAAATTCAAATTTGGCGCAATTTCTCCAACCTTCTTCTTCTTCTACAATTTACTGCAATAGTAACTTTCTGCATCAACAGGTGGCAGCGCAGCTGCTTGCAAAATGTCCGACATCGATGTTTGTATCAGACAGAGTTCTGTGATTGAACTCTAGAAGGTGAAATGCCCATTCGCAAACATGAAATACTGCACTATCGATGATGGGTTCGTAGCTGTAACGAAGCTGGAGGACAGAGGCCATTGGCTGAAAAAAAGCGGAGCGGTAGGCAGTGTTAACTGCAGTGACTCCACCCAACATTCAGCGAGGCGATCACATCATTCGTGGTGACTACCGGATAACTACAGATGAATTGTAACGCATTCTCTCCCTCAGTAAAGGCAGTGTGATGTGAAGCTCATCGTAAAGCACTTTGAAAATGCGGAGCCGTGAAAACGTCCGTGCATCAATGGCTTATATAGGAAGCAGGACTGTGCTTTTTACCACACTGGAATACATGCCCTTGATAAAAGATGGACCAAAACTGCGGAAATGGACGGAGATTATATTGAAAAGTGGCAAATTAATCGTCAATAGCGTGGTTTTCAACCTGTGTAATTAATTGCATTTTAAATTCTTGACAATTAAAAAGAGAAAAGAAATAGGTGGCATTACTTTTTGATTAATCCTAGTATAAAGCTTACCTTTGACATTTCAACTTCACAAGTAGATTTGGGTCTCACTACGTAGTCTTTACTGGATGGCATGGGTACCCTAGCTCTGGCCACCCATCCTTTTTCTCCTGGCTTCAGGGGCGTTCTGAAATTTGCACAGATAATTAATATTATTAGCATTAAATAGAGCAATGCTTGCTTAGCAGTCTAAAATGGAATTCTGGTAGCAAACATAATGTAGGAGTTATCAAAGGATTAATTTGATTTAACCGCTTGGACACATAAGCTTGTTTTCACGATAATTTAACGTAGGTAGACATAGGAATGACGTAGGCCCCATACCTGAGTTATTAAGGGGGGAGTCTCTGGTCCAGCCGATCCAAAAAATCGACATTTATTTTGTTATATAAAAATCTTCCTATACATGTGGAGAATACATTCCTAAAGTTATAGCACCAAATTCGACCTTGAAATATAGTTAGGAACGGTGCGTGCCAAGCAGGAAGACGGATAACGAAGCGATCCGGTTATAAGCGAAAACTTTAAACGCTTTTTCTCAAAAACCATCGTTTTCAAGTTGGTTGGAATGCTAGCTCATTGAATTTTCATCTGATTCCCTTCATTCAAAGTTAAAAGAAAATTAAATTGTTATGCGGATGAACATCAAATAATGAAAAATTATTATTTTAGGAAAAAGTTATTGCAAAATTAAGGCAGATTTTTTTATTAATTTTCATATTATGTCTGCCATTTCTGCAATCAACATTTTTTTTGCAATAACTTTGCAATAAGGTGCACGCGACATACAAACTATAAGGATATTGTTTTCAATATCATGTTTCAGATAATTTCCAAGGACTCCAGGATTCCAACCGAATTGATCAGACCCTCCGCTTGTCTATACATATTTATAGATATTCAAGTCAAATTTTCAATAGTGTTTTTTCTTGTTCAAATGTACCTTTATATGTAAGAAAAGTTTTGTGAATGAAAATAAATTACATATTTGAAAAAAAAAAACCCATGGGGAAAAAACACTCAAACGGGTGGACCAGACTTCCCCCTTAACCCGTCGCCGACCGCAGTCCCCCCGGCGGGTCCGGATTTTTGAAGCGATTTTGTCCCTTGTGTATAAAGAAATTGTATGAAGAACAACGTCAGAATCGCTTGGGCCATTCTCGTTCTTGACATTACGAAATAGTGGATAGCGTTTAGCCACTCCGAATAATTCAAATAAATTCCCAATGACGCGCCGGGCATCAAAGATGGCGGACAAAATGGCTGCCGCTTGATAATATGAACGGAGTCGTATTCTAAGTCTATATTTTTTCATTGTTTTTGATATAAATCCATTATGGAAAGCATAGATTTGAGTGATTATTAGGAAGTTCGTTTTATCTACATTATTTTGATGTAATTTTTGTAATATACCACAAAAGAAATGTTATAAAAATTGAATTCGTAAGAAAGGTGAGAACTGACAAATATTTTACGTCGTATTGATAAAATATATTTTTTCTATGCTGGCTTTCAACAGGTTAAATAGAGCAATGTTTGTTTAGCAGTCATGAAATTCTGGTAGCAAACCTGATGTAAGGATTATTTTGATTTAAGCAACATTTCGATTAGGCAAGTAATCTGGTTACTTGCATGTAAGTGTCTGCATAGATATTTGAAACTGCAAGTCCACCTGCGTGCAGGTTGGTAGTCACTGTGCTACCTGCAACAATTTGCAGGTAGCACAGCGCAGCTACTTGCAACTTGTGAAAGACAATAGAATTTTTCCTTCAAATGGCTTTATGTGTGTGTTTTTAGTGATCAAATCTGAATAGACCTATGTTTCCCAATCTTCCTACTAGCTCTAGGCAGTTGAGGCTCTTGTGCGGCAATAAAAAACTTACATTTCATCTTCCTTAGCACCGATGTGCATATTCGCACTCTTCTTACTGCCACTGGCTCTTTCTTCATCAGAGTCTTCTCTGGACCGTTTCTTAGTGGCAGACATCTGAGCCAAATCTCTCTCCAGACGTTCCTCACGAGTCATGGCTGGAAACAAGATTATATTGTTATATACAAGGAGAACCATTGTGCTATCTGCCGTGTGAAACCTTTTTCCTAAACCCTTGTGCCTTAAACAGTACACCAATAGTAGTAGAGCCTTTTTGTGCCCTTTACGGCACAAACTGGAGAGCTACATAAAAGTAATTCTATCTCTTTTTGTATTGCGGTGAGATATCTGATTTAAGCAGTGTTAGAAAGAGGCAAACGCCTAAAAGTTGTTTCTATCTCCCTTTGTATTATGGTGAGATATATGGTTTAACCTCTTGCAGGCCGCAGTCCCCCCGGCGAGTCCGGATTTTTGAAGCGATTTTGCCCCTTATGTATAAAGAAATTATATGAAGAACAAGGTCAGAATCGCTCGGGCCATTCTCGTTCTTGACATAACGAAATACTGGATAGCATTTAGCCACTCTGAATAATTCATATTAATTGCCAATGACGCGTCGGGCACCAAAGATGGCGGACAAAATGGCTGCCGCTTGATAATATGAACGCTGTCATATTCGAAGTCTATATTTATTCATTGTTTTTGACATAAATCCATTGTGGAAAGCATAGATTTGAGTGATATTAGGAAGTTCGTTTTATGTACATTATTTTGATGTAATTTTTGTAATATATCACAAAAGAAATGTTATAAAAATTGAATTCATAAGAAAGGTGAGAAATGTTAAATATTTTACTTCTTATTGAAAAAATATATTTTTTGTATGCTGGCTTTCAACAAGTTAAGCAGTGTTAGAAAGAGGCAACACCATGCTTTGTATGCATTTATTACACAGTACATCGATAGCAGTATTTTTTGTCGTCACGGCACAAACTGAGACAGACGTCTAAAAGTTGTTCTATCTCCTTTTGTATTATGGTGAGATTTATGGTTTAACCCCTTTAGCATACACAGTATTTTATCAGAGAGGTGAAATATTTCTGTTTTGCAATAAAATCTAAATAAATGGAATTTTTCTGAATGTATCCGAAAACTAAAAAAACTGTTTTCTAGTTTCGTATAAAGTGGAATTTTTATAGTAAAAAAAACAATTTAAAAAAAAAAAAACCCTACATTTTTTAAATCAAATTCCGACAGAGTCTTTCAAAAACAGTATTTAATTTTGGAATATTTTCAAAAATGGCGAATTTGTTTGAATTTGAACGTCAAGTGGAAATATTTGACGACATGACATTTTTTGTCTTGACCTTAGGAGTTTGAAGTGTAAGAGATAAGTAACGTACCTTTGTAATCCGCGCTCAGGTTGAAAATGGGTCGGGCCCATTCGGATATGAGTCTTCCGGCCCGTTCCCTGTTTTGCTTTGTCTCCTTGGGATGCTTGTACAGATACATGACCGCCTTGCCGATGCCTGATTGTTTGAGGTACGATTTGTCAATAGTGGGGAACTGGAAAGAACAAAATAAATACTCAGTTTAAATACCAACTTGTTATAATTTTTAGTCAAACCCCTACATTTTCACAGCCAGTAGCAACCCCTAAAACCCTTTTATAAAATCTGAAAAAAAAAAATGCACAATTTTTTTAGACATTTCAAATCAATCAAATTTTTAAACCACAAACACGTGATTTTACATTTCTTCATAGAGAGCTTCGCCTTAACCTCTAGTTGGCCGATTGATCACCGGTGACCACCGGTTTTTGGAAGCGATTTTGTCCCTTATCTATAAAGAAATTGTATGAAAAACAAGGTCAGAATCACTTGGGCCATTCTCGTTCTTGACATAACGAAATACTAGATAGCGTTTAGCCACTCCGAATAATTCAAATTATTTCCGAATGACGCGCCGATCTTCAAAAATGGCCAACAAAATGGCTGCCGATTAATATGGTCATATTTGAAGTCTATATTTTTTCATTGTTTTTGATATAAATCCACTATGGAAAGCATAGATTTGAGTGATTATTATGAACTTCATTTTATCTACATTATTGTGATGTAATTTTTGTAAAAGAAATGTTATAAAAATTGAGTTCGTAAGAAATGTCAAATTTTTTATGTCGTAATGTAGAAATTATATTATATTATATATTTTTAGCATTATTTGTTTACGAGTTTCTATTACAAAATAATATTATTAGTAACAACAGTTGTATAAACTACCAAAATCTGAAAGAATTGTTACTGTAAACTTATAAAATGCGACACAAAAAAATCCTGAAGTGAAGTTTGATTTTTTTTTAAAAACCTGGCCCTCCAGAGGTTAAGGCTGTAGTGAGATGCCGATCCGTCCTGCCGTTTTGTGGCCACCTAGGAGCTAAGATCTAATTCTTATGGACTTTTACTTGCCGAGTAACCAACCAACCCCTCTCCCCGCCCCTAACTTCCCAACACCTACTGAGTTTTTATATTTTGAAGAAAAAAAAAAAACTCCAAAAATGTCATCGAGACCAATATTTCATTTACATTTTTACTCATAATAATTTCAGGAATCACTGGAAGTAAGTCAAGTACGTTCCTTAACACCCTGTATGTGGTAAAACCATGTATGATCGTGTGAGGAAAGTGGATATCTGAAAAGAATGCAAGGCTGATGTGAGCGTAATAAGTAAGATTAAGAAAGGGTCGCTTAGATGGTTTGGACATGTAGAGAGAATGAATGAAGAAAGTAGTGTAAAGAGAATATATGACGCAAATCTGAATGGTAGAAGAAGTCGAGGATGCCCGAGGAAGACATGGCACGACCAAGTGAATCAGATACTTGAGTCGGGCCATGTCAAGAGTCAGAATAATAGAAGAGTATGTATGAGAAGATGTATGAACGTGAATGAGGTAAGGAGTGTATGCCAAGACCGAGTTTTTTGGCGGTCCATCCTCTTTGCCTACCCCTGTGGGGAAACGGAGTGATGGTTAGTTAGTTATCTTAACACATTGTAGTCGGGTGCTTCAAACAATAGAATCTAGCCTATAGCGGATGTTTTTCGCGATTAGCGCAAAAATATATCGCTTTCTTAAAATTGACACAATTTCTAAACCAAATAATATTTTCGATAACAAACCCGTATAATGCCGTTTCCCGCCAAAAACTGACAGTCAGCAAAAACGGCATTTGCCGTGTCCCGCAGTTGACCGACAGTCTGCGAAAAACGGCAAATGCCGTGTACCGACTACAATGTGTTAAGGGGCTACTCGGCGGTGATTTTTCCATACAAACATATTCCCTATTCTCTGGATTTTAACCCTAGAGAAAATATTGTTTTTACATAAAATAGATATCAACTTTACTTACTACTTTTACGTACTTTTTGTTTTTTTTGATATGTTACTTTTTATAGAAGTTATGACCTTCCAAAAATCAATAAAATTGACTGGTTTAAACGCCGTCAAAAGACGTTCAGTATACAAACTAGACAATGTTTTAAAAAAAAAAGCAAAACGTACAGACATAGAAATGTTTTTTCTTATGTAGTTGGTAAAAAAAAAATTGAAAATAAGTCCACTTTTGGAGGAGAAAAGTGGGGAATACAAAACCTCGATTTTAGTTAGATATTAGTAGCCCGAGGTGCATTGTCCCTTTCGCTCAATATCCGGTGGAGTAAGAGCAACAGTGACAGCAACAATTTAGTAAAATCTGTTTTTCAAATTTCTCCACCACCAGGTTTCATCTTAAAATCTTTGTTCAAGCAGAAAAATATCGGGAAAATCAAGCACCTAAATCAATTCCACTCGGTCATAAAATACATCATCTTTGTACTCTCTCACCATTTCACCTATCACCTTTCTCTCAGGCTTGCGGATGGTTTAGAAGTAAAACAATTTATCTCACGTCTTGCAGCAGCTTCAGTATTCCCTCGCGGATGGAAAGACAGGGCAGAGCCCTATTGGGCATGGGGGCCAGCCAGTCGCACAGGACGTTGAGGACGTTGTGCTCCAGGAAGGCCAGCTGGAGGTCTTTCTTGATGAGCTGGGACATGGCACGCTTGAGCATGGAGATCTTCTTGACGGCGGGCTGGTTCTGTTTAATCAGCTCGCGATCGTCCTGCAAATAAAAATATATATCTTTAACCAATCGGTTTCGGTTCAACCTGAACCTTCATCAGGGGTGAATAAAATATATTGATTTATCCCATTTCTATATAGTACACCTATCCCTGAAGATTTATTAAACGAGTGATCTATATCTATTAGGTGCGTTGTGAATTCTGAAAAATCTACAATCGACATCTTTAATGTATATAGCAGCTCACTCAGTCTGGCTACAAAATTCTTGGGTTCATCATCAGGACTTGCAAGCAGTTTATATTAACCAAGAAGCTATGCCTAGCACTGTTCAATGGTATACTGAGAAGCAAGCTGGAATACCACGAACGATGTTTGGGCACCATACCACAGAAAGCACATTTTTTTGTGTATACCGCCCAAGAGTCCTAACTGCTCCCGTCAGGAGCCAGTGAGATTATTACATCCCCAATTGGGGTATGTTGTGAGGCTGATGGGGAAGAGGAAGGTGGGGAAGTGCCTGGCTATTCAGATATGGTCACCAAACACGGCCAAAACCATTTCAAGCAACGTTTCAATTCTGAATGGTGGTCTTACACCAGGGCGATATTGAGAGTATCTTCCTCTCTGAACATGCCGCAAATATACTATATATTATTTTTAACTAATTAATTGTGAAATAACACAAATTAATCAAATAAAATTTATTTGCCCACGCCGGGATTAAATCCAGTGACCTTCGGATTGTGAGTCGAGAGCCTTACCCCTCGACTACGGAGGCCGTTAAATGATATGTTGGAGCAAATCCAGAAGAAATTCCTAAAGTATGTTTATATGCGGACGCATGGAACCTATCCAAGTTTCATGCACCATGTCGGCTTGTATGTGGAACGAGCTACTGACATCTGCTTTTCCTCCAGCCCCCACCTTAATTCATCACATAATGCTGCCCAACAGGATGATGACATAGTTCCCCTGTCTTTGGACACTCTTAACATGATTATTAAGTTTGATGATCCTGACTTTAAGCTGCTTCTCATTAGACGTGGGCAAAATTAAATGACTGAAATAAAGGAATTAATTCATTATTGTGACACACTTGATCTGATTCTCAATTTCAAAACGAATTAATTCTTCATTCCTTACACCCTAAATAATAAATGTTAATTTGCATTTATTTTACTGTAAAATTATTTCAATGAATGTTGTGTACCGTATACGATTTAAATATTACAATATTTCGTAGATATTATTATTCTATAGGATACGCGCTGCGAAGTAGCCGAAGTATTGTGACTCCGAACGTATTGTAAATCACGTAAAGTATCCCACCCCCGCTCCGTAATTCATAAAAAATTCTGTAGATCCGTCTAGTTCCCGGCCCAATACAAGTGAAAAACGGCCGAAACAGTTCGCGAGTGCTGAACGACCGGGATTTCCAAGATGCAATCGCACACATTCTTGGTTCCTGGGGTCCTAGATCGATGTACCTAGTCTGTCGGTACCGAGTTTGTCCGGAGCGAGATCTCTGTTTCACTTATTCAGGAATCAAAACAATATTTCTTTTTCAGTTGTGACGTCAAGATCCCAAGATCCATTTCGCTCTTATTACATTCCGAATCTCAGTTTTGACATCAAGATCATTTCGCTCTTACGATCATTCCGAATCTCATTTCAGTCATAGTAGTTCCATTTCTAGCTGCAGTTCTGACTAGGTCCGCAGCTTGCGAGTTAATAAGTCACTGCAAGGCAAGACATAAGACACTGCTCAAAAGATACAATTCATTCTCAATGCTTGCCGCAAATCCGTTTAGTAGTGCAGTGCGATTCCCCTGTGGGCCGAGCCGTCAATTTAGTTACATCGTAGGTCGAAAACTTCCGATTTCGAGCCCTGCGTAAATTGGGTAGAATGCGCTTTATATTCGATCACACGAAGCGGAAGTATTTTAAGTTTAAAATAAATAAAATTAGTAAAATTGTTTAATTTGATGATTTATTTGATAAAAATAGATATGAGAGCCTTATAAAAATACGTTTTTTCTATCGGTTTTGCTGTCATAATATCACACATTAAAAAATTAAAAACCCCGTCGTCGTGGTTTTCGTCGATCTTTATTATTATAATATATATATATATATTTTTTTTTTGTTTTTTTTTTTGGAAATTTTATGAATTAAAAGATCGAATGAAAGGAATCAGTTCAAAAGGCCAAAGGAATCAGACTGAATCGATTCACTACTGTGAATAAATCTGCCCATGTCTACTTCTCATCTCTCACGAGGGACATTGATAAACAGATAAACAGAACTTACCTCCGCAGCTGTTTTCATGTTCTGCAGTAACTGTGCGATGAGGTCATCATTGTCATTAATTATGTCTATATCTCTCCTCTTCTTTCTTTTCGTGCGTTCTTCTTTCTTACGGAGCAGCATTATCTCAAAGTCTGACATGCCGGCCTCGCGACTGCAAAAATAAAAACATTAATGTTAAATCAGTGGTGGATGGGCATTTTCACCCAAAGTTTGTACAAGTTTTTATCATTTTTGCTTTTTTCATTTTGTAATTTTTAAGTTTTCACAAATACTAGATTACTAGAAGTCGGGATTTTTTTTCAGCGCATTAATTTTGGGACTAACTTCTATAATATGTACTCCTCAATGTTATATTTCAAAATTTGTAAGCTTATTTTATCACCTTTCGAAAACTGTTTTTAGTTTTCGGATGCGTTCAGAAATATGTATTCTATTTATTTGGATTTTATTGAGAAGCGAAAATAATTTGCCCCTTTGACAAAACATGGCCGAGGCCTGACGGGTTAATAAATACAAAAGATTTTTGCTGGGGAGTTCAGTCATTTATGTACAAAAAATAATTAAAAAAAAAAAAATTAATACAAGTAATACAATTGTTAATAATTTTATAAACTATTCTTATGTAAAAGCCCCCTAAAAACGAGTTAAAAATATATATATTGTTAGCAACGTATTTGAATATTGCCACCAGAGGTACTGCTAGCGCCTCTGGCGGCCAACTGGGAAACTACTACTGGCCCTGCGTCGGTAAAGAAGGGATTGACACCGTGGGTTTGCAACACTGCTCGGACCTGCAACTGACACAGCTACCAACTGCGCGGGCTGGGCGAACGGCTGGATTTTGAATGGCGAGACGTAGTCTTCTCGAGATTGGATATTATTATTGTCATTTACCGTGGAGACAATATATTTCATTATAAACATCTACTTAGCGTTTCATTATTGCTAACATCAGAAGTGGGATTCGTAAAAGCAAGTGTCAGCTTTCATTTCATTCGCCTGACTTTGTTGTGTAAACATACGGCCGCCATTGTGGCGTCGGTCGAGTTTTTGTTTGTTTTGATACCGGTGATTTTGTTACCTGTTAACAATTTGTGTATCAGCGTGAAATATTTGGACTCCTATTGTGAATTTACGTAAAAATGCCGCGTAATTTCTGTGATGACAGATGTATGCGCTTGATGACGAAGGAATTCGTGGAGGAGTGGAATTATTTTCCCGCGAAATTGCGCATTGATGAATGCATCTTTGAAGATTTTAATATGGTGCTTGAAAATTTATCTGTGATTCAATGGATTTGCCGAGAGGACTTTTCCCTTTCATATTTAACCTCGTGAGTTTAACTTGATCGAAGACATTAACAATTAATGTCAACATTGAGCCGTAATGGCTCGAGTGAAGTGACTCGAGGAAGGTGACTTGACGGCCAGCAGGCAGCAGGTAGAAGATGGAGGATTGATAGCAGTTGGCTGGATGTTCGAAACCTCAAAATGTTTCGAAATTATGATGCTGAAAGTGGATGCTGCGGTGACAAAAGTCTGATCTTGGTGCTAAAAAGCTTATCAATTTTGTGATTTAACTTTGGACATCGCAGATGCCATGCAAAAACTAAAAGGAAATACGTGTGCGAAAATTAAAAGCCCTTTTATATATGGCGAAAAGGAGTTGCACTTATGTCGACTATAGTGTCGAGTCACAATCATGTCGACTATCTAAGTCGAAATCCTGAGTTATGATTCAAAGTGGTTTGAAATGATTCAGAGATAATCGAAATGAATCGAGGTTGTTTGAAAGATATTCGAAATGGTTAACATCTAGAAATTTCAGGTGTGTTGTTTTTTTTGGATTCATCACAATGTGAGTAAACATGAAGGTGTTTATCAGACACTGGCTGTCGTCCGGGACAAATACTGGTTTCCGTGGGTGAGGAATGTTATTACAAAATATGTGACAAACGATTCTATATGTTTGGATGGAAAAAGTGATACTGGCTGATGTAATATGTAAGCCCGGGATTTTATAAAATGGAGATATGTTTTGCTGTTGCATTGAGCATGTAGATCGATTTATTATGATCTTTCGTGAAGAGTGTGGACAGAATGCAGCATGTTATTGCTCTCCAGGATGGCTTCACGAAAAACTGTCGATTGGATGCGATGGCAGAAACAAATACGAAAGGTGTCATCTAGACGCTTTCGGCGATGGTGTACCTTTATGGAGTGCCATGGAAGCTTTTGATAAGTATCAAAGGCGGCAGATGAAATGGTTCAACTCGAACCGATTCATAATCGAGAGACGGACCTTATGGTCGTACGTGCTGAGACACGGAAGCTTTTGATAAGTATCAAAGGCGGCAGATGAAACGGTTCAACTCGAACCGATTCATAATTGAATGGCAGACCTTATGGTTATACGTGCTGAGACACGGGTGCTTTTGATGAGTATCAAAGGCGGCAGATGAAACGGTTCAACTCGAACCGATTCATAATTGAATGGCAGACCTTATGGTTATACGTGCTGAGACACGGGTGCTTTTGATGAGTATCAAAGGCGGCAGATGAAACGGTTCAACTCGAACCGATTCATAATTGAATGGCAGACCTTATGGTTATACGTGCTGAGACACGGGTGCTTTTGATGAGTATCAAAGGCGGTAGATGAAATAGTTCAACTCGAACCGATTCATAATCTCACGTTGGCTGGTGGGAGGCAGAACCTTCGGGTTATTCGTGCTGAAGCAGCACGGTGTATGTAAACAATCTCACGTTGACTGGTGAGAGGCAGAACATTCTTGTTATTCGTGCTGAAGCAGCACGGTGTATATAAATAATCTCACATTGGCTGGTGAGAGGCAGAACTTTCGGGTTATTTGTGCTGAAGCAGCACGGTGTATATAAATAATCTCACGATGACTAATGAGAGGCAGAAAATTCTTGTTATTCGTGCTGAAGAAGCACGGTGTATATAAATAATCTCACATTGGCCGGTGAGAGGCAGAAGCAGTTATACGTGACAAAGCACGGTGTTGATAAATAATCTCACGTTGGCTGGTGAGAGGCATAACCTCCGGGTTATATGTGCTGAAGCACGGTGTGACTAAATACTCTCACGTTGGCTGGTGAGACACAGGACTTCAACGTCGAACATGTTGAGTCATGGGAACTTTTTGATGAATATCCAAAGGTGGCAGATGAAACGTTTCCACTCGAAACGATTCATGAAACCCTCATGTCGTGTTGGCGACATGGCGATCAGGATCTCCAAAGGAATTCCTGGATGCAAAAAGGTTAAAAGACTGGATTCAAAGCTGGCCTTATAAAGTGGTTGAAGTTTTGCTGAACGATCGTCTTGAAGTGTTGGGTACCAGACCCAACGGAAGCACTCGTATAAGAGTGACGGTAACATATTTATGAAAATATGAGGAAATGGACAGCTGAACAAATTTCTGTAATGGTCAGGAAGGGCGAACAGTGTGATCTGATTGTCAGTACCATTGTAGGGTTGAAGAAATTTCAAACCATCTAATTAATTTTATTTTTTATTTTTAGCTTCCTGCTTTGAGGTCAAAGCAGTGGTCAGTATGGCCGTGTTAGCAACGTATTTGAATATTGCCACCAGAGGTACTGCTAGCGCCTCTGGCGGCCAACTGGGAAACTACTACTGGCCCTGCGTCGGTAAAGAAGGGATTGACACCGTGGGTTTGCAACACTGCTCGGACCTGCAACTGACACAGCTACCAACTGCGCGGGCTGGGCGAACGGCTGGATTTTGAATGGCGAGACGTAGTCTTCTCGAGATTGGATATTATTATTGTCATTTACCGTGGAGACAATATATTTCATTATAAACATCTACTTAGCGTTTCATTATTGCTAACAATATATATATATTATGAAATCCCAGTGAGGATTTCATTATCTCTATTTGTTACTAAAAACGGAAGATAATGAAACATTTCATATTATTATATACTATTAAATGTTTCGCACGAACTATGTCTTAGAACAGAAATTCTAATAGTAGAAGAAGTCGGGAACGCCTGAGGAAGAGACAATATATATATGAATGTGAGTGAAGCCCGGCCAAGACCGGGATTTCTTGGCGGTGATGTGATGGTTAGTTAGTTAGAAAACAAAAGTGGACCAATGTGGGAACCTTGAGGAATTCCTGAAATTTCTATCAAATGCTTTCGTGTTTGTTTTCCACTTCTTTCATACCCCTAACCATGCGGGGAAAAGGCATGATAGTCAGTTAGTTGACTCTTAAAGTAATGCCCGCGGCTATATACTACCATGACAAAATATGATCCGCAGCTCGCTCCACATGTTTGTAGACAAAAGAGCGATAAGGAGAAATAATTAGGAGAGAACAGCAATGAATGGATGGTCCGCTACATTTATTTTCATAGTCATCGGCAAATCAAGACTAAATAACAGTTGAGCATGTGTGAATGAAGATAGGAGTGTGTGCCAAGACCGGGTTGTTTGGCAGTGACGGGATGGTTAGTTAGTTAGAAAACAAAAGTGGACCAAAGTGGGAGTCTTGAGGAATTCTTGAAATTTCAATTATTTACTTAGTTAACTCTTAAAGTGACGCCCGCAACTATACATTGCCATGACAATATATGACCTTATAGCTTGTTCCACGTAGTTGCAGACAAAAGAAGGAGATACACAGCAACGGATGTTCTGCTAAATTTATTTTGGGACATCGTCATTTTTAGTCATCATCATTAGTTAGTTTAATAAATAGATCAAGTAACCTGTTCATATCTCTTTCCGGTTCTATTCCATCGTCCGAATCAGAGTTATCATCCACCTTCTTGGGCTCCGCCCCTTCCTCGTCAGGCGCTCCGTTGGGTGCTGCTTCCCCCTCTTCAGTCGGTTTGCTGGTCTCCCCATCTTCTTCCCCTCCCTTATCCTCATTTTCACCCTCGTGGTCAGAATCAATGAGGCCTGTGACGCGCTTCTTTTTCGGTCCTAGAAATGCAAATAAATTATGATAGCAACTCTATACGACACGCTGCTTAAAATAATCATATCAAGAGATATGATTGTACTTGATATAATAATATTAATTGACAAAATTCAAGGGAATAAATCAAACAATGTTATCTACAAAAAAATATACATCTATATTATTATTACGCTAGTTATAATTATTAGCTAGTTGTTTTTTTAGATAACGTTGTTTGACTTTTAGATAAAGTAATGCAAAAATATATTCAGTGAAACCCTCTTAAGAAGTTCTCACTTAAGATGTTTTCCTGTTTAAGAAGTTTGGTTTTTTTGGTCCCTTGAAGACCAAATGGTCCAATTTTTCCCACTTAATAAGGTTTTCCCGCCAAAGATGTTTGTTTTTCCGGTCCCTTGGAAAAACTTCTTAAGAGGGTTTCACTGTATAATGCTTAGAAATATCATAGATGATGTTAATTAAAAACTGCGAGTAGAGCATATCTTGGTCTTTGAAATAATGGGACAATTTTTCAGAAAGTTTTTTCTATAAAAACTGTTTTAAAATCTACTTATGAACCGATTTTATTGTACATTGCAGCAAATTAAGTTCTTTGGAAAATTATCATAAAACATTTAAATATGTGTGCCTGAACTTCACAAAACAAAATAAAATATGCCTTTTGGTGATTTTTTGCATAAGTCAAAACAGGTGGTTAGTACTAGGCGGGAATTTCAACCTTATCGCCACCCGCATAAGGACTGCATGATTTAGCCCAATTCCGAATGGTCCATGTCGCAGGGCATCACCTCTAATTATTGGTATGTTTTTTCGTAGATAACATTGTTTGGCTTTAAGCCCTGGAATTGTAGTTAATATTAAAATCTATGTAAATAAATAAATAATAACTAATAATTCACGACATTAATGAATAATTCTAACCTGCATCATCTTCCCCATCGTGATCAGAGTCGATGAGTCCTGAAACATGTTTCTTCTTTGGTGCGTTCACTAAAAACAAAGTTAAACTTTACTAAAATGATGTAGAAAAGGTGCAAAATAAGTTTATGTGATACCTATACGAGAGTTTGGATACAACCATCTGTTGTATCCCTCTGATTTTCTCGCTGGAATGCTGGGAATAGATCGCGAGAAGGGGGACAGCGGGAGAGCGGAGGGGGAAGGTAAAAGTGGAATGCGGGAGGGGAAGGAGTCGCGGAAGAGGTTGCGGAAGGAGAACGGGACAAACGGGAAAGGACACGCAGGAAGAAACAATTTCTTTATTTAAGTGGCAACGCAACGCATGCCGGATATCAGCTAGTGTCATACCCAGCTCGTGCAGGTTTCGAACTAGAAACTTCTGGGTCCAGAGCCAAGGAGTTTACCACTCTACCATTGTCGAGATTGGAGGAGAAGGAAGCGATATTTGTGGATAACTCATTAAAGCAATGGTTTTCTAATTCATTCAACCTATTTAAAAAAGAAACAGTACAGAAATCAGAAAGCTTCTCACCTTCGTCATCAGAATCGGAAAGGACTTCTCTGGTCCTTTTCTTGGCCTTACCGATGGAACCAGATCCACTTCTTGACCTCCTGGACCCACTTCGGGATCTGGAACGGGATTTCGAACGGGATTTCGAACGAGACCTACAAATAAAGAAATATGTAATAAGTAACAACAAAAAATTACATTAGTTACAAAAATAGTTACATAGTTGTTACATTCACAGGAAAAATGAAATATTTATAGTAGGTACCTGCTTTTAGCGGATCCGCTCCTACTACGTGATCTAGAGCCCGACTTAGATCTACTTCTGGAACCACTTCGAGATCTAGACCTCCTGGAGCCGCTTCTAGCCTTCCTAGATCCACTTCTTGACTTCCTAGATCCACTTCTGGACTTGCGAGAACCACTTCTGGATTTCCTGGAGCCACTGCGAGATCTTGCCGAGCCACTTCTGGAACGTCTGGATCCACTCCTAGACTTTCTAGATCCACTTCTGGACTTCCTAGATCCACTCCTAGACTTCCTAGATCCACTCCTAGACTTTCTGGATCCACTCCTAGACTGTCTAGAACCACTTCTAGACTTCCTGGAACCACTTCTAGACTTCCTGGAACCACTTCTAGACTTTCTGGAACCACTTCTAGATATACGAGATCCACTTCTCGATTTTACCGAACCATCTTTGGATTTCCTGGATCCGCTCCTTGATTTTACAGAACCACTTTTCGATTTGCGAGTTACGCTCCTGGACTTGCGAGATCCACTTTTGGATTTGACAGAACCACTTTTCGATTTGCGAGTTACACTCCTGGACTTGCGAGATCCACTTCTGGATTTGACAGATCCACTTTTCGACCTTCTTTCCGAATCCAAGGCGACATCTGGTGTCACCTTTCCGTCTTTTTCAACAGATCGAGAACGAGATCGTAAGTTCCTTGTCCTTTCCTTAATCGAATTCTTTAGGCTGTCTTTCTCACTTTTGTGCAACTTTTTCTCATTTGATGTCTCGTCCACCACTTCGGCACTGGCAGACAGAACTGTAGGAGAGCCAGATTTAGATTTGGATTTCTCCTTAGCAGATTCACTTCTGGATTTGGACTTGGAACCATTAGATTTCTTGGAATTAGAACGTGACTTATTAGAAGCTTGACTAGCTCTTCCGCCAGATACGGATTTAATGGAACGAGACTTTCTGGACCCAGACCTAGATTTTAAATTGGCCGAACCGGATCTGGACTTCCTGGAGCCAGACCTAGATTTCCTAGATCCCGATCTAGATTTAGGTGAACCGGAACGAGATTTTACAGAACCAGATTTAGACCTGGCGGATCCGGATTTCGATTTCCTTGACCCGGATTTAGATCTAGCTGAACCAGACCTAGACTTTCTGGAACCAGACCTGGACTTTCTGGAACCAGACCTGGACTTTCTAGAACCAGATTTTGACTTTCTAGAACCAGATCTTGAATTTCTAGAACCAGATCTCGACTTCGGAGATCCAGACCGTACAGATGCGGGAGATCCTGATTTGGATTTGGGAGATCCAGATCTGGATTTGCGTGAACCGGATCTTGACTTGCGTGATCCAGAACCAGATCGTGACCTGACAGATCCAGAGTGTGACCTGGATTTAGATTTAGAGTGCGACCTCGACTTGGATTTAGAGTGAGATCTGGATTTTCTAGAACCAGAACCGGACCTCACTGAAACAGGGGAACCTGTTTGTGACCTGACATCTGCCTTTGTAGGAGAGCCACTTGGTGAACGAGACCTGAAACGAAAACAAAGATTAGATAAACAAAATTTTAAAATAAAATTAATTGGTCATGGCCATGTGAACACTCAATGGAATTTGAGTCCAAATTTGAAATTGGTCATATCCAAACACTGCTAAGCTAAACAAAATACATAGACCTGGTATATCAGTTGATTTTAAGCTCTTAAGACTTGGTTGGAATGTCGACCTTAGCACAGCTTCGAACATAATCCGTATATAGGAAAACTTAGACGTCACCAATATTACATGTATTGTCTATGAATTTAATACAGGAATGTAATTCCTTTTTCTTTTGAAAAACAAATGTCTACGCTCTCTACTGTCATCTCCATCGGAACATCTCTGCGATATTATGATTGCGATCTTTCAAAAACGACAACAGTTTATTTTTAGGCGGGTTTAATTTTCAAGTTAATTTTTGATGAAGTTCCCCGCTTAAATCAGCATGGTGCTATTATGTATATACGAGTTCACTAATTTTAATTAGTGTTTGTTTTGCTGGAGTCAGTGCATTATTTATTATATTAACCGCTGAAAACAAACTGTCCTGATGTTGAAACGTTTGAAATCCCTTATGAGACTATTATTGATTGATTATCAAATAATAACATCGTCATTCCTCATCGCTCGATGAATATAATAGTCCATACTTATTTATGTAAATTTCGGTGGGAAGTATTCAAATATTATTTACGTAAATGTCAAATTTGGCATATCACTGACTGCTAGCGCCTCGGCATATAAATAAGGAACTATTCTGCGGCTTATCGAAGCTTGAGCGGTAGATTTAGAACACTTAAATTGGAGCAAGGAATGTCGTACATAGCAAGGATAAGGACTGGCTGATGGTAACCGACGAGTTTATCGAAAATCAATTCATCGAAAGCAAATTTACAAAATAAACAAAAAAAAGGTTAGGTTAGGTTGAACTTTAGTTAGTTGAACTCGTTTTCAATGAACTCGTCGTGAACCCTGGCTGATATACCAGGACGTAGAGTTTTGATATTATAGATCTAACCCAATATGAAGTGATTCTTATATTGAATAATATTATTTTTTTTATTTACTTGGATTTGCTGGATCTTTCAGGAGATGCAGAGCCTGGAAAGAAAAAAATTAAAAATAAATACAAGATGAAATACACAGGGAAATGGTCAGATATGATATCATAGCTAACTCCATGATTAACTTAGGAACGAACATGCCTGAATACACCGTAGTGTGCCAGGGGTATATTTTGCCTGCGGCTCGCCGTGCAAAGGCTGAGTCTATTTTATTTAAACGCCCAAAGGGCTTTTACATATAAAGCAGTCAGTACATGTTTTTTTTTAAATTAAAAATAAAGAAACAAAATGTAAGCGTTGACAAAAATAGGTAACATAGAATATAAAAATAGATAATCTGCCAATATCCTTCAAATCAACAATAATATTAACCTGTTGAAAGCCAGCATAGGAATTTTCTTTTTTTTCAATACGATGTAAAATATTTGACAGTTTTTACCTTTCTTACAAACTCAATTTTTATAACATTTCTTTTGTGATGTATTACAAAAATTACATCAAAATAATGCAGATAAAACGAATTTCCTAATAATCACTCAAATCTATGCTTTCCACAATCAAAAACAATGAAAAAATATAGACTTCGAATACGACTCCGTTCATATTATCAAGCAGCAGCCATTCTGTCCGCCATCTTTGATGCCCGGCGCGTCATCGTGAATTAATTTGAATTATTCGGAGAGGCTAGACGCTATCCAGTATTTTGTTACGTCAAGAACGAGAATGGCCCAAGCGATTCTGACCTTGTTCTTGATACAATTTCCTTATACATAAGGGACAAAATCGCTTCCAAAATCGATGGTAAACCGGAGTACGTACGGCCAATGACAGGTTAATAAAAAAACGAACACTAACTATAACATTTTATGAAAACTACAACAGATGTTCAATTGGAAAATTAGAGATGACAGCACTTCCGCTTTATATCTGCTACGTAGAGTTATTTTGTACCACAGATGTCCACATAAATATTATAAATGTACAAAATTTATATTCATAATAGTTTATGAAATGGGTAGAAATAGTTGGCACATACTGCGTTTGAAGTTTGCCAAGTTCAAATTATTATCAAAAACATGCATATTGTTTAAGTATTTGTTACCAAGCTATGTAAACGTTTATGATTTTAGATTATCACGGCCAAAAGTATTTTTGTTATTTGTTTTTGGGGTGTTATGCTGTGTTGCGCTACCTCCTTCTTTAGCCAACGTTTTGGACATCATTATAGTGTCCATCGTCAGGGCAGATGTGTCCACATAAATAACAAAAATTTTATTTGTTATATTAAAAATACCGATGTCAGGGCAGATGTGCCCTAATGATGAACATTGTAACGTTGTGCGAAAAGTTGGCTAAAGGAGAAGGTAGCACAACAGGGCATAACACCCCAAAAACAAAAACTGGAATACATATTGTATTGGGAATTCAAACTGTAGTTGGAACGACATGTATTTATATTAACCTGTCATTGGCCGTACTACTCTGGTGTACCATCGATTTTGGAAGCGATTTTGTCCGTTATGTATAAAGAAATTATATCAGGAACAAGGCAGAATCGTTCGAGCCATTCTTGTTCTTGACGTAACGAAATACTGCATAGCGTCTAGCCTCTCGGAATAATTTTAATAAATCGTCTATGATGCAGCGGGCATGAAAGATGGCTGACAAAATGGCCGCCGAGTCAAAATATGGACGGAGTTGGTTTAGAAACTCTATATTTTTTCATTGTTTTTGATATAACTTCAGGACGATCGTTTTATCTACATTTTTTTCATGTAATTTTTGTAATATATCACAAAAGAAATGTTGTAAATATTGGATTCGCGAGAAATGTTAAATATCTTATGTCGTAATGAAAAAATATATTATAATATTTTAATTAATGAAGATAATATTAGCGAAAGTCAATCGAAAATCCGTAACAGAAAAATCAGAAAAAGATACGGATACATCGGGGACTCGAACCCAGGACCTCTGGCAATCCGGGCCAACGCGCTATCCACTGCGCCAACGTATCCAACGTATCGTTCGAGTCCCAGATGTATCCGTATCTTTTTCTGATTTTTCTGTTTCGGATTTTCGATTGACTTTCGCTAATATTATCTTCTTTAATTAAAATATTATAATTTGAGGTTTATTTAACTCTTTAAGTTAAAAAATTAAAAACATATTTTTCCTACGCTGGCTTTCAAAAGGTTAAAGATTTTTCTAACCCTTTAGTTGAAAGAAGAAAAAATCAAAATGGTCAATTTGTTGTACCACGCGTTTCAGGACCATGTGAATATTCTTTTAACACTCCTTTCTACGTACATCTGCTCTACAAGGCTGCATATAAGCGGGTAATTACCATTTCTGGATGCTGGTGAGGGAGATCTGGAGCCAGAGGATCTGGAAACAGACCGAGACCGGGATTTGGAAGCTGTAGATCCGGATTTATTCATTATTTCGCCTCCGGAATCTAAAAATATAATTGAAACACAACAAATTAGTAGAAAATAGTAGAGCAATTCTGCTGTGACGCCGTAAACCACAATTTTATTTTTTTACATTAGCTCCACACAGGAGGCCCTGAGGAAAAATAATCCCTCGGGGCCTATTTCATCTTTGAAGATGCTGTGTGGAAAATTGTATTAGGAGTGGGTAGGAATCTGGGGGTCAATGTGCTCAGGAATGACGGATGATTGAATCCATCCCTCCCACTGCGGTGCAAGGCGATGGGTCGAGAGAGTCCAGCCGGATAGGTTTAGGTTAGACCTTCCTCAACCAGTCTCTTCCGATCCCGCCCGCCATGTAGAAGGTGGGCAAACGCATTCGCCGCCAAGACCTAGACAAACGAACCACATATGGCAGGAGTTTTGGTTATCAAAGAATGGTTCCCGGAGCGGTGGTACCTGTACCAGCCTCCCAAATTGTAAAATGCAGGGAACTATTTGCAAATTTTCCGTCTTCGATTTTGTGTGCTGTATCAATAGTGGTCATCATGAGTGATCAGAAAACAAGTAAATGATCGAGATGAAACTCCAAGGATAAAAATTATTACATGTATTTGAAGGAAGATGTTTGGGGAAATATTTATTAATTAAAGTCCAATTTACAATAAAATAACACAAAATTTAAAAAAATTAATTGTAAGAATAAAGGATGGTATATGAAAGCAAAGAGTAAATCAGAGATAAACCTAAGAAAATAGAAGTGACAAGTTAATTAAGACTAGCTAGAAGTCAAAAAATTTATAAAATATCTTCAATTGTTTAGCGACTGACAAAAATCATTTCAACTTATACCAAAAAAAGTCTTGACTTGAGTTGACCAGCTACACGCTGTAGCATTGAAATTTGTGAAATTGCAGTTGTAAATAAATACATAAAAAAATGATTAGCCATTTTCTTATTTCCAAAATTAAAGTATTACGGTTCCCAACAAGTCAATCTACTATTTAACAATTTGATTACCGTCTTATAATTCAATTTCCCAACAAAGCTGATTTCAGAGCAGGGTTGATAAAAATCATGATTTTTAAAAAAAAAATCATAAAAATCGGATTTATTTGATTTAAATCGGATTTATTTGATTTAAATCGGATTTATTTGATTTAAATCGGATTTATTTGATTTAAATCGGATTTATTTGATTTAAATCGGATTTATTTGATTTAAATCGGATTTATTTGATTTAAATCGGATTTATTTGATTTAAATCGGATTTATTTGATTTAAATCGGATTTATTTTATTTAAATCGGATTTATTTGATTTAAATCGGATTTATTTTATTTAAATCGGATTTATTTGATTTAAATCGGATTTATTTGATTTAAATCGGATTTATTTGATTTAAATCGGATTTATTTGATTTAAATCAGATTTTTTTCATTTTTTTAATATTTTGTCTATTTTAACTCGGAAGTCAGTCTATGTAAAATTAAACCAGCGTTGTTGTTGTTAATTTTAATTATCTCTACATATTACAAATTAAAGTCCTCCGCCACGTTTGTCCGTCTGTTCGCGATAAACTCAAAAACTACTGAACGGATTTTCATGCGATTTTCACCAATAGATAGAGTGAATCGAGAGGAAGGTTTACGTTGTGTATACTTGTCAAGGTTTTGTGTAAATTGGTTGAAAAATATAATATATAAGGAGAATTTCTGTATGTGCCGGACACTGCCGGAGCGGGTTGGCAAACGGGGATGTGTGGATTTCATTTGTATGCAAATCTATAATTTTTTGCCGAGGTTGATGAAATTTTGCACATGTGACCTTCAAAACTTCAAAACAAGAGGAAGGTCACTTCAGGGAATACCCAAATTGTGTAAACAGTAGTTTTAGCATTGCACATGGTTGCGAGCCAGGGGAAGTCCCTTGGCACTTCAGATGGGTGATTTGATTGCAGAAAAAAAAAATAATTTAAATCATGATTTTTTTTTTAAATCACTGATTTAAATCGAGTGATTTAACCTCTTGTAGGCCACAGTCCCCCGGGGGGGTCCGGATTTTTTAAACGATTTTGCCCCTTATGTATAAAGAAATTGTATGAAGAACAAGATCAGAATCGCTTGGGCCATTCTCGTTCTTGACATTATGAATTACTGGATAGCATTTAGCCACTCCGAATAATTCATATTAATTGCTAATGACACGCCGGGCACAAAAGATGGCGGACAAAATGGCTGCCGCTTGATAATATGAACGCTGTCATATTCGAAGTCTATATTTATTCATTGTTTTTGATATAAATCCATTGTGGAAAGCATAGATTTGAGTGATTATTACGAAGTTCGTTTTATCTACATTATTTTGATGTAATTTTTGTATTATATCACAAAAGAAATGTTAAAAAAATTGAATTCGTAAGAAAGGCGAGAACTGACAATTTACATCGTATTGAAAAAAAATATTTTTTGTATGCTGGCTTTCAACAAGTTAAATCATCTCAACCCTGTTTAAGAGTTACCTAGTTGTAGTAATTACTCCACGATATAATAATATATAATATCTGGATATTTATGGCAACATTTTCCCGCTGCAATGATGGTATTAGGAGGAATCCAAATATAGTCAGTTTATTAGTAACCTGGGAATGGGTATGGGTAAATACTTACACACATAACCACCGCACTTATAATGGGTACAAATTATGGAAATTTTACCTCATTTCAACTTAATTACTACAAGAAACTACTATCTACGTAAGGAGAAATGGTAAAAGGTGCATTGAGGTTCCATTTTTATAAAATGACCTTGTGGCGCCATTTTGGATTTTAGTATGGATTGATGTTTCAATCTAAATATGCACAAATTATTTAAATAACCCCAACTAATAACCTTATAACCTATTTTGTGCATATAAATAGTCGTTTCTTTTAGTAATTAAGTTGAAACAGACCGTAATTTATACTATTTGTGCCTAAAAGTTTGGCGGTTAGGTAAATATTTACATGGGATTGTTTATTGATAAAAAAAAATTTAAAGACCTAATAGATAAATGTCTAAATTTCATGATAATATTATACCTGTCCATTCTTATTAAGGAACAGTTTAGAGGAGAAAAATAATAAAGGAAAAAGAGGAATAACATTATAGAAAGATGTTTAGAACTAAAATAGTTCATTCATTTTGAGCAAGGTTTTAATTCTAATTTATGGTATTTCACAGTCGTGAAATAGAAGAAAATGGACCATAATATCACAGGTGAGTTAAAATCAAGGTTTTAACTAACTAACTAGGCTAAAATTAACTATAATGGCAAGAAAAAATCATTTTAAAACGTTTTTTAAATTGTCCTGTCAAAAATGTTGACATCTCAAAATGATACAAAAATATTTTTGATTTCATAATTTCAATCAATTAAGCTAGTGTTAATCAATAACTAACGCAATTTAATGTACGCTGTAATGTTATATTCCAATTTAGCAATATTTCTGCGTGTATGTACTTGAATAATTAATTAACTATTTACTATGAAAGTATTTTTTCGCTGTAGTGCAAATCAATAGCCAAAACTGTATTTATTATCAATATCCAACTGTTTTAAGTAGATCATTAATATAATATAGTAAACCAACGATCATTTTAACATTAAATAATGTTTATTGTTGATAAGTAACCAAATAAAACGGCAATGTACTTTTTCGAAAGGTAAATGCTGGGTGAGGTTATGTGGAACAAGACAGTTATTGTACGATTAGAATAATGGCTATTTGATCAATAATTCATGTATAATAATTGAAAAATATGTAAAAACATTGAAAAACTCACCGGCATCCTCGTCCATTGTTTGTAAGTTTTAAAAACAGGCTAAATTCAAGAAACCGCCGACAACTAATATTTTAGCAGATCGTACACAGTGGAATATTTAGTGTTGCCTTATGAAAAAATGTACGGAGCTGCAAAAATAATAATCCTATAAAGGCTCTGTCAAACAGAAGGCGTACTTACCGCGCGTCGAGGCGTCAGCGTAACGTCGCGTACTTTCTATTTGAACGGCTTCGACGCGCAAGCCAGAGCGTTCGGCGTCAGTCACTGTCAGTCAGTTTTCGTCACGATTTCCAGCGATTTAGATGAAGATAAGTAGTTACTGCTATGTGCATTATCACGTTCCCGTAATAATAGAATATGAATGCATGATATTAATAAGAAGAGGAACGAATTGGGAGAATATCATCGTATATTCCGGAATCGTATATTCAATACTTACGTATGTCACGAGTATTGCATGCCCTTCTGCAACACCAAATAAGCAAAGGCACCACAAATGCACTGTTCCTCGTGTCATACAAACAAGGATGTTTTCGGACACATTCAATTAACTTTTCAGCAACCATTTTTACCACAGTCAAGCAAGAACTCCCGGCGTCAAAGGAAATTTTGTAACAAAAATACAACGTGGCGTTCTGCCGCGGCGGCAGAGTTTCGCGTTTTCCTACACGCTCGCTCTGTTTGACCGGTATAGGCATGTTCAGTACAACACAACGTAGCGTTATACGTCCGGGACGTTTTAACGCCTTGACGCGCGTAAGTACGCCTCCTGTTTGACGGAGCCTTAACTTTTGATGAGAAAATGCCTTTTTGTGTGGAAATAATTTCATATTTACTAGAAGTTCTCTGAAAAGTAGATCTTAATTTTAAAAAAATATTTCTTATTTTCTCTTTATATCAGAACCGAAAATTCCTCTGAAATCCTGAGATTTGGAAGTAGGTAGGTACTACACATAAACAATTTTTAATAACATATTTTTATAAATAGAAACGCCACTGTCTTGCTTCAGGCAGGTAGGTACTAAAATATGTGAATAAGAAAGTCCAAATAAACAAGACGATTTCAAATTTGATAAACTAAATTAACTGTACCATACGTTATTGGTTTATTTATGCATTAAACGGCCACCACATTGAAAGTGAATGTACATACACATTTCGCTTGCTGAGGGTTGGTTTGGGTTCCATGTCTAATCGGACTATGAGATCTCACTGATCTCAGCGCCTGAATTCCCATAGTAAATTTATTCAGACACGATATTTCCTCACATGATAATTCATCACATTATAACTCACATTAACCTAACCTAACCTAAGGTTAAAAACCCCAATTATCAGTTTTCGACGCTTCGAGACATGATCAATTATCATGTGAGGAATTAACATCCGATAAAAAGTTTGTACTCAATATTCATACACTTAAAACGTTTCCACTGCACATTCTGGTCACCTTTTTTGTTGTTGTTTATTTTTGGGGTATTGTGCCGTGTTACGCTAACTCCTTCTTTAGCCGACGTTTCGAACAACATTACAATTAAATAATAAATAACAAAAATACTTTTGGCCGTGAAAATCTTAAATCATATTATTCTGGTCACCGTTGGTTTGTACTATGTCCACAAAAAATCGTATTGAGAAAACGAGGTTTCAAGTTCAAAAAATTCTATTTTTGTTTCCTTTACTTCAAACTAAGCGCCTCCGCCCACTGAGGCAACTGAAAACCAACTAAAACCGGCTGTTTTCTCTGTCTTGATTGGTCAAAGAGCTTGTTTAACCATAGACGAAGAACAATCAGCTGACAGCTGGCAACTAGCGACGGCCGCCCAGGGCAATCAGCAGTGACAGTCGCCAGTCACCGCTTGCGTTACCATTGACAACGCGGTTTTGTGTGATTGTGAAGTGTGCAAGCCATCACATTGTCATACAAAGACAGTTGGCAGTTGAGAGTTTTCAGTTGCATCAGTGGGCGGAGGCGCTAAGGCGATCCGCTCACTGAAGCAACTGAAACCAAAGTAAACAAAGGATTTTAACCAGCGATTCTTGAGCAAATTTGGAGTCATTTTGTAAAATGTAGATGTCATTTTACTATCTGATAATATATTTTTTTCAATTAAAAACATAAAAAAATATTTTTTTCATCACACATCACAACTGAGTACAGCCTAGCGGGACATGTGAAACACGCTCCGCCTCGTTCCAGCAGTACTGTACAGAGAGATCATGTGTTCATGATTTGGCACGTTTAGTATTTCCTCCCTCTTACAACATTTTTTATTTATTGAGTTAGTTTTTTTTTTATAGTGATCACTTCACAAGAGTTCCAACTGCTCCCGTCTGGAGCCAATGAGACTACGGCATTCCCAATTGGAGTATGTTGTGAGGGTGAAGGTAAGCGGGGAAGGAAAGAGATGGGAAAGAGGAAGGTGGGGATGTACCTGGCTATTCAGATCTAGTCACTTAACACGGCTAAAGCCATTACAAGCAACGTTGCAATTCTTAATGGTGGTCTTACACCAGGGTGATACTGAGAGTACCTTCCACTCTGGAATGTGCCAATTTTATCAATTAATTGTGAATTAACACAAATTAATCAAATAAAATCTATTTGCGCACGCCAGGTTTGAACCCTCGACCTTCGGAATGGGAGTCCAAAGCCTTGCCTCTGGACTAGAACTTTTTTAATAACTCCACCTACGTTAAAATGTTGTGAAAACAAGCTTATGTGCTCAAACGGTTAAACCTATCATTTTTCCGGCAAAACAAAAAAAACAACTCTTACGCGAACGAAGGCTACGGTTATACGGATTTATTTTCAGACGCGAGAGGTACTGCATTCGAAAGAGAAGGCTACAACGCTACATAGCCGTCGGTTGCTGGCGTTTGGCGCATGTGTACTTCTTCTGCAGCAGCATCAATCTCATTATTTAACAGCCGCACCTCGTACATCTCAAAGCTCTGTTCTGTATAACTTCTTGTTTAAGTTTCCTTTATTGGCCAAACACAACATAAGGCCAAATTTTAATCTTTTCTCTAAAAATGGGTATGTATTTAAATCATTATTTAGTTATAAAAAAAATGCATTGAAGAATAGAATTCTGTATAAAATTGTTTATTTTAGTTTACAACAATATTACATAATTTAAGTACTTGCTTTTACATGCGGCTTTGTTTGTATGGTATTAAGCAGTAATTTATTTATTCACGCCCTTAGGGCTTTCACGACAATCATAATACAAAAATAATAGAAAATTATCAATAATATACAAATTATGTTACATCATTGTTTAGTAAACGGGAAACAGAATTTTTGAAATTTCAGAAATAAATTTTGGTAAGGAATAAACGAAAATATCAACTGAACTAAATTTATTTCCAAGCCTATGTAGTCTTTGGATTGGGGAGTCAATGAAATAGTTAGTTTTCAAGGGATAAACAAAGAACAGCTCTGGAAGCCTCGTGTTACGAGTGCGTCAACTGTGTCATTTACTAATTTAAATAAAAGTACCATATCGCTCTTGGTTCTTCTACAAGATAAGTCAGTTAAATTTAGTCGTTTCTTTAATATATCATAATTGATTTGTTCAATGGGTATGGAGAGTTTGAAATTAATGAATCTTAAAAATTTATGTTGAACTCTCTCAATTTTTACTTGATGTGCTTTATAGTATGGGGACCAAATTGTGGAATTGTATTCTAAATTACTTCTAACTAAGGCAGTGAAGAGTATTTTAAATTAATAAAGTGACGTAAAATCATTAATTTGATGACTGTACAAAGAATTTTCCCATGGGAATAAAATGTTCTTCCGGGATGAAAAGTGGTCTACTTCACTTCCCAGTCTTCCAATTATCCCTAGGCCATAAATCAAGTTGATCGGTCGTTCCGTTGCTACACAAAAGTAGGATAAACAAACTCACTATTGCATTTATAATATTAGTTAGGATGTAAATAAAATTCTAAAACTGATTACCATCACAACGAAGCTATCACAAAAAGACAGTAAAATTTATTATTGCTTAGTTTAGGCAAACAGAAAAGATACTCTAATGCACAGAAATCACACATGGATCCGCGCGTATATTCCTGCGACGGACAGATTGGCTCTCCGCCTCGAGCTGATCCGTGTGTGAATGTACGCAACGGATCAGCTCACCGAGCTTGACCACATTTGCATTCGATGAACATCTAGGGCTTAGTTCTTAGAGCTATTTGTGTTTCCATTCCCTGTTATAGATGTCTAGCTCTTTCAGAATGGATAATATTAGTCCGCCTTGCTGTCAATGGAATTGTAAAATATTAGGACTTGGTAAACAGAAGAAGACTGAGTTTTTTATAAATGAAGCACTTTTCCGAATAGTTGAATCCATAAAATTTATTGTAAGGTTTAAGTTTACATGCTGACTTTATTTTTTAGTGATATTTCACCCACCCAACAGACAAAGTATAAAAGCACTTGTTTACTATTCAAGAAATGATCGAGGAAGAGGAGGGTTAGAACCCAAACAGAGTTTTTATAATCACCAAAACACTAGAGGTGGGAATAACGGTTCTTTTCCGATACCTAATATAACGAATAACACCCTAAGCCAATAACATAGTATCATACCTGTTATTTAATAACAGCTTGTAGATACTGTAAATATGGAACGGAAAACAGAACGGCATCGTTATTCGTTGCTGGGGCTGAGTCGATAATGACACTTTATACGTCATATTGTAATACATTATTAATGTCGTTGAATTCGACAAAAAAAAAATTTTCGAATCTTCATACAAAAAAAAAAATTTTTAGGAAATTTCAGTTTTGCCATTTTTAAGAAATTTCAGTTTTGCGATTTCCTGAAAATCTTCATACAAAAAAAAAATTTTTTTTCGGCTACAACGATATTAACAATGCCATTTTTGTTAATATTAGCACTCTAGCTCAACAAAAGTCACGAGCCTCCACTGTTTAGAACGACGACAAAAATAGAAAACTGACCTTTACAAATCACTCTATTTTTTGTTCGACATCTTGATTATAAACTTTTGTATCCGAAATGTTTAACAACAAAAACACCAAATATGTAGGTATCGCAAATTTCCACAAACAGCGAAACAATCGGCACTTAAATAAATAGTCTAAAATAATTTTCCTTCAGTCCTATATATAATTATAAAATCATCACAGTACTCACAAACGATTTAAATAATTAACTTGTAATGTTAACGAAAGAATCGAATAACGGAGAATGAATTTGACGGGATAACCGAGCGATACGAATAATGAACGTATTCTGAAATTACTAAATAACTAAACTGATCTAATAACTCAATAATGCCAATAACGAAGTTATTCAATACTCTGTTAACTAAAATGATAAACTGATCTAATAACTCAATAACGCCAATAACGAAGTTATTCAATACTCTGTTATGAGTTCCTACAGTAACAGGGTACGCCGTTATTTGAAGATACTATGTTATCCATACCTGTTAATGTTATATTAGGCACTCCTCTACAAAACACTTTGTCTGTCGTGGGGGTAAAAACAAAAACATCTATAATATATCCATAATGAACGATAATAACCGATGCCATCTATGAATTTCATCACTTAGCTGGTATTCAAGCATTCATAATAGACTAAAGGAGCAACTTTGCTTAAATTCATACAGGAATCCTGAGCATTTTTCACCAGAACTAGAATAAATTAAAAGTCTTCCCGTAGATCATTAAAACCTTCATTACGTACTTAAACATTCATAAAAATAATCTGTCCAATTACATTTAATCAACATTTAAATCAGGTTTTGATTCATGATTCGCCAACATGTGCCTTCTTAGATCCGAGTTCCGATAATATCCCCTCGAACAAAACTGGCAAACGAACGAAGCAATCTTCGTATGAAACCTCGACACGTGGTAATTCAACATGCTCTTTTTAGAAAAGGCAGAATTACAACCGCTGTACGTGCACGCAAAGTTCATGCACTGATTCTGGTGTTTTTTTACGTGTCGTAAAAGATGCTTTCTCTGGAAGAATCGCTTGTGGCAAAAATCACAACCAAATGGTTGCTCATCTGTGTGTCGTTTCATGTGTTTTTCTAAATTTGAAAATGATTTTTTACACACTTCGCATTGCACAACAATATTCCCAGTAGAACGCTTAGTATATGCTCGACCTAGGTACGTAGATTGTAGTTTTTGTTGCTTCGAATGACGCGTTTTAATGTGTTGATTTAAGTAGTACGTCAGAGCAAAGGCAGTGCCGCAAATATGACAGATTTTGTTTTTCGTGGAATGCATGGCGACGATATGCCGTCGAAGATTTTCTTTAGTTTTAACCGCAGCATCGCACATTTTGCATTTAAACTGTTTTTCATCTATGTGCGATAGTAAATGTACTCTGAAATTCGTCCGAGATGAAAAAGGCTTGCCGCACATGTGGCAGAAGTATGGTTTTTCCATGGTATGACGAGCTCTGATATGGTCTTTTAATGATGAGGTTTGAGGGAATCTTCTCGGGCAATAAGAACATGCGTACGGTTTCTCGTTTGTGTGCGTTCGTAGATGAATTACAAGTGTTCCTTTTCTTTTGAAGGACTTCCCGCAGTAATCACACATAACGCCTCCTTCAACTTCTCTTCTATACTTCACAGTTTTGTCTTTTCTCCTTTCTTTAACCTTCTTTTCTTTCTTCAGCGACGCTAGCATGTTCGTCCATTCCTTAGGATGCGATTTCTTCATGTGCGTATTGAGGGTACCGGATTGCGTGAACTTTTTTTTACAACACGTGCAATGGTAAGGTTGTTCACCCGTGTGTTTTCGCATGTGGACAATGGATGCAGATTTGTTTTGTACCACAACACCGCAAACCAAACATTTCAGCATGTCCTTTTTTAAACCGTGTTCTTTAGACGTGAGAACAGTAAATTTCACCTTAAGGACTTTTTTTGTTCTTGGTTTTTTAATGTGCAATCTATCTGTTTTACTTGCAATGTTCTTTACTCTAGAGTTTTCTTTCGATTGTGAATGTTTTGCAATGCGTCGCTTGATTAATTGCGTTTTTTGCAGTCTTCGATTAGCGATCCTGTCTTCGAACGTGGAAACTAATTTTGCTGAATTAAAGATGTCTGTTTTAGGTGAAAATTCTTCTTCTGCGTTTGGGCAAAACATTCCATAGGAATCACGAGGAATTAGATTGTCAAAAGATAAGTCTCCATCGTGAACATCAACATCTTCTTGCTTAATACCACCAATCATTTTACTTTGTTGTTCATAGTTGGTAGAATTAAAAACACCAGCACTTATAAAACTTAGTGGTAGATTATCGTCTTCATCCTTAATTGAATTTGAGTCGGTTTTTTGACAGGAATCATCAAAATTGTAAAAATATTTAAATCTCTCATAAGATAGCTTCACTTTAGTGATAAATTTAATAACAATTGTTAATTCAGAGATGCAGGAATCACAAATTAAAGATGACAGTTCATCGTCTTGGGTCAGCTCGAATCCTGTGAAATCTTTTATCAACGCGCCGTAACTGGTCGCATTTTCATCATTGTATAGTGAGGCCTTTGTATTTCCGTCTAATAAACATATGCGACATTTGGTAATATCGTTTTCAATCATTTCGAAACACTGATTTCGATACTACCGATGTCAACAATATCAGTTTACAATGACGTGCAGTGACATTAGTGACAGCTACTTTGACAGCTCACTAAAAAAGTAAACAATATTTCCATAGATAAAATTA
The DNA here is from genome assembly GCA_951813805.1 of Limnephilus auricula. NCBI lineage: Eukaryota > Metazoa > Arthropoda > Insecta > Trichoptera > Limnephilidae > Limnephilus > Limnephilus auricula. Next base: position 7,107,541 of record OX638417.1, read on the forward strand.
TAGTGAAAGACACGACAGTCCTCCGACCGGCTTTTTCTTTTTACGTTAAGGCGGAATCAGACAGTTCACTAATCGTTCATTTCTGTATTTCATTCGGCCTATTTTACTCGGAATGACACGTCTGAACATGAAATGAAACAAAAGTGAAACGAAGATGGGAACATTCGCTCGAGTAACCATAGAGTAAACCTTCACTCGAGTGAACCGTCTGATTCCAGCCTTAGGCCCTTCGTACATGGAGATACTTACTAACTACATGACTGTGACGAAACCACAAGTAGCCGATATACTACTCTTTAATGCTCGTTTCCGTACACCCGGAATATACTATTGATCATTTTTTTTATCATTTTTTCACGTGCAGCCGTGGATTTAATACGATGTCAATGACTAGCGATGAAGATAATGTTCTCGTTTATCTTTATAAGAATAAAAAACGATCTAATAGAAGATTTTGGGTTCACCCAAATATCGAAAGAAATATTGACTATAGGGCGTTTGTTGCCGCCAGGGAACGATGATAAAACGTTTCATTATTTCTACAGAATAGTATTCAAGTATTCATAGGAAAATTAATAACATAACATCAGTTGTAAAAAAAATCGGCTTGTTCGCACTTGACAAGTAGTTTAGTCGAGTGGCGAGTAACTCACTATTCGACTGTCCAAAAAGTGTTCGCATTACGGTCGAGTAGAGTACAGTAGTGAACGGCGCGTTGCAAGATGAACTGGCTGTAACCACTAGGTTTTTGGGTTATTTGAAACTCCATGGTTTTTTGAAGAAAAAAAACCACGTCGAACAAGACACGGGTTTTACCGGTCACCAAAAATATACTTTTGAGTGAAATATGATTTTTTAGCGTAGGCGCGTGGAGAAATCGAAATCATTTCAAAATACCTTTGCAACCTTCGCTGGCTCAATGCCCTGAAATAATCCAGTACAAATAAAGAACTCCAGTGAAAAATAGTATGGCTTTAAAAAAATATTTTCATATATACTAATAAACGCTGATTCTGATTATATAAGTTTTAGTACATAATATTAAACGTAGAGTTTAAAAAATATATTAAAAGTCCATTTTAAATCGTGTCATTAAAACACACTGTCAAGTTGGTGTTACTAAATTTTTATACATAATTTATTTAAATAACAGAACAGTTGCTATAGTCTAGTATATTTTTGTTGCTACAAATTTTTCTGGATTATGTACTGTCATCCTAGGTATTAGAGTCATCTATTTTTTTTTATGTAGGTAACAAAATATATATAAAAAAAGACTACTGGAGTAAGATGAATGGTTTATTAGACACGTGCCAAAGTATTTTCCTGATTTTTGTCTACACAATTCCGCTAACCATAATAAAAGAATATTTTATTGAAAAAAAAACATTTATTTATGCGACACTTTCACATGTCCAGAGGAACACGGAGTGGTAATTTTTTACAATTTCAAAAGATTCTCATTTTGAGGTTAAGTTATTATAAAGCTAAATACTCTCACGGTTTCTTGGAAAAACGCGCATTCTAATGTAGAGTTTAAATAATACAGACTCGTAAGTCTTCATAACATAAAATCACTCAATAAAAACAAAACAAAAAAAAACTTTTTCAATGAAAAAAATACAATCAGCGTCACTTTAACTTTGACAGGAGAGAATGGAAATTAAATCAGTGTTAGACAGTTATCAGACGGTACTTAATAAATACAAAAGTTGATAGTTTAGGAAATAACACTACTGTCCAGAGGAACAGACAAAAATGTTGGCCCTGACCGTAGCTATTGATCCCAAACTCCGAGCAAGTAAATCGATGAATTATTCGATTATTCTGATGTTTCGATTTAAAAAAAACGAATATTTAAATGATCGATAATCCCATCACTAAGCAAAGTCAAGTTTAGCGTTGCCAACTCTACGTATTTTTTACGTAGATCTACGTATTTTAAGCCCTTCCTGCACATCTACTAACTTCAGTCCCAGAATCTACTTATTTTCTTTCAAATTGTACAAATTTGCAAAGTAACGTAACTATTTTCCGTTACTTTACATAAAAACAGTGGCGCCCCCGTCGGCGGGACAAATAATGTGGATCGGACTCCAACTAACGTTCCATTTCATACTATTAATGAGTCCGCGTCACATAAGTAGTCCCGCAGACGGGGGCGCTAAAGCGCCATTCACATGGTTCACAAATCGCTCATTTCCGCATTTCATTCGGCCTAGTTTACTCGGAATGACACGTCTGAACATGAAATGAATCGAAAGTGCCGAACACTGCCGAATGAAATCTTCAAGTGAACCGATCCAACAATGTTGGATATTTTCATTCGGCATCCTTCACTTGCGCTCGCATGCGCGCGGAAGAGGGCAAAGTGAATCGTCTGAACACCGAGTGAAATCTCAATCAGTTTGTCTCGCGTCCTGTACGGGAAGGACCATGGAAGGACGCTATTACATCGCACGCAAAACGTCAAAATGGTATTCGTTCGGCTAATTTGTTTGCTTTTGGAAACACCTCTCATATAAATTTTTGGGTCTCCCTTATTATCCATGTATTTTATATGTTTTTTAATATATTTAAGATTATTAATTTGTAGGAAAATGTTCGTAATAAAAAAAAGTAAAATCAAATTGTATTATTATGTCATAAAAAATAAAAAGGTTTTTAAGACGAAACAATACTGTTTTCTTTATTTATTTTTATTCAATTGTGTCAACAAAATTGCGTAAAAATCGATGCATCTGACATGTTTTTCCTTAAAATTCGGGGCCGGACCGCGCTGGAAATCAAACGAATTCCCGCGCGGTTGACCTCGCTCGGCGACGCTGTGGTCGGAATGGACGAGTGAACGCTTATTTCTATAGCGCCGTGTGAACATGGAATGAAACGAAGATGGACGATTAGGCCGAAAAAACATGGCGGAAACCTTCCCTCGAGTGAACTGTCTGATTCCGCTTTAATTTTCTAGTCTGGCCTACGTCTTTTCCAAAATCCGAGTTGGCAACACCGGTCTTATCTCTTATGTCAATTCTGCTTTGGGATTGGTTTATTTATGCTTTGAGCTGTCGAAATCATTATTATAAAAATGATTGAAAACGATATTTCTGAATGTCGCATATGTTTATTAGACGGAAAAACAGGGGCCTCGCTATACAATGATGAAAATGCAACCAGTTACAGCGCCTTGATAGAAGATTTAACAGGATTCGAACTGATCCAAGATGATAACCTGTCATCTTTAATTTGTGATTCCTGCATCTCTGAATTAACAATTGTTATTAAATTTAACGCCAAAGTGAAGAAATCTTATGAAAAATACAAATATTTCAACAATTTTGATGATTCATGGGAAAAAAACGATTCAAATTCAATCAAAGATGAAGACGATAATCTACCACAGAGTTTAAGTGATGGTGTTTTTACCTCTATCAAAGATGAACAACAGAGTATAGAGATTGGTGATATTAAACAAGATGAACAACAGAGTATAGTCATTGATGATATTAAAGAAGAAAGTGTAGATATTCACGATGAAGGCTTGTCTCTTGACAATCTAATTCCTCCTGTGTCAAACGGAATATTTTGCCCAAACGCAGACGAAGAAAACTCACCTAAAACGGACATCTTTAATTCGGAAAAATTAGTTTCTACATTCAAAGACGCGATCGCTAATCGAAGACTGCAAAAAACACTGTTAATTGAACCACACATTGAAAAACATTCAGGATCGAAAGAAATCTCTAAAATAAGTAAAGCAGATGAATTGTACTTAAAAGAAAATTTCTTTTTAGAAGACAGTGAAGTCAAGTTTGCTGTTGTCACATCTAAAGAACACGGAATAAAGGACAAGTTGGAATGTTTGGTTTGCGGTCTCGTGGTACGAGGTATATATGAATCCGTTGGACATAGGCGTATACACACAGGTGAAAGACCTTATCAATGTAAATGTTGTGATAAAAATTACGTTCAATCCGGTGCGTTAAACCAGCACATAAAGAAAGTCCATCCTGAAGAATGGATAAAATTGCAGGCACAACCAAGATCGAAAGAAATCTCTAAAATAAGTAAAAGAGATGGATACTTAAAAGAAAAGATCTTTATAGAAGACAGTGAAGTGAAGTTTGCTGTTGTCCCATCTGAAGAACACGGAATAAAGGACAAGTTGAAATGTTTGGTTTGCGGTCTCGTGGTACGAGGTATATATGAATCCGTTGGACATAGGCGTGTACACACAGGCGAAAGACCTTATCATTGTAAATGTTGTGATAAAAATTTCGTTCAACCCGGCATGTTAAAACAGCACATAAAGAAAGTCCATCCTGAAGAATGGATAGAATTGCAGGTTCCGCGGAAGGTTGAAAGACCTACGTGTGATTACTGCGGCGCGTCATACACAAAAAAATCATCGCTAATAATTCATATACGAATACACACCAACGAGAAACCGTTTGAGTGTTCTTATTGCCCTAAAACATTCCGTCTTCCCACATCGTTTAAAAATCATGTCAGAGCACGTCATACCATGGAAAAACCATTCATGTGCTACGTGTGCGGAAAGTCATATCCGGCTTCAAAGAATTTAAGGAAACATATGAGAACACACATCACTGAAAAAAAGGTAAAATGCAATTTATGCAATGCCTTTGTTAAAACGAAAGAATATCTAAAACGGCACATCGATACCGTGCATTCCACAAAGAAGAAAATCTGCCACGTTTGCGGCACTGCTTTTTCTCTAACGTATAACTTAAATCAACACATTAAAAGGCGGCATTCAGGGCAACAAAAACTAGAATCGACGTCCATAGGTCGGACGGATGCCAGAAGCTCTACCGGGAATACTGTTGTGCAACGCCAAGTGGGTGAGAAACCATTTCCAAAATTGGAAAAAAACATGAAAGAACATGCAGACAAGCAGCCGTTCGATTGTGATTTTTGCTACAAGCGATTCTTCCAGCGAAAGCATCTTTTGCAACACGTCAAGAAGCACCACAATTAGTGCACAAATTTTGCATGCACGTACAACGGTTGTCATTCTACCTTTTCCAAAAAGATCATTTCCAATTATCATATGTCGAGGTTTCATTCGAAGATTGTTTAGTTCGTTTGCCAGTTTTGTTTGAAGGAATATTATCAGAACTCAGATTTAAGGCGGCACATGTTGGTATATATATCATGAATGTAAACTTGATTTAAATATTGTTGAATGTAATAGGACAAAAAAATAATGAAATTTTAGAGGAAAAACTTAAAATACACCTTATCTCAATATTTTTAGGTTAACATTTTTTACTCCTAATATGCTCATTGGTTAAAGTCCTTCGGGTATGTGCTATTACACCTGTATATGGTGGGGTAATTACTACAACTAGGTAACTCTGAAATCAGCTTTGTTGGGAAATTCAATTATAAGATGGTAATCAATCTGATAAATCGGTTGTTGTCATAGACATATGAATATACATAGACAAGAACATAAGGGAGAGGGGTACAACTCAACTGTAGCGGGACGCAGAGTGGTGAGTTGATTGTAATGATATGTGATTCATCAATAAATCAAGCTGACAGTATATAGGCATCTCGCATTATAATATCACCATTTAGTTCTTAAAGGTAAAATCTGCTTTTGAATGAATAGACCTTTTTACATGGGAGCGCGAATTTTTGCCATGGTTTGAACAAACTTGCGTAATGCATATACAGCGAAGAAAGGTCGCTTGTTTTGAGAGTCGAATATTTTGTTGCCGTATTTAGTTAAGACACTTTTACAATGGTTTCATAATTTACTTACCCCAGTAAACAGCAAAGAGCACACGACGGGACCGGGAATTCCAATTTGGCAACGTTGCATGTTTCTCGGTGTGATAAAACGATCATATTATATGATGTGAATAAGCTTAAAATAAAAACAAATAATGCCTACCTTTTGAATGTAATACGACAATTGGGTTTATACTCTTTTTCACTTCTATTTTTACACGTTTTAATAGCACAAGTTACCATTTTTGCCGTGTTATTTCGTAAAATGTACCGATGAGAGCTCGACGCTAGTCCGGACAAGAATGATGACGTCACATTTTCTAGATTCACGCAAAGCTATACGCCAGCCCCGCCGGTTCCATGGAACCCGTATTAAGGAGGGGGAAATAATACACTTTTATCACTTAGGGCAGGTCTAGACATATTCATATGTTTATGGTTGTTGTACATTTATACAGATAAGTATAGTTAAATCGTAGATGGATGTGCCGGGAACCGTAATTTTTAAATTTTGGAAGTGAGAAAATTGCTAATCATATTTTTTTGTATTTATTTACAAAAATGGAATGTCTTACCTAATGCAACGAAAGCAACTTAAAAAATTCCACAAATTTTAGTGCTACAACCATCTATGTCTAGTTACCCAAATGAACACTTGTTGTAACTAGAGTTACTAAATTTTAGAATTGACCTTTTGAAAGCCAGCATAAGAAAAATATATTTTTTCATTACGAGGTAAGAAATTTGACATATCTTGCGAATCCAATATTTATAACATTTCTTTTGTGATATGTTACAAAAATTACATGAAAATAATGTAAATACAACTATCTTCCTAATAATCACTCAAATCAATGCATTCCACAATGGATTTATATCAAAAACAATGAAAGATTATAGAGTTTCTAAACCAACTCCGTCCATATTTTGACGCGGCGGCCATTTTGTCGGCCATCTTTCATGCCCGCCGCATCATAGACAATTTATTAAAAGTATTTTGTTACGTCAAGAACGAGAATGGCCCAAGCGATTTTGACCTTGTTCTTGATACAATTTCTTTATACAAAAGGGACAAAATCGACGGTACACCGGAGTACGTACGGCCAATGACAGGTTAAACGATACCGATTTTTGGAGGTACCCCCAAAAACCATATTTAAATAAGTTGATGATTCCGATGCGTAACTATTTTTCTATTTGTTAATAAAGTTACGCTCTCAGAATGTAACCCAAAAAGTTACGTGCTTTCTTCTAGTTAGTTAGACTTTTCTGTTAGTGGCATTCATAGAAGAGATAATAAAGTTATGCTTTCTGTGTGTAACTCAAAAACTGATTTCGGAGTTACATTATTATAGTAAATTACTCCACCATATTATATTATGTGCCTGACAAAAAATAATGTATACCTAAGATATGTATAAATGTATGCAGTATATAATTATACATGTATTTTAATTTTCTTTCTAATTGTTCTTTCATTAGTGTATAGTTTGTTATCTGTTTTTTGTTTATGTGTGTTCATGGTAATTTTATATTTGTAATTTTTCCTATTGTAAAAAAAAACCTATAAATAAATAAATAGAAAAATATAGAAATAATGATGACACAAAAACATTGATGGGTTGGAAATAATCGATTTATTAAAAATAAATTACATTTTTTGTAAAATACCTGTTGCGCTTTAATATTATTACGGCGATCATATGGCAATGCCACAAAAAAGTATAAAACGTACTTTCTTTATCACAATCATGCTGCAGCTTTTTCTTACACACTAAATAAAGGTGAGACAAATGATGTAGGTACATATGTCTGCTTCCCCTGAAGGAGAAATGCAATCATTATCATATATCTCCCTCACTTGTATTAGAGAAATGAGATGCTGGCTGTGGGAATTAAGCAGTAATTGCATTGTTATTTTTTTAATTTTTTTTATTAGTTATTGGGAATTGGTCCTTTAGCAGAGGCTCTTTCAATATGGCGCCAATTCCTTTAGTGTACCTGTCCAGTTCTTTCTTCATTCTCTTTTGACATTTCTCCAACTCTTTGATTCTGTTTTTCATACACTCAATCTCCGAAACTGGCAAACATAGAGTCTTCTCATTGGATTTTTGATCTTCATCATCATTTTCGTGAGAGTTTTTGAAATTACCATCGCTGCAAGACTTGCGTTCATTGGAGAAACCGTCGTGTGTACTTTCATATTCAATAGCCGATTCACTTTCGCTTGTATTTAGAGATAACACTCGATCCGAGCATAAATTCAGTTTGCTTATAGTAACGTTAAGTTCTTTCGTCAAAGTCGAGATTGTTTCCGATGAAGAAGACCTAAATGATTCTGTCACCAAATTCTGTTGACTCAAACAGCTCTTCTTTGAAAAGCTGTCAGATTCTTCAAAAATCTTAAGCAGTTTGAAGCTGGCTTCGTTCACGACTTCTTTGATAGCTATTTCATGGATGTCTTTTGTAGAACATGGGTCTACTTGGAGCCGGTTTAGTCTGATGAGTTTCGATCCTTTTTCTGTGCGTGTTCCGAGTAATAGCTTCTCGAAGCCGCCTTGTACGGCCATGGCTGTGATGCTGTCGTCTCCTTCGACCTTTTCCGCAAAGACTTTTTCATCTACGATCTTCAACTCGTCCAGAGTCAGAGCGAAGAGGTATCCTGCCCTCGTGTCTTTCTTATCGTTCTTCATGAATGTCAGAATAAACAATCTATTAGCGGCATAGTCTAAAGCCAGCTGGTTGGAACTATACTCTCCCGTTGTGATGATTTCTATTTCTTGTCCTGTTTCGTTGAGTCCAACGTAAGTTGTGCCATCGCCTGTGTAATATTTATTACCGTGTTTGTCGACGAATTCGTTTATCGGTGGGATTACCTTTTTGATAAGTTTACCTTCATGAGTCACTGCATCGATTTCGTAAGTATTGGTTCCTTCCGCTACCAGGATGTGTTCGTCTATGTAGCCGATTCTCTTTATGGGAGATTGGAAGTGAATGGCCATGTCGCAAGCGTAGAAGTCTCCACAGATCTTGACTCGGCTGTATTCGCAGTTGCCCTCATCTTCGTCGGTGAAGCAGTTGGTGATGAAGTCTCCTTTGGGAGTTAGGACGACACTGGCGGCTATGCTGAACAGCAAACTCGATGCGGCAATGATGCTGCCGATTTGGACACTCATTTTTACCTGCAGTTTCTGCAAAAAGAAGAAAAGTTTGTTATAGTTAGACAATAGTCCACGCATTCTTAAACTTTTTGTAACCATGGACCAGTTTCAGAATTTCAAAATAGCCATGGACCCCATTGAAAAAATCTAGGAAAAGAAATCAATGCTTTTTAAAAATAATTTTTATTGGCTGGTTTACAATTTTTTTATTTTTTTACATTAACTTCACGCAGGAGGCCCTGAGGAAAATAATTTCCCTCAGGGCCTATGTCAACAATGAAGATGCTGTGTGGAAGATCTTTTTGAGGAAAGGAAGGAGTGAACATAGGATGGAGGAAACACGAAGGCCGGCACGAGTCGTAGAAATGACCCATTCTCATTTGACAAATGTCAACCGTGTACATATGTTGGGCGCGCGTTTGGCGTGTTTCCTGACTGCACCGGTGCTGAAGGGATCAATGATGCTAGTTCCTCAGAGCATCTTCCATTGAAATACCGGTAGAATAAGGACAGAATTTCCACCTGACGCTTGTGCTTTAAAGATTGCAATCCGTTTGTTAAGATGGGAAAATCTATCAAACAGACTGCCTGTTTTTGCACAGAGTTGTGGATTTTTCAGGTATTTTGGAGCTCCAGACCAGAGGTGGCTGCCAAATTCAACCGTAAGGGGGGCACTTGCGATTTGTACAGGGTTAGCAGTTGTACACTATTAACGTATCTGCCTGTACAGTACCTATGCCCAGTTTTTGAGAGGCTAACTTAACTCTGGCTTCGTTGGAGCCCTGTACCTGAGCTGGTCACTTAGAGTTACACCAAGCATATTAATGGAGGGCCTGTTCGGAAGATTGCTTTTAATGTTAGTAGTAGTTAGCAGGTGAGTTTATACTAATACTTAAACAAATTATATCATAACTAAATTAACGAGAAGAATGCTGTTGTTTGGACTCAAGAGTGAGCATGTTAAATTGATTTTGATAAGGCAAGGCGCATGTCATCTTTGACGTCTAATCGAATACGATTTTTAGTTTTAATTGATATCCGGAATCATACCGATACATAGTTGCAAATGGTATCAGAATAGATATAGCTCTTTTGACAAGGAGATGGTAAGCTTATCTCAAAGAACACCAAAACTTGCCAAGACTCTTTGTATGAAATTCAGCTCTCAATCTTGTCACATGCTCTTTAACAAGATCAATATGAATTGAAAATGAACTTCGTATCCAAGTTTGCAGTACCCAAAGCGGTCGAACAAGCAAAGTGCTGCATGATATTTCCAAAAAATATTTAAGAGTGAACTGGGGGCCTGTTAAACCCAGACACACTGTCATGGACTTCAAAAGAAATCCTACCATAGACCAAATATATACATCTGTATTGATGAGTTTAACCTGTAACAAAATACCATGTCCTTAGCATCATCCGGAATGAAGCATGGCGTTGAAGGCGAGATGGATAGAGTCATGGACTCCAAAAGTAACCCTACCATAGACCAAATATATACATTGATGAGTTTAACCTGTAACAATACATCATCCGGAATGAAGCATGGCGTTGGAGGCGAGATTGATGTGGTAAGCCACCAACGCCACCAGCAAACTAATAATGAATCACGACCTTTCTGTGCACGGCAAGCTGTGTGCATCTGTGCACCTTGCGGTCTAGCTATAGTAATATGACTTAGCAGTATTACTTCTAGAAGGAATGGGTGGACGAATTAAATCTTTTTTTAGTATTTATAAATTCGAGAAAATAATTCATGTTCTAGCCTTTTATAGATGGCGCGCGTTTGATCATTTGAGGGAAAAATGCTTTCTACAAGTCATGATTTATAATATTAATAACTCAGGTACGGGGCATACGTCATTCCTACGTCTACCTACGTTAAATTATCGTGAAAACAAGCTTATGTGCCCATGTGCGGTTAAGATTAATTAATTGTTTGCGCCCATTCATACGTACTAAGAATATGAATAAATAGTTTTGTCTATAAAAAAAACTTAAATCTTTCAAGAATGGGTAACAGATACAATATTGGATTGAATCATCAATGCAATATTGTATTTGTTAGCCTTTATTGGCGAATTTTAGTTGTTTTATGGACAAAACTATTTATTCATATTCCGTATGTACGTGCGCAAACAAATAATCCACGCTTAGGCACATAAGCTTTTTTTTTTTTTAATAAGAAAAACTCTCTTTTTAACTTTTGAAGGTTATTCCCATCAATGTAATATATCATTGAAGAAGAAGATAAAAATAATAACCCATTTTTTTTAAATATGAAAATAAACAAGACACAGAAAAATAATAAAATATAATGGCTGCAACTGGGACACGAACCCAGAACCTCACGTCTAACCGGGACATAAAGTTTCAGTTGCAGCCATTATATTTTATTATTTTTCTGTGTCTTGTTTATTTTCACATTTAAAAAAAAGGATTATTATTGTTATCTTCTTCTTCAATGACATATTAAGCTTGTTTACACGACAATTTAACGTAGGTAGACATAGGAATATGCCCCGCACCTGAGTTATTAAAGCGTAACTTGTAAAAAGCGTTTTTACCTAAAATAATTAAATGCGTGCCATCTATGTAAGACTAAAATATGAATTCTTTTGCCAATCACCTTAAGGTGAATGTCAAAAGAATTCATATTCTATGCTTTCGTAGATGGCGCGCGTATGATATTTTTACTTATAAACGCTTTTTACAAGTTATTTTTTGAAATATTAAAAAAAATATATTGTTCGCAGAAGTACACAAGCAATATGAATATTAATAAATAGTTTTGTCAATTAAAAAAACTCTAATCTTTCAAGAAAGGCTAAAAAATACAATATTGGATTGAATCACCGATGAGATCAGAGCACAGGCGTCGGGTAGGAATGCTATCTTTGTTCTACCGGTATTTAAATTAAAGATGCTCCGAGGAACTAGCGTCATTGATCCCCCCGGCACTGGTGCATAATCGGGAAACATACCAAACGCGCGCCTTACATATGTACACGATTGACATTTGTCACAATGACATGAGAAAGGGTTACTTCTATGACTCGCTCTTGAGTTTAACAGCTCGGATGTGGAACGATTTGTTGGCATTTGTGTTTCCTCCTTGACAATCTATCAAACGAACCGCCTGTTTATGCCCAGAGTCGAGGGTTTTTACAGATATTTTGGGGCTCCAGACCGGAGGTGGCTGCCACATTCAACCTATTGGGCTATTGGAGTATCAAGCCTTCTTTTTTGTCTCTGTACGGACTGCTTGACCCCGTGATTCAATTTATTAAACTTGCTCCCCCACCAGTTGGCCCTTATGTCTCGTTCGGACTAGGCAAGTAATTTAGTCGAGTAGCGAGTAATTCGCAACTTGACTGTACAAACTGCTACTTCTAACTACTAAATTTATGGTGTTCGGATACATTTAGTTACTAAATTATTCGCTACTCGACTAAACTACTAGCCTAGTTTGTACGGGCCGCTACATACAATATGCAGTCGGTTTAGGGAAACCACGGTAAACCTTCTTACACAAAACATAACTAAATGTCTCCGAAGGGGTATGCAGAGAGGATATACTGCCGAATAACAATAAAACATGTTTCATTCAAATGCATCAAGGATAACACTACTTGTCTATTCCTGTATCTATACCCTGCAGATAAATACAAAAAATCGACACTGTAAATAAATTTGTTTGAGATCTTATATATAAAATTAATGTTTGTTCGTATTTTATGCGCTGCCATACCGTTAATCCGATTGCGATGAAACTTTTGCGATTTGATGTGCTCATGCCTGTTCTGGTTGTAGGATAATGAGCTCTGGAGTTATGAAATTATTTCCTAAGCTATTCATCCGATTGCGACGAAAATTTGGTGAGTTGTTGTGAATATACCGGCGAAGGTTTCTATATAGCGATTTTTCTATATTTGTGAGCTCTGGCGTTATGAAAATTTCAAAAAAATTTCATTAGGTAACATGCGAGTTGTTTGAAAAATGGGTGTATTTTATGGAGTTTAGCGACAACGAACAAATCTGTTAAAAATTAAAAATCGGTGTGTTGGCTTATTTCGTTGATTTGAAAGTCTGTGTATAAAACTGTTTGTTGTCTTTAGGTTTTAAATGACAAATAAAACAATGTGTTGCTCTGGAGTATAAAGAAACGACAATTAAAGTTTATTTGTCATACAGAGGTTGTTTCTATAATGTTTTAAAAATATCAGCCACATAACATAGTGTAACCAAAGTAATGACATTTGAAAAAAAACAATAGAATAAAATAAAATTCATAATTCAAATATAAAGTAATCCTAGATATTTCTAGGTAGGTACTTAAATACTAGGTAGGGAGGTAGGTAAATAAATATAAAGGAATCCTAGACATTTCTAGGTAGGTACTCTTATTCCTTTACATGTATTTTCGAAATTTTTAATGAAAAGAAATGAAATGCATAATATCTAAACAACAAATTGTTTTTGATCTCAAAAATATATAAATTCTGAAACGAAACTTTAAACAGCTCTACTGCAAAATTAAATGCATTTGACATTATTTTTCGGGACCGTCGATGATAAAAGTAGCATCTCAAATTAATGACAATAAATTTAAAACACTATAATATAAAACATTTTTTAATGTGTGTAGGTTTTCTTAGCATTCCTTCAGAATGTTATTTTAGCAAAATAAACTGGTATGGGAACAGGTTTATCAGTATCTACACTCCATACAAGATTCATGGAGTTACCTGGAGATTTTCCACTTTTATGCTCTGTCAACAGGGTTCAGTGACCTTAAACCTTTTTTAAGGCGATACAATACCCTAATACAGCGGTTGTCAACCTTTTTGAGCTTGCGTACCCCTTGACTATTACTACAAATTTGTTGCACCCCTTACCCTCTATTACGTGTGTACACAAGATAGATTTGTAATGTTTTTAATACTATCATTAATTTTTAAGTCACACAAATACAACTAATGCAATTTTATACAGAGTTTAGCACGGCTTCGGGCATTTTAAACCAGTTTCTGTATGCAAAATTGGGCAAATTTGTTCAAAGTCTTTTTGTTTCGACGAAAAAAAAATTATGTTCTCGATACACAACTTTAAATTCACAAAGTTTATTGAGATTGAATGAATTTTTTCAACTAAAAAAAAATTGTAGAAAAAAAGGTTCTCATGTGTCAGTGGTTAAAATAAAGCTCGATTTCCAGTTACCTGTATAATCAATCATACAATGTTAAAGTTCAGTCAACGTGACCTTTGATCTTGCACAAGTTTTACAAAGTTTGGCTCAATTTCACATAAGTAGTGCCTCAAGTTTGGTTCAGCATTCAGGCGATTGCGACTTTTATTTTTAATAAACGCATAGGAAGAAAATGCCTTTAACACACAAACGTGCTTGTGAATGTGTTAATATTATAACAGCTACGGCTGCTATTGTGGAATATTCCTTCGAAACTTCGAGCAGAAACTTACCACAGACATTTTTTCAAAGTAAGAATTGAGATCAAAAGTGGTTGATAATTCGAACAGATTTTCCACTTTCTAGATTTGTTGACATTGTTAAATCATCTCTTAAATGGTTTCGCACCCAGTGCAATTCTTTAATGGATTCCTGCGTTTCCGTGCTTTGATTTTACTATTATTTTTTTAATCTTTTTTTACGTTTCATATTTATAAAATATTTATGTTTTCAATATTATATGTACTTATAATATCTATGGGATGTGTGGGATTGCACTCACCTCTCCACATTCTGGAATAAATAACTTATTATTATTATTATTTACCGATTTTTGAGAAATATTCCATGTTATTTTTAGATAGTAAACCGCCGAAATATGAAAACGTTGAGCTGAGTTTTAAAACCTACATTCGCGCCACGATATTGCGTACCCCCAATTTTTGCTTCGCGTACCACAAGTTGAAAACCACTGCCCTAATATATATTCAGAATCTTAAGAGGCTAGACTTTGAACGACACGCGGAACACCCGCGTCTGTCATTCTGTCCCGCTCACAATAAGCTCACGCACACTTAACTTGCTGCATTAACTGTAAACCTTATTATCATAATTATTATATTATCAGTAAATGTACTTCATTACCCATATAATCTGCATACTTCACCCGCCATAACACAGGGACATCCCTAGCATGGCTGGCGAAATAACACAATATGTACACTATGTATAAAATTCTTTAATAAATAAATAAATAAATAAATACTTACAATACATGCGAATGCGAAATGTGCGAATGAGACAACGCTCAAATTTACCTGCAGAAATCGCTCGAAAAGGGGTTTATGGAGAATACACTTTTCTACACCGAAACTTTCACGAAATTGAAATTTAAAAAAAAAAATTTTTTTTAGAAAGAAGAAGCTACGTCGGTAGCTTTTTATAATTTTATAATTCTTTATGAGAGTTGAGTTAGCAGCACTTTTTCCTTAAATAATATTTTTTAATAAATCGTACATGTTTGACAGTGAATGTTTACGTTAATACGAAACGCATCGAAAATTCGAAAACATACCGACATAGTTTTCACCCTCTAGAAGGTAGTATAAAAAATATATGTTCACTTTGTGCAATTTTCGATGTAGAAAAGTGTTTTTTACCAGGCGTCCTTTTTGTATGGGCCGAAAAGCGAAGTCTATCATCTTAACACCTGCCGCCTGTTTTTTATATTTATAATTATTACTTATATTATATATATGATATTAACTCAGGTCCGAGGCATACGTCATTCCTATGTCTCATATGTTAAAAGAAATTTACATTCACTTTCATACTTAGATAAGTACAAAGTAGTAAAATAATTTTTGTTGTAACAGTCTTTTTTTTTATTTATACTTTTCTCCGTTTTCTATTTATTAACAAAAAAAAATCGCTAAGCGTATTCTATTTTGCGAAGCTCAGGCACAAATATTTAAATGCTTTACGCTCCTTTTCTAAAGATTTTTTTTCCACATTATACAATATAACCACAACCGAAAAGGGCTTCGTAAGTAGGAGATTTTAGATTAAGGGGGTTTCTCACCATCCTCCCAATAGCTTATCTACCCTAATAACGAATATTATTAAAAATAAAAATAAAATACTCGCAGTGGTTAGAAAACTCGGCCAACTTATCCAATATATAGCCACTATTCATAGGTTCGAGTACCGAATTATAAACTCCAACTTAATTAATAAATAAACCGTAAAACGTAAATCGAAAATTTTCGTTATTAGTGTAGATAAGCTATTGAGAGGATGGTGAGAAACCCCCTAAGATCTAAATAAGACCCATTGATCAGAGGCTTAGAATTAAGGTTTTAAAATGCGGTGCCGATGAGAAAGATCAATTATTCCCCGTATCAAATTTTTTAAACTAAAAATTTAATATCGATTTATTTCATTCAAAACTTGCTTTAATATATACTTACGTTCAAGTAAGCAATAAAAATGCTCAAAACACATGATGATAAATTATTAAATATCGTGTACTTCTTGTAAGTATTTTTTGATCATACGTTTTTATGATTTTTCAATAATGTCTAAAAACAAAATAATTGTGGAAATTTTTTTGAAATATTTTAGTTTGTTAAGACCTTAAATAAATAGAAAAACTATCGTGACAAAATACGTTGTCGGATTTATTTTTTAATGATTTTAATTGAACAAATATTAAAATTCTGAAAAGTGTATGTACTATATATGTATTGATTTATTTTTCTGTGTGATTGTATGATTTTAAATTTGTGGTGTATAATACAATATGTATTTCATTTGAAAATTTTACAAATCTGCCAACGACCAACGGTATATATAACCTTAGTATATTAAAAATAAATCTAGTTTTTCAAAATTTAAAAAGTGCGTTTACCAGATAAAATAACAATCTTTTAAAATCAATTTATGTTTTTTTGTAAAAAAAGAGTCAATACGTCTAGAATTGGATTTAAAAGGACAAATTTCCGGTATTATCTGGTTAAACCTAAGAGTATGGATATTAGAGAGACGGCATGTGAAGTGTGCCCGCGCGCTCCAAGTGTGCCTTTTCGAGAATTCTACCCACACGGCTGACACTGCCTGTCACCATGTAAAATGCCTGCTGTCGTAAAAATGTCGGAACATATTAAACGGCCACAAACCAGCAGCCAATATAAGCCGTTTCGGTAAAATTTTCGAAAAGGCACACTTGGGCACACTTCACATGCCGTCTCTCTAATATCCATGCTCTTAGGGTTAAACCCTCGGAAGGAGTGTTTTTTTAGCGGTCGGATCCCGAATTTGACACGACGACGCGGTGCATCGCCTTGTTCATTTTGCATACCAAATCCAAAACAAACAAAAAGCCTTTTCACATACCGCAACGTGTGGGCGGCGAAGAACCAGGTAGTTTTTGTTAGTCAAATCATAAAATCGTAAAAATAAGCACTTCAAATGACCTTGCCTTCAGAATTTTTTAATAACATACATACTTCCATTTAACATATTTTTATTTTTAAGCTGTTATAAATATATACATACTAGCTGATACCCGGCATGCGTTGAATGCCAATTAAATAAATAAATTGTTTCTCCCTTCGTGTCATTTCCCATTTGTCCCCGTTCCCCTTCCGACTCCTCTTCCCCTTCCACATCCCCTTCCCCTCCCGCGTTACCTTTTCACCTTCCTCGCGTTCCTTCTCCCCTCTCCCGCTCTCCCCTTTCTCGCGAACCCCCCCCCCCCCCCCTCACGCATTCCGCTTCCACTTCTTCGCCTTCCCCTCTCCCTCGTCCCCCCTCCCGCGAAGCATCTTTATTATGTTTTGATAATTTATATAATGTAATTTTTCATATTCTAAAATAATTTTTATATTTAATTTTAAATAATTATTTTTACGATATTTTTTAATTAATTAATCTCCTCTCTCTATAATATTTTTGTCCATAGTTCTTTTTAGTCTGTTCTTTTTAATTTTTTTTTGTATTTCTTGGGCATTAACTATGTAACAATTTCTAGACATTTTGTTTTGAAGAGTTTTAATTTTCAATGTACTATCGTTACTTAAATTTTAATTTTTATGCTACCGGTTTCGACACATCCGTGTCATTCACTAGCAAACTTAAAACTAAACTTAAAATTTTAAACAAGTACAGAAATGAATTAGATGTTATTAGGTGGGGGTGGTGGGAGGGGTGATTTTGGGGGAAGGGGAGAACAGTGGGCGGGGTCAATATCGCACGGGAACAAAGTCAAAAAGGGAGATTTGCAGGGTGCTATTATTTTGTTAACTAAATTAATTTTTGATTTAATTTTTTTTTTTTTTTCATAAAAATTAAAATTTAAGTAACGATAGTACATTGAAAATTAAAACTGTTCTTTTTAGTCTATACTTGTTTGTTTCTTTTGTTATTTAATGTCATTACTACCCTGACGAAGAAACCATCGGTTTTGAAACATGTAGGTAATTGTGATTATATTAGTGGTTTAAACAAAGTTATTTGTTTTAATTTAATTAATTATTTCTTTATTTTGTTCTATTTAATAATTTTTTTTTAAAAATGCAAACCTTATTGCTTATCTGAACGTTGTAATTCGACAATAAGCACTGCCAACCAAAAAAAAACGAAAGCATTAACAAAAACGATTTTTTTAGATAAGTTTTATTTATATTACAAAATAATTTTTTTAATAAACAAAAAATAACACGCGTTTTTTTTTTAAATTTCCATTTCTGGAATCTGTAAAATTTACTTCCTCCTTATTATCTAACTGATTTACTGTTTTTTTTAAGTGCATTTTTACCGTCATTTATAACACGGCGGTCATTAAAAATGACATTTCGCGTTTATTACAGTTAAGAAAATAACCATTTAAGAGGCTAGACTTTGAACGACACGCGGAACACCCGCGACTGTCATTCTGTCCCGCTCACAATAAGCTCACGCACACTTACAATACATGCGAATGCGAAATGTGCGAATGAGACAACGCTCAAAAATACCTACAGAAATCGCTCGAAAAGGGGTTTATGGAGAATACACTTTTCTACACCGAAACTTTCACGAAATTGAAATTTTAAAAAAAATATATTTTTTAGAAAGAAGAAGCTACGTCGGTAGCTTTTTATAATTTTATAATTCTTTATGAGAGTTGAGTTAGCAGCACTTTTTCCTTAAATAATATTTTTTAATAAATCGTACATGTTTGACAGTGAATGTTTACGTTAATACGAAACGCATCGAAAATTCGAAAACATACCGACATAGTTTTCACCCTCTAGAAGGCAGTATAAAAAAAATATATTCATTTTGTGCAATTTTCGATGTAGAAAAGTGTTTTTTCCCTATTTGAAAATTTCTTTTAAGTCTATCGTCTTAAAAGAAATTTTCAGTAACTTAATTATTTGCTTCTAACTACTACAAATTATTTTTAATTTTTAAAGTGCGTATTAAGGGGGCATACATTAATTACGTGAGCAAAAAATGGGGGGGGGGTCCGGTAAAATCTCACTAAATGGGGGGGGTGGGGGGGGGGGGGGGAGGTCAATAAAAATTTATTATATATGGCTATTTTTTAAAACATTTATTTCGAGAGTAAGAAAAAAATCTCACGTGAGGGGGGGGGGGGGGGGGGGGGGGGGGGGGGTCCCTTTAAATCTCACCGAGGGGAAGGGGGGAACATAAAAAAAAAAACAGCTTAGGTAATTATTGTTCCTCATAGAAGTTATGATAATGTTTTTTTAAAAAAGCAAAACGTACAGACATAAAATAGTTTTTTCTTATGTAGTTCGTAAAAAAAAAATTGAAAATCAGTCCACTTTTGGAGGAGAAAAGGGGGGAATACAAAACCTCGATTTTGGTTATTAGTAGCCCGAGGTGCATTGTCCCTTTCGCTCAATATCCGTTGGAGTAAGAGCAACAGTGACAGCAACAATTTAGTTAAACCTATTTTTAAAATTTCTTACCTTCAGCCTCACAACATACCCCAATTGGGGATGCCATAGTCTCACTGGCTCCAGACGGGAGCAGTTGGGACTCTTGTGAGGTATTCTCAATAAAAAAATCTAGTAAAAGAAATCAAAATATAATCTAGTAAAGACACTTTTCCGAATTTTAAGTTTAGTTTTAGACGAAATACCTCAGTTTGTGTATTTATTTAAGGTACAAACTAAAATGTTTAATATTTTTATTAACACTTATTTTGCTTAGACATCATTGAAAAATCATAATTACTTATGATAAAAAATTATTTACAAGAAGTACACGATATTAAAAAATGTATCATCACACGTTTGAGCCTTTGTATTGCTTACTTAATGTAGGTATATATTAAAGCAAATTTTGAATGAAATAACGTCGATACTGAGTTATTAGTTAAACTTAAATGAAACAAATTACTCTGTGTAAACCACTATAATCACATGTTAGAATATCTACATGTTTCAAAACCGATGGTTTCTTCGTCAGGATAATATCATGAATAAAAATAAATATTATAGTTAAATAATATTAATAATATTAAATAATATTAATATTATACATAAATTTAGGCGTATTAGATTTGTCAAAGAATTTGTATATAAAAATGCAAAAATCAGTCATTTTAAATACATGTAGGATTACGAAAGATTTTTAAAATATTTATATTGAGGGATCAGTAGGATTTATCGGTCAAATTAGGAATTTCCCCCTGATATGAAAATATCTGGAGTCGGTGAATTATTTTCCCATTTAATAGTCTGGTAGGTTAACATGTTGTTCTTGTATTGTTTTGTATTAATTATACTTATATAATACACTTGCATAGCGTGGATTTACTAGATGATCATTTTTATGGAAAAGTGTGTAAAGTCTAGTGCGTAAAAAAAAAATTATAATATTAGGGTACGGAGAATAATCAATCTTTCTCATCGCAAGTTGAAATTTGAATTCTCGGTCGCTTGATAATAGGCCTTATACTTTGAGATTCTTACCTTATCAACAGTATTGCGAATGGCGTGCTCCTCTTGAAGGGCGTCCTTCTGCCTGGACTACTCAAGGCTATCTGACCGGAGATGAACTTGAGCTCCAGATGTACCTACTGGATGTCCCTTCCTCTCGACTAGTGAGTTATATAAGACGTAGATGGCAAAAGACGGAAAGTCCAGAAAACGACTAAAAACGAGTAGAATTACCAATAGTACATATATGACAAAAAACAGGGCTGTCACATATAAAAATATTATGTTTTAAAATATTATTAGCACACGGAGAAAAATGTTATTCTAAAATACGATCATTTTATTCGTAAAAACGGTTAAAAACGGGAATGGTGTTCTTACGAACAAATTGACAGTGTTTCAATGTTTATTGGCGGGAAAATGTAAGAATAATTTGTTGGTATACGTACGAAATTACGAATACCAACAAATTATTCTTACATGTTCCCGCCAATAAATATTGAAACCCTGTTAATTTGTTCGTAAGAACTTCAGTCCCGTTTTGAACCGTTTTTACGAACAAAATTAATACGGTTAAAAACGGGACTGAAGTTCTTACGAACAAATTAACAGTGTTTCAATGTTTACTGGCGGGAAAATGTAAGAATAATTTGTTGGTATACGTACGAAATTACTAATACCAACAAATTATTTTTACATGTTCCCGCCAATAAACATTGAAACCCTGTTAATTTGTTGGTAAGAAATTCAGTCCCGTTTTTAACCGTTTTTACGAACAAAATTATCATATTTTAAAATAACATTTTTCTCTGTGCATAGTGGGTATTGTATTATAAATGTATTTATAAATGATATTGCGGATGCTTTGGCAAAACAAGAAGCGTCCAACCCTGTTGTTACCCTCGTAAACCACATTCCCCTATCTGACATTTTTTCTATCATCAAAGACAGATCTCGCAATATTTGGGCAGAAAATTGGTATATTGCTAGTCAATCCAAGGGAGCCTTCTATGCCTCAATACAAAGGACTATCCTATCAAAACCGTGGTTTCAACAATTCCCCAATTTTTTCAAAAAAGAAATTTCCTCACTTATTCGAATGAGAATCGGACATTGTTCTGTTCCTTCTCACCTTTTTAAAATTCACGTCCTTGACTCCCCAGATTGTACATTCTGTGGTATAGAAATGGGAACTTTAGATCACATATTTTTTGACTGTCCCTCTCTAAACAGGTATCCTCTCTTCTAAACAGGTATCAGGCCTTGTCAGAAATTGCCTCCCCCCATTCATTATCTCATCTCTTCTAAGTCAGAACTCGACTCCAATCTTCATTATAATTTTGAAATTTGTCCATTTAAATAAAATTAATATTTCGCCTTTCATTTTTCCATAATTTTAAATTATGGCCTAGAACACCCTTGAAGGGTAAAAGCCAGAAATAATAAAAAAAAAAAATTAAAATATTATTAGTGTTATCTTCTTCTTCAATGATGTATTACAATTGTTACATTGATGGGAATAACCTTCAAGAGTTATAAAAAGAGAGATATTCTTATAAATTAAAAAATATTATGAACCGCCAAACATAATAACGAAAGTTTTATAATTATATTTTTACGGTAACTTCACACAGGACACCTCGCGAAAAAAAAATTCGCCCAGGACCTGCCCATGATCATTTTAAGGGAAGGAAGGAGAGGAAGATCTGAGAAGCAAAAAGGTGTGGCTAAGAGTGACGGACGTACGAATCCATCGCTCCCGCTGCGGTGCAAAATGATGGGTCGAGAGAGATCAGATGGAGGGGTCATAGGGTCGCCCAAACCGGCCTCTCCATTTCAGGCCCGCAGTTGATGGATAGGCCTATCCGCCGCCAAAACCTGAACACACTTAAAACGGGCACCTCTGGTAAGTCACCATACGTAGCGAACCACTTGGGGTGACCTATGGCAGGGTTGTTGGTTATCCAATCAATAGTTCATGGGGCGGAGGTAACCCTACCCACCTCCCAAATTGGCCAAGCTTTCATTTTTTTTAAATACCCTTGACCCACTGAATAGAAAATACACTTTCTATGTAGATTGATTTGATACCTTTTAGTTCTAGCACATTTATCACGCGCTCTGTCTCTGTTGTACTATCCTGACATGCCGGTATATCGATTAAAAAAAATATCAACAATAAAAGGAAACCAAATGGCGTTTTGTCCATTTTTTTTTGTAACAAATTTCATAACACCAGAGTTCACCAGTATATTATATAGAAACCTTTGCGGGCGTGCGCTCAACAACTAACCATAGTGTCATCACAATCGGATTAATAGTATGGGGAGTAATTTCACAACGCCAGAGCTTAATATTACATATAGAAACAATCGCGGACATGCGCACATCAAACCCATACAGTTTCATCGCAATCGGATGAATGGTTTAGGAACCCGTAAGGGACAAACAAAGATACATTCATTTTTATGTATCACCAATGTAATTTAATTAATAAAATAAATAAAAATAAAAATTATATGAAGTTTTGACAACCCTAACTTAACCTCAGAACGAATAACCAGTTCATTACGGTTGCTTGAACTTGTAGCTTATCCCACGCATTAATACAGATGCAACTCTGTTAACCGGGACGTATCAAAGGCCCAGTAAATTTATTTTTTATTTAATTTAATTGATACATTTTTTTAAAAGAACGATTGACATTTCTATTATACGAATATCCTGACACTATTTGAAAATCTCCTACTATCATCATTAAACGCGAAAGATTTTGCTTGTGCAATGATGGATTACTTTACCCGAACAGGAATTGAACCCTGACATGTTTGTCAATTCAATCACCAACCGTTCGCAGATCGGATTTGAGGAATATTCGTCCGACTAGAAGATGTTAAATTGCAGAAAAAAAAACATTAATTAAGTACATTAATTTTTTATAACTTTTGTTTTGGGAGGAAAATGACAAAATCTTCAAAAAAATTATTATTGATTAATTTCTGAATTTGTATAAATATATTTGCTTGAAGTTAAAATAAATCAGATTGACATAATGACTATAAAATCTCTTGTATAGCTTGTTTGTATTATTTAACAATTAATTAATTTTAAATAATGTATGCCTACTATATTTGCGGCACGTTCCAGAGTGGAAGATACTCTCAGTATCGCCCTGGTGTAAGAACACCTTTCAGAATTGCAACGTTGCTTGAAATGGCTTTAGCCGTGTTTAGTGACTAGATCTGAATAGCCAGGTACTTCCCCACCTTCCTCTTTCCCATCTCCTTCCCTTCCCCACTTACCTTCAGCCTCACAACATACCCCAATTAGGGATGCCATAGTCGCACTGGCTCCAGGCGGGAGCAGTTGGGACTCTCCTGAGGTATTCGCTATAAAAAATAAAAGAAACCCGAATTATCACAGCGAAGAAAAATCTGTGATGTTTTATTATTATTTAAAATGATCAACGGATATTTGGATAGCCCTCAACTAGTGAATATGAAAAATTATCAAGTACCCAATAATAACAACATTAGAATTAATTTTCCATTAATTATAGTTGCTTCTCGCACTAAATTTATGTTCAACTCTTGTCTCCTGGCATTGTGTGGGGAATGAAACTTGCTCTGTTGACATATTTTTTTATAAAAACGTCAATCAAAAATTGTAATTGTTATTAAATCACTGTAGCACTTATGTTCTGTTCAACAACAATCTGTTCATGTTAATTTTTATTATAACAGTAACAAATTCAATACACTTCTCTGTGACTACTTTCATAGTACCTACCTTTTTATTTATCACTAGATTTACAGGAACGGGTTTAGTTTTTCCCATAGGAAAAACTAAACCCTTTCATACACTTTTCCATATAAATGATCATCTAGTAAATCCACGTTATGCAAGTGTATTATATAAGTATAATTAATACAAAAAACAATACAAGAACAACACGTTAATCTACCAAACTATTAAATGGGAATATAATTCACCGTCTCCAGATATTTTCATATCAGAGGGTTCGGCTCTGTGGAATTCCTAATTTGACCGATAAATCCTACTGATCCCTCAATATAAATATTTAAAAAATCTTTCGTAATTCTACATGTATTTAAAATGACTGATTTTTGCATTTTTATATACAAATTCTTTGACAAATCTAATATGCCTAAATTTTTAATAAGAGAGCTAGGTATAATGCCAGTAGCCGAAATAACAAAAGGTAATATTTTTATAGTCTGAGAATGCCAAATTCTTTTAATTTCATTTCCTAAATCTGTATACTTTCTTATTTTTTCAGAAACAGATTTTTGAATATTACAGGATATTGGAATAGCTACATCAATAATATAAGTTATTTTTTTAATTTTGTCATGTCAAACTATATCAGGTCTATTATGACCAATTGGTCTGTCTGTTAGTATAGTTTTATCATAGTAAATTTTAAAGAAATTATTTTCTAAAAATGAATTTGGTTCGTATTCATAATATGGTACTCTATTATGACAGTCAATCAAGTTATGTTTAATTACCAAACTTTGGTGAATTATTTTTAAAACCTGATTGTGCCTAAATGTATACTCAGACGGCGCTAATATAGATCATCCTGATATATAGTTTCCGGATTTTTTTTTTATAATCCTTAATTATTGTGTAACTTTCATTTTTATAATAATAATAACAAAATTACGTACACTAATAAAAGCAGAAAGAAAACTTTAAATTACATTTACAATTGCAGAAAAATAACTATTTTTATTTTTATAATTGCTAAATAATGCTGCCACCGGTAAGACTCAATTAATTATTATTATTGCCTCCTTTGTACAACTTACTTATTGAATACTTATACCTACTTGTGTTGTACCTGCTTATGTATTTCATGCTCAGTTTATCTTACTAATATTATAAACGCGAAAGTTTATGGATGTATGTATGTTTGTTATTCTTTCACGCAAAAAACAACTGAATGGACTTTAATTAAACTTTAAAATAATATAGCTCATACATCAGAATAACATATAGGCTATAATGTATACCCAAAGCTTGCTATTTTCCATGTATTACAAATAATAATTAGTGTTTAATAGAAAATGTCAAAATTTAAGAATGACATTTTGAAAATCAATGATTGTAAAACCAAAATTCTATTATAGAAAATATTTAAATTAGTGAATTTATTTGAAGTACTTACCCTTGAATCGAATCAAGAATTACAGATATTTTAAATAAATAGTTTAAGAGGCTAGACTTTGAACGACACGCGGAACACCCGCGACTGTCATTCTGTCCCGCTCATAATAAGGCCACGCACACTTACAATACATGCGAATGCGAAATGTGCGAATGAGACAACGCTCAAATTTACCTACAGAAATCGCTCGAAAAGGGGTTTATGGAGAATACACTTTTCTACACCGAAACTTTCACGAAATTGAAATTTTAAAAAATATATATTTTTGAGAAAGAAGAAGCTACGTCGGTAGCTTTTTATAATTTTATAATTCTTTATGAGAGTTGAGTTAGCAGCACTTTTTCCTTAAATAAATTTTTTTTATAAATCGTACATGTTTGACAGTGAATGTTTACGTTAATACGAAACGCATCGAAAATTCGAAAACATACCGACATAGTTTTCACCCTCTAGAAGGCAGTATAAAAAAATATATTCATTTTGTGCAATTTTCGATGTAGAAAAGTGTTTTTTCCCGGGCGTCCTTTTTGTATGGGCCGAAAAGCGAAGTCTATCGTCTTAAGAATTTTGGCATAAACATAGACGGGACCTACGAAAAGAAAATAGGCTAATCGTAGTACTAAACTAGTTATTTATATATATATATACATACTTGTTATGCTACTCCTGTACAACTTACCAATGTTACATGTAAAAAAAATCCCTTCAAGGCGTAAATAAATAAATATTTTGAAAACAGAGAAATCCCTTATCTTCAATGTTCCCAAAAAATTGAGAGTTTACTGTACAATCTCTTAGAAAAAAGAAGAAAAGAATTATTAATAGCTGGTTTTCCTTAGAAGTTAAAAAAAAGAGAATAACGAGTATTTTTATTTGTATAAAACAGAACCTACGGGACGCGCCTATAATATACATGAGCTACAAGGGTAATGTTGTTGTGTGTACCTATTTTGGATAGAAGGAAGAACGTGAGTTACAAGTTACAACTTCCATTGAAATATCGGTTGAATAAACACGACATTACCCCGTGATCTATGCTCTAATGCTTGCAATTCGTCTGTTACGAAAGGAAAATCTATCAAATAGATTAATAGTTTTTATAGACGCTAGATCGGTAGAACGAACACAGCTTTTTCAAGTGATTTACATGTTTCTACGATTGCAATCCGTGCGTTGAGATGCTGGCACATTCTGTTGAAATACTGGTAGAATGA
Source organism: Limnephilus auricula (assembly GCA_951813805.1). NCBI lineage: Eukaryota > Metazoa > Arthropoda > Insecta > Trichoptera > Limnephilidae > Limnephilus > Limnephilus auricula. The sequence goes on from OX638417.1 coordinate 7,134,795, forward strand.
ACACAACATTTTGTCCAAATGTCGGGAGATCAACTGTCGGGTCAAACTTCAGTACCTAAAGTATGTTAACTTTAAAAAAAACCTTCATTTCAGTTTTTAAAAAAGTTTTATATTTTCTAAAATATCTGTTCTGAAAATAATTTCAAAATGTTAAAACATATAAAAATACATTTTTTGTGTGAATAACACAGAAGAGTCCCAACTGATCCCGTCTGGAGCCAGTTAGACTATGACAACCCCCATTGTGGGGTATGTTGTGAGGCTTTTGTTGAAGATTTTGAGGAGGGGAAAGAGTACTTGGCCATTCAGATCTGGTCACCATATACTGCATAAGCCATTTCAAGCTACGTTTCAATTCTGAATTCACTAAGACGATACTTAGAATACACTCCAGTCTGGAATGGGCCGCAAATATATTATACTATAATATATTATTTTAAATGATTGAATTGTGAAAAAACACAAATTAAGCAAATAAAAATTATTTTGGCTTTGAACTTGTCCTACAGATTGCTAGTCGAGAACCTTACACTTCGACCGCGGAGGCCGTCGAATATATCTACAGGTTGGCGCAAAAGTGGTCACCCGATGTTTTTTGGTTGCAATTTTTTTTATAAATTAAATTTTGTAATTCTGCTTTTGGATTGTGTTTATTTGATGTCTTATTTTTTTTTCCATTAAGTTGAAAAAATTATATCAGCCAAGTGGTCGCCGCTAGAATTGTGAACATACGTGCTCGATTTCTGTCATTTTCCATCACACTTTCGGGGAAAAAATTCTTGCATTCTTGACGGATATTCTCTTTGAGGGCTTCAAGAGTCTGAGGTTTGTTGACATAGACTCGCGATTTCAAGAAACCCCACAAAAAGAAGTCTGGAACTGTTAAATTGGGCGATCTTTCCGGCTAGTGCTACTCTTCAAACTAGAGTTTTGAGGATTTACACTGGACGGAAAACAATAAAAAAAACATTTTTCCGCGTTCTTCAGGGGATTCATGTCTTATTGATGTATATTTTGTATCTGTTTACTTCACAAATGTTAAAGCAGAACTGACATTTGCCGCCATTTGCCAAAATTATGGCATCTTCCAATAGGGTGATGATTTTTGCGCCATCCTGTATTAGAATATTTTCCTGAACCGTAAATAAAATTTAAAAAAATTAATTGGTAAATAACCTACATTTTTATACCTATACAAACCGTTGATTTAACAGTTAGTTAAAAATTATAATGTAGGCATAACGGAATTTTTCTAAAATCTGGTTTTTCCTCCGACGAGCCGAAATTTATGGTATAAATTATATCAAAAAGGTAAACATATCAAATACTTGCTTTACAGTGGTGGATCAGTCTCCATAATATTCTGCCTATTTTTATATTTTTTCGGGTTCTTGTTCGGGTCTAAATGTGATGTAAATTTGCCAGTTTTTTGCCAATACGTAGTTACCGAACACGGTGTGTATCGATAACTTTTCGATTTCGGATCGATAGGCGTAACTTCCGATGATTTTATATCGATCCCTAGCATTGTTTCATCGTTGATAGTCGAACCGATAATGACGAGGAATAATTAAGAAATCGATATAAGCTGGAAACACTGATGTTATTTTGTATGAATTGACACTACGAAATGTCAGACGCCAATCAATTACGTAAACTTATAATTAATGAATCGGCAATTTAAAAAAAAAAAAATTATTAAATTTATTTTTTTGTGTTTTACATTTTTTTACATTAAGTCCCGTTAAACTGATTGATATCAGATACGTTTTTAGATTTTCACGGCCAAAAGCATTTTCGTTGTTTGTTTTTGGGGTGTTATGCCGTGTCGCGCTACCTCCTTCTTTAGCCGACGTTTTGGACAGCGTTGCAGTGTCCATCATCAGGGAAGATCCCGCAGATCCGACGATGATCCGGCTGATCCGACGACACATCGTCGGATCTGCCGGATCTGCCCTGATGATGGACACTGCAACGCTGTCCGAAACGTCGGCTAAAGAAGGAGATAGCGCAACACGGCATAACATCATGATGATTGATATCAGTCTGTCAACGGGTTATTTTTACAATTACTTAAAAAATATATATTAATACTGGTACATAAAATATTCACATTGTAACATTATATATATGCATACATACATTATATATATATATATATATATATATATATATATATATATATATATATATATATATATATATATATCTTTACATACATTTAAAAAATAAAATGATTTTTTTATTTAATTTTTTTATTTTTTTATTTAAAGAAACATTTAAAACAAAGAATAATACATACATATAAAATAAAAACATAATACAAAAACAGAGAAAAAGTCCCAATAAACTACTTTTAAGTAGTTTGTCAATGGGTTCTTTTAACTTAATGGATTATAACAAAAATTAAATTAATTATTAAGATATAATTGTTTACATTCATAAAAAAAATATATTGTATACACTCATACCATAAGAAATATAGCCTAAAGAGATGTAACATGATATAAAAATAATAAAAAAATTATATAAAAATAAAAAAGAGGTGTAACATGATATAAAAATAAATTTAAAAAATATATAAATAAAAAGTGTATGAAGTTAGAAATTGTTTGTCTTAGAATCTAATACAAACTATGTCTTTCAGCGAGCCAATTTTTTAACATGATATTTATTTTTGCGTTTGTACATTTTTTGATTGCTGCAGGTAACATATTTAAGCAATTTGGGATCATGTAGTCCAGCGTTCTTTGCCCATATTTGTTTAAATGCTTAGGAACGATTAGTCCTTCATTTAACGTAAAACGAGTATTGTAAGAGTGTTCTAGTCTATTTATGTACAAAGGGCTATTTATATGCTGAAAAATAATTTTATACCATAGAATTGATCTCACTGAGAGAATTTTAAGATTTTGATAAAGGTATGGAACATTATGTCTTTGTTCGTATAAACTTTTATGAGCTAATAATTTAACTAATGAATTTTGAACTGATTGAACATGATTTATATTTGTTTTACAGGAAAATCCCCAAGCTGTAATTCCATACCTGATAATAGATTCAGCTAATGATAAATAAATTATCCGAAGTGTGCATATTGGAACATAGAATTTTAATTTATATAATCTACTAATAATAGATCTCAGTCGTTCACAGACTTTATTTATTTGTAAATCCCATTTAAAAAAACAATCAATAATAACTCCCAAATAAACATATTCTTTAACCAGTTCAATATTTTCACATGTGCATAATGCAGGGATACCAATATGTAAGCAATCTGAAATGTGTGTTTTAATTTCAGGTGTAATAATATTTACCTTGGCATTGGGTGATCTAATATGTATCAACTTAGTTTTTTTTTGCATTTATGATTAGATCAGAGTCGTGAGACCATTTCAAAAGTTCAATGTAATCTTTTTGTAAGAGTTCAATACATAATTGCAAATCACTGCCAAAAATCACCAATGCAGTATCATCAGCATATACAAAGTGTTTTACATGTTTAAAAATGGATTTAATAAAAGAGACATAAATAATATATAAAATTGGACCTAATATGGAACCTTGAGGAACGCCTGCTAAGATTTTTCTTTTTTTACTTAAGGTGTTCAATAGCTTTATTTGCGTGCACCGGTTTTTCAAATAATTTTCAAAGAGTTTTAGAAGTTTCCCCCTTATTCCTATGGTTTCTAGTATTTTCAATAATTTAGTATGGTTAATAGTATCAAATGCCTTTGAGTAATCTATAAATAAGACTAATACATGATTTTTACTATTTAGTTTATTATTTATTAAGCTGGCAAACTTTTGAAGAAGTATTTCAGTTCCCTTTTTTTTTTGGAAACCATACTGATCGGTATCAATAATCGAAAAATCCTCTAAATATTTGATTAATTTCAGCTGAATGTATTTTTCAAGAATTTTTTCAAGTGAAGGTAAAATACTTATCGGTCTATAATTACCCAATACAGTGTGATCACCTCCTTTATAAATGGGTCTGATAATACTGCATTTTAAGTCATCTGGAATTTTTGCTTCAAATAAGATTCTGTTTACCAAGTGCGTTATAATTGGACCTAAAGTTAATATATGTTTTTTAATATAGCTCATTCTGATGTTATCAATTCCAGGAGAAGAGCTTTTAAGTTGCCTCACAATGCTTTCTATATCAGCAATTTTGGCCCTTGGTAGGTACATGCTTTGAGGCATCTCCTCTGGTTCAAACCCAGTTGTCCTGTAATTACATTTATGTAACATATTGCAAACACTGTCAGAGAAATAATTAACAAAATCATTAGTTACGTTTTCTTTGTTTTGATCTTTCATCAAATATTTGGAGGCAACTTGGTCACAATCATTTTTACATTTCTTTCCTAAAATTTGATTACATTCGTTCCATGTTTTTTTTGAGTCTTGAAATAGATTTTTGAATTTATCATTATAGTATGAGGTTTTTAATTTAATTAACAATTTATTTAAAACATTTCGATAACACTTATATTCTTTTTCATAGTTTTTGTTTGTTAAAGTATTTTTCCAACGTTTATATAAAAAATCTCTTTTTTTAATTTTAAATAATCATTTATGGCATGAGGTCTACTTTTAGATTTTTTGCTTATTTGAACCGTGCTATTTTTATATAAGTCGAAAAAATAATTTTTAATTTTTAAATAAATAAGAGAACCATCGGTTTCCTTTAGAAGCGATTTCCAATCATAATTACATATATTTTTATCAATCAGTTTTTGTGAAAGAATTTTAATTTTTTTATGATTGTTAAAATTATCTATCGAGTTATAATGTATACTTATAGCTGTTGTGTGATGGTCGGCAATGTTATAGTCACACACGCATGCGGAGATTGTATTGGTTTATCCAGCGGGTAGTTTACCGCTTAATCGCACAAAAAAATGATCAATACATGAACTGTTTATTTCCTGCTTAACTACTACTTCCCTAGTGGCGTCATCTATACACTTTTTTAAATAATTATTAGTAAGGATATTTTCATAATTTATTATGATAGCATCATTTTTATTTAATAAATTTAAATTTATGTCGCCGAAAAATATTACACTTTTATTCGGTTTAATATTGTTATCAAACACAGAGGATATTTCTGACAAAAATGCTAGCTTATTTAGATTTGGAGGTCGGTATATTGCTAAGACACTTAAAGTGCTGTTATTTGGAAGTGTCAATATTCCAAAAACATTCTCAAAAAAATTTGTTTCCAGAAGTATTTGCGAAAAGAAAAGGTTATTATTTACATACAACAAAATGCCTCCACCAGATTTATGTTTTCTGCAATAGTGATACGAATTGTATCCGGGAATATCATAAAAATTAACAAGTTCCGAACGGATAGCTGTTTCGCAAAGCATGAGTACGTCAATATGATTTAAACAGTCTTTAAAATAAACATGAAATAGGTCCCAGTATTTACATATTGATCTAATGTTTAATTCCACAATATTAAGTTTACTCGTTTCATATTTCCTTGTATCTAGCTTTTGAAACCATTCACGCAGGTTATTTACCTTGCAAAAATTAATGTCATTGTCATCATCTATGTAACTAAAAGACATAATGATTGTGAATAAAATACTAAATAACTAAAATGTTCTAATTGATATTGTAAAAAAGCAAAGAAAATGAAAGAAAGAAAAATAAAAAAAATATAATAGTAATGGAAAAAATTAAAAACGAAAAGAAGAAAAAACAAAGGTTAGTACGAAAAAATTCTTTCACATAACCATTTTTACATACATTTCCTTCTGAAAGTCAATTAACAGCTTTTTATTGAATTGGGTAACATGTTTTAAATTATTGGAACAATGTTTTCTAGAGTTCTTTGACCGTATTCAGTTAGGTATCTGGGAATTACAAGTTCATCATTTGCAGTTGTTAGTTGTTAGTTTTGCATTATGAACATGACCGGTCAGACCGCGAGGCCGCCAACACAGGCTTTTAGTTCTTCCCAGGTGCAGAACTAACTTGGTGATGGCGATGCCCTTGGGAAGACTTACTAGGTTAATTAACTCCCTCGCAGGTAACTTGGATATTTTCCACACGTCATATAACGATTTTAAGCGCGAAATATTATGTATGTTTTAACTGTGAACTTGTGTATAAAATTTCTGACCTAATTTAAAAGAATTTAATTATTATTAGCCTGAAACACTCATAAATATTGAAAAACTCTCCGGAGAAAAGATACATGTCGCCGACGGGACTCGAACCGCACCCCTGTGTTTGCCGGACTGGGGGCCTAGTCTATATCTCTCACAGCGCCCGTAACGCGGGTTTAGCTACGTCACGAATCCGTATTAACCCTCCTCTGACCGTGCTAAAAACTTTCTCGCGCTCCGATGCTGTACACTCAGTAAATATTAGTGTAATGTATTTATTTAATCCAATACATAAATGTATTGTGGAGGAATACCTAAAATGTTAACTCTATGTTTAGTATATTTACAAAGATATTTCAGTAAATACAAACCGTGACCGCTTAGTTGACAGCACCGTCAAGAAAGGTTAAACGGCAAACGTGTTTGTTTGTGAAACCGAAAGATCGAGACTAGGCCCCCAGGAGCTCTACCATTAAGCTACGGCGGATTACCTCCTACCCGCCAAATGATTCAATACATACCTAGTGTTTCATTCAACAATTATCGCTTATTGTATTTTTTCACCTGCAAACAACCAACTTTATTTTTATATGAGAAAGGCATAAATTTGTGCTATGCATAAAAAATCTTGTCTTAAACATTAGTTTATCAATTTTAAAAAATAATAAAAGAATTATTTTGTCAAAATTTTATTGTAATTTTTGTTTACCCCTTTTGTAATGTATTGGTTTTTATACTGTTTTTGCAAATAAATAAATAAATATGATAAAAAAATATTTTGTAATGTTTTTAAAATAATAAATTGAGTTGAAAAGGTATTGGAGTGAACTATGACAGAAGTGCTGGTTGTACAAAAAAATGCTACCGGGATGGCTATTCCCATACCTGCTCCCCAAATTAAGAGTAGAAATACCTTGCGCAAGTTTTCATCGAGTAGCTGGTGGACAGACTAATGGTCATGGTGATCAAATTTAACTTTCGTCCACGGCCTTTTTCTCTTCTTTTGCAGGGAATTCTTCACTAATAATGGCATTTGACTCATCTGTATATTCTGAAAGCTTTTGACGAAGTTCTTTCTCTACCTGTTCCAGGCGTTCTATGCTGTCAGTCAAGGCATTCAATTGATATTTTTCCAGGCATTTTTTAGGCATCCGATATCTTTCATCGTAAGACTCAACTGCTTCTGCAGCTGGAACGGGATTTTGTTCGAATTCATAGTTCAGAGCGTCGATAGATGAAATTAATTTGTCGTATGTGTTTGTCATGATTCTCAATCTTGCTTTCCAGTTGCCATTTTCTAGTTGGATTTTGTAAGCTGGTGGACATTGCTCAGCCTCTTGACTTCGTGTGGGAAACCTGAGCCATTTCGGAGGACTACCGTTTATAATATCAATGTCATCTACAGGAGATGCATCCCGAGTACGTCTTGAACCGATCTCGATCATTTTAGAATTTGGCTTCTCAGGAGTGTTACAATTTAATTGGTTTTCATCCAGCTTTATTTGTAATGCAATATTCTCTGCCATCATTGAATTTAATGTGTTGCTGTAAAATGGACTAGATGCTGCCAAATTGGTGGTACGGTCTTCACAATGCTTGGCCAGATATTCAACATAATGCTTATTTAATAAACTTATTTGTCGTGTAATATTTACGTTACAAGGATTCGAATTAACGGGTATCCTTATCAGTTTTATCAGTTTTCCTGTATCGTATCCTGTCCTCAATCCCAAAAGTAGTTTTCCATTTAGTGTAGAAATTGCTGTGATATGTTTTCTGAATGTGTCCAACCTTGCCGTGATGTGACTAGAGAAAGGTAACAATTCCGAGACATAAAAGTCTCCCCCTCTGTTGTCAGAATTTGTTCTTTCATTTTCCCTGGGTTTTAAAACAAACAACGTTCTTCCATCGACGTTCATGGCTAATTGATTCAAACTTTTATTACCCGTTATAATTTCTTTCACTTGTCCTGTTCTATTAAGTATCACGTAGTTAGATCCGTTCGCAAGGAAGTACGTGTTATTATTAATATCAAATATATTTTCAAATGGAGGAATGACTTTATCGACGAGTCTTGCTTCTTCCTTAATTTCATCGATGATATATGTCAGCGAATTCCCTCCATACACGAGGATTTGGTTTTCAACGAGTCCAATTTTTTTAATTGTAAAATTAAGATCTATTACCATTTCACAACCGTAAAAGATTCCGTACCATTCGGCGATGGAGGATTCACATTCGTTTTCAGGTTTGTCTAAAAAGCAGTTCGATTTGAAAGTTCCCAAACGTGCATGAAAATCTTTTGCAGCAATTTCGCAGAGGAAAAAGAGCATTACAACTGCACAATACGTTTTCTTTTCCATTTTCAGTATGCTGCAATGAAAAAAATTACATTCCACGATATATATTCACTATATTATTTTAAAATTAAAATAACGTTATCTAATGGAATAAATAAATTATATAAATTTAGTTTATATTATTGTGACAGCTGTTGCGGCTTACAAGGCCATTTTCAATCTGAGGTGTTTCATAATTAGACGACGATATTTATATATATATATATATCTATATAGTAACGTCATTATTAAACAATTTATTAATAACGTATTTACAAATTTCAAAATACCCATGGGGGAGAATCTATTACTTTCCCAAGAATTCGGTTTAACCGACAATAAATCAATTTGCTCACTTTCAAATTGACATTTTAAATCGTATAAATATCGTCGTCTAATTATGAAACACCTCAGTTTGAAAATGGCATTGTAAGCCGAAACAGCTGTCACAATAATAAAAACTATAACACTTGCAGAACTTAATAATAAACATTATTAAATTTAATTTAAATTAAATTTCAAAAAAAATTAAATGGAGTTCTACGAATTAAACACAAAACAATAAATATATAAATGTATTTGTAATGCATTGTTTATTTGAATACTGAAATCTATTGTCTTTAAACAGCAAAATTTTAAGAGCATATTTTTATACAAAACATTTAACAGGAGATCAAAATTTTATTTGTGTTTTTTACTCCAAATAATGTTAGGAACCAGAATTAGAAACTTGGACAGTCAAAGAAGCAACACAATTTGGGAATGGGTACCGCCGCCCCGGAAACCATTTATTGGATAACCAACACCTCTGTCATAGGTCACCCGAAGCGGTTCGCTACGTTTGATGACTTGCAGGGGTGCCCGGGTTTATGGGGGTGAGGTATGTCTAGGTTTGGCGACGGATGATCTGGACACACTAAACCCCAGATTCCTACTCACCTCTCATACCCTTTTCCTTCCCAGAACTTCTTCTCCTTTAAATACCCTCCACACAGCATCCCCAAAGATGACACAGGTCCTGAGAGAAATAATTTCCCTAAGGGCCTCCTGTGTGGAGCTAGTGTAAAAAAGATGTCATAAACCTCATATATTTGAATAAAATCCCTGTAGACCACCCCGCTCCCCCCTCCCTAATATTTTGTGTTTATAGAATTATTTGTACCAGTCTAAAGATGGCTTTCATATTTATTTTAATATATCTAAACATTTATATTCTTTAAATATTACCTTCTGTTTATGTGTATATTATTTTCTGTTGTTAACTTTATGTACTTATCTAATTTATAAATAAATATAAACAATGAACATGTATTTTTTAGTTATAGATGCAAATTTCTTTCAATATTATAGGTACACTACAATCCGCAAGCAATATGCTTATACAAACTGATAAAGATGAGAGTGATTGAATTCAGTTATTGCATAAATATAACATGTTTTGCTTGGTCAACTCATTCAGAGATATTCTGCAATGGGTATCGCAAAATGTAAGCGAATTATAAAATTATTCTCCACTTACAATACTTGGACATGATTTATTATGCAGTATGTCAATCTATTGTTGAGTATGGTATCATAGCATGGGGAGGTTGCACTGCAATATATATATCTTCGAGAACTCGACAGTATTACCAGAGAATACTTTTTAAATCAAATTCTAGACGTATTGACTCTTTTTTACAAAAAAAAAAAAAATTGATTTGAAAAGATTGTTATTTTATCTGGTACACGCAGTTTTAAAAATTTGAAAAACTAAGTGTACTTTTAAGATACTAAGGTTTTACCATTGGTCTTTGGCAGATTTGTTCAACTTTTAAACGATAAACTCTATTAAACAACAGAAATTTCAAATCATATAAACATACAACAAAATAAATCAATCTAATAATCTAGTCAACACAGTTTTGAGAATTTAAATTTTTGTTAAATTAAAATTATTAAAAAATAAATCCGAGATCGTGTTTTGTGACAAAAATACCTCAGTTTTTCTATTTATTTAAGGTCTCACTAACGAAAATATTTCAAATTTTTTTACACACTTATTTTGTTTAGACATTATTGAAAAATTATAAATACATGTGATCAAAAAATACTTACAAGAAATACGCGATATTTAATCATTTATCATCGTCCTTTTTGAGCATTTTTATTGCTTACTTGAATGCGAGTATATATTAAAGCAAGTTTTGAATGAAATAGATCGATATTAAATTTTTAATTTTAAAAATTTGATACGGGGAATAATCGATATTTCTAGATAAAAATAACACATAGATTAGGCAATGAACTAACCGATGTCGCAGACATATTTAATTTAAAATTCGTCACGTATAAAGTCAAATTAGTCCACCACTTTTTAAATGTAAATAATGAATGAGAAATCATTTTTTTGTTTCTTTTCTTTTCTTTTGTTTATTTTTATTCTAAAGTCATCCATGTGGATTTAGCTTTAGACATATTCTTATTAATTTATCACATTGTGTTTATGCTTTATTTATATACTTTGCAATCTTTTTTAAATATATGTTATACTGTTGTTATAAATGAAATTTATATTCGATATGTAAAAGTCCAATAGGGCGTCAATAAATAAATAAATAAAATCACATCTGTAAAAGCAATATGTTCGAATGATTTTGACTTCTGAAGGGCGATTTTGGCGACAACTGATTGTATCAATAGTGATTGTTCCCTGGAATGAATGCAGATCGCTAACGAACAAATAACAATTCACATTAAGTGTTGGCGATATATTCTACGTCAACAGTTGCTGCAGTTGTCCTAGGGAACGATGAGAAGTTATCGAAAGTTATAGATACAAACCTTATCGATCGACCGTGCTAGGGCCTTTGTACATTAATAAACAAATGTCGACAGCTAAATTAATCCGAATTTATCGACATAATCATGATTGGACATCCTAAGGTTATCCATTATTTTTCTATTATCCTTGTAAATACAATGTTAATAATTAATGTTAATGACTTTGCAATGTAAATACAATAATTAGTCTTTAATGAAATATGCACATGTAGCAAACACTTTGTGGGAAAACATAATTATAATAAACACAATAATATCTACTTTGTTTTAAATCCACTTTATTATTACTTTATCCAACCGGTTTCGGTTCAACCTGAACCTTTCTCAGGGATGAATAAAAATATATTGAACATAATACAGATTTACACGGTATTTAAAAGAAAATTAGAAGAGGGAGAGAGAAGATCAATTTAGGTGGGGGCGATGGGGGAGGTGGCTAAGAGGGAGGGGTAAAAGTAGGCGGGGGTAACTGAAATATTTTGAAAATGGGGCTATTCAACAAATCTAATTGTTTATTAAGTAAATTTGTTTTATTTATTTTTAATTTATTTTTATTTCAAGAATATCAAGTTGTAGAACTATCCCATTTATCCTATTTATTAAATGAGTGATCTTTCCACTGGAGCGACAGAGCAATAAAAATATTTTTTCTCGGATTGCTAAAGGAAATTTTTCCGCCCACATTAAAAACATCATACCTCCGAATTTGAATATGGAGACATACAAACTGATTATAGTTCTATGTAGCCAATTAATTCCCCTATCTTTTGTTTATTATCACGTATTTGTAGGATTTATAAAAAAAAGTAATTAAATCTTTAACCTTAAAATTTTTTAAAGAATCTAGAGAATATTTATTTAGTTATATTTTTAATTTTTTTATGTTTTTACATTAGGTTCACACAGGAGGCCCTGAGGAATCTTTGGGGATGCTATGTGGAGGGTATTTTTAAGGAAAGGAAGGAGAGGAAGGTCTGGGAAGGAAAAGGGTATGAAGGTTGGGTAGGAATCTGGGGTTCAGTGTGTCTAGATCATCCGCCTCCAAGACCTATATAAACCTTACCCCATGAACCCGGGCACCTCTGCTAAGTCACCAAACGTAGCGAACCACTTGGGGTGACCTATGACAGAGGTGTTGGTTATCCAATAAATGGTTCCCGGGGCGGCGGTACCCATTCCCGCCTCCCAAATGTAATATATTATATAGTCGTTTCAATAAAAAATTTTTTTTTGAAAATTTGCCACATTTTGGCAACAAAGCAATCCGAGGTTTTGGAAATAGTGCCATAATGTGGCAAAAAGCGCTCATTAGGTGGGTGACGAATTCTGAGAAACCTACACTGTTTAGACATCTCAAGTGTTCGACCGCCCTTGTTTGAAAATTTCTAGCCCCATTTTCAAAATATTTCCGTTACCCCCGCCTACTTTCTCTTAGCCACCTCCCCCATCGCCCCCACCTAAATTGATGTTCTCTCTCCCTCTTCTAATTTTCTTTTAAATACCATGTATATCTGTATTATGTTTAATATATTTTTATTCATCCGCGAGGAAGGTCGAGGTTGAAACGAAACCGGTTGGATAAAGTGGAATTAAAACGAAGTATTATTGAGTTTATTTTAATTAAATGAAATCATTTAATGGATAATAATGAATACCGTTTCATTTTCCTTCAGCCAGCTTCACACTCATAATTAAAATTTAAGACTCACGTAAGTTTTTGACAAGTTACTCACAGTGACCAGAATGTTCAGTGGAAACTTTTTAAGTGTATGAATATTAATGACAAACTTTTCATCGGATGTCAATTCCTCAAATGATAATTCATCATGTGTCGATGCGTTGAAAACTGATAATTGGGGTTTTTAACCTTAGGTTAGGTTAGGTTAATGTGAGTTATGATGTGATGAATTATCATGTGTCTGAATAAATTTACTATGGGAATTCAGACGCTGAGATCTCACAGTCCGATTAGACATGGAACCCCTTGAGGCACAAGGAACACATCAGATTTTGGCCAAAATATTCTGTCCGTCAGAAAAATTGCGCTGCAATAAAATTCAAATAAATGGAAGTGTAAAAAATTGTCAAGCACACCACCTTTATATTTGTCAAAAACAAATTAAAAATACAAAATGGCTGATAATTTCAACATATGTTGGGGACATGTGTACCAACATAAAACTTTTATTTCGAAAATCGAATATACATAGCCCGACAAATTTGAAGTATTTTTTTAACCAACCTTGAATATATCTACTAATAAGGAAGTTGAGTCCTTTTTTATTTTTTTTATCAATGTTCACATTCAAACTTAAATACTAGTATTTTTTTTTTAAAGTTCGTTTTCATAATTAAATTAATTCTACAAGTTTGAATTTTATTAAAGCCCGCGAAAACGCCAGTAAGAGAATACCTTGCGGGAGAGTTCGTGATGTCACCCGGTCCCAGATTGTGTGAAATATAAGGTAAAATATTTACAAAGCCGTTTCATGCCTAATATGGACGAAAAAAATAAATTTAAAAAGTTGTAGTAGTTAGATATTAATTAGTACTAATCAATTCATTTACCGAAATTTCGAAATACTGCGTTTTAATGGTTATTTTTTAAATTTAAAAACACGAAATGTCATTTTTCAACGAAACTTGCAGTAGTTCCTAACACAGCGGTCGTTGAAAAATGACATTTCGTGTTTTTAAATTTAAAAAATTACCATTAAAATGCACCTTTTTCGAAATTCCGGTAACTGAATTGATTAGTATTAGTTAATATCTAACTACTACAACTTTTTAAAGTTATTTTTTGTCTATATTAAACGTGTCCCGGTTTTGTAAATATTTTACCTTATATTTCACACAATCTGGGACCGGGTGACATCACGAACTCTCCCGCAAGGTATTCTCTTACTGGCGTTTTCGCGGGATTTAATAAAATTCAAACTTGTAGAATTAATTTAAATATGAAAACGAACTTAAAAAAAAAATACTGGAATTTAAGTTTGCATGTCGTCTACATAAACATTTTTTTATAAGTCATAAGATTTTTCACTCAACTTCCCTATGGGCGTGCACGTGCTTAATCTAGACGTCCACTGCAGTGAGATTATAACTAGATGCGTATATATCTACTAATTGGACGTGCCTGTACTTTATGTAGACGTCCACTGGAGTGAGATTAAAACTAGATGCGTATAAATCTAGTGATTGGACATGCCTGTGCTTAATCTAGACGTCCACTGCAGTGAGATTATAACTAGATGCGTATATATCTACTAATTGGACGTGCCTGTACTTTAATGTAGACGTCCACTGGAGTGAGATTAAAACTAGATGCGTATAAATATAGTGATTGGCCAAATGGTTTGAGGACAAACAAGGCATCATTATAATAAGGTACAATTATACAACAGTCCGTGTCCTTGCCACAGACGTTTTAGAATATCCTTTTTACGTGTATTTATTAGAGTCCCAGTTTGACCACAAACAAGGCAACATTATAAGAAGGTACAAGTTTACGACAGTCCGTGTGCTTGCATATCCTTTTTACGTGCTTCTTCACATTACACGTTCAAATTCAGCGGTCTGTATTGAATCATTCTAGAGCATATGTATTCTATCCAAACACGCACACTTGCTTTTTTTTTCAGGAAGACGACCGCCCTCGGCGAAAGAATTTCGCGTAATGAGCAATACTTGAAAATGCGATGGTTTTTATCTGTTTTGGGCATAGATAAAAATAAATTTTTACCAAATAAATCTTTGAATTTTTTTTATTTTTTATTAATTTATAAGCATAGTTAAAATATTGTTTTAATACACACTATTTTTTGTTTTTCCAATTACCAGTTTTTTAATACATAAAATTGGTTTCAAAGTACGTTGATTTAGGTAGTTTTTAAAAACAATATTACATTGTTATTTATACATTTTATAAAAATATATAAATAGGGTGGTATAGGCTAAGATGTGTCCTATAACAATTTTTTTTTAAATATTTTTTTTTCTTTTCGTATATGACGACAGATGAAAAATATTCTGTGGTAAAATGACGATTTATTGAAAACTGATCTTTTATAAACAGTTACGAAGTAAGAAAAACATACAGTTTTTATATTTAATTTTAGCTCGTGGGATAGAAAATGCAACTATCTAAGAAAATATAATTATAAACTTTTTTTTTGAGGTGCAATTATTGACACAGATGACTTCCTAAAATCCGCGAAAATCATAAAATATTGAAAAAACTTTTGAAATCCCTCTCGGGCTCTTAATCTAGACGTCCATTGCAGTGAGATTATAATTAGATGTGCATAAATCCGACCGGTTTGTTACTCAGCAAGTAAACCTAGTAAACCGGTTTGTTACTCAGCAAGTAAACCAAGTAAACCGGTTTGTTACTCAGCAAGTAAACAAGTATGCCAATCTATGTAGTTATGATCTCACTGCAGTCTACAGATAAGCATAAGGATGCTGGAAAAATAGTGGGTGACATCTACACGCACTATTTAGATATCAATCGTTCAATTGATTAGTCAGACATCTCCGAAAAATTGAAATTTGAGTTTAGTATGCAGTTTTTGAAGAAAAACATCTTTAGGCGCAATATGACGAGTAATTCAGGCAAGTTTTCGGAAGGAAATTTTTCAGACGGAAATGACACTTGGATATCGGTATAATTACTGCCATCTGTGTTTGTTTTTATTTTTATTTTAAAGGGTTCTCGCCTTCGCTAGATTAGTAATTAATACCTGCCACTGTGTAGTGTATCTAAAAGCTTCCTGTTTGTAGACATAGATGGCAGTGCTAAGAGCAGCCCTTAGATTCCGCCAGATAGCAGGTAGGTCAGTACCTGTGGGAACGAAGAGAGGGTCAAACAGCTCTGAGAGAGCGTTCACTGGAACACTCGTTTAGATTCCATTTAGCCAGCTTATAGTTAGGTTGATCAACGAGATCTACATTGTAAACCGCGAAGTGTATAATAAACGCAGATAATAACAAAGTATCTATTATTCCTAAAAGTAATCTCCATCCAAAGTATAGGAGAATCTGTATTAGTGTCTGTAGTAAATAACAGAACGCTACACACTGTTAATATTTAATACATCAATACTGATTATTTTTATATTTTTTTATATGAATACCGCACAAGAGCCCACCTGCTTCTCATGGCGTGAGACTATGGCTTGTGAGGCTGAAAGTAGTGAGGAGGGGAAGGAGACGAGGGAGATGAAGGTGAGGAAGTACCTGGCTATTCAGAGCTGGTCACCAAACACGGCTAAAGCCGTTTCCATTCTGAATGGTGGTCTTGCACCAGGGCGATACTGAGAGTACCTTCCACTCTGGAACGTGCCACAAATATAGTATATATTATTTTTATTTAATTAATTGTGAAATGACACAAATTAATCAAATTAAATTTATTTGCGCACGCTGGGTTCGAACCCGTGACCTTCGGAATGGGAGTCCAAACCTTTACGCAACAAATTACAAATTACGTACAAATTTTAAATTAAAGTTGTAAATTATTGTTTACAATCTAATATCATAAAAATCACAGGAGGTCCAGCATGGAAGATCGATAAATTACTATATAAAATATAATATATCAATAAAATCATAAAATGCATCCATAAAACTATTCCAACTAATTTTAAATGTGAAAGCTTAGAATTAGTTACGGAATATGTGTATCTTGGTGTTACAGTAGATTGCTTTTTCAAATGGGACAAACATATTTAAAAAAAAAACCTCTAAGACTCAGATCAATTGCTGGCAGAATGTACACATTTAAACAACACTTAAGACACTTATAAAATAATTTATATGTCACTGGCAGAATCTATTATAAGATATGGAGTAACAACATGGGGAAATACTACTATAACCAATCTGAAACAAGTCCAAGTTGTACAAAACGCAATTGTAAAATTATTAGTCGTCAATAATATTTTTAAACAGAGACATAATACACCATTGCTGTTTCAGAGTGCCAAAATTTTACCCGTTAACTCTATGGCACAAAATTATAATTCAGCATATGTTTACCCCGCAGCATAAAGAGAAATTAGAACATAAATACAGCACTAGATTCACGCGCAACGACGGGTTAAAAGTTCAGAAATTTAATAATAAGTACGGACAGAGAACGTTTGAATACAACATACCGAATATATTTAATTTATTACCTGACACTATAAAGCAATGTAATTCTATGAATAAGGTTAAATATATGGTGAAAAATTGGCTATCGGAAAAAAAAATTATATAGATATGTATGAAAATTTTTTGAATCTGTAGATATAAGATGTAAATTATAACTCTTAAAATGTATTATGTAACTAAACTATAAGCATAATTATGTCGACAAGCCAATTCCATCGGCTTACCAGGAATTGGGTGTGCGATTCGTGATGCGTGTGACAAGTGTCGTAATGTGTTGCTTACGTAGCGTAAGTCGACCTGGCCCCCTAGCACACTCGATTGGTAACGATTGATAGGATAACTTTCGGTAACTTCTCATTGTTCCCTAGCATGACTACAGATCGCCAACGAATAAGTGACAGTTCACAATGTCCCTAAGATGATAGACTTCGCTTTTCGGCCCATACAAAAAGGACGCCCGGGAAAAAACACTTTTCTACATCGAAAATTGCACAAAATGAATATATATTTTTATGCTGCCTTCTAGAGGGTGAAAACTATGTCGGTATGTTTTAGAATTTTCGATGCGTTTCGTATTAACGTAAACATTCACTGTCAAACATGTACGATTTATCAAAAAATATAATTTTAGGAAAAAGTGCTGCTAACTCAACTCTCATAAAGAATTATAAAATTATAAAAAGCTACCGACGTAGCTTCTTCTTTCTAAAAAATATATATTTTTTGAAATTTCAATTTCGTGAAATTTTTGGTGTAGAAAAGTGTATTCTCCATAAACCCCTTTTCGAGCGATTTCTGTAGGTAAATTTGAGCGTTGTCTCATTCGCACATTTCGCATTCGCATGTATTGTAAGTGTGCGTGAGCTTATTGTGAGCGGGACAGAATGACAGACGCGGGTGTTCCGCGTGTCGTTCAAAGTCTAGCCTCTTAACTAACTGTTGTTTGTACGTTAGCGATATACAGTTGTCCTAGGGAACGATGAGAAGTTACCGATAGTTATCCTATTGATCGTTATTGAGCGAGTGTGCTAGGGCCTCTGGTGAGTTTTAAATTTTCTATTTATATAAGTTCATTTACCTATGTATCAGAAATGGGTCAGATTAACATGTTTAAACTTTATTAGAAAATGTCTTATGTCTACTGTATAATTTGTTTACAACTTGGGATTTCCATTGCTGAATAGCTCTGTAGGTTAACCTTCGCAATTCATACACGCAATAACTGAGGACTTAGAAACTAGAAGATCCCTTCAGTTTGTTTACAAATATTGCTTGCAGAGGTGTTTATGAAAATACCTCATCTCTATGATCGTAGTACGTAACTAATGACGTATTGTTAAGTGAGTTGATTTTTTTTTCTTCGGTATTATATCGTCAAAAGTTTATAAATCGATCCTTAGGAATAACCAGGTTCCATCTATCGTGGTAACGTCATGCGATAATGAACTCTAAAGTAGCGTACTATAGATCCCATTATCGCACGACGTTACCGCCACCAATGAAAATTTGTTATTCCAAAGGGTCGAAATGCAGTGCAGTGAAACCTCTTATAACGAGCACAATTCGTTCCGGAATCTTACTCGTTATGTAAAACACTCGTTAAGCGAAACAATGTTCCCATATAAATTAATGTAAAATATGATAATACGTACAATGCCAAAAAAAACCATTCTAATTTTATTTCAAATAACGACCGGTCAGTGGTTGAGTGGGCATTGCGTTTGGGTTCCAACCAGGCGTTCCGTGTTCGATTCCTCGGCTGGCTAAGTCCTCCACCGCAACACAAGCAATATCTTCCGCTTAGTGTGGTGGTAGTAGGAGATTTTCAAATGTTGTTGGGTTATTCGTAACCCGGGAATGTTTGTCTTTCTTAAAAAAAAAAAAACTACATAGGATCATTTAAATTCCCGCAATCTATGTCACAGTGGATAAAAACCTTTTGTATGTTCCAATTGCAATCATTTATGTGCTAGAAAGTTTACTCACAGTGGATAAAAACCTTTTGTATGTTCCAATTGCAATCATTTATGTGCTAGAAAGTTTACTCACAGTGGAGAAAAACCATTTTCATATTACATGTAACCTACACGAAGAAATTTTTATTCTAAAATACGATAATTTTATTCGTAAAAACGGGACTGAAGTTGTTACGAACAAATTAACAGGGTTTCAATGTTTATTGGCAGGAACATGTAAAAATAATTTATTGGTATACGTAATTTCGTACGTATACCAACAAATTATTCTTACGTTTTCCCGCCAGTAAACATTTAAACACTGTTAATTTGTTCGTAAGAACTTCAGTCCCGTTTTTAACCGTTTTTACGAATAAAATGATCGTATTTTCGAATAACATTTTTCTCCGTGTACATGTTCCATGTAATTAGAAAGTTGGACAGTCAAAGATCACTTAGCAACAAATAAAACCAATATAACTAAATAAAACCCTTGTAGACCACCTCCTCCCTAATATGTTGTGTATAAAATCCGTAGGTTAAGAATAATTTTTACCAGTCTGGAGATAGCTTTGACAAGCTGAAACCGCCTACGAACAATAAATTAAAAGTGAAAAAAGTTTTAAATTTGTTTTGTTATACTACTGTTCACATCGTATTACATATTCGCTGAAAATACATACGCCGTTTACTACTATCCGCGAAAAGTAGCGTAGCTCTTGCGAAAAGCCCTGGTTTGCGATGGCGTCTACTGTCCCCCTTCTTCAGTGATGTTCAGACGAAGAGATAAACTCGAATAATTAATAGTAATATAATAATCATGTACCTTATTGGTACTCTTCGAAAGGTGTCTCACGTATTTTTTTATTGCAGGAAAACAAAATGGAACAGAAAATAATGCAAATCACAGCTCTGTTTCTTTCAATCGAAATTATTGAAGGAGAGGTAAAAACAATCAATACAACACAAGGGACGTTCAGAACCGACTGCTTTTCTGACTCTGATGATGGTCTTTGCGAATCCAGTTTGATCACTGTTGGGGACAATCTCTACGCTTGTGCTATGATGGCTTTTGCCGGTTTGGGATTAACTGTCAATCGTATCGGATTCAGTGATGGTCAGATTTTGATATCTCGAGGAGATTCACAAATATATGGCATTCATGAAAATGGGCATATGTACCCTGTCAACATACCACTCATTCCAAGTGGAATCTTCGTAGATCAAAACAACAACGTATATTTCAATGCGGATGGAACTACTTATGTTGGACTTAATGAAACTGGGGAAGAAGTAATCATAGATACACTAGGAGAAAAGAGTTTTAATCAGTTAGCATTCGATGCGAAATCAAATACGTTATATATTCTAGCCATTAAAGCAAATCATCTCTACAGCCCCCCAGAGGTTCACGTTTCCAGGGAACGTGGTTTGTACGCTGTCAACACAAATCCTTTGAAAATTGATTATGGACATATTCAGTCGGTGCTTTTAAAAGGAATTGACAACATCACGGCCTTGGCTATCGAACCCGAGTCTCAAAATCTTCTAATAGCTATGGATACAACTCACGGAAATCAATTTATCCGATTGATAAAGTTAAACGAAAATCCCTGTCCAAGACGATCACCTCTTCGATATTTCTTAGGTATTCAGCTTGCAAAGGACACCCAGAATCTTGAAGATATGTGTAGAGATGCTTTTTACATTGTAAATAGAGGTGGAAGTCCCACCCAGAAAGATTTCAGCATCGCTTATAACAAGCTAGTGAAAGAAAAAATGGATCTAAACCAAAAAATAATGTCGTTACCGAAATGCAACAACATCGCTGATAGGGCATCGAACATACCAGTGACCGAAACAATTGCTTCGACTAAACAAACTAGTCCTCCGAAAATACAAATCACTACTCCAGGAATTGAAACAACTTCTCCTAAAATGCCAACGACTACTCTAGAAACGCCACTGATAGACCAACGTAAGGTTTCTGATGATGCCACGCTGCTATGCCCCCCACCTTCTCTTAAAGAACTGGAAAATAAAGAACTTTCAATAATAGTTGCCAATGTTACAGATAGGTACAAAAAGTTTGTGGAAAAACTCAGAGTTCTGGGTAAAAAAATGATTTCAGAAAAAGACTTATTTATTGAAGAGGAGACAACAACAGTTAAAGAGCCGGCGTATCGTGAAGCTGAGGTGTGCCTGGAAGAATATGAATTAGAAGGATTGACAAAGAGGGAAAATAATCTGAAGGAAGTAACGCAACAACTACGTACTAATGTGACTGAATTTGTTGAAAAATTTAAAACTATCTTTAAATCACGGGAAGCGAAATGAGAAAATATATATTAATGGAGGCGTCTACTAATATCTACAGGAATTTCAAAAACTGCACAAAGCGGACTAATATCTATGAGAATCCATGTGTTGACTAATATCTATACGAGGTATGTTGGAACAATATCTATGGGAACCAAAGTGAGGACGAATATCTACAGCTCAAACTGCTGACTAATATCTACAGAACAGGCGATGTAGACGAATACCTACAGTACTGGCAGAGGTTGGATTTGCAATTATGTATAGCATATTGGCATAACGTAATATTGCGTTTGCAGTTTAAAGAACTTTATATTGTATCACAAACCATGTTACACAAACCTAGCGTAGCCGCTAAACTATTCGAAAACTGGGATGTTTTTCTTGCCTTGACGCGAGCAGACACTATTCCAATTTCAACATTACAGCAAAATACGTAATATTATGCAAAAAACGTTTAAGCCTTTACGTAATTGAAGTAATTTATGCTTTTCCGTACAACCTCTTGCTCAGCTGCCCTCTGTAGATATTAGTCCCACCTACGCTCCATAGATATTCGTCACCACTGGGACCCTCATAGATATTAATCCTACCTTAGCTCTGTAGATATTAGTCTTCACTCTGAAGGTCAATAGATATTTGTCCAACATATCAGCTGTAGATATTCGTCCGACATACAGGCTGTAGATATTAGTATCTGGAGTCATATTAATTAATGTAATCACAAGATGAAGGTACTTGGTGGAGCGTATACAAATAAAGATGGGTTTTATACCCTAAGAAATATAACCAACTAGCGACTACCTGGCATGCGTTGGATGCTACTAAAATAGAGTGTTTGTGTTTAATTCAGTTTATTAAAGTCCTTTTGTTTTTAAAATAGTTTTTGTTTTCCTTCTGGTACGTACACGTATTTTTTTTAATATTTTTTTATAATACCTCACAAGAGTCCCAACTGTTCCCGCCTGGAGCCAGTGAGACTATGGCATCCTTAATTGGGGTATGTTATGAGGCTGAAGGTAAGTGGGGAAGGGAACGAGACGAGGAAGAGGAAGGTGGGGAAGTGGCTAATCAGATCTAGTCACTAAACATGGCTAAAGCCATTTCAAGCAACGTTTCAATTCTGAACGGTGGCCTTACACCAGGGCGATGCTAAGAGTATCTTCCACTCTGGAACGTGCCGCAAATATATTATTTTAAATAATTGATTGTGAAATAACACAAATTAATTAAATAAAACTTATTTGCGCACGCCATCGCATTACCGCTGGACTACGCAGGCCGTCACGTATAAATCAGAGGGTTACCAACCTGCAGGCCACGCAGCTGTCAGTGTGAGAAGTATGGATATAGGATTAGTACTTCGAGTAATCTATTTTCTTTTCCTAGGTCCCATCTACGTTTATACCAAAAATTCTTAACCTATTTATTTCATATATGTAAATTCTCGATTCGATTCAAATTATTAGGCGAGTACTTCAAATAAATTCACTAATTAAAATATTTTCCAAAATAGAATTTTGATTCAACAATCATTGTTTTGCAAAATGTTATTCTCAAATTTTGACGTTTTCTATTAAACAATAAATATTATTTTCAATATGTTGAAAATTAATAGCTAGCTTTATAAATTATAGCCTATATGTTATTCTGATGTATGAGCTATATTATTGTAAAGTTTCATTAAAATCCATTCATTAAATTTCGATTTAAAGAGAAACAAACATACATACATCCATACAAACTTTCGCGTTTATAATATTAGTAAGAAGATTTTATTGGTGATGAAAATATTTTTAATTGTTTTATTGTAGTAATTGTTGTTATTCAAAGACATAGCAATGAATTTTGGGCACTAAGCAAACGCCACTCAAAGTGATAGCTTGACCGGAAATCAGAAGGACACGTGTTCGAGTCCCGTCGGCGTCATGTATCTTTTCACGGGAGATTTTTTCAATGTGGATGAGTGTTTCAGGTTGATAATTATTGCTTATAATAATTATTATTATTATTAGTTTATCAATTAAAAAAATAATAACACAAATTGTTTGTTTGTTTATTTATTTATTTATTTTATTTTATTTTTTTATATGGTAATAATAATATAATATTAAAATAGTAGTACCGGACATTTCAATAAAAAGAGGAATTTTTCAAGGAGACTCGTTGAGTCCTCTTTGGTTTTGCTTAGCATTAAATCCTCTATCCAAAATGTTAATAAAAAGCAAGTTTGGAATAAAAATTAAGGGAAATACAGGAGAGAGTAGTACAATTTCGCATCTATTGTATATGGATGACATAAAATTATTTTCAAATTCTGAATCAAATTTAGAGAAAATGATTAAGGTAGTTAAAATTTTTTCAGATGATATTAAAATGACTTTTGGTCTAGATAAATGTAGAACGATCCATATAGAGAAAGGCAAAATTATAGATGGAGATGAGGGTATATTTAGAAATTTCAAAATTAAAAGTATGAAAGGGGATGAGGTTTATAAATACTTAGGATACCCGCAATCGAATAGATTAGATCATACTAGTATTAAAAATGATATTAGGATTAAATTTCAAACTAGGATAAGAAAAATTTTAAAATGCAATCTATCTGCTAAAAATTTAGTAAAGGCAATAAATAGTTGGGCAATACCTCTATTAACGTACTCATTTGGTATAATTAAATGGTCTAATACAGATTTAGATAGCTTAGAACGATTAATTAGAACTACGTTAACAAAGTTTAATTGTCATCACCCAAATTCAGCTATAGAACGAATTAATTTACCTAGAAATTTAGGAGGTAGAGGTATAGTCAAAATAACTTCTTTAAAACAAAATCAGGTAGAAATGTTAAGAATTTTTTTTCATAGAAAAGCTAATAGCTCAGAGCTGCATAAAATAATTTGCAAGGCAGACAGAAATATTTCACCTTTAAATTTATACGACGAGAATGCCAACATTTTTATAAATACCAACCAGGAATTATTAGATTCCTGGTCAATTATCTCAACCAAACGTATGTTGACAAACTTTCGTCAAACAAATGGTTGAGTATTGGAGAGTTGAGCGCAGAAATAGAAGGTTTTATGCTTGCTATTCAAGATAGAGTAATTAATACCAAAAATTATAGGAAGCATATAATCAAAGATCCAAATCAAATAGATGATTTATGTAGAAAATGTATGGCTTTTCCGGAAACTATAGAACACATTATATCAGGATGTTCTATATTAGCGCCGTCTGAGTATACATTTAGGCACAATCAGGTTTTAAAAATAATTCACCAAAGTTTGGTAATTAAACATAACTTGATTGACTGTCATAATATAGTACCATATTATGAATACGAACCAAATTCATTTTTAGAAATATTTAGGGGGGGGCCCTCCCTGCCCCGCCCTTGGCGACGCCCTTGACTATATTTGGAAAACACAGAATTCATCAAAACCTCCCAAGTATACAAACATTTTACATTTAAACACCATTAATACTACATACGGTAAGCAATCCATTAGTTACGAGGGGGGGGGGGGGAAATTTATATAATTGCCTCCCAAATGATATTAAAAACGAAAAAAAGTGTGGATAAATTTAAAAAACATATATAATTTTTTTTTTCACAAACAACATTATAGCGAAAGTGAATAATATTGAATGATAATATAATACAGCAAAATAAATCAATACATGATGTAGTAAAGACACTTTTCAGAATTTTAACTTTAGTTCAATTAAAATTATTAAAAAATAAATCCGAGAACGTGTTTTGTGACGAAAATACCTCAGTTTTTCTATTTAACTAAAATATTTAATTTTTTTTTAACACACATTATTGAAAAGTCATAAATTCTTATGATAAAAAAAAATACTTAATAAGTACACGATATTTAATAATTTATCATCATGCGTTTTGAGCATTTTTATTGCTTACTTGGATGTAGTTATATATTAAAGCAAGTTTTGAATGAAATAAATCGATTAAATTTTTTGTAAATTTGATGCGGGGAATAATCGATCTTTCTCATCGGAACCTCCCTGTACAGTTGACGCATTTTGGAACTTTAATTCTCTGCCGCTGGTCAATGGGTCCTAGGGAACTATCGGAAATATGACTTACTATATTAAAAACATCGTCATAGAAGTTTTTGAAACATTTTACCCAAACCACGAAATTGTACCATAGAAGTCACTGAAAACGTATTCAAAACATAGACCTCCTCGGCACAGGATCTCCTAGTGAGGAGGACTACGAATTCAATCTATATCTATTTAATATGTGTTTTCTAAATGTAAAAACTAAAATATAAAAACTGAATAATAACAAAAAATTTATTTAATTATTAAGATTATGAAAAAACACAACAACTTAAAACTTCGGAGACTAAATACAAAAATAAATTCTAAATACAGAACAGGAAATAATACAATGCATCATGTAGAAAAGTTTATTTTAAGTAGATAAGTCAAAAAAGTTTATTTCATAGAAGAGCGAAATAAATTAATGGATGCTGAACAAGCTGTCCCGTTGAAAAGTGATACTAGCGACATCTTGTGGAGATGGAGTGATCTATCTTAAATACAGTTTTCGTGGGGCATAGATATTCACAATTACTTTACTTTTATTTTAAGCAATAATTATTACCTGAAACACTCATCCACATTGAAAAAACCTCCCGAGAAAAGATACATGTCGCCGACGGGACTCGAACCCGCCCCCCTTCGATTGCCGGTCGAGAGCTCTACCATTAAGCTACGGCGCCTCATCTGTTACCCGCCAAATGATTCAATATATATTAGTGTTTCATTCAACAACTACCGCTTATTACATTTTTCAAAGATAAAACGTAAAATCGAAAATTTTGACTTATGACACTTTTCTATGGGATGTGCGATATAGAGAGTGGCGCAAAAATTGTCATCTGGTGTTCTTTAGCTGTAATTTTTTTTATGAATAAATATTTTTGTTCTGCATTTTTGTTTCTGATTGTGTTTATTTGATGTCAAAATTTTTTTTTATGTCTTAATTAAGTCGAAAAAATGATATCGGCCAACTGGTCGCCGCTAGAATTGTGAACGTACGGGCCCGATTTATGGCATTTTCCATCACCCTTCCGGAGATAGGTTCTCGCATTCTTGACGTATATTCTCTTTGAGGGCTTTAAGAGTCTGAGGTTTATTAACATAGACTCGTGATTTCAAGAAACCCTACAAAAGAAGTCTGGAACGTTTAAATCGGGCGATTTTGCCGTCTTGTGCAACTCACCAAACGAGAGTTTTGGTGATTTGCAGTGACCGGAAAATAAACAAAAAAACATTTTTCCCCCTTTTTTG
The DNA here is from genome assembly GCA_951813805.1 of Limnephilus auricula. Lineage (NCBI taxonomy): Eukaryota > Metazoa > Arthropoda > Insecta > Trichoptera > Limnephilidae > Limnephilus > Limnephilus auricula. The sequence continues at coordinate 7,161,852 of OX638417.1, forward strand.
AGGAGTATAGAGATTCATGTCTTATTTACGTGTATTTTGTATCTGTTTACTTTACAAATGTCAAAGTAGAACTGACATTTGCCGCTATTTGCAAAAATTATGGCATGTTTTGATAGGGTAATGACTTTTGCACCATTCTGTATAAGTGTATTTTGGGATATGTAGAGCGAATTGACCCAGAATGAAGTGTGAATGCTGTGCCGGTAAAACGAGACGGTTTGTAAATAAACTTTAAGCACATTTATTGTTTTGGCAACCCTGCATTGAATTTCAAATCTGTATTATTCAATAAAACGTCTAAGTTGTTACGAAATTTTTTAGTTTCCAATTCACCCCGAAGTAAACAGTAAACAGTTCAAATAAACAAAAATTGTTAATAGGTATGTAATTTTGTTAATATTTTTATTTTATTTAGTTTTAATCTTCACATCTTCAAGGGTGTTTATGATGATTGATTCTGCAGCCTCCATGGTTGAGTGGTTACGATTTTCGATTATGAATCCGGAGGTCGCGTTTTTTTTTAGTAGTTTGTGCTATTAATTATATATTATGCCATTCAAAATTAACCCACAGCTTTTTTTTTACTAACAAAATTGCAAAATGGATAACTGCAGAATAAAAAGACTAACTCGCGACGCCTGGGTGAGAACCCGACCGCTCGATCAACTAATCGATCTAATACAATAACTACTTACGATTATAAATTCAATTGGAAGCCACCCCTGGACTGGAACCCCAAAACACCTGATAAACCTATTTGAATCTTTGTAATCGGTTTGACCGATTGCCTTTTCAATGCACAGATACAATGTAGGCATGCTGAGCCTGTTCTATAGGTATTTCAATGGAGCCTTCTCGAAGGAGTTTGCAGTAATGATTCCCTGTGCACCGGTGCACGCGCAGTGGCGGATGTTGGCTTCCTGAGAACGGGTCGTTTTTTCGACTATTTTTTTAATGTAAGTCGGCTCATAATTGGAACGAGCTACCGGCATCTGTTTTTCCTCCTTCATATAGGGATTGGGTACCGCCGCCCCGGGAACCATTTATTGGATAACCAAAACCTTTGCTATAGGTCACCCCAAGTAATTCGCTACGTTTGGTGACTTAGCAGGGGTGCCCGAGTTCATAGGGTAAGGTTTATCTAGGTCTTGGCGGCGGATGATCTAGACACACTGAACCCCAGATTCCTACCCAACCCTCATACCTTTTTTCTTCCCAGAACTTCCTCTCCTTCCTTTCCTTCAAAATACCCTCCACACAGCATCCCCAAAGATGACATAGGCCCTGAGGGAAATTATTTTCCTCAGGGCCTTCTGTGTGGACCTAATGTAAAAAAAAAAAAAAAAATATATATATATATAATCCGGGTTTAAGTTCAATCGATGTTCGTATTAGACAGCGTTCTGTGATTGAATTCAGTAAACGTGAAAGACTGAAAAATGTGTACGGTGATGCAACAGTGAATGTCAGCACTGTTAGATAATGGGTTCGTCGTTGTAACGAAGCTGAAGGACAAACGCTTTTGGCTGACGAAAAGCAGAGCGGTAGGCAGTTAGCTGCAGTGACTTCGTATTAATACGTCTCTTCCCACAGCCCCTACCATAACCCGCCCCACAAACCTGCACAACCCAGTGCTCCCCACTGTTTACGGTGTACAGAGAGACACGCTTTCGTGGTTCAAAAAAAATTTGAGGAAATTGAAGGCATCTTTTTTACGAGTCATTAAATACATTACATTGAATATCAACAGAAAATTCAAATTATTATTTTTTTATTTGCAACATTAAATTTTATTCAATACTTTATTACTTCCTTCTCAACTGTTAAAACATATATTATATAATTGATTAGATAAAATTAAATAGAAAAATATTAATAATGTATGTTAATAAGATTTCTTTTTATATAAATTTATTTAATTTTATGATGCATTCACAAGTATAGGAAAAAATCTTATACGCACAAATTATTAATTACTTAACCACTCGAGCGCTTTTTGCCACATTATGGCACTATTTCCACAACCATGGATTGCTTTGTTGCCAAAATGTGGCAAATTTTTATTTATTTTTCTTTTTATTAAAGCGACTATTATTGTACATTCAAAATATAACAAAATAAATGTTCTCTAGATTCTTTAAAATGTTAAATGTTAGCGATTTAATAATATTTTTTTTGTAAATCCTACGAATATGTGATAATAGACAAAAGATAGGTGAATTCATTGGCTATATAGAACTATAATCAGTTTGTATGTCTCCATATTCAAATTCGGAGGTATGATTTTTTACGTGGGCGGAAAAATTTCCTATAGCAATCCCAAGAAAAAGTTTTAAATTGCTCTGTCGCTCCAGTGGTTGAAAAAACATCGATTTACTTCCATGGAGATGTAAAAATATAAATATAAATATATAATAGCGGGAAATCTAGCTATCTCATTCCAGTGTTCAAAAAGGGTTCTAAAAATGATGTATGCAATTACAGACCTATTTGTATTCTATCTAGTATACCTAAGCTCTTTGAAAAAATCATTCTAAGCAAAATATCCTCTAATATTAAACATGTTATTACAAATTGCCAACATGGTTTTGTCTCATCCAGATCTACTCTCACAAACTTTACAGTATATGCTAGCTACATAAATACAGCACTGACTAACAGGAAACAGGTAGACTCCGTATATACTGATTTTTCCAAGGCGTTCGACAAGGTCTGCCATAAAATACTAAATAAACTTTTAAAATTGGGGATAAGTGGCAATTTACTGGCATGGTTGATCTGTTACTTATCGGATAGATTACTTTTTGTTAAGATTAATGACTGTCTATCCTATGAATTTATTGCTACCAGCGGAGTCCCACAAGGTTCACACCTGGGACCTTTATTATTTATCTTATTCATCAATGACGTTACCAACATTTTCTACAATGTCGAAGTTTTACTTTTTGCCAACGATATGAAGTTGTTTAAGGTCATTAATGATGCGTACGACTGTATAATCTTGCAAGAGAATTTTAACAACCTTTTCAAATGGTGTTTTAGTAATAAACTGCAACTAAATATTAACAAATGCCAAGTTATGAGGTTCCACAAAATTAAACATCCAATAATGTATAATTATTCATTGTGTAATGTTGACTTAATCTCTGTAATCGAAATACTCGACCTAGGCATCATGTTCGATCAGAAACTCTGCTTTGTATCTCACATAACTTCTATCGCTAACAGGGCTATGAAAATGTTAGGTTTTATAGTAAGAATTTCCAAGGATTTTAAAAATATCAATGCATTAAAACTTCTGTTCACACCTCTCGTTAGAAGTATTCTAGAATACAATTCTTCAATTTGGTCACCTGTCTTTAATAATCACATTAATACCATTGAAAGAATCCAACGCAAATTTTTTAGGTGTATTAATTTTAGACTTGGAACTCCTTTAGAAACAATTTATTACATTCATTGAAATTGCTTAAGTTAAGTGATTTTTAATTTAATTAATTTTTATATAAAATTGTAAATTATCATTTGGATAGCCCTGATATATTAATGTTGATTCAATTTCATGTACCTACCATTAGATCGAGGTCCTCTAGTATGTATTATTGTGACAATTATACCACAGTCTCAGGATCTCTCTCCCTCTCCCTCTCTTTCAATCCTGGGAATGGTTTGCAGTCTCAGGATATAACCCAGTTATAAATAGGTTGCAAACACTTGGTAACTATTATGCTAAAATCGCCGATATTCTTAATACACCCCTTGTGAAGTATAAAACTACACTAATTAAACATTTTAATGAGGTCACTGTATAACAGGTTTTTGTTTTTGCTTCCATCTTTCTTAAAGTTGTTATTATTTTATTTGTTATGTTTCAATATAATTATATAATTTTCACTCATCAAAATTTAATACTGTACCATGTCTGTGTAAAAAAAAAAAACTTATCCATGTAAATGGTACTAGTGCCGTAAATTCTAAATAAATAAATAAATTCATAAAACAACTAGGTATTGGCATATTTTTCTTGCCTCATTTGCATTCATACATCGTGGTATACATACTCATCATTCTATTATTTTGACATGGCCCTACTCAAGTATCTAATTCACTTGATCGTGTCATGTATTCCTCGGTCGTCCCTGAATTCTTCTAATACCATTCACATTAGCATCATAAATTCTCCTTACAGTCTTTTCTTCGTTCATTCGCTCTACATGCATTTGGGAGGCGGGTATGGGTATCGCCGCCCCGGGAACCATTTATTGGACGACCAACACCTCTGCCACAAATCACCCCAAGTGGTTCGCTACGTTGACTACATTGACTTAGCAGGGGTGCCCGGGTTCATGAGGTTAGTTTTGTCCGGGAGAAGGGCGGATGCGTCTGCCAACCATCTGCGTCCATCGACTGGTTGAGGGAGACCTTTTTATCTCTCCAGCCGGACCCTCTCGACCCATCGCCTTGCACCGCAGTGGGAGGGATGGCTTCGCACGTCCATCACTCCTGGACATATTTATCCCCAGATTCCTACCCACCCCTTATACTTTTTTCCTTCCCAGGACTTCCTCTCCTTCCTTTCCCTTAAAAACCCTCCACACATTATCTTCAAAGATGACATAGGCCCTGAGGGAATTTTTCCACCAGAGCTTCCTGTGTGGAGCTAATGTAAAAAAAAAAAACATGCCCATCTGAGGGTACCTTTCTTAACCTTACTCATTACGCTTACACCAGCCTTGCAGTCTTTGTGGTTCTCCACATTTCCCAAGCGATCATATATGGTTTTACCACACATACGCCTCTGGGATCTCATTTCTACATCATTCAGTCTACTTGTATCCTTCCTCTGTCAGTTCCATGCCTCATCATACATCAGGACTAGCTTCGCTTCTTTGGACATCTCTATGTTAGCGCCATAATCGTGCAGTCCTCCATTAACTCTTCAGTCTAATTTGTTCAATTTTGGGAACTTACAAAATCACTTAGGTCTCGTAGAAATATTTGTATCTCCCTTACTTTCTCAGTGAGAAATAAGATATAAACGACAGTAGAAAGAGAAATCATCACGCTTCTAAAGTAGTCTTTTATGCATACAGCAACGTGTATCGGTACAAAATATATTGATAACTAGTCAAAAGAAAAAAAATAATTGTTCAATAATTTTTTTAATTTTTCAACTATCTTTTTTGTTGTTCTAGTAATCCGAAGAAATCCAACACAAGATGCAATCTTTAGTGGCTTCGGTAGTTTTGCTGCTTGGCGTCACTATGGGAGTTCTATCACAGGAATATATACCAGAACAGAACAAAACTTTTCTAAGCAATTGTTTCTTCGAAGACAAGATAAATACATGCGAATCCAAGTCCATCAAGATCGGAGAACACTACTACGGATGCAACAGCCAAGTCCCATTCGACTACGAAGTAAGAAAAATTGGATTCGTCGGCGAAGAACCAGGATTCCAAATGATCCAAGTGGAAGACAGTAACGAAAATTCCTTCATTTTTGACGCAGATAACAGCAACAAAATCTCAACTGACCTACCAAAACTGCAAAGTTGCTTCATCATCACTGACGACCTGGAAAATAGCTACAACCTCGAAGAAGGAAAGGCGTTTATCAAAAGCAAGAACGGAGTTACTCGAGATATTATACTAGAAGAAGGCTACACACCCATTGAACTGTTCAAAGATCCAGAAACAAATCAATTGATTATCTTATCAATAAAAGATAGCCCTAAGGGGGTTAAGGAAGGAGTATTGGGGGCAGTTCCACTAATTACAACAAAGAAAGATTCAGGAAAAACAACACCTGTATTGGCCCAGACAATTTCTCCCTCTAACGTCATCATCACTGGACTGTCCATCTACGAAGGTCTGGCTGATTTGATTCTCGCAGTCAAAATCAATAACATTTTCAAAGTCATCACGATCTCAAGACTAGAAGAAGACCCATGCAAAAACGAAAAAGTAAAATCTCTAAGGGAAATAATCACAGATATTGTACAAGAAACGCAATCGGAAATGATCGAAAGAATAGCGCAAGAATGCGAAATTGCTGCCTTATCCAATTATAAACCCAATTATGGTGATGGAGATAAAATTTCAACTGAAACACGGAGTGCACTGCGCAATTATATTGATGAAATTTCAGACAAATTGAGATATGTCGAAAAAGCGTCAAACGACAATAAAAAAAATACTGGACGAACCAAAACACGAACGGAAAACAATATAATAGATATGCTGTCTGAAATAAAAGAAACGCTTAGTAATATGGAAAATTTGTTTTTTGTATAAACTAATTATTAAACAATTAGACAAACAGAAACAACGACCAAATTCAAACTCGAAATAAAGAAATGTTTTTATTTAATTTGATACAATATTTTTACATTTTATGGTACAATCCAGTAATGTAGGCCACGCTGGGTGATTTACCCGTGTTGAAGCCTCCATTTTAAATACAAAAAAAATACATAATTAATGATTGCAAGTATAGGACGTCCCACTATTGCAAACATCTATAAACCAAATTGCACTTAGACAATAATAACAATTTAAGATAGGACCTAACCCAAATAAAATAAAACAAAATAATAGAATCATGTCAAATCTAACGTACATAATTATTATTTTAATATCAATTGTATATCATATTTTCTCTTTTCCTACATTTGTAAGATCCAATCCAATCACCGTTCTTTTTCATTGTATAGAAATTGAAATCTATGTACCTCAATATTCGTGTAACTATTTATCTATGCACACATTTAGGTATCTCTATGTCTGTCTCGACACAGGTATATATATCCTAGTGAGACAGGCATACAAAATCGGATGTAATTAAACTTTATACAGATAAATAAATAAATAAAATAAAAATGTCTTAAAAATACTAAAATAATTCGATATTGGACTTTAAGAGACGAGTTTCTGAAATAAAGGCATCCATTAAATTTGACATTGTCTGGATGTTATCAATTTTTGTTAGAGCTTTTGCGACTGTTGTTGGAGTGATTTCTAACTATTGGGCAGTGGCGGTTCTTCACGGGGGGACAGTGGGGACAGTCCTAATATAAGACATACTCGAAACCTACTAAAAAAATAACAGTCTTCACCGAAATTAATGAAAACTTTAAACAAAATAGCAAACAACATTTTTCAGAAATATATACAACAAATTAAAGCGAACCGGCAACCACTCCCGAAGTGTTGGGTAGGACACGATATCTGGGTGAGTTTGTATGAGGTACTCAAATACAGAAATGAGGTGTTGAGGTGTCGCGCCTCATATGAGGTGAGGTGAAGCAATATTTTCAGCTTATTTTTAATTAACGTTGCAGGCAATGGTCCCCGCTCCCTGCTAGCAAGTATTCTAACTTAACTGATATCTTGGGCGTGGGATAAATTCGATAAGCAGTCCATTGAAATCATTAAAAACTCTAACCCAACCGCAGTAGGTAGCACCGAATTGAGAACAAACAAATGTACGTATTACTGTTGTATGAGTCCCTAATTGGCTACATACTGTTGAGAGCAGTTGGGACTCTTCTCTTTTGCAACATAAAAAACTCGCCTTCCTCCCCCCCTATCCTCACCCCCCTCCTCACCCCCCATTCCTCAAACCCCCCCGTTGGATCTCAAATACGTCCCATACACCAACTACCTCTTCACCTCATACATTTGTAGTAATACAAAAATGAGTTGGACCTCAAATACGTCCCATACACCAACTACCTCTTCACCTCGTACATTTGTAGTAATACAAAAATGAGTTGGACCTCAAATACGTCCCATACATTAACTACCTCATCACCTTATACATTTGTAGTAATACAAAAATGAGTTGGACCTCAAATACGTCCCATACACCAACTACCTCATCATCTCATATTTGAAATGGTACAAAGAAAAAGAGTTGGTACAAACACATTTTGTGAGGTGACGGGACATTTTACGCCTTTGTATGGGACATTTGTAGTGCATCTTGTATGATGTACTCAACACTACATTCACGCTGACCAGCTGACAGCCGATCAGCGCACGAACCATAAGAGTGCATTTCTTACTGCGCAGAACCTACTGCGCACTTGGGGGAGAATCTGTATTGTCCCTTTAAGCATTTTCGTTCATTCCTTTCGTTTCGTTTGCGATCGTACACAATCCGAGACCCGCGCATGCGCACTACTATGTGAATTTCAAATACCATGAGGACAATCCGATGATTCCTCAAGTAACAAAAGTTGCATATTTTCGGGCGGGAATCTCTCGCATTCTAATTAACTTGATGATAATCTAGCAAATAAAGCTTTATTTTTATTATGCTGTTTTATAAATTGTAAATCTATAAACATTTAGATTTATTTTGTGTTTAGACATCTGATTAGCATGATTTGACCATGAAAATTTTTATATTATATTCATTGGGTAGTGAGATTACGATACAGTATGTAGTAGGTATATGTAAAAGATGTCGGTCCCCACCATCAAAGAAATGCTCGAGCCGCCACTGCTATTGGAAATAAATTACAATAATATTTTATTTTGCTTTTTCCTTCTTGCCTTCTTATGTGCTGAGTCTGATTAGGATAGCAGCGGTCCACAATGGAGTTCTGATACCAACCGAGACGCATGACAAGTGAGGCAAGGAAGGATGAAAGTAGGCTGAATGCTGTAGGGGTGAGATCCTTAAGGCGTATGTGCGTTAAAACCACTTCGTCCAAAAGTTGAAGTTTAGATGAGGCATGTGCTTGAACGAAGAAAGAAGAATAAGAAAAAATAGCTGACTCGAATGAGTCGGGGATGACCGAGAAAGACATGGCACGATCAAGTGAATCAAATACTTGAGTCGGGCCATAAAAGAGGCAGAATGACAGAATGGAATGCACGAGATGATGTATGAATGTGAATGAAGCAAGGAGTGTGTGCCAAGACTGAGTTGTTTAGCGGTCCATCCCCTCTGTCTGTTCCCGCGGAAACTGCGTGATGGTTAGTTAAACTTTGCATTCCTAGATGGCGCAGATTAAAATATTTTAGAAAAAACATCATCATTTTTATTAGTACATACGCCAACAAACAATTCATCAAGCATAACGTTCAAAAGAGTTTTTTTTTAATATTTTGATTAGCGCCATCTATGAAATGGAACTGATTTTTTTTCTTCATATTTTTATTAGAAAAACTCTCTTTTTAACTTTTGAAGATTATTCCCATCAATGTAATATATCATTGAAGAAGAAGATAACAATAATAAGCTAATTCTTTTAAAATATGAAAATAAACAAGACACAGAAAAATAATAAAAGATAACGGTCGCAACTGGGACTCGAACCCAGAACCTTACGTCCTACCGGGACATACACCTCTACCAATTGGGCTACTGCGATCTTATATGAGACTGTCGTAATTGTCAACTTCATATTTCAGAATTAACAATATTATCTTCGACTAATGTTTTTTTCCATATTATTGGCAGCTACCTTTATTATTGGAAACAAGTATTCGAAGAATGTATTTGTTACCTAGATAGTGTCTCGGATAAATATATCCGATTTTATTTTTATGAAACACCTGTTGACTTTTTATTAAAGTCTAAATGAATATTCATATTTTTATAAGAAAAACTCTCTTTTTAACTTTTGAAGGTTTTTCCCATCAATGTAATATATCGTTATTACGGTAAGACGTAAGGTTCTGGGTTCGAGTCCCAGTTGCGACCGTTATCTTTTATTATTTTTCTGTGTCTTGTTTATTTTCATATTTTAAAAGAATTAGATTATTATTGTTCTTCAATGATTTTTTTAAATTATATATAATTTTTTTGATTTTATAAGGTGATTGTCAAAAGAATTCATATTCTAGTCTTTCATAGATGGCGCGCGTTTAATTATTTTAGGTATTATTATGTCAAAAGAATACATATTCTACTCTTTCGTAGATGGCGCTCGTATAGTATTTTTTACTTATTAACGATTTTTACAAGTTATGCTTTGAAATATTAAGAAAAATTTATGGATCGCGAAAGTACACAAGCAATATGAATATTAAAAATAGTTTTGTTAATTAAAAAACTTTAATCTTTCAAGAAAGTCCATTTGTTAAATTTGTATCTGTATTGAAAAATCTGATTATGAAAAAAATAAGAAAGTATACAGATTTAGGAAATGAAATTAAAAGAATTTGGCATTCTCAGACTATAAAGATATTACCATTTGTTATTTCGGCTACTGGCATTATACCTAGCTGTCTCATTAAACATTTAGGCATATTAGATTTGTCAAAGAATTTGTATATAAAAATGCAAAAATCAGTCATTTTAAATACATGTAGGATTACTAAAGATTTTTTAAATATTTATATTGAGGGATCAGTAGGATTTATCGGTCAAATTGGGAGTTTCACTGAGCCGAACCCTCTGATATGAAACGTATGTGCATTTATCTCGCAATGGTTAGTACTGCGCGCCTACGTACTACCGCGCTACGCCGTATTATTGACCACCTTCTCGAAAGGACTGGGAACTGCGACAGCGATGCACAATGCTGCGCCGAAATATCGATAAATTTCCAGCGTGTGAACGGTTTGGTCCACCGTTCGAGGTACATGCTAAATCGGGACATATTAGCGGACTGCAACCAACCAACACAATCTTTTAGTCTTACAGTCGCGACCAGCATTCATTCGGCAAATGGCACCGGCCGAGCAACAGGCCGCGCGCATCTACCGCTCTCATGTCTGCAGTTTGCGGGTCGGAATAATCTTACTACGTTTGTAAATACTGTGCATAATGTAAATATTGTAAATATATCATCTCATCATCGCAATTCTCATCCAGTGTTATTATTCCGACCAGCACGCGCCGAGGTATCACGACATGCGACACACCGATATCTCCTTTTCAAATGGAGACCTAAAAATCATTTTCCTTGGACGATTGATATCTCCTAAATCTGTGAAACAGTTCCCGAAGAACGATCCCGGATCTGCTGTACCATTCAATTTGAAAACACCCTCGACCAAAATGTGGCCAATTTGAAAAGATATTTTAAAACATTTATTGTAATTATTTCAAAAGTTTCCGAATTTTCACTTTTCAACAAGAGATGTCTCGCATCTCTTCTAAACTATTTGTTTTTGAAATTTCGCACAATGAAATAATTGAAATATATATTTATACAAATCATTGATCATATGTCACACATAAAACGGAGACCACAATACCACACAGTGAAGCAGGCAATATCTATGGAGCTTCATCGACAGTCATCCAGAGGAAGACCAAAGAACTCCTGGATGACTCAATGCTCCAAAATCCTATGTAGAAACGGCCTGGAAGAGAGCGATACCCAGAACCGAAGAAGCTACAACCTGAGGACGAGGAGAGCTGACCCCAACAGCTTACCTAGGCAATTAGTTGGGACAGTGCAAGGAAGAAGATTGATCATATGTCACATATTAAAATATGCCTGTTCGAATTTAAAATTATTTCTGTGATTATCAACTAGGCTATAGACAACAATACATATAGGAGTCGTAATGTATAATACTCCCCAAACACGTACTCCTTTTGATAATTTTTAAGTAAATAAAACGCAGAAATCATACATTTATAAATTTAAATTTTTTTTAAATATTTTTTATGAACTCTAAAAATATGGAATAATCGGTTTAATATGGCTAAATTCAATGGCTCTCTAACTCAGTTGATATATATCCATATTTCGGATGTATAATTTTTTTTAATAAGGGCGGGATATTTCCAAATCGGACGCTACTTCAAATATTATCACGAACGCTCGAGTTTTTATGAGGGTATTACCAGAGAATACCGAAAATTAGTCATTTTTAAATCAAATTCTAAACGTTTTGACTCTTTTTTACAGAAAAACATTGATATTGAAAGATTGTTATTTTATCTGGTAAACGCACTTTTTTAAATTTTGAAACACTAATTTTATTTTTAATACACTAAGGTTATAAGTTATAACGTTAGTCGTTGGCAGATTTCTTCAATTTTCAAACGATATATTGTATTACAAATTATATAATCATACAACAAAATAAATCAATACATAATCTAGTAAACACAGTTTTCAGAATTTTTAATTTTAGTTAAATTAAAATCATTAAAAATATCTTAGTTTTTCTATTTATTTAAGGTCTTACAAACTAAAATATTTCAATTTTTTTTACAGGCTTATTTTGTTTAGACATTACTGAAAAATCATAAATACTTATGATCAAAAAATACTTGCAAGAAGTACACGATACTTAATAATTTATCATCGTTTTGAGCATTTTTATTGCTTACTTGAATATGTGTATATATTAAAGCAAGTTTGGAATGAAATAAAAAGATATTAATTTTTTAATTTAAAAAATTTGATACGGGAAATAATCGATCTTTCTCATTGGAACCTTCCTGTACAGTTGCAAGCATTTTAAAACTTTTATTCTCAGCTGCTGGTCAATCACTCTTAAGGACAATTTCTTATCCTTTAGTAGAACTTAAATGAAATTTATTCAAAAAGTATAATATTTATTATTATTTTTATTTTTTTATTAATAATTAAAAAAAGATACATAAATTACAAATACATTTTATACACTTATTAATTATATAATATATATGTTTGATGTACCCCCATAAAAAAGCAGGGCTTGTGTGTATGGGGGGGGAGGGGTGTTAAAAAGAGTTTTTATTTGTTATGATTTAGTTCAGGTTTTGAGTGTGCTTTTTAAGGTGAGTTTTAAATTTTTTTATATTGGTATTCATGTTTCTAATATTTTCTGGTAATGAATTAAAGAATTTTACTCCGACATATTTATGATTTAATTGTCCAATTGTTTTTTTACACTTTGATTATCATGATACAAATGATGGTACTGATGTAAATGGTGTAAATGATGGTAAATAAAACAAAATAAAGACAAGCTTAATTTATTTTATTGCATATACTCGTATAATTAGATTGTGCAACGTAAAATCCTTTCTAAAAACAAAATATTTTAACGACTTGATAGGTCCGATTTTAAAGATATATTTATTTACCCTGTGAGAATTTAACAATGTGTAAGCAGCTATTCCAATGCCAGAAATAGTTTTCGTGCCTATACAGGAACATTTTTGTACCTGAAGAAAACGGTTAATTCAGTTTTCAATGAAACAACGATTCAAGAATTTAACCGAGGATGAAAATGCCGTTTGATTCTATAGATCAATAAGTAGAATCCAAATGACAGGACTCTAAAAATCTTGACCAATTTGGTGCCCCAGTGGAAGCGATTCAGGAGCAAACCGAAGAAGTGACGAACTCATTGTGTGGAAGAGGATTGAAGCATGACGTGAAGAACTGATGACTTGAGACTCTCAAAGATTTTTGATGAGTTGGTAAAATCTTTATCACTATGATTTGAAAATTATTAGTAACTTGTCAGCCTAATCAGACTGTAAAAAGATTTGCTCCAACTAGTCAAATCTCAGATAAATCTCAAAGCTACAATTAAGGAGTTTATTCCAGCCTGTAATGTGGGTTTCTTCCAGCGAAACAAAGAAGAAAAGATATCTCATTATTCACGTAACAATTTTTGAACTTCGTAAAAGAAATCATTCAATTCATTTCGATTCTTTGCAAAATCAGGCCCTGCTTTTACTGTGATAATAGGTTTGAATACTGTGTTAATTTTTTCAAGAAGTTTGCTCTGTCTTTTGAGTTTATCATCGCACCCACTAGCATTAGGATTGTATTGTGGGCCTTTGCTTTCTAATATTCTTGAACTGACCTGTCTTACGGCCAAAGGATTTTGTGGTAATGTTGTTTCAGAATACTCGTTGCAGAGTTTCGAAATTCTCACTGATTCTTGCGCATTTGTTTCCTCCAAGATATCAAGGATTTCTTCTTGTAGAGACCTTTTCTGTCTCTTGAAGCATACGTTTTCTTTTGGAACAGCTGACAGCTTGATGTATTTGTATTGTCCGTCTGTTTTGATGCCCACGATCAAGTCGTCTAATCCTTCGTAAATGGATACACCTGTGAAAATTACGTTTCCAGGTGAGATTCTTTCTGCTTGTATTTCTTTATTCTTGCTTAAGTTATTTACATTGATTGCGAACAATGATCCTTTATCAGTTACTCCACGGTTGTTATTTTTCACGGCTAAGATGACCAGCGTACCAGTTACAGGATCCAAAGCAAGCTCTTTGGGTATGAACCCAGATTCTGTCACGATGTTACGTGATAAGATACCCTTTGGTCCAGTAACAGAAGCCTTGCCTAATTCTATTTTGAAAGTGTTAAGTTGTTTATCTACTATTAGTGTGCAGCTTTCAGTGCTGATCAGACTTGATATCTTTTTTGTCCTTGCTGCTTCATCGATTTCATAAGACACATAATTGCTGTCTTGTACAAGGATGGACTGGGCAGTTTGCTGGTTTTGGTTTTCGAAAAATTCGATTTTTATAATTTCGTTTTCGAAATTAATGACGTCTTCGCAGCCGTAAAGTCTTCCGCCGATGTCGACTGTTTTGGATCTGCATGTATCTTTGGCATCTTCATAAAAGCAGTTGCTTTTGTAAACAATATCGCCGGCTCCCAGAACGGCTACGATGCTGAGTAGAAAGACGAAGGCTGCAACCGACGGATGCATTTTGCTTCTCTCGTGTATGTTCTGAAAACAAAAAAATACTTTTCAACCGGTGGGTTTTTACAAACACATGACTGAAAATAGTTTAATGGTACAAATCGCACCCCTAGCGCCAGAAATGTAAAATCTCTTTTGCTACGACTTTTCTTTGAAAACGAAAAACCATCATTTCGAATCAACCTTCATAACCAATAAAAACACAATCTATTTGAGTTTCTTGACACTTTCCTTGTTCTCTATGAATAACGGATAGCAAGTCAATATAGTTTATACAGATTATTCCAAAGCGTTTGATAACATTCCACACAGTATCTCGAAGCAATTTTTTGTACACGGTGACCTCCTTCGTTGGTTATCCTCTTATCTCGACAATCATAAGCAAGCTGTATCATTACAAGGGTTGTGCTTTAGTTTAGTACCCGTAACCTCGGGAGTTCCTCAAGGATCTCACCATGGCCCCCTTTCATTTAATATTTTTATGAATGGTGTTAATGACAAAATGATTGTCAAAATATACTATGACTGAGATATATTATATAGATCTCCAGGACGAACTCACTCTCTGGTCAATGTATATTGTTTAAAAAATCGACTTCTTTTGAATGCAGATAAATGTAGCGTTATACCATATTCTCTAAATAAAAACACAATATTATATCCATGCATAATTACGACAAATCTTTTAGAGGGTGAATGTAATTAGGGATCTTGAACATTTTTTCATAAGAAGAAGCTGTACACACAGACATAGAACACGAAACATAACAATAAAACAAACAAACAAAATTCATAACATTCTATAAAATAACATTCGATCGAATGTTCATATATGGGTTATTTTTTATTTTATTTGGTTAGTATCTATGGCAAAGTTTACATGATGTAGGTATAAAGCATTATATAAGAATAAATTCACAGTTTTTAAAGTCCTCCTCACTAGGGTTTTTCAGGTTCTGAGGCTGCATGTAGTTTTTATAAAACTAGCTGATACCCGGCAAGCGTTGCAATACCACTTAAATGATTAAATTGTTTCTCCCTTCGTGTTCTTACCCTTTCGTTTCCCTTCCGCCTCCTCTTCCCCTCCTGCGTCCTTTTCCCCTCCCGCATTCACATTTCACCTTCTCGCATTCCCTTCTCCCTCCAGCTCTTTTTCTCTGCCGTTAAACTCCATAAAATACACCCATTTTTCAAACAACTCGCATGTGACCTATAATTTTTAATTCAAATTGTCACTCGTCCATTCCCACCACAGCGTCGCCGAGCGAGGTCAACCGCGCTGGAATTCGTTTGATTTCCAGCGCGGTCCGGCCCCGAATTTTAAGGAAAAACATGTCAGATGCATCGATTTTTACGCAATTTTGTTGACACAATTAAATAAATAAAAAAAACAGTATTGTTTCGTCTTATAAACCTTTTTATTTTTTATGACATAATAACACATTTTGATTTTACTTTTTTTATTACGAACATTTTCCTACAAATTAATAATCTTACATATATTAAAAATATATATATAATACATGGATAATAAGGGAGACCCAAAAATTTATATGAGAGGTGTTCCCAAAAGCAAACAAATTAGACGAACGAATACCATTTTGACGTCTTGCATGCGACGTGATAGCGTCCTTCCACGACGCGAGACAAACTGATTGAGATTTCACTCGGTGTTCAGACGTTTCACTTTGCTATCTTCCGCGCGCATGCGCGCGCGAGTGAAGGGTGCCGAATGAAAATATCCAACATTGTTGGATCGGTTCACTTGAAGATTTCATTGGGCAGTATTCGGCACTTTCGTTTCATTTCATGTTCAGACGTGTCATTCCGAGTAAACTAGGCCGAATGAAATACGGAAATGAACGATTAGTGAACCGTCTGATTGGCGCTTTAGTAAATAGCCCCGGTTGAGTATTTATGTTGGGCAGTGGGAGTATTCAGATGACGTTCAGAGATGTCGTGTTATGGTGTGCTGTGTATGGTGGGATCAGGAATAAATAGTAAGTTGTGAAATACGTGTCATTGAATTGACAGGTATTAATATGAACCATTTAATAAACATGTCTTACAGCTTAGAGATAATAGTAGATACAATTAACATTTAAAAAAATATCAAAAAAATCGAGGAACGTCAAGCATAAGCATTATTATGTTATTTATTTTTGGGGAATTATGCCATTTTGCGCTTTCTTCTTCTTTAGCTAACTCTTCGAACAGCATTACAGTGTCCATTAGGGTGGGCCGCAACAGTATGGAGAAAAAAAATTCGTCTTATTTCCATAAGCGCTACCGATAAAAATGTGTCTTAGGTCTTTAATGTTAATAAAAAAAATTAAAAAAATATATATATTATCGTTCTAAGGTTCCACCAAGCGATCGAAAAATGAGTAAAAAACATTTTTTGTGAATTATTCCAAAGTAGTTAGGTAAGGAAAGAGTTACAATTACAATATTCACAGTAACAATTTATTTACTTTTAAAAGCTTTATAACATTAAGAATTACAGTCATAATTAATACACCAATTATGAAGAATTAAATATGATCAATTATTATGGTATTAAATCACGTTTTGTTTCAATTTTTGGCATATTTTTTCTGGAGTTTATGGTTTTGGTTATAAGGCCTTCCCTATTCTTCTTGCCACACACTTTCGAAGATGCTTCAGTCACAACCTTCACACAACGTTCTACTGCTTGTGTGTGACAGGGGAATCTGTCAAATTTGACCAAAATGTAGTCGATTTCTGAAGTTAGGTAAATTTCCTCTAATTCTTCTCTCGTGACATTTTCCAAAATGGGAGGATACGTGATTGGCGTATCTTGCCAAGATGTCATATCAATATAGGATTGTGCATTAAAATTCAATTTCGGTACTTTAAATGTTCGGTGTTTCGTCCGGGATATCTCTACAGCTTTCAATAAAAGCCTTATTCCAAGCTCTTTGCTGGCAGGCGATTCATCGGTTATCATTGATAACAGTGAATTTTCAGGATGAGCGTATTAAGCGTTTTGCTGTATCACAGGATTATTAAAAGTATGCCTCGCACCATCTTTGCATGATCCATGTAGTTTTATGTCAAACCACATCGGAATGTATGCCCTGATGATAAACGTAGCTAATATGACCAAAATTTGTGGTGGCGTTGGGCTTCCAATATACCTGCAGTCGTAGGATACGACTCACTGTGGTAAGCCACTGTGCTTGCGACATCACTCCTGGTTTTCTTCTGGCAATATCAGAATGACAACATCCGCTGGAAACTGCTTTGAAAATATCAAGCAAGTATTTTTGATCGGTGCTTAAAACCGAAAACAGGACGTCTATCGAATAGTCCACATCAATTTTTGAAAAAGATTGCATCGGCAAATTAAGGCAATTATGAAGATTCGAATTAAAGTGGCCGGAAAAACCACGAGCTCCAGTGGTTGTACGATATAATTTAATAACCAAATGGCGTAAAAGCACTCAATGAAAAAGGCATATCAGACTTAGGGGTAATGTGCGTCAAGGAATGAGAGCCTGGTTCCACGCTTAACGATACGTGTTCTTCAACCACCGTGCTGATATAATATTTATGTCCTTTTTTATATTTACTAAAGTCTTGTCCTTTCGACTATCATAAAATAATCCACTTACTTTATGCCAAGTCTTTGCTTTCATGGGTTCAAATCTTGTACGCAGACGTGCGCGACTCATTCTATTTTTGTCTATAACTTTATTTGTATTATCGTGCGTGATTATGTTGAAATCATTTAAGACGGCAGAAGCGATTGCTGCACCAGCTCGATCCGATATCCCGAACCTGTCACAGATCTTGGAGAGAACTGTTAAAGATGGAGATTTGCTGGTTGTGGGAATGGTTGTGATATTAGTCTTAAGTAATCTACTTGATTTTGCGACCGGAGAAGATGATTTTGATGTTGAGGTGGAAGACAATGATACAGTTTCTACAAATTTTAAAGCCTCTTCAAACACCTGTTCATTTAATTTGGTAAGATCTTCTCTGTTTCTCTTCATTGACTTTTGTGACCTCTCCCCTCGAGAGCAGTTGGTCGACCAACGAAAATACAGAACGGCCAGTATTGCGCGGTGCCCTTTTTGCGGGAGGGGTCGGGGACTGCGGGCGGACTTGCTTTAGTCCCATATTACTACAAAAATAATTCATGTTAGTTACATCTACCGAACCTACACACTTCATTACACTAGTTCTCATAAATGAACATCATTAAACTGTTCCAGAATATTTAAAAAAAAAACCGAAAACATGGGAATATTTCGATATTTTCTCAAACTTCAAAGGGCAGGTGGAGCCTTAGGATATTTTTTGTTTTTTTTTTAAATATTTTTTTTTTGATGTTTGAGATACATAGACAACTTTTTATCACTAGCGTCAAAAGGAATTCTGAAGAAAAAAAAATCGGCCCACACTAGTGTCCATGTCAGATTTATGTAATATTAATATTAACGCCCTTGTGTAATATCGTGATTGTGTAATTTCGTTCATATGTAAAAACGTTCGTGTGTAATTTCGTCCAAGTGTAATACCGTACATGTGTCATATCGTGCATGTGAATTTCATCCATGAAAAATATCGTCCATTCTAATTTCGTCCAAGTGTAATATCGTCCACGTGTGATATCGTCCATCTGTAATTTCGTCCATGCGTAATATCCATGTGTTAATATCGCCCTTGTGAAGTTTCGTTCGTGTGCAATAATGTTCATAGGCAATTTCGTCCATGTGTAATATCATCCAAGTGGAATTTCGACCATGTGTAATATCATTCACGTGTAATATCGTCCATGTGTAATATCCTCCATGTGTAATATATCCATTTGTAATATCATCCATTTGTAATATCATCCATGTGTAATATCGTCTATGTGTAATATATCAATTTGTAATATCGTCCGTGTGTAATATCGTCCGTGTGTAATATCGCCCATGTGTAATATATGCATTTATATTATCATCCATGTGTAATACGTCCATGTGTAATATATCCATTTGTAATATCGTCCATGTGTAATGTCGTCCATGTGTATATATCCATTTATAATATCTTCCACCTGTAATATCGTCGATACGTAATATATGGTCTTGTGTAATTCCGTCTTTGTGTAATTCAGATACGTGAAATTCACTCCTGTGTAATTTCGTCATCTAACAAAATAATTTAAATCATCTAAATTCCATGTGCCGAACCTCAGCTTTGATGCTTTAGGTTTGTTCATGGGTCCTTACTGAGTGCCATTCCAGAGGGTAGACGTCCAGTAGGCCGCCCCAGACACAGTTGGGCGAGGCAACTCCAAAAACTGGGAATAGGACAAGGGGAAGAAGAAGATCTAAATTTCGCAATATGATACGCCCGGTATTATATATATACCAATATGAACGCCTTCGGAAACTATATCTTATCTATTTTAAAATCAATTTAGAGGAATAAATAATTAATTCGATTTCACGAATCGATGTTTTTTTAAAGATCATGAATTCTTTATTGGTAAACGAACTATCTTCAATGCCATTGTTAAATAACGATTCATTTTAAGAATGTGGTCCGTGGTCCCAGAGGTCGTGAGGTCATATACCGGCGGGTGCAGATAAATTTGATTTATTTAGTATGTTATATTTCACATTTAATTCTTCTTATATTTCTTGTGCCCTATCAGAGGCCCTAGCACGCTTGCTCTATTACGATCGGTAGGATAACTATCGGTAACTTCTCATCGTTCCCTACGACAACTGCAGATCGCAAACGAATAGGTGACAGTTCACAATGACTAAGTGTCCTTAATATATTCGATATCAACTGTCGTTTGTACGTTTGAGATCTGCAGTTGTCCTAGGGAACGATGAGAAGTTACCGACAATCAGTCGGTAACTTCATATCGCACGACGTGCTAGCACGGTCCTTCTCATCGTTCCCTAGGACAACTGCAGATCGCAAACGAATAGGTGACAGTTCGCAATGACTAAGTGTCCTTAACATATTCGACATCAACCGTTGTTTGTACGTTAGCGATGTGCAGTTGTCCTAGAAAACGATGAGAAGTTACCGATAGTTATCCTATCGATCGTTATAGAGCAAGCGTGCTAGGGCCTGTCCCCCCGACGTCGGCGATCACTATGGTAAATGTATCTCTATCTTGCGCTGCCCGGAATAGCTTCTCCGCATTTCTAATACCGGTCCACTCTCGTACATTTCTCAGCCAAGACATTTGTCTCCTATCAGGCCCTCGGCGACCCTCTATCTTGTCTTTTAAAATTAATTAGAGCAAGTGATATTTCTCCCCTCGAAGTATGTGACACAGATATGAAATTTTCCCGACTTTTACTAATGTGAGCAGTTCTCTATCTGCTCTAGCCCACCTAAGAATGTCTGTGTTGGTCAAGCCACATTTCAAAAACCTCTAACCTGTTAATTAAGTTAGTTTCAATCCAATTAAATATATTTCTTTGCTAAAAATGAAAATTCAAAATTTCGTTGCTTAAGAGGGTATTACCAGAGAATACCGGAAAATAGTCCTTTTTAAATCAAATTCTAGACGTATTGACTCTTTTTTACAAAAAAACATAAATTGATTTTGAAAGATTGTTTTTTATCTGTTACACACAGTTTTAAAATTTTGAAAAACTAATTGTATTTTTAATATACTAAGGTTATACCGTTGGTCGTTGGCAGACTTTTTCAATTTTCACATGATAGATTCTATTAAATAACACAATTTTCAAATCATATAATCATACAATAAAATAAATCAATACATAAATCTAGTCAACACTGTTTTCAGAGTTTTAATTTTAGTTAAATTAAAATCATTAAAAAATAAATCCGAGAAGGTGTTTCGTGACAAAAATACTCAGTTTTTCTATTTATTTAAGGTCTTAGAAACTAAAATATTTCAGATTCTTTTTTCCCACTTATTTTGTTTAGACATTATTGAAAAATCATAAATATTTATGATTAAAAAATACTTACAAGAAGTACACGATATTTAATCATTTATCTTCGTGCGTTTTGAGCATTTTTATTGCTTACTTGAATGTAGGTATATACTAAATTAATGAAATAAAACGATATTAAATTTTTAATTAAAATTTGAAACTGAAAATGAGGAATAATCGATCTTTCTCATTGAAACCTCCCTTTACAGTTGCAAGCATTTTTAAACTTTTATGCTCAGCTGCTGGTCAATCGCTCTTAAAATGCTATTAGATTAGAATATTCGAGAATAACTTAAGTAAAATTTTAAACATTTGCGAATACAATTGCGAATTACACACTACTTTCAGACTTATACACTGAAAAAATCTATACTTGGCTATTAAAAGTTTTTATTCAATTTATCATTATAAATATAATATAATTAATTTGTAATTATTTTAATTAATTATTATAATTTTTATTCATCATTTGGGAATAATTACTGACTTTTATTAAAATTCAAACAATGCAGTATCGGGGAAACTTTTAAGGACAATAACAATTAAGAGGCTAGACTTTGCACCACGTGATTCTGTCCCGCTCACAATAAGCTCACACACACTTAAGATACATGCGAATACGAAACGTGCGAATGGGACAACTGCCGTAATCTCTCATATTTACCTACAGAAATCGCTTGAAAAGGGGTTTCGGGAGAAAACATTTTTCGACACTCGAACTTTCACGAAATTGTAATATAAAAACAAAAATATGTTGTCGAAAGAAGAAGCTATGTCGGTATGTTTTTATAATTTTGTAATTCTTTATGAGAATTGAGTTAGCAGCATTTTTTTTTTAAATAATATTTTACGGTAAATTATACATGTTTGACAGTGAATGTTTACGTTAATACGAAACGCATCGAAAATTTAATAATATAAATAAATAAATAACATAGCTTTCACCTTCTAAAAGGCAATGTAAATTCATTTCGTGCAATTTTCGATATAGAAAAGTGTTTTTTCCCGGGCGTCCTTTTTGAATTTTTTTTTTATTTTTTTTTTATAGAGAATACCTCACAAGAGTCCCAACTGCTCCCGTCTGGAGCCAGTGAGACTATGGCATCCCCAATTGGGGTATGTTGTGAGGCTGAAGGAAAGTGGGGAAGGGAAGGAGATGGGGAAGAGGAAGGTAGGAAAGTACCTGGCTATTCAGATCTAGTCACTAAACACGGCTAAAGCCATTATTAAGCAACGTCTCAATTCTGAATGGTGGACTTACACCAGGGCGATACTGACAGTATCTTCCACTCTGGAACGTGCCGCAAATGTAGTATATATTATTTTTATTAATTAATTGTGATATAACACAAATTAATCAAATAAAATTTATTTGCGCACGCCGGGTTCGAACCCGCAACCTTCCGATTGGGAGTCAAGTGTTGTTACCACTCGACCACGGACGGTCGTCTAGGGCCGTCTATGGGCCGAAAAGCGAAGTGAGAGAATGGGTGAACTCGCTTGGAGCGACAGGTAAGTGGCAAAAACTAGTTGGCTTGCCAGTGTAGTAAAACACAAATAGCTATATGATCATTAGACATCGGATTATATGCATTTGCATATGCAAATGCATATAACTCTCTAATTACGGCGTTAATGCATATTTTGACCTTTTTTCCCAATAGTGCATATTTCGCTTGTCAATTTGACAGTTCTGAGACCTTTCAGTCAAGCAAGCTAGCATTTAAAGACGCATCCATCAAACAGAATATCGCACTCATCTCAATACATTTCCATAAATTATCAGATGCCATAGAAAAATTGTAAACAAAAAGAAACTTCCTCTATTTAATAGAAATTCCAGGAATAATGATCGAACTCGCCAACTCCCTTCCTAATTCAATATCAGAAAAGATTCGTAAAAAGTTAGACGCTATTTTGCTTAAAAACCCGAGTCTTGAAGACATGAAGGACATGCCTACTTCAACGGCGTAGGTTGTATCCTGCCTAAACAGATATCTCCAGAAATGGCGCCAAATTTTAAATTTTGTCCTGTGACGTCATTTGACGTAGAGAGTTCGTTTTCGGCGGACAAATTAATACTCGGTGAAAAATGTCACAAATTTGCGTTCGAAAATTTGGAAAAATACTTAATTTTGTTCTCTCACAAAAACTATGCATAGTTTTAAGAACATTTCGCTGTTTTAGTTACCGTCTTTAATTAAAATACGTACAAATAAAAATGGTTTTTTGATTTTGCATTGTGCATATTTTGGGCATATCAAGAGTTTTTAGTGCATATTTCGGCTTTTTTAGTGCATATTTGCATGCATATTTTGGCACTTTGTTAGTGCATATAATCCGATGTCTAATGATCATATTTCTCAACATCACAGCAGGGGAGATACAATGTGGACTGTTCTAGCGAACAAACTAGCCTGATAAAAGATAACAGCGTAAACTATTTTTGAATAAAATTTTCTGATATCTTTTGATTAACTTTATTCTGTAAACAATCTCCCATTGGCATTAAACTGTCTAATACACCTTGGAATAAAATATATTACACACAAATTTAAAAATAACCTCTTACCTGTTTTTTTTTATTGTTTAGTTGAACAAAGACGTCGGGCTTGCACAACTGTGTATAAAAATCTGATTGCCTTGTTAAAAATGCTAAGGTTTTATAGGTAATGAAAAACAAGTATCGAAACCAGTTTCGTTTTACATAAAGATTTGGTGTTTAGAAATATCATCGATTTTTAAATAAAATATTACGGTCAGAACCATTAACATTTGTATAATAATAATACGTAGCAGGTAAAAACTGTAAAATAACTATAACATGAAAACATCTATACCACAGAAGAGTCCCAACTGCTCCAGTCTGGAGGTAGTGAAACTATGGCATCCTTAATTGGGGTATGTTGTGAGGCTGAAGGTATTGAGGAGGGGGAGGAGATGGGGAAGAGGAAGATTGGGAAGTACCTGGCTATCCTCGATCTTTTCTCCAAACATACTAAAGCCAATTCTGAATGGCGGTCATACTGTAATTTGGGTGAAATGACAAAATTAATAAAATATATATTTTTTTTTTACATTTGTTCCACACAGGAAAAAAAAATTAGAAAATATAGGAAAAAATTCCCTTAGGGCCTATGTCATCTTTGAAGATGCTGTGTGGAGGGTTTTTAAGGGAAAGGAAGGAGAGGAAGTCCTGGGAAGGAAATAGGTTTAAGGGGTGGGTAGGAATCTGGGGATAAATATGTCCAGGAGTGATGGACGTGTTTAAGCCATCCGTCCGGCTGGAGAGATCAAAAGGTATCCCTCAACCAGTCTCTCCCGATCCGGCCTGCCACGCAGATGATCGGCAGACGCATCCGCCCCCAAGTCCTGGACAAACCTAACCCCATGCACCCGGGCACCCCTGCTAAATCACCAAATGTAGCGAACCACTTGGAGTGGCCTGTGGCAGAGGTGTTGGTCGTCCAATAAATGGATCCCGGGGCGGCTAGACCCATACCCGCCTCCCAAATTTAATTTTTGGTTTGATCTCGCGCCTTCGGATTGGGAGTCAAGAGCATTACCTCTTGACCATGCCGGCCGTCAAAAAATGGAAAACACAGAACGAAAATTGTAGTTTTTTTATTATCGGAGTGGTCTTTTAAAAAGACGTCACAACGAGAATTTGTGAACATTAAAGAAGTAATATATACATTATTTTTGCTACAAATTTCCTCCATTTATCACTGTTATTTATTATATATTTTTTTTTTAATCGTTATGTATTTGTGTTACCTGTATTCAATAAATAAATTATTAACCTGGATATGGGCGAACCTAATAATTGAAATAGGTACAAACCACAGATAGGTTAAAGTGTGAAGAAACAATAAATAAATAAATAAATATTATTGCAAACCGTATCTGGCCCCGCCTTTCTTTCTACAAACGCATAACTTTATGATTTGCCAATAAATTAATCTGACAGTTACAGGCAACATTGTAATATTTCTATTTAAGGGGATACCCGGCGGTGATTTTTCCCTATTTATCTCTCTGGATTTTAACACTAGAGAAAATATTGTTTTTACATAAAATAGATATCAACTACTAGCGTGTCGGTAATTTTTGTTTTTTTGAAGTTACTTTTTATAGAAGTTATGACCTTCCAAAAATCAATAAAATTGACTGGTTTAAACGCCGTCAAAAGACGTTCAGTATACAAACTAGACAATGTTTTTAAAAAAAAAAAGAAAAACGTCCAGATATAGAATAGTTATTTTCTTATGTAGTTGGTAAAAAAAAAATTGAAAATCAGTCCACTTTTGGAGGAGAAAAGTGGGAAATACAAAACCTCCATTTTAGTTAGGTATTAATAGCCCGAGGTGCATTGTCCCTTTCGTTCAAAATCCGGTGGAGTAAGAGCAACAGTGACAGCAAGAATTTACTAAAATCTTTTTTCAAATTTCTCCACCACTGGGTTTCATCTTAATCCTTTAAAATAAAATTTGCTTACGAATTACTAGTCCTTTTTTAACTTGAGCATATTGCCGACTTCGTTAAAAATTTGCAAATTCGAAATCGTGAAAACAAAAGTTCTTGCTTGCTTCCAAAATTGAATATTTTGTTATACTATTTAGTTACACATTTTTACAAATGTGTTTAAAATTACTCACTTCACTTATTTGTGCATCACTGCGCAACCCGATTTGTACGTAGGTGGTTAGGTTAAAAACGAACATTCAGATCCTACGCAGAAAAGTACCAAAAATGGATTGCACTGCAAACCGTTGTCTTACTTTAGCGAACTTTAATTAAATACGCAGGGTCTAGTTATTTCAATGTCCGCTCATCGGCGGTCAAGAAAGACTGCTGTAGTTTTTTTTTTTTTAAATTTCAAACCCTCCCGGTGCCAAAATAACGTGGTTTCGTCACCTTACTTCTTAATTGTCCAAACGACTATTTTACTTACTTTTTAAATTTTTTTTTTTATTTAGTATAAATACATTTGTACAAAATAAGGGTAGTCCCAAAAAGCTGTCATATGGCAGCTTGTCTGTAGGTTCTACAATTTATCACTCTTAATATTATACATAAGGAAATATTTGTTAATACATATTATATAGTTTTAAGGACACATTAGGATAGATCACATAATATTATTAGATTATTTGAATTACATCTATAAGATATTTCAATGTACATGCCTAATAATAAGATATGTAGGCAGTTACATTAAGATAATAAATTCAACATATTTAAAGATACCACATTTTTATCATTTTAGGGCATAATCTGTAATTTTTTTTAAATTTTAAGTTTTTATTTATTTTATTGAAAATCACTGGTATTAGGTATTCAAGAGAACGGCTTCCATATTTATTTAATATTCGACGAGTTTTTAGGCCCTTTCCTTCTTTAAATCTTGTGGTATGTTTGTGTACCATTATTAGGTGTTTATTTAGTAATGAACCAAAGGAGACCTTTTATTGTAAGTATGCTCTCTGAGCCATATAGTAGTTTTAAGTTATTTCTCTCTCCGTAAATATTTGAGGAAACAATTTTTTTATTATAGCAGTTTATAAATTTTGAATATATTTAATGTAAATAGTTCTTGCCTGTCCCCAAGTTCGAATTCCATATTATCTAAGGATGGATTCGACCATAAAAAAATATATGAGTTTAAGAGTGCAATGATTTTCAATCCCCATTTTAAAACTAAGAATCAAAATCGGTAAATAATCACTTTACCAAGAATTATTTAAACTAATCAAACCTTTACCTTTACGGAAATAGCTTCATCTTAAGCACCTTTCAAAATGTTTCATTGAAATAATGAAAAAACCTCCTCTTCCTCCGCCTCCTGTGAAATTTGCTAATGGTCGTTAATAGACTGAATTTCACTGGACCACCATAAGCAGACGTCAGCATAACATTGATAACTCCCCAATATCCATTTTGGGAAGTTACATCACTCCAAAGACATGTATTAAACTACTGGGTGTGAATCGATGGTGATTTTTATCTTGACCTCTAATTGGCCACAGTACCCCCGGCGGGTCCGGATTTTTGAAGCGATTTTTCCCCTTATGTATAAAGAAATTGTATGAAGAACAAGGTCAGAATCGCTTGGGCCATTCTTGTTCTTGACATAACGAAATACTGGATAGCATTTAGCCACTCCGAATAATTCAAATTAATTGCCAATGACGCACCGGGCACCAAAGATGGCGGACAAAATGGCTGCCGCTTGATAATATGAAGGCTTCGGAAGTCTATATTTATACATTGTTTTAGATATAAATCCATTGTGGAAAGCATAGATTTGAGTGATTATTAGAAAGTTCGTTTTATCTACATTATTTTGACGTAATTTTTGTAATATATCACAAAAGAAATGTTATAAAAATTGAATTTGTAAGAAAGGTGAGATCTGTCAAATATTTTTCATTGTATTGAAAAAATATCTTTTTTTTATGCTGGCCTTCATGCATGGTTTGGCTGGTTCGGCAGGGTTCAGCCATTGCGATGAGCGCTTCCAATCAGTGGCGGTTTTCTCTAAAGTGCGGTTGTGCGGTGAACCCCCATTAAAAAGATGATAAAATAAAACAATCTTGTTGTATAGTAATATAAGCGCACCACAGATAGCTCGACATTAAAATTCCGTCTTTAAAACTCGCGCCACCGAAAAATACGGTATCTATTCCCATTTTGTGCGCGTTGCGATCCGCACACAATTGTCAATACGAAAAAATCATAGCCGATACGAATCGCTGTGCCGGTAGAATGGACAAAACTACGCAGCTTGGTGCGCCGATCACGAGTCAAGATTTCACGTGACCTCCGAACTTTGACGAGTCTCGCCGAAACGAAGCCCGAGATTGTCGCAGGATGACCGGCTTACGGTCGACTTTTGCACCGACGGATGCAAGTTAAATGTTATATATTATGGTATTTAACTTTGTAGTCATTTTTGCACATTTTTATTTTCTTGTTTCTGCATTTCTCCAACCGTTTACTAATGGCATTTGTAAATCTACTATTGAAGTGGACCGATTTTGACTTCTGTTTTCGTATTTTTTTTAGATAAGTCGTTATATCCCGTAGTTACGAGTACATTTAGTTATAACTAATAACTAGCGACGTTGTTTCGGCAAACAACGTCGCTGGTTATGCAATTTTGTGTTGAGCTTTCCCAGTATTGTTTCGGCTTTCAAATTGAAAGTGGTTGCATTTATCGGTTGTCGCGAATATTCTGTCCTAATTTTTTCACACAATGACGGAATACAGTGTTATATACAAAAAATAACGCTAATGCTTACGAAAAAAGTTTGGAAATTAAATATAATTATTTTTTGTATACGTGTATAATGGATTTTTTGTATAAATGAAAAAAAGCTCATTTTATTTCGTGCCACCTTTATTTGTGATTCTTGTTTTTTTATGTTTTAAAATATCAATTATATTATATTTTACATTCTACGCAATTTTTCTTATTGAAAAAACAATCATAATTAGCAACGTACATTGAGTATTGTAAAAACCATATAACAATTTAAATCCTCTAAAACTTTTTTTGGTCGTTTAATAATTGTGTCGAGGAGTGTCAAGTTATTTAAAAACAATAGTATTTATTTAGGTACCCCTCCACTAACTTTATTTAATTTGTGTGACAAGAGTAAATTTTGATTAGACAATATATCTTCTCTTGAATTTCTGAACCCCCCGTTAAAAAGACCACGAACCGATACTGCTTCCAATTATTGTACAGGATCCACTTTTCATCAAAGGTTAATTCGATATAAATCCCTTCATTATTGTGCCGGTTGAGTAACGCAACGCAGCAGTCAACGCGCGTTTGTTGATTTGCTTCACTCAATTCGTGAGGTACCCAGGCAAGCTTTTCACCTTCCCAATTTGCTTCAAGTGGATTAAAACAGTTTTATCACTAACACCGCAGCCTGCAGCTAACTCGGACGTGGTTTGCGATGGATCCGCTTCCACAATAGCCTTCAATTCTTCATTATCAACTTTGGTCTCCGGCCGTCCACGGGGCTTGTTCTGCAGGTCGAAATTTCCAGAACGAAAACGTTGGAACCAAAAACGAACTGTGTTTTCTTTTGCGGCACCGTCGCCATATACATCATTAATCCTTCGAGCCGTTTCTGCAGCACTGGTGCAACGGTGGAACTCGTACTCGTAAATAACGCGATATTTCAAGTTTTCCAATTTGTAAACTAAGTGACGCAAAGAAAAAAAAACAATTAATGAAAAAACAAATGAATTATAATTTTCGAAACACAAATACATGAGTAAATAGCTGTATAAATTTGAATTTGGAATTCCTAACCAAAGAGAAGATATTTAAGATCAAAGTTGCCAGTACGGCAAAACGCTAATTTCATATGTAAGGACCTAATATTATTATTATTTTTAGGACAATTAAGAACTAAGGCGACGAGTTTGTCTCCAGCTCATCGAAATGATACCCAAATGTTGTGTAAGGGCAAGTCTGTCGATTTGGATATCTGTGGCCCCGAGAAAGACGCCACCAAGGAATGTGACGCGATGTCACGGTTTTGGTAACAGGTTTTGACCGGTTATTCATTAAAATATGAGGTACTTTATTTTAAAAGTCTTCGGAATATTTAATTCTAAAACTGTTGAGGTGTTTCGCAGAATTTCAAATAAAATATTATCTTCAAATTATGATCATCTGACAATTATTACAACATTGACGCCCAAATTGACATTGTCAAAAATTACAGAATGTAATAAGTTGAATGGTTTGTAAAACTGTTTATTTTAAATCGGATTTCAACATTTCGATTCATTGTCGTCTCCTATTTTATACATTACACAAGGAAAATAATTTTCCTCAGGGCCTATGTCATCTTTGAAGATGCTGTGTGGAGGGTCTTTTTGAGGAGAGGAAGGAGTGAGCATGGGTCTTGAAGAGCAAATCGTTCCACTGCCGAGCTGTTGAACTCAAGAATGAGTCGTAGAAGCGACCCGTTTTCATGTGACAAATGTCAACCGTGTACATATGTTAAACGCGCCTTTGGCGTGTTTCCCGACTATGCACCGGTGCTGGGGGTATCATTGCCGCTGGTTCCTCGGAGCATCTTCCATTGAAATACCGGTAGAACAAGGATAGCATTCCTAGCTGACGCCTGTGCTCTAAAGATTGCAATCCGTTTGTTAAGACCAAAGAATCTATCAAACGGACCGCCCGTTTCTGCACGAGTCGAGGGTTTTTTTCGGGGAATTTGAGGCTCTTGACCAGAGGTGGCTGCCAAATTCAACCGTGGGGCGCACTTGCGATTTGCACAGGGTTAGCAGTAGTTGTGTACTATTAATGTATCTGTGGGCCATGTACAGTAAGCCCAGTTTCTGATAATTTAACTCTGGCTTCGATGGAGCCCCCATATCTGAGCTGGTCACTTAGTGTTACACAGAGCATATCAATGGAGGGCCTGTCCGAAAGTTTGCTATAGTTGAATGAGACTAGATTGTCATTTCGATCCCTTTTAGACGTGATCAGACATGATAGGGTCTTCGAAACATTAAATTCGTCGAGATTATTCTTACCCCAAGAGAAAACACTCTCGAGGTAACCGTCCATTCTTTGTTCCCCTCCGAGCCGTTGGAATTTGTGCACCCTTTGGGAGCTAGTCAAACCATGGACTGTACCTACTGTCATCTGCGTAACAATGAATTGGTGCACGTGTCAAAAGGTCATTGATGCGCAACAAAAACAAAGTCGGAGACAGAACCGATCCCTGTGGGACGCCAGCATTTATCGTTTGTTTGAACATTGGGGCGCAGTGGGCATGGTTACACACATGACGTTTGTCGTTTGCGTAAATAATTACGTAGTTGTCAACAAATGTCAAGATGACTTCAAGAGGAAGAGATGTATCAGAGAGAAAACACAGATTTCAAGTTAGACCTACAAGGTACCTCGAAATTTTAATAGATATTTATTTATCAGGAAAGATTTCTGGCTAATATCAATTAGCACACGATCTAAATGTACCATTTGAATTTCATCTACGTAAATAATTATAATAATTATCAGGGATTTATTATTCAGGAAGAAAACACGGATTTCATGTTAGACCGTACTACCTATTTGAAAATTGAATTGGTATTTATTTATCAGGAAAGATTTCCGGCTAACATCGATTCGTACACGACCAAAATGCACCATCTAAAAATTTCAAAACAACAATTATTATCATAAATTGTTATACGCATATTTATTGGTATGGTAAAATAAATTAATTCCTCTAAGTATTTTAAGAAGAGTTCGTGATAGATGCAGTCATCCATTACATCATTTATTAAACTCATAATTACGCTTATTGCACATAACCTCAAAAACTCGTGCGATTTATTCACTTATGACAAGACCGCACCGCGCGGCTGTTTTTAAAAAAATTAACATTTCCCCTCCCCTGCCTTCCCAGCTACAGCCAGAAGGACAATATTTTCCATCGGCCACGGAAAGCACGGACATCGCGTCTGTGTCAGAACCCCCTTTTACAAAGTTTAAAGTAAAGTTAAATGTGGAAGCAAAAGTTGACGTAGGAGACGACAATGTTGAAGCAAGAGATCCGGCTTAAGATGGGACAATACCCTAATAATTTGAGTGTGCTAAAGGCACACATTTGAATTAATTCCGAATAATTCGTGACTATAATAACTTTTTTTTTCAAACCGATACCCACGGATGTACGTTATTTATATTTTAGATAAATAAAAAAAGTACCTTATCATTAAAATATTTTACATAAAACTACTTAAAGACTTTATAACCCGTTTTTCAATTATAAATTTATCAGTAAGCACCAGGTTTTATTTTTGTAGAAGATGAACTAATAACTTTCGGAGGGATTCGTTTAAAGACATCTGAGACTTTAGCAATACATTCATCGGAATTAATTAAAATAAACTACGCGGAATTATCAAATTCCCAGGCCAAAATTTAAAAAAAATCGACTTTATGTTCCTCCCAAAACGCCAATTTCATATGTAAGGACCTACTATTCACAAAAACATAATAATTTATAGTAGGTTATGAACTCTTGACACAATTGGTTCTAATTATGGATGATTATACCTAATATTTTATACTTAATATAACATCTTATGAATCTCGAATACCAAAAAGCCATGTAAAATAAACCTGTAACGAAGAAAATGAATAAAGAAAATTAAAAAAAAAAAAAAAAATTAGACAATTACAGTTAAATTCAAAGCATATCCGATTTCCATACACAGTTTCTCAGATCAGACGCACAACCGAAATTAGTATTCTTAATGGTGGCAGTTGTTGTGCCTTTCTACTAATCGGCGTTTAACGTTTAACCAATGGAAGTGAGATATCATAGACACTGTTATCTTGATTATCTGCGACTCCATAAAATACCATACGACATCCTTATATTTGAGAAGCTGATTGATGAAATATAACATCTATTAAACAATTAACATCTCACTATTTTTAAGTGTGTGGCGATTATTATAATATTATTATTACGGCACGGCCGACTCTACCTGCTACTTCGCTAGGCAATTTAATTTCGACCACCTTCTGGAAAGAGCTCGGAACTGCAATACGCGATACACAGCGCCGCGCCGCAATTTCGGGAAACTTCCAACGTGTGCACGATTTCGCCTGCCGTTCTCGTACCGGCCGTTACTACTGTATAAGGGCTCGAGCAAGCCAAATCGAGTCAGTCGTTCTTACTCAGTCTTCATGGCGACAAGCCAGCGGCCTAATAACACAACATCGCAATCTGCGGTTCGCGTGTCGGGAATAATATAACTACGATTGTAAATACTCTTCATTTGTATATAGTGCATTATGTAAATACTATAAATACACTATCATCATCATCATCTCCCGAGTTTATTATTCCGACCTACAGCACGCGGAGATATCACAGCTCACCGATATCTCCTCTTCAACCGGAGGCCCATTTCTCTCCCCAACATGGGAGACCCGCATTTGGCCTCCAAAAGTGTCATTATTGGCTAAGCGACCAGCTGAACTCACTGAAATAGAATATGAAGTTGTAGAAAGTCGCTTTATGAAATCACTACTCATTGATAAGTATGGTGAAAACGTTTTATATTCATATCCAAATGATTGATCGAAATCATCATTGGTGGGCAACAGACCACTGGATGAAGTCATTGAACATATTCGTACCATAAATTCAACAAACTACAATAATACTTAACTTCCGCAAGAGAATTAAAACTATGGCGGAATGATGCAGATGTTGAAGCACTTTTACAATCCTCTTCTCAAGTCGGTCCTTATTGCTGAGGATCGTGATCCCTACTTCAATTTCCATGGTGGACAAGGCCCCTTTTCCCTCTCGCGGTTCCGCGCTGTGTGAAGAGCCAAGGACACTCTAGTACAAGACGCCACTGATACTTTGTCACTTCAGCGCATTTGTGACCTTCCTCTGCTACTTCTACCTTCCACTTTGCCAGTGATTATGAGTTTCTTCAAGATAGAGTGCTCATTTTAGTATATTAAGATAAGTTGTAGGCAGATAGTTGAAAGCCTTTTATAAAATATTGTGTAAACATTAGATAATGATAGTGTAAACATTTCCTATAAATATTCTGATGATGGACACTGCAACGCTGTCCGAAACGTCGGCTAAAGAAGGAGGTAGCACAACACGGCATAACACCCCAAAAACAAACAACGAAAATTTCCTATAAACTCTATTTAAACCATCATGTTTCACTTTTCAATCAAATATTAACGTAACTTCAAAACGATCATTATTTACTTAATTGAAACTGTATTAAAAAAAAATAACCATCAACCTTATATGTTTCACTTTCTTACCTATATTTTACATCGTTACTTTAAAATTTACATTTAAAACTAAGGTACTCGTTGATTTAATTAAGCATTTTTGGTTACATTACTTACTTTTGTCTTATTTATTTATTTACAAAAAACTGGGTTTTACGTGAGAACAATCCACAATACACAAATACTAGGTGCAAACAATTACATAAATCTAATCAGACAAATTATACATTTGCGTATATCTAAATAACGATTAAAAAACAAAAAAAATGAAAATAACAAGAGACACGAGATTCACAAGTGACACAAGAGATACGAGAGAAACAGGAGACAGGAAAGACACGAGAGACATAAGAGACACAAGATATATGAGAGACACGAGAGACACGAGAGATATAAGAGACACAAGAGACACAGGAGACACAATAGACAAAAGAGACCACACGAGACACAAAAGACACGAGAGACAAAAATAGGGACACAAGTGATACATAATATATTTAGCACAACATGTTTTTATAGCAACCGCATTTTTTCTGAACCCATATAAATTATCGACGAAAATATCTACTTCAGCACACTCTATTTTATTATATAGTCGACACATTTGGATCAGAGGGTTAAAATATGCGATATTATTTCTAAACGTATTCAGGTGAAACATGGTATGGCGTCTTTACGTATGGGAATTGGGAACATTTATTTCAAAATTATTAAGGCAATGTAGTACCAAGATGGCCGTGAATTATTTTATGTAAACATATTAGATGAATCAATTGTCTTCAAATTTTTTGAAGTAGTCCACATTTGAAACTTCAGTAACATCTGGAAATCTTGATCTAATATTTATATATTAACTATGTAACTTATAAATAAATTATTATTTTTCTGTAACCCATAAATTCCATAAATTCATTGTCATATTATCCGTAAACTACACTATCATCAATTATTTTATTATCTGTAACTTCGTTAACATAAATTCAATGTTATATTATCTGTAAATTTCATCTATCAATTATTATTTTATCTGTAAATTTCATTGTCATAAATTCCTTGTTATATTTATTACCTGTAAACATCATTATCATCAATTACTATATTATATGTAAATTTCATTATCATAAATTCATTGCTGCATTAACTGTAAACCTCATTATCATAATTATTATATTATCAGTAAATGTACTTCATTACCCATATAATCTGCATACTTCACCCGCCATAACACAGGGACATCCCTAGCATGGCGGGCGAAATAACACAATATGTACACTATGTATAAAATTCTTTAATAAATAAATAAAATAAAAAAAATAAAATATTTACATTAGTTGTGTCTTATGTTTGCATCTTACTGTATTTCGAAATTATATAACAAGTTATTTTTGTAATGTTGTAGAAATAATGGGAAGAAATAAAGAAACGACAACAAATTTTTTTAAAGTAGAGTTCTGTTGCCATTATCCACACGAATATTTTTTCTGGACTACTATCTTCAGGGTTTAGATTAGATTGTCCTAAAGTTAGTTCACATTAGAGAGGATAGGCCACCAAAAGTACATGTGATATTAATTCTAATCATTAAGAAGGGCAGCAAATGGCTTAAAAAAGTATGCCAATTTTTGATCTAACAGAT
Organism: Limnephilus auricula; assembly: GCA_951813805.1. Taxonomy (NCBI): domain Eukaryota; kingdom Metazoa; phylum Arthropoda; class Insecta; order Trichoptera; family Limnephilidae; genus Limnephilus; species Limnephilus auricula. Next base: position 7,197,906 of record OX638417.1, read on the forward strand.
TAGCACCTAAACGCAATTTTGAGGACAAAAAGCTGTTATGTGTGTAAGTAACCGTTGGAGATTGCGTTGTTGTTGTTGTTGTGGTTCTTCTTGTCGTAGCTTTCGTTGTTTTTTGAGTTGGTGGCTCTCTTTCCACATTATCACTATCCGATTCTTGCACTATCTCCAGAACTGGTTCTGGTGTAGTTATCGGAAGTTTAGCCCTCCTTCCTTCCCTGTGGCATTTGTGACCTATTGGCACAGCCGTCAATTTGACGTATTTAAACTTTCCACCTAACTTGATGCCTACAATCAAGTCATCGAGTCCTTCGTAGATAGATACTCCTGTGATGATGACGTCGATAGGTGAAATCCTCTCAGCATACAGTTCTGCATCTTTTCCAACTGAGTTTACTTTATCTATATCGAGTGCAAACAAGGATCCTTCTTGGGTTTCACCTAAAGCGTTCTTTGCGAGTGATAGAATAACAAGTTTTCCCGTAACTGGGTCTAAAGCCAGCTCTACAGGACTCAAGTCAGCTTCAGTTTTTATAGGTCTCGTCCTGATGCCTTTAGGTCCTGTGACTGATGCTTCCCCCGCTTCAATTTTGTATGCGTTTTCTTTTTCGTCCACCAAATAAGTGCAGCTTGGTATATTACCCAAGTCTGACTCTCTTTTAATGTTCTCTATCTCATCGATGGTGTAAGCATTTGATTTGCTGTCTTGTACCAAAATTATTTGTTCGTCATTTTCATCCGTTTTGAACTGGATCTTAGTTATTTCTGCTTCAAAATCCACCTCACTGTCGCAGCCATAGAGTCTTGAGTTGATGTCTATGGTTTTAGATTCGCAGTTGTCAGAGTTAGTTAAGTAAAAACAATCATTCTTGTATTCAGCGTCGACTCCGAGGGAAACTGAAACTACCGAAGGGGCTGAGACGGTGAAGAGGATGACAAGTGCCGCAACGGAAGAGAGCATTTTCCTCATATTTGCTGAAATCAAAATTAACAAAATCAAAGAGTGCTCTCAGATATCTACAATAAATGATATTATTTTGATAATCTATTTAACAACGTTCATAACCACCGGAGCAACAGCGCAAATTTAAACATTTTTCTAGGATTGCTAAAGGAAAATTTTCCGCCCACATTAAAAAAATCACACCTACGAATTTGAATATAGAGAAGACATACAAATTGATTATAGTTCTATACAGCCAATGAATTCACCTATCTTTTGTCTATAATCACATATTCGTAGGATTTATAAAAACATATTCTCATTAACCTTAAAACATTTTAAAGAATCTAGAGAATATTTATTTTGTTGTATTTTGAATGTAGAATATATTATATAGGCGCTTTAATAAAAATTAAAAAATTAAAAATTTGCCAAATTTTGGCAACAAAGCAATCCGTGGTTTTAAAAATAGTGCCATAATGAGCGCTCGAGTGGTTAATATATAAAAATGATTATTACTTTGTTTGTTTTTTATGCGTTCCTAAGGGCGACTTGCACTAACTATCGCTAATTTTATCTTAAATTGTATTTAACTAAACGCATTTAAAACACTAAATACATTTAACTTAAATGCGTTTAGTTGCGTCTTGCACCACGCAATTGGAGTGGCCATTTAGTTAATAAAACAGTTACGACGTTTCATTTTACAAAGTCGTTGCGTGATTGGTTTATTTATTTATTTATTTTATTTTTATTTTTTATTTTATTTAAACGCCCATAGGGCTTTTACATATAAAACAATACATTTTTTATTAATTACAGTGAAAATACGAGTAGATAAAATATAGGTAAAAGAAAATATAAGAAACATAATTTAGGTTACAGGCACATAAAATATATAAGTTAACAAAATTTAGGTAACATAGAATATAAATGAAGTAAAAATAAATAGTCTGCACCTATCCTCCAAATCAAAAATAATATTAATAAAATCGTATAAAATTGGTATTTGCAATAGATTATGAGGTAGTTGGAAATAGTTAGCACATACGGCGTTTGAAGTTTGCCAAGTTCAAAGTATTGTCAAATACATCAATATTGTTTAAGTATTTGTTACCAAGGCTATGTAAACGTTGTATTGGAGAATGTAAGCTATAGTTGGAATGAGATGTGTGTATGTAAAATGTTGATGTTTGTCTAGTAGTTCTTGTAGGTACATGTATATTTATTAAATGTAGGAGTTCACAACAATCGAATTTAGAGTTTAATAATTTTAATAAAAAGGTTAGGTCGTTTATTTTTCGTCTGTTTTCTAAAGTTGGAATATTTAAAATATTCATTAATGACAGGTAATTTATATGCTCTAAAGGGATGTTAAGTTTAAAATTTATGAAACGTAGAAATTTTCTTTGAACTCTTTCAACATTATGGATGTGAATTTTGTAGAAGGGCGACCAGACTATTGAGTTATGTTCTATTAGACTTCTAACAAGGGATACGTACAACAGTTTTATGATTTGTAACGATTCAAAGTTTTTAATTGTTCTTAAAATAAAACCTAATGTTTTCATACTCTTATTCACAATTTGTTGAATGTGGGCCGTAAAGTCTAGTTTCTCGTCCATTATTATTATTTTTTTTTTTTTTTTTTTATAGAGAAACCTCACATGAGTCCCAACTGCTCCCTTCTGGAGCCAGTGAGACTATGGCATCCCCAATTGGAGTATGTAGTGAGGCTGAAGGTAAGTGGGGAAGGGAAGGAGATGGGGAAGAGGAAGGTGGGAAAGTACCTGGCTATTCAGATCTAGTCACTAAACACGGCTAAAGCCGTTATTAAGCAACGTTTCAATTCTGAATGGTGGTCTTACACCAGGGCGATACTGAGGGTATCTTCCACTCTGGAACGTGCCGCAAATATAACATATATTATTTTTATTAATTAATTGTGAAATAACACAAATTAATCAAATAAAATTTATTTGCGCACGCCGGGTTCGAACCCGCAACCTTCCGAATGGGAGTCAAGTGTCTTACCACTAGACCACGGACGGTCGTCAAAATTATGCCAAGATCTCGCATCTGCATGATATGGTCGTTGCGAATGTCAATAATGCCAACATATTTTGAGGTTGTGTTTTGGTTACATAGTGTATAATTTTATTTTGATCCAGAAAATGAGTGCCCAAATAAATAAATCTCTTAACTTTTCGAAGGAGGAACAATTATTGTTTTGGAATATAATGGATATTAATTATTTGTATAATCACATTATTTATTGGTTTTGATTTTTTTTTCACAAAGAACATCTAAATGCGAATAACAACATCAAAATCAATTATAGAAAACAAAAAAAGAACCTTGGGCCGAAATATTCAACGCAAATAAGGGTAAACGGTGGTTTTACGGGGTGGTTTGACATCATAAAAGGTGTTAAGCAAGGTTGCGTAATGCCACCGTGGTTATTCAATCTATATATGGACAATTGTATGCAAGAATTGAAAGAGGCGGGATTGGGCGCGAAATTGAATAATCTGATAGTATGTTGCCTGTTGTATGCTGATGATGCGGTGCTGATTGCCAACAGTATAGAAGATCTGCAGTCTCTCGTGTCTAGGATGAACGAAGTATGTATGAAGAATGAATTAATGATGAATGTAAGTAAGTCTAAAGTCATGGTGTTTGAAAGAGAGAGTCAGAAAACGGTGTGCAATATAGTTGTGAATGATGAATACTTGGAGCAGGTGGATGAGTTTGTATATTTGGGAAGTATGTTTACGAGAGATGGGAAGGCTGATAGGGATATCAAAAGAGGGGTGAATGCAGGTAACTCCATTAATGGAGGATTGAACGCCGTTGGAGCCAACAAAAAGTTGTCCCCAGAAGCGAAGCTAGCAGTCCACAATGGAGTACTGGTACCTACCCTGATGTATGGCAGTGAAGCGTGGAAATGGCAGAGAAAGGATGAAAGTAGACTGAATGCTGTAGAAATGAGATCCCTGAGGCGTATGTGTGGTAAAACCATGTATGATCGTGTGAAGAATGAGAAGATCCGAAAAGAATGCAAGGCTGATGTGAGCGTAGTAAGTAAGATTAAGAATGGGACGCTTAGATGGTTTGGGCATGTTGAGCGAATGAATGAAGAAAGGAGTGTAAAGAGAATTTATGACGCGAATGTGAACGGTATAAGAAGCCGAGGACGCCCAAGGAAGACGTGGCACGATCAAGTAAATCAGATACTTGAGTCGGGCCATGTCAAGAGTCAGAATAATAGAAGAGTATGTATGAGAAGATGTATGAATGTGAATGAGGCAAGGAGCGTGTGCCAAGACCGAGTTGTTTGGCGGTCCGTCCTCTCTGCCTACCCCTGCGGGGAAACGGCGTGATGGTTAGTTAGTTAGTTAGTTAGTTACATAGGAGTACAGAAAACCTAATAAGCTTTTTTGAAACTTTCTGATTGTATCAAATAAATTTGTTCTTTTTTTCACTTCTCTGACTATAAACGGTCTACTTATAAAATCTATAATTTCTTCGTCATCGTCAGAAGACAAATCCCAAATGTCCATCGTGAATACAAATGAATTAATCAGTTAGGTTTTAGCGATATTAGACAATCGGAAATCGAAGGAATAACCTAAAAATGTTGACAGTACTTCTTTGCTAAACGTATTTAACTCAGTTAAACAGCCAATTTTGGGTATTTAACTTTGACAGTTCTTTAAACGCATTTAAGGATTTAAAAAAATAATTTAAACATACAGCAACTGTACATCAAAATTATATCTATACATTACCAAAAAGACAAGCTAAACCAACATACTGTACAACAAAACTACTGTACAAGACATAGACATCAACACATGACTCCGAAGATAAATACCACCTATGGACAAAGACATTACCGCAATCTGGCTCCGAAACTTTAAAATTTAATTGAAAAAGACATTAAAAACATTCACCTGATAAAAAGCGTAAATCTAAAACACAAAATACATACATGGATAGTAAACAAGGGCATTGTATACTGCGGACATAATATAACTTCTACTAATAATAGCTACCTGTATTAAATTTTATTTCTCTTTTCAAATAATTTAATTTCTTTAAATCATCTCTTCTCCATTTTTTCTTTTCTATTTCTCTTATTAATTTTCATTTTATGTTTATTTTTCCAAATTCTATTTATTAATTAATGATTAATTTTATTCTTTCTTTTAAGAAAATGATATAAAAAATATTAAATTACTGCCACCTCGGAACAGGCTCAGCTTAGTGAGGTAGCATATACCTAAAAAAATGTACTTAAAATGTATTTTTGGTTAATAAATAATAAAAAAAAATAAAAAAAATTGTGGTGCAAGACGTAAGGTCGACTTAAATAATATTTTGTGTTTAAATTGATATTTAAACCAAATTTAACTTTTGGTATAAGCCGCCCTAAACGAAACTTTGGTGATGTGTTGTACGCATGCTCACGAAGGTTTTTATATATAGATATAGTAGTGAGCTCTGGGTTTATGAAAATATTTCCTACACCAATCATCCGATTGCGATGGATCTTTGGTGAGTTGTTATGAGCACGCCCACGAAGGTTTCTAATATATGTAAGTCATAAAATGGGTGAGGTAGTATTGTTTAAATGTGTGTTCTTCATATAGTTTGAAGGCGGGGAAGTGAGGGGAATCCGGAAGGGGGAAGTGAACGAAAGAGGGGGTTCAAGGAACGGGGACGAAGGAGGGAGGAAGACAGCGAAGGTGGAAGAGGAAAACGGGACAGAAACACGAGATGGAGGGGGGGCTCGCGTGAAGGTAGAAGACGGAGAAGGTGGAAGGGGAATGCAGAGGAAAAAGTGATGCGGGAGGGGAACGGGGACGCATGGGAAGGACACGCGGGGAGAAACATTTTCTGTTTTTATGTAGCACTAGCTTCTGCCCGCGTCTTCGTCTGCGTATAGGATTACTACTTCGAGTAATCTAGTTTCTTTTCCTAGATCCCATCTATGTTTATACCAAAATTCTTAACCTATTTATTTAAAATATCTATAATTCTTAATTCGATTCGAAGTATTAGTATTAGGAGTACTTCAAATAAATTCACTAATTCAAATATTTTCTAAAATAGAGTTTTGATTTAACAATCATTGTTTTGCAAAACGTCATTCTCAAATTTTGACATTTCTTTTAAACAATAATTATTATTTTCTATACATTTAAAATAAACAGCTAGCTTTATGAATTATAGCCTATATGTTCTTCTGATGTATGAGCTATATTATTGTAAAGTTTCATTAAAACCCATTCAGTAAATATTGCGTGAAAGAATAACAAACATACATATATCCATACAAACTTTCGCGTTTATAATACTAGTAAGGTTCAATGGGCGCCGGGTACTCACTGGAAAGTTAATAAAACAGTACAAAAACCAATACATTGCAAAGATGGGAAAGAATATTTGAGATGTCTTACTAATCAAATGGGCGATCGTTCCATCTGTATATAGAATAATTTTATTATTAATAGAAACGCTTTCTCAATATATCGGTCCTGTTTTCCTTAATTACCTAACCAAACTAGCCATTATTTGCTGACGTAATTGACGGCATTGAAAATTAAGTATGTATTTGACATTTTCGTGGAAGGCTATTTCTGTATGTTTGTCTATTAAATGATGTTTGAAATACATAATGCATAAATAAAGAATTAGGGAGGCGTCCCGGGTATCGTTACTTTAAGGGGCCGCTCTGCCAATTTCTACCGATTTCTTACATGTTTTCCTTAAATGTTTGAAGTTTTTAAGTTCTTACAAAAATGTACGTCATATTTTAAGATAGTATCTATACATTGAGGCGTATATATTATAAGACGCTTGGAGACTTTTAGATGAGTGAATGTGATAGAACTAGAAGCCTGTTTATCGTACTAGGATAGAGAACAACAGATAGGAAATAAAATAGTGTTCATTGTTTATATTTGTGTAAATTAGTGTGTATATGTAAACATATGTAATTGTGTATGTGTATATGTGTGTGCATACAGATAAATAAAAAAAATTCGCCTGCCTGGAAATGAAACATGCAACAGTTCCTAACACAGCGGTCGGTGAAAAATGACATCTCGTGTTTTTAAATTTAAAAAATAACCATTAAAACGCACCTTTTTCGAAATTCCGGTAACTGAATTGATTAGTACTAGTTAATATCTAAATACTACAACTTTTTAAATTTATTTTTTTCGTCCATATTAAGCGTGTCCCGGTTTTGTAAATATTTTCCCTTATATTTCACACACTCAAGGACCGGGTGACGTCACGAACTCTGCCGCACGGTATTATACTCTTGCCGGATTTTTAGCGGGCTTTAATAAAATTCAGATTTAATAAACTAAAATTGTGGAATTAATTTATTTATGAAAACGAACTTTAAAAAAAAATACTGTATTTAAGTTTGCATGTCATCTACATGAACATATTTTTTATAAGTCAAAATATTTTTCACTCAACTTCCCTATTGCCTTCCAAATGATATTAAAAACGAAAAAAGTGTGTGTAAATTAAAAAATATATATATATATTCATTTTTATTCCCAAACAACAATATAGTGAAAGTGAATAATATTGTATGATAATATAATGTAATTTAATCTACTGCAATGTAATGTAATTTAATTCAAATTCTAGTTAAGTAGGTGAAAATGTTATTTTCCTTTTTTCTGGAATAAAAATTCGGGTAAATCAGAATGAAAGATAATTTATGAGACTAAATGTGGGTGTGAATGAAGCAAGGTGTGTGAGGCGATCTTAGAGGAAAAGTTTGTTAATTAATTAATTAAATAATAAAATCGAATACACCGAAATTCTATCCTACAATTTAACACACATATCTTTAAGACTTATACGCCATACCAGCACTATTCCACACGTTTACTTACAAAACAAATTCAGGAACTAATTCGCCAATTAAGATGATACCCGGTGGTGCAGATATAGATTTTCTTTAAAATATTGCTGTCACTGTTGCTCTTACTCCACCGGATATTGAGCGAAAGGGACAATGCACTGACACCTAACTAAAATGGAGGTTTTGTATTCCCCACTTTTCTCCTCCAAAAGTGGACTGATTTTCAATTTTTTTTTTACCAACTACATAAGAAAAAACTATTCTATGTTTGTACGTTTTGCTTTTTTTAAAAAAACATTGTCTTTTTTGTATACTGAACATATTTTGACGGCGTTTAAACCAGTCAATTTTATTGATTTTTGTAAGGTCATAACTTCTATAAAAAGTAACTTATCAAAAAAAAAACAAAAAGTACCGACACGCTTGTAGTTGATATCTATTTTATGCAAAAACAATATTTTCTCTATGGTAAAAATCCAGAGAGATAAATAGGGAATACGTTTGTATGGAAAAATCACCGCCGGGTATCCTCTTAACCGTGCTCTTCATACATTCAATAATGTTTGCCTAAATTCTAACATTGACATTTTCTCGGATTCACTGCTAAAATTTAAAAGGAGCATCATGTCAATGATATAAACTGTTTAATACGCATATATATCCCTTCACAGATCACCACTTTTCACACTTACGAACATACTCACACACACACACAACTACACACTACGCACATCACCTAATAATTACTAAATGTACACACAACCAATAAGACATTACAAAGAAACATACCATAGGTAACCACAATGAAATATTACATAATATCTGTAAATTGTTTCATCACTGTAACCAATGTACTGTTTACATAATAGAAAATAAATTAATTTGTAACTTCATAATTATATGTAAGTAATGCTTACCTGTGTGTAAAAAGATCAATTTCGTTGTACAGTTAATAACGTCAGATAAGCACAAATCTTCAAAAATATCTGTTTAATTTAATATGACAATTTCGGCTTTATACACAAAATAAAAATAAATTATTAATCATTTCACTCTGATGGTTTTACAATTTTCAGAAACAGGGTTGACAAAATAATAATTTTCGTAATATACTCACTACTAATTGAATTGTATTATTAAAGAAGTAAGTGTATATTATAATATTCCTAACTCACTTCTAAGGAAATTGGTCTCACTTATTCAAATTTCAAAACAAAAAATTCATCACAAAATTGAAAGCATTATTTGACACTTTTTTCGAGTTGTGCCTTAAAATAGAGCCATTGACCAGCGGCTGAGAATAAATGTTTAAAAATGCTTGCAACTGTACGGGGAGGTTCCGACGAGAAAGATCGATTATTCCCCATATCAAATTTTTTAAATTAAAAATTTAATATCGATTTATTTCATTCAAAAGTTACATTCAAATAAGCAATAAAAATGCTCAAAACTCACGATGATAAATTATTAATCGACCGGTCAGTGGTTGAATGGGCACTTTTTCGAGTTGTGCTTTAAAATATTAAGAGCCATTGACCAGCGGCTGAGAATAAATGTTTAAAAATGCTTGCAACTGTACAGGGAGGTTCCGATGAGAATGATCGAATATTACCCATATCAATTTTTTAAAATTTAAAATTTAATATCGATTTATTTCATTAAAAACTTGCTTTAATATATACCTACATTCAAGTAAGAAATAAAAATGCTCAAAACGCACTATGATAAATCATTAAATATCGACCCGTCAGTGGTTGAGTGGGCTTCGCGTTTGGGTCCCGCCCAGGCGTTTTGTGTTCTATTCCTCGGCTGGCTAAGTCCTCCATCACAACACAAGCAACATCTTCCGCTTAGTGTAGTGGTAGTAGGAGATTTTCAAATGTTGTTGGGTTATTCGTAACCCGGGAATGTTTGTCTTTCTAAAAAAAAAAACTCCATCTCCAATGAAATTTAACATAGGAGACTTTATTGGCTTGACTTCATTTAACAACGTACCTATATATTAATCTTTATATTTTATGTATACGCAATTTGTCTCCTACAAATAAATAAATTATTAAAAATAACTTATCCACTGAAGCGACAGAACAATTTAAATCTTTTTCCTCGGATTGCTAAAGGAAATTTTTCCGCCTACATTAAAAAAATCATACCTCCGAATTTGAATATGGAGACATACAAACTGATTATAGTTCTATATAGCCAATAAATTCATCTATCTTTGGTCTATTATCACATGGTGGATCTATAAAAAAAATATCATTAAATCGTAAACTTTAAACAGTTTAAAGAATATAGAGAATATTTATTTTTTTATATTTTAAATGTACAACATATTATATAGTCGCTTTAATAAGATTTTTTTTTAAATTACCACATTTTGGCAACAAAGCAATCCGTGGTTGTAGAAATAGAGCCATATTGTGGCAAAAAGCGCTCGAGTGGATAAACTTACAAATAAAATTGGCGTTTTGTATGGGAGGAACATAAAGTCGATTTTTTTTAAATATAATATATTTATTTAATCAAAGTATGTACCATTGCTATCTCGTAGGTAGTTCATCGATCCCTTTACTAAATAAACCATTCGGACGGGTATCAATAAAATCTTTGAAGGCGGTTTGGACTGCCCTATCGGAGTTAAATTTTTTCCCTTGCAAGAAGTTATCCAAATTTCGAAAAAAATGGTAATCTGTTGGGGCAAGGTCCGGAGAGTACGGTGGATGTCTTAGACATTCCAATTGAAGCTCCTCTAATTTGATAGCCGTCTGTTGTGCAGTGTGTGCTCTAGCGTTATCACGAAGCAGCAGTGGCCTAGAGCGATTAACCAGCCTCGGTTGTTTAGCAGCTAGCTTTTCCATCATGGTTTACAGTTGCTGACAATAGACATCTGCCGTAATCGTCTGGCCAGATTTAAGAAAGCTGTAGTGAACGACACCAGCACTAGTCCACCAAACGCTCACAAGTAACTTTATTGGAGTCAATTTTCGCTTGTATTTATAATAGCTTAGGGACTCTCTGTACTTCATGTTGTTTCTGCAATATTTATTTTGTTGTATGTACTTTTCAACTCTTATGTAATTTCCCGCCTGTATTTTTTATTAATTATGATATTTGGTTCCTACATGTCAAATTATTGTAATTTCTATGTAAAGGCCATCAATCGGCGTTAATTAATAAATTAATTAAAATAATAACTATGCCAACCCTGGTGATCGACACCATTCAGTAACTCTGAATATTTTACCTTGATTGATCTTTAAATTAGCATAAATAAATAAACATTTTTCGGAATCACATCGTTGATAGAAAAATTGGTGTCCTTGAACACATTTCTACAGCGAGAAAAAATAATTATTGTAATGAATTAATTTTGAACACGTCACAAGAAATACACACTAATGGTTAATGTCATTTAGGCAGTGCTTTAATACGCGTTAATGTATTTTATTATACTCCATTAAGGTGATGCCCTACTGTAATTCAAAATCATGTTCTTGGTTCGAAAATAAGATCGCCTACAATTATTTTAGATGCTTTATTAAGATGATAGACTTCGCTTTTCGGCTCATACAAAAAGGACGCCTACTACAAGACAAGTACTAGTAAGTTTATATGAAGTACATGATTATTATGTTTACATGGTACTAAAAGACAAGCGATTTATTGCTATTTTATATAATTTAGGATCCTCCAAATATCGTTAAAATCGGCTGGTTTAAAAGCCATCAGTATACAAACTAGACACTGTATTTTAAAAAAAGCAAAAAGTACCAACGTAGATCATTTTCTTCTAATACATTTAGTAAAAAATATCTTAAAAATGGGTCCAGTTTTTTGGAGGACAAAAATGAAAAATAAAAAAACCTTGATTTTGATCATTTTATTAAGATGATAGACTTCGCTTTTCGGCCCATACAAAAAGGACGCCCGGGAAAAAACACTTTTCTACATCGAAAATTGCACAAAATGAATATATATTTTTTATACTGCCTTCTAGAGGGTGAAAACTATGTCGGTATGTTTTCGAATTTTCGATGCGTTTCGTATTAAGGTAAACATTCACTGTCAAACATGTACGATTTATCAAAAAATATTATTTAAGGAAAAAGTGCTGCTAACTCAACTCTCATAAAGAATTATAAAATTATAAAAAGCTACCGACGTAGCTTCTTCTTTCTAAAAAGTATATATTTTTTTAAATTTCAATTTCGTGAAAGTTTCGGTGTAGAAAAGTGTATTCTCCATAAACCCCTTTTCGAGCAATTTCTGTAGGCAAATTTGAGCGTTGTCTCATTCGCACATTTCGCATTCGCATGTATTGTAAGTGTGCGTGAGCTTATTGTGAGCGGGACAGAATGACAGTCGCGGGTGTTCCGCGTGTGGTTCAAAGTCTAGCCTCTTAAGATCATCTGCATGAGGTGCAGTTGTCCCTTTCGCTCAGTATTCGGGCGACAGTGACAGCAATAGCAACAGTTTGGTAAAATACCTATTGTTCAAATTTCTCGCAGACCGGGTTTCCTCTTAAATACTACGAGTAGAACACATATCGCACATCCAGCAGAGAAGTGTCGTAAGTCAAAAAAGTTAATTTTACAAGAGAGCGAAAACAAATTATGATTGATGAAACAAGCTGTCGGGTCGAAAAGAGACACCAGTGACATCTCACAGAGATAGTGATCTAATGTGAATACGGTTTAATCAAATAAAATTTATTTGCGCACGCCGGGTTCGAACCCGCGACTTTCGGAATGGGAGTCAAAGCCTTACCGCTGGACTACGCCGGTCGTGGATTATTCAGAGTTAAAAACATAACTTTATAAAACAGAAAATTTTGACTTACGACCCTCTTACACGGTTGTGTGACATTTGGCTTTGAAATCATCGAGTATTTTTTTGATTATTTTTTTTATATGCTCTGAAAATCAAAATCAAATAGTATAAGGCCAATGAAAACGGCTTTAAAGTTAAAAATCTCCTACTTGCGAACCCCTCTTCGGTGATGATTTTGTTGTTTAATGTGGAAAATTAAATTCTTTAGAAAATGATCGTAAAACAATTAAACATTTGTGTTAAAAAAAATAAAACAAACTTATTCGCGATTTTTATTCTTAAATACATCAATACATCCGGCTGATGTTAAACGGGAATTTAAACCTTATCTCCATCTACACAAGAAGTGTTATTGTTAGTGGTTTGATCCCGAATTTTACACTACGTGGTGCATCGCCTTAACGTGATGTTATTATTTATTGATACTGAGGTATGCATATTGCATAGCTCCCGGTACTTATGCCACGGATCACTACTACGCTTTCTCCCATGTGCACACTTTTCATATTTTTTTTATGCGCATCTTTTTATTTATTTATTTATATATTCATTAAACGCCGTAGGGCTTTTGTAGATGTAATATGCTCTAATTCCAATAAATTAATGTTTTAGAATATTTCTTCAAATTGGTCACATTTTGGCTAGCAAACATTCGAGAGTTTTTGAAAATTAACCAAAATGTGGCTAAAAACACTCCAGTGGCTACGCATCCAGTTGGGTGGCATTTTAAGGCATTCGAGAGGTAATGTAAGGTTCCAAACTAGAGGAGTGCCTAATATAACGTTAACAGGTATGGATAACATAGTATCTTCAAATAACGGCGTACCCTGTTACTGTGGGAACTCATAACAGAGTATTGAATAACTTCGTTATTGGCATTATTGAGTTATTAGATCAGTTTAGTTATTTAGCAATTTCAGATTTATTTAGTAATAACAGAGTATTGAATAACTTCGTTATTGGCATTATTGAGTTATTAGATCAGTTTAGTTATTTAGTAATTTCAGAATACTTTCATTATTCGTATCGCTCGGTTATCCCGTCAAATTCATTCTCCGTTATTCGATTCTTTCGTTAACATTACAAGTTAATTATTTAAATCGTTTGTGAGTACTGTGATGATTTTATAATTATATATAGGACTGAAGGATTGTGAGGAAAATTATTTTAGACTATTTATTTAAGTGTTGATTGTTTCGCTGTTTGTGCAAATTTGCGATACCTACATATTAGTGTTTTTGTTGTTAAACATTTCGGATACAAAAGTTTATAATCAAGGTGTCGAACAAAAAATCAAGTGATTTGTAAAGGTCAGTTTTCGATTTTTGTTGTCGTTCTAAACAGTGGAGGCTCGTGACTTTTGTTAAGCTAGAGTGCTAATATCTAATATTAACAAAATTGCATTGTTGATATCGTTGTAGCCGAAAAAAAATATTTTTTTTTGTATGAAGATTTTCAGGAAATCGATGCGGCGCACGGCAAAACTGAAATTTCCTAAACATCTTCATTCCAAAAAAAAATTCGAAAATTTTTTTATTTTTTTTCGGCTACAACGACATTAATAATGTATTACAATATGACGTATGAAGTGTCATTATCGACTCAGTCCCAGCAACGAATAACGATGCCGTTCTGTTTTCCGTTCCATATTTGCATTCGCTCTTAGACCGACCGTCCCATGTTATTTTGCTCCCGAGGTAGACAAACTCCTTGGTGTTCTTTAGTGAAACTCCTGACATCTCTACTCTCATCTGATGTTGCGTTCGGCCTACAGTCAGCAGCTTTGTTTTGTCTTTATTTATCTTCATGTTGTAGTTGTTTTGAAGAATGCTTTGCATGATTGTTAAGGCCTCTTGCAGTTCTTCTTCGCTTTCAGCAACCATAGCAATATCGTCAGCAAACCTTATCATATCCACCTTTTGTCCGTGTATATAATGATAATGACTGTACGGTTCAAATTAAGGAACCCGACTCCGAGTAAACCTCCAATGCCACACTGTATGGACACCCTTCTGAGCCGTCCGTGAACGTCCATTTTTCCACGGAGCTGCTACCGTAATATACACACTTAGATCTCACCCACACGCGTTTTGCAAACGGAAGTGGCGCCATCAGGTAAAATACTTTTGAAGTTTTCATATTATTATTTTTCCCTTGGAATTAAATTTGATATCATCATCGAAGTATATTAATACGGTAATGCCCGTACAGTTCAAATTAAGGAACCCGACTCCGGGTAAATCTCCAACGCCACACTGTATGGAAACCGTTCTGACCCGTCCGTGAACGTGCCCTTTTCCACGGAGCTGCTGCCGTAATATGCACACTTATCACTCACATGCGATTTGCAAACGGAAGTGGCGCCTTCTATAAAACTATATTTAAGGAAAAAAGTTTGAAAAAGAAAAAAACATTTTTCGCTTTCATTCAATAATAAGCAGATTTATGTTCCACTCATTATTCACGGTCTTAATGTAAGAATGTATACTATTATTTATCTACCTATTAAATATTTGTATTCTGTAGTTTAATGTTAAAAGTAGTTAGTTTTGCAAAAGGGTGATGCCTCAAAAATAGTCACCAACACTTAAACTGGGCGAAGCAGAACGAAAAGCCGCCCGCAGGACCAATTTTTTTTTACAATTTATTTTATCTGTGTAATATCAACCATTATTATACCTAATATATATTTTATAGATATTTGGATTATTTACTGTCTGTTTACGAGTACACTGTCAATTTTATACTGTGGGTTTTAGATGCGTTTTTATCTCGTATTGATTTTTAATGTATCTTTTTTTACTTTGATCCTGGGGCTTAGTGTGTCCAGTAGTAACCCGGATATCCCTGCTAAGTCACCAAACCGAGCGAACCACTTGGGGTGACTTGTGGCAGACGTGATGTTGTATCCAATAAATGGTTCCCGAGGGCGGAGGTTATTTGATAACTTATGCCAACAATTCAAATATTTATGCAAACAACAATGACTTTTGTATCTTCTTAATCGGTTCTATAAATACCTCCATTTACATAATAAAAATAACCGGTTTCGTCAATTTCAAAAGACAATAATCAAAACTGATCGTGGAATTTTAATTTATATCAAAGCCCTGTAGTAAAATAAGAAGAAGTGGAGGTACGTAAATACGAATGTTAGAGGGAGAGTGCAAACATTTAAAACGTTAATATTCAAGCGAAAATTGTGAAAATATTTAATAAAACACTCCGTAATTTTTTCTTTTCTTTATTATTATTTATATATTTGTCTTATTTCACAATTAATTCTTTAAAATAATATATAGTATATTTGCGGCACGTTCCAGAGTGGAAGACACTCTTAGTATCGCCCCGGTGTAAGACCACCATTCAGAATTGAAAGTATGTTTGAAATGGCTTTAGCCGTGTTTAGTGACTAGATCTGAATAGCCAGGTACTTCCCCACCTTCCTCTTCCTTATCTCCTTCCCTTTCCCACTAACCTTCAGCCTCATAACATACCCCAATTGGGGATGCCATAGTCTCACTGGCTGCAGACGGGAGCAGTTGGGACTCATGTGAGGTATTCACTATAAAAAAAAAAATCAAATTTGGGAAGCGAGTATGGGTACGGCCGCCCAGGGAACCATTTATTGGACGACCAACACCTCTGCCACAGGTTACCCCAAGTTCGCTACGTTTGGTGACTTAGCAGGGGTGCCCGAATTCATGGGGTTAGGTTTGTCCGGGACTTGGGGCGGATGCGTCGACCATCTGCGTGGCAGGCCGGATCGGGAGAAACTGGTTGAGGGAGATCTTTTGATCTCTCCAGCCAGACCCTCTCGATTCATCGCCTTGCACCGTAGTGGGAGGGATTGCTTTACACGTCCATCACTCCTGGACATATTTATCCCCAGATTCCTACCCACCCCTCAAACCCTTTTTTCTTCCCAGGACTTCCTCTCCTTCCTTTCCCTTAAAAAATCCTCCTCACAGCATCTTCAAAAGTGACATAGGCTCTGAGGGAATTTTTCCCTCAAGGCCTCCTGTGTGTCAATATGAAATAAAATCATGAAATATTTATGTGTACCTACGGTTTTTGAAATAAATACTTCTTTACGCACGTTTTTTTTTAGGGGTAAACTGGCGAATACGTTACGGAAATTACAGCATTACAAGAGGCGTGATATTGGGCGTTACGAACGTTACGGAGGCGAACGATAATAAATTAAAATTAATTTTGAGTTTCCTTCCTCACAATCTAATCGTAACAACAGTGCTCAAATCCATAGTAATGACGTTTGGAATGGGTGCTGGCATTTATGCTTACAATAGTTGTGTTGTTGTTTCCCACATTCTAAACGTTAAAATCTAACTAATAACTAGCACTTTTTCGATTGGAATTTTTTGAATTTCCTGCTGCAAATGTGAAAAAACGTCGCTTCTATCAAAAAGTTTTATTTTAAACTTTGTAAGAATTAAATCAACAATCCCTTTCTAAGCGTAATTCCCATAATAAAATTAATCAAATTTTCGTTTAGAGTGTGCGAACTCAGTGCATTGAAACGACTGATTTGTCACGATGATTGGTAACAATCCAAACGAATCTTCAATATAGATCCTTATACACTGATGATTGGAATGGTTTTATTCGATGCCAGAAAGAAAATTAGATTAGATTACTAAAGAAGTATTTACTTCAGTCGTTAGATTTTTTAGTCAAATTTACAACTCTGGCTGAATGACTTCTAGAAATAGGATTTGCTTTGTTTTTCAAAACCAGAACTGATCGTGAAAAAATTGAAACTCAGATAAAATTAAAAAAATAAATTTTTGACAGAAGATGACGTAATTTTTCAAATTTATAATTTGTGGGAAAGATTTTAGTACACACTTTTAGCATCACAAATTCTGCAATTATAATATCCCATGAATTTTCACAGGGTCTGCGGTACTCAGGGGGTTTCTCACCAACTTCCCAATAGCTTATCTACCCTAATAACGAATATTATTAAAAATAAAAATAAAATACTCGCAGTGGTTAGAAAACTCGGCCAACTTATCCAATATATAGCCACTATTCATAGGTTCGATTACGGAATTATAAACTCCAACTTAATAAATAAATAAACCGTAAATCGTAAATCGAAAATATTCGTTATTAGTGTAGATAAGCTATTGGGAGGATGGTGAGAAACCCTCTCATTATAATTTTGATGATGATTATTGTTTTGAATAATTTTAATTTTATATTAAATAATGAATTAATATAAAATAAATAGTGACATCTAGCGATTATTATACACAACTGATGTACAATTCAATTATTGGGTTTTCATTAACCTCATGTTTCAGAAAGATCCGATAGATGGCTAGTAACAAATAAAATAAAACTAAATGTCTCCATGGAGATGTCTCTTGAAAGCGAAACTAGGAAAGGATAATGGTAGGTTCAGACTGGACGACGCGACGTACGTACGCATCGCTACTCAAACAATGCTTAGCAACCCATACATTTTCTATGAAAATGGCCACAGACATCGCACGTCGCGATGCGTGTGGCCAATGTGATTCTAAAACATAAATTTTCATTGAAAATCTATGGTTGCTAAGCAGTCCAGATATTGTTAGGCGTAGCGATGGGCACGTACGTCGACCCAGTCTGAATCTACCATAAAGTGCTGTAAGGAGAAAGGAGAAAGTGTCATTTTTTAAAATAAAATGACATGAAAAAGCCTACCCCCCCCCCCCTTCCCCCGCTTTAACAATTGAAATAATAAACTGTACTAATTAAATATATGTTGATACAACATAATTAACAATTAAAAATAATGGGTTCCGGAACATTATTTTATATAATAAACAAATGTTAAGAATTATGAATAAAAAGAGGTACGGATGGTTTTTTACAATATTAATGAGAAAAATTACAGAAGTTTGGACTAAAGTTTGTGCAGGCTATTGTCATAAAATCTTGGAGATGTCCATCGGTAAGTCGGCTCCGGAATTTATTTTTAATGAAGTTCATCTTGAAAACAAACACAAACATATGTTGACCCAAACAAAGTGAGAAGTTTCAAGGAATTTTTTTTTTTAAATTCAGGTATTTATTAGCACAAACAAATTTTATCCAAAACTCTTGACAAGAAACTTCCTGTTTTTGGTGTTTTAAAACTGTATTTTCTTTTCTTTTGGAAAATGATCATTTCCATCTGGAGAGCAGCTTTATTACTCCCGGAAATATTTGGTTCAATGCTCCATTCATCACCAGGATCCAGAGAGTAAATGTTACTGAGGAAATTACGTACTCAAGTTACATGTGTAAAATATTTTGTATTGTTAACACAAGGTTAGCACTGACTATCCAATACCTACTGAATTTTTTAATGTTTTTAATTGAACAAAAAAAATTTACATTTACATTTTACATGTCGAATAATATCACAAATCACTGGTTAAAAAGACAAGAATGTCCTTTAAGATGATACCCGGTGGTGCAGAAATAGATTTTACTAAACTGACTGATTTTCAATTTTTTTTTTACCAACTACATAAGAAAAAACTATTCTATGTCTGTACGTTTTGCTTTTTTTAAAAAAACATTGTCTGGTTTGTATACTGAACATCTTTTGACGGCGTTTAAACCAGTCAATTTTATTGATTTTTGGAAGGTCATAACTTCTATAAAAAGTAACTTATAAAAAAAAACAAAAAGTACCGACACGCTAGTAGTTGATATCTATTTTATGCAAAAACAATATTTTCTCTAGGGTTAAAATCCAGAGAGATAAATAGGGAATACGTTTGTATGGAAAAATCACCGCCGGGTATCCTCTTAAGGCTAGGTAATAAGAATTTAAAAAGAAGAAGAAGATGGTTTGAAAGTGATATATGTAAATTACGAATGTTAGAGAGAGAAGTCGCATTTAAAGATGCACTTTTTTCATACCTAAATCATTTTAAATGACGTAATAAATTCTTAGCACACTTTGCGATTTTCTTCTTTTAAATACCGTTTCGGCCCTACAATTCCGACAAAATTATCGTTTTTAGCAATTTAAAAACTGAAAGTGTTCAAAAGAAACATGTATTTACATTCAAAACTTTGGTCGCCATGGTGAACACACGTGTCCGCCATTTGGTGACCTTTGATCTAGACTATATCCGGAATATGTTCCAAGCTGTGCTTAGCTCGACATTCTAACCAAGGCGAGCTTAAGATCAACTGTTTTATCGGGCCTTAAGCGCCATTCACATGGTTCACTAATCGCTCATTTCCGCATTTCATTCGGCCTAGTTTACTCGGAATGACACGTCTGAACATGAAATGAAACGAAAGTGCCGAATACTGCCGAATGAAATCTTCAAGTGAACCGATCCAACAATGTTGGATATTTTCATTCGGCATCCTTCACTAGCGCGCGCATGCGCGTGGAAGAGAGCAAAGTGAAACGTCTGACCATCGAGTGAAATCTCAATCAGTTTGTCTCGCGTCCTGTACGGGAAGGACCATGGAAGGACGCTATGACGTCGCACGCAAAACGTCAAAATGGTATTCGTTCGGCTAATTTGTTTGCTTTTGGGAACACCTCTCATATAAATTTTTAGGTCTCCCTTATTATCCATGAATTATATATATTTTTTGATATATGTAAGATTATTAATTTTTAGGAAAATGTTGGTAATAAAAAAAAGTAAAATCAAATTGTGTTATTATGTCTAAAAAAATAAAAAGGTTTATAAGACGAAATAATACTGTTTTTTTATTTATTTAATTGTGTCAACAAAATTGTGTAAAAATCGATGAATCTGACATATTTTTCCTTGAAATTCGGGGCCGGACCGCGCTGGAATTCGTTTGATTTCCAGCGCCCTCGACCTCGCTCGGCGACGCTGTGGTGGGAATGGACGAGTGAACGCTTATTTCTATAGCGCCGTCTGAACATGGAATGACATGAAGATGGAAGATTAGGCCGAAAAAACATGGCGTAAACCTTCACTCGAGTGAACCGTCTGATTCCAGCCTTAGCAGATAAGTTAAGAATAATTTGTAATTATACGTGTTATAAGTTGTTGATTGGTAATAACAACTTTTATTAGTACTAATCCTAATGTGTAATTAATTTAGAAACGGTAATTAATAAACACTGAAAACTAAGCAACTTAAATTAATTTGTATATTGGAATCAGTGGAGTACCCAGGGAGCGCCCCGTCCTCAAAGTAATAATAAACCCATTTCTGCACAGAGTCGAGGGTGTTTTTCAGGTACTTTGGGGCTCCAGACCAGAGGTGGCTGCCAAATTCATCCGTAGGGCGCACTTGCGATTTGTACAGGATTAGCAGTTGTGTACTATTAAAGTATCTGCGGGCCCTGTACAGTACGCCCCGTTAATAAGGTAGTTTACACTTATCAATACCATATTCCTATATTGTACCGTGTTCTCCGTGCTAGACCTTCTGGCCCCCTAGCACACGATTGATATGATAACTTTCGGTATCTTCTCATCGTTCCCTAGCATAACTGCAGATCGCCAACGAATAAGAGTGAGTTTACAATGACTAAGTGTCCTTATCACATTCGACATCAACTGTTGTTTGTACGTTAGCGATGTGCAGTTGTCCTAGGGGACGATGAGAAGTTACCGAAAGTTATCGATACAATCCTTATCGATTGTGTGCTAGGGAGCCTGGGCATAAAAACAAAAAAAAAAGTGATAATTCTTTGGAAGAAGCTATTAAATTATAAATAAACAATATAGATTTTATTACTAACATTTTATTTATTTTATGATATAAGACATAATGAAAATATAAATATACATGCAAACATTTTCTTATAAAAACATAGAATAATAGAAAAAAGGAGATGTGACATGTGATGTCGCCGAGCTACAACCAAATTTCCCGGACAGTGCGTAAATATACGAGCAGCACAGAGAGAAAAATGTTATTCTAAAATACGATCATTTTATTCGTAAAAACGGTTAAAAACGGGACTGAAGTTCTTACGAACAAATTAAAAGGGTTTCAATGTTTATTCTTACATTTTCCTAACAATAAACATTGAAACACTTTTAATTTGTTCGTGAGAACTTCAGTCCCGTTTTTAACCGTTTTTACGAATAAAATGATCGTATTTTAGTACAACATTTTTTTCCGTGCAGTATGACTGAAAGATGTTGTTGACATATTTTATTTAAAGTAAAAACAAAAAAAACCTGAATACTCCACTGCCCATCATAAATTGATAAACTAGTTATCGTAGTAATGACTTCATCGGAATTCGTACTCTTCCTTCTCAAGCGTCTTGTTTGAAAACAAAAAAGGCAGAAGATACTAGAAGGATGACGTCATGTACAATTTCTTGCTGGTACTAGTTAAACTCGATCAGGATAATGGGCTAAAACATCTGGACATCTTTTTGACAGAGAAATCTCTTTAAAATTAAAGTAAAAACATGACTGAAATAATCAACTTGCAAACACTTTGAAGACAATGAAATACAACAAATAGAAATAAACCAAAGAATCGAAGGAGGAAGGCACCTGCTCTGGACCTTGTCCGAAAGGCGTGCAAGATAGATCGGCCATATAATACGACAAGAAGGCCTTTTGCATGCCATAATGGAGGGTATGACCGAGGAAACAAACTCTAGGGGACTCCCACGCCAAGAGTACCTGGAGGACCTGCTGGTGGACATGCGGTGGACTTCAAAAGAGCCGTACAAGATAGGGAAGAATGGAAGAGAAAAATAGAGGAAACTGCTGCAATCCAATCCCAGGATTGAAACCAGAGAGAGAGAGAAATAAATATAAAAAACTACAGGTCGCCTCAGAACTCAGAACAAGAGACCATAGTGAGGAGGACTGTAATTTTTTTAAACTTAATCTTTTATCACGCGTTATCATCTTAGATAATGTACAAAATTTGTCATAGAAACTAATACATACAGATAAATACATAAATTATTGTAATGTTTCCGAGACTCATCAGTCCCAAATTCATAAGTTGTGGTATTCAGGGTCGTTTACAAGTGAAGCCAGATCCTTGGAAAAGTCCTGAAGTTTGTGATAGAGCCCCCTTTCGCTTTCCTTGAGGCTCTCAATCTGGTGTCGCATGAATTCAACTTCTGACTGAGGAAGACAAACCTTCTCTTCCTTGTGCTGAGTATCATCGTTTCTTGGAGACACAGTTGTTACTTCATAACCGCTGGGAGATGGGACGTTGATCTTCGAACTAAACGCATTCAATTTTGTTGAGAATAGATCAAATCTGGCGTTGGTATTGTTCAATTCTCGTTTCAATTTTGAGTTTTCGAGTTCCAAATATTTTGAACCTTCGTTGAAGCTTGCCCTTGTAGCCACTGCACTTGATTCTTCTACTGCTTTCAACAATTCGTATCCTGCTTCATTTAACACGTTGAAGATCATTACTTTTGTGGAGCATGGATCTTCTTTTAGCCTATTCAATCTGATCAGTCTTGCACCGGTCGCCGTTGTTGCTCCAAGAAGCAATCTTTCAAGACTTCCTTGAACAGCCATTGCAGTCATTTTATCGTCTTCTTCGACCTGTTCAGCGTATATCTTTCCATTGGTAATTGGCAGAGGGTCTAAAGTGACTGCGTAAAGAGTTCCAACCTTTCTGTCTTTCTCGGCGTTGATTTTGAAAGCTAAGATAAACAGCTTGTTGGCATTAGGATCCAAAGCAAGCTGATTGAAGCTTGCACCTTTTGTAGTTACGATTTCGATTTCTTTTCCTGTGCCATTGAGTCCTACGAAAGTTGTTCCATCAAGAGCGTAGTACTTGTTGCCGTATTTATCAATCATCTCTCCCCATGGAGGTATGATTCTGTTGATTTTTTCAGATTTTTGGAGCTCTTCGTCGATTGCAAACGTTTCTGAACCGCTGGCTACGAGGATCTTTTCATCAGCGTAGCCGATTCTCTTGATGGCGTGGTCGAAATGGATCAGCATATCGCAGGCGTAGTAATCTCCGCAGATTTTGACCCAGCTGGACTCGCATTTCTTATCGTCGACGTCGGAGAAGCAGTTGGTTTTGAACCTCTTCTGGGGGTGTAAAATCTCTGCAGAGACAATGGAGCATGCCACGAGGACCACTGCAGCAATGGAATACATCTTCATGCTTGATTTGTCTGTAATTAAAAAAAGAAAAATGAATATTAGAAACCTAACTTTGTAAAGGAACCAATTCGAGGAAGAAATTTAGACGATTTTTCGAAACCATACACTGTGTCTGGTTTAATAGATACAACCAGTGGCGGTTTCCCTCAGGGTCATCTGGTCATTAACAAATCATATTTATTATTAATAAACTGTTCACAATAAACTTATAGAACGCAGTTTAGTCACAGTTCGCACTGATCTTCCACATCTGAACGTCTAGAGTTGCCTTTGAATACAACCATGAGCTATAATAGGCTGTGTTAGTATTATAAATCATAAATGGAGTTCTGAGTTCTTGTCTAGCTTTCTAAAAATGGTGAAATTTCAGAACAGCTAAACATTAGTAAAGTACGCCTCTACTGCGAACGCGCGCTCTACCTTCGTCCACTCCATGATGCTAACTAAACCAAACTGAGCTACAACTTTACTATCTCGATTGTGTTTATCCCCGCCCTCCTCGCAGCAACCATCGCTTCTGGGTGCCAAATTCAAATAAGCAAATTGCTCTGCCCCACCCTGTATTGGTAAAAATAATTGAATTGGTTTGCATAAGATGACTAACCATTACGAATATATACGACCTGTCAATGATTCATTGTTCGTCAAGATTTTAAATTTGTTTAGAAATTTTAAGTGTCTTGTTTTGTTAGGTTTTGTTGTTGTATATTTTATTCGCAATATATTCGAAGTTTCTTTGTTTCGCAATAGTTCGACTTTCCAAGAACATGTAAGAAACTCTAGGAAACTTGAATTGATGAACACAAGCACAAACAAACAATCTACCTTACTATGCAGGTTCATCTTTAAGGTCACATCTGTATGGCGCTTTAGCCATTTTTCCTTCCCAACTCCGATATATTTCATTGATGAGTATAACCTCTAAAAGTTATTATAAAGATTGAAATTATCTTCTTTGATGATTATTTAATTGCTATATTTTAATTTTAATTTTTAACTTTAAACCTCAAATTATAATATTTTAATTAATAAAGATAATATTAGCGAACGTCAATCGAAAATCCGAAACAGAAAAATCAGAAAAATATACGGATACATCTGGGACTCGAACCCAGGACCTCTGGCAATCCGAGCCAATGCGCTATCCACTGCTCATATATTATTTTCATTTTTCTTAACGCATATTTTTATTGGCTGCTATCTTTATGTATGATTGCAAGTTATGGGTTCGAGTCCCAGATGTAATTGTATCTTTTTCTGATTTTTCTGTTTCGGATTTTCGATTGACTTTCGCTAATATTATCTTCATTTATTAAAATAGTATAATTTGAGGTTTAACTCTTTAAAATAACTCAGGTACGGGCCATACGTCATTCCTATGTCTACCTACGTTAAATTATCGTGAAAACAAGCTTATGTGTTCAAGCAGTTAAGTTAAAAAGTTAAAAATAAAAATAAAAATATTTCATCCTAGACTTGCAGATAAAGTCAATAGATGTCGCATATTAATAAAAAATGATAAAATTTAACCTTAGAGGGCATTTAGTTCGAGTTGAATCTTGCAATTATGCATAGAGATAGCAGCCAATAAAAATGTGCTTTATGAAAAATGAAAATAGTGTTGTGGTTCTCAGTCGAAGTATAATACAGTTAAAAATGACCGAATCGGATAGGGATACGTTGGCGTGGATAGCGCGTTGGCCCGGATTGCCAGAGGTCCTGGGATCGAGTCCCAGATCTATCCGTATCTTTTTTGATTTTCTGTTTCGGATTTTCGATTGACTTTCGCTAATATTATGTTCATTAATTAAAATATTATAATTTAATTGCAACTTGGGACCGGCTCACGTTCGGTGTGCGGCTCGTATGTACGAAGCAAATTCACGATGTTGTTTATCCAGTTATATTGAGGAAAAAAGAAGTGTTCTAACCATAGATTGTATTTTTATCGCGCAGTATGATTGTTTGAATGATTAATGTTTTGATGTTTAGTAATATTTTTTAATTACTTTTTATCTATTAATAATTCTAGAATTACTTTTAACAAGCTTAAAGTGGTTTTACCAGTTAGCTCATACAATTTAATTTAATTATTTTTTTTATTTTTTATTATCATTCCAATATAATAACTCCACACAGGAGGCATAAGTAGAGGAAAATACTTCTTCTGGGTCTTTTAAAAAAAAGAAAGAAGAGGAAGTTGTGGGAAGGAAACATATGAGAGGGATGGGTAGGAATCTGAGGGACAATGCGTCCAAGAGTGACGGATATAAGACTCCATCCCTCTCACTGTGGTGCAAGATGCCAATGCCAAATTATCTCACTTCAGAGGTAATATCCAGCAATTCATTATTCCGTTTTTGTTAACAGCGCTGCGCGCGGATGTTTTTACAACCATGAAGCTAAACGGTATTAGTTTAAAATTTAATGCAAAATTTTGTCATGAAGAGCGGCGCGAACACAGGACCTTGCACGGCCGCATCTCAGCGGTTAGCCGGTTAATGAATCGTGAGAATTTATTTCTCGAACTGCCATAAAAATGATCAAACGGGAGATGGTAAATGAATGAAAATTATGTACTTCTTAAAATTAATTTTTGATCAAAATAATTTATAATTTTTCAATAATGTCTAAAAAAATAAGTGTGTAAAAATGTAAGATCTTAAATAAATAGGAAAACCGAGATATTTTTGTCACAAAACACATTCTCGGATTTATTTTTTAATGATTTTAATTTGTCTAAAATTTAAATCTTGAAAACTGTATTGACTAGATTATATAATGTTTTATTTTGTTGTACGATTATATGATTGGATATTTGTGTTGTTTAATAGAATCTATCGTTTGAAAATTGAACAAATCTGCCAACGACCAACGGTATAACCTTAGTATATTATAAATACATTTTTTTTTTTTAATTTTAAAACTGTGTGTACCAGATAAAATAACAATCTTTCAAAATTATTTTTTTTTTTTGAAAAAAAGAATCAATACGTCTAGAATTTGATTTAAAAATGACTAATTTCCGGTATTCTCTGGTAAAACACTCTTAACCAATCTCTCCTGATCCGGCCGGTAACGCAGTTAGTAGTTAGTAGGGCAGACGCATTCGCCGCCAAGTCTCAGACAAACGATACCCTATCAACCCGGGCACCCCTGCGAAGTCACCAAACGTAGTGATACGCTTGGGGTGATCTATTGCGGAGGTGTTGGTTATTCAATAAATAGTTCGCGGGGTGTATATCCGCTTCCCAAATTGAAAATATAATAACCACGATATAACATGAAAACACCAAGGTTTAAAAAAATCACAATCGAAGAATTATCACTATGAATGTGAAATGATATGATAATTGTAGTTTGGAGTAAAATTTATATATTTTTTTAATAGTAAACACCTCACAAGAGTCCCAACTGCTCCTGTCTGGAGCCAGTGAGACTATGGCATCCTTAATTGGGGTATCTTGTGAGGCTGAAAGAAAGAGGGGAAGGAAAGGAGATAGGGAAGAGGAATGTGGGAATGTACCTGGCTATTCAGATCTAGTCACTAAACACGGATAAAGCCATTTCAAGTAACGTTTCAATTCTGAATAGTGGTCTTACACCAGGGCGATATTGAGAGAATCTTCCATTCTGGAACGTGCCGCAAATATAGTATATATTATTTTAAATTAATAATTTGTGAAATAAGACAAATTAATCAAATAAAATTTATTGGCGCATGACAGGTTCGAACCCGCGACCTTCGGAATGGGAGTCCAAAGCCTTGCCTCTGGACTACGCCGGCCGTCAAGTCAAAAATACAAAAGATTTTCAGAAAACAGCGGCTTGAAAAAATTAATTCGACAACGAATTCTAAGTAATTGGAGAAAAGTCTTTACCAAAGGTGATGGGAAATTCGCTGTTTAAAGATAATAAATAGAATTGAAGTGTTGATTGAAATGGCTTTAACCGTGTTTGGTGACCAGATCTGAATTATCCCCCTATTTCCCATCACCTTCCCCTCTCCATGGCCTTCAGCCTCACAACATACACCAATTAAGGATATCATAGTCTCACTGGCTCCAGACGGGAGCAGTTGGGACTCTTAGGCGGTATTCACATTAAAGTCACTGACGGCTGGCGTAGTCCAGCGGTAGGGCGTTGGACTGCCATTCCGAAGGTCGCGGGTTCGAACCCGGCGTGCGCAAATAAATTTTATTTAAATGGTTTATGTTATTTCACAATTAATTATTTGAAATAATATATAGTATATTGGCGGCACGTTCCAGAGTGGAAGATACTCTTAGATCGCGTGTAAGACTATTATTCAGAATTGAAACATTGCTTGAAATGGCTCTAGCCGTGTTTAGTGACTAGATCTGAATAGCCAGGTATTTCCCCACCTTCCTCTTTCTCGTCTCCTTCCATTTCCCACTTACCTTCAGCCTCACAACATACACCAATTAAGGATATCAGAGTCTCACTGGCTCCAGACGGGAGCAGTTGGGACGCTTTTGAGCTGTATTCACTTTAAAAAGATATTATTTTAGTTCAATCCGAGTTATACAGGAGTTTTCTAAGGGTGATGTTGATAAGATATTCTGACTATCTTAAAACAACAAACCACGCATACAAAACCTAGGTAACAATTAGTAATAAGCAGAAGTAGCTGAGATATTTTTAATAGCACCGAAAAAACTTTTTTGAAAACATTATTTATAAGAGTACTATATAGTATCTACTTATTTAAATAATTAATGTAATTATTTTTTGTAAAATTTTTCTGTGTTTAATTGATTTTGTACGGTTAATAAATATATAAAGAAAGACAACATTCTAAAATGACTTTGCGTGTTAAAACCAGAGTCTTAGAAACTGTCAGTATCACCCCGGTAAAAGACCTCAATTTAGAAACTAAGCGTTGATTAAAATGGAGTAGCCGTTTTATTGACCAGATCAAAATAGTGATGTACATTCAAACCTTCCTCTACCCCATCTCTTTTCAATCCCCAATCTCTTCGGCCCCAAATACATACACCAATCCGGGATGCTTTAGTCTCACTGGTTCGGGCGGTGGGTTGGAACGAGAGATTTAAAACATATGTTTTTAACTATCCTCTCGACCCCTTGATCGCAAAGGGTTAATACACTGAACACATATTCCCTAGAATATCATATATACAGATTTTATTATTATAATACCTCTCAACCCCTAGGCTATTGACAGGCCTGCGTATTCAAGAAAGATCTCGGTACTTTTAAAATTTAAAATGTTTGTCAATTCAAGAAATAATTATTTCGAAATTTAAAAATGTTTGTTTGTTCAAGAAAGAATTATTTTAAAAATTTGAAAATATTTGTCTATTTAAGAAAGAATTGCTTCGAAATTTGAAAATGTTTGTTTATTTGAGAAAGAATCATTTCGAAATTTGAATAAAATTGTCCGTTCGGGAAAGAAATATTTCGAAATTTAAAAATGTTTTAACATTTTAACCAAACGTAATATAATAATAAGATAAAGACACGCTCATAATATACTTATATCGGTTCACTGAAGAAATATATCTACGGATAGAAATCGTTGTGGGCGTAGGCGTGTGCCGAAATTGGCTCGTTTTTTTCTAATTACTTCTGGAAAATTTTCACAATTCGAAATGTTTTCTTGAACTTATTATCCATTAGATTAACCTATTTAGGGCCTAGGAGTCGAAAGGTCGTAATAAGGATGATTACTAAATTAATACTAAAAATATAGTAAAATCTTACCTTTACGAAAACAAAAAGACGTATTTTTCAAAATACGTAAAAAAACACTGTATTTTTGAAACACTTCTTATCTGTTGTCTGTCCTGAACGAACTGTTGATAGAACTACAAAAGTTCAGTTTATATCGTATATATATTTATAGGAGTGAAATGAAGGAAAAAAATACTCAAACATGACTCCTAGTGGAGAGCAGGGTTGCCACAAAAAAAATTAAAAGCAGGTTGAAAATAAATAAATAATATTGTCATTAAATAATTAATTATTTTTCCTTATAATGTACCTAATATTTTACGTACATATTTTTAAAGGAAAATAAACATTTCCTTTTACGCATAATTACAATATAGACGTAGAGAGGTAGGTAGCCACTCAAGAGGTAGCCACAAACCAAAATATGTATGTAATCTTAGTGTGGCTTATATCGCCACGAATATTTATTCTCTGTAAATATCGGTTCGGCTGTCAACAGTGCAAACGTAATCGGGACATCGATCCAATATTGTAAAGTTATCGATTTTACTGTGCTACACCACTTAATTATATTGTTTCATGTTATATTGTATGAAAAAATTCACAATGTTTCTTGGGTGCAACCTGACATTACATATCGAGAGATTTTTACTCTGTTTTAATTAAGTCATGCTTCATGAAATATTTTATCTTACGCCTATTAATTATATATATATTTATAAAATTATCTATTAACGCGCTCCCTCTAATATAAGTATTATACCTAAATCCCTTTCAAACCTTTTTCTTCTTCTTTTTAAATGCTACTACGTAAAATAAAGACTGTAAATTTTAAATCTGCTCTGTTCTGGGAGCTTCGGCGTCAACATTGGTTAGAGATATTCCGACCGACGGTTGATCACTTTTAGCCCTGCCTTCATAAGATAAATATATTAATAATTTTATAATAAATGTTGGTTAACAGAGAATATAATATATACATTTTTTTGGATAATATCGTTTGTTACGCTAAAATTCTGGCTTATTGATGAACGGAGTTCAACTAACGAAGCTCTTAGAATTGAAGGAAGTGGACTAGCCATGAACTTAAATAATTAATCTAAGACGCGATCAATTTATTACGTTCGATCTTTGAGAAACTAAAGTGGGTAAATGTTACTAAAAACCTGCTTAATTAATTACCTCCCGTTTAGTTTCACTGGACTGCCAATGCATATTTAGGTAAGTATTTCAATTCAAAATTCCCAATTTATTCATAGTTCTACTTCATTGCTTAGCTTTTGACATTTCGTAGTGTAATTTCACTGAAAATACCTTCAGTGTTGCCAGCGTATAAAGATTTCTTATTTATTCCCTGTCAATATCGGTTCGGCTGACAACGGTGAAACCGAGCTCGATACATCGATATAAAATCATCGGATGTTACGCCTATCGATCCGATATTGTAATGTTATAAATTTCACTCTGCTATATAGTCTTTATGTGTTTAATTCGTAAAACTCCATTTAATTTTATTTTTTTTAAATTTAAATTAAATTAAATTGATTTATTAGCAATTATTATTTTCCCAGAAAATCGGTTTAACCGATAATATATCAATTTAATCACCTTCCAAATTGACATTTAAAACGGTATAAATACGTCGTCTAATTGTGGATCAACCACAGTTTAAAAATGGCCTTGTAAGCCGAAACAGCTGTCACAATAATAAAAAACTAAAACACTTGCAGAACTTAATAATTACATTATTATATTTAATTTAAATTCAATAAAAAAAATCATTTTGCTATTTAGCTCCCAAACTAGATATGGAGCTATAAAAAATAAAAAGAATGTAATATTAAAAACTGTAAATCGGCATCCCTATAAAAATATCTTTTATAATAATTATCCAAACTGGTTTTAAAATGTAGGTACAAAATATGTACAAACGAGACGGTATGGTAGGTAAATGACGCAAACGGGAATTGTTTGGTTCATCATGAAAATCATCACGACCTATCATCATTGATTATCATCCGACACGTACCATCGTTATTTATTTAACCAGGTAGTAAAAATACAGTGTTCATGAAACAACTTATTCACAAACAAATCCTCATTAAAAATATTAATCACGGTTGTCTGTGAATCCCGCGAAACTCTATATATAGTTCATTGAACTCTAGAATTCTGATTTGGAAAATTCCAACTGATTGTGTGAAGAATTATTATTCGGACAAGCGATAAAATAACTACCTGTAATATAAAATTAGCCTTTAATGGATAACCAACACCTCAGCTACAGGTCACCCTAAGTGGTTCGCTACGTTTTGTGACTTATCAGGGGTGCACGGGTTCATAAGGTGAGGTTTGTCTTGATCTTGGCGGCGGACGCGTCTGCACACCAACTGCGCGACAGGCCAGATCAAGAGAGGCTGGTTGAGGGAAACCTTTTGACCGTTACTTCAAAATATATCTAATTAATAAATCAAAACCAAAATTTCCTATGAAGTAATTACCTACTCAATTATAAACCAAATATTTTTCTTAATTTCAAATAAGAAAAAAAAAATAATTTGACTAAAGAAACGTCACTATATCAATGACAACACTTTTTAAAAACTTTTTTAAGTTGGATAAACATGTTCCATAATATTGAAAAACAAATAATGTTAATTTGGTTTTTATTTCGCTACGTTTGGTGATTTAGCAGGGGTGCCCGGGTTCATGGGGTTCATTGTCTAGGTCTTGGCGGCGGATGATCTAGACACACTGAACCCCAGATTCCTACCCAACCCTCATACCCCTTTCCTTCCCAAAACTTCCTCTCCTTCCTTTCCTTAAAATACCATCCACATAGCATCCCCAAAGATGACAAAGGCCCTGAGGGAAATTATTTTCCTCAGGGCCTCCTGTGTGGACCTAATGTAAAAAAAAATAATAAGAAAGTTAAAATAAATACTAAGATTTCACATTTGAAAAAAAGCATCTTTTCTGAACCATTATGTAAAACGGTCGCCATCTTGAACCGGAAACGGAACGTACAAGCAAATGCATCAACAATATTTCAAAATGTTTAATTTTTGTTTTTTAACAAAATTTTATAAAAAAAAAATTATTCTAAATAAATTGATGAAATTTTAATTTGGTGACCCTGCTAGACATTTCGGCTTCTTGTTAGTAGTAATTAGGTATATATTTCGTATTACGAAAACAGGTTTGCTCGGGATAGGCAACAAAATTATCCTTGAGCGAACGTTCGTAGAAACCAAACATTTGCCGTAGCTTCTAGAGTACAGGGTCACCCAGAAATCAGTAGCACAAAATGTATTATATAAAAAAAATTGTTTATTTCAAATGTCAGTTTGACTATTTATTTGATTGATGGAGTAATATGTTTAAATCAACTGCCTTGTATAGTTAAGACTGAATGTAATGCATTTTGGATTAAATGATTTAAAAATTAATCCGATTTTAGAAATGTTGAATTATTACATATAATTAAATAAAAACAAATTACTTATATAAACAAAATTATTTCTTTAATCTTCGCAAATTTACTTTGTGGCGTCATGTTTAATTAAATGAAAACAAATCACTTCGTATACACTTCTTATATAAACAAAATTATCTACATGTTTCATAACCAATGGTTTCTTCGTCAGGATTAGATGAACTATTGATGAATTATATCAGTGGCGGATTCATACGGGAGGCGCGCGCCTCCCCCCTTCCCTTGCGGGGACGCCAGCCCGCACGCTATTCGTTCGTTTCTTTCGTCAGTCGAGTCGAGTTATCGAGTAGTATATTATTAGTCGAGTTAGTATATTATAGTCGAGTTATCGAGTAGTTGTACATTCTTATGTAGCACGCGCGCGCGTCCCCGTCATCGCGTTTTATACGTTAATAACTGAGCTACATATATGAGGGAAGCGGACTCACTGCCAGGGAGACAGTTTTTTTGCCCCCCCCCCCCCCCCCCCTTTGAGTTTTTTCTGTATTCGCTACTGCATTATATTAGGTAAAACTTCCAAATGTATACTATGAAAGTATTGATTTTTTAATACTAATATAAAGGTTTATTTTTTTACTAGCGCAGACCCGTTAAAAATCACGGGATATTATCCATAAATGTAGGATTTGTGAAGCGGAAAGTATTTACAATAAAAAATATTTGACTGAGAATTATTGCCTTTTAAAAGATAAACAGAAATGTATCGTTCAAATGAACACCATTTGAAAAATTACAACGTCTGTCAAAAATTTAAACAAAAGATATACCCATTTCACAAACAGAATCAAATAATTTAGTATCCTACTTTATCTCTATTCGTTCTCACATTCAGACCACCTCGGAAATTATTATTTTCAATGATTTTTGCTAAATTTTGATTGGCGTGTTTCAAAGAAATAATTCCAAAAGTCCAAAAATCATGACCCATAAGGAGAAGTTTGATCTATCGTTAGATTTTCAGCTATTCCTAAATAGATTCTGATATTTTTTATGCTTAAAATATAACCACTATTGTCCTGTATTGGAAAACCTCGAATTATTAGGTTTGGAGCTTAGCTAAACCCTGCAGGCAATCCTGAAAATTATTATTAGTCATATTGTAATCTACACTGATTACTCTAAGGCCTTCGATAAGTTAAACCATTTCATTTTAATTAAAAAATTAAATCAACTAGGCATCCATGGTGACTCACTTCGGTGGCTCACTTCATACCTTCGGAGTAGACTTCAATGTGTATCAGTCGAGGGAACTAAGTCCAGCTTCTTTTCCGTGCCCTCCGGTGTTCCTCAAGGTTCTCATTTAGGGCCATTATTATTTAATGTATATATATACGATATTCACAAATGTTTTTTACACGCCAATTACCTAGCATAGCAGACGATAAAAAATATATCTAGTTATAAAATCAATCGAAGATTGCATTAAATTTCAAGAGGACCTAAATCGTCTTTTTAACTACTATGAATCAAACAAACTTGTAGTGAATACCTCAAAATGCAATAAAATAACATTTACACGTAACAAAAATAAAATTCCCTTTATGTATACATTAAACGGGACATATATCAAAGAAGTAGAATCTATCAGGGACCTTGGGGTAGTACTGGATGTTAAATTAAACTTTATACAACACACTGATGAAATCATTAACAATGCCAACAAAATGCTAGGATTTATCATTAAGACTCTATATTCCCTTTACACAGCGTTCATCCGTCCCCACTTAGAACACTGCACACCGATTTGGACTCCTTTTTACCAAGCTCACATTGAAAGTATCGAAAGAATTCAAAAAAAAAATTTTAAACACATAAATTATAAAAAAAAACATAAAATCTCCAATTACACCGAATCTATTAATTACCATAACTTCGACTCCCTTCATACACGACGTTTAATTTTTGACCAAATCTTATTATTTAAAATTCTTAATAATGGCCTGGACTCGCCAGAACTAACCAACTTAATAAATATTCATATTCCGACAAGATCAACACGGAAATACCATTTGTTTCATTTGCCTACACATAGAACTAACTTTAGAAAAAATTCACCAATTCCCCGTATATGTGCACAATATAACACAAAATTTCAAAATATTGACATATTTAACAATATACTTCACAAATATCGATTAGAAGTAACACGTACGATCGAAAATTAATACAAGAGTGTGGAATGTATTCGGAGCATCTCCTATCCTCATCCTATATTCCTCTTCCTCTCCTTCTCACCCAAAACTAATTGTATGTAATAAAACTTCATCTCCATTCAACTTTAACATAGGAGACTTTTTTGGCTTGACTTCATTTAACAATGTATATATTTATCTTTATATTTTATGTATAAGCTCTTTGTCTCTTACCAATAAATAAATAAATATGATAAAGCAATTCTACTGATTCAAAACTAAAGAACTGTCTGTCACTTCATTGATATTATATTTGTTTTCAAACATTTCTTTGTTTATAAATACGACCGTCTCCCAAAATTTTTAAAATAAATTACTGCAATAATTATGTGATGTATTTCTGTTGGCGAGCGAATAAATAAATAAATTAGTTAAATAAAAACATATCACTGTGCATACAATAAATTAGGACCTAATTACAGAATAATTATTAAAAAAACTCTTAGTAAAATTATTAGTTTTGACCTAACATTTATAAAATTATAATAATCTATGCATACAATTTACTGATGTGTTTTTGATATCCGTGTCGATAAACCACCACAAAATTTCGTAATAATTTCAAAGACGAAACAAAATGTCACAATTTTCTGCAACAATAAATTGTTACACAAGCTAACTCACTGTCACATACTAATTAATTGGACGTATAAATTCAAGTAATTTAATTTGTAATGTCATTAATGGTCAATGATTAACGCGTATTGTATTGTGTATATATAAAATAAAACGTCTAGCAAAATTTTAAAATCAATAACTATCTCTCTTTGCCCTCTGTTGCATAAAATTTATAATAGGCTGGAATGTAAAATTTATAATAGGTTCGGTACTTAGCTGTACCCTGGTATTGGTTCTGGAAACTAATCATCACGTTACGCAGATGACAGTACAGACCATGGTAGCTTTTTGTTTGACAAGCCCCCAAAGGGTGCACAAATTCCAATGGCTCGGAGGGCTTTGAAGCAAAGAATGGACGCTTACCTCGAGAGTGTTTTCTCTTGGGGTAAGAATAATCTCGTCGAATTCAATGTTTCAAAGACCCAATCATATTTGATTATGTCTAAAAGGGATCGAAATGACAATCTAGTCTCTTTCAACGGTAGCATTCTTCCGAACAGGTCCTCCATTGATATGCTCGGTGTAACTCTAAGTGACCAGCTCAGATATGGGGGCTCCATCGAGGCCAGAGTTAAGTTAGCCTCTCAGAAACTGGGCGTACTGTACATGGCCCGCTGATACTTTAATAGTACATAACTGCTAACCCTGTACAAATCGCAAGTGCGCCCCACGGTTGAATTTGGCAGCCACCTCTGGTCTGGAGCCCCAAAGTACCTGAAAAACACCCTCGACTCTGTGCAGAAACGAGCGGTCCGTTTGATAGATTCTCCCATCTTAACAAACGGATTGCAATCTTTAGAGCACAGGCGTCGGGTGGGAATGCTATCCATGTTCTACCGGTATTTCAATGGAAGATGCTCCGAGGAACTAGAGTCATTGATCCCCTCGGCACCGGTGCATAGTCGGGAAACACGCCAAACGCTCACCCAACATATGTACACCGTTGAAATTTGTCACATGAGAACTGGTCGTTTTTACGTCTCGTTCTTGAGTTCAACAGCTCGGCTGTGGAACGATTTTCCGGCCTCTGTGTTTCCTCCTTCTTACAACATGGGTCTCTTCAAGACCCATGTTCACTCCTTCCTCTCCTCCAAAAGACTATACACGCAGCATCTTCAAAGATGACATAGGCCCTGAGGGAAATTATTTTCCTCAGGACCTCCTGTATGGAGTTAATATAAAAAAAAAAAAATAAGATGATTAAACAGATATCTAACTCAGCCCGTCATGGTGGTCATTTTATAGGTTGGAATGTAAAATGTATAATGGGTTCGGCACTTAGCTGTACCCTGGTATTGGTTCTAGAAGCTCGTCATCATATGTGTAAAACAGATATCTAACCCAGACGGTTATGCCTGTTTGAGAGTTGTGTGTTGGTTTTAGTTTGTTTTTCATTGTGTTAGGGGGTTTCTCACCATCCTCCCGTTAGCTTATCTACCCTAATAACGAATATTATTAAAAATAAAAATAAAATACTCGCAGTGGTTAGAAAACTCGGCCAACTTATCCAATATATAGCCACTATTCGTAGGTTTGAGTAACGAATTGTAAACTCCAACTTAACAAATTAATAAACCGTAAATCGAAAATATTCGTTATTAGGGTAGATAAGCTACTGGGAGGATGGTGAGAAACCCCCTTAGTTTTATGTCATTTTTATAGGACGGAATTTAAAATGTATAATAGGTTTGGCACTTTGCTGTACCCTGGTGTAGGTTCTGGAAGCTTATCATCAGGCGGTAAAACAGATATAATTGTGTTAGGTTTTTAGATATCATAAGATATCATTGTGTTAGGTTTTTACCAGTTTTATAAAAGTATTATTGTTTTCAACTCATTTTCGTTTTTCTGAATCAGCCAACGAACTAAGGAGTGTCTTAGACCCCGAGACTGAGTCGTTATGGATCACATTCGGTATAACTTTAAAAGATAGTGCAACTCATGTTAAAAAGATCTTTTAAAATAAATCTCAAATGCTTATTTTGAACCGGAGTGCTTTTCATTGAACGAGACCTTAAAAATTAAACAAAAACCCTAGAACAAAGAAGACCACAAGAAATCAGATTGTGTCGTATTTTAATGTCAGAAAAGTGTCATTTCTCCCCGCCCACGCCTTTCTCTGTCGTACGTATGTTTTACATATCTTTCTTTTTGCTTACGGTCAATGTAAAGTGACTATACCCATGCGAAAATGGATCATATCAAGTTCAGGTCGGCATTTAAGTTTGGCGCGTACTGTATAAAGAATATTTAAATGGAATTTAAACGTTCTAAATGATGCTTAGTGTTATTAAGGCTTGTCCTAGTGAGGTTAAAAATTGTATTTTAAACTGAAAACTAAAATGTGAAGAAGAAACAATAAACAATAAACAATTCTAGAGCAGGGTAAATTGCCACCAAAGGTGATTACTGTAGATCGGATATGATCGGCTATCTTCGTAACCGTTCGGGTATTAGACTCTCAGTGGTCTTTCTCATACACATAATACAACTTACTGACCTCTTTTGAGACACCTTAAAACTGCACATAACTATCAACTAACGACATCTGTTTGAGAGACATTGTAACTACATACATATTCACATACAATACAATATGTAAAAGCGGTACACCATGTAAGGCAGTGTAAGAGAGACAGAGCGCTTGCTAAATGAGCTAGAACCAAAAGGTACTAAGTCAGTGGTGACATCGGTTTCCATTAAAATCGACATGGAAGGAATTTGTATTATCTATTGACCACTGGAGCGACAGAGCAATTAAAATATTTAAAAAAAATCATACCTCCGAATTTGAATATGGAGACATACAAACTGATTATAGTTCTATGTAGCCAATGAATTCACCTATCTTTTGTCTATTATCACATATTTCAATTTGTAGGATTTATAAAAAAATATATAATTAAATCTTTAACCTTAAAACATTTTAAAGAATTTAGAGAATATTTATTTTGTTATATTTTGAATGTACAATATAATATATAGTTTTAATAAAAAAAAAATTATTTTAAATTTGCCACTTTTTGGTAACAAAGCAATCCGAGGTTTTGAAAATAGTGCCATAATGTGGCAAAAAGCGCTCGAGTGGTTAAGTGGCCAAAACTTTGCTCTTCTTGTACATTATAAGTAAGCAGGTAATGTTGATTAAAAAAAATATATATAGTTTCTAATTTGAGTTTTAAATGATTTTCATTGTTTAATAGTGTTTAATTTATAATGTTGCGTAAGTATCTCTGGTTCGAAGGGTCCAAATTATTTTACATTAACCCTATACCACTTGGTGAAAGCTCCAACAATCGCACCAACCTCTGAGTCACCCTGTAGGTATTTGTTTCCATGTTTGTGCTTTGCATAGTAAGTTGATTCAAGTCGTGATTTGAAAATATCAAGTCATTGTCTATGGTCAATAGTCTATAATAACATTAGTAGTTGTTGTATGAATGGGCCCTTTGTTATATAGGTTCAGGAATTGCCAACCAATACTTGTAAATAATATAACTTTTTATTTAAAAAATATATATTATTCATTGAGTTAGTTTAACTACGTTAGACTATCCATATATATATAAATGAATCCCAGTTTCCCTTGGTCACGCCATAACTTCAGAACGACTTTACCTTTTTCATTCATATTTTTTTTAAAAGTCTTCTAATATTTTGTAGAAGGTTCTTACGGAAAGAAAAAATAAGAAAATTGCGCAGAAAATTGGGTAATTAAGTAATCTAATATTTTGTAGAAGGTTCTTACGGAAAGAAAAATTAAGAAAGTTGCGCAGAAAATTGGGTAATTGGGTAATCTAATATTTTGTAGAAGGTTCTTACGGAAAGAAAAATTAAGAAAATTGCGCAGAAAATTGGGTAATTTCAGAAAACTTATTACTACTTTAACTTCATACGTTTGACAGTTACCGCGTTTAATATATTTAGAGATATTTTCTATACTATTCATCCTATTGTGATAAAAAATTGGCGAGTTGTTGCGGAAATATCCATGAAGGTTTCTGTTTAGCAATATCTCAATATTGGTGAGTTCTAGAGTTATGAAATTTGCAAAAAAAAATGCAATAGGGCACACGCGAGTTGTTTGAATAATGGGTTTATTTTATGGAGTTTAGCGACAGCGAAAAAAGGCGGGAGGGGAAGAGGAATCTGGGAGGGGCGGAAGGGAATGAAGGAGGGGTTGTTTGCGAGAGGGAGGACGTGGGAGGGGGAAGGCGAAGAAGGTGGAAGGAAAATTTGTGAGAGGGGAAGGTTTACGAGAAGGGAGACAGCGGGAGAGGGGATAGGTGAAAAGGGATTGTGGGAGGGGAAAGGAGTGTGGGATAGAGGTGACGGAAGGGGAGCGGGGATGAGTGGGAAAGGACACGCAGGGAGAAACAATTTCTTTATTTATGTGGCATTGCGATGCATGCCGGGTATCAGCTAATAATCTAATAAATAAAAAGTAATATTTCAGTATACAAATTTAATATTTATTTTTTAAAGTAAGCATAACATTTATTTTTAAATAGATTCATTCTTACTTCGTTCTTCAGACTTTCAGGCATTTCATAATACATCTTTAGTCCTATATACACTAGGCAGTTATGTGATTTTGATTATTTCTTATCAAGCAATCTAACTCTATTTATATTTCTGGTTTCGTAATTATGTATGTCTCTATTAAAAACAATTTTGAATACATATTTGAAGTATTTGGGCATTTGTTTAATAAATGAGCATGCTCTTTAACTGTACACATTAACTGATAAATGTGCATGCTTGTTTTGAGCACATTTATGAATAAGCAGCTCAAATCCAACAATTGAACGCACTTGCTCTTTATAAGCATGCTCGGCCAAAATAGAAACGGTTAGAAGCTCATTTTAAGGAAAATGCAGGGATTCTATACATTTCTTCTCGGGCTCTTCAGCTGAACACATTTGCTCATAAATGAGCATGCTTGTTTTGAGCATATTCATGAATAAGCATACTTTAAGACAACACTTGAACACACATGCTCTTTATAAGCATGATCTCGGCAAAAATGGAAGCAGAAGAACCCTTATTCAACTATATTGTAAAGAACTATTTACAATAATATCTAAATGTGAGATGGTACAATAATTTCGTTTTCTTTCACAGAAAATGTTAAAAAAAATACGTTTAAAGCCTGAACGAAAGAGAAAATGACTAGATAATAAAAAAATGCTAATTTTAAATGAATTTAGTTGCATTTTGGAGGAAAGGGAACTTTTTGTGATTTAATAGAGAATTTGAACATCTATTGTGGGTATTTTAGTGACCCTGTGTTCCAAGGACTTTGTGAATTCGTGACTTTTATAATAAATCACGAAAAAAAAGGTTTTTCGGCTCCCCAACGGGCCATTTTTGATATTTTTTGCAGAGAATGCACATCCGTGAACTGAGATCGGATCGAAATGAGCATGCTCGTAAGCAAGCCCGTCCACGCTTCCCCATCCACCCGAGAGTCTAGTGGCATGCTCAACAGTAGCAACGTCACTGACACACATGCCAGTATGTAGCATTTGCTCATTTGGTGCATGCTAATAATGAACATGCCTGTACCATTAATCTTCTGGTATTCTGTCAATAGGTTCGCTATCCCTGGCATTAGCCTAGACAATGATTGCACAATCTAAAGGGCGGTCTATGAATAGATTAATGTTGAATGCAGTTAAGTATTTACTACTTTTTCAATAATAATTACTTGTTTATAAAAAAAATACTAAATTGCAAGATGTTCGTTCATTGATAATGAAAGGTCTTCTTGCATAAATCTGCAATGCCATTTCCAACAAGCGAACTCTGACAAAAGAAACATATCAAAAACCAGAATCCTTTGTTCTCTAGTTCCTAATTCAAAGTTCACGACTAGAATATCCCAAGGATACGGAATATGCAGACACAATGCAATCAACGACAGCTTAAGACGATAGACTTCGCTTTTCGGCCCATACAAAAAGGACGCCCGGGAAAAAACACTTTTCTACATCGAAAATTGCACAAAATGAATATATTTTTTTATACTGCCTTTTAGAGGGTGAAAACTATGTCGGTATGTTTTCGAATTTTCGATGCGTTTCGTATTAACGTAAACATTCACTGTCAAACATGTACGATTTACCAAAAAATATTATTTAAGGAAAAAGTGCTGCTAACTCAACTCTCATAAAGAATTATAAAATTATAAAAAGCTACCGACGTAGCTTCTTCTTTCTAAAAAATATATGTTTTTTAAATTTTTATTTCGTGAAAGTTTTGGTGTAGAAAAGTGTATTCTCCATAAACCCCTTTTCGAGCGATTTCTGTAGGTAAATTTGAGCGTTGTCTCATTCGCACATTTCGCATTCGCATATATTGTAAGTGTGCGTGAGCTTATTGTGAGCGGGACAGAATGACAGACGCGGGTGTTCCGCGTGTGGTTCAACGTCTAGCCTCTTAACACCTTTGTCAGTGGAACCACGTAACTAACTAGCTTCGAGGCTCTCCATTGTCGAGAGGTAAGGCTCTTGATTACCGGAGGTCGAGGGTTCAAATCCCGGAAAGCGTAAGTAAATTTGATTTGATTGATTTGTGTTATTTAACATTTAATCATTAAAAAAAATGCGGCACGCTCCAGAGTGGAAGATACTCTTAGTATCGTCCTGGTGTAAGTCCAATATTCAGAATTGATACGTTGCTTGAAATGACTCTAGTCGTGTGTTTGGTGGCTAGATCTAAATAGACAAGTACTTCCCATCTTCCTCGTACCCATCTCTTTCCTTTCCCATCTACCTTCAGCCTTATATCGTACCCAAATTAAGGCGAAGATTTTTGCTAAATCACCAATTCAATTTAATCTTTATATTTTGTAAATATATAAAAAATGCATTGGATAAATTGCAGCTATTTCTACCTTTGCAATTGCGTATAATAAAAATGAAATTGTTAAATGATATACAATAACTTTATAAAAAATATAAGCGTAAACTACCAAAAAATGTTCTTTTTTATTAGAAAACAGCTGAACCCGGCTAAATTGCTTCACTCTCGTGACATTTCCCATTCGTCCCCGTTCCCCTTTCGCCTCCTCTTCCTCTTCACCTCCCACGACCCCTTCTTATCCCGCGTTCACTTTTCACCATCCCGCGTTCCCCCTCCCCTCTCCCGCTCCCCCTTTCTCGTGACCCCCCCTCCCTTCAGCCTTTTTACCCTGCCGCCTAACTCTATAAAATACACCTATTTTCCCAACAACTTCCCCCTCCCCTCTCCCGCTCCCCCTTTCTCGTGACCCCCCCTCCCTTCAGCCTTTTTTCCCTGCCGCCTAACTCTATAAAATACACCTATTTTCCCAACAACTCGCGTGACCTATTTTTTTTTAAATTATTTAAATTTCACAATGCCAGAGTTCACCAGTATATATATGTATATATAGAAATATTCACGGGCATGTTCACATCAATTAAAAAAAAAATAATAGCAATCGGTTCAAATTTTAATCGCAATCGTATGATTAGTATGGGAAATAATTTTATAATGCCAGAGCTCACTATCCTATAACCATCCCGGGTATACGCACATCATATTCACAAAGTTTCATCGCAATTGGATGATCGGTATAGTCGCGCATAAGGTACGAACAAACAAACATGAATTTTTATATATTAGATGTTTCAATGGATATAAGAACCAACCTTTTAAAAATAAAATTTTATTGCTAAAATTGTCTGTGACCTGCGACAGTTTCCATTGATCGAATTTTTTTCTTTGTCGTAAAATTCATTAAATAAAATTTAAAAAGTGAACGCTTTTGAACTTGAAATCGTGATCTCTAGACTAAGTTTGCCAAGCGATTTGTATGCCTATTATCTAACTTTGTGGTGATATAAGGGTCACTAAGAATATATACATTTTTGGCTTGTGGATTCCTCTTAACCCTTCAGGGTAATTCTTCTGTTTTCGGAACAACTCACAGGTCTCATAGAAATCTTTGTGTCCCCCTTACTATCATGGTTAGAAATGTGACCTAAACGGTATTAAAAAGAAGAAAAATAACGATTTCTATTCAAATTTAAAAATTAACTGCTCAATAATTAAAATGTACACTTTTATAAATGCATAAAATTTTTGAATTTTTAATTAATTATTTTTACATGAAATGATAAAAAAGTGAGTTGACGATAAAGTTTATAACATATTTGCCTAATAAAACGTATTTTTCAATTTTTATTCATTATCAATTATTACCAATGTTAGTTAGAAAAAACATAAGTGAGGGCATTCCTAAAACTTTTACTGTTTGCATTAAAAAAATGATATATTTAAAAAATGAGTCCCAGATGTAACCGTATCTTTTTCTGATTTTTCTGTTTCGGATTTTCGATTGACTTTCGCTAATATTATCTTCATTAATTAAAATATTATAATTTGAGGTTTAACTCTTTAAGTTAAAAAAAAAGTTAAAAATAAAAATAAAAATATTTCATCCTAGACTTGCAGATAAAGTCAATAGATGTCGCATATTGATAAAATTTATCCTGACACTATCTAGAGGGCATTTAGTTCGAGTCGAATCTTGCAATCATACATAAAGGTAGCAGCCAATAAAATAGTCGAAGTATGATACAGTTAAAAATGACCGAATCGTATAGGGATACGTTGGCGCAGTGGATAGCGCGTTGGCCCGGATTGCCAGAGGTCCTGGGTTCGAGTCCCAGATGTATCCGTATCTTTTTCTGATTTTTCTGTTTCGGATTTTCGATTGACTTTCGCTAATATTATCTTCACTAATTAAAATATTAAAAAATGACATTTTTATTTTGAATTATTAACTTTGAGAGCGTATTTCATCAGCTTTCAAAAACAGTTTTTAGTTTTCGGATGCGTCAAGCAATATTCCATGTATTTGGATGTTATTGAAAAGTAGAAATATTTTGACCTTCCAAAAAATAGGCTTGAGGGGTTAAGTGCAGTATGTAGAACACGTTGATAATCAATACTCGAATACTAAATAAAAAATAA
Organism: Limnephilus auricula; assembly: GCA_951813805.1. Lineage (NCBI taxonomy): Eukaryota > Metazoa > Arthropoda > Insecta > Trichoptera > Limnephilidae > Limnephilus > Limnephilus auricula. Next base: position 7,242,718 of record OX638417.1, read on the forward strand.
TTTTTGCAATTTTTTAAAAATGAACTTTTGTTGGTTTTTTGGACCACACTGTATTATTTTGATTCTAGAAGTGACTATTTTCCCTGTGGTACATGTTATAGATTTAAATTTACCATTGTGACCAATAATTCTGCCTCGGGCAAAACCCATCGTTCTTCGCAGAACGGTCGCTGGAATCCATTTTAACAATAAATTACTATAAGCACGGCGCTTGGAAAACGACACGAAAAACTTTTATTAATTATTTTGTCTTTAATTTCTAGAACTCTATTTAATTAAAAAAATGATGTACATCAAATTTAATAACTTTATTATTAAGTTATGTAATTATTTTATCTTTTTATGACACAGTTTGAAAATGACCTCGTAAGCCGAAACAGCTGTCACAATAATATATTTTTTTAAATTAACAAGATACTTAATATGATTTACATAAAATTAAAACTATAGCATAATATTTATATATATAGATATATATTATGGAATATCTTCGATCTCTTCAATTATCTTGATTACGAAACAGTTTTTTTTTAAATCTGACTCTACAACTCATAATGGAAATGACTGTTATTAAATAGTACAATTTTATTCTAGTATCAACAGCAAATAACCAGAGTGAAAAATACTCTCAGTAGGTACAGCGCTGGTATAAGACTACCACTCAAATTGTAACGTTGTTTGGAATGGCTTTAGCCATGTTTGGTTAGCAATTTTGAAAAACCAGGTAATTTCACACCTTGCTCTTTCCCATCTCCTTTTCCTCCCCACTTCAGCCTCACAACATACAACAATAGGGGGAAACATAATCCCACTGGGAGCAGTTGTGACAATTGTGCGGTATTAATTTAAAAATACTAATTTCGGTTGTCGGTGCATGGGTGAGTGTTTAATTTTTAAAATGAATGTACTTTAACTTTTAGTTCATCATCTAACTATGATTTTTTTGTATTATTTATAAAGTTGTAATTCTATATTTGAAACGTATGTTTTTTTTATTTAAATTTTCTCAGACAAACATACTTTGATTAAAAAGTTTAAGCTTGGAGAAGATACGAAGTTGCAAGCAGAGAAAAAACACTGCTATTTGCGTGATTTATAGTAAAGTAGCCATTTACTTAGCAATTGATGTTATTTGACATTTATCAGACCACCCTTATTTATCAAAAATAAATATTTTTTTGTATTTCTTGGGCATTAACTATGTAACAATTTCTAGACATTTTGTTTTGAAGAGTTTTAATTTTCAATGTACTATCGTTACTTAAAATTTAATTTTTCTGCTACCGGTTTCGACACATCCGTGTCATTCACTAGTTTTAAGTTTGCTAGTGAATGACACGGATGTGTCGAAACCGGTAGCAGAAAAATTAAAATTTAAGTAACGATAGTACATTGAAAATTAAAACTTCAAAACAAAAAATAAATAATTTTGTTTCAACATATCGACCCTTTGGAATAACAAGGTTCCATCTATAGCGGAAACGTTATGTGATAATGAACTCTAAAGTAGTTTACTACAGATCCCATTATCGCATGACGTTACCGCAACAGATGGAACCTTGTTATTCCAAAGGGTCGATATGATGCACAGTGATTTTTTTAAATGAAAGTGTAGTTTTAAAGCTATAAATTGCTTTTCCCTCAATATACCAAACGCCCTGTATTCACTTGTTGGTTAATTGATCTTATAAAAGTATTATGTTCTGTTTGGCATTGAATTGCAGGAAATGAAAGATATTAAAAATATAATAAATTTGCAAAGATGATACGCCTCGGGAGCCTGACGATACACCACTAGGGCGTAATTCAATTAGAAATAACCCAGGGTTTTTAAAGTATAAAACGTACACAGGAAATGAGACATGGTTACTGTTTAAAATCAACTGTTGGGATTTTCCTTTTCAAATCACAAGTTTGTTTTTAACCATTGGAACGCCAGGCCGAGAATAAAAGTTTAGAAATTCTTGCAACTGTATAGGGAGGTTCCAATGAGAAAGATTGATTATTCCCCTATCAAATTTTATAATTAAAAATTTAATATCGATTGATTTCATTAAAAACTTGCTTTAATATATACCTACATTCAAGTAAGTAATAAAAATGCTCAAAACCCACGATGGTAAATTGTTAAATATCGTGTACTTTTTGTAAGTATTTTTTGATCATAAGTATTTATGATTTTTCAATAATGTCTAAACAAAATAAGTGTGTAAAAAAATATGAAATATTTTAGTTCGTAGGAGCTTAAATCAATAGAAAAACTGAGGTATTTTTATCACAAAACACGTTCGCGGATTTAAAAAAAAAAATATATTAATTTAACTAAAATTAAAATTATTAAAGCTGTGTTTACCAGATTATATATTGATTTATTTTGTTGTATGATTAAATGATTTGAAATTTGTGTTGTTTAATAGAATCTATCGTTTGAAAATTGAATAAATTTGCCAACGACCAACGGTATAACCTTAGTATATTAAAAATAAACTTAGTTTTTAAAATTTTTAAAACTGCGTGTACCAGATAAAAAAAACAATCTTTCAAAATCAATTTATGTTTTTTTCTTTTAAAGAGTCAATACGTCTATAATTTAATTTTAAAATGACTAATTTCTGGTATTCTCTGGTTTATTAATTAAAATTAAAATTCCAAAACGCTTGCAACTCTACGGGGAGGTTCTGATGTGAAATATTGATTATTCTCCATTCCAGCATTTCTAAATAATAACTCAATATCGATTTTATTTCATTCAAAATATGCTGTAATATATACCTTCTTTCAAGTAAGCAATAAAAATGCTTAAACGCGTGAAGATAAAATTATGAACTTTTTGTGATTATTTTTTGATAATAAGTATTTATAATTTTCTATGATGTCTAAGGAAAAGAAGTGTGTAAAAAAATCTTTAAATATTATTACGATGTAAATATATAAACTGAAGTATTTTCGACGCATTACGGTGATAAAAGGACTAGATCAGTGTTACATGCAAGGGGGTCCGCAGTCTCATTTCTGAACCCTAATTAAAAATAACTAAAACACTTTCCTACACTATCAGCCTTTTTGGAATCCTCTGCTGGAGCAATGTTACCAACACAAGCACAAGATTAAAGGATTAAACACCTTGCGCTTTAAGGTCTACTTTCCGGTACCTGACAAAAATAAAAATTTGATATTTTTATTTTTAACTTTTTAACTTAAAGAGTTAAACCTCAAATTATAATATTTTAATTAATGAAGATAATATTAGCGAAAGTCAATCGAAAATCTGAAACAGAAAAATCAGAAAAAGATACGGATACATCTGGGACTCGAACCCAGGTCCTCCGGCAATCCGGGCCGACGCGCTAACCAACGCTTGGTTAGCGCGTCGGCCCGGATTGCCGGAGGACCTGGGTTCGAGTCCCAGATGTATCCGTATCTTTTTCTGATTTTTCTGTTTCAGATTTTCGATTGACTTTCGCTAATATTATCTTCATTAATTAAAATATAAAAATTTGATATTAGACCCTTTCAACACAAATGTCACATACAATTGGCTTAACAACGGTACAGGAAAACCAATTAATTGAAATAACTTGTGATTCAGCTTTGAAACGTAATTTCAAATCAATTTATCAAGTTTTTGGGTGAATGTAAAGAAAGATTATAAAGAAATATTAGAAGTAGCACTGAAACATTTATTGCTTTCCACTAACATTTACTCTTAAACCGGTGGAATCCGATTTGAGATTACAACTTAGTAGTAACATCAACCCAAATATCACTAAGGGGGTTTCTCACCATCCTCCCAGTAGCTTATCTACCCTAATAACGAATATTTTCGATTTACGATTTACGGTTTATTTATTTATTAAGTTGGAGTTTATAATTCGGTACTCGAACCTACGAATAGTGGCTATATATTGGATAAGTTGGCCGAGTTTTCTAACCACTGCGAGTATTTTATTTTTATTTTTAATAATATTCGTTATTAGGGTAGATAAGCTAACGGGAGGATGGTGAGAAACCCCCTAATGTAGTTGCAAAAAAGCCACACTAACCTTCACATTAATTGACAGTTAATTAATGTGAATTTTGGTGTTGCAGTTGTACGTATTTTTTATTAAAAAAGTTTTATTCTGTATTTGTGGTACTAAAATAAATGATCCAAAATTTATTGCTGGTTTTTTTTATTGAGGGGTCCTTGAAAAATATGCTTGATTTCTTAGGGTCCGTGGCTGAAAAAGTTTAAGAAACGCTGGACTAGATGATTATTCCTCCCTATAAGCAAACAAAATGTATCTTTTGATTAGTTTAATTTTGTAGCCAGGTGATACTTGTGTTAAGCAAAACCGTTCGTTCATAATAAATTAACAAAATTGACAGGTTACAATAAAAGTGACAAACATGTAAGAAGTCGGTAGAAATTGGCAGAGCGGCCAGGAAATTGTGGTTCGCGCAAGTACACAAGCAATATGAATATTAACAAATAGTTTTGTCAATTAAAAAACTCTAATCTTTCAAGAAAGGCTAACAAATACAATATTTCATCGGTGATTTAATCCAATATTGTATTTGTTAGCCTTTCTTTAGAGATTAGAGTTTTTTAATCGATAAAACTGTACATTGATATCCATATTGCTTTTGTACTTGAGCGAACAATAATTTCTTCTTAATATTTCAAAGCATAACTTGTAAAAAGCATTTATAAGTAAAAAATACTATGCTTGCGCCATCTGCGATAGAGTAGGTTATAATTTTTTTGGACAATCATCTTAAGATGATACCCAATGATGGAGAAATTTTAAAAACAGATTTAACTAAATTGTTGCTGTCACTGTTGCTCTTACTCCACCTGATATTGAGGGAAAAGAACAATGCACCTCGGGCTACTAATATCTAACTATAATCGAGGTTTTTATATTCCCCACTTTTCTCCTCCAAAAGTGGACTGATTATCAATTCTTTTTACCAACTACATAAGAAAAAACTATTTTATATCTGTACGTTTTGCTTTTTTTAAAAAAACATTGTCTAGTTTGTATACTGAACGTCTTTTGACGGCGTTTAAACCAGTCAATTTTATTGATTTTTGGAAGGTCATAACTTCTATAAAAATTAACTTATCAAAAAAAAAAAAAAAGTACCGACACGCTAGTAGTTGATATCTATGTTATGTAAAAACAATATTTTCTCTGGCGTTAAAATCCAGAGAGATCAATAGGGAATACGTTTGTACTCTTGTTTTTGTTTCCCCTTAAGCAGAGTTCAATTTTTATAGAACACATGAATTCAAGTGAGTATAATTTATGCAGGGAAAAAAACACTCGAGTCATCGAAATTGTGAATTTGTAAACACCGTAAATCAATAAGTGGGAAAAAATTACAGGGTAATCAATAACCATTAAAAAAATCCGAATTTTTACTCGGAAATCAACGATGGCACAGGTGATACAATTTAAATAAATTTGTTTTTCATTATAAGAAGTAGCCTTTGTGGAAATAATATAAATACGTCTTCTAAAAGTGACCTAACCACAGTTTCATAATGCCTACAGAAGGCAGAACATCTGTCGCGTGTATTAATAATTACACTGTAGAGACTTGTTTAAAAACAAACTGTTTTTATAAATTGATTATTAAGGGGATACCCGGCGGTGATTTTTCCACACAAACGTATTCCCTATTTATCTCTCTGGATTTTAACCCTAGAGAAAATATTGTTTTTACATAAAATAGATATCAACTACTAGCGTGTCGGTACTTTTTTTTTTTTTTTAAAGTTACTTTTTATAGAAGTTATGACCTTCCAAAAATCAATAAAATTAACTTGTTTAAACACCGACAAAAGACGTTCAGTATACAAACTAGAAAATGTTTTTAAAAAAAAAGCAAAACGTACAGACATAGAATAGTTTTGTCTTATGTAGTTGGTAAAAAAAAAATTGAAAATCAGTCCACTTTTCGAGGAGAAAAGTTAGGAATACAAAACCTCGATTTAGGTATTAGTAGCCTGAGATGCATTGTCCCTTTCGCTCAATATCCGGTGGAGTAAGAGCAACAGTGACAGAAACAATTTAGTTAAATCGATTTTTCAAATTTCTCCACCACCGGGTTTCATATTAAGTTTACTAAATATATAAAAGGAAAATAAAATCTAGCTCCTAAAAAAATTCGTGAGAACTTTGAAATCATATATGTAAAGATAGTTGATAAAAATATATTAAGGAAAATATTGTTAATTCTATATTTGAAATATTATTTTTCAATTTAGGGTATGGGTACCGCCGCCCCGGGAACCATTTATTGAATAACCAACATCTCTGCCGTAGGTCACTCCAAGTGGTTCGCTACGTTTGAATACTTAGGGTGCCCGGGATCATCGTTCGGGTCTTGGCGGCGACTGCGCCTGCTCACCAGCTGCGTGGCGGGCCGGATCGGGAGAGGTCGGTTTAGGAAGACCCTTTGACCACTCCAGCTGCTCTATCTTGACCCATCGTCTTGCAGCGCAGTTGGAGGCATGGATTCATACGTTCACCACTACTGAACACACTGAACCCAGATTCCTACACAACCCTCATATCGTTTTCCTTCCCAGAACTTACTCTCCTTCCTTTCCTTAAGGCTGGGTTATACCCGCTCAAAAAGAAGAGGAAGGAGAGATACGATAATACGAATGTTAAAGGGAGCGCCCTAATATTAAAAACTATAATATTCAAGCGAAAATTGGGAAAATGTTTAATAAAACACGACTCGTTTAAAACAGAGCAAACATCTCGTGAGGGTTGTGTTATTAGCATTTAAAGAAACTTTGTGATTTTTTTCATATATACGTATAACTTAAAAAAACAGAAACAAATCTGTAAATAATAATTTTCGGAGCATACTTTGCGATTTATTTCTATCGATGGAATTTCATATAATTACCGTTTCGGCTTGGGAAATGTATAGACACTATCTTAAAGAATAACATATATTTTTAACACCACAAAAAATAATCCTTTTAGGACATTAAAGATCTAAACTTTGAAAATATGTAAAAAAAAGATTTTTCGAAATTCTAAAAATTCCCCAAGTCAAGAATTATCTAAAAATTCCCCAAGTCAAAAGAAGTTTTATTTCAAAAATAAAAATGTATACGGTGATGCAATAGTGGATGTCAGCACTGTTAGGTGATGGGTTCGTCGCTGTAATGAAGGTGAAGGACAAACGCCGTTGACTGATGAAAAGCGAGCGGTAGGCAGTTAACTGCAGTGACCCCATGCAACATTCAGCGTGTCGATGATATCATTCATGCTGACCGCCGGATAACTACAGATGAATTGTGACGCATTCTCTCCCTCAGTAAAGGCAATGTGAAATGTGCGCATCGTGAGATTCACTTTGAAAATGAAAATGTCAGTGGCTTATATAGGAATCAGGACTGTGCTTTTTACCACACTGCCCTTCTTAAAAGATGGACCAAAACTGTGGAAATGGACAGAGAATATTTTGAAAATTGACAAATTAATCGTCATTAGTGTGGTTTCCAACCTGTGTAATTGCATTTTAATTTATTGACAATTTAAAAGGAGAAAAAAAATGAGGCATTACTTCTTGACTGACCCTTGTATTATTTGCGAATAAGCTTATCTACAATTCAATATCAGAAAAACTGACTATTAATTCCAGGTATCAAGCAATGATTATGTAGATATCTACTAATAAATTATTAAATAATTATACTATACTATGGAGCACAGGTTCTCAAACTTATTTCGACCACCGTCCCCTTTCAGATTAAAAAAAAAATCTAGCGCCCCTCATACTTTATACATTACTACATGTTGCGTATAAAATATGAACCATGTGATATTGAGTACATTCTGAGAAAATCGATAAAAACTGTTTAAAAAATTAACTAAACGGATCATAACAATTCTATTTACGGACAAAGTAGGAAAAATATAAGTTCATTATAAGAATATATTTATGGCAAACATTAATAATTATTTTATGCCAGAAAATTGAATTTTAACGCGTTTTTCTCACATGCTTCATATTTTATGCACAGATTTTCTCACATGGTTCATTTTCTATATACAGTTTTCGTCATAATTTAAATACCATAATAATTTCAAAATATTTAATTTAAATTTATTCAAATTTGATAGCTAGGCATCACAAATTGATGTTAATATTATGTACATACCAAGGCAATTGAATTGTGTAGTGGTATGCAGAGGATATGACTTTTTATTTATTTTTTTATTATGTGCTATTTTGTTTGTCCTCACATCATTTATTTTCTATCGCCCTAAGTATTTGTTACTTTTACATGGCTCATATTGTAGAAGATGGAGAAAAGAATAGAAAAATAACACTATATTTAACTCATTTTCGTCAAAATCGTCACATTGTTCATATTAAATATGCAACGACGATATCTTTAAAACAATTTTTGAAAATATAATTTTTGAGCATGCATTGTTGTATGGAAAGGACAGATAGGCTGTGACCCATATCTTATTCCTGAGATCAAAGAATGTTTCAATGAGAGAAAATAAGACTAATTGTTCTTACCTTTTTTTAACTCGGACTAGAAAATTCTGAAGCAATTAAGACTATGGCATTCCCAATTGGGGTATGTTGTGATGCTGAAGGTAGTGGGGAGGGGAAGGAGACGGGGAAGAGAAAGGTGGGAAAGTAGCTGGCTATTCATATCTGGTCACCATACACGGCTAAAGCCATTTGGAGCATTGTTTCAATTCTGAATTATGGTCTTACACCAGGGCAATACTCAGAGTATCTTCCACTCTGGACCGTACTACATATTATTTTTAATGAATTCATTGTGAAATAACACAAATTAATCAAATAAAATTTATTTTCGCACGCCAGGTTTGAACCCGCAACCTTCGGATAGGGAGTCGAGAGCCTTACCCATTAAAATATTAAAAAAGGCTCTTGTAGCACACCGTTTTTACGTTTGCCACTACACCATCTCTTTCCCCCGTACAGCGCCATCCTGCTCACCCAAACCTAGGCTAACCAGGCTGCGCAGACGCCTTCTGCGCATTTCCTACCCTCGAGTTGCCCCATAAACCACGCCCCGCCACAAGGAATTTCCTATATAAAGAGCTGCGCGCCCTAATTCAACCAGTTCGTCTGCAGATCGCCCTCGGCTAGTACACTCTCTTAGTTGCGCCTCGTCCTTTGGCACGACCCTCTAAGGAGTATTCTACTTCCATAAGCAAAGCACCAACCAGACCCCGACTTCTGGCTTAGTTGCGCTTCGTCCTATGGTTCGACCCTTTAAGCAGAACACAGTCGCCGCCGCCCGTTACCATAACGGTACGAGTCAGTTTTGTTGTTCCCAAAGACTAATCAGCAAGGTTCCCTCCGATCCCTTGCTCAGTTAATTATTATTGTGATTTGATACATTGTGACTATTTTTACTATAAGTGATCTGGGAACTTACCTTCAATAAATAACATTTTACCAACAAATGTGTTACACTCTGAATTTAAAAGTAATCTAATATGAAGGATGAATTTTTTTAAGGCATTTCAAGGGGGCGTTTAATTTAATTAAATTTATTTCTATACTTGTAGATATATACATTTAATAAATAATTACAATAGTTTACAATGTTTACATAGTAGTACAAAAAAAAATTCATATTCAGTAACAGGATGTAAAAAGGTTAATAGTAGCATTTTGTAAACACCTCACTGGGAGAACCTGTGCTGAGGTGTTCGCATGTTTTGGATTAAGAGATATTCTGGCGACAAACACAGTATCCTCCTTGATATTGTCACGAAGGGCACCGTGGTTCGACCCATGTCAGCAGTATCGTAGACATAAAATTGGTAGCAGTTTAAGTTATACAAATAATTGACTTGAAATGCAGGCAGGTATATTTTTGATTTTGGACCTCACGCCACTGATATAAATAATATTAAGGTCATATTTTCATCCACTTTGAGAAAGACTGCTATAGAGTGTAGATTATAGTATACATCAGTCCTCCGCAACCGTTGTGCCGCGGCACACTGGTGTGCCGTTAGCCGTATTTTCTTTTAGTTAGAATATTGCCTATTCTTCAAAATATAGTATGGATTTATATTATAACAAAATATTTTTTATAATATAATTTGTTTATTAAAAAAATAATGCATTACATGAAAATTATAAGCTGCACATCTTACTAGGGAATTCTTGTATCGAAATGTGTAGCTTTACAATGATGGAATAAAAAAAAAACATATAAACTTATTATCAAACATTAATTACAGTTCGGCAGTACGTTTATAGTTGGCAACAAAAGTAAGGTAGATATTAATAGGTAAGTAATAGTATGTAAAAAATAATTAACAATTATGTAAAGGAAAGTAAATACATATAAGTAAATTAAGTAGGTATACAATCATGGGTAAATAATAATAAACAATTTTGTAATAGTAAGTAAATAAACGTCAGTTTATATAAACTAGGTCGATCATAAATTATGAGTAAAAAATTAGAATAAATTCTATCAAATCACAATCACGTGAGCAAAGTTTTTCTACTCTTGTATTAATTAAAAATGATTAACGGCTATGTTTAAAAGGTCTTGACCAATAATTTCGGGTTGCGTTGTCAAATATCGAGCTGAATATAACTTTTGTGTTCATTGAAACAAGCGCTATCACATTAATTAGTAATTATTTTATAATAATTATAAGGATTTCATAAAAGTAAATATATTTAGTTATGTATATGTATGTTACCGGAAATGTATGAAATCTAGGAATGGTATACAACTCCTAGGAAATGTATACAATTTCGAAGCTATTTAGTAAATGTATAAAATATTGCTTTAAAAATTATTTAGTACATACATCCTGGGAAATGTATACATTTCCTAGGAATTGTATATAATTCAATATCGAATTAGGAAATGTATAAAAATAATGGTTTCTGTAATAAAACACGTTGTTTTATTTATAGCTCTGTTTTCATGAGTTGCATAAACCTCAAATTCTCACTCCAATGTGAATTATCATTGTCTTGCATCCAAGTGGTCAACATATTTTCAATATCCTGATTTGCTCTTTCCACACTCCCCTGACTTTGCGAATGAATGGGTTTACCTAACCTAACCTGACTGTTTACGCGGCGCTAGCGCGATCGCCTGATCAGACGATGCAATACAATTTCCGATTGCTATTTAGGAAATGTATAGATTTCCTAGCAAATGTGTCTAATATAATTTATTTCACACATTTCCGGGCGATTTTAGGAACTACATACATTTCCTAGAAATTGAATACAATGACGGATTACATACATTTACATTAACATATAGATTTCAAATAAAAAAAAACGACAATTTATTGTAAAGTTTGTATATCAACTTAAAACCTTTTAATATTATATTTTAGAAGAACTTTTGTGTGCCGTAGGCGAGAAAAGGTTGTGGAGCACTGGCATACATAATACATGAGCAGGTACCTAACACTGTTATTATTTTTAGCGCATAAAATCATTAATTTTCCATAATTGCATTGATGTTTCCCATGGGTTTTTTACCTGCAGAATTGTTACGGTTCATTTGATTACCGGCTTACATGCCAGGATTTGCTGCTGTTTAATTTGCCTTTTTTTGTAAATTACGAGGGTCAGTCAAAAACTAATGCCTTATTGTATTTAATCTAAACCGATTCGAAGTAAAGATTAATCGAAATTAGTCATTTAATATTAATCCTCGCCTTAATAAGAACTATCACGTCACCATTCAGATTGTGGGTTAGGAGTAAAACAAAGGTAAAATCAATTTCAGAAATGTATAAAAGAGTAGAAATTATACTGGAGATCTGAGGTTTGCTGTACTCCTTCGAGTTAATAAGGGTACGAAAGCTATCGATAGTCAAGTACCTACAACGTCTGGGAAGGTAATTTTTACCAAAAAATACTATAAGGTTTTAGGATCACATACTCTGGTTATGGAATCAAGAGAATACACGTATGCTTGTATCTGGGAAATTCTGGTGAACCGACAGAACCTTAGAAATAAAACGTTGATCCCTTTTATTTTAAAAGATATTATTAGGAATTACGTGCATTCGATGAACGGATTGCTATACTAGTATTCTAACCGAAATGACTTTTTACAAATCTATTTATACTTTCTGTCGTAATTGACAACTCGGATGTGAACGTGCAATAATAAGAGCCTATGTACCTACTTGAAATGTTCAAATTTGTTGAAGTTCAACTCAAAATTGTTCAATCCCCAAATGTTGCTTGGCTGATCTGAATTAAGTTTTAGTTTTCAGTCAAATGAAAATTTATAATTTGGCGCTATTCTACCAACCTTCTTCTACAATCTACAGGAGGCAGCACTACACTCACTTACAAAATGGCCGAAATCGCTGTTCGTATTAGACACGCTCTGTGATGAAATTCTTGAATGCAAAAGGTGAAACGCCCATTTTTAATCATGAAAGACTGAAAAATATATGTACAGTGGTGCAACAGTAGATGTCAGCACTCTTAGATGATACGTTCGTCGCTGTAATGTAGCTGAAGGACTAATGAAATTGGCTGACGAAAAGCGGAGCGGTAGGCAGTTGAATGCAGTGACTCCACGCAACATTCAGCGAGTTGATGACATCATTCGTGGTGACCGCCGGATCACTACAGACGAATTGTGATGCATTCATTCCCTCAGTAAAGGCAGTGTGATCGTGTGATGTGAATTTACTTTGAAAATGCCGAGGCCGTGAAAACGTTCGTGTTTGTGCGTCACTTTCTTATTATAGGAAGCACGAGGATGCTTTTTACCATACTGGAATACATGCCCAACCTTGTTAAAAAAATGACTAAAACTGTGGTAATGGACGGAGGTAATATTGAAAAGTTACAAATTAATCGTCAATACTGTGGTTTTCAACCTACGTGTAATTGCATTTTAATTTCTTGTTAATTAAAGAAGAAAAAACAAATAGGAGGCATAACTTTTTGACTGAACCTAATATTTTTACATTTCAGAAGACTTTCGCTGTCTCTGTTGTCTGTAATTCGGGGAACCTTATCGCCGTTTATTTTTAAACAGAGGGTAAACTTAAAAAAATATATAATGTATTTCTACAATCTTAATTATTATTAATTGATAAACTAATGTTTAAGACAAGATTTTATGCATAGCACAAAGGGTAACAATTATTATAAGCAATAATTATTACTTCTTCAAGCTTCGCAAAATCACTTTGTGGCGTCATTTTGAATTAAATTAAACAAATAACTTTGTTTCAACCACTATTATAAAATCACAATTACCTACATGTTTCGAAACCGATGATTTCTTCGTCTATTATTAATTATTATATTATTATTATTACTACCCTGACGAAGAAACCATCGGTTTCGAAACATGTACCTAGGTAATTGTGATCACATAATAGTGGTTGATACAAAGTTATTTGTTTAATTTAATTCAATAATTATTAGCCTGAAACACTCATCCTTATTGAAAAAACCTCCCGAGAAAATATAAATGCTGCCGACGGGACAAAGTTGGTTGTTTGCAGGTGAAAAAATGTAATAAGCGGTAATTGTTTGAATGAAACACTAGTATATATTGAATCATTTGGCGGGTAAGAGATAAGCCGCCGTAGCTTAGTGGATAGAGCTCCTGACCGGCAATCAGAGTCCACCGTTTCATCGATCACTGATATAAAACCATATGTACAATGCATGTGACCAATAGATGCGGTGCTTCGTAAAAATGTCGATATGTAGTGTTTAATTTATATCTACTATATACAGGTAGAAAATATACAGAACTATACTTACTCGTACCTGAGAGGCCACTTGAGATAAGAAAGACTTATAAAAAAACTATGATTCCTGAAATTATTTGGAGTAAAAATATTTAATGAAATTTTGACCTCAGGTGACATTTGTTGATTTTTTTTCTATTCAATCAAGCTAACCTAACTATATACAATACCTACAGATTTTGTATGTTTACATTGAAGAAAAAATGTGTCACCGGTACTCCAAATAGGGGTCAGTAATCAAATCAAGTAGGTCATTAACAACTGTATGTACATTTTTTTAAGAAAGCCAAATATTCCTGTGTTACAAATGATCTGACAATATTTGAAAATCTCCTATTACCACCACTGTAAGCGAAAAATGTCGCTTGTATCGTGAAGGATTTAACCCGAGGAATTTAATTCACAATGCCTGGGTGGGACGGAGACTCACGTCCCAGACGCGATGCGACTCAACCACTGACCAGTCATACATATTTTTTTTTCGTAATAAACTTCAACTGACTTCCTTATTAATTTTTTACATTTTTTTGCATGTAATTTAATTATCTTCTCTCTGCCTACACTTGCGGATACAACACAAAGAGAAGCAAATGCTTAGTCATACGTTTAAACGATTATAGATTATAGCATTCACTACTAAAGTACACCAATATTGTACAAGTGAAACAACCTTGAGAAGTCTTAAAACCTGTTTTTTCGTGCGCATGCACTTTTACGTAAATAGCCTTTACTTTTTATACTCTTAAATATATCAAAATGTACGTACGAGGGTAAGTCAAAAACCAATGCCTCCTATTTTTTGAAGTAAATACTTCTTTACCCACGCTTGACTTGGGCGGTAAGCCGGCGAATGTGTAACGGAAATTGAAATGCATTGCGAGGCGAACGGGCTCACTGTAGAAGCAAGAGAGAAGTGCGCGCGCACATTTTATTTCTCTCTTCCTCTCATAGCCAGTGCATGAAATATTTCAGTCAGTATTTTGAAATACCAGTGACACGACAAACGCGGAGGGGAGCGGTAGTCGATGCGATAATAAATTTAAATAAATGTTTGTAGAAAATTAATAAATGTATATCCGTATAAATATATGTTTATATGTGATAGATGGAGCTAAAGAAGTATTTACTTCAGTCGTGTGGTCTAAAGCACAGTCGTTTTTTCTTTAACCACCGAAGCGACAGAGCAATTAAAATATTTTTTCTCGGATTGCTAAAGGAATTTTTTCTGTCCACATTAAAAAAATAGCCTCATACCCCTCATAGCCCTCATAGCTCTCATAGCCAGTGCATGAAATATTTCAATCAGTATTTTGAAATACCAGTGACACTACAAACGCGGAGGGGAGCGGTAGTCGATGCGATAATAAATTTAAATAAATGTTTGTAGAAAATTAATAAATGTATATCCGTATAAATATATGTTTACATGTGATAGATGGAGCTAAAGAAGTATTTACTTCAGTCGTGTGGTCTAAAGCACAGTCGTTTTTTCTTTAACCACCGAAGCGACAGAGCAATTAAAATATTTTTTCTCGGATTGCTAAAGGAATTTTTTCTGTCCACATTAAAAAAATCATACCTCCGAGTTTGAATATGGAAACATACAAACTGATTATAGTTCTATGTAGCCAATGAATTCCCCTATCTTTTGTCTATTATAACATATTTGTAGGATTTATAAAAAACATTTTAAAGAATCTAAAGAATATTTATTTTGTTGTATTTAAAATGTACAATATATTATATAGTCGTTTTAATAAAAAAATAAAAATAAATAATTTGCAACATTTTGGCAACAAAGCAATCCGAGGTTTTGGAAATAGTGCCATAATGTGGCAAAAAGCGTTCGAGTGGTAAAATAAAGTTACTTAAGTGAAAATTTTGAATTTGGCGCTATTCCTCCAACCTTCTTCTACAATCTACTGCAGTAGTAACTTTCTGCGTCAACAGGTGGCAGCACTGCAGTCGCTTGAAAAATGGCCGTCATCGATGTTCGTATAATACAGCGTTCTGTGATTGAATTCTTGAATGTGGAGGGTGAAACGCCCATTTGCAATCATGGAAAATGTTTACGGTGATGCAACAGTGGATGTCAGAACTGCTAGATGATGGGTTCGACGCTGTAACAAAACTGAACGAGAAACTCCGTTGTCTGACGAAAAGCAGAGCGGTCGGCAGTTGGCTGCAGTGACTCGGCCTATTAGTTATTCAGCGAGTTGATGACCGTCGGATAACTACAGATGAATTGTGATGCATTCTCTCCCTAAGTAAAGGCAGTGTGATCTGGAGCTCATCGTCAAGCAGTTTGAAAATGCAGAGGCCGTGAAAACGTCCGTGCGACAATGGCTTATATAGGAAGCAGTACCGTTCTTTTTACCACACTGGAATACATGCCCATGATAAGAGTGATTGACCAGCGGCTGAGAATAAAAGTTAAAAAATGCCTGCAACTGCCCAATGAGAAAGATCGATTATTCCCCGTATCAATTTTTTAAAATTAAAAATTTAATATGTTTTTATTTCATTAAAAACTTGCTTTAATATATACCTACATTCAAGTAAGCAATACAAATTCTCAAAACACACGATGATAAATTATTAAATATATTGTACTACTTCTGGTAAGTATTTTTTGATCATAAGTATTTAGGATTTTTTAATAATGTGTGCAAAAAAAAAATTAACCTTAAATGAACAGAAAAACTGAGATATTTTTGTCACAAAACAAGTTCTCGGATTTATTTTTTAATGATTTTAATTTAACTAAAATTTAAATGTTTAAAACTGTGTTGACTAGATTATGTATTGATTTATTTTCTTGCACGACTAATATGCTTTAAAATTTTGTGTTGTTTAATAGAATCTATCGTTTAAAAATTGAACAAATCTGCCAACGACCAACGGTATAACCTTAGTATATTAAAATCACACTTAGTTTTTCAAAATTTTAAAACTGCGTGTACCAGATAAAATAACAATCTTTCAAAATTAATTTATGTTTTTTTTTGTAAATAAGAGTCAATACGTCTAGAATTTGATTTAAAAATGACTAATTTCCGGTATTCTCTGGTAAAACACTCTTAAAAGACGGACCAAAACGGTGGAAATGGACGGAGATGTGACAAATTAATCGTCAATAGTGTGTTTTTCAACCTGTGTAATTGCATTTTAATTTCTTGACAATTAAAAGCAGAGAAAAAATGGGAGGCATTACTTGTTGACTATCCTTTGTACATTGAACAGTCGGAGTTAAAAATAATTTAACCATTTGATTCAATATTATCTCTAATTCGTCCGTAACCCAATTTACAAAGAATTGCAATCTCCGTTTCCGGATTTTCTTGCTTAGAGTGTATATCTGTTAATTCGATATCGGTTATAACGCTATCATTGTTATAGCGCAGTACAAAAAATAGGTGGGCTTTCAAATGTTGAATAAAGTTGTTGACGGTCTTTGTGGTCGAGGGGCAAGGCTCTCCACTAGCAATCCGGAGGTCGCAAGTTCAAATCACATTTGTATTATTTCACAATTTAATCATTATAAATATTGTATGGTTTATTAACGGCACTTTCCAGTGTAGAAGATACTCTCAGTACCGTCGTAGTGTATGACCACCATGGTATAATATAAGCGGTATATTTATATATTTACCATAATATAAGGTATATTTGCGTTACTTTTTAGAGCGTATGACCACTTTTCGGAATTGAAAATTGTTTACAAAAGTATCTAAAATTTCCATAACCAAAAGTTGTTTTAACGAAAGGGATATGTAAGAGATTTTGCCCTTTGATTCTAGTGTGGCCAGCGAACGCAGCAGCGATTTCACAAGACATACCTTTTATTGGCGAGGGTTCTCCAATATCTGACTTGCCGATTGACACAGTGACACAGTTGCCAGTCACACAAAATTACCAGTCTCCAGCACCGCGACGGGCCGAGAGAGCTCGAACGGAATCATTCTGGTTCCGATTGCCGTAGATTCAACTCCTCGCGAATCGCCTCGGTTTTCGCTGTCCACCTTCTTGTAAAATAATCTCTATAAAAAAAAAACATTTCAAAATACACTTGCAAGTACTAGGAGTTAGTTATTTCGCAGAAAAACACGTGTGGCCAAGTAATCAAAAAGCTATTCAAGGCCATTTTGTTTTTTTTTGACAGTTGAATAGTTCCCGTCAAATGGCGATTCAGATTTCAGCTTTTGAACAAAGTGTGATCAGCAGAAAAGGATAAATATCACATTGTTAATCTTGTTAGATTATTACTATTTGATGATAAAAACTAAATCCCACCTAGAATCGGCGTTTAACAGGGACTTACCAAATGTCAAAAAAAAAACGTGGTGCTAAAAAGCCGTTTGATAACAATATTACATTTAAATTTCTGTGAAATAACTTGCCAAGGACTTATTTATACATAGTTAGCAATTATGTTTTTAGATATTATCAAAGACGCTCTAGAGTCCAAGCTGCCGAAATGAGGTACTTTAAAGGAGTGGCAGGGGTTACGAAATGGGATCATATAAGAAACTCTACGATCCGAGATGATCTGATGACCATTGAACCACTGCTACTCTTAATAGAAAAGTCGCAACTGAGGTGGCTTGGGCATGTACTAAGAATGTCTGATGACAGAAATCCAAGGAAGATACTGAGTGCGATTCCAGAGGGTAGACGTCCAGTGGGCCGCCCCAGACGCAGTTAGGCGAGGCAACTCCAGAAACTGTGTGAGGAGAGGATGCTTAGATGCTTATGATGCACCTTTGTTCTACCAACTGCGCTATTGTTTCCTTGTGGAAAGCCGAAGGTCTTGGGTTCGCGTTCCAGATGTGCCCGTTCTTTTTCGGATTTTTCTATATCAGATTTTCGATTGAATTTCGCTAATATTTTCTCCATTAATTATAATATTATAAGAAGATTAACTCATTAAGTTAAAAATATTTTTTTTAATGAATAAATTAAAAAGCAATACCTGAAAAACAACTATTTACATCAGTGAAAAAGAAATCATCGTGCGTTATAAAAATTTTACGGTGTAATTTTTTTTTGTACTATTTTTTAACGCTATAACCGGGTTTCACTATACGATAGATCGATATCAATTTCAAGGAAAACCATAATTTATTCCTTTGTGAAAATTCACGTTTTTAATTTTAGTTACGTATTAGTTTGTGCTGAGGCCGACTGCGGGTAACACGTGACACAGAGGATATACTGTCATAATACGCTTTAAGAGTGTTTTACCAGAGAATACCGGAAATTAGTCACTTTTAAATAAAATTCTAGACTTATTGACTATTTTTTACAAAAAATACAAAAATTGATTTTGAAAGATTGTTATCTTATCTGGTACACGCAATTTTGAAAAACTAAGTGTATTTATAATATACTAAGATTATACCGTTGGTCGTTGGCAGATTTGTTCAATTTTCAAACGATAGATTCTATTAAACAACACAAACTTCAAATCCTATAATCATACAACAAAATAAATCAATATATAATGTAGTCAACACAGTTTTCTAAATTTAAATTTTGGACAAGTTAAAATCATTAAAAACGTGTTTTGTGACCAAAATACCTCAGTTTTTCTATTTATTTAAGGTCTTACAAACTAAAATATTTAAGATTTTTTTACACACTTATTTTGTTTAGACATTATTGAAAAATTACAAATTATTTTGATCAAAAATTAATTTTAAAAGTACATAATTTTCATTAATTTACCATCTCCCATTTTATAATTCTTATGGCAGTTCGAGACATAAATTCTCACGATTCATTAGCCGCCGAGACGCGGCCGTGCGAGGTTGTCTGTTCGCGCTGCTCATTTTTACAACATTTTGCAATAAATTTAAAACTAATACCGTTTAGCATCATGGTTGTAAAAACATCCGCGCGCAGCGCTGTTAACAAAAACAGAATAATGGATTGCTGGATATTAATTACCCCTTAATTAATTTATTTATGGGCTAGCTAAGAGAATATATTACATAATTATTATCTACTAATTAGAGTAATTAACATTTTCAATATGGTTAAAGCGATGATTCCAATATTATCACAACAAAGTAAAAAAAAAAAAAAATATATATATATAACGAAATACAACGCCATCTACTGGATGGTTACCTAACCCAGATAACCAATTGTTGTGTCAATAAATTAACTCACACCGCCATCTGTTAGAAACTTATGGAACTTACAAATAATTACAAAGCATTTTAAAGCGGTCAGTGGTTGAGTGGGCATCGCGTTTGGGTCCCACTCAGGCGTTCTGTGTTCGATTCCTCGGCTGGCTAAGTCCTCCATCACAACACAAGCAACATCTTCTGCTTAGTGTGGTAATACGAGATTTTCAAATGTGGTTGGGTTATTCGTAACCCGGGAATGTTTGTCTTTCTTTTTATTATTAAAAAATCAAAATTGTCCTATAACATTTAATTTGCAATAATAAATATTGAGGTCAATAATCGAGATAAAAATTATCCTATCTTTTAAGTTGGACCAAATTACACACAGTATAAGCCAAGTAGTTTCGGAGTTTATCAAGGACGAACATTTTTATATATAATGATATGAATACCGCACTAGAGTCTCAACTGCTCACAATCGTCTGGAGCCAGTGAGGCTACGGCATCCCCAATTTGGAAATGTTTTGCAGCTGAAGGTAGTAGGGAGAGGAAGAAGATGGGGAAAAGAAGGATGGATGGCTGTTCAGATCTGGTCACCGAACACACCTAAAGCCAATTTAAGCAACATTTCAATTCTGAATGGTGGTCTTACACCAGAGCGATACTGAGAGTATCTTCCACTCTGTTGTAGGAAGGAGGAAACACAGAGGCCGGAAAACCGTCGGCTTAAACCATTTCAATAGTATTACACAACTGCTGACCCTTTACAAATCACAAGCACGCCCCATGATTGAATTTGGCAGCCACCTCTGGCCTGGAGCCCCAAAGTACCTGAAAAAGAAAAAACCGGCCGCTGTGTTTTTACTCCTATCTACAACATGTTCACTCCTTCCTCTCCTCAAAAAGTTTTTCCACACAGCATCTTCAAAGACCCTGAGTGAAATTATTTTCCTCAGAGCCTCCCTTGTGGAGTTGAAGTAAAAAAAAGTACCGTTTCAATTCTGAATGGTGTAAGAACACCAGGGCGATACCGAGAGTATCTCCCACTCTGGAACGTGCTGCAAATATAGGACCTATTATTTTAAATAAATAATTGATTGTGGGGTTTGAACTCGAGACCTCCGAATTGCGAGTCGAGAGCCTTACCTCTCGACCACGGAGGCTGTTAAGACTCTTGTGCCGTATTCACATTAAAAATACATTTTAGTATTATGTCTTATATAAGTGACTAGAGCTGAAAAAGTATTCATCTAACGACAAAGGAAGACCTTGGGAAGTTGAAATAAAATTATGAAAATAATTATAATTCTTGATTTAAAACGGTGCAGTGCGTTCAGCCATGCGGTAACTATTGCAATTTATAGTCGAGTACTGTGTGGATCAAAAAGTCAAGTAAATACATTTATTTAAACTTTTTATTAGTTATGATCAATACTTTAAAATGCTTTAAGAAAGGGTTCTTCCAGAAGAGAATTTAAAAATGGTTTACACTCCCAATATTTAGTTCATAAAAAGGCGTATAGAGGTGTCATTGTGATTTATCTAATACAATAGACGTAAATATAATATCCAAATTCCATTATTTTCTACTCAACAAATGCAAAATAATTATGTATACAAAGGGACAACTTACTTCAATAGCCTTCCCGAAGAAGTAAAAAAAATAAGAGATTTAGCATTATTCCAGAAAAAGATTGAACTATTCTTAAAAACTGTATGCAATAAAACCATGTAACCTTAATCCTGTAAATCAAACCATCAAATATTGTATAATGTCGTCCTTAATCTAGACCTTAAGATATTATATTAATTATGGACTAAAAATTGTATATTCTTACATAACTCCTACACCAAGCTCAAGAGCCAGTTCTCTTAATTGGTGTAGAAACCAAAAAAAATGATGTTTTCACCTTTTTGTTATACCTTTTTATTATATTTTGGTTTTTATTTAGTTATTCTATTGTTAAACAATGATTAAAATTTGTAAAATTGTTGTGTGTAAGAGGTGAAATAAATTGAAATAAATAAATAAATAAAATAAATAAATATTCGCAATGCGATAAATCCACCTACTTTTTTTACACTGACATCTTTTGAAATAACTGGAAACTACATAATATGCCTGTCAACCCTCAATCTGTGGGATATATCCGATATAATAAATTAAATTATTTTTGAATAAAACTTAACTTTAAAATGTAACTTACACATATGTACCTTTTATAAATTTATTATGTACTAGCTGATACCCTATGCGTTGCTACGCCATATAAACAAAGAAATTGTTTCTCCCTTTGTGTCCTTTCCCATTCGTCCCCGTCCCTTCTGCCACCTCTTCCCCTCTCACATTCCCTTTTCACATTCCCCGCGTTCCTCCTCCCCTCTCCCGCTGTCACCCTTCTCGCGAACCTCCCCCTCATGTATTCCCCTTCCTCCCGCCTTTTTCTCACTAACCACCCTCCTCATGAATTCCCCTTTCACCTTCTCCGCCTTCCCCCTCCCTCGTCCCCGCTCCCACGAATCACGCATTCTTCATTCTCCTCTGCCCCTCTCGGATTCTCCTCCCCCTCCCGCCTTTTCCCTGACGTTAAACTCCATAAAATACACTCATTTTTCAAACAACTCGCATGTGCCCTATTGCAAATTTTTTTGCAAATTTAATAACTCCAGAACTCACCAATATAGAAATATTGCTATATAGAAACCTTACTCACCAAATTTTTATCGCAATCGGATAAATAGTAAAAGAAATATCTCTAAACACGCAAACTGTCAAACGTACAAAGTTAAAATAGTCGTTAAGTTTTCTGAAATTATCCGATTTTCTGCGCAATTTTCTTAATTTTTCTTTCCGTTTAGAACCTTTTGCAAAGTATTAGAAAACTTTTAAAAAAAGATGAATGAAATAGGTAAGGTCGTTCTGAAGTTATGGCGTGACCAAGGGAAACAGGGTTTTTTACTTTTATATATACCTATATAGACAGATACTCAATACGTTAAAATGCTTTAAGGCCCGGTATGGCCCGATTAAAAAGAAGAAGAAGGAGAGATACGACAATACGAATGTTGGAGGAAACTCGCTAATATTAAAAACGATAAATTTCAAGCGAAAATTGTGAAAAGATTTAATAAAACATTGATTTGGAAAAGTGATGAAATACGCTTTCAAATTATATTATTACAAATAAATGTAAAAATTTGTAAATATTATAATTTATAATGCAAACAGAAAAAAATGTAAAAAATGATGTTTTTATGTGAAAACGGTACTTAAATTGGTATAAAAATATATTTATATACATATGTGTATATACGCCCAGTTTTCGAGAGGCTAACTTAACTCTGGCTTCGAAGGAGCCCCCGTATCTGAGCTGGTCACTTAGAGTTACACCGAGCACATCAAAGGAGGGCCTGTTCGGAAGATTTCTTCCGTTGAAGGAGACTGGATTGTCATTTCGATCCCTTTTAGTCGTAATCAGACATCATTGGGTCTTTGAAACATTAAATTCGACGAGATTATTCATACCCCAAGAGAAAACTCTCTCAAGGTAATCGTCCATTCTTTGCTTCAAAGCCCTCCGAGCCGTTGGAGTTTGTTGAATTTAACTCTGGCTTCGATGGAGCCCCGTGCCTGAGCTGGTCACTTAGAGTTACACCGAGCATATTATCAAGTTAAGAAAGATTGCTTCCGTTAAAAGAGATTAGAATGACATTTCCCTTTAGTCGTAATCAGACATGATTGAGTCTTTGAAACATTTAATTCAAGTAGGTTATTCTTACTCCAAGAGGAAACAACCTCGTGGTAACCTTCCCGTGTTTGCTTCAGAGTCCCGTTAGTCACGATATATATATTAATTTATTTTAATCATAAATTATTAATTTATTTGTTTATAAATAATTAAATTATTTTCTCTTAACCCAACCTGTACAACCTTTCCTGTCTGTTATACCGACCCAAATTCTGTAATATCAAACTATTCGCTCATAACTCAATAGATTGTTAACAATATTTCAAGGTAATATCATGTTGAATATTATTAATTATCACAGATCGGTGAAAAATCACGGGATATTATAATTGCAAGATTCGTGAAGCAAAACTTGTGATAAAGCCCGGTTGCAGGCGCTCAAAAAGAAGAAGAAGGAAAAATAGAGAAGATTAGATGGAGATTAGAAGGAGAGCGCTAATAATGTTTAATAAAACACGACTCGTTTAAAATAGAGCAAAAATATCTCGAGAAACGCTTAAGTTACATTTAAAGATATACTGTGAAGTTTTTCATAGCTGTAACATCTTAAATAACAGAACGAAATGAGTTTTTAATAATTTTCGGAGTATACTTCGCCATTTTTTCCTTTCGAGTGAATTTCATACACGGAGAAAAATGTTATTCTAAAATACGATCATTTTATTCCTAAAAACGGTTAAAAACGGGACTGAAGTTCTTACGAACAAATTAATAGTATGTCAATGTTTATTGGCATCGTAATAAGCATTAACTTTGTGGCTCGTTATAATTTACAATAAAATATATAAATTTGTTTTAGACCACTATAATTTTAATTACACTCTACAGGTTTCGGAAGAACCCTTCCTTCGTCAGGAGAATATTAAAACTAACCTATAATACAAAATATTGATAGATATATACCAAACATTTAGGTGCTGGAGTGGGAGGTCAAAGGGGGAGGGGGGTCGAAACCGGTAGAGTGTAATTAAAATTAAAGTGGTCTAAAACAAATTTATATATTTTATTGTAAATTATAACGAGCCACAAAGTTAATGCTTATTACGAACATATGTAAGAATAATTTGTTGGTATACATTTGGGGTTTGTTGTGAGGCTGAAGGTAACTGAGGAGGGGGGGGAAGATGGGGAGAAGGAAGGTGAGGAAGTACCTGGCTATTCAGTTCTAGTCACCAAATCTAGTACATAGTTTAGCCTGATACTTGTTGGTCTATTGTTTTGCATGTCTATAACTATTCGGAATCTATTTGTGGTTAGTAAGATTTGATTAGTTTCCTTGTCCAATCATTGTTATTTTGCAAAGAAGTCCTAAATGTGCAGAATACAATTAACCCTTCAAATATTTCGCTCATTGGATTGAGGGTCGTCCTTAAAACTGACAAAAAATACTAGTTAATGTATAAGGTTTAAAATGACAAAAACTTCAAAACATTAACTTTTAAATTAATTCTTTGAAATACATATTAAAATAAAAAAAATATGCAGTTTTAAAATCAAGTGAGTTCAGGCGTTTCAGAAAGTTTTTTCCTAAAATTCCAATACATAAATAATTCCTAGCAAGAGCTTTTTTTTTTAGAAAATACCTCACATGAGTCCCAACTGCTCCCGTCTGGAGCCAGTGAGACTATGGCTTCCCCAATTGGACTATGTTGTGAGGCTGAAGGTAAGTGGGGAAGGGAAGGAGATAGAAAGAGGAAGGTGGGGAAGTACCTGGCTATTGAGATCTAGTTACTAAACACGGCTAAAGCCATTACTAAGCAACGTTTCAATTCTGAATGGTGGTCTTACATCAGAGCGATACTGAGAGTATCTTCCACTCTGGAACGTGCCGCAAATATAGTATATATTATTTTTATTAATTAATTGTGAAATAACACATATTAATCAAATAAAATTTATTTGCGTATGCCGGGTTTGAACCCGCGGCCTTCCGATTGGGAGTCAAGAGACTTGCCACTCGCCCACGGACGGCCGGCTTGTACGGATGTCATCGACGCCCTCCGTGGTCGAGGGGTAAGGCTTCGTGTAGCGATCCCGAGGTCGCTTGTTTAAAGTCCGGCGTGAGTAAATTTTTTTGGATTAGAATTGTGTTATTTTACAAGTTAGCATTTAAATAATTTAAGGTAGGTCGTTCCAGAGTTGACGATTCTCTCAGTATCGTGTAAGACCACCATTTAAAATTGAAACGTTGTTTGAAATGGCTTTAGCCGTGTTTAGTAACAAGATTTGAATAGTCAGGTACTTCCCCACCTTCTTCTTCCCCATCTCCTTCCCCTCTCCACCACCTTCAACCTTACAAAAACCCCAATTGCAGATGCCATAGACTCACTGGGTCCCAGCGAATGAAAGAAATACAAAATTGACTTATACACACAAACACATTTATGAACACGTCACAAATACAGGAGCATTATACTAAACAAAATAATAAATTACACAAATGCTGTAAGACTGAAAGTGGGACCACGAGGGTGTTCAAATATATAATCTTCTTCCAGACATCCAAAAAACGGAGAAAAGTATAAATATATTTAAAAAAAAAACTATTTAATCTTCAATTGATAGAACAAAATTAATTTTACTACTTTATATTTAAGTTGAGACAGTGAAATGTAAATTTCTTTTAACTTAATAAAAAAAAGCATTGGGACTCTTGCGCGGTATTCGCATAACAAAACATTTTTAGTTTTTAATTCAACAAGGTTAAAGGATAATTTCTGAGGGTTACTAGGTATAAGAATGCATTTTTGACAGATATGTTTTTGAATGATGACAAAATTCTTTAACGATTTTATTTGTATCCTATATTTCTTTTGAAATATTTTCACTTTACATTCTATTTCACATTTTTGAACCGATATAATGTTAAACTTTTAAAAGCAAAAAGAATACCGAACTAGTTTTATTTATTTATTTACAAAAACAGTACAAAAGCCAAAATACATTGCAAAAGCGGTAAACACAATTACAATAAAACTTTTTGACAAAATAAATACATTTAAATGGGCAAAAATTTTATACAAATGTACACAGTTAAAACATAGATATTTCGCGCTTAAAATCGTTGTAGAACATGTGGAAATATTCACGTTCACATCACTGTAAGTTGGTCTACATCTGGGAAGAATTAAAAGCCTGTGCTGGCGGCCTCGCGTGAAATTATACGGGAAATAGAATCCTGTTTTAGCCAGAATGAGAATGCATAAACTGGTGACGGTTATAGCACAACGTGACTCACTTTTTATGAAATACTTAACGGTGTCAAATGGCCTACTGGGGTGCGAAAGAAAAGATTTACCTATATGGAAATTATTAATAATTAATGTTAATTTATTATGAAATCAGAAATGTAATATTCTGATATAGGTATAAATAGATTTATGTGTAATTTATAGAATTCCATACACTTAAACATACTAATTTTAATGAACCTTCACATTTCAAAAGTGTCATTTTCAAAATTGGAACACGCAAAAAACGCATCAAGCGACTCTAATTAGGGAGGCAATTAAAACCCCACAAAAAGCTCATTCGTCTTTTGGGACATCGTGACTTTTGATATTTTTTTTGTTTTTCATGTGAATACCGCACAAATGTCCCAACTGCCCGGAGCCAGTAATACTATTGCATCCCAATTATCATCCCGATTGAAAGGGTGGAGAAGTACCTGGCAATTCAGATCTGGTCACCCAAACCGGCCATTTCGCCAAACGTTTCAAGGCTCAATAGTGGTCATACATCAGGGTTATACTAAGAGTATCTTTTACTCTTAAATGTGTTGCGTTGTTAGAAGCATAATATACCAAATTCATAGTCGCCCTTCCACAAAATCCATATTCATAACGTTGAAAGAATTCAAAGATAATTTCAATGTTTGGTAAATTATATACTTAACATCCCTTTAGAGCACATAAATAACCTGTCGTTATTAAATATTTTAAATGTTCCAACTTTAGAAAACAAACGAAAAATAAACCACCTAAACCTTTTATAAAAAAATTATTCAACTCCAAATTCGATTGTTGTGAACTCCTGCATTTAATTAATAAATCTACACATACCTACACGAACAACTAGACAAACATAAAGTTTACATATACTTAATCTTTTTCCAACTATAGTTGGCATTCCTCTGTCATCTCATCTGTTCACAATCACTCCACATACCGGATATAAACGGAAGTGCTGCCATCTCTAATTTTCAAATTGAACAACTGTTGAATTTTTCATAAAATATTATAGTTGGTGGTTGATTTTATTAATATTATTGTTGATTATCTATTTTTACTTAACTTATATTCAACGTTATCTACTTTTGTCAACTCTTACATTTTATGTAACCTCTATTTTTTGTTTCTTATACTTTATTTTAACTGTATTTTATTTCTTATATTTTATGTTACCTGTATTTTGTCAACTCTTTATTTGAAGTTTTAAAAAACATGTACTGCATTATTATGTAAAATCCCTATGGGCGTTTAAATAAATACATGTTACCTACTTTTTGTCAAGTCTTATATTTTATGTAACCTGTATTTGGTTTCTTACATTTTATGTTACCTGTATTTTCTTAACTCTTTACTTGTTATTTAAAAAAAACATGTACTGCATTATTATGTAAAATACTTATGGGCGTTTAAATAAATAAATGTTACCTACTTTGTGTCAACTCTTATATTTTATATAACCTATATTTGGTTTCTTATATTTTATGTCACCTGTATATTTTCAATTTTTTATTTTCATTGTAATTTTAAAAAATGTACTGCATAATTATGTAAAAGCCCTATGGGCGTTTAAATAAATAAATATTACCTACTTTTTGTCAACTCCCATATTTTATGTAACCTATATTTTGTTTCTTATATTTTATGTTACCTGTATCTTTCCAACTCTTTGTTTTCATTGTAATTTTTATATGTAAAATCTTTAAGGCGTTTAAATAAAATAAAATAATTGAAAAAAATACTTAAAATTTATGGAAACCCCGGTCAGATGTTTCCTTCAGAGGCTCTATTATAATATGATGTTTATGATAGTAATGTCCTTTGTAAAGGCTTTTTTATATATTTTTTTAATAGTATTTAGGGGTTAAAGAAGTAATTTTACTAAAATGCACCTATAATAGTCGTATTTCAATGAAAACGGGCATCGCAGAGCAATGAAAATTCTTCAAAATGTTCTGATCAAAAAGGTTTCTTTCGTATTTATTTCAAAATTATATTATACTCACTTTCATATTATGTGTTAGATTCTCTTACTGCCTTCAAAGAAAAAATCGCTTTTAACGTGTGATTCCTTATAAATCTTTAATTTTCATTATATTATTTTTTACTTATATTTTTTCTAAACCATAAAGGTATATTTTTAATTTTTAAATTTTGTTTGAAAAGTTGAAAAAGCATGAACTAATAACAAAATAAAAAAAAATAAAACATTTTATTTGATCTCTCAACACTTTGTTGTTAATATATACAATATAATTTTTTTTCCTATAAATATTCTCCATTCATTGAAATTTAAAATTTTATTATTTTGTACTTACTTAAATGTTTGATAAAGATCGATATTTATGTGTGTTACTTTTATTATTGTTAAATAATTAACCCCGATACAGGTGAACCTTGGCGGAGTTAATAACAATTTTTTTGAAAAACATTGTATTTTAATTTTGAAGAAACAATAAATAAATTAATAAAATAAATCGTGTCGTGTATTTCCATCTCTTTGTACCTACATAAATTCAATCTACACTATTCGACAGTTATTATTATATCTAAATTCTTATTTTCTTTGAGTTTAATTTTTTCCGTACTTACGTGTATTTTTCATTGCAATTACATAAAATAATTTGTATATAAAATGACTTAACTTATACAAGTGTTCAGGGACGAACTTACTTTCTACTGATTGATTCCTGACTGCGAAGTAAGTAAGTTATGTCAAGTAAATAATGTAAATGGAATTTGGGTATCCGGTGACACTTGAGAGACTCGGTTGAGTGACCAGTGACCACATTTGAAAAAAAAATTGTTTGTTTTTGAAAAAAACAAATCACACTTGACGTTCAGAATGTGAGCAAAATTATGACAAAAAATCTATGACTGAAAATCTCTGCTTAAAGCCCGCACAATGCCGGGACTGTTAGCAAAATAAATAAACTAGGTAGGTACCGATTGATGTCCATCAATTTTTTACTATAATTTATGTATTATTTAGGGAGGTTTTAACAATATTAATTTTTTTAGATAGACAAATAATAAAACCTTCCAACCAATCCTCCTTCGGTACGGTTGTTATCAAAGTAGAAAGAACTTGAGAGAATATGTATCATTATTTCGACGACCTCCGTGGTCGAGGGCCAAGACTAGTAATCCAGAGGATGCGGGTTCAAATCCCGGCGTGTGCAAATAACTTTCGTTTGATTTAGCAGTCATATTTATTTAAAAAATAATATATAGGATATTTGCGGTCGATACTGTGAGTATACCTAAGATACTCACAGTATCGACCTGGTGTAAGACCACCATTCAGAATTGAAACTTGGCTTGAAATGGCTTTAGCTGTGTTTGGTGACCAGGTCTCAATAGCTTTCTCCTACAGCTTCACAACATACCCCAATTGGGGATGCCACATCAATATGTTTGTCAGTACTAAAGAATTATCTGAATGATATTTTTTATGTAGCACATTTTTATAAAAGGACCGGTAGTATCCGTTCAAAAAGAGGAAGTAAGGGAGATATGTAAATACTAATGTTAGAGGTAGCGCGCTAACATTATAAAACGATTACAATTAGCGAAAATACTCAAAATATTTAATTAAACACGACTCGTTTAAAACAAAGCAAAAATCTCTGAAAAGTTGCATTTAAAAATACACAGTGATTTTTTTCATAGCATAATGTGTTATAACAGAAAAAAATGTGTTTTTAATAATTTTCGGAGCATATTTTTTTCTATTGAATGAATCTCATAATATGAAAATTAATGTTCGTTTGTTTGTTTGTGTGTTCGTATGCTATGCGCGGCTATACCGTTCATCAGATTGCGATGAAACTTTTGGAATATGATATGCGTATACCCAGGATGGTTATAAGATAGTGAGCTCTGGCATTATGAAATTTGCATTAAAAAATTAAAAGGGATGAGGGAGAGGGGAAGGCGGAGAAGGTGGAAGCGGAATGCATGAAGGAGGGGGGGGGGGGTCGCAAGAAAGCGAAGAGCGGGAGAGGGGAGAGGGGATGCGGGAAGGTGAAAAGAGAACGCTGGAGGGGAGGGGACGCGGGAGGAGAACAGGAAGAGGAGGCGGAAAGGGGACGGGATAGGAACTTAAAAACTGAAACTGGGAGTCTGTCCACGACTTTTCGACATTTATTTTGTTTTAAAAATCTTCATATACATAAAGAATACATTCCCAAAGTTATGGCATCAAATTCGACCTTGAATTATAATTAGGAGCACGGTGCGCAAAGCAGGAAGGAAGAAATTAATTACACACAGTAAGCAAAATTTCATCAAAATCGGTTAAGTAGTTTCCGAGTTTACCTTTGACGAACATTGTGGCGCGAGATTTTTATGTATAAAGATTTAAAATATACATGTAAAACACAGACCCTTGTAAATAATATTTGATTTATTTATTTATTTTTATTTATTTATTTATATATAGATACAAAAGAAAGTACAAGTTATACATTATGAAGCTTTGCCTGTCCAACTAGGAAAGTTTCCCGTTCCAGGACAGACAAATTTACAGGTTTAGTTCATATTATTCCAGTACATAATTGCAAACAAAGATAAAAAAGAAGAAAATTCATTTTTTTTTAAAATTGAGTTGTGTTTTGAAGAAATATATAAAAAACATACATAAGTACATTTTTTTTTTGTGACTATGCAAAAAAGTAATCTGTTAGCATATTAGCTATTCGGATTTACCGAATGAACCTGGTAACAAATAATATATTCAGAATTACAGAGTATGGGATAAGTATGTAAGTTGGGAGTGTTGAAAAGTGTAAACAAGGTATCTGATAACAAGATAGATTTATGGCGAGCATTCGAATATTGCTCTCCTTATTATCTCAAAACTTAGTACTTGGAGATGACTGACTAATCAAGTGGACGATCCACTTACTATAATATGTTTTACAAAAATTCTACATCATTCTGCTGCATCCACAGTTAAATCATCAAAAAGTTTTTTCGCGCGCAACAATATTAATAGCGAAAAGTATAATACTCATTGTTGTATTGAAAGAACATTTATTTACTGACAAAGGTCACCCATATTTAACGGATATGATTTACTTCTCCGGAATCAGTCTAGCGCGAAGAACCTTGTCGAACAGTACTATTGAGGTCGATCCCCGGTTCTTTCAATTATATTATAGTGTAATTAGTATAAAAAATTCAATCAAAAACTGGCGCGTGCTAAATTGGTATATACTAATTTTGAGCCACTTGCATGAAGATTTAATTTGTTTGGTTTGAAAGAATTTTTAAGGCATTCATTTTTTTTTAAGCGACACTCACTTTTAATTTTTTTTTTCTTTATTAAGTCTATTTATAAAACATATAGTTGAACATAAAATAGTGAATATAATATAAACCAGTTAAGTTCCGTTTATAATATTAGTTACTGATTAGGATGCAAGTAGTTAATTATTAAAGGTTATATTAGTAAATACTGTGAGTAAAACAATATTATAATGAAAATAATAAACAATATAGAAATAATATTTTTTTATATTATTATTAATTGTTTTTGTGTTTAAATAGTAGAACTCCATTTAATTTTATGTTTTATTAATTCAAATATAAATAAATCATTTGCAGCTACAACAACATTAATAGTGACGTATTTTTATGTAGAGAGTATTCTAGCTCACTTGAAAGTCACGGACCGCCAACGCTCCATATAGCATCCTCAAAGATGACATAGTGCCTGAAAGAAATTATTTTCCTCACCGCTTCTGTGATTTTGTTTACGTGGGGCCCAGGGGTAAATAATTTTCCTCGGGGCCTACGTTATCTATGAAGATGCTGTGTTGGAGGGTCTTTTAAAAAAAATAGGATTTGGTGAACATGAATCCTGAAGAGGTGTTTTATTTGTTTTTTGTTTTATTTATTTATTCACGCCCTAATGGGCCTTTACATGAAAATTTGATACATTTATTACAGTAATTAAGTTTAAAAATGCAGTTGTGATAATTGTAAAAAAGCAACACTTATGAATGTATAAATACGTGTATTTATATAAACGAACAAAAATTTATCCAAACTCGTAAGGTTAATAATAGTAGGGGTAGGCAAATTAAATTACTATCAATTCACAAGTTTTTTAAAACAAAATAAAATCAAAATTCACACAGCCGGATTATTTACATTGCCTATTTAGGTATCCCTTTGTGTTTTCCATATTTTAATATTTACATACCTAAATGATTTATAAGCGGTGTCCGGAAACTCGTAGTACAAGCAAGAAACTGGTGAGTCTATATCACATAGAGAACTCAAAAAAATTTCAATCTAAACATTTTGGAAAATTATTAAAAAAAAAACTGCAACTATTATATAGTTAATGCTTCTACACACTTTAAAATACATCAAAAAGTTAATATTAACCCCGTAACAACCATTTTGACCATTCGAAATTCAGATTTAACCTAAAAATTTCAACTTTGGTCTCGATTTATTCGAAAACGAAAGCTCAAATCAAAAAAAGTTTTTCCACAAAATCGACTGCACTGACTGACTGAAGAATGAATCACAAAATATGATGCACACTCACCAGTTTCCTGCTTGTACTACGAGTATCCGGACACCGTGTATATTTGAGCTAGAATTTCCTCACCAAACACAAGAACCTCGTCTCTTTATGGTAAGGAAAGGCTATTCTTATTTTCCTTTATAACACTGTAAAAAACATGTAAAAATTGTATGTTTATGGTAAAAAACATACAAATATTAAATAAAATATCATGGGCTAAAACTACTTTTTTGCTTTTACAACAACAAAAAATGGGTATACTTAGTTGAAAAATCTATTCAATAAAAGTCAATAAAAACCATGCAAGTACCCCACTCCACCATATTGTTTTAGCTGTCAAAATCAGGCGGGAACCCAATAGCCGAGTTGTCATTCATTCTGTATTCGGTTCTTACCAACGAAACAATACTTTCGGTTGTTAATATTGCATCAAAATTCTTAAATAGTGTAATTATTTTTAATATAACTTAATAATTTATAAAGCACAGTAATAGCAGAAAAGTTTCTATATTACATTTATGATCAATTTTCAGTAATAATAATCTAATATCTTGAATTTACTGCAAATTTTATAATTTATCGATCTTTTTCAAAATTCGTTCTCTATTCGAATGTTTGTTTAATAAATTGAGTGCATTTTTAAGAAACAATTATTTAAAATTAATTTAGTGGCGGCTCGTGACTGTTGAATGTGCAATCCAAAAAAAATATTTTTAAAGGGTTTAAAGCTCGGTAGTAAAAAGAAGAAGAAGATTGTTTTAAAGGAAGATATGTAAAAACGAATAATCGTGAAAAAAATTGTGAAAATATTTAATAAAACACGACTCGTTTAAAATAGAACAAAAATCTTTTGACATATGTTTATAGGAGCATTTAAAGAAATACTGTGAATTTTTCATTCCTATAACATGTTAAATAACAGAATAAAATGTGTTTTTAATACTTTTTGGAGCATACTTTGCGATTTTTTTTCTATCGAGGGAATTTCATATACTTACATATACAGTTTTGCTCGATAAATATACATATAAATCTTAAAATAGAACATATATTTTTTTTAAGAACTCATGAGTTTAAAGTTTTCAAGATAAGTATGTTACAGTGTTGCTCGATAAATATACATATAAATCTTAAAATATAACATACATTTTTTTAAGAAATCAAAAGTTTAAAGTTTTCAAGGGAAGTATGTTATAAATGGGTAAAAATTGGGAATGCAGCGGTTTAAAGGAATTTTGTAATTTTTTTTCAGAAACTTTCGATAATTTTCGGCTACATCAATAATATCAATAATAATTATTTTAATTTTAGCACTCAATTGGCACGAACCGCTACTGACTTTTGACATTGTGGTAGACAACAATTAAAATTCAGTGTTTTGTGTGTTTTTAGACTATTTGAAATCAGTGTTTTTTAAATCGAGTGATTTAGTTTAAATTCTTAAAAATTCGTGTTGCGTTCGACAAAACAATTTTGAGTGTGTGTTTATCGCAAATATTAAAATGAAGGAGTTACAACAGAATGGGGACGGAAAGGAGCAGAATGGAGTATGTGCAGAAAACAATGGGACACCATCTACTAACGGAAACTCGAAGCAACTTGCCTTGACGAAAAAAACAAGTTAGTACCTACACAAATTCTTATGCGTTTTCATCCCATTGACAATCTTAGGTGGCGATTTTTTATACTTAGGTTTGGTGCCCTAAGTATACGTATCTTGTGTTTATTTATTCTCTCTATAATAGATTTATCTGCTTTTATTTCCTATGTACCGTAAAATGGGGTGACCTATTTATTGTTTTTACGAATCAAACCGTTACATGTGACAAATCATGTGACAAATGCATACTTGGTGTGCAAAATTTGGTGTGTTTCCTGATTGTGTACCAGTGCCGAAGGAATCAATTACGCTAGTTCCATGGAGCATATTCCATTAAAATTGTCTTTATTATTATCAGTTCTTTATTATAATCAGTCTTTATTATTATGTACCTACGTCAGTTTTGCCACCTGCTAGTTTAAAAAGCGCCAAACACTGCGCGCCATATTTGAATGTAGCTCGAAAAAAACGTGATATTTCCCTAGAAGATATTGAGTACGTAATAAAAACCCAAGCCCCCCGCCCCTCATTGTGTCCAAGAATGGTAATTTGAAGATCCCCCTCCCCCCCCTGAACGGGTCACGTAATATGGGTACGTTCCCTAAGACTCGTTGTGAAACAGTTGTACACATGGTTGGTGTACCATTGAAATACCGGTAGAAAAAGGACAGCATTCTCACCTGTCAACAGTCTGTGCTCTAAAGAAATCCTTTTGCTAAGATGGAATATATCAAACGGACCGCCCGTTTCTGCACAGAACTGAGTGTTTTTCTGGTATTTTGGGGTTCCTGACAAGTTGAACCGTGGGGCGCATATCTGCATGGGGTTAGAAATTTAGAAGTTGTATACTATCTGCAGTATCTGCGGTTCCTGTATAGTACTTCCAGCTTCTGAGAGACTACGATACTTTGACTTCGATGGAGACCCCGTACTTGAGATGGTTACTTATCGTACTATGACACTTGAGAGTATTTTGCCTCAGGATTTACTGATCAGTATACTGATTATAGTCGTCAGTATTTGTCTGCCATTACATGATCTCAGTATACTAATGTTAATAATATTGTCAGTATGTCGGTATCTGCAATTGCACGATCTCAGTATACTGATGTCAGTAATGATGTCAGCATTGGCTATTGCACTACCTCAGTATACTGACGTCAGTGATGTTGTCAGTATGTCACTGTCTACCATTGCACGATCTCAGTATACTGATTTCATTAATGTTGTCAGTATGTCAGTATCTGCCATTGTACGATCTCAGTATACTGACTTCAGTAATGTTGTAAGTACGTTAGTATCTGCTATTACACGATCTCAGTATACTGACTTCAGTAATGTTGTAAGTACGTTAGTATCTGCTATTACACGATCTCAGTATACTGACTTCAGTAATGTTGTAAGTACGTTAGTATCTGCTATTACACGATCTCAGTATACTGATGTCAGTAATGTTGTCAGTATGTCAGTGTCTGCCATTGCACGATCTCAGTATACTGACATCAGTGGTTTTGTCAGTATGTCAGTATCAGCCATTGCACGATCTCAGTATACTGATGTCAGTAATGTTGTCAGTATGTCAGTGTCTGCCATTGCACGATCTCAGTATACTGACATCAGTGGTTTTGTCAGTATGTTAGTATCAGCCATTGCACGATCTCAGTATACTGATGTCACTAATGTTGTCAGTATGTCAGTATCTGCCATTGTATGATCTAAGTTTACTGACGTCAGTAATGTTGTCAGTATGTCAGTATCTGCCATTGCATGATCTAAGTATACTGACGTTAGTGATGTTGTCAGTATCTGCCATTAAACGATCTCAGTATACTGACGTCAGAATTGATGTAAGTATGTCAGTATCTGTCATTGCACGATCTCAGTATACTGACATCAGTGATGTTGTCAGTATCTAGCATTGCACTATCTTAGAATATTGTCAGTAATGTTGTCAGTATGTCAATATCTGCCTTTGCACTATCTCAGTATTCTGATGTCAGTAATATTGTCAGTATGTCAATAACGTGTAACCTTTATGAAACATTCATGTCAACCTACGACATCGCCATATCACCTTAATGTCGTCTCTACGTCACATCACCTGTGATTTTTTTTAAACCAAGCAGGCAAAATAAAAAGCATTACCAATAGATAGAGGTTTTATCTACTATTATTCGATAATTAGTCAAAAATTATCTAATTTTGGCAAGTTGGACCCTTGAGAGCGCTTACCGATAAGAATAATTATCTAATATTGTAGTATGTATTTCTAATTGCATTTTTATCTCTATTCGTTATCGTTGATATAACGAGAAACCAATAATTTCACACGTAAGTAACTAAAGATTAAAAAATGCAGGCAGTTCTATTCGTTTTGGAATTGGAATGTAGGTACAAACTTTTATCTAAGTAATTTTTAGCTTATAAAAATCCCTTGGCGTGCCTAAGAAATAATAATATTGTACAAAGACTGTAACATATCACATGTTTGTAAAAGCCCGTATGGGCGAATAATATAAATAAATAAAATAGAAAAATCGTCAAAATCGAGGATATATTTATCAGGCCGGCCTAATGGTATTAGAGTTCGATACCACTGTGACAGGTTGTTTGGCAGTCTATCCTCTCTGACTATCTCTGCGGAGAAACGGCCTGATGGTATTACAGATCGATGCCACGATTGAAATCAAAATTATATAATATAGACTAGTGTACGCGAAGACAGAGCAGCGAATGCCTTGTCTGAATCACCGCCGTGTCTGAACTGATATAGCTTTTGGAAACACGCGTCCCGTTCTCATGTGACAAATGTCAACAGTGTACATATGTTGGGCGCGCATTTGGCGTGTTTCCCGACTATGCACCGGTGCCGAGGGGATCAATGACGCTAGCTCCTCGTAGCATCTTCCATTGAAATACCGGTAGAACAAGGATAGCATTCCCACCCGACGCCTGTGCTCTAAAGATTGCAATCCGTTTGTTTCTGCACAACTAAAGAACGAGTCGTAGAAGCGACAAATGTCAACCATGTACATAATATGTTGGGCGCGCGTTTGGCGTGTTTCTTCCATTGAAATGCCGGTAGAACAAGGATAGCACCCGACGCCTGTGCTTTAAATATTGCAATCTATTTGTTAAGACGGGAGAATGTATCAAGCTGACCGCCCGTTTCTGCACAGAGTCGAGGGTGTTTTTCAGGTACATCGGGGCTCCAGGCCAGAGATGGCTGGCAAATTCAACCGTGGGGGGCACTTGCGATTTGTACTGGGTTAGCAGTTGTGTACTATTAAAGTATCTGCGGGCCCTGTACAGTACGCCCAGTTTCTGAGAGGCCAACTTAACTCTGGCCTCGATGGAGCCCCCGTACCTGAGCTGGTCACTTAGAGTTACACCGATCATATCAATGGAGGACCTGTTTGGAAGAATGCTACCGTTGAAGGAGACTAGATTGTCTTTTTGATCCCTTTTAGACATAATCAGACATGATTGGGTCTTTGATACATTAAATTCGACGAGATTATTTTTACCCCAAGAGAAAACACTCTCGAGGTAAACGTCCATTCTTTGCTTCAAAGCCCTCCGAGCCGTTGGAATTTGTCAATATGTTATTGAATATATTTTTTATGTCGATTTTAGGTTTAAAATTAGTAACATAATAACTTATAACTTGCATACAATACAATACAAAAATATACATTTGTGCACACACACGTGTGTGTGTGCACAAATGTAGTGCCAATACTCAAACACCTCACCAATTCATCACCTCAAAACATTTGTATGTCGTAAAAAGAAAAAGAGTTGGAACAAATAACATATTTTATGAGGTGGCTGGAAATTTTAGGTTTTTTCTTTGGGACATTTGTAATTTGTAATGTATCTTGTATTAGGTACTTAACACTACATCCGGCTAGGTATTGTGGGTAGACATGTACAGATTATCCTGGTATTTATTATAAATTATATCTAATATGATATCCGTTTGTAGTTTAAAGATATTAATCTATGGTTACTTGGGATGTTGGAAGGATTTTGCATATTCTATTCAGCAATTTATTGTTAATTAACCTGTAATTTGTGGGCTGGGTATGAAGTCAATTTTAAGTCACAACAGTGGAAATATTTTTTAATGAATAAAATTGTTAAAAAATCTTTCTTTGGTTAAGGAAGTTGAGAAAAATCCGTATACATCTTACTATCTTACTAATATTATAAATGTGAAAGTTTGTATGGATGTATGTATGTTTGTTCCTCTTTAAATCGAAATTTAATGCATGGATTTTAACTAAACTTTACAATAATATAGCTTATACATCAGAATAACATGTAGGCTATAATGTATAAAGCTAGCTATTTATTTTCAATATATCGAAAATAATAATTATAGTTTAATAGAAAACGTCAAAATTTGAGAATGACATTTTTCAAAACAATGATTGTTAAATCAAAATTCTATTTTGGAAAATATTTAAATTACTGAATTTATTTAAAGTACTCGCCTAATACTTTGAATCCAATCAAGAATTATACATATTTTAAATAAATAGGTTAAGAATTTTGGTATAAACGTAGATGGGACCTAGGAAAAGAAAATAGATTACTCGAAGTACTAATCCTACGCAGACGAAGTCGCGGGCAGAAGCTTGTAATATTATAAACGCAAAAGTGTGTATGGATGTTTGTTACTCTTTCACGCAAAAACTACTGAAAGGATTTTAATGAAACTTTACAATAATATAGCTCTAACATCAGAATAACATATGGGTCATTGAGCTCTGGCGTTATGAAATTATTTCCTATTATGAAATTATTTCCTATACTATTTATCTGATTGCGATAAAAATTGGTTTGTGGTTGTTGTGAACACGCCATGCGAAGGTTTCTATATAGCGGGTTTTTATATTGGTGAGCTCTGGCGCTATGAATTGTTAATAATAAAGTCTTCGACAGCCCGTACCTAAAATATTTCTAACTGCCTCAATTTCGTGTTTTAAAAATTATCTTCACAAATCTAGTCGTTCCGTTGCCGCGAACTTGCTGGAAAAAAAAATTTTGCTCCACGCAGACCAACAAAAGGTACAAACCAACGCTTTCTGCGATCTTTTAACTGTGATATAGTGAGTGCACTTTTTTCATAAGTGTTTTCGTAAACCAATATTTTTTAGTTCCGGTTTCATTTTTAAGACCCACACTGCTTGAAATATACTGCACTGACTGAAAAACTGACCACAAGCTTTAAATTTGACAGATAGATATATTGTCTAATCAAAATTTACTCTTGCCACACAAATTAAATAAAGTTAGTGGAGGGGTACCTAAATAGATACTATTGTTTTAAAATAACTTGATACTCCTCGACACAATTATTAAACAACCTAAATGGTTTTAGAGGATTTAAATTGTTTAATGATTTTTACAACACTCAATGTACGTTGCTAATTATTATTGTTTTTTTCAATAAGAAAAATTGCGTAGAATGTAGAATATAATATAATTGATATTTTAAAACATAAAAAAACAAGAAACACAAATAAAGGTGGCCACGAAATAAAATTAGCTTTTTTCACTTACACAAAAAATCCATTATACACGTATACAAAAAATAATTATATTTAATTTCCAAACTTTTTTCATAAGCATTAGCATTATTTTTTGTATATAACACTGTATTCCGTCATTGTGTGAAAAAATTAGGACAAAATATTCGCGACAACCGATAAACGCAACCACTTTCAATTTGAAAGCCGAAACAATACTGGGAAAGCTTAACACAAATTTGCATAACTAGCGACGTTGTTTGACGAAACTTTAGTAAATGTACTCGTAACGAAGGGATATAACGACTTATCTATAAAAAAAAAATACCAAAACAGAAGTCAAAATCGGTCCACTTCAATAGCATATTTACATATGCAATTAGTAAACGGTTGGAGAAATGCAGAAAAAAGAAAATAAAAAATGTACAAAAATGACTACAAAGTTAAATACCATAATATATAATATTTAACTTGCATCCGTCGGTGCAAAAGTCGACCGTCAGCCGGTCATCCTGCGACAATCTCGGGCTTCGTTTCGGCGAGACTCGTCAAAGTTCGGAGGTCACGTGACTCGTGAGCAGCGCACCAATCTGGGTTAATTCTGCGTAGTTTTGTCCATTCTACCGTCACAGAGATTCGTTTCGGCTATGATTTTTTCGTATGGACAAATGCGTGCGGATCGCAACACGCACAAAATGGGAATAGATACCGTATTTTTTGGTGGCGCTAGTTTTAAAGACGGAATTTTAATGTCGAGCTATCTGTGATGCGCTTATATTACTATACAACAAGATTGTTTTATTTTATCATCTTTTTAATGGGAGTTCACCGCACAACCGCACTTTAGAGAAAACCGCCACTGAATTTGACCAATAAAAAATTTAACTCTGGAATCTTCGATTACTGTAAAACAAAGACTAGCCATTTCAAAAATTTATGATTCGAAATTCTCTATACTAATAAATTGGAAATTCATATGTCATACGGCAAACTTAAGACTCTAAAAAATATAGTACTTTAGGATTCATATGTCTTATACTAGTTTATAAATGTGGAAATTCTAACTATGCAATTGTAAATGTTCTCCAAAATGCCCTGGAAAGAATCTCAGACTTGTGATCTCCCGAAAGAAACCATTATTGTGTCCTGAATGCAATTACTTATACTATCCACAATGACCCTGGTAAAAATTACATCTTTGCGATGTTTTCAAGGATAAATAAACCATCCCGTCACTACGAATGCAATTACTAATGTTCTCAAAAAACATTGTCTTGACAGAATCGCCATTCCATTGTAAGAAAATTATGTACTAAATACACAATTTGGCTGTCCTGAAACGGGAATCCTTCCCAGTTGGACAGACAAAGGATCATTCTGTATTGTATTTTTTGTAATATGTATATATAAATAAATATTTA
The DNA here is from genome assembly GCA_951813805.1 of Limnephilus auricula. Taxonomy (NCBI): domain Eukaryota; kingdom Metazoa; phylum Arthropoda; class Insecta; order Trichoptera; family Limnephilidae; genus Limnephilus; species Limnephilus auricula. Next base: position 7,284,717 of record OX638417.1, read on the forward strand.
CTGGAAATCAAAAGCTCAAATAAAAAAGTTACACCTTAAAATCGACTCCAAATGTAACGTGAATTCACCACGCTTATACCTTGATTTTCCATAAACCATTTATATTAAAACCATCTATATAAATTATTTCTTTCTCACACAGACTATATTTTGAGACGGTCATACACCATTCCATGTTTATTTAAACCATGATGAAATTTGTTATAAAATCTAAAAAAAAATAAAAAAAATACTTGCAAGAGGTCTCCATGGTAACATATCGCCATGGTTATAAGATTAAGTCTTATTTACTAATTAAACTAAATTATAACTTATATTGAATGTCCGCATTCTTTGGAGCCAGGGCTGTAACAAAGAATTTTTTACATTAGTTTTTTTTTTCAATTATTTCTGGCTTTCACCTTTCAAGAGTGTTCTAGATCATCATTTAAAATTATGGAGAAATAAAAAGGTGAATTTAAATATTAATTTTATTTAAATGGATAAATTTCAAAATTATGATGAAGATTGGAGTCGAGTTTAGACTTAGAAGAGATGGGCTATTGAATTATGTGCCTGTATAAATATTCAAGGTATTATTAGCTTTTATGCATCAGGGTAAATATTGTAAAAATTTAAAATGCTAATCACTGTAAATATAATCTGACAATTATTTTTAATTGATAAAGTAATGTTTAAGAGAAGATTTTATGCATAGCACAAAGGGTAACAACTATTATAATATATTGTCTTAAACATTAGTTTATCAATTAAAAATAATCTATATTTGACGAGTTAAGGTACTTCACCAAAAATGTAGACATGATATTATGTCTCGACGCCACCTAGTGGGAAAGTTAAATTGTAACACTAGTATATATTGAATCATTTGGCGGGTTACCTCTTACCTATTATACTAGTGTTTTGTATTTTAAGCTTATTCACATCATATAATATGATCGTTCTATCACATTGAGAAACATGCAGCGTTGCCAACTTGGAATTCCCAGTCCCGTCGTGTGCTCTTTGCTGTTAAAATTATGAAACATTTGTAAAAGTGTCTTAACTAAATACGGCAACCAAATATTCGACTCTCAAAACAAGCGAACCTTTCTTCGCTGTGTATGGATTACGCAAGTTTGTTCAAACCGTGGCGCACAATTCGCGCTCCCATAAGAACTAAATGGTGATAATATTATAATGCGAGATGCCTATATACTGTCATATTGAATTATTGACGAATCACATATCATTACAGTCAACTCACCCCTCTGCGTCCCGCTACAGTTGAGTTGTACCCCTTTCCCTTATGTTCTTGTCTGTCTATATCCATGTCTACGCCAGCACCACGTTTAGAGGGCGTCTATCCGCTTTCTTTCTCTGGCTCTAAGTGCTCTCTTCCTTAAATTTATTTACGTGTTTCCACACCGTAATGAAATATGAGAAAAATCAACGCTCAGACTGATATAACTATAGAAACAGCAACAAGTTTCTATTCATCTATCATCACCAATTAATTTATTGAAATATGTGTGGATTTCATATAGTTTAGACACGTGGACGCATCGGCAAGGACACGCAGGGCAGGGACGAGGGAGGGGCAGAGGAGGGGATTGAATGAGACATATTAGCGGTAGGCGATAGCAAGCATCAAAATCCATGTTTCTCACGCGGCCTGCTCACGCGTTGTAAAAGTCAGACCGGTCAGTGGTTGAGTGCGCATAGCGTTTGGGTCCCACCCAGGCGTTCCGGGTTCGATTCCTCGGCTGGCTAAGTCCTCCATCACAAAACAAGCAACATCTTCCGCTTAGTGTGGTGGTATTAGGAGATTTTCAAATGTTGTTGGGTTATTCGTAACCCGGGAATGTTTGTCTTTCTTTTAAAAGAAGAAGAAAACGTTATTTATTCATGTACGCATCAGACGTATCAAAACCGCTTCAACACGAAGACTTTATTTGAGTGTTAACGCATGCCGGATGCTTGCTAGTTGATAAATAATAACAATAAAGTATATATTTGGCATCCCTGTTTGTAATTTCGGTAGACGGTTGATGCAATACCCGTGAGTTATTTCGTTTGTCGCCAATTACACCGTCTGGACACCAAGTAGGCACGTGCAGGTACTTGGGTTCAGTTTTTTTAGGTATTTTTTTTGCTAGTGTAGCCAAGTTTGAATGCTGACCCTTCTGTATTATTTATTATAATTAATACGACATATTCTAGCAGCTAGTAGCTAGCCATTCTCTCTTGACTTCCCTCGAGGCCTACGCGATCTTTGAATATGCTGTGTGGGGGATCTTACTGGAGGATGTTACTTATTAGAAAGCAATTAGTTAATTAAAAAATAGTAGGTACATAGTGTGAGTAAAAATTTATTTAAAGAACATAATAAACAATACAGAAATAATAGTTTTGATTTAAGTGCTTTGTAAGGTTAATTTGACATTAAATGATTTATTTGAGGTTACAGTGGAAAATGTCATACGCCAGAGCAAGGAGTTTTGTGCGTATTTCGGTTTGAAATGTTGTATACTATAAAATAAGGTAATCGATCTGGGGTGCTAGCATGGTCGATCGATAAGGATCGGTAGGATAATAGGACAAGTGCAGATCGCTAACGTACAAACGACAGTTGATATGGAATATATTAAGAGCGATTGACCAGCGGCTGAGATTAAAAGTGTAAAAATGCTTGCAACTGTACAGGGAGGATCCAATGAGAAAGATCGATTATTAACTGCATCAAAATTTTTAAATTAAAAATTTAACATCGATTTATTTTATTCAAAACTTTCTTTAATATGTACCTACATTAAAGTAAGCAATAAAAATGCTCAAAACGCACGATGATAAATTATTAAATATCGTGTACTTCTTGTAAGCATTTTTTGATCTTAAGTATTTATGTTTTTTCTATAATGTATAAACAAAATACGTGTGTAAAAAATGAGAAATATTTTAGTTTGTAAGACCTTAAATAAATAGAAAAACTGGGGTATTTATTTTTTGTTGATTTTAATTTAACTAAAATTAAAATTATGAAAACTGTGTTGACTAGATTATGTATTGATTTATTTTGTTTTATGATTGTATGATTTGAAATTTGTGTTGTTTAATAGAATCTATCTTTTATAACGGTTATAACCTCAGTATATTAAAAATACACTTAGTTTTTCAAAATTTTAAAACTGCGTGTACCAGCGTGTATCTTTCAAAATTAATTTATGTTTTTTTTGTAAAAAAGAGTCAATACATCAAGAATTTGATTTAAAAAGGACTAATTTCCGGTATTCTCTGGTAATACCCTCTTAAGGACCCTTAGTCATTGTGAACTGTCTCCTATTCGGGAACGATGAGAAGTTACCGACAATTATCCTACCGATCCTTAACGATCTACCATGCTAGCAACCCTGGTATTGCGTCCAGAGGCCCTAGCACGCTTGCTCTATATCGATCGGTAGGATAACTATCGGTAACTTCTCATCGTTCCCTAGCACGACTACAGATCGCCAACGAATAAGTGACAGTTCACAATGACTAAGTGTCCTTAACATATTCGACATCAACTGTTGTTTGTACGTTAGCGATGTGCAGTTGTCCTAGGGAACGATGAGAAGTTACCGATAGTTATCCCACCGATCGATATAGAGCAAGCGTGCTAGGGCCTCAGGGCAACGAAATGCAATCTTTTCCAACAGGGCTGGGGAGTCAATAAGGCAGTTCACAATTTTGTACAGAAACAGTGGAGTCAAAGATTTTTCTCTGTTTGTAAAGAGAAATAGGATTGCGCTGATTATTTTCAAAACGAAATTTGTTTGAATGTTTTCAATTCGTAATATAAGTTTGGTGTTGAGAATTTTCATAAAAATAACAAATTGACTAATCTTAATATTTTAAGGCATAACATGTAAAAGAGTTTTTTTTCTAAAATAATTAAAGTATCTATTGATATGTTGGTATTCCATTGTCAATAATATTATTATGTTGGTAGCCCACAAGCGGCACTTCTAGAATAACCTGGAATGTATCGGAATGTCAATAAACGTGATAATAAGTCAACCGTCTTCTTACTGATTGCAAATCCCAGACATTATATCTATGAAATAGTAGATTATGAATTCTAGTGATGATTGTCGAAAGAATTCATTTTCTACTCTTTCGTAGATGGCGCGCGTATAATATTTTTATTTAAGAGGGAATTTACCAGAGAATACCGGAAATTAGTCATTTTTAAATCAAATTCCAGACGTTTTGACTCTTTTTTACAAAAAACATAAATAGATTTTGAAAGATTGTTATTTTATCTGGTACAAGCAGTTTTAAAATTTTGAAAATATAAGTTTATTTTTAATATACTAAGGTTATACCGTTGGTCGTTGGCAGATTTGTTCAATTTTCAGAATTAAAATAAATCCGAGAACGTGTTTTGTGACAAAAATACCTCAGTTTTTCTATTTATTTAAGGTCTTACAAACTAGAATATATCAATTTTTTTTACACGCTTATTTTGTTTAGAAATTACTGAAAAATCATAAATACTTATGATCAAAAAATACTTACAAGAAGTACAAGATATTCAATACTTTATCACCGTGCGTTTTGAGCATTTTTATTGCTTACTTGAATGTGGGTATATATTAAAGCATGTTTTGAATGACATAAATCGATATTAAATTTTTAATTTAAAAATATTGTTACGGGGAATAATTGATCTTTCTCATTGGAACCTCCCTGTACAGTTGCAAGCATTTTTAAACATTTATTCTCAGCCGTCTTGAAATACGCCCTCTATGAAATACTAGAATATGAATTCTTTTGACAATCACCTTACTCACATTCAGTAGACCTAGATATTGCCTATTTGGTTACATTCAAATGTATTTATTTGAAATAATTTAATTTGCTGTAATACAGATGCAAAATTAACTATGTAGTATGTAAGTAGCTCCGTACGACGCTATCTGTGGCTGATTGGTAACGATCTCGGTATACGAAATCCTGAAGTCGCTGTTCGTGGACACCTAATAAATTGCATTCGCTTTTGTGGCCTAAGAATCAAAAACTCGTATGTAAAGTGACGACATCAGGTTTCATTCCAATCGGCACGGATCATACCTCTAAGGCCCGGTATATCAGTTGATTTTAAGCTCGACTTGTTTGGAATGTCGAGCTTAGCACAGCATGGAACAGCCTAGATGTCACGAAACGTGTAATGTCTATGAATTTAGTAGAGGAATGTGTATCTTTTTTCCTTGAAAAACAAATCTACTGTCTATCCCCTCTAGTGTCATCTTTACGCAGCGGGAAATCGTTAAATTATGATAGCGATCTTTCAAAAACGAGGAATGCTTATTTTAGGTGGGTTTAATATACGATATATTTTTTGATAAAGTTTCCCACTTCAATGTGCATGGTGCCATAGACACTAATTTTAAGGTGAATGTCAAAAGAATTCATATTCTATGCTTTCTATATTTTAGTATAGTATTTTTACTTATAAACGCTTTTTACAAGTTATGCTTTGAAATATTAAGAAAAAAATATGGTTCGCGAGAGTGAAAATATTAAGAAAAATTTATTGTTCGCGAAAGTACACAAGCAATATGAATATTAACAAATAGTTTTGTTAATTAAAAAAACTTTAATCTTTCAAGAAAGGCTAACAAATACAATATTTCATCGGTGATTCAATCCAAAATTGTATTTATTAGCCTTTCTTAACCACTCGAGCGCTTTTTGCCACATTATGGCACTATTTTCAAAACCTCGGATTGCTTTGTTGCCAAAATGTGGCAAATTTTCAAAAAAAATTTTTTATTGAAACGATCATATAATATATTGTTCATTTAAAATATAACAAAATAAATATTCTCTAGATTCTTTAAAATATTTTAAGGTTAGTTAAGGTTAAAGATTTAATTATATTTTTTTTATAAATCCAAAAAATATGTGATAATAGACAAAAAATAGGGAAATTCATTGGCTACATAGAAATATATTTAGTTTCTATGTCTCCATATTCAAATTCGGAGGCATGATTTTTTTAAGGTGGGCAGAAAAAATTTCCTTTAGCAATCCGAGAAAAAATATTTTATTTTCTCTGTCGCTCCAGTGGTTAAAAGATTAAAGTTGTTAAATTAACAAAACTATTTGTTAATATTCATATTGCTTGTGTACTTTCGCGAACAATAAAATTTTCTTAATATTTCAAAGCATAACTTCTAAAAAGCGTTTATAAGTAAAAAATACTATACGAGCGCCATCTACGAAAGCGTAGAATATGAATTCTTTTGACATTCACCTTAAAATTAGTGTACTCGCATATAGCACTATGCTGATTGAAGTGGGAAACTTTATCACACTATTTTTGATTGATTATCAATTAATAACATTTTCATTCCTCATCGCTCGATGACTATAATAGTCAATACTTGTAAAATTAGGCAATATTCCAATATTATTTACGTAAATGTCAGATTTGGCATATGACTGCTAGCGCCTCGGCATCTAAAATGAACTATTCTGCAGCGTATCGAAGCTTGAGTGGTAGATTTAGAAGGATATTGACTGGCTGATATAGCTACCGGGCCTAAGACAATCTGTTAAGTGCTTATAAATAAATCCGTCATCACAGAGCATTTTTAAAGTAACGTAGTTATTTATATGCGCATTACTTAAAAATAGGAATATCAGATATTCTTAACGGTGACTGGATAACTCAGAATGGATTCAACTCAATACCTCATTTGAAAAGTCATTAAAAGTAATTAAAAATATATATTTAATAAACTGATTAAAAAGGTAACATTCGATTAGGTTATAGGCTATTTTTAAATATTTTTTTCATAGCTTTTAACCATTGGCTATAAAATTAATGAGCTAAAAAATTGGCCCTCAAAACTGAAAAAAAATTGTACAAAAATATTCAATCTGCATTGGTGTGCTAAATCTTATGTAACTTTCAAACCATATGTTCAAATTAAATAATTTCTTCAAATTTGCTTACACAGTGAACCAAGGTATGTTTGTGGCCAATGGGTTAATGACTTATCAAAGGTGTTGAGTTGAGTGGATCCTGAGTTATCATGGAACCACTCGGAACCATGGAACCATGGAGCGATTGACCAGCGGCTGAGAATAAATGTTTAAAAATGCTTGCAACTGTACAGGGAGGTTTCGATGAGAAAGTTCGATTATTTCCCGTATCAAACTCTTTAAACTAAAAATTTAATATCGATTTATTTAATTAAAAACTTGCTTTAATAGATACCTACATTCAAGTAAGAATTAAAAATGCTTAAAACGCATGGTTATAAATTATTAAACATCGTGTACTTCTTGTAAGTATTTTTTTATCGTAAGTATTTATAATTTTTCAATAATGTCTAAACCAAATAAATGTGTAAAAAAAATTTGAAATTTTGTAATTTGTAAGGCCTTAAATAAATAGAAAAACTGAGGTATTTTTGTGACAAACACGATTTAACGTAATATAAATTTCTGAAAACTGTGTTGACTAGGTTATGTATTGATTTATTTTTTTGTATGATTATATGATTTGAAATTTGTGTTGTTTAGAATATATCGTTTGAAAATTTAACAAATCTGCCAACGACCAACAGTATAACCTTAGTATATTTAAAATAAACTGAGTTTTAAAAAAAAAATTTAAAACTGCGTGTACCAGATAAAATAACAATCTTTCAAAATCAATTAATGTTTTTTTGTAAAAATGAGTAAATACGTCTAGAATTTGATTTCAAAAGTACTAATTTCCGGGATTCTCTAGTAATACCCTCTTAAATCATGATTGTCTCTTTCATCTTTGTGCATCCAGTTCCTTAAATCATGTTTGTATTTTCGTCTTTATGCATCCAGTTCCTTAAAGAGGGCCTCCTGTTGGCCGTTGGCCCACCGGTGGCCACCAATGAAAATTATTATTATATATTTTTTTTAAATCATTATTTGTTTACGATTTTATTAGTAACAACAGTTGTATAAACTACCAAAATCTGAAAGAATTGTTTTTGAAAAAAAAACCTGGCCTACCAAAGTGTCATGTTTTTTCTTTTTCATCTTTGTCACTGTTTATGAGTTACACTTTCGCTCTTTCGAGAAAACCGCCACTGGTTAGTTTAGTTTAGGTTAGGTTAGATAGGTTTTTTTTCTTCACTTGATATCAATGTGTGGAGGATCATTCAAGGGAAAGGATGGAGAAGAAGTTCAGGGAAGGAAAAATATATGAGGGGGGTTAGGAATTTGGAGGTCAATGTTTCTAGGAGTGAGGGAGGTATTCTTTCGATTAGATCTGCCATGCAGTTGGCGGGCGGACAAGCCGCATCCCATGAGCCCGGGCCCCCCTGCTAGGTCCCCAAATGTTGCGAACGAAGCAATATTTTCGTAACCCCCCAGGCTAAATTGCTCGGTTTTCGTTCGGAAATCGTTGTGTCTACCTTACTATCACGGTGCGATTTTTTTGTAGAGAACTCATCAAAAGAGTCCCTACTGCTCCCGTCTGGAGCCAGTGAGATTGTATCATCCCCAATTGGGGTATATTGTAAGGATAAAGGTAAGTGTGGAAGGGAAGGAGATGGGAAAGAGGAAGGTGGGGAAGAACCTGGCTATTCAGATTTAGTCACTAAACACGGCTTAAGCCATTTCAAGCAACGTTTTAATTCTGAATAGTGATCTTACACCAAGGCGATATTGGAAGAATCTTCCACTCTGGAACGTGCCGCAAATATGGTATATATTATTTTAATTAATTAATTGTGAAATAACACAAATTAATCATATAAAATTTATTTGCGCACGCGTCTGGTTCTAACCTTCAAAGCCTTGCCCCTGGACTACGCCGGCCGTCAAATATGATCTAAACGGTGTGAGAAAGAGAAAACACCATGCTTTATATTCTAATGTACAACTTAAGTGCAAAATAATTAAAATTTACACTCTTATGAAACCCAAATTTCCGACCGCAATTTGAAAAAAAAATTACGAATCTTTGGAAATTTTTTATGAATTATTCTTACATAAAACGACAAAAAGTGAGTACACGATAACGTCTATAGGTAATACATTTGCCTAATAAAGTAAGTGTGCGTTTTTTTTCTATAGTAAGTTTAGTTTTTACCTTTCAAAAACATTGTTTGGTTTTTGAGATGCCTTCAGAAACATTCCATTTATTTATATTTTATTGCAGAGCGGAAATATTTTGACCTTCCCACAAAATAGGTCCGAGGCCAGAGGGGATTAAGCATTAAAAAAAACTACGACAAAATTTTTCAAATAATTCCACAAAGTGTTAATTAATATGATTGAATTCAGGTCTGAAAGGGTTAAGTTTGTTGAACTGTGCGTAGGTCATACAATTCTCAGTGATTCGCATAAAACGCAACCGCAACGATGATTGAGCAAGCTTTAGATGTAAAAGACATCTTTAACCACTGGAAACCACTTTGATATTAAGTTTCCTTGGGAACAACTGATAAATGAAATATTACACTCTTTCTGAGGTTTGTCTTGACCTACCACAGAGTTATATATTTTTATTTTATTTCCAAGGGACTTTTAAATACAAAGCAGTATATATATTTTTAGAATTCCAATGAAAATAATAAAAATTCTTAATTTATATAAAAAATATCGATGTAATATGTTAAGCGGTAGGGGTATCAAATGTAAAATCATGCAATGTCCAGTGTTTGAAATATCGCTTGCTGAGGGTTGGTTTGTACTATGTCCATTTACGTTTTTTTTTAAACTGTGAATGCAGTAATTTTAATCATGTTTTTGTGTTGTACAATACAATATTTCATTTGAAAATTTAACGATTTGAAATATCACTTGGTTTGTACTATGTCCATTTATGTTTTTTTTTAAAATGTGAATGCAGTAATTTTAATCATGTTTTTGTGTTGTACAATACAATATTTCATTTGAAAATTTAACGATTTGAAATATCACTTGGTTTGTACTATGTCCATTTATGTTTTTTTAAAACTGTGAATGCAGGAATGTTAATCGTATTTTTGTGTTGTATAATACAATATTTCATTCGAAAATTTTACGATTTGAAATATCGCTTGCTAAGGGTTGGTTTGTACTATGTCCATTTATGTTTTTTTTAAAACTGTGAATGCAGTAATTTTAATCATGTTTTTGTGTTGTACAATACAATATTTCATTTGAAAATTTAACGATTTGAAATATCACTTGGTTTGTACTATGTCCATTTATGTTTTTTTTTAAACTGTGAATGCAGTAATGTTAATCGTAGTTTTGTGTTGTATAATACAATATTTCATTCGAAAATTTTACGATTTGAAATATCGCTTGCTGAGTGTTGGTTTGTACTATGTCCATTTATGTTTTTTTTTCAAACTGTGAATGCAGTAATGTTAATCGTATTTTTGTGTTGTATAATACAATATTTCATTCGAAAATTTTACGATTTGAAATATCGCTTGCTAAGGGTTGGTTTGTACTATGTCCATTTATGTTTTTTTTCAAACTGTGAATGCAGTAATGTTAATCGTATTTTTGTGTTGTATAATACAATATTTCATTCGAAAATTTTACGATTTGAAATATCGCTTACTGAGGGTTGGTTTGTACTATGTCCATTTATGTTTTTTTTCTAACTGTGAATGCAGTAATGTTAATCATGTTCTTGTGTTGTACAATACAATATTTCATTTGAAAATTTAACGATTTGAAATATCGCTTGGTTTGTACTATGTCCATTTATGTTTTTTTTAAACTGTGAATGCAGGAATGTTAATCGTATTTTTGTGTTGTATAATACAATATTTCATTCGAAAATTTTACGATTTGAAATATCGCTTGCTGAGTGTTGGTTTGTACTATGTCCATTTATGTTTTTTTTTTTAACTGTGAATGCAGTAATGTTAATCATATTTTTCTGATGTATAATACAATATTTCATTTGAAAATTTAACGAATCTGCCGACGACCAACGGTATAACCTTAGTATATTAGCAATAAACTTAGTTCTCAAAATTTAAAAAGAGCGTTAACCAGATAAAATAACAACTTTCGAAATCAATTTATGTTTTTTTGGTAAAAAAGAGTCAATACGTCTATAATTTGATTTGAAAAGGACAAATTTCCGGTATTGTCTGGTTATGCCCTCTTAATGTTAGTTCCGTAAACATTGTCGATGCACTGCTGTTCCCTCTATATTCAAATTAGTAATTCTGCGGGCGTTATTATATTGGATCCGGAGCCGTTCCATCGAGTTGATTCGGTAGTAACTTCGACGGTTGATAGCGGCCATATTGTGAAGCGACATCTGTAAAATTGGCTGTCATTTATTCAGTGTGTTTTGCCAAATCACCATGTACGGATATAGCGTTCGATGTACGTGCAAATGATAAAATTGTTTTATCAAAATGGGTGTTCTGTTCGGGCAACTTTCCGCGCGTTTCACCCATTTTACGGTTGCCATAGGCGTCCTACCGAGAGGTGTGTGAACTGGCCACCGAGATCGTGCGATTTGCCGACAGACATATGAATATGTCTATGGATTTGCCCTCGTTGGACTTTTACTTGTGGGGGTTTTCTTAATTCGCAGGTCAGGCAAGAGAGAGAGGTGCAAGCACACATTTTCTTTCTCTCTTTCTCTCGTGGCCAATTACGTTTCGTATATCTAAGACACAGTGCAGGCATATTGTATGTATCACACTGTAGGAGTAAGAGAGAGCAGTGCGCGCATAAGTTTTACTTCAGTCGTGTGGTCGAAAGCACACTCGATTTTTTTAAACATTAATTCCACACAGGAGTCCCTGAGAAAAATAATTTCCCTTCAGGACATCTTAATGCTGAGTGGAAGATTTTGAGAAAAGGAAGGAGAGAACTTTGGTCTTGAAGAGACCCATGTTGTATGAGGGACAAAACATAGAGGCCGGCAAATGGTTCCACAGAGCTCGGCTGCTCGAATATAGATATGATAATCGTGGTATTAAGAGGCTAGACTTTGAACCACACGCCGAACACCCGCGTCTGTCATTCTGTCTCGCTCACAATAAGCTCACGCACACTTACAATACATGCGAATGCGAAATGTGCGAATGAGACAACGCTCAAATTTACCTACAGAAATCGCTCGAAAAGGGGTTTATGGAGAATACACTTTTCTACACCGAAACTTTCACGAAATGGAAATTTAAAAAAATATATATACTTTTAGAAAGAAAAAGCTACGTCGGTAGCTTTTTATAATTTTATAATTCTTTATGAGAGTTGAGTTAGCAGCACTTTTTCCTTAAATAATATTTTTTGATAAATCGTACATGTTTGACAGTGACGAAAACATACCGACATAGTTTTCACCCTCTAGAAGGCAGTATAAAAAAAATATTCATTTTGTGCAATTTTCGATGTAGAAAAGTGTTTTTTCCCGGGCGTCCTTTTTGTATGGGCCGAAAAGCGAAGTCTATCATCTTAATCGTCGCAGCAATAATCGTAACACCACTACAACGATTGTAATGCATTGAATAAATTATTTCAATTTGTTTTTAATTCAAGGTTCAAATCTGAGTCACTCAAATTACAAGGTATTTTAGCTAACAAAAATAAACCGCACTAATGAAGCTGTTAGTACAAAAACGCCGCATTGCCCAATTATTTCCGTTTTAGTTATTTTTTATATAATAGCGGCTTACGTCGCTGCCATTTCACCTTCGAATTCACAAGGTGAAACCGTAACATAAAAATTAAATAATGAGAAAAAGAACTGTTATGCATTTTATAAGTAGAGCCAGGGTCAAGTACGAAAATATATGACTTTGATTTTAACTGTTTAATATATTAATTTATTCGTATATTTTAATAATATTTTCAGGATTTTAGTGCCACGTTCATCGGGTACTTCTTGTAAGTATTTTTTGACCATAAAGTACTTACGATTTTTCAATAATGTCAAGTGTATAAAAAAAATTAAAATATTTTAGTTTGTAGACCTTAAATAAATATAAAAAGTTAGGTATTTTCGTCACAAAAAAACGTTCACGGATTTATTTTTTAATGATTTTAATTGAACTAAAATTAAAATTCTGAAAAGTGTCTCTACTAGATTATGTATTGGTTTATTTTGCTGTATGAATATGATTTTTAATTTTGTGTTGTATAATACAATATTTCGTTTGAAAATTTAACAAATCTGCCAACGACCAACGGTATAAGCTTATAATATTAAAAATAAACTTAGTTCTTCAAAATTTAAAAAGTGCGTTTACCAGATAACATAACAATCTTTCAAAATCAAATTATTTATTTGTAAAAAAGAGTCAATACGTCTAGAATTTAATTTAAAAAGGACACATTTTGGATTTTGTCTGGTTATACCCTCTTAAGACTTTTTTGTATATTTATTTTCCCAGATGCTATAATACGGCGAAAAAGATAATAAACGTACGTATCTTATCACAATAATGCTGCAGCCCTTTCTTACGTATAAAATAATAGTGAGATTGTACGTATGTCTGTTTCCTCCAAAACTTTTTTTTCTTTGGAGGAAAAAGACGTACGTACATTGTGTGTCTCATCTTTTGTCTCACCATTATTTAAGTGTAAGAAAGGGCTGCAACATTATTGTAATAAGGAACGTACGTTTATTCCTTTTTTGTATCGTCGCCGTTTCGTAAACGTGAGAATATTAAAAGCGACTATTGGTACCTATCATCAGGGCTAACCGAACCATTAATTTTACGGACTCCGTGGTTGGGGGATTTTGATCGTTGGCTACGAATCCGGAGGTCACGAGTTCAAAAACCGGCGTGCGTAAATAAATTTGATTTCATTGAAGACGAAGATAACAATAATAATCTAATTTTATTTATTTTTTCTTATAAAAATATGAATATTCATTTAGACTTTTATAAAAAGTCAATAGGTGTTTCATAAAAATAAAATCAGATATATTTATCCGAGACACTATCTAGATAACAAATACATTCTTTGAATACTTGTTTCCAATAATAAAAAACATTAGTCGAAGATAATATTGTTAATTCTGAAATTTGAAATATGAAGTTGACAATTACGACAGTCTCATAATAGATCGTAGCCCAATTGGTAGAGGTGTATATCCCGGTAAGAAGTAAGGTTCTGGGTTCGAGTCCCATTTGCGACCGTTATCTTTTACTATTTTTCTGTGTCTTGTTCATTTTCATATTTTAAAAAATTAGATTATTATTATTATCTTCTTCTTCAATGATATATTACATTGATGGGAATAACCTTCAAATGTTAAAAAGAGAGTTTTTCTTATAAAAATATGAAATTTGATTTAATTCATTTATGTATTTTCACAATTTATTCATTAAAAATTATATAAATAATATAAAATATGTAAAGTGCATTTGCGACATGTTCCACCTAGTCACGGTAAAATACCACCCATTCGGAATCGAAACGTTGCTTCCAATGGCTTTAGCCGTATTTGGTTATCAGATCTGCATAGCCAGATAATTCTCAACCTTCCTCTTCCCTACCTCTTTTTCCTCCCCACTACCTTTAGCCTCACAACATATCCCAATTGGGGATGCCATTGTCTCAATGCCTCCAGATGGTTGAGAACAGTTCGAAATCTTGTATAGTACCTATTCACAAATGAAAAAGTTTGGTCCTGGTGTCATGTAATTTACGTAACCGAAATTTTAAATTTTTCTCGCAATTATATTTAATTCATAAAAACATTTCTGTCAAGAGCTACGATTTTTTGAAATGCCAATTTAAGTTCTTCAACACTACATACATCAAAAAGCGGTCCAATCGCGGTGCGGTCCTCTGCTAAGTACTTCATCACTGCACAAGCAACAATTTGCCATATATTATAATGATACACGCAGAAAAAGTTATTTGAAAAAACGATCATTTTAATAGTAAAAACGCTTAAAACGGGACTGAAGTTCTTACGAACAAATTAACAGTGTTTCAATGTTTATTGGCGGGAAAACGTAAGATAATTTGTTGGTATACGTACGAAATTACGTATACCAACAAATTATTCTTACATGTTCCCGCCAATAAACATTGAAACCCTGTTATTTGTTCGTAAGAACTTTAGTCCCGTTTTTAACCGTTTTTACTATTAAAATTATCGTTTTTTTAATAACATTTTTCTCTGTGTAGGAGTCGAGAGAGTTTAAATATTAACAGGTTAATTGTAAATCAATAACGTTTTTTCCCAAAATTTGCATTTGGTTTGATCCAAATTACAAAAATTTTATTGAAAACGATTTCAAGAAACAAGTTTTAAAACTCGGTAAAACCATACTAGTTTTAAAGGAATCATTTCGTTTTTCTTAGAAGAAATTGAGACGCCCGTGTTTTACCAATTACATTTTTAAAATACTTATAAAACAAATTTTTACTTTCTTCGAACTACTTAAATTATTTCGTATTTCTTTTGAAACATAAATTTCGATGCGTATAATTCGTACTGGCTGGGAAACCCGCAGTGGTTTAGGATAAACCGTAATTTATTCTTGACAGAACCGGTATGTATAATGTAGCGCCACACAGTGGGCTGAAAATAGACATAGAGACTTGAATTTTCATGGGTCTTTTTTTGGCTAGAAATGGATTCTGCTGATCATTACTATGCTATAAAATTTCGTATGAAGCAATTGCGTGTACAAATGAAGGAGTTATCATTTTTTAAATAAAAAATTGTATGGGACTGACATTAAAAATGAGGCTATCTCTGGAATCATAAGGTTGGCCATTACATCTTTACACACAGATATACTATTTATTTGTATTTTTTTGACATAATGCGTATTGTGGCGCAACTTGCGCTTTTTTTTTTAAATCTCAATGTTGAAAAAAAAACTTTTTTTATGTTGATGATTCATTTTATTGCAAAATTTTGATTTATAGTGTCAATAAAATATTGTAAACTAGACAAAGCATACTCATATGTAAAGCATTTAAGCATTAAAATGAATCATCAACATAAAAAAGTTATTTTTTCAACTTTGAGGATTTAAAAAAAAGGGCAAGTTGCGCCAATATGCGAATTATGTCAAAAAAATAAAAATAAATAGTTATATTTTTATTTTTAACTTTTTAACTTAAAGAGTTAAACCTCAAATTATAATATTTTAATTAATGAAGATAATATTAGCGAAAGTCAATCGAAAATCTGAAACAGAAAAATCAGAAAAAGATACGGATACATCTGGGACTCGAACCCAGGTCCTCCGGCAATCCGGGCCGACGCGTTAACCAACTGCGCCAACGTATCCCTATCCGATTCGGTCATTTTTAACTGTATCATACTTCGACTGAGAACCACCAACATTATTACACCAAAATATAAATATTTCATCCTAGACATGCAGATAAAGTCAATAGATGTCGCATATTAATAAAAAGTGATAAAATTTATCCTGACACTATCTAGAGGGCATTTAGTTCGAGTTGAATCTTGCAATCACACATAAAGGTAGCAGCCAATAAAAATATGCGATAAGAAAAATGAAAATAATGTTGGTGGTTCTCAGTCGAAGTATGATACAGTTAAAAATGACCGAATCGGATAGGGATACGTTGGCGCAGTTGGTTAGCGCGTCGGCCCGGATTGCCGGAGGACCTGGGTTCGAGTCCCAGATGTATCCGTATCTTTTTCTGATTTTTCTGTTTCAGATTTTCGATTGACTTTCGCTAATATTATCTTCATTAATTAAAATATTATAAAATAAATAGTAGTGTATCTGGGTGTAAGGATATAATGGCCAACCTTATGATTCCAGAGATAGTCTCATTTTTAATGTCAGTGCCATAAATTTCATTTGTATACGCAATTGCTTCATACACATTTTTATACCATAGTAATGATCAGCAGAATCCATTTCTAGCCAAAAAAAGACCCTTGAAAATTCAAGTCTGTATGTCTATGAAAGGCGATTTTCAGCCCACTGTGCGCCGGGTGGAGTTAAGGGTGTGCAAAATCCGAGTGCCGCATTCTGAACATAGTTTTGAATTCAAAAAAGTTTGCAGATTATGATTCTGGATGTTGCCAGGAGCTGGTCCATTTTTTTTACATCCCATCCCTTCAGATGTCAAGTAAATGGACTGAACAAATGCTCTGGAACCATTTTAATGATTGTTTTAATGAAAATATCCAATTTTTTCTTATAATTAAAGATGATTATAGCTAGTCAGTTGAATAAAAGTTAAAATAAAAATTGTTGATTAAAAAATGATTTAATAAAAAAAAAAAAAAAAAACATTTGAACATGGTCATTAAAAAATATATATATTAAAATCGATCTTTTTTATTTTGACAGTCTATCATTATTATTAATATACTAGCTTCTGCCCGCGACTTCGTCTGCGTAGGATTAGTACTTCGAATCTATTTTCTTTTCCTAGGTCCAATCTACGTTTATACCAAAATTCTAAACCTATTTATTTAAAAAAATATATAATTCTTTATTCGATTCAAAGTATTAGGCGAGCACTTCAAATAAATTCACTAATTTAAATATTTTCTAAAATAGAACTTTGATTTAACAATCATTGTTTTGCAAAATGTCATTCTCAAATTTTGACATTTTCTATTAAACAATAATTTTTATTTTCAATATATTTAAAATAGATAGCTAGCTTTATAAATTATACCCTATACATTATTCTGATGTATGAGCTGTATTATTGTAAAGTTTCATTAAAATCCATTGGGTAAATTTTGCGTGAAAGTAACAAACATGCATACATCCATACAAACATTTGCGTTTATAATATTAGTAAGATATGCACAAATACAATTAAGTTGTAATTTTTTGCAAGAACAAGCCTTTGTTTGACAATTTGATGTACATTTACAGGGGTGGATCAACAATTCTGGCAATGGTCGCTTTGTCAGTTGCCGCGGGTACAATTTATCACCTTCATTTTCATAGCCTAATAAGATGTAATCAATAGGCTGTAGTCGTAGACATATGAATATACATAGACGAGAATGTAAGGGAAAGGGGTACGTCACAACTGTAGCGGGACGCAGAGGGGTGAGTTGACTGTAGTGATATGTGATTTGTCAATAATTCAATCTGACAGTATATAGGCATCTCGCATTGTAATATCACCATTTAGTTCTTAAAAGTAAAATATGCTTTTGAATGAATAGACCTTTTTACATGGGAGCGCAAATTGTTCGCCGCGGTTTGAACAAACTTGCGTAGTCCATATACAGCGAAGAAAGGTTCGCTTGTTTTGAGAGTCGAATATTTTGTTGCCGTATATAGTTAAGACACTTTTACAAATGTTTCATAATTTAGTTACCCCAATAAACATTAACGAGCCCACGACGGGACCGGGAATTCCGGGTTGGCAACGCTGAATGTTTCTCGGTGTAACAAAACTGATCATATTATATGATGTCAATAAGCTTAAAATAAAGACGAATAATGCCTACCTATCGAATGCAATACGACAATTGGGTTTATACTCTTTTTCACTTCTATTTTTACACGTTTTAATAGCACAAGCCATAATTTTTGCCGTGTTATTTCGTAAAATGTACCGATGAGAGCTCGACGCTAGTCCGCACAAGAATGATGACGTCACATTTTCTAGATTCACGGGAAGCTATACGCCAGGCCAGCCGGTTCCATGGAACCCGTATTAAGGAGGGGGAAATAATACGCTTTTATTAGAGAATAATCAATCTTTCTCATCGGAACCGCTTTGTACAGCTGCAAGGGCATGATCGCAAGTTGAATTTTGAATTCTCGGCCGCTGGATCTTAAGAGCCCCAGCTACTCAGAATAAGTGGGACGGCGTAAGGTATGCAGCGAGGCCGAGGGGTGTAAGTGGAGGAAGGATATGAGGAAGAGAAAAATTATGACTGACAATTCATATGTATTCACCAAGTAAGCCTAAGTGAATTTCTAATCAAAGTTTCCATTCAGAATAGTTAATTTATAATAGTACGTAATAAATTAATAAATAAAATAATATTATTATTATCGTTAAAGCTGTTGGCAGCCCAAATTATTAACTGTAGAAAAAGAGTGATACATTGAAATGGAAATCGGGAGTCCCTTTTAAAAATAATTGCAATCAATTAAATAATAAATAATATAAATTGCTGAATTAATTGATGCTAGGGGCCTGAGGGAAGTTCCCATCTCCAAAATGTAACTCATTTAAACCATCGTTAATTAAAAATAATTAATAATTTGTAATAATATTATGTCAACAACTCACAGAGATAATGCAATCAATCTCTGTATTCTGGGAGGCTCACGCTTAATAAATTAAATGGTGAATTAAATATTGTTATTAATTAATTTTAAGTTAACGAAATGATATGCAAACAAAATATTAATTTTGCTTCGTGAATATGTATTAAAATTATGTTGTTAAATTTTGAAGCAAAAAGGTTCTTACAATTTTCAAATCTTATTTAACCACTAGCGACAGAGCAATTAAAGTATTTTTCACATCACATTAAAAAAATCATACCTCCGAATTTGAATATTGAGACAAACAAACTGATTATAGTTCTATGTAGCCAATGAATTCCCCCATCTTTTTTCTATTAAAACATATTTGTAGGATTTATAAAAAAAATATAATAAAATCTTTAACCTTTAAACATTTTAAAGAATCTACAGAATATTTATTTTGTTATATATTCAATGTACAATATATTATACAGTCGTTTTAATAAAAAAAAATTTTTGAAAATTTGCGACATTTTGGCAACAAAGCAATTCGAGGTTTTCGAAATAGTGCCACAATGTGGCAAAAAGCGCTCGAGTGGTTAAGAGGAATCCCGATCTACGAGAAAATTGAACAATAAATATTTTACCAAACTGTTGTTGTCACTGTCGCTTTTACTCTCCCGAATACTGAACGTAAAGGACAACCTAAATAAATAATACCTAAATAAAATCATCCAAATCGAGGTATTGACAGATGGCGGTGTGAGTTAATTTATTGATACAACACTTGGTTTTATCTAGGTTAGGTAAACATTACGGTGTGTAATTTGGTTCTACTTAAAGGATAGGATTTTTATCTCGATTATTGACCTCAATATTTATTATTGCAAATTAAATGTTTGTTTTATGGAACAATTATATGAAATTATTTCTATGTTCCATAAGTTTCTTAGAGATGGCGGTGTGAGTTAATTTATGGACACAACACTTAGTTATCTAGGTTAGGTAACCATCCAGTAGATGGCTTTGAGTTTAGTTAGCCACAGCAACGCGTAGCCAGGTCAGCTAGTCGTGGGCACCCACCACTTTCCCAAACCGTTTTAAGGACCAGAGGCCCTAGCACGCTCGCTCTATAACGATCGATAGGATAACTATCGGTAATTTCTCATCGTTCCCTAGCATGACTACAGATCGCCAACGAATAAGTGACAGTTCACAATGACTAAGTGTCCTTAAAATATACGACATCAACTGTTGTTTGTACGTTAGCGATGTGCAGTTGTCCTAGGGAACGATGAAAAGTTACCGATAGTTATCCTATCGATCGTTATAGAGCGAGCGTGCTAGGGCCTCAGATGGATCCCTCTATCGGTTCTCACGTCAAGATTCTAATTTGTTTTTAAAACAAAGCTACTATTAAATGATTCTAAGAGCCACCGACTGTCCCTACACGGCACAACATACATTTATACATACCATCAAATTTTAAGTGTTTCATCCGAGGCTGTTTGTTCTTGTTATTGAAGCTAGTGGAGAGACAACATTTATATAGAGGAACATACAAGTACACTTCAAAATAAAAGAAAGGAAAAGCAAATTTAAACTCATTCCTATGGCAGCATACAACACAAGAACAGCATCTATAGCTTCTGGCAAGCCACAGACAGTTCCGACGAGAGACAGTGAGCAGTGGGATGGGAAGGTGGTCCTTCAAACCCTTCACACCGTCCCCGGCAGAACAGTGGCAAGATGTGACCCCTGTGAAAACGGTGAGATAGTGGAGAAGAGAACCGAGAAAAAAGAAAAAAGAGAAGAGAAGAGAAAGAACCCTGGGGACAAAGTAACTCACTTCAGCCGACAGGACCACGAGGGAACTGGAGATCAGGGTCAAAGGATCTTTTGCTTTCACTGCTACCGCTGCGTGCGGGTAGGGGGGGGGGGGCAGTTTTAAAATTTTTAAAAACATGTATTTTCAATATAATAAGGCCGTTGGTCGTTGGCAGATTTGTTCAATTTTCAAACGATAGATTCTAAACAACACAAATTTCAAATCATATAATCTTACAACTAAATAAATCAATACATAATCTAGTCAACTCAGTTTTAAAAATTTAAATTTAAGTTAATTTAAAATCATTAAAAAATAAATCCGAGAACGTATTTTGTGACAAAAATACCTCAGTTTTTCTATTTAAACAAAATAAGTGTGTAAAATAAATCTGAAATATTATAGACCTTAAATAAATAGAAAAACTGAGGTATTTTAGTCACAAAACACGTTCTCGGATTTATTTTTTAATGATTTTAAATTAACTTAAATTTAAATTTTTAAAACTGAGTTGACTAGATTATGTATTGATTTATTTTGTTGCATGAGTATGATTTGAAATTTGTGTTGTTTAATAGAATCTATCGTTTGAAAATTGAACAAATCTGCCAACGAACAACAGTATAACCTTAGTATATTAAAAATACACTTAGTTTTTCAAAATTTTAAAACTCCGTTTACCAGATAAAATAATAATCTTTCAAAATCAATTTATGTTTATTTGCAAAAAAGAGTCAATACGTCTAGAATTTGATTTAAAAAGGACTAATATCCGGTATTGTCTGGTAAAACCCTCTTAACACAAGGTCCGCACAAAATAGGTCGGCAGTCCGCCATTTGATTTTATGTTTTGATTATTCCCAGATATGTAATTTATATGTAATTTTCAGAAGTGAACTTTTAGGTCTAAAGTGATTAGAGATTAGGGTAGTATTGTGTGAAAGAATCATTATGTAATAATGTTTCGAAGTATATTATTAGTATTTATTTCGATTGGGATGACTTAGGCTTTATCTGTATTTAACGACAGGAGGTTATCGTCAAACCACATTTTTAGATTATTACAATAAAATAATATATTCCCCTACAATGTTTTTCTACATTGACTCGCTTCTGGTGGGAGATTAACCGATTTAAGTAAGCAAAAGGATGTATTTATGTTTGTTACTCTTTCACGCAAAATTTACTGAATGGATTTTTATAAAACTTTACAATAATATAGCTCATACACCAGAATAACATACAGGCTATTCATAAGCTAGCTATTTGATTTCAAAATATTGAAAATAATAATTATTGTTTAATAGAAAATGTCGAAATTTGAGAATGACATTTTGCAAAACAATGATTGTTAAATCAAAATTCTATTTTGGAAAATATTTAAATTACGGAATTTATTTGAAGTACTCGCCTAATACTTTGAATCGAATCGCAGTATAATCGTATAAACGCAGATGGAACCTAGGAAAAGAAATAGATTACTCGAAGTACTAATCCTATGCAGACGAAGTCGCGGGCAGAAGCTAGTATAATATATTTATTAACTGTGTATGTTTTTAACATATGTATAAAATTATTGTCAAAATTCAAATGTAAATTTTTCAAAAGTTTACTTGTAATTTTGTATGCCGCTTTTGCAATGTATTGGTGTTTGTACTGTTTTTGCAAATAAATAAAAGTAAGGTTTACAGTTTGGGAGGCGGGTATGGGTACCGCAGCCCCGGGAACCATTTATTGGATAACCAACGCCTCTGCCATAGGTCACCCCAAGTGGTTTACTACGTTTGGTGACTTAGAAGGGGTGCCCGGGTTTATGGGGGTGAGGTCTACAAATCAACATTCCAAAATGTCAAACGCCAATCAATTACGTAAAAATATTAATAAATTTGCAACTTTGAATTAAAATACCTAGTCCGCTTTTAATTTTTTTGACAATAAACGGGAGTTAATTAGTCAATGAAGTCTTTAGTCTTAGTTCAAAAATTTTCGTTTCTTAGATCGAACGGAATAAATGGATATCACAGTGACGGATTTTGTCAATATCATATTGATATATACCTAGGGTTTTATCGATCGTCTGGCACACTTGATCGATAAGGATTGATAGAATAACCTTAGGTTCCCTTGCATGATGGCTAAAGAATAACGGCCGCTGTTCCCAATCCTACTAATCAATTACTAAGCCAAAATTTTGCCTTAGTATTTGATTAGTGCACAACTACGCTTTTTCCAACACACAAGTATCGCTTAAGCATTTATCTTAACCTAAGGAAGCCGGACTAGTGGATTAAACTCGTTCCGGACGCCTCAGTTTTGGACTAGTTCTTAAAAGTGTCAACAGAGTAGAAAAAATACCGCGAACACAATGTATGGTCGATGAAATATCACTTTGACAGAAGACACAGTTTCGCGCTCATTTCACTTCTGTTGTATTGCGTTTATCAATTATCATTTAATTAATATGGATTGAGAAGTTCGGATGCGTGCGGAGCAGAGACGAAAAACGGTTAATTTATGTGAAAAACTGTGTCGTTTTCGAATATTCGCCAAGCCAAGTGTTAAGTCCAGTACCTACGGTCAAGCTGACACTTTATTTTATATACGTTTGTTTAAAAAAATATAAAATGTCAGTTTATGGATAAAAATATTTTAAATAAATTACGTGTATTAATAATAAATCCAACAATTAACTCTATAATATTAATTTAACTTCGAAAGTTCTTACTTTGATGTCATTTTATTGTCTACGAAAGTGGGCGAGGCCAGATAACAGAAGATGTTTGGGGACAACATAAATCGAGCGCTACCCTACAAAATGCTTGGCTGATAGCGGCCTCAGATGAATCGATGTAAAAGTTAGAAACAGCGGCCGTAAGTGACAGTTCACAACGACTAAGTGTCCTTTATATATTCGTCAACAACTATTGTTTGTACGTTTGTGATCTGCAATTGTCCTAGGGAAATATGAGAAGTTATCGAAAAATACCCTATCAATCCTTATCCATCGAGTGTGCTAGGGGGGCAGATCTGAATAGCCTTACCATTCCACACCTTCCTCCTCTCCATCTCCTCTCCCTTCCCATTACCTTCAGCCCACAACACCCAAATTGGGGATGGTACGATCTCACTGGCTTCAGATTGTTTATTGAAGCATTTTAAGTAGATACATATATATCTGTGTCCTATAATACAATCCTTATACATATATACACATAATTAAAGTAACACATTTACAAAAAAATAATCACAAATTTACGTAATTTAATTTTAAATGTTTTATGTTTTTATTTCTTCTGGTAATTCTCCAAATATCTTCAACGCTCCGTACATCAACGAGTTTTGACTGTATGTTTTTTCCTGTTGGAAACAGTTGGCACTCTTGGGCGGTATTCCCATTGAAAATAGTCAATCTATTCCAATCAGAATGTCGCCATATAGTCGAATATTTGCGAATCCAGTGGCAGATTTCCCCAGAAATGTAATTGTGATACCATATTGAATAGCAGGGATTTCTCTTTTCCTTGGAAAGTGGACAAAATCACACCACATCCGGCGCAGTTACAGTCGATGTCAGCGCCGGATCTGCCATACGTTCAAAAACGTGCAAAAAACCTGGCGCCAACTTTGAAGGGGCGCCGTGATAAAATAAATATTGTTTTAAAATTTAATTAAAATATTCCCCAAATCGTTTGAAAATTACTCGTAATACGGAATTATTAGTATGCGCTGGCAACACTCACTTTCCATATGCGTGAACCTAATGCGCGCGCATCGATGATTAAAATTTAACGAAATACGGATTTGACTAACGTCAAGGAATTTTTTTCCAAATACGATATATTTCATACGAACGTAAGACCTATTTTTCCTTCTTGTCTCTTACGACCATTGTATCCTTCGAAATTCAACAAACATTGTGATTGGTTCATTGATCGCTGCTCGCGAAGGAAACCCTTCGTTACAATTTATGCCTTCGTTGTTCGCTGGCGTTCGCCGCGTTATTTTATGTTCGCGCGCGATTTGGCACCATACAGCTGGTATTTTAGGTTATAATTCGATTTATATTCATGCATTTAATGATAAAAAGGAATCCAATTAAACAAACTGATCGGAATATTATTATTTCTGAACTTAAACTGCCTCCTGTTTTATATTATATTTTGTTATGATGTTCTTATTTTGTCCAGTGTCATAGATATTGCCTGGTAACTTGGAAAAGTTACTCTTGATTTTTGATGGCGGGATATTAATTTATTTTGAACGTATTGCATATATATATATTTTTATAGATATGTATATCTATATATGTATATAAATTTTTTATCTAATTTTTTAAAAAAATTTGGGGGGGGGGCGCCATCGGTACTTCCTGCACAGGGCGCCAGATTTCGTAGAACCGGCGCTGGTCGATGTAGGTAAATGACATGATGTCTCACGATAAATTATGAACACTCATAATAACTATATTTACTTCTTCAATTTTCCCAAATTCACTTTGTACTGACAATAAATCACACTTATATAAACAAGTTTCAAAATCAATGGTTTCTTCTGCAAGATAAAATTAAAATTAACAAAAATAAAAAAAGGCAAACAAATATAGGCAAATAAGTACCTACCTACAGACAAATAACATTATTAAGAGTGGGGTAAATAACACATACATAATTATTTTACAATATGTAA
The DNA here is from genome assembly GCA_951813805.1 of Limnephilus auricula. NCBI lineage: Eukaryota > Metazoa > Arthropoda > Insecta > Trichoptera > Limnephilidae > Limnephilus > Limnephilus auricula. Next base: position 7,310,409 of record OX638417.1, read on the forward strand.
TAATTGCATTTATATATGAAAAGCTTATAACCACTGGAGCGCTTTTTGCCACATTATGGCACTATTTCCAAAACCACGGATTGCTTTGTTGCCAAAATGTGGCAAATTCATAATATTTTTTTTTTTTATTAAAGCGACTATATTTGAATGTACAATGTATTGAAATATAACAAAATAAATATTCTCTACATTCTTTAAAATGTTTTAAGGTTAAAGATTTAATAATATTTTTTTTTTGAATCCTACAAATATGTGATAATAGACAAAAGATAGGAGAATTCATTGGCTATATAGAACTAAAATCAGTGTGTATGTCTCGTTGGGACTTGGGACTCTTGTGAGGTATTCACTATAAAATAAAAATAAAATTAGAAATAATACGAAGCAGAGCTAGACAGTTTGTTTAATTAATTTTGTTGCTCTGCTTTTTCCTATAAATTTTACTAAGACCAGTTTATTTTATAAATCGGTAGAAATGTACTAGATATTTGCTATACATTTTATTTATTTTTACGTTAGATTTGATATTTTGGCTTTATCAAAAATAAGTTTTGTATGAATAAGGCCGCACAGCCGTTCTTTGTCATAAAAAACATTTATTTTACTTTTGTTGTGAGAAAGGTCTTAGCGTATAGTAATTCGATTCCAAGATTACGATAAGAACCCTTTTCCCAAATTGTCACGTACACCGTAGAGTGGAGTAGACCGTACTATCGAATTACAATAGAACTAGAATATCTATCGACCCTTTGGAATAACAAGGTTCCATCTATTGCGTAAACGTCACGCGGTTATGAGATCTATGGTAAGCTACCTTAGAGTTAATTTATTTTTTATTATATCGCACCAGACTTTTAGGTCCGGGTTTAGTAATTTTAATCCTTTCACACACTTTTCCATATAAATGATCTAGTAAATCCATTTAGCACCACCAATATCAATACCACTAGCAATAATTGGTAGACACCAATCATTCTATTTATGTCATTATTTGAAATGGTTTCAGGTAATAATTGGATGTACGATTTCCCACGTTAGCCCAATTAACTAAACTAATTATCCTTTACCTGTGCGTGGTCCGTTACTTCATTGTTTACTTTACAAAATGGGTTAATTTAAACGTTGTTATTCTCTTGGCGGGGTTTGTAACACTTCGGGGGTCGCAAGTCACAAGTTATAATAGAGAAGCACGTGGTATCTAAAACATTGAATGCCAGGAGACTATAATTATATAAAACTAGCTGATCCGGCAAAGTTCGTACCGCCTGAGAATCAATAAATGTTGTGTTTAATTTATTAGCTGAAATAATTCATGTTTTTATTAAGTTAAAATAAATAGGTACCTACTCTAAGTTCAAAAAATGAAATTGAGCTGTTGACTAAGCACGAAATGTTCGGCACACTACACCATTGACAGTTAGGCGCTCCGCCCACTGAGGCAACTGAAAACCAACTAAAACCGGCTGTTTTCTCTGTCTTGATTGGTCAAATAGCTTGGTTAACCATAGATGACGAACAATCAGCTGACAGTTGGCAACTATCAATGGCCGCCCAGGGAAATCAGCAGTGACAGTCGCAAGTCACCGCTTGCGTTACCATTGACAACGGGGTTTTGTGTGATTGTGTAGTGCGCGGGCCATCACATTGTCATACAAAGACAGTTGGCAGTTGAGAGTTTTCAGTTGCCTGAGTGGGCGGAGGCGCTAAGATGAAAGAATAATGGTAGATTCAGACTGGGTCGACGTACGTGCCCATCGCTACGCCTAACAATATCTGGACTGCATAGCAACCATAGATTTTCAATGAAAATTTATGTTATAGAATCACATTGGCCACACGCATCGCGACGTGCGATGTCTGTGGCCATTTTCATAGAAAATGTATGGGTTGCTAAGCATTGTTTGAGTAGCGAGCGTACGTACGTCGTCCAGTCTAAACCTACCATAAATGTACTCGTATGTATATAATATATTACACTATTAATTTAGCAGGACAAAGAGGGGAAAATGATTTAGACCATAGAATATACTATATTTATAAAGGACAAAGATGAAAAAAATTATTCGTAATCTTCGGCTAACTGTTACCATTCCATGTTGTTGCCTGATGCATAGGTTTTACCATGTTTGCACGGTTTTTCGTTCATTTATATCTTCATGGTTTTAAAAAATCCATGTCGAACGAGACAGGGTTTTTACCGGTCACAAAAAATATTAACTTATGTACCAACTTTCGAGTAAGACAAGATTTTTTAGCATAAGTCGCGTGGGGGAAGTCCCGGTTCCACGAATTTGATTCTTAAATTTCGTTATTTATTATCTTTACCAATAAATTATTATTACATGGCCCAACTTTTCTCTTTTATTTACTGATGGATCCAAATCTCCCGACTCTCATTAAGAGGATACCCGGCGGTGATTTTTCCATAAAAACGTATTCCCTATCTCTCTGGATTTTAACCCTAGAGAAAATATAGTTTTTGCATAAAATAAATATCAACTACTAGCGTGTCGGTACTTTTTGTTTTTTTTGGTAAATTACTTTTTATAGAAGTTATGACCTTCCAAAAATCAATAAAATTGACTTGTTTAAACGCCTTCAAAAGATGTTCAGTATACAAACCAGACAATGTTTTTTTAAAAAAAGCAAAACGTACAGACATAGAATAGTTTTTTCTTATGTAGTTGGTAAAAAAAAATTGAAAATCAGTCCACTTTTGGAGGAGAAAAGTGGGGAATACAAAACCTCCATTTTAGTTAGGTGTCAGTGCATTGTCCCTTTCGCTCAATATCCGGTGCAGTAAGAGCAACAGTGACAGCAATATTTTAGTAAAATCTATTTCTGCACCACCGGGTATCATCTTAACGTTTACCACAATAATTCGTGTATTTTTAGGTGAAGATGCTATATGGAGGATCTTTTTGATGAGAGAAAGGAGTGATCACGGGTCTTGAAGAGACTCATGTTAATGGAGGGAGAAAACCCGAAGTCGGCAAATCGTTTCATAGCCGACCTGTTGAACTCAAGAACTGTGATATATGTCACACGGGTCCCTTTTCTACATTTTACTACATTTTACTACCTACCCTGAAATGTTGAAAAATATATATCTACCTATATTGAAACTGTGTGAAAATTTCTTCTCGGTTGCCTCATGGATTTACAAAAAATTATGAAAAAAACGTTAAAAAAATATTTTTTTTTACCTCCCGAACATTGTTTATATTTTAATTTTTTGATACATGGCGTCACTGCTTTGGATCATTTTTTTCAATGTTATTTTATAAATAATGTAATTCTAATAAGTATGTATTACATAATATAATAAACGATTTTGTTAAATTAAATTAACCAAATTAAATAATATTGAACAGTTTTAACGTGGTTAGGTACTTATTCTGCGGTAATTAATAAATAAAACATTTCACTGGTCAGTACCTACCGTAATATATATAAGGCTGCGCGCGCCAATACGCTCATTCGATAGTAGCGCGCCTAACTTCAAGTCAGTACGGTTTTGTTTTTTGTGGGGATATAACGTCTGTTTCTTTCATTTTTCGCAAAACAACTTATTTACGCGCCAAGTGAGATTAAATTCCGATTATTTCAACAAATCTACAGTTTTTTCAACCGTTTCAACAATAAACACACAGTGATTGTATGTGCCAAGTGTTTTTATTAAGTTTTACCACGAAAAGGTAGATAAAATTGATGATTTTTGACATTTTATTACACGAAGATCGTAAAAATGTTGTATTTTAGTCGTAGAAACGTCTCGAATGTGATTGATAATAGATATAAAATTAATAATTGGATTGTTTTTTAATTGTTTTGATTAATTTAATACCATATTAGAGTTAACTCCACAACATACACATAGAAATAAAGATCGAAATGAATATTACAATGTTTCGCGAAATTGATTGGTTTTCTTTGCAAAATTTAGAATTGTGGGTAAAATTTTAATGAATTGATTGTTAATTTACGCATTGAAAAGAGAATTTTGAATGTAAATACATAATGTTATGTTGATTCTGACATTTTAATATTATTGTTCGAAAAACACTAGTTGCGTCAGCCAATGAGAAATCGGAGGGAAAATGTTTGATATTTAAATTTCGATTGCGAATATTCGATACTTCAATTATTTCTCCTACTGTTTTCTTTATTATAGTGGGAAAATATTGAAGAGGAATTGAACCCACGACGCCTGGATGGGAACCCGACGCATTTGTCTGATTAGCTACTAACCGATCAATAAAAAATAATTGATAATACTTTTGTAATATTAACGTAAATCATTATTAAGTTTTTCCTTCTCAGTTTTAATGGCTTTTTTCACTTTACTTTCTCAATTTTAATTTTGATGGTATTCGTGGTTGAGTGGTTACGATCCTTGGCTACGAATCCGGATATTGCGGATTCAAATCCCGCTGTGCGCAATTAATTTTATTTGATTAAATTGTGTTATTTAAAATCAAATTAATTAATTAAAACATGATAATACAAACATACATATGGAGTATATTTACGAATTTACGGCATGTTCCACAGTAATAGATACTTTTGGTAACGCCCTTGTAAAATGCCACCATTCAGAATTGAAACGTTGCTTGAAATCGCTTTAGTCGTGTTTGGTGGCCAGATCTGAATAGCCAGGTACTTCCCCACCTTACTCATCCCCCATCTCCGTTCTCTCCCCACTACCTTCAGCCTCACAATTGGTAATGCCATAGTATCTCTTTCTCCAGACGATTCGGAGCAATTGGGAGTTAATGTCGAGTGATTATTGTCTGGTTGTAATTGTCCATGATGGAGTTCTGGTACCCACCCTGGCATCCCTGAAGCGTACACGGTGTCCGGAAACTCGTATTCGATTTTGTGGAATAACTTTTTTATTAGAGCTTTCGTTTTCGAGTAAATCGACTCCGAAGTTGCAATTTTTTAGCTCAAATTAGAAAAATATCATTAATATTAAGAGGGTATTACCAGAGAATACCGGAAATTAGTCCTTTTTAAATCAAATTCTAGATGTATTGACTCTTATTTACAAAAAAACTTAAATTGATTTTGAATGTTATCTATCTGGTATTCGCACTTTTTAAATTTTGAAAAACTAAGTATATTTTTAATATATTAAGGTTATACCGTTGGTCGTTGGCAGATTTGTTAAATTTTCAAACGAATAATTGTATTATACACCACAAATTTCAAATCATATAATCATACAGCAAATTAAATCAATACATAATCTAGTAAAGACACTTTACAGATTTTTAATTTTAGCCCAATTAAAATCATTAAAAAATTAATCCGAGAACGTGTTTTGTGACGAAAATACCTCAGTTTTTCTATTTAAAATTTTTTTTACACACTTATTTTGTTTAGACATTATTGAAAAATCACATTTTTAGAAGATAGTACGTAGACATAATTATTTATTTGAAGTTATATGACATAACACAAAACAATCAGGAGAACTGACGTATGATTGAATCAGGATATCGTCGTTGCATATAGAATATGAACCATGTGAGACTGCGTACATTCTGAGAAAATCGATAAAAACTGTTTTAAAAAATAACGAAACGGAAAATAACAATTCTATTTATGGACAAAGTAGGAAAAATATATTTCGTTCATTATAAGAATATATTTATGGCAAACATTAATAATTATTTTATGCCAGAAAATTTAATTGTAACGCGTTTTTCTCACATGCTTCATATTCTATGCACAGTTTTTCTCACATGGTTCATATTCTATGCACAGTTTTTCTCACATGGTTTATATTCTATATACAGTTTTCGTCATAATTTTAAATACCATAATAATGTCAAAATATTTCATTTAAATTTAATCAAATTTGACAGCTAGGCATCACAAAACGATGTTAATTTAATATACCAAGGCAATTGAATTGTGTAGTTGTATGCAGAGTATATGACTTTTTTATATTTTTTTATTATGTACTATTTTGATTGTCCTCATATGGTTTATTTTCTATAGCCTTAAATAATTGATATTTTTACATGGCTCATATTGTAGAAGATGGAGAAAAAAAAAAGAAAAATAACTTCGTCACATTGTTCATATTAAATATGAAACGATGATATTTTGTTTGTTTTGATTAGATTTCAGTAAAGATTTTGGTAAAATTCCTGTAATCCAAATTTCTCGGCGACCGTATTTCCTCAAGCACAAAATTCTGATGATTTCAGATGAAATATTGGTTTTAATTAATTAATTAAATTAAATAATATTAGAATCATTATTTTTGGACGTTTACAGCAGTACGGTTTATCTTATCTTACTAATATTATAAACGCGAAAGTTTGTATGGATGTATGTGTGTTTGTTACTCTTTCATGCAAAATTTACTGAATGGATTTTAATGAAACTTTACAATAAATCAGCTCATACTTCGGAATAAAATAAAGGCTATAATTTATCTTACTAATATTATAAACGCGAAAGTTTGTATGGATGTACGTGTGTTTGTTACTCTTTCACGCAAAAACCACTGAATGGACTTTAATGAAACTTTACAATAATATAGCTCATAATTCAGAATAAAATATAGGCTATAGTTTATAAAGCTAGCTATTTATTTTCAATATATTGGAAAGAATAATTATTGTTTAATAAAAAATGTTAAAATTTTAGAATGACATTTTGCAATACAATGATTATTAAATCAAAATTCTATTTTAGGAAATATTTAAATTAGTGAATTTATTTGCCTAATACTTTGAATCGAATGAAGACTTATAGATGATATTTTAAATAGATAGGTTAAGAATTTTGGTATAAACGTAGATAGGACATAGGAAAATAAAATAGATTACACGAAGTACTAATCCTACGCTGACGAAGTCGCGGGCAGAAGCTAGTAATTGATAAAAAGAAGCGTAAAATTATATACGGACTTAAGAGGCTAGACTTTGAACGACACGCGGAAGACCCGCGACTGTCATTCTGTCCCGCTCACAATAAGCTCACGCACACTTACAATACATGCGAATGCGAAATGTGCGAATGAGACAACGCTCAAATTTACCTACAGAAATCGCTCGAAAAGGGGTTTATAAAGAATACACTTTTCTACACCGAAACTTTCACGAAATTGAAATTAAAAAAAATACATATGTTCTAGAAAGAAGAAGCTACGTCGGTAGCTTTTTATAATTTTATAATTCTTTATGAGAGTTGAGTTAGCAGCACTTTTTCCTTAAATAATATTTTTTGATAAATCGTACATGTTTGACAGTGAATGTTTACGTTAATATGAAACGCATCGAAAATTCGAAAACATACCGACATAGTTTTCACCCTCTAGAAGGCAGTATAAAAAAATATATTCATTTTGTGCAATTTTCGATGTAGAAAAGTGTTTTTTCCCGGGCGTCCTTTTTGTATGGGCCGAAAAGCGAAGTCTATCGTCTTAAGTCTAGTGACAAACCATTTGCTTGGCCCTTTCGGTGCCTTTTTATGCCACTCTATTTTCTTTCTGCTTTTCTGGTTTAATTTAAAATCAAGTCCCTATTTGAATTGTTCTAAATGCTGGGTTTCTTTCTTGGATTGTTTCAAGGAGTCACTTAAGGGGCATTTTCCTTTGCCTTTCACTTACATGGCAGCCTTTAACCTCCAGTCGCTTTTTGCTCTTAATTGCCACGCCATAACCTGCTTAATGTTGTTTGATGGACCAAGATTAAAACCACTTGCTTATATAATACTGTGTACACCAGCGAATAAGTACAAAAAATCGACACTGTAAATAAATTCAATTGATATCTATGGATATCATATTCCCATACCAACCTATTATTTTTGGTTTGAAATTGGTAAAAAATGAAAAAAAAAAAATTATAATTTCGAACTATTTATTGGATAATTAACACTTCTGTAATAGGTCAACCCCAAGTGGTTCGCTACATTTGGTGATTTCGCCCGGGTTCAAAGGGGTAAAGTTTGTCCAGGTCTTGGTGGCGAATGCGTCCGCCGACCAATTGATTGAGGGAGACGTTTTGACCTCTCTTACAAGACTCTCTCAGAACATCGCCTTGCATCGCAGTGGTAGGGTCATCCGTCTAACCTGGACAATCTGATTTTCAGATTCCTACCCACCCCTCATACCTTTTCTTTCCCAGAATTTCCCCTCCTTTCTTTCCTAAAACGACCCTCCACAGCATCTTCAAAGACGACATAGACCCTGATGGGAAATTGATTTCCTAAGAGCCGTTTTCGTTTTCAAACTAACGTTTTTTCTAACTAAAATACTGTTAATAAACGTTGTTGTCACTTTTTTTGTCGTTTCATGTGAAAATAATTCATATTAAAAAAATGCCAAAGCTTCATAATTTTTTTCAAAATGCGGTCGTAGACTTTGGTCTCATAAAGGTATAAATACATGTTCATCGTTTTGTGATAAACTTTTTAGATTTGAATATAAAGCGCGGTGTTTTCTCTTTCTAACTCTAACGGAAAAAAATTATGTAATTGATGTTCGTCAAAACTACATAAAAAAGATTAATATCCACGTACACATTACATGTCAATTATTGCGTGATGAACTTTTTAGATTTGAATATAAAGCGCGGTGTTTTCTCTTTCTAACTCTTACAAAAAAAATATGTACTTGATGTTCGTCAAAACTACATAAAAAAGGTTAATATCCACGTACACAAAAATCTAGAAAAATCTTAATAAAATTGATAATAAATATATTACAAGAAGTCAAACCAGAAAATATCTCGTGGTCCCAGGAGGCAATAGTGCAATGTATCAAAAGGCTAATACATATCTGGGACCAAAATTATATAATAAAATCCCCCCCAGATTAAAATGTTAAAACGTCCAAAATGTCCCACATCGATTTAATAATAACAAAAGTGCGATTGACCAGCGGCTGAGAATAAAAGTTTAAAAAAGCTTGCAACTGTACAGGGACGTTCCAATATCCCCCGTATCAAATGTTTTAAATTAAAAATTAATATAGATTTATTTCATTCAAAACTATACCCACATTCACGTAAGCAATACAAATTCTCAAAACGCCCGATGATAAATTATTAAATATCGTGTACTGCTTGAAAGTATTTTTTGATCATAAGTATTTAAAAAATTTCAATAATGTCTAAACAAAACAAGTGTGTGAATTTTTTTTTAAATATTTTAGTTTGTAAGATCTTTTAAATAGAAAAACTGAAGTATATTTGTCACAAAATACGTTCGCGAATTTATTTTTTAATGATTTTAATTTAACTAAAATTAAAATTGTGAAAACTGTGTTGACTAGATTATGTATTGATTAATTTTGAATGATTAGATTTTGAGATTATGTAATGATTATATGACTTGAAATTTGTGTTGATTAATAGAATTGAATAAATCTGCAAACGACCAACGGTATTACCTTAGTGTATTAAAAATACGCTTAGTTGTTAAATTTTTTAAAACAGTGTGTACCAGATAAAATAACAATCTTTCAAAATCAATTTAGGTTTTATTGTAAAAATAGTCATTACGTCTTTTTGTCGAATTTGATTTAAAAATAACTAGTTTCCCGTATCCTCTTAATGGCTAATTGGCTTGGGCAGGGAGGAGTCCCACTTAAAACTATACATGGTTACCTAAGTAAAAACGTAGTATATATTTAATTTTTAAAAATATATATTAAAAATTTCCGCAAAATTCATTTGGCACTTCACAAATATTTGGTTCCTTAGAACAGGCAATCTGCCTAGCTATGAACTAATTTTGATCTAGCAAAACGTAATAACACTTGTACACATTTTAAATATACATTATTAGTATTCAATATTATTACTGTTATTTTTCCTGTTATGTATCCTATGTTAAAAAATATAGTATAAAATAAAATAACACAGTGTCTCGACTCGATGGGGGAAAATTTATCTAGTTTCGATAGGAAAGAATAAAAATGTTGTCTTGGCTTTACCTATCAATGTAGGCCAGTAGTTTCCAATACCAATGCACAAATTATTTGCCCCCCACCCCCCCCCCCCCTCCCTCCCCTAGAATGGATTGTTTTATTGCTAAGTCAGGAATTTTGGCAGGATCACGCATGGAAGCGGGTCCAAACTTTTCCATTTGTTAAGAGGCTAGACTTTGAACCACACGCGGAACACCCACGTCTGTCATTCTGTCCCGCTCACAATAAGCTCACGCACACTTACAATACATGCGAATGCGAAATGTGCGAATGAGACAACGCTCAAATTTACCTTCAGAAATCGCTCGAAAAGGGGTTTATGGAGAATACACTTTTCTACACCGAAATATTCACAAAATTGAAATTTTTAAAAATATATAATTTTTAAAAAGAAGAAGCTACGTCGGTAGCTTTTTATAATTTTATAATTCTTTATGAGAGTTGAGTTAGCAGCACTTTTTCCTTAAATAATATTTTTTGATAAATCGTACATGTTTGACAGTGAATGTTTACGTTAATACGAAACGCATCGAAAATTCGAAAACATACCGACATAGTTTTCACCCTCTAGAAGGCAGTATAAAAAAATATATTCATTTTGTGCAATTTTCGTGTGTTTAAAGTGTTTTTTTCCCGGGCGTTCTTTTTATATGGGCCGAAAAGCGAAGTCTATCATCTTAAGTATCCAATGACACCGTGTGGACTGTAAAACTAAATTATGTGAAACGAATTGTGAATGTCCAAGATTGTGTTTTTATATCGACAAGGGGAAGGAAAAGACGGGAATGGCCCTTACCTTGATGATGAGGTGACAGCTCCCAGCTCTTCATTCATGGTCACTTTCCAGTGTTAAAATGAGGGTCTTCACGAAAATCATAATATATTTATATGATTGTTATTTGCGAGATTTGCAAAATACCAGCACGACAGAAATTTCAAATATAACAATTGAATGCTTTTATTCAAAACAACGAGGCCTTGATGTGAAAGGAGGGGAATGAGAAGGAAGGAATATTTGGAAAGGAACATGGGTAAAATGGATGAATGTCCTAAAGTTATTTCAACACTAAACAAAAATGATCAAACAATAAAAGAGTTATAAAAAGTTAAATATTGAATAAACAATTAAACACAACAGAGCAATTAAAATATTTTTTCTCGGATTGCTAAAGGAAATTTTTCCGCCCACATTACAAAAATCGTACCTTCGAATTTGAATATGGCGACGTACAAACTGATTATAGTTCTATGTAGCCAATGAATTCCCTTATCTTTTGTCTATTATCACATATTTGTAGGATTTATAAAAAAAATATAATTAAATATTTAACCTTAAAACATTTTAAATAATCTAGAGAATATTTATTTTGTTATATTTTGAATGTACAATATATTACATAATCGATTTAATAAATAAAAAAATTTGGAAATTTGCCACATTTTGGCAACAAAGCAATCCGAGGTTTTGGGAATAGTGCCATAATGTGGCAAAAAGCGCTCGAGTGGTTAATATACTATGAAACAGATTATTAAAATTACGCCACGTTTCAACTTAATTAGTTCAATTAACAACTATGTAATTATGTTTGGATAGATGTGAAAAATTACTTTAAAACTCCATTTTTATTCAATCAAAATTCTAAATTTCCCAATTATAAAACCAATAACCTTGGTATAAAACGATCCCTTTACCGCCATTTTTTGTTGTTGTTGTTTGGATTTGTTATTTGTGAAGTTTGTTCCAATATAAATACGCACAATTTATTATTACTATTATTAAGAGCAGAAAAAAGACATAAATAGTTTGAAAAAACTACCAAATTTTACGCGGAATTAATGTTGCCAGCTTAAAGAAATATAAACTATTATCCAAAATTTAATATTAGTACATATATCTATGGCCCGTTTTTTTTAAATGGTATCACTTATTTTGCAAGGGATTCCTAGTTGACAGACGTGAATATGAAAAAAGATGTGTTGAGATAATAGGAAGAATGTTGCAAAAATGCATTTAAAATGCAAAATGCATTTAAAAAAGCATTGAAAATTTAAATGGGTGAAGAAAAACATATATTTCCATTTGAAATGGATTTATTTGAAACAAAGTTCCTAAATCTCTGCATATTTCTTACCATGAAGGAAGGGTTCCGTGTCTGATCGGTCTATGAGATCTCAGCGTCTGAATTCCCATAGTAAATTTATTCAGACATGATTCTTCCTCACATGATAATTCAGCACATCATAACTCACATTAACCTAACCTAACCTAACCTTACCTAACCTAACCTAACCTAACCTTTCCTTACAAGGCTAAAACCCCAATTATCAATTTTCGACGCTTCGGGACATGACGAATTATCATGTGAAGAATTAACATCCGATGAAAAGTTTGTACTCAACATTCATACACTTAAAAAGTTTCCACTGAACATTCTGGTCACCGAAGGAAGATACAACGATTTCTTTGAGATTGTCGCCCCGATACAGCGCCCTAGAGATGGTTTCTCACAAAAACGGCGCTCTACAAATTATCCAATGATTAATATATACGGTAATGCCCGTACGGTTCAAAAGGAACCCGACTCCGAGTAAATCTCCAACGCCACACTCTATGGAAACCGTTCTGACCCGTCCGTGAACGTGCCTTTTTCCACGGAGCTGCTGCCGTAATATGCACACTCGCTCACATGCGATTTGCAAATGGAAGTGGCGCCATCTATAATACTATATTTAAGGAAAAAAGTATGAAGAAGAAGAAACATTTTTCGCTTTCATTCAATAATAAGAAGATTTATGTTCCTCTAATTATTCACAATATTAATGTAAGAATGTCTACTATTATATATCTACCTATTAAATATAAGTATTCTGTAGTTTAATGTTAATAGTAGTTAGTTTTGCAAAAGGATGATGCCTTATAAATAGTCACCAACACTTAAACTGTGCGAAGCAGAACGAAAAGCCGCCTGCAGGTTTTTGCTGCTAGTTATTATCATTATTGTCACCAGGGCGATACTGACAGTATGAACAGTCAGTTTCCATGAAGGTGTTAGTAATGCGGTTGACCCTATCGCGGTTGGCAAGCACCATTCACCTATATTGGTCTCCGTACCTTGATAAAGGTCATTCGAGCAAAAACTAACTTTTACTGTATAGGTATTTATGTAGGTACTTAGTTCTCGGTTTATGCACGTTGTCCGCAGCAACTATGTAGTTGCTTATATAATGTCATTAATTTATTTATTAATGGTCATTAATGTCACTCGTGAAATGTGCACACCGGAAACAGTGGCGTAGAATAAAATCTTTTTAAATATTTTTAAAACAATTAAAAAGATTCATTTTTTTTTTAATAAGAAAAACTCTCTTTTTAACTTTTGAAGGTTATTCCCATCAATGTAATATATCATTGAAGAAGAAGATAATAGTAATAATAAAAAAATAAAAAATATGAAAATGAACAAAACACACAAAAAATAATTTATTTATTTATTTATTTATTTATTGGTAAGAGACAGACAGCTTATACATAAAATATAAAGATAAATATATACATTGTTAAATGAAGTCAAGCCAAAAAAGTCTCCTATGTTAAAGTTGAATGGAAATGGAGTTTTATTACATACAATTAGTTTTGGGTGAGAAGGAGAGGAAGAGGAATATAGGATGAGGATAGGAGATGCTCCGAATACATTCCACACTCTTGTATTAATTTTCGATCGTACGTGTTACTTCTAATCGATATTTGTGAAGTGTATTGTTAAATATGTCAATATTTTGAAATTTTGTGTTATATTGTGCACATATACGGGGAATTGGTGAATTTTTTCTAAAGTTAGTTCTATGTTTAGGCAAATGAAACAAATGGGATTGCCGTGTTGATGTTGTCGGAATATGAATATTTATTAAGTTGGTTAGTTCTGGCGAGTTAATAATAATAAAAGATAATGGTCGGAACTGGGACTTGAACCCAGAACCTTACGTCTTACCGGGACATACACCTTTACCAATTGGGCCACTGCGATCTGTTATGAGACTTTCGTAATTGTCAACTTCATATTTCAAATTTCAGAATTAACAATATTATCTTCGACTAATGTTTTTTTTTTCTTTATTTTTCCATATTATTGGCAGCTACCTTTGTTATTGGAAACAAGTATACAAATAATGTATTTGTTACCTAGATAGTATCTCGGATAAATATAACCGATTTTGTTTTTAAGGAACACCTGCTGTTGACTTTTTATAAAAGTCTAAACGAATATTATAATTTTTTTCTTATAAGAAAAACACTTTTTTTAACTTTTGAAGGTTATTTCCATCAATGTAATATATCATTGAAGAAGAAGATAACAATAATCGTCTAATTTTTTTAAATATGAAAATGAACAAGACACAGAAAAATAATAAAAGATAATGGTCGCAACTGGGACTCGGACCCAGAACCTCTCGTCTCGACTTAACGACGAACGACGAACACCAACATTGGTAGAAGCGTTCGTCCCGGTAAGACGAGAGATTCTGGGTTCGAGTCCCAGTTGCGACCATTATCTTCAATTTTTCTGTGTCTTGTTCATTTTTGTATTTTCGTATTTTCATTTAGATTATTAGTGTTTATTTTAAGATGACATAGGCCCTTAGGGAAATTATTTTCCTCAGCGCCTCCTGTGTGGAGATAATGTAAAAAAAAAGTGTTATTTTATTTTTAAATATTTATTTTTTCTTTTCTTTTTTTTCTAAAACAGAAAGACAAACATTCCCAGATTACGAATAACCTGACAATATTTGAAAAACTCCTACTACCACAACAGTAAGCGAGAAAAACATTTATTAAAGAGATCCTAATTTTTTCTCCTTTTCTTTATTCTAAAATACGATTATTTTATTCGTAAAAACGGTTAAAAACGGGTCTGAAGTTCTTACGAACAAATTAACAGGGTTTCAATGTTTATTCTTACATTTTCCCGCCAATAAACATTGAAACCCTGTTTATTTGTTCGTAAGAACTTCAGTCCCGTTTTAAACCGTTTTTACGAATAAAATTATCGTATTTTAGAATAACATTTTTCTCCGTGTGGGAGGGATGGATTCATACGTCTTTCACTCCTGGATACATTGACCCACAGACTCCCCCCCTATACCCTTTTCTTTCCCAGAACTTCCTCTCCTTCCTTTCCCTAAAAATACCGCCCTCACAGCATCCCCAAAGATGTCCTTTGACCCTGAGGGATTTTTTTTTCTCAGGGCTTCCTGTGTGGAGCTAATGTAAAAATAGAGTCAAATTATTTTCCGAAATGGACAAACAAATTTACAGACAAGCGGTCTACACACCAAGCTGCGAACAGCCGCTGTTAGCAGCTGGCTAAAAATCGAAGGTTGGAGGTTGTCTCCTGTCTCTTTTTTCCTCAAGCGAACCCGTAACACTTTGTTTCACGCTGACTGCAAATTGGAAGAAACCGTCTGCCGCTAGTACCAACCGATGCGCCGCAGTGAAATGAGATGGTGATATTGAATTTGTTGTGTAATAGAAGAGACAAAACACAACGTGAAACAGAATGTTACGGGTTCGCACTAGGAAAAAAAAGGGACGTTCTGACGTTTCGATTTTTGTTGACCCACTTTTATTTTACGAAAAAAGTTGAGCAACATTTTGTTCACACGTTTCAATTTAAGTTGAACCGATTTTGACATTCAAAATGGCGTCAACTGAAATTGTTAGTGCGTGCGTCTATCTAATTTCTGATGTTCTGTGAGAGGAGCTGGAGATTATGAAAAAATATAAAAAACGTCGTACTTGGGTGAGAAAATGGATCATGAGAAGGAGTGAATTAGGCGCATCCAACACAATTTTTTTCAAAATAATATTATTTACATTTCAAAAATAATATTCTATTTTTGTATACTTCTTGTTTTGATCCGAAAGACAGGGATGGCTTTGGTACAGATCCATAAATCTGAACATTAAATCGTCCGACCATTTCAGATTTTTTTGGTTGAAACGGATTCCATGACTGTAGAAACTAGTACCGAATAAATGAAACGCCTGACGTTTACTTTTTCCCGCGAGTAACTAAAAATGATAAGCGACTTGAAACATGTGTTCAGACGCGACGATTCGATGTAAAACTCGAACGATTAGTAAAACCAAAATGGCGATAGTCATACTTGAACGACAAAAGAAGACGGGCTATCAACTTTCGCTAGCAACAAAAAAAGTTGATAACTTTGTTGACAAAGTGTTCACACGTGTCAATTAGCTTTCAACAAAAAAGTTGACCGACAAAAATCGCCCCGTGTGAACCGGCTATAAGGTCCAGTTAAAACAGGGATCCGCTCACCTCAGTCAACAATATATCTAAAAATGTAATGAATATTTTCAACGATAAAAATATTAGCACAGTAAAGCAATCTTCACGTACCGCCTCTGTCTTCTGGAATGTGTTCAATATGACCTTGCCTTAGTTTTCCGACAGATCACAACATCAATAAAAATAATTATTTATCTCGGCACCTGGCGTTCATTCTCGATACAGCCTTAATTCGACACAGTTCCGACAGCAAAAGATACGTCCACTTTTTGCCGTACTCTTGTGAATGTCGTTTCGTTAATCGATTTCGTGCTGGCAATCACGTGCCTCTTAACGTTTTTCTTTCGCGTAATTCTTATTTTTTTTTTTATAACGTAACTAACTATAAGGGTTTTTAACCGCTTTGAGTTAATCGAGTTAGCCTTAGGCTGCTTTTACATCCATTTTGAAACAAATGCTCACCAAACACTGCTACAGCCTATTGATTACACTTTATTAGACTATGAAAATGAAAGTGGTAAATTGTACCCACGGCAACTGACGAAGCGACCATTGCCAGAATTGTTGATCCACCCCTGTAAATGTACCTACATTAAATTGTATTTCGTTCTGCAAATGTATAAAAATGACTGTCAAAAAAAAAAAAGATTGATTTTTTTTAATGACTTCTGTTCAAATTTGATTTTTGTTCTAGTTTTTATTTTTTATTTTTTTGCAACTGACTAGCTATAAGTATCTTTAATCATAAGAAAAAATTGGATATTTTCACTTACACTATCATTAAAATGGTTCCAAAGCATTTTGTTCAGTCCATTTACTTGACATCTAAAGGGGTGGGATGTAAAAAAAAGGTGACCAGAATGTTCAGTGGAAACTTTTTAAGTGTATGAAGATTGAGTACAAACTTTTCACCGGATGTTAATTCCTCACATGATAATTCATCATGTCTGCAAGCGTCGAAAACTGATAATTGGGGTTTTTAACCTTAGGTTAGGTTTAGTTAGGTTAGGTTAGGTTAGGTTAGGTTAGGTTAATGTGAGTTATGATGTGATGAACTATCATGTGAGGAAGTATCGTGTCGTGAATAAATTTACCATGGGAATTCAGACGCTGAGATATCATAGTCCGATTAGACATGGAACCAAAAAAAATGGACCATAAGAAAGCAAACAATTTGTGGCTTGACATTATAGATAATGAAACTAATACTTTGTTTTAAACCACTTTATTTATATTCGATGACCGGTTTCGGTTGAACTTAACCTTCTTCAGGAAAATAAACATATAAACTTTTATATGTTTATTGTCCTGAAGAAGGTTGAGTCCAACCGAAACCGTTCGACGAATATAAATGTATTTGCTTCATTTTGTTAATTATATCTCTCGGCTTTAGGAATAAAAAAAAAAACTGTTTTTTTACATTCGATTTCATGGATAGTGCTTATAAGAGTTTTATCTAGTGTTATTATTTTTTTTAATATTTTACTATAGATAATAGTAACGTATTTATCCACTTATCCTTAGTTTAAATTTTAGTAGTTTAATAAAAACAGTAGTTTTTTTACAAGAAAAAAAAAATTATACGAAACCCATCTATTAATTTTTGACATCTCGCATTGGTGCATTTTGGTGCCATTTCTTACGGTAAGCGTCTTAACTTGTCAAACTGATTTCATAAGCTGTGAGAAAGCCGTAAGTTACCGAACAGACCTGTCAAAAAACTTACGTATGAACGATTTCTGTAACAACAAGTGGAACAAAGGGAAAAAATTGTTTAATTTCATATCTAATATCTGTAACTGGCTATAAATTACGGTATTTTCGCCACAAGTCACTTACGTAAGCGGCTTACGGTGCAAACTTTTCGTATGTAAAGGCAGCCTTAGGTGCAGTTGAAATAAAAAAATGTATACATAAAAATAATGGTTTGTCCAGTTTCATGTAGATATTTAATATGCAAACAATATAAAAATTGTTGATGCGTACAGTTTGGCAATAAAATTATTAATGTGGAAAATTCTTAATCTGCATAAAAAAATCTGCATAAAAAAATTTGCATAAATTCCTAAGATCTATAAAAACAATAAATTACAACAACACAATGAAATAATTAAAATTATTAAGATAGAAGATTACTTCCGACTTGTCTTTTATTTTTAAAATTGTTAATGGTGTTATATACAGCCCTGATTTAACAAGATTAATTACCTTTTTATATACCAACAAGAACTACTCTATCTAAAATTCCTTTTAATTGCAACAACAATATCAGGACTGAGTCGTTTAGAAACTTGCTTGTGCCTAGATTGCGTTCAGTTGGTAATGCTTTCTCAGAAGTAGTAGATGTGTTCAACTGCACTGAATATAGTTACAAACAGGCTATAATAACATATCTCAATAAATCAATGTTAGTATAATACCGACTTTCATCTGTTTTTCTTATAATTTAACTTGCAGACCCGCCCACGCGTTGCTGTG
This sequence comes from Limnephilus auricula, assembly GCA_951813805.1. Classification (NCBI taxonomy): domain Eukaryota; kingdom Metazoa; phylum Arthropoda; class Insecta; order Trichoptera; family Limnephilidae; genus Limnephilus; species Limnephilus auricula. The sequence continues at coordinate 7,329,150 of OX638417.1, forward strand.
CCTAATAAAACACAACGCCATCTACTGGATGGTTACTTAACCTAGATAACCAAGTACTGTGTCAATAAATTAACTCACACCGCCATCTGTCAGAAACTTATGTAACTTAGAAATAATTTCAAATCATTGTCGCATAACAAACATTTAATTCGCAATAATAAATATTGAGGTCAATAATCGAGATAAAAACTATCCTAAATTTTAGATTGTCCCAATTTACTCACAGTAAGCCAAATTTCATCAAAATCGGTTAAGTAGTTTCAGAGTTTACCTTGGACGAATATTGTGACTTATATATAAACATGTTTATATATTATAAAGAAAGATTAACATCATTATTTTTCACCAAATTTATTTACAAAGTTGGAAATTTTAGATCGATTCTATTCGATTTATTCCCAAATTTAAATGTGTTGTAGATTCACCAATTTCCCGCTTGTACTACGTATTTCCGGACACCGTATATATTAGGGTTAAGAGGGTATTACCAGAGAATACCGGAATTAGTCTTTTTAAAATCAAATTCTAGACGTATCGACTCTTTTTTACAAAAAAACATAAATCGATTTTAAAAGATTGTTATTTAATCTGGTGCAGGCAGTTTTAAAATTTTGAAAAACTAAGTGTATTTTTAATATACTAAGGTTATACCGTTGGTCGTTGGCAGATTTGTTTATTTTTCAAACGATAGATTCTATTAAACAACACAAATTTCAAATCATATAATCATAAAACAAAAAAATAAATCAGTACATAATCTAGTCAACACAGTTTTAAATTTTTTAATTTTAGTTCAATTAAAATCATTAAAAAATAAATCCGAGGACGTGTTTTGTAACAAAAATACTCCCGTTTTTCTATTTATTTAAGGTCTTACAAACTAAAATGATAAAAAAAAAATTACACAGTTATTTTGTTTAGACATTATTGAAAAATCATAAATACTTATGATCAAAAAATACTTGCAAAAAGTACACGATACTTAATAATTTATCATCGTGCGTTTTGAGCATTTTTATTGCTTACTTGAATATTGGTGTATATATTGTACACAAAGTTTTAAATTCTTTTTTTTTATTTTTTTTATTATTTAATCTATACATATATTATAATTACATGTTATTTTTTTCAATGCCTGTCTCACTAGGGTAAACCTGTGTCGAGACAGACGTGGAGTTACATAAATTGTATACAAACATGGTTATTTGAATATGAAGGTTAATTACATTTTAGGTTCAATACAATAAAAGGCAGTTGATTGGAAGTGTGAATTAATTCTCTAAAGAGTTTGATTTTACAAATCACAGGAAAGGTTATTAAACATATATTACATACATATATTAAAATGATATTACAGTAAAATGAATTGGAAATGGAATAAATTGATAGAAATATACATGATATTGCATATATATATATTTAAATGATATTATCGTAAAATGAATTGGAAATGGAATAAATGGATAGAAATATAATATGTATTTTCTATAATAATGTAAAAATTTACCTACCGCATACGGGACAAACAAAGAAACATTAATTTTTATATCTCTCTCTCTGGTTTCAATCCTGGGATTGGTTTGCAGCAATTTCCTTTATTTTTTTCTTCCATTCTTCCCTGTCTTGTGCGGCTCTTTTGAGGTCTGCATATGATGAGCAGCGCATGTCCACCAGCAGGTCCTCCAGGTACTCTCTAATTTTTATATATTTAGGTGATAAAGATCGGGTAATTATTATTCAATTCAACCAAAATATTTTTGTTTATTCTTCAAAAGTAATATTCCTTGAAATGGGATTTTGGACTTAATCCTTTCTGTAATAACGTCGTCGATACACCACTACTGCTGTGAAAACGCTAATCCATATAATCGAAATCGAAACAAAAGTGGTTTCATTATTATTTAATGCGAGTTGTTTAAATTGTTGCAATAATTCTGTTAACCCATTAACTGGCAGGAGACGATAAATCGTTGTTTTGTAAATATCCTAAGTATTTTTTGTTGGTTATGTTATGATGGTACATAAGCTTAATCCATTCAACATATTTAATTTTTTTTTTTGTACAACAGAATACTTATTCCAACTATATACCCTATCGAGCGTTTTTTGCCACAATTTGGCACTATTTCTCAACCACGGATTGCTTTGTTGCCAAAAGTGGCTTTTTTTTGTGGTTCTTAAAAATGTTTTAAAGTTAACGATTTAATAATATTCTTTTTATAAAACCTACGAATATGCGATAATAGAAAAAAGATAGGTGAATTAATTGGCTACATAGAACTATAATAAGATTGTATGTCTCCATATTTAAATTCGGAGGTATGATTTTTTTAATGTGGGCGGAAAAATTTCCTGTAGCAATCCAAGGAAAAAGTTTTAAGTTGATCTGTCGCTCTAGTGGACACAGTAGGTACAATTTAGTCGCCATATCAGAGTTTAGGCAGGCGACTCTTCAATAATTGTTTAAAGGCATTTGGTGAACAGTCACATCTAAATTGTTTGCAAGATCATTTAGCAGCACCACTTCCTTTGCTATACTTTGCCAGGACGTCTGTTTTGCCGTTTGGTACTCTGAATAGGTCATGGCATCGACTGCGGCTGTAGTGGTCTGGTACATATAAATCATGGCATCCCAAAAGGAACGGGCTATCGATAAAATTGTTCAAAATTTTGAAAGACACAATAGCTAGACTTGCACTCGGCTTGGTTTCCAGACTCACAGAATCAGTCAATATGGTGCATGAACCTAGGGATAGGTTCCATGCGTCCGCATAATGACATTCCTGGGATTTATTCTGGATTTGCTCCAATATATCATTGCACTTCAGGTGGTATGGTGCCCAAACATCGGTCACGTACTCCAGCTTGCTTCGTACTCGCATATAGACATACCTGGGGGATTTATTCTGGAGCTACTACAATATATCATTGCACTTCAGGTGGTATGGTGCCCAAACATCGGTCACGTACTCCAGCTTGCTTCGTACTCGCATATAGACATACCTGGGGGATTTATTCTGGAGTTGCTACAATATATCATTGCACTTCAGGTGGTATGGTGCCCAAACATCGGTCGCGTACTCCAGCTTGCTTCGTACCCGCATATAGACATACCTGGGGGATTTATTCTGGATTTACTACAATATATCTTTGTACTTCAGGTGGTATGGTGCCCAAACATTGGCCGCGTACTCCAGCTTGCTTCTCAATATCCTTCGAACAATGCTAGCATAGCTTCTAGGTTATTGAGCTGCTTCCATGTCCTGATGATGAACCCGAGAAGTTTGTAGCAAGACTGAGTGAACTGCGAAATATGGTCAGAGAATTTCAGTTCGGAAGTTCGGAATCAAGTACGAAACCCGGATTCTTCACGGAAAGACTGATATATATGATACCTTCCTATTCACAACCTTTTTTTTCTAACACACTTTATTGTATTCCCCAAAATCACTTTGCCATTGTTTTACTGGCAGTTAGGACTTTTGTGCGGCATCACAAAAACAATATAACTTCTCGACTGGGGATATATTGCACATCCACACACACACACGCCGCTATTTATTTACGCACCAGACTTTTAGGACCGGGTTTAGTTTTCCCTATAGGAAAAACTAAACCTTTTCCATAAAAATGATCATCTAGGAAAAACACACTTTGTAAGTGTATTATATAAGTATAATTAATACAAAACAGTACAAGAACAATATGTTAACCTGCCAGACTAATAAATGGGACAATAATTCACTGACTCCAGATTTTTCATATCAGAGGGTTCGGCTCGGTGGAATTCCTAATTTGACCGATAAATCCTACTGATCCCTCAATATAAATATTTAAAAAATCTTTCGTAATCCTACATGTATTTGAAATGACTGATTTTTGCATTTTTATATACAAATTTTTTGACGAATCTAATACGCCTAAATTTTTAATGAGAGAGCTAGAGATAATGCCGAAATAACAAATGGTAATGTGTTATTATTTAATTCACTTTAATTATTATATATGTGTCACATCACAGAATTCGACAACTTTATTACTAAACCTTGACACTTAACAACTTAACACAGTTAACTGACATATGTACTATATTATAACTATATGTCCAGTAGGTACCCGACGGGTTAGACTGTTATAACCAGCGCAAATGATTTAAGTCAACCAGTTCTGTGTAAACTTCGCAACGTCTAGTCGTGGGATAAGTCTCAAACAATTCAAAAACAATCCAAAATTAATACATACAAATTACAATCATTTGTGAAGTAACTGTGCAAAATACTTATATATATATACTTAATACTTAAATATAAAAAAAACAACAGATTTAATTAATTATATTTTTTTATTTTTTTGTGTTAAGTCGTGTTGGACTGTATTGTACTTCTTGGGACAACGTTTCGGATATCCTCGCAGTGTTCATCATCAACATTTTGTTTAGTCTCATGAGGCTGGTATGTGTTTTTTTTTAACTTTTTTTTACTCGTCCTGTGTTATCTGGAAGGATGCTGTGTGGAGGATGTCTATAGGAAAGGAAGTAGTGAAATTTTTGCGAAGGAAAAGGGAAACTGAGGGGCCAGTGTGTCCAGGAGTTTCGAAAGTATGAGTCCATCTCCCTCTCTCTCTCTGTGGTGCAAGGCGATGTTCCGAGAGATTACTACTGGAGAGGTGAAAATGTCTTCTTCAACTGGTCTCTCCCGGTCAGGCCCGTAACACAGACACATTCGCCGCGAAGATCCGGACAAACCTCACCCTCATAAACCCGGGCACCCCTGACGAATCACCAAACGTAGCGAACCATTTGAGGTTACCAATGGCAGAAATGTTGGTTATTCAATAAATGGTTCCCAGGGCGGCGGTACCCGCACCCGCCTCCCAAATTGTCGTGTACTGCTGGTCCGGGAACCATTAATTTGATAACCAACACTTCTGTCACAAGTCACACCAAGTGGTTCGCTGCTTTTGTTGACTTAACAGGAATGCTCGGGTTCATTTGGTGAGATTTGTCCAGATTTTGGTGGCGAATGCGTCTGCCCTCTGGTCGGACTCTTGAGAACGCCTTCATACGCCACTCCTAGACTCACTGACCCCCAGATTCCTACCTACAAAGATTTTTCTTTCCCTTTACTTAAAAATACTATTCACACAGCATTTCAAAAGATGACCTGAGGGAAATTATGTTGGACCCCTAACTGGAGGCAATGTAAAAAAATGCAGATATCACCTGTCATGCATAGTACATATATCACGATGATGAAAATTGCGAAGCGGCACGAAATGTTATTCACAACACAAGACAAAAAATTGTTGTTATTAACTGCAAATAGCCTTGACGGTTTTATACTTCTAGTCCACGACCTTAATTTATTAAATCTGTGACAGTAATAATTCTTGTGGTAAGATTTTTAATATTTAAAATTCAATCGTAAGGAGTTTATTAATTTATTCTCAATTATTTTTTATCAGTGCTCAAAATAGGTAAATTTTCAATTTAAGCAAAGTATTACAAAGACAATAAAGTGCAATAAATATGGCTTCTGAAAACGCCAAAATTGAAATGAATGGATCCACTGCAAAACTCTGCGAAGGAGCAAATGATGCAAAGAAGGTGAACGGAGATCACAATATGTACAAAGTCTGGGAGAATAAAAACAATGACAGTAGTTGTGAAGGATCGAAAAACATCCAAGGAAGTTGTGGAGGATCAAAAACCACCCAAGGAAGTTGTGGACTATCCAAAAATGAACAAGGAAGTTGTGAATTAGCCAAAAATGTTGAAGAATTGGCCAATTCCAGCAAAGATGGTAATACCGCCTGCAGCGAACACAAAGAAAACTGTCCATCTGCTGGTAGCTGTGTCAGAAAAGTTCCAGCTTTATTCGACAGAAGGGTTGGAACAGAACCTGGAAAAAGGGCACTGGCCCTGAGGACTGTAGGATGGCCATCAGAAAACGATCTAGAAGTTCCCGGAACGCCCAAAACACCTAGAACTTCTACAACACCAGGTAAATTATTTTATTTGATGGTCTTCTAAACTTCAATCGCAAATTTTTATAATTTCTTTTTTTGCTTGTCCATTATTTTTATAATAATTCCCAACTTTTCCCATTGAAACCATATTGAAGTACGCGGCCGAATCTTTATGATTTAAGTGGGGCGATAGCTACAGAAATCTATGTAGGATAGACTGGGGACAATTGAAACACGTCACGATTGAAACACCTCAATTTATTCTAAAACTATGATATCTAAGAGTGTGACATTCGAAAATCCATCATATCTATTGGGACCTGTGGTCAATAGCTCACTAACCGGCGAGTGACACAATCGTGCATAGGAGAAATTATTTAATTTAGAGTTTAAAAGTAAATATATACCACATTTTAGTTTATGTTATAACTCATTTTATTCTCGCAGCCTGGCCAAACTTTTTATTCTATTCTCTTCTTTATCTATTTTAGAGTATTTCTATTGCATTTCCTTGAAGTTAATGTGTGACCTGGATGTAGAAAATGCCGCATGGGTACTGTTTCAATCGTCAACACTATGAGGTTAAATGGAACAAACTTCCCCAACTTCTTTAAATGGTTTTTGTAGTTTACCTGTACAAATTGTGGCCACCCAATAAATTTTATTTAGGAACTAGATAGATTATACTTCATCTAGTAAACATCTTTCTGTCTGCATAAGTAAAATTGTTTCAACCATCCCCAGTCTACCATAGGAAACGATTTTGAACAAATTGGGCAAATATGATTTGTATGGCGGGTTCCACACTTGTGACGCGTTTTCTAGTATGCTGCGCACATGAGCAAAATTGCAATTTGCATTGTTTTAAAGTTATTGAATATTTTACATGTCCTAAGAATGAATCGTAACATTTTCGAGTCTTTTGATGTTACTGAGTCATTAAGAGTCCAAAGTCACTCCCAAATCTTTTACTTCTGTTTTGTTAATCAATATACAGTCGTTCAGAATATATTTATTGTGAATTTCATGATGAAACTCTTTTTTTACATTAATTTAAAGGTTATACTATGAACAATCGACATGGTGTTTGATTTTCACTGCACGCTTCAAATATGTTGATGATTTTTTTCTGATAGTGTTGATACAGAAATACATAGCTTTTTTTTGCTTATTTTATATTGCATTACATTTCATCAGGTGATCTACACACTTCTTTATTACCATGTTTGCCAATTTCTTAATTAATTCTTTCGTTCTATAAAAAAATACAGCCAATATAAAATCTATTATTGGTATGTCGAATGGATTCACAATAATTCATATAACGAGTTTTTTTTATTAATTTAAAATGGACTGCATAAACGTGATGTTAAAAAGATTTTATATAGCACCATACTCGGAAGGCCTCCGTGGTCGATGGATAAGAATCTCAACTAGCAATCCGAAGGTCGCGGGTTCAAATCCCCACTAATTTGTGTTATTTCACAATTAATTGATTTTAAATAATATATACTATATTTGCGACACGTTCCAGAGTGAAAGATACTCTCAGTATCGCCCTGGTGTAAGACTACCATTCATAATTAAAGAGTTGCTTAAACCTGGTTTAACCCTGTTTGGTGACGAGATCTGAATAGCCAGGTACCTCCCCACCTTTCTCTTCCCCGTCTCCATCACCTCCCACTACTTTCAGCCTCCCAATGTGCCCCAATTGATGCCATAGTTTTACTGGCTCCAGACGGGAGCAGACTCTTGTGCGGTATTCACATAATTTAGCAAAACTCAATCGAAAATCAGAAACAGAAAAATTAGAAAATAATCGGGTCAAATCTGGGACTCGAACCCAAGACCTTCGACTTTCCGGGCTGCTGCTCTGACCACTGAGCTAAATTTCCCTATCCGATTCGGTCATATTTTCATATACATTTAAATATGTCTGAATCGGCTAGGGATACATAAGCTTAACGGTCAGAGCAGCAGCCTGGAAAGCCGAAGGTCCTGGGTTCAAGTCCCATATGTTACCGTATCTTTTTCTGATTTTTCTGTTTCATTTTTTCAATTGAGTTTCGCTAATATTTTCTTCATTTTTTACGCACCAGACTTTTAGGTCCGGGTTTAGTTTTCCCCAAAGAAACACACTTTTTCATAAAAATGATCATCTAGTAAATCCACGCTATGCAAGTGTATTATATAAGTATAATTAATACAAAACAATACAAGAACAACATGTTAACCTACCAGACTATTAAATGGGAAAATAATTCACCGACTCCAGATATTTTCATATCAGAGGGTTCGGCTCGGTGGAACTCCTAATTGGACCGATAAATCCTATTGATCCCTCAATACAAATATTTAAAAAATCTTTCGTAATCCTACATGTATTTAAAATGGCTGATTTTTGCATTTTTATATACAAATTCTTTGACAAATCTAATACGCCTAAATTTTGTAATTTAGGCAATTGCGAAGTTAGCATACCACAATGATGTATGGCAGTGAGGCATGGAACTGGCAGAGGAAGGATGAAAGTAGACTGAATGCTGTTGAAATGAGATCCCTGAGGCGTATGTGAGGTAAAACCATATATGATCGTGTGAGAAATGTGGAGATTCGAAAAGAATGCAAGGCTGATGTAAGCGTAATGAGTAAAATTAAGAAAGGAACCCTCAGATGGTTTGGGCATGTAGAGCGAATGAACAAAGAAAGGAGCATAAGGAGAATATATGATGCAAGTGTGAATGGTATAAGAAGTAGGGGACGTCCAAGAAAGACATGGCACGATCAAGTGAATCAGATACTTGAGTCGGACCATGTCAAGAGTCAGAAAAATAGAAGAGTATGTATGAGACGATGTATGAATGTGAATGAGGCAAAGAGTGTGTGCCAAGACCGAGGTGTTTGGCGGTCTGTCCTCTCTGCCTACCCCTGCGGGGAAACGGCGTGATGGTTAGTTGGTTAGTTAGTTAGTTAATTTGAGGTTTTACCTATTAAATTAAAAATAAAAATAAATGAAAAAATAAGTATTTATATTTGCCGAGAAGCTTTTTCTTTATTAATGTTCTTTAATTTTGTTATAATTTCGTCACAAATCAGCATCCATAATTTACATATTTTATTATAAATTTTGTATTTTATTTGTGGTTCATTGTAATCGACGATGATATCGAATTTATCGAATCGGTCAAGTTGTGAATTGGAGTTGTCAATCGTAGGTCAAATCGAATCAATTGATGACAACTTCTTACGACAGAGTTTATACGTCCACTTTAAATGAATCAATCAGTTTGTACACCACGTCACTAGCTCAATGACAACTATTATTTTTCAAAATTTCTTCACGCAGGTGGGTACTATAATATTTAAAAAAAAAATACTAGTATGATATTCCAAGTAAGGCGCTCCGCCCACTGAGGCAACTGAAAACCAACTAAAACCGGCTGTTTCTCTGTCTTGATTGGTCAAAAAGCTTGGTTAACCATAGAAGAAGAACAATCAGCTGACAGTTGGCAACTATCAATGGCCGCCCAGGGCAACCAGTAGAGCAAGTCGTAAGTCACCGCTTGCGTTACCATTGACAACGGGGTTTTGTGTGATTGTGTATGTGCGGGCCATCACATTGTCATACAAAGACAGTTGGCAGTTGAGAGTTTTCAGTTGCCTGAGTGGGCGGAGGCGCTAAGGCCCTTCGCTTATAGAGAAACTGAAACCAAACTAAAACTGGCGGGTGTCCATGGTTTCCAACCAAACTTCTTTCATGGCGCTACTCAATTTTACGATTTCTGTTCAGTGGATAGGTACCTACTGTTTTGTATTTACGTAGAGAGAGCGCTTGCATGTTGTTTTGACCAGCGGCTGAGAATAAAACTTTAAAAATGCTTGCAACTGTACAAGGAGGTTCCATTGAACAATATTGATTATTTCCCCGTGTCAAATTGTTTAAATTAAAAATTAAATTTCGATTTATTTCATTCAAAACTTCCTTTTTTGTATACCTACATTCAAGTAAGTAATAAAAATACTCAAAAATGCTCGATGATAAATTATTACATATCGTGTACTTTTTTAAGTATTTTCTGATCATAAGTATCTATGATTTTTCAATAATGTCTAAACAAAATAAACGTGTAAAAAAAAATTGAAATATTTTACTTTGTAAACCTTAAATAAATAGGATAACTTGAGGTATTTTCGTCACAAAACACGTTCTCAAATTTATTTTTTAATGATTTGAATTTAACTAAAATTTAAATTTCTAAAACTGTGTTGACTAGATTATGTATTGAATTATTTTCTTGCAGGATTAAATGATTTGAAATTTGTGTTGTTTAATAAAACCTATCGTTTGAAAATTGAATAAATCTGCCAACGACCAACGGTATAACCTTAGTATACTAAAAATACACTTAGTTTTTCAAAATTTCAAAACTGCGTGTTCTAGATAAAATAACAATCTTTCAAAATCAATTTATGTTTTTTTGTAAAAAAGAGTAAATACGTCTAGAATTTGACTTAAAAGGGATTAGTTTCCGGTGTTATCTGGTAATGCCCTCTTAATAAGATGCGCGATGTATTACGCGTATGATTGTCCCGTGATTTTTCACGGGTCTGCGCTGGTGTTACCCGTATAGTAGTCAGAAAACAGCTGTTGTAGATATTATTGTAACAACATGTCGGGAGTTCCGCACAATCTTACAATGAACTTGGATAGTTCCTTGACCCTTGTGTAATAAAAGTTTTTGAATTTGATAAGATGGGAGCCAACAGAGTTTCAGTTATGTCAAAGTTTAAACCGTAGTAATTATATATTTAATGATTATAATTTCAAGTATTACGCGCATGGAAACAGACAACATGTTTATTATTTTATGATGTTTATAGCAGTGGCGGTTCTTTACAGAGGGACAGTGGGAACAATCCCCACCAGTTACACTCGAAACCAGTGGCGGTTTTCTCTAAAGTGCGTTTGTGCAGCGAACCCCCATTAAAAAGATGAGAAAATAAAACAAACTTGTTTTGTAATAATATAAGCACATTATAGATTGCGTGCCATTAAAATTCCGCCTCATATCCGCGCCACCGTAAAATACGGTAGGTATCTATCCCATTTTGCGCGTCTTGAAATATTGCGCGGATTGAACATGGGTCTTGAAGAGACCCATGTTGTAGGAAGAAGGAAACACAGAGGCCGGCAAATCATTCCATAGCCGAGCTGTTGAACCAAAGAACGAGTCGTAGAAGCGACCCGTTCTCATGTGACAAATGTCAACCATGTACATAACATGTTGGGCGCGCTTTTGGCGTGTTTCCCGAATATGCACCTAGCTTCTTGGAGCATCTTCCATTGAAATACCGGTAGAACAAGGATAGCACCCGACGCCTGTGCTCTAAAGATTGCAATCTGTTTGTTAAGACGGGAGAATCTATCAAACGGACCGCCCGTTTCTACACACAGTCGAGGATGTTTTTCAGGTACTTTGGGGCTCCAGACCAGAGTTGGCTGCCAAATTCAACCATAGGACGCACTTGCGATTTGTACAGGGTTAGCAGTTGTGTACTATTAAAGTATTTGCGGGCCCTGTACAGGGGGCCTAGTCTATATCTCTCACAGCGCCCGTAACGCGGGTTTAGCTACGTCACGAATCCGTATTAACCCTCCTCTGACCGTGCTAAAAACTTTCTCGCGCTCCGATGCTGTACACTCAGTAAATATTAGTGTAATGTATTTATTTATTCCAATACATAAATGTATTGTGGAGGAATACCTAAAATGTGAACTCTATGTTTAGTATATTTACAAAGATATTTCAGTAAATACAAACCGGGACAGCTTAGTTCACAGCACCGTCAAGAAAGGTTAAACGGCAAACGTGCTTGTTTGTGAAACCGAAAGATAGAGACTAGGCCCCCAGTACGCCCAGTTTCTAAGAGGCTAACTTAACTCTGGCTTCGATGAAGCCCCCGTACCTGAGCTGGGGGCCTAGTCTCGATCTTTCGGTTTCACAAACAAGCACGTTTGCCGTTTAACCTTTCTTGACGGTGCTGTCAACTAAGCGATCACGGTTTGTATTTACTGAAATATCTTTGTAAATATACTAAACATAGAGTTAACATTTTAGGTATTCCTCCACAATACATTGATGTATTGGATTAAATAAATACATTACACTCATATTTACTGAGTGTACAGCATCGGAGCGCGAGAAAGTTTTTAGCACGGTCAGAGGAGGGTTAATACGGATTCGTGACGTAGCTAAACCCGCGTTATGGGCGCTGTGAGAGATATAGACTAGGCCCCCTGGTCACTTAGAGTTACACCGAGCATATCAATGGAGGGCCTGTTCGGAAGAATGCTACCGTTGAAGGAGACTAGGTTGTCGTTTCGATACTTTTTAGACGTAATCAGACATGATTGGACATTTAAAACATTAAATTCGACGAGATTATTCTTACCCCAAGAAAAATCATTTTTTATTTATGCACACTGGCAATGTGACGTTGTTGGCAACACTGTCACAGGCGAACTTGCGGGAAATTTGCCATTTTGCTCTCCCCGATTCGGGGATTTTGAACATTCGTTGCGGGTATTTTGAAACATGAGCTTTGGCAACCCTGCTCCTGGCTGTCACTTTGGTCATTCCTATTGCACTTTCTGAATACAATTTATTGTCACGCCATTGTGTTTTCTACAATATAAAATAAAGTGAATCTCTGTTAAATGAACACATCTCTCATTTGACTCCCGTGACACATATAGTAGTGTTATTTGGTAAGATTAACACATACACAACCTGTAGTGTTTTGATGTAAAACGAGATTTATTTTTATTTTTTTAAATAAAACTTACTTAGGCGCGATATAACGAGTAATTCAGATGTTTTTCGGACTGGAAATAACGTTTTCAGGCGGAAATGACGTACGAATATCGGTAAAATTACTGCCATATGTGTTTGTTTTTATTTTTAAAGGGTTCTCGCATTCGCTAGAATATTTTTATTATTTTCCGAAACTTGGATGAAAAATCAAAATATTCATAAATGTTATTGCATTTCTCAATTCAAGCTACCAAACTCAACAGCCGTGTATCATTTTGTATCATTCATCTCTAGATATAAATGTTTCGGAACTATTTTAATAATTACAGAAAAAAAAATTGTATAATTAATGTAATTGTTTAATTTTTGACAAATATTCGAAAATTTGTCAAATAATCTGTAAATATTGTTTTCTCAAAATATGAAATTTGCATTATATTGTCTCTTTTGCATTACATTCCCAATTTGGTAGGCGGGTATGGGTACCGCCGCCCCGGGAACCATTTATTGGATAACCAACACCAGTGTATTAGCAGAGGTGCCCAGGTTCATGGGGTGAGGTTTGTCCGGGTCTTGGCTGCGGATGCGTCTGCCCACAAATTGCATGGCAGACCAGATAGGGAGAGACTGGTTGAGGGAGACCTCTTGACTTCTCCAGCAGGGCTCTCTCGGAACATCGCCTTTCCCACCCCGCGAAATTCAAACTTGCCAAGATACGAACATCTGAATACAGGTCTCGTGAAATTTGAAAAATAAAACTGACATAAGTCCTTTTAGAAGTAAACCACAGAATCATTTAAATATATTATGGGTCGCCCTTCTTAGTGATCATATCTGAATAGACAGCTACCCCTCAACCTTCAACTTGCCCATCTCTTTCGCCTCCACGAAATATCTATGAAAACGCCAATGTCTGGTAGGACGGCTGTCACAAACGATATCTGGCGTGACGTCATCGCCGCCGAATTCACGTATTCATTACATTCAAAAACGAACATGCCGTTTAGGCGGCAATTCGAGAATGGCACATTTAGTTGTTATAAAAACTTTATACGTCAACATAAAAATAAAATAAAAATACCTTCGTTAGCGTAACGTTTTCCTTATTTTATTTCTATATTTGTATTATGTGAATACTGCACAAGGGTTTCCAACTGCTCCCGTCTGGATCCAGTGAGAGTATGGCATCCCCTATTGGTATATGTTGTAAGGCTGAAGGTAATTAATGAGGAAGGGAATGATATGCAAATATAGGTAAGAAGAAGGTGGGGAGATACGTGGCTATTTCAAGTATCTTCCACTCTGAAACGTGCATAAAAAATACCGTATATTATTTTAAATGAATAAATTGTGAACTATCACGAATTGATCAAATAAAATTTATTTGCGCGCGCTGGGTTTTGAACCCGCGACCTTCGTATTGCTAGTCGACAGCGTTATTCCTTGACCATGGATTATTATTTTACATACGCAATACGCAATGATTTATAACGTAAATTACAACGATTACTGATAATAAATTACTGATTGATTAAGTACCTACTAAGAAATTAATAAATAACCTGACCTACCTTAACCCATAGCCCGAGGGGACAATAATTAATTAATTGCATAAGAAAAAATATTACCATTTCTACCGATTTATAATGTAGCAAGGTACTGGCAAGCCATTTTGTTTTTATATTTATGTACTCTGGCAACACTGAAAATCTGGAATTCTGCTTCGTTGGTTAGAATCATATTTATCACATAGAAGTCAATTATTTACTGTTAACGGTTTTAACTCTTCCCCAATCTTAGTTACATCGGGCGTACCACAAGGATCACACCTTGGACCCTTGCTCTTCTTAATCCTTATTAACGATCTTACATTTAAACTTCGCTGTAATTTTTCTCTATAGGCTGACGAACTCAAATTATATAAAGAAATTAATTCTATGGAAGATTGTGAACTCTTACAAAAAGACCTTAACACCTGGTGTGTTGATAATGAAATGGAACTAAATATAGCAAAATGCAAAGTTATAAATTTCACCAAGAACACCAATATTCATATTCCATATGTGGTCACAATCTGGAAACAGTTGAATCGATTAAAGATTTAGGAATTATATTCGACAACAAACTAACATTCAACCAACACATTGAATACATTGTGAGTATTTTCGTTGTTTGTTTTTGGGGTGTTATGACGTGTTGTGCTACCTCCTCTTTTAGCCGACGTTTCGGACAGCGTTGCAGTGTCCATCATCAGGGCAGATCCGGCAGATCCGTCGATGTGTGACGCATCGACGGATCTGCCGGATCTGCCCTGATGATGGACACTGCAACGCTGTCCGAAACGTCGGCTAAAGGAGGAGGTAGCACAACACGGCATAACACCCCAAAAACAAACAACGAAAATGCTTTTGGCCGTGAAAATCTAAAAAACGTATCTGACATTGTGAGTAAATCAAATAAATTACTTGGTTTTATTGTAAGATCAACCAAATTATTCGTAGGCGATCTGTAGTCATGTCAGGGAACGATGAGAAGTTACCGATAGTTATCCTATCGATCGTTATCGAGCGAGTGTGCTAGGGCCTCAGAAACGTAATCCATTCCCGTCTTGAATCTCCTGGCTGTCACCTGCTTACCCTACATTCGTCTCGCCCTTTCTGAAAATAATTAATTGTCACGCCATTGTGTTTTCTACAATATAAAATAATGTAAATCTCTGTTATATTATTGCATCTTCTCATGTAACTCCCGTGACGCTTATAGGAACTGTTAATTTGGTAAGATTAACACACACACATAATCTATATTGGTGACCCCGACGTGATTTTAACAACTAACCTATAATAACTAATAACATATGCTCTTGGAACACTTGTTTTTAAGTTCCTAAAATAATATATTTTATTTTTTAATATATTATAATTTTTTTGTAGGCTGTCGAGCCGAAACGGTGATTATATGAAACACACTCGATAGAAAAAAATCGCGAAGTATGCTCCGAAAATTATTAAAAACACATTTCGTTCTGTTATTTAACATGTTATAGTAGCTACCAAAAAAATCACAGCATATCATTAAATGTAACTTTGTAAGCGTTTGTCGAGAGATTTTTACTCTATTTTAAACGAGTCCTGTTTTATTAAACATTTTCACAATTTACACTTGAATATTTTAGTAGTTTATAATATAATATTCGTATTTACGTATCTTTCCTTCTTCTACTTTTTAGCGCCTCTTACCAGACCTTAAGGTGTTTGCATATCGACTTCATACTCACTGATCAGAAAATAAATAGATATGTGATATATACCGATTATAAGAAAACGTATGTCGCAATTTTCAATAAGACCTTTCTACTCCTAGGCGGGTCGACGTAATTTATTATCTGGCCCCCTAGCACACTCGATCGATAAGAATTGATAGGATTTCGGTAACTTTGCATATCGCTAACGTACAAACAACAGTTGATGTCAAGTATATTAAGGACACTTAGTCATTGTAAACTGTCACTTATTCGTTAGCGATCTGCAGTCATGCTAGGGAACGATGAGAAGTTACCGAAGGTTATCCTATCAATCGTTATCGATCGAGTGTGCGTGATCGAGGAAGAGTTTCGGTTTTTTGAAAATGTTTATTTAATTTCATCAAGTAAAGGGAAAATGAGCTTATTTGTTACACACAGACACGCTCACAATGTCTTCTATTGGTTCATCTTTTCAGTGACGGCCGGCGTGGTCGAATAGAAAGGCTCTCGACTCCCAATTCGAAGGTTGCGGTTTCGAACCCGGCGCGGCGTGCGCAAATACATTTTATTTGAATATTTATGTCATTTCAAAATTCATTGATTAAAAATAATATATTACCTATATTTGCGGCACGTTCCAGAGTGGAAGATACTCTCAGTATCGCCCTGGTGTAAGAAATGGCTTTAACTGTGTTTGATGACCACACGGAGATAAATGTTATTCTAAAATACGATAATTTTATTCGTAAAAACGGGACTGAAGTTTTTACGAACAAATTAACAGTGTTTCAATGTTGTTTGGAGGGAAAATGTAAGAATAATTTGTTGGTATACGTACGAAATTACGTATACCAACAAATTATTCTTACATGTTCCCGCCAATAAACATTGAAACCCTGTTAATTTGTTCGAAAGAACTTCAGTCCCAACTTCAGTTTTTAACCGTTTTTACGAATAAAATGATCGTATTTTAGAATAACATTTTTCTCCGTGCAGATATGAACAGCCATGTACTTTCTCAGGTTCCTCTTCTCTATCACCTTCACCTCCCTACCTTCAGCCTCACAATACACCCCAATTGGGAAAATCATAGTCGCACAGGCTCCAGAAGGGAGCGGTTGGGACTCTTTTGCGGTAATTTGAAGCATCGTCATGTGATGTTCGCCAGGATTTATAATTACTTTAGAAACTCTCTTTAATCTCTGTGACATGTTAATTATGTTGCCATCGCGAAATATCGGCCATTTCATTGTGAATTTTTGCATAGTCATTTGATATAATTTATCTTGCTCATGTGACATTATAAAATACATATATAGTCATTCTAGCCATTATCATTAACTAAAAACTAAAACTCGGTTTAACGAGGGAATAGCTTATAAAATCATTAAGAGTTAACGTTAAGCAAATACTTACTTTACATTATGAAAATATTGAGGAATTCCAACAAAGAAGAATGATTGATTAAAATTATTGTCGGTATCAAATATTAGGAGCTACCTATTTGTATACCAGTCACGCTAGTTCCATATAACTCTATTGTCTAGTGTGCTTTTTCTAAAGCGCGATTAGTAACTTCACTTGGTAGATACTTTGTTTACTTGGTACATCAATTGTTTACCCCAAAAAAATACATATTTTGGCCAGTAAAAACTATAAATTCTGTGCTACAAATTTGTAAAATAACGATTTCCAAGTGATTAAAAAAAACCAATGAGATAAAGCAACTTAAAATATGGCTAATTAAAATGAATGTGAGAAAATCATAAACGCTATAAAGTAACGCTAAGAATGGATAAAAAATCATTAAAAATAAATTTACTTAAGGAAATGCGGAAAAACGCAAAATCGTATAAAATCTTGTGTATTAGTTTTGAAAATTTGATCGCTTAGAAATAATATAGATGCTTCAATTAAATACTGTGAGTAGAACACTTCTTGGCCTTTGAAGTGATCGAGTATTTTTTGATAAGCTTTTTAATACGCTTAGAAAAAAATCGTTCGCTCCGCCCAATTCCGAATGAGTCAAGGACTAGTGGATCATCTTAATAAACAATTAGATTTGTCGAATAGCCCCATTCTAAAAATATTTCCGTTACCCCCGCCCACTTTTAACCCTCCCTCTTATCCACCTCCCCCATCGCCCCCACCTAAGTTGATGTTGTCTCTCTATCTTCTAATTTTTTTTTAAATACCATGTATATATGTATTATGTTCAATATATTTTTATTATATTTTTATTCATCCCTGAGTAAGGTTCAGGTTGAACCGAAACCGGTTGGATAAAGAAATAATAAAGTGGAATTAAAACAAAGTATTATTGTGTTTATTATAATCAATATAACCGAATTTTAACCTGATTTTTTTGTTGCAGGCCATGAAAAATGCACCTTCCACCACGACCTGGAATTGGACCACAGACCCCCTACCAGAGAGGCCCTTCTTCCCGACATGACCAAGTCCTATCGAATGTTGCTCTCAGGTGAGTTGTACTTCTCTTTTGTCGTCGCCTCATTGCTGAGGATCGCGATCCTCACTCCAATTTATCTGGTGAATCGGGCTCATCGTGCGTGGAAAACCGTGGAGACCATCACTCTGTATGCCTTTATATCAAAAAAGGATATACATAATATTAGTTTATTTATTTTTTTATTTATTTATTTATCATAAATACATTTGTACAAAATAAGGGTAGTCCCACAAAGCTGTCATATGGCAGCTTGTCTGTAGGTTCTACAATTTATCACTCTTAATATTATACATAAGGAAATATTTGTTAATACATATTATATAGTTTTAAGGACACATTAGGATAGATCACATAATAATATTAGATTATTTGAATTACATCTATAAGATATTTCAATGTACATGCCTATTAGTTCATGGAATCCTTAGCATGATTCTACAAATCTACAACACCAGTTGTCGTCCTTCATAATACCTATGCAGTGTAAACATGGTGTAATAGACGGCCGGCGTAGTCCAGAGGTAAGGCTTTGAACTCCCATTCCGAAGGTCGCGGGTTCGAACCCGGCGTGCGCAAATAAATTTTATTTGGTTAATTTGTGTTATTTCACAATTAATTAATAAAAATAATATATAGTATACTTGCGGCACGTTCCAGAGTGGAAGATACTCTCGGTATCGCCGTGGTGCAAGACCAACCATTCAGAATTGAAACGTTGCTTAATAATGGCTTTGGCCGTGTTTAGTGACTAGATCTGAATAGCCAGGTACTTCCCCACCTTCCTCTTCCAAATCTCCCCACTCCAGGGGACCTACATTAATTACGTGAGCAGTTTTAAAAAAATCTAGACCCCTCCTCCCCCCACTTGGTGAGATTAAGTGAGATTTAATGGGATCCCCCCCCCCCCCCCCCCCTCACGTGATCTTTTTTTTTGCTCACGAAATAAATGTTTTTTGTAATTGCCATTTTTTCAGCTTGCAAAATGGAAGTTTTAATTGTTTCACTTCAAAAGATAGTGAAACAATTAAAAATTATATATTATATCCATAATTATATATATTCTTTTAAAGCTGACGTGAGATTTTTATTGACCCCCCCCCCCCTCCCCCCCTTCGGTATAACGAGATTTGGTGAGATTTCACTGCCCCCCCCCCCCTATTTTTTGCTCACGTAATTAATTTATGCCCCCTTACCTTTAGCCTCACAACACACCCCAAGTGGGGATGTCTATATAATCACTTATCATACCAAAGTTCGATATTGCGTAATATTACAAGAACAATCCTTATAATCGTCAAAGTAAAAGTGCGGCATGACTAAACGAGACATATTATATCGATTGACGTGGCTGGTTGTTATTCCGAAAACCCCTGTCAGTTTTAATTGGACTGTCAGTTAAATGACAACGGAGCGGAGACTCTATTTCCCGTGACGTCCGCCCTTAGTGGAGTTATGTTGCCCTTAAGCTGGGTCTATTTCTTCAATATTATCGCCTCCTGCGACAACATTCTTACAACAACGGACTTTTACAACACCGTCAATAGGGGCGTGACCTTACACACAGACGCAATGTTCTTGCTTTCCGTGGTATACGGAAAACACGACAACACCCTGGTGAAGCGGGGAAGTCAGGGGAGGGGAATTGTTCATTTTTTTATACAGGCGAGCGGTACGCTCTTGACATAAAGTGAATGAATTGCATGAGTTTTTGAGGTTATGTACGATGAGCGTATTTATTAGGTCTGATAGAAATCGTTGTCTCTCCCTTACTATCATGGTTAGAAGTATGATCTAAGCTGTGTTAGAAAGAGAAAATATTACGCTTTATTTTGAAATTTAAAAGTTAACCGCAAAGTAATTACAATGTACACATTTACAAATCCAAAGTTTCCGGCCGGAATTTGATAATCAATTATGATTCTTTGAGAATTTTTTTAAAATTATTTTTACATCAAACGACTAAAAAGTAAGGTAACAATAACGTTTATAATACATTTTTCTAATAAAACATGTACTTATGTGTTTTTTTTTTCATCAAGAGTAATTTTAGTTAGAAAAAACGTGAAGTGAGTCTTTTTTAATCCTTTTTTATGTTTGCACGTAAAATGTTTATATTTCAAATTTTATATGTTTATTTTGAATCATAAAATTTGAAAGCGTATTTCATCACTTAAACAGTTTTTAATTTTCGGATACATTGAGAAATTTTCCATTTATTTGGATTTTATCTGTAAAAATATGATGGTAGACGCGTCCATGTGTGTAGCCACGCCCACAGCTGTGTTGGTTGAAATCTGTGTTTACCGTACCGCGCTCCAATGTACAAACAAACGCAGGAGACGACAATTGGGAAAAAAAAAACAAAAAATGTTCTCGACATGTTGAAGGCTTTTTGTTGAAGCTGGAGATCGGACTTTATGGTGTTCTGTCATATTCAAAAATGCAATCTACGTTAAAATTTTATTCTTAAAAAATATTAATATTTTTAATAAAGTGTTATATCACCAATGTTCTCTTCAGATACATTCGTTATTTGTCAGTACTGGGACCAGTATTCTCTTGTAATACAGGATTCTTTTTGAAAGACTTAGGTTCTTTGACTAACAGTCATTGTTTATTGACGTATCGTATTTATAATTAAAATTCGGAGCATCCTTAAAAGTCATTCCAATCTCTCAACCCGTACTGTCGATAATATGTTCAATTACATTATTACATCTAAATGGCCCAACTCTTCTCTTTTGTTTATTGATAGATCATTGAGTTTTGTCGATTAAAAAACTCGAATCATTCAAGAAAGGCTAACAAATATAATATTGGATTGAATCACTGATGAAAATATTGCATTTATTATTTTTGAAAGATTTCAGTTTTTTAATTGATAAACTATGTCTTCAATCTTTGCAAAATTACTTTGTGGCATCATTCTAATTAAATGAAACAAAATACTTTGTTTAAACCATTATAATCACATGTTATAATATCTACATGTTTCAAAACAGATGGTTTCTTCGTTAGGATAATAACATGAATAAAAAAAGAAACAAACAAGTATAGACAAAAATAACAGTAGACAAATAGATATTACAGAGAGAGGTGATTAATTACCTAAAAAATTAAACAACAAAAATAAATTATTATAAATATAAATATTAGTATTAAAATAAATTTACAGGATGGTTATTTAAAAAAAATATTTGGTTATTAATAATATTTAATTTACTATTAACACTTTTTCTAATTTCTAAAATTTCTAAGTTGGCTAATTGTAAATCTGTTGTGCTTGTGTGTAAAATTTTTAACCCTTTATTTATATCAAAATGATGATTTGTTTCTAAAATATGGTTGGCAAATTCAGAATAATTATTATAGTGAAGAAATGTCATTTTTCACCGACCGCTATGTTAGGAACTGTTGAAAGTTTCGTTGAAAAATGACATTTCGTTTTTTTTTTATTTAAAAAATAACCATTAAAATGCACTTTTTCGAAATTCCGGTAAATGAATTGATTAGTACTAGTTAATATCTAACTACAACAACTTTTTAAACTTATTTTTTCCGTCCATATTAAGCGTGACCCGGTTTTGTAAATATTTTACCGTATATTTCACACAATCAAGGACCGGATGACGTCACGAACTCTCCCGCACGGTAGTATCCTCTTAGCTGGCCTTTTCGCGGGCTTAATAAAATTCAAATTTATAGAATTGATTTAATTATGAAAACGAACTTATGAAAAAAAACTAGTATTTATGTTTGCATATTTTTTTTTTTTAAAGGACTCAACTTCCTTATTTGTGAAAAGCGTTTATCCGTAAAATAATTATACTTTATTATATCCATCTAAGAAAGAAAAGAACATGAATTCTTTTTACAATCACCTTATTTTTAATTCCCTCACAAAAGAGGAGGGGCCTCATCGCAAATTTTTCAAGGACTAGTGGATCGCCCTAACCGCTTCCAGTATTTCTGAATAATTACCATGGTTTTTAAATTATATATGTCAATTTGATGGTTTTTTTTTGTGTGCAGGTTTGGGAGAGGACCCCGACCGACAGGGTCTCCTGAAGACCCCAGAGCGTGCCGCCAAAGCCATGCTGTTCTTTACTAAGGGCTACGACCAAAGCCTAGAAGGTAAGTTTTTTATTTATGTATTATACCTACTGGGTTTTTAAAGACCAGTGTTATTTTATTAGATTCTTGACTGGTTCGATTGCAATTAATTAGAAATAATCGAAACTTTATGAAAATTGAAACCCTTTTGTACCTACTGGGTTTTAAAAGACGAGTGTTATTTTATTAAATTCTTGACTGGTTCCTTTGAAATTAATTCGAAATAATCGTAACTTTATGAAAATTGAAACCCGTTTGTACCTACTGGGTTTTAAAAGACGACTGTTATTTTATTAGATTCTTGACTGGTTCGATTACAATTAATTCGAATTAATCGGAACTTTATGAAAATTGAAACCCGTTTGTAAGTACTGGGTTTTTAAAGACAGGTATTAGATTCTTGACTAATTCGAACACAATTAATTCGAAATAATCGAAACTTTATGAAAATTAAATCCCGTTTGTACCTACAGGTTTTTAGAGACGAGTGTTATTTTATTAGATTCTTGACTGGTTCGAATTAAATAAATTCGAAATAATCGAAACTTAAATACAAAAAAAAAACAATAATATTTTCAATTGCTTCGCCGTTTTGTTCTATCAATCTTTCATATCAATAAATTGTCTTGATACCATTTGATTGATTCGTTGAGTAATGTAATGAGTAATCTGGTATTGTCCCAGATAGAGGGTACACTTTTACATATAACTGCATACATACTCAACTCAAATTTATTTTTTTCTGAGATGTCTTCCTAATCAACTGGACGATCGAATTATGTTTAGCTAACAATATGCTTCGATTATGATTCGAAGATATTTCGTCACTCGATATGCTTTGATTATGATTCGAGGATATTTCATCTCTCAATATTTTTCCAAATGGTTAAATCCATTATCACAAAGTTTCGAATATCATGTATGTTTTTATTTATTTTTTATTTAATATTTAAAGGTTTTTATTACAATAAATACACAATTTTTACATTTTATACAGTGGTCAAATAGTGGATAAGAATAGCTTTTCCTCACCATAAAGAGACAAGGCTCTTGTATGTTTAGGTTATTTGTAGATAAATTAGTTGTGTTCTCAACGGCTTCAAAATCCTTTATTATTATTTTTACATTTTGCCACATAATATCGGGACAAATTCCATAGCACTTTGCCTTAAATTTCGACGGAAATGTTTCTACTATCAAAATGAATTTATCGATATTCTCGAAGTTTCGAATAAAACGTATATTTCGATTTCAAGGAACTTCCATCACTAGTTTCTAACAATATGCCTCGAAAACAGGATGATGAAAATTGCATCGCGTTTAATTACTCCTTATCTGAATAAGGCCTAATTTTTTACATTGTCTTGCATTAAACGAGAAGGTCGATATTGACTATCCAGGTTCGGTATTTGTGTTGCCTTGTGTGTATATTCGTATTTGAAATCATTTATCCTGGATAGGATTCGGTTTACAATCAATACCAAGGTTGTAAACGGGGCTGCGTGTCAGATGTTTATCACTATTATCAATAAAATAAGTCAGGTATATTTGCAGAACTACTAGTTTTTACACAATTAATTGCGTAACGACCGGAGGGAGGGAGGTTGGAACTGGAATGATTTACGCGAATCGTGCTGCGCGTCTGGTTACCGTTCGGTGATACCAGCGCGGAAAATTAATACATACAATATGTTTATGGCTGTTAGTTACACGGGTATAAATTATTTGTTGTCTTTTCATTTCATAAGAAAGCTTTTACGCTTCATAAATAAAATAATCCATTTACCGGAATTATCTGATATGATAACAAAACTATCGATATGCAATTAGCGTGATGAACCAATGTTTAATTCGTGTAATAAAATGTACATAATCGAAATGTAAGTCGAACTCGGTTATAACGCACACTTTTGTAACGAAAACACTATTATTAACCTTAACTAACTAACTGACTATTTCCCTACCGGGAATTGGCGTTCCCCGCAGGGATAGGCAGAGAGGACGGACCGCCAAGCAACTCGGTATTGGCACACACTCTTGGCCTCAATCACATTCATACATACTCTTCTATTATTCCGACTCTTGATATGGCCCGACTCAAGAATCTGGTTCATTTGATAGTGCCATGTCTTCCTCTGGCGTCCACAACGTCTTATATCATTCACTCCTTTCTTCGTTCATTCGCTCAACATGCCCAAACCATCCAAGGGTCCCTTTCTTAATCTTACTAATTACGCTTACATCAATCAGCCTGGCATTCAGCTAAACATTATTTGCGGATCTCCACATTTATCGCACGATCATACATGGTTTTACCACACATACGCCTCAGGGATTTCATCGCTACAGCATTCAGTCTACTTTCATCCTTCCTCTGCCCGTTTCATGACTCACTGCCATACATTAGGGTCGGTACCAGCACTCCATGTTGGACTGCTAGTTTCGTTTCTTTGGACATTTTTAACTCTATTATAAGAAACATAAAGCCCCGTAGGTTAAATTTGGCCAATTTTTCAACAGTTTTTTTTGTTTGGTAGTTTATTTAACTGAAGTAGTCTATATTGTCGTAAATTTCGTTCGTAAAAAGTGGTGGAACCGGGAAATAATGGAATATATTTATTGTTGGGCAGTAATATGATTTAAAACAAAAAATTTAATACAATTTTTTGAATTGTTAAATAAATGACAAATAATAATATGCCTATATCGTCGAAAGTAGGTACTAGGTGAAGTCCCCGGCGTTGCCAGGGCTTTACACAGATTTTTTTCGAAATCTAATTTTAAAGAGCAAGTGTGCGAAATTTCGTCAATCTCGGAATAAAACTGTAGATTTGTATGAAAATCGATTCCATGCCGCCCGGCCACCACAGCGAATCTTATTCATATAAATAGATTTTAGTTTAAACAGGTATTGTCGTAAAACCAACAGTTTCTTATTATCAATAATTTTCATTTTATCCGAAATAATAATTTTTAACATTTTAATTCGATCAATATCATCGCCGCTCCGGAAACCATTTATTGGTGACTTAAAAATGGTGCCCTTGTTCATGGGGATTTGTCCGGATCTTGGCTTCGGATGCTTATAGGGCCGAATCGAGAGAGACTGTGGTAGATTGAGGTTTTTTGACCTCTCCGGTAGGACTCTCTCGGAAAATCGTCTTGCATATCAGTGGAAGGGAGAGATTCATAATTCCGTCAGTTCTGGACCCTCCACATAGCATCCACAACGAGATATGGCAGATAGTGTAAAAAATGGAACATTATATTTTTTATTATAAGTGCTTTCGAACATTACGCACTAAACGGGTTTCATTGTAGTAACAAGGTAGATAAGTCCCCACTTAACATGTAACGTAGCAATCTGCCATTTTATTACGTATTCTCTTGTGGAGTTTGCAAAGCTCTCCAATGGGAACAGAGAAGAGTGGCCTACTATTTGCCAGATCCATATTATATAACAACCTTTATACGAGGCAGGTTCAGAAAGTAAGGGTACTAGATTTTAATATTTTTTTTTAGCAAAAATATTTTTAAATATATATATATAGGCTATTGTTGATAAACCTGTTGACTATTTTTCCGAAAAATCGCCATCCCGTTCAATGCATGTGGTGAGCCGTGGCACAAGTTTCTTTATGCCCTCATCGAAGAACTCTCCCTCCAGCTCCTTCCCCCACTTAAAAACCTCTTTCTGCACATGCTCGTCGGTTAAACATTTAATTCCACTCATGTGTGCCTTCAAGGACGTGAAGGCTTGGCGCCTTTAGATTATCATTGTTTCACGTCCGTCAGGGGATTTTTTTTTTTTAAAGAGAGTACCTCACAAGAGTCTTAAGAGGCTAGACTTTGAACGACACGCGGAACACCCGCGTCTGTCATTCTGTCCCGCTCACAATAAGCTCACGCACACTTACAATACATGCGAATGCGAAATGTGCGAATGAGACAAAGCTCAAATTTTCCTACAGAAATCGCTCGAAAAGGGTTTTATGGAGAATACACTTTTCTACACCGAAACTTTCACGAAATTGAAATTTTAACAAATATATATTTTTTAGAAAGAAGAAGCTACGTCGGTAGATTTTTATAATTTTATAATTTTTTATGAGAGTTGAGTTAGCAGCACTTTTTCCTTAAATAATATTTTTTGATAAATCGTACATTTTTGACAGTGAATGTTTACGTTAATACGAAACGCATCGAAAATTCGAAAACATACCGACATAGTTTTCACCCTCTGGAAGGCAGTATAAAAAAAATATATTTATTTTGTGCAACTTTCGATATAGAAAAGTGTTTTTTCCCGGGCGTCCTTTTTGTATGGGCCGAAAAGCGAAGTCTATCGTCTTAACTGCTCCCGTCTGGAGCCAGTGAGACTACGGCATCCCCAATTGGGGTATGTTGTGAGGCTGAAGGTAAGTGGGGAAGAGTAGGAGGTAGGCGGGGAAGTACCTGGCTATTCAGATCTAGTCACTAAACACGGATAAAGCCATTATTAAGCAACGTTTCAATTCTGAATGGTGGTCTCACACCAGGGCGACACTGAGAGTATCTTCCACTCTGGAACGTGACGCAAATATAGTATATATTATTTTTATTAATTAATTGTGAAATAACACAAATTAATCAAATATAATTTATTTGCGCACGCCGGGTTTGAACCCGCGACCTTCCGATTTGGAGTCAAGCGTCTTACCACTCGACCACGGACGAATACGGGGTGTGGTCCAACACATCCTAACCAAATGAGTCCAAGAGCTCCTCAGTGGCTAAGGCTCTGTGAGGACATGCGTTCTCGTGCAACAAGCACACTCCTTTCGTCTGCATTCCCCTCTTTTTGTTTTGAATGCTCCTTTTGAGTTTTGTAAGGTCTTACAAATATCGTTGTGCGCTGATGGTCTACCCCTGAGGCAAAAATTCGTCCAAAAATGTTACCTTTTCAAGTTGAAAACCCTGAGGCCATGATTTTTTGCCCGAAGTTGTGGTTTTGAATTTTTTGGCAAACAGGAAATTGGTGACTGTCTTTTTTATCTCAGGTGTGTAATGAGAAAGCCACGTTTCGTCTCCAGTTACTATAAAGCTCAGAAAATTCTTAACTTCCAGTTCAAGTCGCTCGAGAAACTCGCGGGAGCTATTGATCCGATTTTTCTTGTTCTGCACGTGGCTCGCACTCACACACGGCGAGATTTATTGCCGACATCTTTCACGCAACTGGACACTACAGCGCAAGTTTACGTACTACCGTGTTTCTGCGATTCTCGCTTTGGTCAGGAGATCCCTCTGTACCACTCAGTATTGCTAACCCTAAAAAAAAAAACACAGCCCATTATGGTCTGTGCTTTCTGAACATGCCTAGTATATGATTTATTTTTATATTTTTTGGTCAATGGCATAAGCTCACTTGTTAGGATAGCTTATGAGGAATGTAGAGATAAAATTGATAAACCTACTGATACATTATGATATAATATATAGAATTGGTCTTAAAAGTTGTGACCAAATCAAATAAAGAACACTGGTGGGTTATATAATCTATTGATTATTCGTATAGTTTCAGCTTATTTCAATAGATGTCGATAGCTTAGTAAGTTATTCGAAGTTTTTCTATATCCCAACAGATGGCAGTTGAGAATGATATCAGAAGAGTACCATCTATCGTAGTTCGTGTCTTGGGTACAAATGGTTACGATGATTGCCTAAGGTATCGACGAGTTGGGTGGCGGGCACCTCCAGTCCGCCAGCGGAGAGCGTTAGAACTACTTAGAGCCTAGTCTAGTAAGGACGTCCGTCCAGTTTGATATTTATTTATTAAAAGAATTTTATACATAGTGTACATATTGTGTTATTTCGCCCGCCATGCTAGGGATGTGTTATGGCGGGTGAAGTATGCAGATTATATAATTTAAGGTAATGAATTACGTTTACTGATAATATAATAATTATGATAATGAGGTTTACAGTTAATGCAGCAATGAATTTATGATAATGAAAATTACATATAATATAGTAATTGATGATAATGATGTTTACAGGTAATAAATATAACAAGGAATTTATGACAATGAAATTTACAGATAAAATAATAATTGATAGATGAAATTTACAGATAATATAACATTGAATTTATGTTAACCAAGTTACAGATAATACAATAATTGATGATAGTGTAGTTTACGGATAATATGACAACAAATTTATGGAAATGTGGGTTACAGATAAATAATAATTTATTTATAAGTTACATAGTATGATGGTTGATAAATTGAATTATAATTTACTAAATTATACAAATTAAATTAAATTAAGTTACAAATAATATACATCGAGGTTTCTAAATATTTTGATAATAATAATTTATAATAATAGGTTAATTATAATATTGATAGATATTAGAGTTATACAAATTAATTTAAGTTAAAAAAAGATTATATATCATAGTTCCTAAGTGTAACGATCCATAGAGATAATTGTTTTTTAAAGTTATGGGGTTGGGTTTCAGTTTTTAAGTTGTCGGGGAGAAGGTTAAATATTTTTGGAGCTAGGTACATGAAGTGTCTTCAAGCTGACGTGGTATGTAGTGTAGGTACATTGTAGTTTCGGTTTGTTATTGTTCTGGTGGTGTAATTGTGATGTAAGAGGGTTTTTTTCGTATATTTAAACAAGAAATGAGTTAGTGTAAATTTTAGATGGAGTTGCCGTATGTTTAAGACGTTGTATTCAGAGAAAAGTCGAGTGGAGTCGGTCATAATATTAACGAATAAATCAACTAGCAATCACACGAACCTAAAACTTATTTGGAAGATACCCAACACATCTTAAATAACATTAAGGGGGGGGTAAGGTTTTAAAACTTTTATTCTGAATGTACAACATGTCGAGAGTATTTTGTCAAAATTTCAAGTCAATCGGAGCAAAACTAACGAAGATACAGCGTTTCAAGCCACTAGCCTTTTTCAATGTTCGACCGGATTTTCGAGTAAAAAAACTTTAAATCGATTTTCTCGCAAACAAATTTTTGAAGTTCGTGAACATCATAACTCAAAATCTACTTGACCGATCCTTTTGAAATTTTGTACACTATTTCTATACATAAATCAACAGGTAGTCAGGAAAAGTTTTTTTTTTCATTTTTTAATAACAATTTCACAGAATTTTTTTAGCAAAAAAGCGTTTTTGACTCTAAAATTCTGCCAAAAAAAAATCAAATAACAAAAAAAGACTCCCTGATTACCTGAGAAAGCATATCACCTTTTAAAAGCATTCAATTTTTTTGTGTCAGATGTTCACCGTAAAACAACTTCTTTTCGAGGCGCCTATGGAGATTCACTCTCACGGACTTATTAATTGGACGATACAATAATAATTTGTATTATCTCCTGAAATTTTGGAAGATTTTGTTAAATTCATATCGGTAAAATAGAAGCTCAGAACCTTTTTTGTCAAATGTTCAAAATATTTCCGCTTTGTAATAAAATCCAAATAAATGAATATTTCTGAACACGTCCGAAAACTAAAATCTGTGGGAGGGGAATCCGGGAGGGGCGGAGGGGAATCTGGGAGGAGCAGAGGGGAATTGACGAGAGAGAGAGGACGGGGAGCGGGAAAGGCGAATAAGGGCAAGGGGAATGCGTAAGTATAGGGGTTCGCGAGAAGGGGGACAGCGGGAGTGTGGAGGGGGAACGTGGGGAAGGTGAAAGGGAAACGTGGAAGAGGAAGAGGACATGGGAGGGGTAGATGATAGATAGGCGCAAGGGGAAACGGGAAAAATGGGAAAGGACACGCAGGGAGAAATAATATCTTTATTTAGGTGTCATGACAACGCATGCCGGTTATTAGCTACTAATTCATAAAAATCCACCTACCCAAATTTGGATAGCCATCGCTCGAGTGGTTATAAAAATACATGATTGGGATGGCATTTTTAGTTTAAAAAAAGTAACTTTAATAATTTTATCTTTAATAACTCAGGTACGGGGTATACGTCATTCCTATGTCTACCTACGTTAAATTATCGTGAAAACAAGCTTATGTGTCCAAGCGGTTAACTAATTCATAAAAATCCACCTACCCAAATTTGGGTAGCCATCACTCGAGTGGTTATAAAAATATACATGATTGGGGTATCATTTTCAATTACAAAAAAATGATTTATTTATTGCAGAGGTTCTCAATGACGCCGTCTTCGATGAGGACCACGACGAGATGGTGGTGGTGAAAGACATAGAAATGTTCTCCATGTGCGAACATCACCTCGTGCCATTCTACGGCAAGGTGTCCATAGGCTACCTGCCCTGCAAGAAGATCCTGGGACTCAGCAAACTGGCCAGGTAAACACAACTCTTATTCCAGGGTCCAGAAGGTCTAGCTTGGGCAACCGATAAAACCTATTAGGAGAATATATGATGCAAGTGTTAATGGTATAAGAAGTAGGGGACGTTCGAGGAAGACATGGCACAATCAAGTGAATCAGTCGGGCTATGCCAAGAGTCAGAAAAATAGCAGAGTGTGTATGAGACAATTTATGAATGTGAATGAGGCAAAGAGTATGAGTTGTTTGGTGGTCCGTCCTCTCTGCCTACCCCTGCAGAGAAACGGCGTGATGGTTAGTTAGTTAAGTGTGTACGCAGGTGTATATTGTGTAAAGGCCCAACCACTTATATCGACACAATGTTGACCAAATCTGTAATCTACATACGGTCAGTTATTTATTTATTTATTTATTAGGAAAAGTTGACAGCAAATCTGAGATTATACAATGATATATTAATAAGATAGTTAATTATGCCAATTATGAACTTTCCACTGATAATAATAAATGATAAAGTGTGACATTGTAGGGTTGTTTTCTTAATTAAATTATTTTCTAGTTACAATATGTGAAAAGGAGTTACTAGTTACAATATGAAAAAAAGGGGGAGGAGGAAACATGGGATTGGGATGAAGAGGCAAAGGGCGGGGATATATAGGGAGTGAATTTCTACTTAGAGTCATGTTGCTTAGTGAATTTTTCGTTTTATGTCGCGTAAAGTCGAGCTAAAAATGTCAATGTGGTAATAATTTAAGTTAAATGAATGTGTGGATCTGTAGATAAATGAGTTTTGTTTGGAGTTGGTCTTGCAAAGAGGGAGATTAAAAGTAAGCGACTGTCTGCTGTTGCGATATGGAACATGGAATGATAGGCGTTGGAGAAGATCGGGGCTATCGATTAAGTTGTGTATGATTTTAAATAACATTACCGAATCTGCTATATTTCTTCGGCAAGTCAACGTCTGTATATTGAAGAACTTAGTTATCAATATTTGCGAGCACAGTCTATGATTGTTAACAGATATTACCCTACTACCTATTTAATTTTATAATATTTTAACAGAAATTTATTTAATTAGGATTTATGGGATGAGGTTTGTCTAGGTCTTGGCGGCGGATGCGTTTGTCCACCTTCTGCGTGGCGGTGCGGATAGGTTGAGAGAGACCTTTTGATCTGGACTCTCTCGACCAAATGCCTTGCACTGCAGTGTGAGGGATGGATTCATACATCTGTCAATACTGGATACAAGGTCCCCCAGATTCCTATCCACCCCTCATGCCTTTTTCCTTCTCAGAATTCATCTCATTCCTTTACCTTAAAAGACCCACCTCCACACAGCATCCCCAAAGATGACATACTCCTGTGTGGAGCTAGTGCAAAAAAAAGTAAATTTTCAAAATCAGAACTGATTTGTCGAGAATTCAGATGGGGATTGGTGTGAAAAACAAAACTGTGTGAAATGCCCATTGGAGTATGTAGTATTTAATTTGTTTGTTATTTCCAGGATTGTGGAGATCTTTTCCCGCAGGCTGCAGGTACAAGAGCGCCTGACGAAGCAGATAGCCATCGCTGTGACCAAGGCAGTTCAGCCTGCTGGAGTGGCCGTCGTGGTCGAGGGAGTGTAAGTCGTCCTTCATCTTATGTTCTCCTGATACTTAAACATACAAGGGCTATCCGTAAAATAAGGTCTCCAAGTTGCTGCGGTCTCAAGGAATGATTTTACGCACGATCCGGCAACTCACATACAGCCTGGTTCCTCCACTCCAAATCCCCACTTCTGCAACTATTAATCTCGGCGTGGCAGCCGTTCGCGATTGAGCTTCCACTCGCCGCGCCCGCCAGATGTGAGTTACGCTCTGGAAATCATTTCTTGCGTGCAACGAACAAAACCCCGAAGTGTTCGGAAAACAGTGATTGAGCGCGTAAAATGTGCGCAAATGGGTCAGAGATTTAATAACGGACGCACAGACGTCCATGATGAAAAGCGTGCCGGAAGGCCATCGGTTTCAGACGAAACAATTGCCAAAGTGGAAAAAGCAATGCTTCCACTTCCAGATCGACGCGTAATGGTTCAGGAGCTCTGTGACTTGATCCCTGAACATTTGGGATACCACAAGATCTGCGCAAGATGAAAAATGCTGAAGCAGTCCATGGATTCCTCTACCACATCGATAGCGAGGAGTTCTTCGACTCATTTGTGACTGGGGACGAGACTTGGGTACACTACATGATACCAGATACAAAGGAACAATCCCGTCATTGGCGTCATTCAGATTAACTGGCGGGTGTGTCGAATGGAAGTTCCATCGCAAACGGCTGCCACGCCGAGACTAAGCTTCGCAGAGACTGCAGCTTAGTGGGGATTTGGAGTAGAGGAACCAGGCTATTCGCCAGTATTACCGGATTGCGCGTAAAATTGTTCCTCGCGACCGCAGCACCTTGGAGACTTTATTTTACGGACAGCCGGTATACGGCTTTTTTAAAAAGTGAAAGACAAATATTCACTGGTTACAAATAACCTGACAATTGAAAGACTTCTGTCTTTTACATACATTTTGAGTGAAGTCAATTTAAGAGTATTTACTAGGCTGACGTGTAAGGACCCTTTTTCATTGAACTTTTTCATTTGATTTTCGATTGACTTTCGCTAATATTATCTTCATTAATTAAAATATTATAATTTGAGGTTTAACTCTTTAAGTTAAAAAGTTAAAAATAAAAATAAAAATATTTCATCCTAGACTTGCAGATAAAGTCAATAGATGTCGCATATTAATAAAAAGTGATAAAATTTATCCTGACACTATCTAGAGGGCATTTAGTTCGAGTTGAATCTTGCAATCACACATAAAGGTAGCAGCCAATAAAAATATGCGATAAGAAAAATGAAAATAATGTTGGTGGTTCTCAGTCGAAGTATGATACAGTTAAAAATGACCGAATCGGATAGGGATACGTTGGCGCAGTCGGTTAGCGCGTCGGCCCGGATTGCCGGAGGACCTGGGTTCGAGTCCCAGATGTATCCGTATCTTTTTCTGATTTTTCTGTTTCAGATTTTCGATTGACTTTCGCTAATATTATCTTCATTAATTAAAATATTATAAAGATTACACACAATTAGAAAAACAGAAACATCACAAATAAAAATACTAAATTATATACAAGCTCACTCAAGTAACACATGTGAACATTATGTTCCCAATCTCCATTTTAGTTTCTGTTCAATCTCCATTTTAAAATTAAAAATAAAGTATCAAAAGCGATTATTAACCTTTTTAGGACGATGTCGTTAAAGAATTTGCAATACCCGTGGACTGGTATTGCAAATTTCAATACAATTTCAGCATGTTATAGGTGACGCTCGTCTTTTAGGCACACAATCAGTTGACATGTATACATGACGCTCGACTTAAATAGGTTAATCACTTTACTGAGAATTATTTAAACTAATGAGACCTTTTCCTTTACGGAAATTGCTTCATCTTTACCTCTCATTGGCCGTGCGGCCACCGGTGCCCATTCAAAAAAAATTATTTTTGACGCGATTTTGTCCCTTATGTATAAAGAAATTGTATCAAGAACAAGGTCAGAATCGCTTGCGCCGGTCTCGTTCTCAATGTAACAAAAGTTGCATAGTGCCTAGCTTCTCGGAATAATTTACATTATATATGTATGACAATATTAGAAGACGGCGGCCATCTCGGATGCATGACTTTTGATTGTTGATTGAGGATTCTTTCATTGTTTTTGATATAAATTCTTTGTGGAAAGAATAGATTTGAGGTATTATCAGGAAGATAGTCTTATCTTCATTATTTTCATGAAATTTTTGCAATTTTTTCACAATAGAAATGTCATAAATTTTGAATGAATAATTATATTTTAAATGAAACAAACACTTAGGGCCTTACTAATAAACGTGTTTTAAATTTTACACAAATGATAAACAACTGTTAATTTATGGTAAATGGTTGTTTAAAATTTAAAACACGATTACTACTAGAAGGTTATAACATAACCTTCTAGTAGTAATCGTGTTTTAAATTTTAAACAACCATTTACCATAAATTAACAGTTGTTTATCATTTGTGTAAAATTTAAAACACGTTTATTAGTAAGGCCCTTGGTATTTAACCACATATATTTATTATTTGTTATATTATATATAATTATATTATATTAAGTATATTTTTTTGCATTATTTGTTTACGAGTTTCTATTACAAAATAATGTTATTAGTAACAGTTGTATAAACTACCAAAATCTGAAAGAATTATCACTGTAAACTTATAAAATATGATACAAAAAAATTCTGAAGTGACGTTTTGACGTTTGATTTTTTTTGAAAAAAAGGTGAGGTTAAAAACCTCTCATAATGTTTCATTGAAATAATGAAAGAAAACCTCCTCCTCCCGTAAAATTTGCTAAAGGTGGTTAGGACAATTAAGAACTCGCGCGAAGCAATGTCAAAAGTCCCATGAGCGTATAGAAGAGAAAAAAAGAAATTAAATAAATAAAACACCATCATCGTAGTGTTAAAATGTTGCTTGTTCATTATGGAGGACTTAGATAGTAGAAGAATTAAACCCACAATGCTTGGGTGATAATCTGATGCAATTATCAACTCAGCTACTAAAGTCATATGAGAATGAATTATTCTTGTGTTGAATTACTCTTATGTTGAATTATTCTTATGTTGAATTACAGTTATGTGTTGAGATGGTTTGCTAATCGCCGTGATAACCACTCGAGCACTTTTTGCCACATTATGGCACTATTTCCAAAACCTCGGATTGCTTTGTTGCAAAAATGTGGCAAATTTAAATTTTTCCCTTACTGTGGTGGTAGTAGGAGATTTTCAAATATTGTCAGGTTATTCGTAACCCGGGAATGTTTGTCATTATTTTTTTATATATAATTATACATCTGATCAAAAGCTCAAACTTGTCGCAAATTTAGGTTTAGACCTTTCAAAAGCAAAAAAAAAAACCAAAAATAGCAATTTTCGTTGTTTGTTTTTGGGGTGTTATGCCGTGTTGTGCTACCTCCTTCTTTAGCCGACGTTTCGGACAGCGTTGCAGTGTCCATCATCAGGGCAGATCCGGCAGACCCGTCGATGTGAATTTGTAGTGTTAAGTGTGTGCTTATTTACTTGGAAGCGATACCGTGTCGTCAGCTTCATTTCAGAAGAAAGTGAACTACTTTGAAAGGGAAATTTTGTGAAAGAGCAGTATTTACGTTAGCCTGGGGCCCGTCCACGGAGAAATGTAACGAAATGTCCAACGAAAGTAGCATCATCTTGTGGCGAATTCTAAAATTAGAAAAAACCAATCTGAAGCGAATGTAGCCAATATCAAGGTATAAACAAAATGGTTTTATACTTTTGTATTGTATTATTATATGTTATTAAAGTATACTTAGACATGGTTTTTTGCGGTTAACTTTGGTGTATATTCTTATGTTGAATTACAGTTATGTGTTGAGATGGTTTGCCAATCGCCGTGTTATTGCCCTTATAATACAGATTTTTCCAACATCTTGAATGATAAAGTTTAATGGATTATTAATATTCTTCCAGTCATATGTGTATGGTGATGCGCGGAGTGCAGAAGATCAACAGCAAGACGGTGACTTCCACGATGCTGGGTGTCTTCCGCGATGATCCCAAAACCCGAGAGGAGTTCCTTAACCTCGTTCACTCCAAGTAGATCCTGACTCTTGTACTTCATCATTATTCTGGAGAACTTCAAAACAAACAGTTATTATTAATATTATTTTAAAATATTCTTGACAATTTAGTTAGTACCTATGTATTATTATTAATGCTTGCAAAATGAATGTATAAGGTCGACACTGCAATTGCAGTGCTTACCGTACCGTGCGCGGGCACGATTCTTCAACACTGCAAATCAGTGCACTGGCCCCCAGTGGTTAATGTGGTTCTTTTGAATGGTAACCTCTTAGAAATTGAGAGACTTATGGCAAAACAACGCTACATCATTTTACTAAGCCCGTCGTCTCATTGGTCCCATAAAGAAAAGGTAAGGAAAGTAATGTTCGCTACGGTTTGTCGTGCAGCTACTTGTTTAAGTATATCGATTCCTTACCAGACCATGGGAGGTGAGGTAATTTGAAAAAGGTATGTCCAAACAGTAAGCGCCTCCGCCCACTGAGGCAACTGAAAACTCTCAACTGCCAACTGTCTTTGTATGACAATGTGATGGCCCGCACACTACACAATCACTCAAACACCCGTTGTCAATGGTAACGCAAGCGGTGACTTGCGAATTGCACTGCTGATTGCCCTGGGCGGCAGTTGCTAGTTGCCAGCTGTCAGCTGATTGTTCTTCGTCTATGGTTAAACAAGCTTTTTGACCAATCAAGACAGAGAAAACAGCCGGTTTTAGTTGGTTTTCAGTTGCCTCGTCAGCGGAGCGCCTTAATCACGTAGTAAAAGCATCCGTTGTCAGGGAAAGTACAGTAAGAAACACATTAATTTTGTGTATTTCTTAGGCATTAACTATGTAACAATTTCTAAACATTTTGTTTTAAAGAGTTTTTATTTCACATTTATCTGCTACCGGTTTCGACATTCATTCACTAACAATTTTAAAACCCACTTAAAAATTATACAAGTGCAGAAGTGATTAGATTTTATTAGGTGGGGTTAGTGGAAGTGGTGATTTGGGAGGGGAGAATTGTGGGAGGGGTCAATGTGACAAGGAAACATTGTCAATAAAGGTGACTTATAGGGGAAACCGGTAGCAGATATATACAATTGAGTAGCAAATGTACATGTGAAATAAAAACTCTTCAAAACAAAGCATTAATTTTCTCTTAGTTGTGAAGAAATGTTACAGAGAAGAAATTAATTGGAATCAACTGGTTACAGAGAAGAAATTAATTAATATTAACAGTATTTTATTTACAGAAAGGAGACATTAATTAAAACTTAGTTAAAAGGAATTAATTTGCACTTAAAGCATGTTACGGGGAAGAAATAAAGTGCATTGTCATCTACATAGTTTCCCCAAATAAACCTTATAATCCAGGTGGAAACATGCATGACATTATTCTGCACTTTCGCCTTGTAACATGGGATAAATGTGCATTGTCATATAGATACATGGAAAATACATAAATCTTCACTAGACTTATTAACAGAGAAGAAAATTAAAAATATAATATTGCAAAAAATTACTTATTATAGATCAAAATAATCACCTATTAATTAATAATTAGTTTGCCACTTAGTGCTAAATTAAATAGTTTATTAACATAAATTAAAAACAAAATAGGTCCTATGACAGTTCCCTGAGGAATTCCGAATTCTGAAGACTCTTAACCTCCTTAATGTTGGATGATATTTGCCCACATATGGCCGTGTTCCATAGAAAATTAATATCAGAGCATTTGAAGATTTAATTCACATTATCCTGCATATATTGGTGTTTTCCACTCCCAATATCTGCATGTGTCTCCTGAGATGGCAGTTATTCGTTATTGAAGGGAAACCAGAGTGTTCTGTTAGCAGTCCTACCAGTTCCCTCAGCGAGTTTCTGTCCATATCGAGTAGTTTCCTGGTCCATCTAGGTCATTCCTTACAGTGCTGGGATTTGACCCACCATCAATATGTAATTTTGTGTGGCAAGCTGCTACTCCTACGGCCGGCTCGGATCCCACAAGTGGTGCTTTCGCCCCTTTCCTTGCTAGTTCGTCAGCCCGCTCGTTGCCCTCAATACCTTTATGTCCTGGTACCCAGATCAGGGATATTTTATTGATGGTAGTGAATTCTGTAAGAATAGTCCTGCATTATCCGTTGTTAGGACTAAGTTTTTTATTAATTTCAATGTAATGCATGATTCGTTTTTAACATCTTTTTAGTAATTTTTTGCAATATTAGATTTAATAAATTTTCAAAATATCACCTATTTAAGTTTACTTTCTGAGAAAGTTTCGTCTTTGAATCACAGTGCACCCTTCAATTGGCAAAGAAGTTAAACAAATTCAAACACTTATAAATTATTGTTTTAGTTACTGACCATTTTCGAAACCTGTCTAACAATGTGTCTCAGTTTTGGTTAATGGCTGCCAAACTGAGTCCAATATTATTCTAAACTCTCCCTTCTTCCGTACAATATTTAATAAACTTACCTATATACATAAAAATATACGTAAAAATGTTGTGCAAAATCATGGCCTATTTAAAATATATAATATGTATAACTCAATAATCCACAGTTATTTGAATTTTTTAATGACTGATTTTAGTGACACCTTTCGATATCGGTTTTAAAATGGCTGCCGAATCGAATGAATAACTTCTATTTACGATAATTTTGACAAAACTAAACCAGTGAATTAAAACAGAGCGTAGATTTATATGACTAGGTATATATTTAGATGTCACACGAATCACCCAAAATGTAATTTGTTAGTATTTTTCCTGGATGAAACAGTGTAATTTAAAATAGTTTATGCTAAAAAATGTTTTCATTTTAAATTAATAGATGTCACCATCTTATGTCTATTTATTTATTTATTTTTCACCAGACTTTATGTCCAGGTTAAATTTTCCCACAGGAAAAACTTAACCCTTTCACACACTTTTCCACAAATGATCATCTAGTAAATCCACACTATGCAAGGGTACTATATAAGTATAATTAATACAAAACAATACAAGAACAACATGTTAACCTACCAGTGTACCAAATGGGAAAATAATTCACCGACTCCAGATATTTTCATATCAGAGGGTTCGGCTCGGTGGAACTCCTAATTGGACCGATAAATCCTACTGATCCCTCAATATAAATATTTAAAAAATCTTTATATTATTAATTATTTAATTATAAAATTTATATTAATTTATTATTATATTATCATATCTCTTAATGTCCCACTATTATCATGCGAGTAGCAGTGTGTGGGAACCGAAGTTAGTAATTTCTGGGCGTTGGAGCATTAGAGCGTTGGAGGTCAAATTGAACTAATTGCAGGTAACAAAGTGTATCTAATTTTTTTTGCTTTGCTTATCATCTAAATATAATGCAATTGGCTGGTTTCCCAACTAATATGTTTTAAAATGGCTTTTAAAATAATTTTCTTTAAATATTATATTAACAGTTAGGTACTTTATTGCTTGTCTGGGTTCTCCAAAAAAAAATTCTAAAATTTTGAAAATGAAGCCTAAATTCAAAGCAAAACTGCTAAAGGACATTAAACCGGAGTTACTGACAGAGGCACAACCGAAATTAGTATTTTTAATTATGTAATTACATGACAAGCATTATGCATTACATTTATCAATTTGCCCGTTGTATGTCATGTTTAATGCTTGTCAATAGTATTTTTCGTATTTCTTTTAATATTTTGCGCTTACGGTTGCAAATTGGATAGCTTATCTATTGTAGGTACATATTATTATTATATTTTTTAATAACACAAATGTAATAACTCTATAAATAAAGACTAACGAAAATTTAAACCAGAAAAAGATTCAGTTGCATTTAGGAATTGAATGGTCCAGGACCTTAGCCTTGCTGAGGCTCTGCTCTAACCACTGAGCTCTTCTGAACCTATCAACTTTGGTCATATTTAACTGTGTCATACTTTGGCTATGTGGAAGATACTCTCAGTATCGCCCTGGTGTAAGACCACCATTCAGAATTGAAATGTTGCTTGAAATGGCTGTAGCCGTGTTTGGTGACCAGGGTCGAGTGCTAGCACGGTCGATCGATATGAAGTTACCGACCTATTGTCGGTAACTTCTCATCGTTCCCTAGGACAACGCAGATCGCTAACATACAAACAACAGTTGATATCGAATATATTAAGGACTAAGCATTATGAACTGTCACCTGTTAGTTAGCGATCTGCAGTTGTCCTAGGGAACGATGAGAAGTTACCGACAATCGGTCGGTAACTTCATATTGATCGACCATGCTAGCACCCCAGGACCCCTAGCACACTCGATCGATAAGGATTGTTAGGATATCTTTCAGTAACTTCTCATCGTTATCTTGGACAACTGCAGATTGCTAACATACAAACAACAGTTGATATCGAATATATTAAGGACGCTTAGTCATTATGAACTGTCACCTATTCATTAGCGATCTGCAGTTGTCCTAGCTAACGATGAGAAGTTACCGACAATCGGTCGGTAACTTTATATCGATCGACCATGCTAGCACCCCAGGTCCCCTAGCACACTCGATCGATAAGGATTGTTAGGATAACTTTCAGTAACTTCTTATCGTTATCTAGGACAACTGCAGATTGCTAATGTACAAACAACAGTTGATATCGAATGCATTAAGGATACTTAGTCATTGTGAACTGTCACTAATTCGTTGGCGATCTGCAGTCACGCTAGGAAACGATAAAAAGTTACTGAAAGTTATCCTATCAATCCTTATCGATCGAGTGTGCTAGGAGACCTGATCTGAATAGCCAGATACTTCCCTATCTTCCTGTCCTCTCCCCTACCTTCAGCCTCGCAACACACCCTAATTGGAGATACCATGGTCTTACTGGCTTCAGAGGGGAGCAGTCAGCAGCAGCAGACTCTTGTGCGGTATTCATTAAAAAAAAAAACCACTACATTTTCCTAACGCATAGTTTTTATTGACTGCCATCTTTATGAATGATTGCATGAAGGTAGCGACAGACTCGCAGCTCACATCAAAAAGATGCTTATAACACAATAGCGCTCGCCATACAATCCCATAGAGACCCACCACACGTAAAAATATGATGTGCTGTGATCGCAGTTTGAATCTTCACTAATCGGCATTATTATTTTTCGTGACCGCTACGATCGCGATATCAGAAAAGTTATGCGACCCCCCCTTCGCCGTAAACAGGAGAGGGGGTCATTTTGAATACACGGAGCATGCACGGAGCTGTCAAGTTGACATATCCTGTACAAAGAAATGATATTCTCTCGACCGCTTCCGATTTCAACTGACCCCTTCTCCTGCCGTGGGAAGAAATATTTTATAACGTAGTGTGTCGGTAGAAAAGATACTTTATAACGCAGTATCTTTTGATGTGAGCTTCGCGTATGTCGCCCGCTTCATTATTTTCGAACTGAATCCAATATAAATTGTGTCTTGGATAAATGTATCCATTTTTATTTTAATGTGCGACATCTATTGACTTTTTTACAATTTTTTTTGAATATTTCTTTATTTTATTTTGGAATAACTTTATGAGGAAAACCTCAAATGCTCTAGAGCAGAGCCCCGGCAAGACTAAGGTCCTGGGTTCAATTTGTAGAAGCAACCCAATCTTTTTCGGTTTTGTTTCAAATTTTTGTTTGATAGTCGCCAATGTTAACTTCACCGATTAATACATTAGCTAGC
Source organism: Limnephilus auricula (assembly GCA_951813805.1). Taxonomy (NCBI): domain Eukaryota; kingdom Metazoa; phylum Arthropoda; class Insecta; order Trichoptera; family Limnephilidae; genus Limnephilus; species Limnephilus auricula. The sequence continues at coordinate 7,371,442 of OX638417.1, forward strand.
CTAAAAATATGAATTATAATACATTTTCGATTAAAATATTAAATATTCTCCAGAAATATGATGGATTATACACAATAATTTGACAATATTAAAATTTTAACTTATTTTTATTAGCGAAATTACTGTTCATCGCATCTTTTTAATTTATATTATTTAATTTAAGATTAGTTATTTTTATATCCATTTACTATTTTATTTAAATTAAAATCAAATTGTTCATTTGTGATTTTGAAAAAAAAAATGGCTGTCACATGTTTGCAAATTGATTGTAAAAATGTTTATAAATTATATTTACAAGATTATTCGATGAAAAGATATATATTATATGACGTTTTATATGTATAAAATATTTTTATAACAATCTTTACAATTTATTGAATTTAAAACTTTTGCATTATTTATTGTCGCTGGAAATGGTGAAATTCATGGAAGAGATAATTCAATAGAAGTGTGTTGTGGGAGTGTCTGTGTGCCGAAGTAAGCTCAAATATTCCTTAATTCTGCCGAATTTGATGAAACATTTTCATATATCGAAATTCTTTTTTGAGCAGATCAGTAATATCGTTGACTTGTCTAGGGCCTAGGAGTTGAAAGATCCTATGTAAATTGTAATTTTTTAACTGTAAAATGGGGTGACTTTGTAAATTTTGAACTTTGTAGCTAAATAATTTTTTGGTACTTATTCCACTAACCCCCTTAGGCACAGATTATGGAATTTACATTTTGTTTTAACAATTACTACAAGAAACAACTATTTTAATGCAAAAAATAAGTTATTAGGTTCTTAGTTTGTGTAAACTAAGTAATTCACGCGTATTTTGTTGAGACAAAACTCATGCAAATGTCAATGCAAAAAAAGTTAAATGGCTGCAAAGGAATCGTCTTAAATTGCTAATTTTGAACTTTGATTTAATAAAAATTGAATTTTAATGCATCTTTTACCATCTATTCAAACGTAATTATTTTTTTCTTGTAGTAATTAAGTTGAAACGTAGTTTAATTTCCAAAATCTGTGCCCCATATAAGTGCGGCGGTTAATAAACTATCAAAATATATTAAGTAAAATCAAAAAAGTGTGTTTAGAGAGTAGAAAACACAGTGATCAAAGTTACCCTTGGAGTTTTTATAAAATGTATTTAAACTTTTCTCTGTCTGAAATTTTCAAAAAAACCCAAATGTCGCTTTTTCTGAAACAAATTTAACATTTTTATGAAAAATCAAATGGCTGATTTCACAAGAATGTTAGATTTTATTAATTAGTAAAATTTAACTAAAACTCTCTCCATCAAAAAATAATGTGGAATTACACACAGACGCACGTACATATCGATCATGGAAATTTGAAATGATGTAGAAAATAAAAAATCCAATAATGAGTTATATAAGTCATTTTTCTTGGTTTGCTTTTCTCTTTAGGTCTGCGTTGTCGAAATATTTCTGGGAAAATAACTGTGTAATTTACGACGTGTATTTTAAAAGGATTTATTTTATATAAAAAAAACTCTATTATTAAAGAAATTTACAAAAATGTTAGGGATTCTGAAAGATCTATCAAATGTTATTTTGTAATATAAAATCATAATAATTATTGTTCTACAAAAATAGTAGATATTTGGAAAAAAAAACAAAACTTTCTTTCACTTACGACGACCGTCCGTGGTAAGACTCTTGACTCCCAATCGAACCCAGCGTCCGCAAATAAATTTTATTTGATTGATTTGTGTTATTTCACAATTAATTAATAAAACAAATAATATATACTATATTTGCGGTACGTTCCAGAGTGGAAGATACTCTCAGTATCGCCCTGGTGTAAGACCACCATTCAGAATTGAAACGTTGCTTAATAGTTGATCTGTTTAGTGACTAGATCTGAATAGCCAGGTACTTCCTCACATTCCTCTTCCCCATCTCCTTCACTTCCCCACTTACCTTCAGCCTCACAATATACCCCAATTGGGGATGCCATAGTCTCTCTGGCACCAGACGGGAGCAGTTGAGACTCCCGAGAGGTATTCTCTATAAAAACAAAAAAAAACTTTCCTGAACAATTAACAATTTGTCGTTTACGGCATTTCAAATTCCCATGATCGATATATTATATATTTCTATTGTGATTAATTTAATTTTATACAATTTCAAATACAAATTTTAATTGTATTTTTTAGTTAAGTATGGTATAATATTTAAGAAGAACTTATTAAAATTGTGGACCAATATACTATTTTATTATGTTGTTTATTTAAGTAAATTATTTTTTAATAAATTGTGTTTGTATTTCAAAAAAATCCTTTACCTTTGTTCTGTTTTTAAAATTATTTATATTGATACGAGGTGTGGCTATTATAACGAGACTTACGCCGTTGCAGAAGAAGTATGCATGCGCCAAACGCCAGCCACCTACAGTTGTTTAGCGTGAAGCCTTCTCTTTCGAATGCAGTACCTCTAACTTCTATAAACAAATCCATATAGCCGTAGCCTTCGTTCACGTTAGTTTTTTTTTTGATAAGTTTAATAATAGAGAAACGAATTGTTGTGAAATTTCACATGAAACTTGGAAAAACCGCTAGTAAAACTTATAGTTTATAGAAAGAAGTATATGACAAGGAATGTTTAGAGGGTGCCATGATGCCGAGAAGACATTGAAGAAGATTCATTCTACGTCAAAAATGGATGGCAATGTCCAATAAATAAAATAAATAATAAAATCATTTACTAATGGAATTGCAATACGTAGAACATATGAAGCACTTGTTCGTAGCATCCTAGAATATAGCTCCATTATTTGGGCCCCTTCTGAACAAAACCGGCGTTACCTGTATATAAGGGAATATTACTATTTATTCCTATATCCATCCTTGTTCTTAACAGGGATGCTCGATTTCAACACCTTAGAAGCCTGCAGAAAAATATTTTTAGGTTAACACTTTTTTAAGCTAATCTCTGGTATCATACTCAATCCGCCTATGTTAAAAGAGGTTAATTTTTATGTCTCTAACAAGTATACTCGTGGGAGACCCCATGCACTTTTTTATGCTCCGAAAGTGAGGACTTCTGCCTATCAGAACGCGCCAATAAACAGAGCGACTCAAGTGACTCTGCATTGACCATGGACATTTTCAATGTCACTTACAGACAGTTCAGCAAATATCTTTCAACACATGTCCAAGGGCGGATCCACCGTTGTGGGCACGGTGGGCATGCCCACAACCCTAATAGACTTGTAACTTCACACTTTCACGGTCTATTGAGATCGATAGGCTGATGATAATAAACTGACCGATAGGCTGATGATATGAATAGTCTGCCTTCAAGCAATTATTTTCAGAGGCGACAGAGCGAGCAAAACAGTTGGATGTTACATTAAAATCCCCACGTACAGTTCCAAGGCAAACAAACAGGTCCAATTATGAGGCAAAATCGGTCGAAGAGTACTTTCGGAAATCAATTTACACACCTCTATTAGATTCCATTATTAATGATTTGGAGGAGAGATAGTCTCCGGAGGTAGGTACTCGGCCTATTTCATTTGGGAGTTTTTCAACCTAAACTTAGTTAGTGTCAGGGACTGGGATATCGATATCGAGTCAGTGAAAGTGAGAAAAGTGGTCCAGATGTACCGCCTATTCATCAACGATGAAGTGAATCAACTGTTATAAATGAATACCGACTCTGAATGACCAAATGGAAAAGTGAATATGAAAACAATTCGGCTTGGTCATGATTGTTCATGAGCCAGTTTGTACTCCGACTCGCAATTGGGTGAGTTTTATTTTCGGATGGCTATTTTCGGGTGGCTGTGACCACAACCTTTTTAGAGGGCTGGATTTGCGCCTGCACATGTCACAAAATAGTAAAATTGCTCTTGTGTACTTTGTAATTTATAATCTTCTCCATGATATATTAGTGTATAACCATTTTACGAAGAACATAATAATAATAATAAAATAGTTTATTCATCAATAGTTTTTTTTTTTTACAATACAGGTACAGATTTTAGATTACTCATTGGTTCTATTGACGAAAAGGTCACTGCTCAGCTGCAATTCAGGATTTCTCCTAGAATGCAGCTGGTTTTCAGCAGTGCCTTTAATAAAAGACAGAAAATAAAATAAAAAATTAAATTAAGATAAAATAATGCATTTGTAAGAAGATATTGTCAAGAGCATAATTTGAAAACAGCATTATTGTAGCATATAGAAACATAAAATTATAATAAAATAAAAACAATATATATATATATAATTAGAGCTCATCAATACCGCTCGACACTGACAATACAATTGCCGTACTGTCAGAAAACACACACAAAACTAAAATAGATTGAAATAAGTGCATAAAATGTAATACAATACAGTATGTGAGACAAATACTCAACAATTTTGACACGTAAATAAAGTAGATTTAAAAAATTATTTATACGTAATATAATATGAAGAATAATTTTATCAGGTGTATAAAATATACAAATATTTTTAATAGAATAATTTCGATAGTATAACAAAAAATAATTAAGAATAAGTAGTAAAAATAATTGATAAAATGATAACATGATAAAATAAATAAATAAATCGATTACCTGGTTTGATCTGATTCGTGCGATTGCTGAAACTGTCGGAATTGACAAAAAATGCATATGACAAATTTTACATAACAAATTTTATCACGCAAAAAGTCTGTGCCAAAATGTGCCTAAAATTCTTACTTTTTAACAACAAGAGCTCGAAAAAATGTTTTTACTGAAACTTTATACTGCCTTATTTGCCGGATCTCACGGCGTGCGACTTTTATCTGTTGTCTAAGGTGAAATCTGCATTAAAAAGAGCAAAATTTGAGTCCGTATCTTTTTCTGATTTTTCTGTTTCAGATTTTCGATTGTTGTCTTCATTTTAAAATATTATAATTTGAGGTTTTACCTAATAAGTTAAAAATAAAAATTAAATAAAAGGAAAGTATTGAAATAAAATGTTGCCCTATCTTGGAGTGGCTTTTGGAAAATTTTGTTAGAACCTTATGCAATGAACTATTATGCCCTTGCTGGTTGCATAATATGGTTCTATCTTAACGTTTAGGTATGTTCTAAAATGGTAAGGATACATTACCTATTTAAATATTTCCCTTCAAAAATATGTTCAAGATTCAAACTCAGAATGAGAAATTGGTAAATAGATTGTAAGAAACAGTCTTTGTAAACGTTGACAAATCATATCTCAAAATAAGGTAAAATTAAGTTAGAAATATGTCCAACCAAAGTGACGAATTGCCTACCTTCTTAACTGTTCAAAAACTCATCTATTCTACTAGCTAGCTTGACTCCAATCTTCCTAATTAATATGAAATTAAACCTTTTAAATAAAATCAATACATAAGTTCTATTTTGAGGACGCCCCAATATAATTATGACAAAAATACGAAATAAATTCATTCGAATTTACATCAACGACATCTAGGTCCAGAAGCGAAAAGCTCTACGATAAAGAATCCTGGAACATAGAAATTGTGAACATGGTTTGAGCCTAGGCTCTTCATGTAACTTCATTTAAAATTCGATAGATGGTATTTAAAAGTCGAGTAATCATATAATACAAAAAGGGGAAACCAGGCTAGTAGCTCCACGGCTCGGTCGGTCGGGGATTCCCCAAAAATTCAGTTTTTTTTTTTTTTTTGTTGTTTCGTTTCTAGCTCTAACTATTGCTCGGTTGGGGATTCCTCTGAAACATTCCTTGCTTGTCATCTGTCATTCTCATTTCTTTCGTACATTGTGATTGACATGAACCAGTGGCGGATACAGAAAAATCTCAAGGGGGGGGGGGGAGTGTGAACAAATGCAAACAGCATTTATGGAGTGTGAACAAATGCAAACAATAGAATATTCGTGACTTTTCTCGAACAAATGCCCGACAGAGTAATCGAGATCACTAGAATATCCCCGACTTTTCTCCTAGGATATCTATCTATGTGCCAGACGTAAACATATAAAATACGATTACATGGACTATATAAGAAAGTACAACTACTCGATAACTCGACTCAGAGTCGACTGAGGAAAGAAAGAACGAATAGCGTGCGGGCTGGTGGCCCCGCAAGGGGGGGGGGGGGGGCTGTGAACTCGTGAAGTGAATTGTTACCTATTGATTTACGCGAATTAGTGAAGAAGTTGATATTCTGTTAATGTTTTTAAAAGTGTTGAAAGACATCTTTCAAAAAATATATCATTCTTCTTTTGCCATATCCAACTTTCCATTTCATACATAAATATGACATAATGTATGATGCAACAATACTAGTACTATCATAATGTCGTAACTTGAGACTAACTAACTAACTAACTAACCATCACGCCGTTTCCCCGCAGGGGTAGTCAGAGAGGACGGACCGCCAAACACCTCGGTCTTGGCACACACTCTTTGCCTCATCCACATTCATACATCGTCTCATACATACTCTTCTATTTTTCTGACTCTTGACATGGCCCGACTCAAGTATCTGATTCACTTGATCGTGCCATGTCTTTCTCGGACGTCCCCTACTTCTTATACCATTCACACTTGCATCATATATTCTCCTTACGCTCCTTTCTTTGTTCATTCGCTCTACATGCCCAAACCATCTTGCATTCTTTTCGAATCTCCACATTTCTCACACGATCATACATGGTTTTACCACACATACGCCTCAGGGATCTCAATTCAACAGCATTCAGTCTACTTTCATCCTTCCTCTGCCAGTTCCATGCCTCACTGCCATACATCAGGGTAGGTACAAGCACTCCATTGTGGACTGCTAACTTCGCTTCTTTGGACAGCTTTTTGTTAGCGCCAACAGCATTCAGTCCTCCATTAATGGAGTTACCTGCATTTACCCTCCTTTCAATGTCTCTATCAGCCTTCGCATCTCTCGTAAACATACTACCCAAATACACAAACTCATCCACCTGCTCCAAGTATTCATCATTCACAACTATATTGCACACCGTTTTTGGACTCTCTCTTTCAAACACCATGACTTTAGACTTACTTACATTCATCATTAACTCATTCTTCATACATACTTCGTTCATTCTAGACACGAGCGACTGCAGATCTTCCATACTGTTAGAAATCAGCACCGCATCATCAGCATACAACAGGCAACATACTTTCAGATTACTCAATTTCGCGCCTAACCCTACCTCTTTCAATTCTTGCATACAATTATCCATGTATAGATTGAATAACCACGGTGACATTACGCAGCCTTGCTTAACACATTTTGTAATGTCAAACCACCACGTAAAACCACCGTTCACTCTCACACATGCAACGCTTCCCTCATATAAAGCCGTAACTTGAGACTATGACTTATTAAATTTTATCATACTTTACGATTATCGGATTTTTATTAATCTTAACAGTTTTCATTCTTGGGGTCACCCATGCCACTGGTCCACTTTATTATTTAAGCTAGCACTCTGACTAGGTTGCTAACATTGATTGAGTTATTCAATATTTTGATACCTACTTACCAGGGGTGTTACGGATATTCGCATCATACATCGCAAATGAGGATTATTCGCATTAAGGGGATTCCTGGCGGTGATGTTTCCAAACAAACGTATTCCCTATTTATATCTCTGGATTTTAACCCTAGAGAAAATATTCTTTTTACATAAAATAGATATCAACTACTAGCGTGTCGGTACTTTTTGTTTTTTTTTATAAGTTACTTTTTATAGAAGTTATGACCTTCCAAAAATCAATAAAATTGACTAGTTTAAACGCTGTCAAAAGACGTTCAGTATACAAACTAGACAATGTTTTTTTTAAAAAAGCAAAACGTATAGACATAAAATAGTTTTTTCTTATGTAGTTGGTAAAAAAAAATTGAAAATCAGTCCACTTTTGGAGGAGAAAAGTGGGGAATACAAAACCTCGATTTTAGTTAGATATTAGTAGTCCGAGGTGCATTGTCCCTTTCGCTCAATATCCGGTGGAGTAAGAGCAACAGTTTAGTAAAATCTATTTTTCAAATTTCTCCACCACCGGGTTTGATCTTAATTCACACATCTTTATCCGCATCAATTAATGCGGAGCTTTTACGGATGCGGATTCACATCTGCATCAAGTAATGACATGTCTTTAAAAAGTGGGCGTGGTCAGAGTGGCGCGTGCCTCGCGCGTGTTTGCTAGTTGCTATATTCGTTACGATAGCCACTAGCACGACGTTCGTTCGCTAACTGATCAATAGGAAGGCACACATTGGTGACAAGATCCTACAGTTTTGTTTTGTTTTAGTTATGGATGTGATTCCCATTGTGAATCAATGATAGTGTTTATCCAAGTTTTTTGGGAAGGTGGGGGGGGGGGGGGGGGGGTGTATAAAAATCTCACGTCAACTTTAAATTAATACACATTATTAAATTAATAATAGTTTTAAAATATGTCCCATTTTGCACGCTAAAAAATGGCTATTACGAAAAACATTTATTTTACTGTAGTTTAAATCTCACGTGAGGGGGAGGGGGGGTCCCATCAAATCTCACTTAATCTCACAAAGGGGGAGGGGGGAGAGTCTAAATTTTAAAAAAAACAGCCACGTAATGTAATATGCCCCCTAAGGTATTAATTTTTGGAAAAAAAAACTTTGACTTCGCTCTCCTGAATAATTAACGTTTTTGTCCTAGCATTTCAAATTTCAGTGATCGATATGCATTGTGCATGGTATGTTGTTATACCATATGCCCAAAGTAAGGTCAATTCTTCCTTACTTATGCTAATTTTGATCACACAGACAATCAATTTCATTTGACTGCCCGGGGCCTAGGAGTAAATAAATAAATAAATAAATTGGCTGACGTCAATTTTGGTTTCAAATCGTCATTGATATTACACTTCTAGTGAATTCATTCGGTGATGGGATAAATGCCCCCCCTGAACGTGTTTTTAATTTGTTTTCCTCAAGAAATGGTCGTCACAACAGCACATATAAGTATGTCTATTTACAAACAAGAAAACCCCCTGATTGGACACCTGCTGACATCTGTCGGCGGTTTCCGCAACTAATCTATCTAAGCCAATTTAACTTCGCCATTAATATCAATCACTTTTAAAGGGAGAAAACAACTATAATAACAGGAAATTGGAACGTACAAACTACAAATTGAAGATAATAATTAATACTAGGATGATCATCAAAATAACCAAAGTGGTTTGTGCAACGTTTAGTAAGCTATTATTATTTTTTCTCTCAAGACCTTGGTCTTTTTTGAGAATGCTGTGCGGAGGGTCTATTTAAAGCGAGAAATGAGTAAACCTGGGATCAAGATACCCGCTCGGGCGACCGACGGCCGGTGTGGTCTAGAGGCAAGGCTCTCGACTCCCAATCCGAAGTTCGCGGGTTCATAGCATATACATGGTTCACGGTGAGTTAATCGAAAACGAGTTCAACCTAACCTAACCTAACCTAACCCGACCTAACCTAACCTAACCTTACCTAACCTAACCTAACCTCTCGTTGTCGATAAATTTGCGATTTTCGATGAACTCGTCGGTTATCATATTTATACATAGTATATTTACGGCACGTTCCAGAGTGTAAGATATTTTCAGTATCGCCTAGAGGCCCTAGCACACTCACTCGATAACGATCGATAGGATAACTATCGGTAACTTCTCATCGTTCCCTAGGACAACTGCACATCGCTAACGTACAAACAACAGTTGCTATCGAATATATTAGGGACTGTCACCTATTCGTTAGCGATCTGCAGTTGTCCTAGGGAACGATGAGAAGTTACCGACAATTATCCTACCGATCCTTACCGATGGACCACCATTCAGAATTGAAACGTTGCTTGAAATGGCTTTAGCCGTGTTTGAATAGCCAGGTACTTCCCCACCTTCTTCTACCCCATCTCCTTCCCCTAACCACAACCTCACAACATACCTTAATTGGGGATGCTATAGTCTCACTGGCTCCAGACGGGAGCAGTTGGGACTCTTGTGTGGTATTCATATAAAAAAAATATAAAAAAATAGAAGGGAAGAAACACACAATCTGTGCAATTTATTTATTTTTTTAACAATAACTCCACACAGGAGAGGTCCTGAAGAACATAATTTCCTTCAGGGCCTATGTCATCTTTGGGGATGCTGTGTGGAGGGTACTTTTTAGGAAAGGAAGGAGAGGAATGTTCTGGGAAGGAAAAATGTATGAGGGGTGGGTAGGAATCGGGGGGTCAGTATGCACAGGAGTGACAGATGAATGATTCCATCCCTCCCACTACGGTGCATGTTCCAAAAGAGCCCTGTTGGAGAAGTCAAAAGGCCTCCCTCAACCAGTATCTCCCGATCTGGCCTGTCACGCAATTGGTGGGCAGACGCATCCGCCGCCAAGACCCGGACAAACCTCACCCCACGAACCCGGACACCCCTGCTAAGTCACCAAACTTAGCGAACCACGTGGGGTGACCTATGGCAGAGGTGTTGATTATCCAACAAACGGTTCCCGGGGCGGCGGTACCCGTACCCGCCTACCAAATTAAAATGGTTGCGCATTCCAAAATTAGGTATAAAAAATACATATGAAGAAATTATTTAAAAACAAGTTTCCACGTACTAAGGTACTTTATATTTTGAACAACGAGATTTCTGGAAACCCCCTGGATAAATGATAGAGAATTCTTTCCCTTTAAACAATTTTTCGAATGAAGTGTCTTCTATAGTCTCTACTATCTTGAAAGAAAACTGATACATCTAAACCACACAATACTTTTCGACTGCTTGGCCACATACAAATCATTAAACTAAAAAATGATCTCGTCAAGGAACAATTTTCGGTATTCAATAAATTCCAGAATTTTTTTAAAAGTAATAATTGAATTCAATTCGGGTACACCATCACGCTCACAAGACCATTCGGCTCCCACGCCCCACACATACCAATGAAATAGATTTTCTTCTCAATACCAGGGGTGCTAGCATAGTCCATCGATAAGGATCGGTAGGATAATTGTCGGTAACTTCTCATCGTTCCCTAGGACAACTGCAGATCGCTAACGTACAAACAACAGTTGATATCGAATATATTAGGGACACTTAGTCATTGTGAACTGTCACCTATTCGTTTGCGATCTGCAGTTGTTCTAGGGAACGATGAGAAGTTACCGACAATTATCCTACCGATCCTTATCGATGGACTATGCTAGCACCCCAGAGGCCCTAGCACGCTCGCTCTATAACGATCGATAGGATAACTATCGGTAACTTCTCATCGTTCCCTAGCATGACTACAGATCGCCAACGAATAAGTGACAGTTCACAATGACTAAGTGTCCTTAACATATTCGACATCAACTGTTGTTTGTACGTTAGCGATGTGCAGTTGTCCTAGGGAACGATGAGAAGTTACCGATAGTTATCCTATCGATCGTTATAGAGCGAGCGTGCTAGGGCCTCAGATAAGTGTTTTATAATAACCAGATCTGAATATCCAGGTACTTCCACACCTTCACGTACTCCATCTACATCCCCAACTACCTTTAGCCTCACAAGATACCCCAATTGGGGATGCCACAGTCTCACTAGTTCCAGACGATTTTTATTTATTTTTATTTTTTATAGTGAATACCTCACAAGAGTACCAACTACTCCCGTCTGGAGCCAGTGAGACAATGGCATCCCCAATTGGGGTGTGTTATGAGGCTGAAGGTAAGTGGGGTAGGGAAGGAGACGAGGAAGAGGAAGGTGGGGATGTACCTGGCTATTCAGATCTAGTCACAAAACACGGCTAAAACCATTATTAAGCAACGTTTCAAATGGGAATGGTGGTCTTACACCAGGGCGATACTAAGAGTATCTTCCACTCTGGAACGTGCCGCAAATATACTATATATTATTTTAAATAATTAATTGTGAAATAACACAAAACAATTACATAACATTTATTTGCGCACGCCGAGTTCGAATCCGCGACCTTCGAATGGAAGTCCGACGCCTTACCGCTGGCCGTCAATGTATATTGTTTGTAAAGCTAATTATTGGTCTCTTCTGCATCAAACCACTTAGAAATAAACACATATCAGTTCCGTTGTGGGGAAATTAAAGTCCTTTGGGTTGTATTATTTCTGTGTCAATAAAATTTTATACTTGTTCGATAAAAAACAAAGTGAATTATTAAAAGAGTCTCCTTTCAAATCTTTGAGTGAATCCTAAAACATTACAGGGAATATTTCTACTGTTTTTATAAATTTACTAATGTAGTCGCAAAGATGCGAATCATGAGGAGTGAACTGTAATCAAAAATAATATAAGGTGGCGTGACACAATTATTGGGATTGGTATTTCGGATGCTGGAAGGAATTCTGGCTTACCCTGATTTCCTAGTCTTCTTTCTTGATAATTATGTCACTGGTTATCACTTGTACAATTGATATTATAAGCCCTGAGGGATGAACGATCACTGCACAGAATGCACATAATATCTTCCGATAATAGTCGATGTTTTGTAAAGAGAGGTCCAAGCGACCATTGCACAATACAAAAGCAGACGGGTTAAGAGGCTAGACTTTGAACGACACGCGGAACACCCGCGTCTGTCATTCTGTCCCGCTCACAATAAGCTCACGCACACTTACAATACATGCGAATGCGAAATGTGCGAATGAGACAATGCTCAAATTTACCTACAGAAATCGCTCGAAAAGGGGTTTATGGAGAATACAATTTTCTACACCGAAACTTTCACGAAATTGAAATTTAAAAAAATATATATTTTTTAGAAAGAAGAAGCTACGTCGGTAGCTTTTTATAATTTTATAATTTTATAATTGTTTATAAAGTTGAGTTAGCAGCACTTTTTCCTTAAATAATATTTTTTGATAAATCGTACATGTTTGACAGTGAATGTTTACGTTAATACGAAACGCATCGAAAATTCGAAAACATACCGACATAGAAGAAGAAGAAGAACATTTCACCCTCTAGAAGGCAGTATAAAAAAATATATTCACTTTGTGTTATTTTCGATGTAGAAAAGTGTTTTTTCCCGGGCGTCTTTTTTGTATGGGCCGAAAAGCGAAGTCTATCGTCTTAATAGTCGATGTAAAGGACGAAGAGGGATGAAGGTACATCGCTGCGCATCGCCAAAAACAGACTTCATAAGGTCGATGTTTACTGCATTGAGCACAAAAACAGACTGTCAAAACACATGTAGTTATTGTTCTCACAAAGTATTGTCCACTGTTGGGTAGTCAGAAATGATAGGTAGGTGGAAGGAAGGAAGGTAGGTATATACATGCATAGTTGCGCCAACAACTAATGTACATGTTATTTTCGTTCCGGCATATGAACACGCCCACGGTAAACGTCTATGGATTTATCTCTACGGTGGTGGTTCTGCTGGATAAAGGCTCGGAAATGTGATAAAAATTTTCTCCTATTCACGATTCTTAGTAATAGAAGGGAAATAAAATAGACTATCAATTTTATTAATTGAATGAGTGAAGCCACTTCGATGAACCGGTCTGATAAAAAATGCTCTTTCCTATATTGGCTTGAGTGTTCTACTCGAAATTGTGACCAGAGGCCCTAGCACGCTTGCTCTATAACGATCGATAGGATAACTATCGCTAATTTCTCATCGTTCAAGGGGCCACTGCAGATCGCAAACGAATAGGTGACAGTTCACAATGACTAAGTGTCTTTAATATATTCGACATCAACTGTCGTTTGTACGTTTGAGATCTGCAGTTGTCCTAGGGAACGATGAGAAGTTACCGACAATCGGTCGGTAACTTCATATCGAGCGACCGTGCTAGCACACCTGTGCTTACTCTTATAATATTATGAAGTACCCGACATTTCCCGTGCTTTTGAGTTCAGTAATAATTATCCTCTTTATTTAAACGCCCATAGTCCCGGTATATCAGTTGATTTTAATCTCGGATTGGTTGGAATGTCGAGCTTAGCACAGCTTGGAACATGATCCGTATATAGGTCGAAATCCTTGATCTAATCAATATTACGTGTATTGTCTATGAATTTAATAGAGGAATGTGTATCTTTTTTCCTTGATAAATAAATCTACTGTCTATGCCCTCAAATGTCATCTCTACGCAGCGGGAAATCGCAATATGATGCAATATTATGATAGCGATCTTTCGAAAACGATGACAAGTTTATTTTTAGGAGGATTTAATTTACGAGTTAATTTTTGATAAAGTTTCCCACTTCAATCAACATGGTGCCATATGCGAGCACACTAATTTTAATTAGTATTTGTTTTGCTTGAGTCAGTGTACTATAATTAAATTAACCGCTGAAAACAAACTGTCATGACGTTGAAACTTTAAAAATCCTTTATTATACTACTTTGGATTGATTATCAGTTAATAACATCGTTATTCCTCATCGCTCGATGAATATAATAGCCTATTCTTGTAAAATTATGCAAATTATGTAAATTTCGGTGAGAAGTATTCAAATATTATTGATGCAAATGTCAGATTTGGCAAATGACTGCTAGCGCCTCGGTGTCTAAAAAATGAACTATTCTGCGGTTCACCGAAACTTAAGCGGTAGATTTAGCACGCTTAAATTGGAGCAAGGCCTATGGCTGATATACCGGGTCCATAGTCTTTTACTTATAATGCAGTACATCTTCTTTTAAAATTACAATAGAAATAAAGAGTTGACAAAATACAGGTATCATAAAATATAAAAATTAAAATATAATATTTTAATTAATAAAGATAATATTAGCGAAACTCAATCGAAATTCGAAACAGAAAAATCAGAAAAAGATACGGATACATCTGGGACATACAGATACATACGGATACATCTTGGCCCGGAAAGCCGAAGGTCCTGGGTTCGTGTCCCAGATTTATCCGTATCTTTTTCTGTTTCAGATTTTCTTATTTTATGTCCGGGTTAAATTTTCCCCTCGGGAAAAACTTAACCCTTTCACACACTTTCCATATAAATGATCATCTAGTAAATCCACGCTATGCGAGTGTATTTATAAGTATAATTAATACAAAACAATACAAGAACAACATGTTAACCTACCAGAGTACCAAATGGGAAAATAATTCACCGACTCCAGATATTTTCATATCAGAGGGTTCGGCTCGGTGGAAATCCTAATTGGACCGATAAATCCTACTGATCCCTCAATATAAATATTTTAAAAAATCTTTCGTAATCCTACATGTATATATATATTTGTTACTATATTTGCGGCACGTTCCAGAGTGGAAGATACTCTCAGTATCGCTCTGGTGTAAGACCACCATTCAGAATTGAAACGTTGCTTAATAATGGCTTTAGCCGTGTTTAGTGACTAGATCTGAATAGCCAGGTACTTCCCCACCTTCCTCTTCCCCATCTCCTTCCCTTCCCCACTTACCTTCAGCCTCACAACATACCCCAATTGGGGATGCCATAGTCTCACTGGCTCCAGACGGGATCAGTTGGGACTCTTGTGAAGTATTCTCTATAAAAAAAAAATATAATTTTTTTTTTTTTTTTTTTTTAAATGACTGATTTTTGCATTTTTATATATAAATTCTTTGACAAATCTAATACGCCTAAATTTTTCATGAAAGTGCTGGGTATAATGCCAGTAGCCGAAATAATAAATGGTAATTTTTTATAGTCAGAGAATGCCAAATTCTTTTAATCTCATTTCCTAAATCTGTATATTTTCTTATTTTTTCAGAAACAGATTTTTCAATATTACAGGAATTTGGAATAGCTACATCGATGATATAAGTTATTTTTTTAAATTTTGTCATGTAAAACTATATCGGGTCTATTATGACTAATTGTTCTATCTGTTAGTGTAGTTTTATCATAATACATTTTATATAATTCATTTTCAAAAAATGAATTTGGTTCGCATTCATAATATGGTACTATATTATGACAGTCAATCAAGTTATGTTTAATTACCAAACTTTGGTGAATTATTTTTAAAACCTGATTGTGCATAAATGTATACTCGGACGGCGCTAATATAGAACATCCTGATATAATATGTTCTATAGTTTCCGGAAAAGCCATACATTAAAATATTATGAACTCATTAAGTTAAAAAGTTAAAAATAAAAAAAATGAAAATATAGGTTACATAAAATATAAGAGTTGACAAAAAGTAGGTGAATTTTTTTTTTTTACATTAGCTCCACACAGGAGGCCCTGAGGGAAAAATTCCCTCAGGGCCTATGTCATCTTTCAAGATGCTGTGTGGAGGGTTTTTAAGGGAAAAGAAGGAGAGGAAGTCCTGGGAAGGAAAAAGTTTGAGGGGTGGGTAGGAATGTGTGTGTGAAGCCATCCCTCCCACTGCGGTGCAAGGTGATGGGTCGAGAGGGTCCGGCTGGAGAGATAAAAAGGTCTCCCTCAACCAGTCTCTCCCGATTCGGCCTGCCACGCAGAAGGTCGGCAGACGCATCGGCCCCCAAGTCCCGGACAAACCTAACTCCGCGAAGCCGGGCACCTCTGCTAAGTCACTTGGGGTGACCTGTAACAGAGGTGTTGGTCGTCCAATAAGTGGTTCCCGGGGCGGCGGTACCCATACCTCCCCTTCCAATTGGTTTCCAGCGTATATCGATTTCTTATTTATTCCTCCTAAAGTTCAGCTGTCAACGGTCATCGACGTAATTGCATGCAAGCAGCATGATTTCAGCATGACTGCAAATCGCCAACGAAATAGAGACAGTTCACAATGAATAAGTGTCCTTAATTTATTCGACATCAATTGTTGTTTGTGCATTAGCGATCTGCAGTTGTCCTAGGGAACGATGAGAAGTTACAGAAAGTTATCCTATCAATCCTAATCCATTGAGGGGGTTTCTCACCATCCTCCCAATATCTTATCTACACTAATAACGAATATTTTCGATTTACGATTTACGGTTTATATATTTATTAAGTTGGAGTTTATAATTCGGTACTCGAACCTATGAATAGTGGCTATATATTGGATACTTTGGCCGAGTTTTCTAACCACTGCAAGTATTTTATTTTTATTTTTAATAATATTCGTTATTAGTGTAGATAAGCTATTGGGAGGATAGTTAGATACCCCCTGAGTTTGCTAGGGGGCCTGATCCATAATTTTACGATTAAATAAATTGCTCCTACAACAATTAAATCACAAAAGGTTCCAATTATTATCAGTCTATCGTGAATTTTGTCTATAGATAAAATCCGGGTCGTTCCCCCTATAGAAGACTTCCTAGAATTTCGTTTCATCCTATATCCCTTCCCCCAATTTCTGATATTCTCAGAAATGTGAGTGGATGTTTTTATAATATAATGTTCGGTTTGTGGGTAGAATTGAAAAAAACATTTAAAGCTTTATTCAGATTAATGTAATGCTACGTCCAGACTGCGGCCAACTTCCAACTTCAAACGTGTGGAGGGGTAGTTCGTGCGTTGGAAGATCGAGTTGGAAGGTTGGAGTTCGAGTTGGCCCGCGATCGCCTCCGAAGCGATTGCGACGGCCAACTCACACGAACCAGCCTGCCGCAGCCGTCCACACATCAGTCTGCGAACGGCCGGCGATCAAGACATGTGTGCCGTGTACCATTAATATGAAAATATTATTACGGGAGAGCGGTATAACAATTGTTTGAAAACGTATAGTGTATATACTTGTATGTAATAATTATAGGCTACTGATAAGATAAGCGCCGAATCAGCCGTTCGACATCCGCCATGTTAAAATTCGGAGTTTGGAGTTGGAAGGCTGGCCGCAGCAACTACACGATCGGCCAACCTGCCAACTCCGAACTAAGTTTTCGAAATTCGGATTATTAAGAAATTCGGTGGAGAAATTTTTTGACACGAAATTCAGATCTCAGTATTGTGAAAATTTTTTAAAATGATTGTCCACAAATCTCAAGCAATCGAGGCAAATTTCTTTTTTTCATAATTCATCATCTTTCAAAAACAGTTTTCATTTTTCGGATGGGTTCAGAAATATTCCATTTATTTGAGTTTTATCGCAATGTGGAAATATTTTGATATTCTGACAAAATATTAGTCAGCGGCGACATTGGTTTCCAATCATATATAAATGGAAGGCAATTCTAGTGTGCTCCATTTATTCAGTGCTTTGAAAACACTGAATTATCCGTCCTTGAACAACGAAACTTTTCATAAAACAAAGGGTCGAAAGCTCAACTTCTTTTCAAGGAAAAATATTACATTAGTACAATTTTATTACTACAAAAGGAACTCTGTTGAACGCTTTCATGGTGACGAAGGAATTAATTAATTTTTTATTGTCTTATTTTTTTCTCGAATGCCAGCGTCCTTGGTGTAATTTTTTACAAAACGACACTATACAAATTATCCAACTGATGTTGTTTTTTGTAACACAATATTGTTGTGCTTGCAATTTTCTATCACTGTTTTGTTATTATTGTTTTATTTATTTATTTGTTTATAAGATTTACACAGTACATTAAATATAAGTTGTAAGGTATTTTAAATAAATTACATGGTTTTGTACCTATTACGTAAATCTGTAAAATGTCAATAGGCAATTTCGCCTGGGTTTTAAAACTAAATTATGATGAAACTAATGAAAATTACTAATAAAACATAAATGAAAGAGAATGGGTGGAGAAAATTTTACATTTTAAAAACAACATTATTTGCTCCCTAAAGTTTAATAAAATGACAAGAAATTTAATAATTTTGTTTTGTATGTTCGCAATGAATCCTGAAAAATGTCTAATTGTAATAATTTTTCATAATGGGTATAGGTTGTGATTGCGATTTATATTATTATTTATTTATATTTTATATATTGTTTTTGAGATCTCGACCTGCACGCGTTTCCCCGCAGCGTTAGGCGGAGAGACCGTCGAACAACTCGTTCTTTGGACACACTCCTTGCGTCATTCACATTCGTACATCATCTAATACATGTTATATCCGTCTGTTATTCTGACTCTTGGCATGGCCCGACTCAGGACTTCGGTTCACTTGATCGTCTCTTGTCTTCCTTCTACTATTCACATTTCATATATTCTCTGTACACTCATTTCTACGTGCATTCGCAGTACACGCCCAAATCAATAAAAAGCATCCCTTTATATTACGTTTACATCAGACTTGCATTATTTTCGAATGTCCACATATCTCACAGTATCATCTATGGATTTACCACACGTACGCCTCAAGGATCTCATTTCGTCTCAAGAGTTCATGGGGTAAGGTTTGTCCGGGTCTTGGCAATGGATGCGTCTGTCACCTGATGTGTGGCGGACCAGATTGGGAGCATCGCAGTTAGAGGGATGGATTCATACGTCCGTCACTCTTGGATACACTGACGGACCCAGATTCCTACCTACCCCTTATATATTTTTCCTTCCCAGGTAGGTATCACAGCACGTTTATTTGATTTATTTATTCATTTCTATGCTCTTATATACAGTTTATAAATACAATATATTCTTAATATGAAATATAGTAGGTAGTAGAGCAAAATATGATTGGCAATAAATGGTTAAAACGAATGTAGTTATGTTTTGTGAACACCTCACTAGGACAACCTGTGCTGAGACTGCTGAGGTGTTGCGCATTTTAAATTTTATTTATTTATTGTAAGAATAATTATACATAATATCAACAAACAACCAATTCAATTGGCTTGTCAACAGGTTCTTATATTTTAGTAACATATACATTTAATAAAAATTAATTTACATCTTATATCTACAGATACAACATTTTTTAATACATTTTTTCATACATATTAATGTAAATATTTTTTTTCGGATAGCCAATTTTTCACCATATATTTAACCTTATTCATAAAATTACATTGCTTTGTAGTGTTAGGTAATAAATTAAATATCTTCGGTATGTTGTATTCAAATGTTCTCTGTCCGTTCTTATTATTAAATTTCGGAACTATTAACCCGTCGTTGCGCGTGAATCTAGTGCTATATTTATGTTCTAATTAATCATAAATATATGGTGAATTATAATTTTGTGCCATAGTATAGCCTTAACAGGTAATTTTTTTTTCATGTATTATTATGCCGTCATATGTATTTTTAACTGTGTATTTCCTACGCCTGCCATAAGAGTTCAATTTATCTTTAAACGTTAGCCCTTTGAACGTCAACTTTATTCTTATTGTATATTCAGCTTACGTTTTAAAATTTTAAGAAAGGAATTTATTTTTGGTTTTGTTTGATGGGAGAACTTAATTTGTTTTATTTTTAGTTTATTTTTTTATTAAAACGCTGAGGATTTTTGACATTCTGAAAATATAAATGAATTGTTTTGTGTGTGTTTTTTTTACATTAGCCTCGGGCAGGAAGCCTCGAGGAAAAAATCCGTCAGGGCCTTTAGTAGTCATGTGTTGAAGTTTCTTTTTATAGAAAGGAAGGAGAGGAAATTCTGAGAAGGAAAAAGGGGTGACGGACGTATGAATCCATCCCTCCCACTGCAGTGCAAGGCGGTGAGCTATAGTTTATCTGGATAGATCAAATCCTTAAAAACTCAACTAGTCTCTCCTTATCCGGCCCGCCACGCAGTAGGTGGGCAAACGCATCCGCCGCCAAGACCTAGGAAAAACTTCACCCCATGAACCCGTGCTCCCATGTGAAGTCACCATACCATTGACCAAGTATAATCAATGATTATATTAACCAATAAATTATTATACTTGGTCGAAGCACCATACGCATCGATCCACTTGGGGCGACCTATGGCAGATTTTTTTTATTTTATTAGAGAAACCTCACAAGAGTCCCAACTGCTCCCTTCTGGAGCCAGTGAGACTATGGCATCCCCAATTGGAGTATGTTGTGAAGCTGAAGGTAAGTGGGAAAGGGAAGGAGATGAGGAAGAGGAAGGTGGGAAAGTACCTGGCTATTCAGATCTATTCACTAAACACGGCTAGAGCCATTATTAAGCAACGTTTCAATTCTGAATGGTGGTCTTACACCAGGGCGATACCGAGAGTATCTTCCACTCTGGAACGTGCCGCAAATATAATATATATTATTTTTATTAATCAATTGTGAAATAACACACATTAATCAAATAAAATTTATTTGCGCACGCCGGGTTCGAACCCGCAACCTTCCGATTGGTAGTCAAGTGTCTTACCACTCGACCACGGACGGTCGTCCGGTGTGTTGTTATCCAATAAATGGTTCCCGGGGCGGCGGTACCTTCCATACCATACCACCCCATATACCGGTTTTCTTCCCAGAACTTCTTTTCTCAAAAAAGACCCTTGATACAACATCCCTAAGGTTTGGTTTCTCAGCCAAAAGTATTATAGTGATTTAATTTTGGGGAATTATGCCGTCATGCGCTAATTCCTTCTTTGGCCAAAGTGACATTACAATGTCCATTATCAGCGCTAAGGTAAGGGCAAGGATCGTGACTAGCAACCCGAAGGTCGCGGGTTCAAATCCCGGCGTGCTCACACTGAGAAAAATGTTATTCTAAAATACGATCATTTTATTCGTAAACACGGCTAAAAACGGGACTGAAGTCCTTACGAACAAATTAACAGTGTTTAAATGTTTATTGGCGGGAAAATAAAAGAATAATTTTTTGGTATACGTGCGAAATTACGTATACCAACAAATTATTCTTACATGTTCCCGCCAATAAACATTGAAACCCTGTTAATTTGTTCAGTCTCGTTTTTAACCGTTTTTACGAATAAAATGATGGTATTTTAGAACAACATTTTTCTCCGTGCAAGTACATTTTATTTGATTTATACATTTTATAATTAAAACTAATTTAGGGATATTCGCGAAACATTCCAGAGTGGAAGATGCTCTCAGTATCGCCATGGTGTAAGTAAGACCACCCATTCCGAATTAAAACGACTCTTGACTAGAGATCCGGATGTCGCAGGTTCAAATCCCGGCGTGCACAGATAAATTTTATTTGATAGACTTGTGTTTTCACAAATTAATAATTAAAAATAATATAATTAATATTTTCGGCACGTTTCAGAGTGGAAGTTACTCTCAGTATCGCCCTGGTGTAAGACCACCTTTCAGAATTGAAATGCGGCTTAATAATGGCTTTAGCCATGTTTAGTGACTAGGTCTGAATAGCCAGGCACTTCCCCACCTCCCTCTTCTTCAAATCTCCTTCCCCTCCCCACTTACCTTCAGCCTCACAACATGCCACAGTCTCACTAACTCCAGACGGTAGCAGTTGGGACTCTTGTGAGGTATTCACATAACAAAAATTAAAAAGCCATGTTTTGTGATTTGGTGACCGGATCTCAATAGCCAGGTACTCCCCACATTCCTCTCCTCGTCGCCTTCCCCTCCCCACTACCTTCAGCCTCACAACATACCCCAGTTGAGGATGTCATAGTCTCGCTGGCTCCAGATGGTTGAAAGCAGTTGGGACAGTGCGGTATTGACATAAAAATAAAAATAAATTAAATACTTAAGAGGCTAGACTTTGAACGACACGCGGAACACCCGCGTCTGTCATTCTGTCCCGCTCACAATAAGCTCAGGCACATGCGAATGCGAAATGTGCGAATGAGACAACGCTCAAATTTACCTACAGAAATCGCTCGAAAAGGGGTTTATGGAGAATACACTTTTCTACACCTAAACTTTCTCGAAATTGAAATTTTAAAAAATGTATGCTTTTTAGAAAGAAGAAGCTACGTCGGTAGCTTTTTATAATTTTATAATTCTTTATGAGAGTTGAGTTAGCAGCACTTTTTCTTTAAATAATATTTTTTGATAAATCGTATATGTTTGACAGTGAATGTTTACGTTAATACGAAACGCATCGAAAATTCGAAAACATACCGACATAGTTTTCACCCTCTAAAAGGCAGTATAAAAAAATGTATTCATTTTGTGCAATTTTCGATGTAGAAAAGTGTTTTTTCCCGGGCGTCCTTTTTGTATGGGCCGAAAAGCGAAGTCTATCGTCTTAAAAGATATTTTGATCCCTGGGCTGCCTCCCTAATCCATCACAGTTATCCAATCGGTTTATCTTCAGACTGGCGCGGACGAGCCCACAAATACACATCCTTATCAATACCTCTCTTATCAGGAAACATAACCTTGGCAATAATTTTACTATAAAGAAT
Organism: Limnephilus auricula; assembly: GCA_951813805.1. Taxonomy (NCBI): domain Eukaryota; kingdom Metazoa; phylum Arthropoda; class Insecta; order Trichoptera; family Limnephilidae; genus Limnephilus; species Limnephilus auricula. Next base: position 7,394,539 of record OX638417.1, read on the forward strand.
TATTATTCTTCGGGTTCGTTCAACGCATTGATTATTCTTTATACACTTAGATAAGGACCTTAACCCTTCAGGCCAATTTTATAGCTTTTGCACGTAAAAACGGTTAAAAACGGGACTGAAGTTCTTACGAATAAATTCACAGTATTTCAATGTTTATTGGCTGGAAAATGTAAGAATAATTTGTTGGTATACGTACGAAATTACGTCTACTAACAAATTATTCTTACATGTTCCCGCCAGTAAACATTGAAACACTGTTAATTTGTTCGTAAGAACTTCAGTCCCGTTTTTACGAATAGAATTATCGTATTTTAGAATAACATTTTTCTCCGTGTGGGAAGAGATCATATTTTATTTATTTATTTATTAAATGAATTTTGTACGTTGTATAGATATTGTGTTATTTCATCTGCCATGCTAGGGATGTCTCTGTGTTATGTCGGGTGAAGTTTACAGATAATATAATTTATGGTGATGAAGTATACTGCTAATATTATAATTGTTCATATTAAAGTTTACAGTTAACGCAGCAATGAATTTATGATAATTAAGTTAACGTAGAATATAATAATTGATGATAATGAAGTTTACAGATAATATAACTATGTATTTATGATAATAATGTTTAGATAAAATTTAATAATGGATGATAATGAAGTTTACAGATAATATAACAATGAATTTACGTCAATGAAGTTTGCAGATAAAATAATAATTGATAGTCATGAAATTGACAGATAATATAACAATGAATTTATGACAAAGAAGTTTTCAGATACAATAAGAATAGATAGTAATGAAGTTTACAGTTAATGTAACAATGAATTTATGATAAAGAAGTTAACAGATAATATAATAATTGATGATAATGAAGATACGTTTTTAGATTTTCACGGCCAAAATCATTTTCGTTGTTTTTTTTTGGGGTGTTATGCCGTGTTGTGCTACCTCCTTCTTTAGCCGACGTTTCTGCCGGATCTGCCCTGATGATGGACACTGCAACGCTGTCCGAAACGTCGACTAAAGAAGGAGGTAGCGCAACACAGCATAACACCCCAAAAACAAACAACGAAGATGATAATGAAGTTTACGGATAATATAATAATTGATGTAATGAAGTTTACAGGTAATGCAGCAATGAATTTATGATAATTAAGTTTACATATAATATAATGATTTATGGTAATGAAGTTTACAGATAATATAACAATGAATTTACGTCAATGAAGTTTACAGATAATATAACAATGAATTTACGTCAATGAAGTTTACAGATAAAATTATAATTGATAGTAATGAAGTTGACAGATAATATAACAATGAATTTATGACAACGAAGTTTACAGATAATATAATAATTGATGATAGTGAAGTTTACGGATAATATAACAATTAATTTATGGAAATTTAGGTTACAGATAAAAAATAATTTATTTATAAGTTACATAGTTACGTTGATAAATTGGATTATAATTTACTAAATTATTGATGACAGTGAAGTTTACGGATAATATAACAATTAATTTATGGAAATGTAGGTTACAGATAAAAAATAGTTTATTTATAAGTTACATAGTTACGTTGATAAATTGGATTATAATTTACTAAATTATTGATGACAGTGAAGTTTACGGATAATATAACAATTAATTTATGGAAATGTAGGTTACAGATAAAAAATAATTTATTTATAAGTTACATAGTTACGTTGATAAATTGGATTATAATTTACTAAATTATTGATGACAGTGAAGTTTACGGATAATATAACAATTAATTTATGGAAATGTAGGTTACAGATAAAAAATAATTTATTTATAAGTTACATAGTATGGTTGAAAAATTGAATTATAATTTACTAAACAAAGAAAACGTTGTGTCTTTGTGTCATCACATAGGTCTCCTTTACTGTCATCAAAACGTCGTTTCTCCCTTGCTGTCAACCACACGTCGTTTCTCCCTTAGTGTCACGGTTATCGCTGGAAAAATTGTGATTCGGCATCATCGCGTATAAACGTTATATTAGTTTTCGGATACGTTCAAATATATTTCAGTAATTTGGATTTTATTGCAAAGCGAAAATATTGTGACCTTCTGTTAAAATATGCTCGAGGCCTGAGGGGTTGAAGCTTCCGGTAACTAAAACACGTGTTGCACTTAACATGCTTTATTCGTAGATATAAATTCATTCATAATATCAACTGTGGGTTCTTTTGTGGAATTTCCGACATTTCGGCACCAATTTTCAAATATTTATTTTTTTATGTAACACCTCACAAGAGCGCCGCTGTCTATACAGTGTAAAGAAATGTGAACTATCTCGCCAACCGGTGAGGCGGGTTAACGGAGGGGCTCTAGGAAGGGATTTATTAAGGCTGGGAATTCCGATTTTCTATCGATTTATAACACTTTGCGTTTCTAAGTTCTTAAAAAAAAATAATGTTATTTTTTTTAAGATAATATCTGAAGATTTATAGAGCCGAAACGTTAATTACATAAAATTCCCTCGATAGAAAAAGATCGCAAAGTATGCTCCGAAAATGATTATTTATACGTTTGTTTCTGTTATTTTACAAGATATGTATGAAAAAAAACACAGTGTTTCTTTAAATAAATGCTACTTAAGGTGTTGAAGAGAGATTTTCGCTCTATTGTTAACGAGTCGTGTTTTATGAAACATTTTGCCAATTTTTGGCTTAAATTTTATTTTTTTAATATTATTATTAATGGATCTCTCCTTCTTCTTCTTTTTGGGCGGGTACTACCGGCCTTAAAGGGGGAAAGAGAGATTCCTGTGGTTCGTTCCGCTTACGAGCCGACTTACATAAAACAAGTAGTAAAAACGACCTGATCTTATGAAGCAAACATCAATTGTGAACGGGTGTTCGGGCGTGTCCGTCGAGTTTCTCGCACGTGCGCTGACAGCTCCTTTGAGCAGGCTAATAATTTTTAATTCTCCTGTATTTAGAATTAAAGGATATAATCGAACATTAAGCTATTTTTAGAGGTTTTCTAAATATTTTTTACGCAATTGTTTTAAACATTTTAACACGTTTTGTTTTCGCATCTTTTAGAAGAATAATTTGTTTGTTCAAAACATAATATTGTTTTCTAATAAACAATATAGAAATTTTCTAAAAACTGCATCAAAACCGCGATTATGCTGCGCTTGCGGTAAGATGACGACCGTCCGTTGTCGAGTGGTAAGACACTTGACTCCCATTCGGAAGGTCGCGGGTTCGAACCCGGCGTGCGCAAATAAATTTTATTTCATTAATTTGTGTTATTTCACAATTAATTAATAAAAATAATATATGTCATATTTGCGGCACGTTCCAGAGTGGAAGATAACATATCTTACAAAAGATACAGAATATCCCTTCAGAGGCGCGATATTTCTTGAATGACTGTATCTACTGTACGGTCGTTAAATTACATTCGTAAGTCGCCCCACTAATCCCTTCCGCATAGCTCCCAACACATCGCCGGCGGCTATGACGTCACCGAGAGCAAATGACCTCTTAAGACGATAGACTTCGCTTTTCGGCCCATACAAAAAGGACGCCCGGGAAAAAACACTTTTCTACATCGTAAATTGCACAAAATGAATATATTTTTTTTATACTGCCTTCTAGAGGGTGAAAACTATGTCGGTATGTTTTCTAATTTTCGATGCGTTTCGTATTAACGTGAACATTCACTGTCAAACATGTACGATTTATCAAAAAATATTATTTAAGGAAAAAGTGTTGCTAACTCAACTCTCATAAAGAATTATAAAATTATAAAAAGCTACCGACGTAGCTTCTTCTTTCTAAAAAATACATATTTTTTTAAATTTCAATTTCGTGAAAGATTCGGTGTAGAAAAGTGTATTCTCCATAAACCCCTTTTCGAGCGATTTCTGTAGGTAAATTTGAGCGTTGTCTCATTCGCACATTTCGCATTCGCATGTATTGTAAGTGTGCGTAAGCTTATTGTGAGCGGGACAGGATGATAGACGCGGGTGTTCCGCGTGTCGTTCAAAGTCTAGCCTCTTAATGATAAATGATAACGAGATATTATAATTTCCGGAAGCGTTTTTATCCAAAAATAACTTAAACTACGCTTTATTGTAGCAGATTTACAAAAGATAAACTTTATTACTTGAATAATAATTTGTTTCTGACTTCTATTTTCGCTAAGCTTTCGGACATTAGACGCTGTTTTACTGAGAACGAAGTCAATCTCTTGCAATCCATTTAACCTTACGTACATTTTCTAAACACGTGCTTACTAACACCATAAAATATAATCATAGATAACTAGTTTTCAGTTTGATTTATTGCGTCATACCTATTAGGAAACAAACACTCGTTTGACAAAGACAGGGACGGCTGGCGTAGTCCAGAGGCAATGCTTTGGACTCCCATTCGAATTTCAAACCCAGCGTGCGCAAAAAAAAATTCTTGGATTAATTTGTGTTATTTCATAATTAATTAATTAAAAATAATATATACTGTATTAACGGCACGATCCAGGGTGGAGGATACTCTCAGTATCGCCCTGGTGTAAGACCACCATTCAGAATTGAAACGTTGCTTAAGAGGCTAGACTTTGAACCACACGCGGAACACCCGCGTCTGTCATTCTGTCCCGCTCACAATAAGCTCACGCACACTTACAATACATGCGAATGCGAAATGTGCGAATGAGACAACGCTTAAATTTACCTACAGAAATCGCTCGAAAAGGGGTTTATGGAGAATACACTTTTCTACACCGAAACTTTAATGAAATTGAAATTTTTAAAAATATATATTTTTTAGAAAGAAGAAGCTACGTCGGCAGCTTTTTATAATTATATAATTCTTTATGAGAGTTGAGTTAGCAGCACTTTTTCCTTAAATACTATTTTTTTATAAATCGTACATGTTTGACAGTGAATGTTTACGTTAGTACGAAACGCATCGAAAATTCAAAAACATACCGACATAGTTTTCACTCTCTAAAAGGCAGTATAAAAAAATATATTCATTTTGTGCAATTTTCGATGTAGAAAAGTGTTTTTTCCCGGGCGTTCTTTTTGTATGGGCCGAAAAGCGTCTGTCTAAAGTCTATCATCTTAATAATGGCTTTAGCCGTGTTTAGTGACTAGATCTGAATAGCCAGGTACATCACCGCCTTCCTCTCCCCCTTCTCCTCCCCTTCCCCGATTACCTTCAGCCTCACAACATACCCCAATTGGGGATGCCATAGTCTCACTGGGTCTCCACACTTGTAATAAAGGTCATAAACTAGATAGGCTAGAATAAATAAATAACTAAAAAAGTAGACCCTAACTTTGTACCTAATGAATAAGAAATTATAATCATCCATTGTTATCTCTATTGTCTCTATTATCCCTAGCATGGCGGGCGAAATAACACAATATGTACACTATGTATAAAATTCTTTAATAAATAAATAAATAAATTATATGTTCTATGTAAAATGGTATTTTGTTTATATTAAGCTTTTTTTTATAGTGAATACCTCACAAGAGTCCCAACTGCTCCCGTCTGGAGCCAGTGAGACTATGGCATCCCCAATTGGGGTATGTTATGAGGCTGAAGGTAAGTAGGGAAGAGAAGGAGACGAGAAAAGGAAGGTGGGGAAGTACCTGGCTATTCAGATAGTCACTAAACACGGCTAAAGCCATTTCAAGCAACGTTTTAATGCTGAATGATGGTCTTACACCAGGGCGATACCCAGAGTATCTTCCACTCTGGAACGTACCGCAAATATACTATATATTATTATTTTTAAATAAATAATTGTGAAATAACACAAATCAATTAAATAAAATTTATTTGCGCACGCCGGGTTTGAACCCGCGGCCTTCGGAATGGGAGTCTAACGCTCTACCGCTGGACTTCGCCGGCCGTCTGGGTCTCTTCCTTCAGTATTTCGTCTCCTGCAACAACAATCTTACAACAAATGACTTACAACATCGTCAATAGGGGCGTGACCTTAAACACAAAGTCAATGTTCTTGTTTTCCGTGATCGACGGGCGAATCAGGGAAGGCAGGGGGGGGGGATTGTTCCTTATTTGACAATAAATTAAAAGTTAACCAAAATAATTAAAATGTTAACATTTATGAATTTATGAATGTAAGGTTATTTTTAATTGATAAACTAATGTTTAAGACAAGATTTTATGCATAGCACAAAGGACATAATTATTGCTTATAATAATTGTTACCCTTTGTGCTATGCATAAAATCTTGTCTTAAACATTAGTTTATCAATTGAAAATAATCAATATTTGACGAGTTAGAGTATTTCAACGAAAAGTGTAGGCATGATATGTCTCGACGCCACCTAGTGGGAAAGTTAGCACTTACACCTTTCTCATAAAAAAGTTATTGTTAAGTATAAAAAAGTTGGTTGTTTGCAGGTGAAAAAAATGTAAAAAGCGGTAATTGTTGAATGAAACACTAGTAAATATTGAATCATTTGGCGGGTAACAGAGCCGCCATAGCAAAGTGGATAGTGCTCCTGACCGGCAATCAGAGGGGCGCAAGTTCGAGTCCCGTCGGCACCATGATTTTATCTTTTCTTGGGAGGTTTTTTCAATATGGATGAGTGTTTCAGGCTAATAATTATTGCTTATAATAAAGGAAGGTTACTCATGCTCTAGAATGACCAAAAATCACTGGCGTCCAGTACGTCGGTATTCTTAGTTTACTAACATGACTAAGATAACTTTTTTCTTCAATTTTTCAATTTGGAAGGCGGATATGGGCACCGCCGCCCCGGGAACCGTTTATTGGATAACCAACACCTCTGTCACAGGTCACCCCAAGTGGTTCGCTACGTGTGGTGACTTTACATGGGTGCCCGGAATCCATGGATTGAGGTTTGTCTGGGTCTTGGCAGTGGCAGGAAAACCTGTTGATCTCTCCAGCAGGAAACTCTCTGAAGAGTTGGAGAGTTGGATTCATACGTCCGTCACTCCTGGAGAGACTGACCATCAGATTTCTACCCACCCCCATTCATTTTTCCTTCCCAGAACTTTCTCTCCTTCCTTTCCTCAAATGACCCTCCATAAAGCGTCCATAAAGTTGACACAGGCCCTGAGGCGAAATTTTTCCCACAGTACCTTCTATTGTAAAAAAAATTCTTCTATACAATTTTTTAATCTTCTTCAATTTTCGCAAATTCTCTTTGTGGTGTCATTTTTAATTAAATAAAAACAAATTACTTCGTATACACCACAATTATCTACACGGAGAAAAATGTTATTCTAAAATACGAACATTTTATTCGTAAAAACGGTAAAAACGGGACTGAAGTTCTTACTAACAAATTAACAGGATTTCAATGTTTATTGGCGGGAACATGTAAGAATAATTTGTTGGTATACGTAATTTCGTACGTATACCAACAAATTATTCTTACATTTTCTCGCCAATAAACATTGAAACCCTGTTAATTTGTTCGTAAGAACTTCAGTCGCGTTTTTAACCGTTTTTACGAATAAAATGATCGTATTTTAGAATAACATTTTTCTCCGTGTACATGTTTCGAAACCAAAGGTATCTTCGTCAGGATAATATGAACATGAATTTTTAATCGATTACAAATTCTTCACTTTTTTACAAACTTCAAACAGAATCTAAAACAATATCTCAAGATGGGAATTTTAAGATTGGATACAGTCTGAAAATTGGAATTAGATACCATCTATGATTTGTTGGAAGAAGTAGAAGATTGTAGTCGGGACAAGTGGGTAAGCACTTTGTATATAATATATATTAGTGTATATTGTTGAGTTAATTAAGGACAACGTCTAAAGGTAATTATCTTCGCTATAATCATCCGAGACGCACAATTACAGTAAAGGAATTTAAAATTGTCTGGGATAGGAGATTTTAGGGCAGTTGTGTCAGGGAAATTTTTTTTAATAAATGAAAATAATTCTTTATTTTATTTTATTTGGAAAACCAACAGTTTTAACATTTTATAAAGTATAATAAAACATGGGTAAATCATTTAACCAATAATAGGTTTCCACTGAAGTATCTTAATGTTTTTGTGTAAACAAAGAAAAATAGTTACATTAGCCTATGGGGATGGGATGGTGGGAGGGAAGGGAAAGGGGTGGATCTTTTCTGTATAATTAGTAGGGTGTACGTAAGTTATGTAAGTAGTTATAATAAAGTATCGAGAGATTGCCTGTGTGACTTTAAGGAGTGTGGTGCAGAGTTAAAAATGTCAAATTGTTTATAGTATCTATGTATTGAAAGTGTGTGATGCACGATAAATGAAGGAGTTTTGCTTAGAATTGGTGTTGCATCGAGGGAGGCTAAAAATTTTGTCTGATCTGGTTCGTTTGTTGGGAACTCGTAGTTGGATTCGTTGTAGTTGGAGTTCCGGGCAATCTACGATGGACCTGGATATTTTCTGTTGAAAGAGGACATCAGCCGAGCTTCTTCGATCTTCCAATGATAATATATTGAAGTACGCGGCCGAATCTTTGTGATTTAAGTGAGGACGATAGCTACGGAAATCTAAGTACCGCAGGAAACGATTTTGAACGCGTGCCAGATTGTGTACATATGATTTGTACTGCGGGTTCCATACTTGTGAAGCGTATTCTAGCGTATTTACCGCGGCATTCCGTATTTCTACCGATTTCTAATGGTACTTCCACACCGCAGCCAACCTTCCAACTCCGAACTTAGTTCGGAGTTGGAAGATTGGCCGATCGTGTGGTTGCTGCGCCCAACCTTCCAACTCCAAACTCCGAATTTCAACATGGCGGATGTCGAACAGCTGATTCGGCGCTTATCTTATCAGTTGCCTACAATTATTACGTAGAAGTATATACACGGCATTTTTTCAAACAATTGTTATACCACTCTCCCAGTAATAATATTTTCATTTTAATGGTACGCGAAACACGTGTCTTGATCGCCAGCGGTTCGCAGAATGAAGTGTGCATAAATAAACCAATCCCGATGTGTGGCTGCGGCAGGCTGGTTCGTGTGAGTTGGCCGTCGCGATCGCCTCGGAGGCGATCCCGGGCCAACTCGAACTCCAACCTTCCAACTCGATATTCCAACGCACGAACTACCCCTCCACACAATCGTCCAAACGTTTGAAGTTGGAAGTTGGCCACAGTCTGGACGTAGCATTACATATTTTCCACATTTGAAGTTTTTAAGCTCTAAATAAATGTTATTCTTTAAGATATTATATCTATACATTTTCCACGCCGAAATGGTAATTATATGAAATTCCCTCGATAGAAATAAATCGCAAAGTATGCTCCGAAAATGATTATTTACACGTTTATTTCTGTTATTTTACAATTAAGTTAAAGTTAAATGTGTGATAAAATTCACAATGTTTATTTTGTTTTATAAGAAAAACTCTCTTTTTAACTTTTGAACGTTGTTCCCATCAATGTCATCAATCATTGAAGAAGAAGATAACAATAATAATCTAATTTTTTTAAATATGAAAATGAACAAGAGACAGAAAAATAATAAAATATGATGGCTGCAACTGGGACTTATAACCATCACCCCCGCCATAGGTGGCCCCAAATGGTTCGCTACGTTTGGTGACTTCGCAGGGGCACCCGGGTTCATGGAGACTAGATGAGGGAGACTTTTTGACCTCCAGTTGAACTCTTTCGACCCATCGCTTTTCACAGCAGTGGCAGAGATGGATCCAAACGTCCGTCACTCCTAGACACATTTATCCCAGATTTCTACCCACAATTCATACCTTTTTCCTTCCCAGAACTTCCTCTCTTTCCTTTCCATTAAAAGACCCTCCACACAGCATTCCCAAATATGACGTAGGTCCCGAGGAAACTTTTTCCTCGCGGCCTATGTGGAAATATGTAAAAAAAATAAACAAATAAACGATTACATGCCAAGGTGAAAGTTAGAAACCTTGACAAAAACAGAAAATCATTATGAAATATGAATTATTACAATTTAAAAGGAGCATCATGTCAATATTTCATCCCTTCACAGATCACCACTTCTCACACCCACAAACATACTCACCCACACATACACCTTTACACTACGCACATCACAATGTAATAATTACTAATTACTAAATATACATCCCACAAAAAGAAATTACAAATAAACATATTATAGGTACCCAACATAAAATATTACTTAATATCTGTAAAAAAAAATCACGGTAACCAATGTACTGTTTGTTTCTATACTATAAAATAAATAAGATGGATCTATGGATGGAACGAAACTAGAGAAAGTACAAAGTATTGTATACTTAGGCTGCAATTTAAATGAAAGATGGGATCTGTCGGTGGAAATCAAATGCCGCATTGAGCAAGCTCGTGCAGTCTTTATCCGCATGAAAAAGATGTTCTGCAGTTATGATCTCAAACTTGGATTACGAATGCGAATAGTCAGATGTTACGTGTTTTCAGTATTATTTTATGGAATATAATCATGGACACTTACTGAAGAATTGAGGCATTTGAGATGTGGATCTACAGAAGAATACTCAAAATAAGCTGGATGGACAGAGTTACGAATGAAGATGTTATGGTTCGGATGAATAAAGAAAAATAAGTTAATAAAACAATAATAATTCCAAAACTTCAATATCTAGGACACGTGATGAGACAACAGGAGAAGTACGTGATCTTGCATCTCATAATGCAGGGAAATATTGCCGGAAGACGGGGTTTTGGAAGAAGGAGTACATCGTGGCTGAAAAACCTGAGACAGTGGTTTGGCCAGTCTACTGTAGAGCCAACATGATAGCCAACGTCACGAGCGGGTACGAGAAGAAGATGGATCGTTGTACTTATCACAAAAACATCTCATTCCACAGCTTTTCACAGCACAATGTAAGAGTTAGACGCCCTGTTATTAGTGGAAAATTATGTTCTGGTTATAACAACCCCACTTTATTATATTCTGGGGCCAACTGACTTGGGTAATGCATTTTAATAAGGGGAGAGTTAGTTATGCAGTTCTAATTCTGGAAGAATTCCAAAGACACAAAAATATTTTGTGGGTGTTTTTTTCTACTCACTTAAGAGCGATTGACCAGCGGCTGAGAATAAATGTTTAAAAATGCTTGCAACTGTACAGGGAGGTTCCAATGAGAGAGATCGATTATTCCCCGTATCAAATTTTTTAAATTAATAATTTAATATTGATTTATTTCATTCAAAACATGCTTTAATATACACCTACATTCAAGTAAGCAATAAAAATGCTCAAAACGCACGATGATAAATTTTTGATCATAAGTATTTATGAGAGTATGTCTAAACAAAAAGTGTGTAAAAAATTTTGAAATATTTTAGTTTTAAGACCTTAAATAAATAGAAAAACTGAGGTATTTTTGTCACAAAATATGTTCTCAGATTTATTTTTTAATGATTTTAATTTAACTAAAATTAAAATTCTGAAAACTGTGTTGACTAGATTTTGTATTGATTTATTTGGTTTGTACGATTATTTGAAATTTGTATTGTTTAATAGAATCTATCGTTTGAAAATAGAACAAATCTGCCAACGACCAACGGTATAACCTTAGTATATTAAAAATACACTTAGTTTAAAAATTTAAAACTGCGTGAATCAGATAAAATAACAATATTTCAAAATCAATTTAGGTTTTTTTGTAAAAAAGAGTCAATACGTCTGGAATTTGATTTAAAAAGGACTAATTTCTGGTATTCCCCGGTAATACCCTCTTAACATTAGTGTCAAAATCTAGAAAGGAAATTCGGGAATGTGTTTGTGTGGAAAAATCGGCTAAGATAAATATACTAAACTAAAGCGTCGTCATCATCCTAGATCAGTAGCCGAGTGAATAAATGCGTCAGATTCCCAACCAGGCTTCTTTATTATGTAAACTCCGCACAGTCTTAATTGCGTCCGGAGCCTGTGGAACTATTGTATCCCCATTTTGGATATGTTGTGAGTCTGAAGGTAGTGGGTTGGGGAAGGAGATGGTGAAGAGGAAGGTGATAAAGTATCTCGCTATTTAGATCTGATCACCAAACATGGATAAAGCCATTTCAAGCAACGTTTAATTCTGAATGGTGGTCTTACAGCAGGGCTATACTTTGATAGAATCTTCCACTCTGGAACCGTAAATGTAAGGCTTTTCTGGAAACTATAGAACATATTATATCGTGATGTTCTATATTAGCGCCGTCCGAGTATACATTTAAGCACAATCAGGTTTTAAAAATAATTCACCAAAGTTTGGTAATTAAACATAACTTGATTGACTGTCATAATATAGTACCATATTATGAATACCTACCACCTAGAGTACGCTTCAACTGTGTGGAACCCCCATTGTTCTACGTATAAAGCAAATCTAGAAAGAGTTCAAAAATTTTTATCAAATATGATATGTCTCTTTTCGCGTACGAAATTATGTAAACTATGTCCCAATAACCAACACCTCTGCCATTGGTCACCCAAAGTGGTCCGCTACGTTTGGTGACTTAGCAGGGATGCCCGGGTTCATGGGTTAAGGTCTGCCTAGGTCTTGGCGGCGGATGATCTAGACACACTGAACCCCAGATTCCTACCCAACCCTCATACCCTTTTCCTTCCCAGAACTTCCACTCCTTCCTTTTCTTAAAAATACCCTCCACACAGCATCCCAAAAGATGACAAAGGCCCTGAGGGAGGTTGTTTTCCTCAGGGCCTCCTGTGTGGACGTAATGTAAAAAAAAAAAAAACTTTAATGGTATACAATTGCATAGCATGGATTGACTAGATGATCAATTGACGAAAGGTGTGTGGAAGGGTTTAGTTTTTCCTGTGGTGAAGAAGAAAAATAAGTAATTGGATGATTTGTATAGCACAGTTTTTGTGATGAATCACCTCAAGGGCGCATATACTATTTGAAATTATTAAATTGCTTAATAACACAAATCAACAAATAATTTTTATTTTCACACACCGGGATTTCGGATTGCCAGTCGAGAGCCTTACCCCTAGACAAAAAGAAATTCAAACGTTGTTAGGTGATTTATAATCCTGGAAAATTTTCTTATTTTTAAAATTAAAATCTATTTTCCTATTGATATTTTCAGTTACTCTTTTTAGAGATAAATAAAGAAATAACAACACTTATAAACCTGTATATTTCCTGTTAGAGTTGCTAAAACAAAAACAAAATGATTTTTTAAAATTATTACATGTACCTACATCACATAATATTCGTTTTTGGTCTCCTGTGAAATTTATTTTTTGACTTATGACTCTTTTTCTAACGGGATGTTGGATATATTAATTTAGTCTGTTGTATTTTACATTTTGCCAAGGGTAAACAACCCTCTGAAAATAAACCAATAATTTAGTTGGTATTATTGGCATTGTTTATTTAAATAAGTAAATGAAATAAAATACGTCTATTTCAAAATAATATATTTCAACAATAAAGACTTCCCGGTAAACGTTGTGGCGAATAATTTATATTTGTATTTTAAGCCTTTTCTTTAAAATACCAATGAAACATGTTTACAAATAGACTTGTTTGATTTTGAAAAAAAATCAGTTTCTTCCCGGTTTTGCCAGGGATTTTAATAAAGTTTAAGTGAGTTCTGCAAGTATTTTAGTTTTTTATCATTGTGACAGCTGTTTAAGAGTGATTGACCAGCAGCTGAGAATAAAAGTTTAAAAAGTACAGGAAGGTTTCAATAAGAATAATCTATTATTCCCCGTTTGAAATTTTTAAAATAAAAAATTTAATATCGATTTATTTCATTCAAAACTTGCTCTAATATATACCTACAATCAAGTAAGCAATAAAAATGCTCAAAACGCACGATGATAAATTGTTAAATATCGTGTACTTTTTGTAAGTATTTTTTGATCATAATATTTTATGATTTTTTAATAATGTCTAAACAAAATAAATTTGTAAAAAAATATTGAAATATTTTAGTTTGTAATAGATTAAATAAATAGAAAAACCGAGGTATTTTTGTCACAAAACACGTTCTCGGATTTATTTTTTAATGGTTTTAATTTAACTAAAATTACAATTCTGAAAACTGCGTTTACTAGATTAGGTATTGATTTATTTTGTCGTTGATTACATGATTTGAAATTTGTGTTGTTTAATAGAATCTATCGTTTGAAAATTTAACAAATCTGCCAACGACCAACGGTAGATATAATCTTAGTATCTTTTTTAAAAATAAACTTAGTTTATCAAAAATTTTAAAACTGCGTGATCCAGATAAAATAACAATCTTAAAAAATCAATTTATGTTTTTTTTTGTAAAAAGAGTCAATACGTTTAGAATTTGATTTAAGAAGGATTATTAAAGGACCCGGTATTCTCTGGTAAAACCCTCTTAAGACGATAGACTTCGCTTTTCGACCCATACAAAAAGGACGCCCGGGAAAAGAGGGTGAAAACTATGTCGGTGTTTTCGAATTTTCGATGCGTTTCGTATTAACGTAAACATTCACTGTCAAACATGTACGATTTATCAAAAAATATTATTTAAGGAGAAAGTGCTGCTAACTCAACTCTTATAAAGAATTATAAAATTATAAAAAGTTACCGGCGTAGCTTCTTCTTTCTAAAAAACATATATTTTTTAAAATTTCAATTTCGTGAAAGTTTCGGTGTAGAAAAGTGTATTCTCCATAAACCCCTTTTCGAGCGATTTCTGTAGGTAAATTTGAGCGTTGTCTCATTCGCACATTTCGCATTCGCATGTATTGTAAGTGTGCGTGAGCTTATTGTGAGCGGGACAGAATGACAGACGCGGGTGTTCCGCGTGTCGTTCAAAGTCTAGCCTCTTAAGGAGCCCCAGGGGTCAGGTACTTCCCCACCTTCCTCTTTCCATCTCTTTCCTATCAATTCCATTTCCACATCACCACAAAGTCTATCATTTTACAATAAAATAAACAAGACGCTTATCCGAAGCAAATAAACAACAAATTAACTCTACTAAACAGTGGTTAACTTTAATAAAGATCATTTCCACTTGTTGCCAGGCGAACCTTATTTCTACACAGCCTTAAACACCCCCTCACAAACAACCTTCTCCCGAGAAGCATGAACCGGTTTTACATTGCCCAACATTTTGCTCAAAAACAATTTCTTATGAATGTTCGGAAAAATCTCCCGAAAACTAATATTATTATATTTTTATAAGAAAAACTCTCTTTTTAACTTTTGAAGGTTATTCCCATCAATGCAATATATCATTGAAGAAGAAGATAACAATAATAATCTAATTTTTTTAAATATGAAAATGAACAAGACACAGAAAAATAATAAAAGATAACAGTCGCAAAAAAAAACATTAGTCGCAGATAATATTGTTATTTCTGATATTTGAAATATGAAGTTGACAATTACGACAGTCTCATAATAGATCGCAGTAGCCCAATTGCAGAGGTGTATGTCCCGGTAAGACGTAAGGTTCTGGGTTCGAGTCCCAGTTGCGACCGTTATCTTTTATTATTTTTCTGTGTCTTGTTCATTTTCATATTTAAAAAAATTAGATTATTATTGTTATCTTCTTCTTCATTATTTTTAATCTTCTTTTAAACTTTTTAATTAATTTTTATATTAGCGAAACTCAAACGAAAATCTGAAACAGAATAATCAGGGACTCGAACCCAGGACCTTCAGCTTTCTGGGCCGAGACTCTATTAACTGAGCTAATGTGTCCCTAACGTATGTTTTTCTGATTTTTCTATTTCAGATTTTCGATTGAGTTTCGGTAATATTGTCTTCATTAATTAAAATATTACAATTTGAGGTTTGATTCATTATTAAAAATTATAATAAATATTCATCCTAGACTTGCGGAAAAGTCAATAGATATCGCATATTAAATAAAAATGGATAAATTTATCCAAGACACTATCTACGATGCGCATCCAGAAAGTAAGTGTACTGAGGCTCTCACGACCGAATGAATTTTATTTTTGACATGTTGGCTACACTTACGTGTAGCCTGACTCTTCCCTTCCGCAACGAGACCGGTTCAAGGTCAGTGCGTTGAGGTGTCGATGCGACAACACGTTTCGTGAAAAATGTCAATCCAATCTCCCGCCTAGTGCGAAATACGCGGCGTCATCCGTTATCTCGTTTGGAAGGGACAACCTCCGGTTGAGGTTTACAATGAGGTGAAAACTGCATATGGTGATAAAGCTATGAATCGTACGAGTGTGTACAAGTGGTATTGCGAGTTTAGAAACGGTCGTACGTCTGTGCATGATGATCAGAGGAGCGGAAGACCTTCAATTGTGACTGACGAAATTGTGGAAAAAATCGAAAAAATGCTCCGTGATGATATTCCAATTTGAGATTTAACTCATTGTTAAAAATAATAATTATTATTCATCCTAGACTTGCAGAAAAGTCAATAGATGTCGCATATTAAATAAAAATGGATAAATTTATCCAAGATACTATCTAGGTGGCATTTTGTTCGAGTTGAATCTTGCTTGATTGAAAGATAGCAGCCAATAAAAATATGCGTTAAAAAAATTAAGATAATGATGGTAGTTCTCTGTCGAAGTATGATGACCGAATCGGATGGTGACACCATGGAACTATGATTCTATCTATGTAATATCCATATTCTTTGGGTGACACATTAGCTCAGCTGGTAGAGTCGCGGTCCGGAAAGCCGAAGGTGCTGGTGTAACCGTATCTTTTTCTGTTTCAGATTTTCGTTTGAGTTTCACTAATATTGTCTTCATTAATTAAAATATTACAATTTGAGGTTTAACCCATTTAAAGTTAAAAATAAAAATAAATATTGTCCTAAACTAACTAGCTGTAGTGTCCTTGAATGGCATGTAGGTTCAGTGGGTTTTGAATAGATGGCAGTAGGCTTAAAGCTTACGCCAGTCACCGTCAGATGTCGGGGAGTTTTAGGAAGAGCATCCAGCTAATATTGTTATAAAAAGTAGTGTTAGAGATTAATGGGAGAGGAGCATGATACTATAAAGGTTTTATCCGTAAGGATTCATATCTCGGGGTGGACCTTGTGTAGGCGGCTGTGGATACTTGGTGTGAGCAGGGGTTGTAGTGCTTTTACACTGACAAATTTGTCTATTTAGAATTAATTAAACACATAAACAATATGATATATTTAACGAGGGCTAAACTAATTAATTGGGCATTAAAATATGGAGTGGTACCAGGTTGAATTGTGGAGGTGGAGTTGAAGATTGCCCTGTCTGCTGATGAATGCTGTAATGGCGGGCTGGACCAGCTGTCAAGGCTCCAGCCCCGCGGTTCCTGGCGACGTCCAGTCCCAGGGCGGTTGTCAGCCAGCCGATTTCAAGCTCACGGTGAAGCCAGAAGATGTTGTGATGTCTTCAGATGATGGATGTCTATCTCCATCAGAAATAAGGGTCTCCCTTGGTATTCGAAAGCCACTCCAGGGTTTTGATAATTGTGGTAAAAGTCTTCATCATCTGATGAAACTGATGTTGCTCGATTTCAAATGCAAACTTGTAAGTAGGTACAACGAAAATGGCGAGGCGATGCTTCGACCAACCATACAGGGACGGTGGCCGGAGTCACCTGTGGCTGGCTAAGGAATGAGAGCTCAAGGCCAAGTCTTCCTATGGTGAACACTTCTGCCCAGTTGGTCAGCCTAACCAACTGTGCAGAGAAAAATAATAGCATTGTTGCCAACGTAATAAGTCTTTAAAAGTTCTTATTCGAATAGTAAAAGTGTCCACACACTGAGAACTGATTCACATAAAGTATCTTAAAACACGTAACAATATAGCCGACCAAAGAGAGCTCTGCCGGGCAGATTCATTTCATAGACAGTGTAGAAGCCGTTCCCAAGACCCAGAAGCACGATTATTTTAAACACGCAACAATTTCTTTTTAAATATATTCAATAATGTTATTACATATTTAATTTATAAACAAGTTCTTCACTGTAATATAAATAATAATATATATAATACGTGATAGTTCTTTCGCCTTCTGAACACATTTTTTAATTTTTTTATTGAAAGAATAATTTAGTACATAGTATCAACAAATAAGTCCTGCTAAACCAATTCAATTGGCTTGTCAACAAATACTTATATTTTACTTTCATATATATTTTTAAAAAAATACATCTTATATCTACAGATTATACATTTAGCCAATTTTTCACCATATATTTAACCTTATTCATAGAATTACATTGCTTTATAATGTCAGGTAATAAATTTAATATCTTCGGTATGTTGTATTCAAACGTTCTCTGTCCGTACTTATTATAAAATTTCAGAACTATTAACCCGTCGTTGCGCGTGAATCTAGTGCTATATTTATTTTATAATTTCTCTTTATGCTGCGAACTGTTTGATAATGCCTTAGTTTTTTTTAATGGCGTTTGTCCCGGTAAGACGAGAGGTTCTGAGTTCGAGTCCCAGTTGCGACGGTTATCTTTTATTTTTCTGTTTCTTGTTCTTTTCATATTTTCGTTTAGATTATAAGTGGTATGTTCTTCTTCAATGTGTAACAAAATTATTGTTAAATAGAGCTACAGACCCCGAGCAATGTAATAAGGGTTGTTTCCCCACCCCCTGTAGGAGGAGGGGGGAGGGAACCTGCCTTTCAACAGGGGATGATTTGATATATAAGGGAGTAGATTTTCCACCATAAGCATCAGTCTGTTCAGAAGAAAAGCAGTGAATAGTAATACAGAGTTTCTTCTTAACTTCCAAGTTATCAGTGTTCAATTCCAGACAATTTTTGTGGACTTAATGTAAGTACAAGATTAATTAAATCATTTATTAAATTAAAAATATTTATTTGATTTTTTTAAGTTAAAAAAGTACCAAATAATACGTAAATAATAAAAGTACGCAATACATATTATGATAGAACAATATAATATCAGAGGAAACCAAACTTGTCCCAGCTCAGGTCTCATATAAATCATTGTATCTCTCCTACTATCATGGTAAGAAATATGATCTAAACGTTGTTAGAAAGAGAAAACATTACGCTTTATATTCAAATCTAAAATTTACCCGTAGAAAATTTTTATGTAAATTTGTACTTTTATGAAAACAAAGTTTCCCGTAACAATTTGAGAAAAAATGTATAAAATTTCGAGAATGTTCTAAACATTATTTTTTATGAAACGACAAAAACGTCACCTAATGAAATATGTGTGTTTTTATTTTTTTTCGTTATGAGTAATTTTAGATAGAAAAAGCGTACTTTTTAATGTGTGCATTAAAAAATTTAATATTTCTTAATTTATATTTTTATTTCTGAAAATGACATTTGTAAACGTATTGCTTCACCTTTCAAAAAGAGTTTTTAGTTTTCGGATATGTTCAGAAATATTCCATTTATTTAGATTTATTGCAAAGCGGAAATATTTTGACTAATACTCTTTAACCACTGGAGCGACAGAGCAATTAAAATATTTTTTCTCGGATTGCTAAAGGAAATTTTTCCGCCCACATTAAAAAAATCATACCTCCGAATTTGAATATGGAGACATACAAACTGAATATAGTTCTATGTAGCCAATGAATTCCCCTATCTTTTGTTTATTATCACATATTCGTAGGATTTATAAAAAAAATATAAATAAATCTTTAACCTTAAAACATTTTAAAGAATCTAGAGAATATTTATTTTGTTATATTTTGAATGTACAATATATTATATAGTCGTTTGAATAAAAAATAATTTTTGAAAATTTGCCACATTTTGGCAAAAAAGCAATCCGAGGTTTAAGAAATAGTGCCATAATGTGGAAAAAAGCGCTCGAGTGGTTATGGTTGAAAACAACTATCTTATGTATAATATTTCTTTGTTCAACTTTTTTTTTGGACTCTTGATTTTTCACATAGATTTTTCTCCAAATAAAGTTATATTATTATTTTTTTTAAGAATTTGTTTTGCTCCAGTCTGAAGAAGCCCGTTGTAAAGTGAAACCAATCGAATCAAAAATAAACAATTGGAAAAAAGTAATACAATATCTTAACCCTTTAAGACTTTAATATAAACTAACAGTGGTATAGAATAAAATGATAGAGTTATTTGAAAAATGTTGGTGTTTATTTCATTGTTTTTTTTTCAATGTGTTAAAAGTTATCACTGATTTATTTGATAGAACGTTAGGAGTGAGTGTGTTTCACAGAAAATGCCAATCTTACTTTATTTTAGGGGTAAGGCTCTCGACTCCCAATCCGAAGGTCGCAAATAATATTTATTTGATTAATTTGTGTTATTACCCATATATTATTTTAATTAATTAATTAATTAAAATAATATACAGGGTGTTAAGGTACGTACTTGAGTTACTTTAACCAGTGATTCCTGACATTATTTGGAGTAAAAAATGTAAATGAAATTTTGGTCTCCGGTGACTTTTTTTATGTAAAATTTTTTTTTTTCAAAATATTTTTTCTTCAAAATCAAACAAAAAATTTTTTTTTTCACATGACCTTATTGGTCACTCAGCCGAGTTACCGCCCCACCACTTACCCCGCCCCCAACTACCCAACACCTACCATTATTTTTTTTTTACATTAACTCCACACAGGAGGCCCTGAGGAAAATAATTTCCCTCAGGGCCTATGTCATCTTTGAAGATGCTGTGAGGAGGGTCTTTTTGAGGAGAGGAAGGAGTGAACGTGGGTCTTGAAGAGACCCATGTTATAGGAAGGAGGAAACACAGAGGCCGGCAAATCGTTCCACAGCCGAGCTGTTGAACACAAGAACGAGTCGTAGAAGCGTCCCGTTCTCATGTGACAAATGTCAACCGTGTACATATGTTGGGCGAGCGTTTGGCGTGTTTCCCGACTATGCACCGGTGCCGAGGGGATCAATGAGGCTAGTTCCTCGGAGCATCTTCCATTGAAATACCGGTAGAACAAGGAAAGCATTCCTACCCGACGCCTGTGCTCTAAAGATTGCAATCCGTTTGTTAAGACGGGAGAATCTATCAAACGGACCGCCCGTTTCTGCACAGAGTCGAGGGTGTTTTTCAGGTACTTTGGGGCTCCAGACCAGAGGTGGCTGCCAAATTCAACCGTGGGGCGCACTTGCGATTTGTACAGGGTTAGCAGTTGTGTACTATTAAAGTATCTGCGGGCCCTGTACAGTACGCCCAGTTTCTGAGAGGCTAACTTAACTCTGGCCTCGATGGAGCCCCCATATCTGAGCTGGTCACTTAGAGTTACACCGAGCATATCAATGGAAGACCTGTTCGGAAGAATGCTACCGTTGAAGGAGACTAGATAGTCATTTCGATCCCTTTTAGACGTAATCAGACATGATTGAGTCTTTGATACATTGAATTCGACGAGATTATTCTTACCCCAAGAGAAAACACTCTCGAGGTAAGCGTCCATTCTTTGCTTCAAAGCCTTCCGAGCCATTGGAATTTGTGCACCCTTTGGGGGCTTGTCAAACAAAAAGCTATCATGGACTGTACTGTCATCCGCGTAACAATGAATTGGTGCACATGTCAAAAGGTCATTGATGTGCAACAGAAACAAAGTCGGAGACAGAACCGATCCCTGTGGGACGCCAGCGTTTATCGAATGCGAGGAAGAGGTGAAACCGTCAGCAACCGTCTGAATCGACCTCTCCCTCAAAAAGTCGGCAATCCACCTGCACAAGGATGCGGGAAGTCCGTAAGAAAGCAGTTTGTTGACAAGTCCTCGGTGCCAAACCCGGTCAAAGGCCTTGGAAATGTCCAGCGCAACCGTTTGGGTCTCACCGAAACGATCCAGGCACCGCCCCCAAACATGCGTCACATACGCGAGAAGATCACCGCACGAGCGGTTCCGCCGGAATCCGTATTGACGGTCGTTAATAATTTTGTTCTTCTCGAGGTATGTGAGCAGTTTGTCGTTGATCACACGTTCCATCACCTTGGATAGAACTGATGTGATCGCTATGGGACGGTAGTTGGCCGGGTTGGAGCGGTCACCCTTCTTTGGAATAGGATGGATGACCGCTTTTTTCCAACCAGAGGGTACAGAGCCAGAATTCAGGGACATTTTGAAAAGCTTTGTCAAAATCGGAGCTATTTCTGCAGCGCACCTCCGCAATACCAGGGCGGGGATTCCGTCAGGCCCACTAGCTTTATTAACATCAAGCCCTCGTAAAACCTGGAGCACATCCCGATGCCGGATCCTCAGCTTTTTCATATAGAAACCGCAGTGAGGGACCGACGTCGGGACTGCACCCCGATCATCGAGGGTTGAGTTATCCGCAAACATTTTTCCTAATAGGTTAGCCTTTTCGGTGGCGGTATTTGCTAGTGAGCCATCAGGTCTGGTAAGAGGTGGCAGACTGGATTTGCAGAAATTGCGACCTATTGAGCCCGCAAGCGACCAGAAGGCTCTTCTGCTATGCGGGCATGCAGCCAGCTTTTTGCTGATCTGCAGGTCGTGCTCGAACTTTGACCTATTTATGATCTTCTTGCTTTCCTTTGCCAATGTGTTATATGCTGCTCTGTTTTCGGAGGTTCTAGATGTGTTGTAGGCTCGGTAAGCCGCGTTTTTTCGCCGAACTGCTTCGGAGCATTGTCGACTGAACCACGGCTTTGAGCCCACACCAGTTTCTTTAACAGTGGATTGAATGAAGCCATCCATCGCGGATGTAATGACTTCACCAATTTCCTGGGCACATCTTGAGGGATCCGAAGTCCGAAAACAGACAGCTGACCACGGGAAAGCATTGAAATGAGCCCGCAGACCGAACCAGTCTGCTGACCTATAGTGCCACACTTTTCTCTTCAGCCTTTCTTTTGGCGGTCTGAAGTTGACAGGGATTGAGGTCGTCACCAGGCAGTGGTCGGACGACCCTAAAGGCGCTGTGACCTCAATCTTGTAACCGTGTGGCACAGTGGTTAAAAATAGGTCTAACAGATTGGAGCGGTGAGTCTGGACATCAGGAACCCTTGTAGGCTCCTGAACCATCTGCTCCAATCCGTGGCAAAGGGCAAAGGATTCCGCCTGTCGGCCAGCCGAGTCTGTTGGTCCTGAGAACTTCAACCATGGTTCGTTATGAACGTTGAAGTTCCCCAGAACCACAAACTCAGCCGAAGGGTAGCGGGGCAAGAGGTCATCAATAGTCTCGCTCAAATGTTTGAATAGCTCGGATGTGTCTGATTCGCTAAGGTTCGGTGAGCGGTATAAACACGCGTAGAATCTTGCCGTACTGGCAAGATTGACGCGCACCCACATTACGTCGAATCTGGGTTTTTCCAGATTCAACAGACGCACACAGTTGACGTCAGATCGGCTATAGAGACAGACACCTCCTTTGGGTCTGAACTTGCCAACGAGGGCGTAGCCCGGGCAGTCCAGATAGGAGGCATCTGGAGGCTCAGCTATCTGTGTTTCAGAGAGGAAAAGAAGGTTAGGACGCATTGATAGAAGGTGGTGATGTACATGGTTTAAATTTGTGTGCAGGCCGCGAATGTTGGCAAAATTTACCAACAGTTTAGGCCCGCACCGGGGACGCCTTCTACTCGCCGCTGTCAAGATATTAGTTGTATTCGTTGTGTTGTTCATGATTTTATAATTATAAAGAAAGAAAAAGTAAATATGAGGGGATAAGGAGGTCTGGGAAGGAAAAGGTATGAGGGGTGGGTAGGAAGCTGGGGATCAGAGTGTCCAGGAGTGATAGACGTATGAATCCATCCCACCCACTGCGGTGCAAGGCGATGGGCCGGGAGAGTCCGGCTGGAGAGGTCGCCCAATGCGCCCCAAACGCTGCTGCTGGGTCCCTGGGTATTTATGCTTTTGTAGAAAAAAAAAAAAAAAACATCAAAAATGTCACCGGAGACCAAAATTTTATTTACATTTTTTACTTCAAATAATGTCAGGAATCACTGGTTAAAGTAACTCAAGTACGTACCTTAACACCCTGTATAGTATATTTGCCGAACGTTACAGAGTGGAAGATACTCTCAGTATCGCCGTGGTGTTAGACCACCATTCAGAATTGAAACGTTGCTTGAAATGGATTTAGCCGTGTTTGATGACCAGATCTGAATAGCCAGGTACTTCCCCACCTTCCTCTTCCTCATCTCCTCCCCCACTCCACAACCTTCAGCCTCACAACATAAACCAATTGGGGTTGTCTTAGTCTCACTGGCTCCAGGTGGGAACAGTTGGGACACTTGTGCAATATTCATATAAATAAAAATAACGACCACTTAGGAGGCTGTTATGGGTACCGTCGCCCTGGGAACCGATTATTATACGATTATGAATAACCCTGCCATAGGTCACCTCAATGGATCGCTATATTAGTGACCGGTGCCCGGGGCGGTGGTGCCAATAACCGCGTCGTTAATGGTCGTTATTTTTATTTATATGATTTTGCATTAGTCATGCAATCGTTCCGGATCTCTACATCTGGTTTAGTTTACCACATACGTCTCAGGGATCTCACGGCTAAATAACACAATCTACTTTCAACCTTACTCCTCCAGTTCCAAACCTCACTGCCATACATCAGGATTGGTGTCAGCTCTCCATTGTGGACTGCCAGCATCGCTTTTTTGTATAACTAAATTTTTCAATTATGACCACTCGAACGCTTTTTGCCATAATATGGCGCTATTTTCAAAACCACGGATTGCATTACTGCCAAAATATGGCAAACATTCTCTAGATTCTTTAATAAGTTTTAAAATTAACGATTTTATAACATTTTTTTATAGATCCTACGAATATGTGATAATAGACAATAGATAGGTGAATTTATTGGCTATACAGAATGTTAAGCATCTTACTTGACTTAACCTCTCGAAGGCCAGGTATATTTGGAAAAAATCGCGCGAAATTATCTTCCCGGCCTTTGCTCAAATATCGTATAAAAACAAAGGAATTGTTTTTTTTTTTGGATTGTTTTCTGTTTGCCCGATAATGTACCTTATTATTCATATATATTTCATGATAATATCGTTACAAGTTTTCCCAGAATAGCTATTTTTAACAAAAAAATGTGAAATTATTTCCCATTCGACAAAAAAATGTAAATAAAATATATTCATACGAAAATAATCAATTTTTTTTATTTCTCTACAAACCTTAATAGACACCCTACATGAAAAAAACCAATTAAAAGGTATTTTCGAAGAAATAATGACATAAATACTTGTTTGAAAATGACAGTTGAAAACCGTTTGTAAAAGTGACGCCAAGTTGACCATAGATATTTATTATAAATTATTCAGATGGGTTGGCCCTATGCGGATTTTTGCTATGTCAAGACCGAGAATGGCGCAAGCGATTCTGACCTTGTTCTTCATACAACTTCTTTATACATAAGGAACAAAATCGCTTCCAAAAAAATTCTTTTTTTAATTTCGACCCGCGGCCACCGGTGGGCGAACGGCAGTCGAGAGGTGTTATTTGAAGTAAAAATTGTAAATAAAATTTTGATCTACGGTGACTTTTTAGATGTCTTTTTTTATTTATTTTTTTTTAACTTTTTCTTCAAAATCAAAGGTAAAAATATTTCTTTCACATATCCGTCCCTGGTCACTAAGCCAAGTAACCAACCAACCCCTCCCCCCGACCCTAACTTCGTAATATTTACTGATGTTTACGTTTGTGTAGAAAAAAAAACTTCAAAATATCACCGGAGACCAAAATTTTATTTAAATTTTTTACTTAAAATAATGTCAGGAATCACCGAGTAATGTAAGTCAAGTACGATGCTCTTAACACCAGGGGTGCTAGCATAGTCCATCGATAAGGATCCGTAGGATGATTGTCGGTAACTTCTCTCGTTCCCTAGAACAACTGCAGATCGCAAACGAATACGTGACAGTTCACAATGACTAAGTGTCCCTAATATATTCGATATCAACTGTTGTTTGTACGTTAGCGATCTGCAGTTGTCCTAGGGAACGATGAGAAGTTACCGACAATTATTCTACCGATCCTTATCGATGGACTATGCTAGCACCCCATGTGTAGAACTATAATCAGTTTGTATGTCTCTATATTCAAATTCAG
The DNA here is from genome assembly GCA_951813805.1 of Limnephilus auricula. NCBI lineage: Eukaryota > Metazoa > Arthropoda > Insecta > Trichoptera > Limnephilidae > Limnephilus > Limnephilus auricula. The sequence goes on from OX638417.1 coordinate 7,420,543, forward strand.
AGGTATAAGGGAGGTATTATTAAAATAATGTAATTACAGTACCAGAGAGCCTACTTCTCTCGACAGTTATTAGATATTCTTATCTCTGGCCAGTGAGACTATGGCATCCCCAATTATTAGGGTGTATTGTGAGGATGAAGGAAGTGGTGAGAGGAATGATATGGAGAAGCGGAAGGTGGATAAGTACCTGGCTATTCAGATCATGTGACGTCTCCGTGGTCGAGATTATTTTATGTTATTTCACAATGTATTAATCAAAAATTATATATAGTATATTTGCAGCACGTTCCATATAAGATTTTCTCAGTATCTCAGTATCTGACTGACTGAGTCTAAATAGCCAGGTACTTTTCTTACACCAACTTTTCTCTTCCTCGTCTCATCATCCCACCACTACCTTCAGTGTCACAACATACCCCAATTGGAGATGCCACAGTCCCATAGTCTCCAGTCGGCTGGGAGCAGATGGGACTCTTGTGGGGTATTTACATTAAAAAATTAAAGTAATTTTATTAATAGTAGTATTATTTTCATTTGTCTATTGAATTTAAATGAGATACGAAGCGAAAAACTAGATTACATTTTTATGCCTCCAATTGACCTCCAACAATTCTAACGCGCTAACGCCGAATGTCCGGTATCTTCCGAAATAGGTCGTTACGATAGATAGTTTGTAGAACCCGTTTCGATGAGTTATTGAGTTAGCGCTGACAAGGCCATTTTCATATAATTACAAATCTAGCATATTTGCAGAAAGTTTAAAAATGCTTGCAACAGTAAAGGGAGGTTACAATGAGAAAGATCAATTATTCCCCGTATCAATTTTTTTTAATTAAAAAATTTATATCGATTTATTTCATTAAAAACTTGCTGTAATATATACCTACATTCAAGTAAGCAATAAAAATGCTCAAAACGCACCATGATAAATTATTAAATAACATGTACTTCTTGTAAGTATTTTTATGGTTTTTTAATAATGTCTGAACAAAATAAGTGTGTAAAAAAAATTTGAAATATTTTAGTTTGTAAGACCTTAAATAAATAGAAAAACTGAGGTATTTTTGTCACAAAACACGTTCCCGGATTTATTCAACGACCAACGGTATAACCTAAGTATCTTTAAAATACACTTAGTTTTTATAAATATTCAAAAATTGCGTGAACCAGATAAAATAACAATCTTTCAAAATCAATTTATGTTTTTCTGTAAAAAAGGTTCAATACGTTCAGAATTTGATTTAAAAAGTACTAAGTTCCCGTGAGCACTTAGGCCATAGGCCCATTGTGCTGTCTCCCATTTTACCTCATTCCTTTAACAGTAACCCAGCTCCTTTTAAAAAGTTCACCAAGGTTGTCATTGGATAGGAGGCCATATCCTCTGGTTCCACAGTGTGTTTCCCAGGTCTCATCTCTCCTCTCCACTCCCCCTTGTTTCCCTGAAGGCCCAACAAGGGAAGAGCTACCCCCTTGGTTTCTCGAATGCCCCATGAGGGAAGAGGGCCTAATATCTCCCCTCCACTCCTTAGTTCCCTGAAGGCTCCACGACGGAGAGTCCACTCCCCCTTGGTTCCCTGAAGGCCCCACAAGGGAAGAGTCCACCCCACCTTGTCACCCTGAAGGGCCCCACGAGGGAAGAGGGCTTAATATCTCTTCTCCACTCCCTAGTTCCTTGAGGGCTCCACGATGGAGAGTCCACTCCCCTTTGGTTCCCCGAAGGCCCCACAAGGGAAGAGTCCACCCCACCTTGGCTCCCTGAAGGCCCCATAAGGGAAGAGGGCTTCATCTCTCCTCTCCACTCCTTCTTGATTCCTTAAAGGTCCCACGACGGAGAGTCCACTCCCCTTCGGTTCCCCGAAGGCCCCAAGAGGGAAGAGTCCACCCCACCTTGTTTCCCTGTAGGCCCCATGAGGGAAGAGGGTCTAATATCTCCTCTCCACTCCTTAGTTGCCTGAAGGCTCCACGACGGAGAGTCCACTCCCCTTTGGTTCCATGAAGGCCCCTCAAGGGAAGAGTCCACCCCACCTTGGCTCCCTGAAGGCCCCATAAGGGAAGAGGGCTTCATCTCTCCTCTCCACTCCTTCTTGGTTCCTTGAAGGTCCCACGACGGAGAGTCCACTCCCCTTCGGTTCCCCGAAGACCCCAAGAGGGAAGAGTCCACCCCACCTTGTTTCCCTGTAGGCCCCATGAGGGAAGAGGACCTCATCTCTCCTCTCCACTCCTGCTTGGTTCCCTGAAGGCCCCACGAGAGGGAAGATGTCATCTCTCCACTCTGCTCCTCCCTGGTTCCCTGAAGGCCCCACTACAGAAGAGTTCACACTCCCCCTTGGTTCCCTGAAGGTCCCACAGGGAAAGAGTTCATGAAAGTGGCCTAAGACCTCCTAGGTTCTCCAAAGGCCCCTAGTTTGTAATGGTTCAATTTTCGTCCCACAAGTGTCTAGGGAAATGGAAGGTCCACCCCAGCAGAGTCCCGAGTGCTGGGGTAAGGTCTAAATACTCCGAGATGCGACCCTGCTTCTCGGAGGCACCGTTCGTAACACTGTTCCCCAGGTCATTCAGCCTGAGCACGGTAGCTAACACCTTAGCTTGGGTTGGCTATTGCAGGTCGTGTTTCCACTCCCTGAGCGATGGGTTCGCCACACTCCCTACGCTATAGTACTCCCAGTAACTTAACAAATTAAAATATTTTCTAAAATAGAATTATTTTTTTTTCAAAACGTCATTCTCAAATTTTGACATTTTCAATTAAACAATAGCCTATATGTTATTCTAATGTATGAGCTATATTGATGTAAAGTTTCATTAAAATCTATTGAGTAGTTTTTGCGTGGTGAAAGAGTAACAAACACACATACATCCATGCAAACTTTCACGTTTATAAAATTAGTAAGATTCGTTTGCATTTCATAGTACTGCAGAGACACGCGGTAAGAGAATGAACCCAATTAAGATGTGAACGTCCATTTGTTGGGCAATTTAACACTTGGTTTTGAGTATCATACTTTATCACAACTCTTATCATTATCAGCCGACCCTTTCGACCTATAATGAGAGCCGATCGCACCGTCACGCCTTACTATTAATACCATAACTCAATAATTTTAGAATTGATTAAAAACTGTTGCAACATCGATCTGAGGGTCAAGCACATAGAAATCGATAACTTTAAAATATCGGATTGATAGGTGTAAATTCTGACGATTTTATATCGATATATCGAGCATGGTTTTACTCTTGACAGCAATAAGAGATCGATATACCTACGCTGACAACACTGTCGGATATATCTACGAATTCACATTCCGAAACGATAAACTTCAATCAATTACATAAATTAAAATTGACAATTTGTCATTGAATGTTTGTTGATTATTTAGTTCTAAATTTCATGATTTCCTCATCTGAATGTTTGTTGATTCTTCAGTTCTAAATTTCATGATATCCTCATCTGAATGTTTGTTGATTCTTCAGTTCTAATTTTCATGATTTCCTCATCGGAATGTTTGTTGATTCTTCAGTTCTAATTTTGATGATTTCCTCTTCTGAATGTTTGTTGATTCTTCAGTTCTAATTTTCATGATTCCCTCATATGAATGTTTGTTGATTCTTCAGTTCTAATAATCATGATTTCCCCATCTGAATGTTTGTTGATTCTTCAGTTCTAATTTTTATGATTTCCTCGTTTGAATGTTGGTTGATTCTTCAGTTCTAATTTTCATGATTTCCTAATCTTAATCTTTGTTGATTCTTCAGTTCTAATTTTCATGATTTCCTCATATTAATCTTTGTTGATTCTTCGGTTCTAATTTTCATGATTTCCTTATCTTAATCTTTGTTGATTCTTCAGTTCTAATTTTCATGATTTCCTCATCTGAATGTTTGTTAATTCTTTAGTTCTAATTTTCATGATTTCCTCATCTTAATCTTTGTTGATTCTTCAGTTCTAAATTTCATGATTTCCTCATCTGAATGTTTGTTGATTCTTCAGTTCTAATTTTCATGATTTCCTCATCGGAATGTTTGTTGATTCTTCAGTTTTAATTTTCATGATTTCCTCATCTGAATGTTTGTTGATTCTTCAGTTCTAATTTTGATGATTTCCTCATCTGAATGTTGGTTGATTCTTCAGTTCTAATTTTCATGATTTCCTCATCTGAATGTTTGTTGATTCTTCAGTTCTAATTTTCATGATTTCTTCATCTGAATCTTTGTTGATTCTTCAGTTCTAATTTTAATCATTTCCTCATCTAAATGTGTGTTGATTCTTCAGTTCTAATTTTCATCATTTCCCCATCTGAATGTTTGTTGATTCTTCAGTTCTATTTTCATGATTTTCTCATCTGAATGTTTGTTGATTTCAGTTCTAATTTTCATGATTTCCTCATCTAAATGTTTGTTGATTCTTCAGTCCTAATTTTCATGATTTCCTCATCTGAATCTTTGTTGATTCCTCAGTTCTAATTTTCATGATTTCCTCATATTAATCTTTGTTGATTCTTCAGTTCTAATTTTCATGATTTCCTCATCTGAATCTTTGTTGATTCCTCAGTTCTAATTTTTATGATTTCCTCATCTGAATCCTTGTTGATGCTTCAGTTCTAATTTTCATAACTGGTCCAAGAGGAAACAATAGGTATTTTACCAAACTGTTGCTATCACTATCGCTTTTACTCTCCCGAATACTAAGCGAAAAGGACAACTGCACCTCAGGCTGACAATACCTAAATAAACTCATATTATCGAGGTTTTGTACTCCCCATTTTTAAGATTTTTTTATATACTGTATTAAAAGAAAATACTATATGTCTATACGTTTTGCATTACAAAATACATTGTCTAGTTTGAAGACTGAATGTCTGTTGATGGCATTCAAATCAGACAATTTTAATAATATTTCCTATTACTCCTATATGAAGTAACTTATCAAAATTAGGAAAACGCCGTGACAATTTCTTTAAAAAATTGCTAAATTATTAAAATCGTTTCGATTTCCTCTTGGAACTTGAGTGTCTCCAGCTTTAGGACGTAGGCGTAGGCTTTAAAAATAGCAAAATTCTCTTTACAGCCTCGCAGCAGTCTAAAAATCGTGGGTAGACTATCTATATATGGGGTGGCGCAAAAGTCATCACCCTATCGGAAAATACCATATTTTTTGCAAATGGCGGCAAATGTCAATTCTGCTTTAACATTTCTGAAGTAAACGGATACAAAATACACGTCAACAAAATATGAATCGTTATACCCTTCAAAAACGTAGAAAAATTGTTTTTTTGATCGACTAAAATTTTTGTTTGGTGAGTTACACTAGCCGACAAGATCGCCCCATTTAACCTTTCCAGAGTTCTTTTTGTGGGGTTTCTTGTAATCATGAATCTACGTTAACAAGCCTCAGACTCGTGAAGCCCTTAAAAATAATATTCGTCAAGAATGCGAGAACCTATCGCCGGAAGGGTGATGGAAACTGCCATAAATCTGGCCCGTATGGTCACAATAGGGAAGTTGAGTGAAAAATATAAATATGTTCATGTAGATGAACCGACCGCTATGTTAGGAACTGTTGCAAGTTTCGTTGAAAAATAACATTTCGTGTTTTTAAATTTAAAAAAAAACCATTAAAATGCAATTTTTTCGAAATTCCGGTAAATGAATTGATTAGTAGATACTAGATACGTTTTTTAGATTTTCACGGCCAAAAGCATTTTCGTTGTTTGTTTTTGGGGTGTTATGCCGTGTTGTGCTACCTCCTTCTTTAGCCGACGTTTCGGACAGCGTTGCAGTGTCCATCATCAGGGCAGATCCGGCAGATCCGTTGTTAGTACTAGTTAATATCTAACTACTACAACTTTTTAAAAGAATTTTTTTTTCGTCCATATTAAGCGTGAAACGGTTTTGTAAATATTTTACCTTATATTTCACACAATCAAGGACCGGGTTACGTCACGAACTCTCCCGCACGGTATTATGCTCTTGCCGGTGTTTTCGCGGGCTTAATAAAATTCAAACTTGTAGAATTAATTTAATTATGAAAACGAACTTAAAAAAAAATAAAAAAAAATACTGGTATTTAAGTTTGGATGTGAACATTGATAAAAAAAAAAACAAAAAAGGACTCAACTTCCTTATTCTGGCGGCGGCAATTCGGCCGATATAATTTTTTCGACTTAATAGAAAAAAAATTAAGACATCATATAAACACAATCCAAAAGCTGATTTAAATGTTTCATTCTTTAAAAAAAATACAGTCAAATAACATCAGGTGACAACTTTTGCGCCACCTTATACATACCCCTCTGTTCTTAGCTGCCTGGAGTGGAATCCGAGCATGCCCAGAAGAAAGTTCGTTGGATATAGTCAAAAATCCCTCGCGTAGTGAAAATTTCTAAAACTTTTTTTAAACCTACTCAAACATCAGGGAACATCATCTCTCCAGACTACAGCGGACTAAAGCCATGTAACTGCTGAGGACTAAAAAAGTGTTAAGCACGTAATACTTTCTACGTGCTTTGAATTAAATGGCACTTAGGCCCGGTTTATCAGTTGGTCCACGTCCTAGCTAAAATGTAAGCGTGCTAAATCGGCCGCTCAATGCATGATAAGTGAAAGCCACAAAGTAGTTCCTTGAATGTACATTCTGAATGGTGGTCTTGCAGAGTATATTCCAATCTGGAACGTGCCGCAAATATATCTACAATATATTATTTTTAATTAATTAATTGTGAAATAAATTAATCAAATAAAATTTGGGTTCGAACCCCTTCGGATTGAGAGTCGAGAGCCGTACCCGTCGTCCACGTCGGCCGTCATATAGTATACTCGTCCTCGCGTATAGCACCATGCTGATTGAAGTGAGGAATTTGGTCGGAAATGGAATATGAAACTGTAATATATTATAACAATAAGAACCTATTTATAACTTATTTATAACTTTACCTATTTATAACTTTGTACCTACTTATAATTGTTCTACTTTATTTATAATTTAATGTATTTATAACTATATGGGACGCGTGGGTTTGCACTATCCTCCCCACATCCTGAGGCCCTAGCACGCTTGCTCTATATCGATCGGTAGGATAACTATCGGTAACTTCTCATCGTTCCCTAGGACAACTGCACATCGCTAACGTACAAACAACAGTTGATGTCGAATATGTTAAGGACACTTAGTCATTGTGAACTGTCACTTATTCGTTGGCGATCTGTAGTCATGCTAGGGAACGATGAGAAGTTACCGATAGTTATCCTACCGATCGATATAGAGCAAGCGTGCTAGGGCCTCTGGAATAAAACATTATTATTATTAAGTTCGCGTAAAAATAATTTGCAGTCGTTGACATTCAGAATTATTGCTGTCGATAGCGATGACATCTGATTGATTTTGCAAAGAAAAAATAAACACGTTCTTCTGTTAAAATCATAGAAGGTGTGTGTTCATGTGGCGATATCTATGCATAGAACCTTAATACGAATTATATGCTAAACCTCGCTTAACTCCACATTCGAAGCCGAGCATAAAAGCAACAGATATACCGGGTCTTAGCTGTATTGCATTAAATTCTGTTAATAATCCGATGGATGATCGAAATAATACTGGTAATCATTCCATTAAGGTACCTAGCACGGTCGATTATATAATTAATCTATAATGTCGGTAACTTGCCAACGTTCCCGAGCACGACTGCAGACCACCAATGAACTGTTGTTTTTTCGTTAGCTATCTACAATCATGATAGAGAACGATAACAAGTTACCGACATTTTCGGTAAGACCTATAACGATCGACCGTGCTAGATACCGAGGCTTTCAAATATTTTTATCTACAAGTCCCAACGACTCGCTACGATGAAATTTCTCATGGAATTTCAAAATGTTTCCGAGGTATTTTGAATGTGTTATATATTTCTTATTTTTTAAGTTTTTATAAAAGTAATTACCATTTTAGAAACTAGATAAAATTATCGTTCATTTTTTGTTATTTGAAATAAACCACGATTTTTCTAAATAACAAAATTTTGGTTTCAAACATAAAACTGTTGCGAAAATTTTTGATTCAAAATATCAAGAAATCGATATTTTCAAAATACATTCCTTTTGTGTAGTAATTTGGTAAGAAAACTTTACTGTCTCGTTACGTCTATTTTCGTTTCTCAGAGATCGATAAATTGGCTGCGTTGTGGATTCGCGTGTACGACTTCTTTCATTTCTAGGAGCTTCGTTAGTTCAATAATTTATTAATTTATTTCAAAAATATTATAATATATAATTTATACATAATTTATTTATTATATTTATATTATATATAATTTATTTATTTTTATTAATTTATTTCACAACGAAAAACATAATAATTAAAAATATGTGTATATGGATAAATCACTTCGTACATACCGAAACTTAACTGATTCTATGGAAGCCGGACTAAAAGTTATTTATCTTCGGTCGGAATACCTTTTTTTATTTATTTATTTTACATTTTTTTATATTATATTATATATTTTATATATAATTTTTAATAATTTATTTCACAACGAAAAACATAATAATTAAAAATATGTGTATATGGATAAGTCACTTCGTACATACCGAAACTTAACTGATTCTATGGAAGCCGGACTAAAAGTTATTTATCTTCGGTCGGAATACCTTTTTTTTATTTATTTATTTAACATTTTTTTAACATTAAGTCCCGTTAAACAGATTTTATTGTTATTTTTTTAAAGTGAATACCTCACAAGAGTCCCAACTGCTCTTGTCTGGAGCCAGTGAGACTATGGCATCCCCAATTGGGGTATGTGGTGAGGCTGACGGTAAGTGGGGAAGGGAAGGAGATGGGGAGGAGGAAGGTGGGGAAGTACCTGGCTATTCAGATCTAGTTACTAAACACGGCTAAAGCCATTTCAAGCAACGTTTCAGTTCTGAATGGTGGTCTTACACCAGGGCGGTACTGAGAGTATCTTTCACTCAGGAATGTGCCGCAAATATAGTGTATATTATTTTGAATTAATTCATTGTGAAATAACACAAATTAATCAAGTTTGAACCCGCGACCTTCAGAATGGGAGTCCAAAGCCTTACCGCTGGAATACGCCGCTAATTGATATCAGTTTGTCAACGGGTTATTTTAACAATTACTTTTTAAAATTTTGAACAGGTAAATAAAATATACACATTATTACATTGTACATACATATATTTTTTTAATGTACATTTTTTTTAAATGTTGTTATTAAAATATATATAAACAAAAATAAAGAGCAGAGAAAATGAATAAAAGAAAAAAATAATAATAATGAATCAAACATATATTAATTTTCTACAAATATTTATTTAAATTTATTATCATTCGCCTCGCCCGATCAAGCCGTACGCATCGAATTCCACTCCCGCCCGCGTTTGGCGCGTCACTGGTATTTCAAAATACTGACTGAAATATTTCATGAGAGAAAGAGAGAAATAATATGTGCGCGCGCACTGTGCTCTCTTGCTTCTACAGTGAGCCAGTTCGCCTCGCAACGCATTTCACTTTTCGTTACACATTCGCCAGTTTATCCCTCAAGTCAAGCGTCCGTAAAGAAGTATTTACTTCAAAAACAGAGGTTAGTACAAAAAAATTATTTTACGTTACAATTTTTTAGCATACGTTTCCTTTTGAAAGTAAATTCACAGCTTTTTATTGAATTGGGTAACATGTTTATATAAAAAAAAAAAAAAAATGTTTTTAATTGAGCCCTTGCCTGGAATAATGTTGTATCCAAAAAACTATCAATGTTGAGTTATTGGTGAAATTATAGAATTGGACATATTATTAATTATTACGCATCTTGGTAGTGAAATTTTTTTTAGGCCTGTGGCACCATTTTAAAGATTGGTTTCTGGAAGAATGTTGTATAAAGCCGTTTATCAAAATGGAGAAAACGAATGCGTTATGGCTTCATCTAGAAAGACTTTAAAGCCAAAAAGCTGAAGAATGCAAGAAAGTAGAATTTTTTTAGAAAAAATATTGTTAAGGCTGCTTTTTAGCCGTTGAAACAGTTTTGTCGAATAATGTTGTATGTTGATCTCAAGACAATATCTCCAATTTAAATGGTTTTATTTATTCATATTGTTTTTTTTTTTTTGCTTTTTAAGCTCAAATGCATCAATGACATATGTAAATTGATGTTAGAAGAGCGTGGTGCTTTCTTGAAGACATAAAGTCAAAAATATCCATTTTATAGAAAATATTGCCTGTGAAATTTTTATATACAACATTTTTCCACAAAATCAGCACAAATTCGTGTAATAAATTCTAATTTAATAGCCTTTTTCCAAGACTTTTCCTTTAAAAGTCCTAAGAATTGTATGTTTATTGTATTTTAAATATAAAATGTTATAAATCATAAGCGGTTTCGTTTTTTCCATTTTTCTCGGAACAAGAATATTGTTGCATACAACATTATTCCGGGCAAGGGCACAATTATTGGAACAAGGTTAAAAAAAGTTTAAAAAGTTCTTTGACCGTATTTATTTGGGTATCTATTATTATTTAGGTATCTTAGGTATCTCTTTTCAATTGTTGACCGTGCTCGCAAATATTGACAACTGACCATAGATGACGGATTGGTCAATATCGGAATAAAATAAGGTTTTATCGATCGTCCACGCTAGGTACCCTGAGGCTCTAATGGAAAATAATATTTGTGGTTAGTAATATCCTTCCGAGGCTTGAATGGTTAAATTCTAATACGTTTATCTACTTGCTACTTCACAGTTATATTGGTTTTGTGGGAGGAATATAAATTCAAGTTATTTTCCTGATTTAGAAAAAAATACACTTATTATTTAAATGAGCTACGGGAAATGCCCACGGGAAAATTAATGTTTCTTGGAATAACATGTTTGTTTTTTATTTTGAATTTACGTGAGTCAATTTCGTATTTCCCGCTCAACAAATAATAATAAAACCTGACTAATTTGTACAGCGCCAATTTTGTGAAAAATATATTTTTATTTTTAACTTTAGATAAAACCACAAAATATAATATTTTGATTAATTAGTGATACTCAATCGAAAATATGAAACAGAAAAATCAGAAAAATATACGGTCACATCTGGGACTCGAACCCAGAACCTTCGGCTTTCCGGACCGCAGCTCTACTGATTGATCTAATGGTGTATCCGATTCGGTCATATATAACTGTATCATACTTCGACTGAGGTGTGCTGCGGTTCCTAAAGCCGAAGGTTCTGGGTTCAAATCCCAGATGTGACCGTATTTTTTTCTGATTTTTCTGTTTTAGATTTTCGATTGAGTTTCACTAATATTGTCATTAATCAAAATAATAAACTGACTAATTTTGTAAAATTTAACTTTTTTTAAAATAATTTTCAAAATGGTAGATATTCTCAATTTTATTCTGGTTGAAAACAATCATTCAGACCATAAACATAAATTGGCTTTAGGCGTGTTTGGGGACCAGATCTGAATAGCCAGGTACGTCCCCTACCTCAACTCCTTGATCTTCCCCATTAACTTCGGCCTCACAACACGCCCCAATTGAGGATGCCATAGTCTCAGTGGCTCCAGACGTTGGTAGAAATTATTGATGCGACTCAAATGCGACGAAAAATGATTGGTATATTGAGGAAGTCTGATTTTGTTTGAGGTGGCAAAAGATCTCGAACGATGAGCTCTGCAGTCATGAAACACACACTGGAATTTCTAAACATTTCTAATTAATTTTCTGACCTCGTATGTAAGCTTAACCATTTTCATTCCATCATCTCCCAGTCTCCACCATGAGCTGCTGTACTTCAAAATATCTATTAAACTGATTGTAAACAAGACAAGATGCCATACTATTTATTTCATTTGCACATTCTAAGCATACCCCTTCGAGGACAATTATTAGTGTAAGTAGGTATATACCTATTTTCCCTAAACCGACTGCATATTGTATATCAGTATGCCGGGAGACCAACTTACTGTCGCGTATTCAACTGTCATGAAATCTTCTGAAATACGCATATTGTCAACCGACAAACTAATTACTGACTCTAAAATATAATATTTTTTTACGTTTTTTAACATTATGTTTCCTGTCATCTCTCGTTCTTCGTTTACATCTCGGTTGGTTTCTATTTTTGTTTCAAAATTCTAACTCCAACTAGCTCAGGTTAGTTCACAGTTAACAAAGATTGCGTCATTCTAGTTATCTTTCGTAGGCATTGCATCATGCAATTTGAAATCCCGCATTCCAAATCTCTAATATAATAATTACCATACATCCTTGAATTTCTTCAGTTTTAAAACACTTTTTTTTAAAGTAATCTCCATACATTTGCCGAGTTGAAATATGAAAAGAAGAGAAAAAAAATACTTTTTTTTTGAAGTGTCCTAAATATTGTAATATTCAAAATTGGGATTCAACCTTTAATAATGTTGGCATTTGAATTCGAAGTATTACAATTATATAAGTTACTAGCTGATCCGCCCACGCTTTGATGCGGCTAAAGAAACACAACGCCATCTACTTGATGGTTACCTTACCTAGATAACCAAGTGTTGTGTCAATAAATTAAGTCACACCGCCATCTGTTAGAAACTTATGGAACTTACAAATAATTTCAAAAAATTGTCCCATAAAAAACATTTATTCGCTATAATAAATATTGAGGCCAATAATCGAGATACATACTATCCTTTCTTTTAAGTTGGACGAAATTACACACAGTAAGCCAAATTTCGTCAAAATCGGTTAAGTAGTTTCGGAGTTTACCTTGGACGAACATTGTGACGCGAGATTTTTATATATAAAGATAATGAATTTTTATAAGAAAAACTCTCTTTTAATAACTTTTTTGAAGGTTATTCCCATCAATGTAATATATCATTGAAGAAGAAGATAACACTAATAATCTAAATCAAAATATGAAAATAAACAAGACACAGAAAAATAATAAAAGATAACACAGTCGCAACTGGGACTCGAACCCAGAACCTCTCGCCTTACTGGGACGGCGCTTTAACCAATTCAGCCATTGCCACCTATCATAAAACAGTCATATTTGTCAACTTATATTTCAAATTTTAAAATTAACTATATTATCTTCATTGAAGAAGAAGATAACAATAATAATCAAATTTTTTTTAAATATGAAAATGAACAAGACACAGAAAAATAATAAAAGATAACGGTCGCAACTGGGACACGAACCCAGAACCTTACGCTTTTGCAAACGATAACGGTCCCAGTTGCGACCGTTATCTTTTATTATTTTTCTGTGTCTTGTTCATTTTCATATTTAAAAAAAATTAGATTATTATTGTTATCTTCTTCTTCAATTATATATTACATTGATGGGAATAACCTTCAAAAGTTAAAAAGAGAGTTTTTCTTATAAAAATTTGTATATTATCTTCGACTTATCTTGGGCAAAATTACCTCTACAACTTGTTAAATAACAGAATCAGACATGTTTTTTACGATTTTTGGAGCATTGTTTGCAATTTTTTTCTATCGAGGGAATCTAAGTATATTAATACGTTAATGCCCGTACGGTTCAAATTAAGGAACCCGAGTAAGTCTCCAACGCCACACTGTAAGGACGTGCATTTTTCCACGGAGCTGCTGCCGTAATATACACACTTATCTCTCGCTCACATGCGATTTGCAAACGGAAGTGGCGCCATTTTTAATATTATATGGTTTGAAAAAATGTTACTCGACACCTAAATTTGCGCTATTGTTAAAAACATGGCTATTGGAATCAGATTTTCTGTATTGAATGACTGTACCTCTTGCACTTAAAAATTTTTTAGACTTAGTATTCTATTATTTTTTATACTTATTTATGTTTTTATTATGTATTTTATTAAATTGCAATTTTTTTCTTATTGTATTATACTTGAGACATTTAAATTGTACAATGTTTTGTTCACACTGTTTTCCTGCAGACAAGCTACTTGCAGTAGCTTTGCAGGTATATTGTTAACATGAAAAAAAAAAATCTGTTTTTCTGTAATAAAGGAAAAAAGTATGAAGAAGAAGAAACATTTTTCGCTTTCATTCAATAATAAGAAGATTTATGTTGGGGTGAAGAGTGTTCCTCTCATTATTCACGGTCTTAATGTAAGACTGTCTACTATTATATATCTACATATTAAATGTAAGTATTCCGTAGTTTTATATTAATAGTAGTTAGTTTTTCAAAAGGGTGATGCCTTATAAATAGTCACCAACACTTAAACTGGGCGAAGCAGAACGAAAATTTTCACTCGGCAAATGTATACAGATTGTTTATTTTTACTTTAACTTAAGAGGCTAGACTTTGAACGACACGCGGAACACCCGCGTCTGTCATTCTGTCCCGCTCACAATAAGCTCACGCACACTTACAATACATGCGAATGCGAAATGTGCGAATGAGACAACGCTCAAATTTACTTACAGAAATCGCTCGAAAAGGGGTTTATGGAGAATACACTTTTCTACACCGAAACTTTCACGAAATTGAAATTTAAAAAATATATACTTTTTAAAAAGAAGAAGCTACGTCGGTAGCTTTTTATAATTTTATAATTCTTTATGAGAGTTGAGTTAGCAGCACTTTTTCCTTAAATAATATTTTTTGATAAATCATACATGTTTGACAGTGAATGTTTACGTTAATACGAAACGCATCGAAAATTCGAAAACATACCGACATAGTTTTCACCCTCTAGAAGGCAGTATAAAAAAAAATATTCATTTTGTGCAATTTTCGATGTAGAAAAGTGTTTTTTCCCGGGCGTCCTTTTTGTATGGGCCGAAAAGCGAAGTCTATCGTCTTAAAGAGTAAAACCTCAAATTGTAATATTTTATCATTCAAAACAATATAAGTGACTCTTAATCGAAAATCAGAAAAAGATACAGTCACATCTAGAAATTGAACTCTCCTAACCTCTGATTGGATCCTATCTCCTTCGGTCTTATTTAACTGAATCACTATTGACTAAGAACCACCAACATTATCTTCATTTTCTTAAAGCATTTTTTTATTGGCTGCTATCTTTATTTATGATCTTCGCCCCGGCAAGGATAAAGTCCTAGTTTCAATTCATAGATTTGACTGTCTTTTTCTAATTATCGATCGATGGTCACTCATATTGTCTTCAGTGATTAAATATTATAATTTATTTTTTTAAAGTACTAATTAAGTTAAAATGAAAATAAATAAACTCTATACATTTGCTGAGTGGAAAAAGTAATTATCTGAAATTCGCTCTGTAGAAAAATATTGCAAAGTTTGCTCCGAAAATCTTAAAAAACATATCTGAGGCCCTAGCACACTCGCTCGATAACGATCGATAGGATAACTATCGGTACTTCTCATCGTTCCCTAGCATGACTACAGATCGCCAACGAATAAGTGACAGTTCACAATGACTAAGTATGTCCTTAACATATTCGACATCAACTGTTGTTTGTACGTTAGCGATGTCCTAGGGAATGATGAGAAGTTACCGATAGTTATCGATAGGATAGTTATCGAGCGAGTGTGCTAGGGCATGTTCTGTTATTTAAAAGTTGTAGAGGTGATTTTGCGCAGTTGAGGTGATTTTTTCACAAAAAGGCGCTCTACAAATTATCCAATTATTATTATCGATCATTATTGTAGGTATGACCAAAATTCACAGTGTTTCTTTAAATCTTCTTTAGAAATTTGTCGAGAAAAATTATGTCAGGAATCACTTGTTAAGAGCGATTGACCAGCAGCTGAGAATAAAAGTTTAAAAATGCTTGCAACTGTACAGGGATCTTCCAAAGAGAAGGATCGATTATTCCCCGTATCAATTTTTTTAAATAAAATACCTAGATTCAAGTAAGCAATAAAAATGCTCAAAACGCACGATCATAAATTATTAAATATAGTGTATTTCTTGTAAATAAGTATTTTTTGATTATAAGAATTTATGATTTTTCAATAATGTCTAAACAAAATAAGTGTGTAAAAAAAATTTATATATTTTAGTTTGTAAAATCTTAAATAAATAGAAACACAGAGGTATTTTTGTCGCAAAACAGGTTCTCGGATTTATTTTTTAATGATTTTAATTTGACTAAAAAACTGTGTTTTTTGTAAAAAAGAGTCACTACGTCTAGAATTTGATTTAAAAAAGACTAATGTCCGGTATTCTCTGGTAATATCCTCTTAACAGTAAGTCAAGTACGTCCCTTAAAACCTGTAAGTATATATATTTTTATATTTCTTCGGATTTCTGCCTTAAACGAATCAAAATATTTATTTAAATAATATCATTTCTTTACCAAACATGACATTTAAGAAACGAAGGATGTTTACATTCCATTTATGGCAATGCCTTTTGAAAATAAAAATCCTTTGTTGAAATAAGACGTAAATATTTTTTTCCTTCCCTAACTTTAAGATGTAACCTTTTAAATAAAAATTGCGTTACGTTTAAAAATTTATTTTTCTTTCACAAATTTAAAAATTTCTTATAAAATTATAGAATCTTTTAATCGTTTGAAGTAATTTTAATTTTTATCTACTTATTTTATTAAACTAAAAATCTAATATAATACTTTTAGTTTTATTTTTAACTTTTTAACTTAAAGAGTTAAACCTCATTTAATTAATGAAGATAATATTAGCGAAAGTCAATCAAAAATCCGAAACAGAAAAATCATAAAAAGATACGGATACATCTGGGACTCGAACCCAGGTCCTCCGGCAATCCGGGCCGACGCGCTATCCACTGCGCCAACGTATCCCTATCCGATTCGGTCATTTTTAACTGTATCATACTTCAACTGAGAACCACCAAAATTATTTGGCCCGGATTGCCAGAGGTCCTGGGTTCGAGTCCCAGATGTATCCGTATCTTTTTCTGATCTTTCTGTTTCGGATTTTTGATTGACTTTCGCTAATATTATCTTCACTAATATAATACGTTTGACACAAATTATTTCCGATGAGATGATCCCTCGGACAGTTCACCCCCCCCCCCCCCCCCCCCTCCTCCCCTGTTCAGTTGATTCCCTAAAAGATTATTTCTTCAAGTGAGTATGCAAAAAGGATCTACCTATATCTGCAGGGGGCCTAGTCTATATCTCTCACAGCGCCCGTAACGCGGGTTTAGCTACGTCACGAATCCGTATTAACCCTCCTCTGACCGTGCTAAAAACTTTCTCGCGCTCCGATGCTGTACACTCAGTAAATATTAGTGTAATGTATTTATTTAATCCAATACATAAATGTATTGTGGAGGAATACCTAAAATGTTAACTCTATGTTTAGTATATTTACAAAGATATTTCAGTAAATACAAACCGTAACCGCTTAGTTGACAGCACCGTCAAG
Organism: Limnephilus auricula; assembly: GCA_951813805.1. NCBI lineage: Eukaryota > Metazoa > Arthropoda > Insecta > Trichoptera > Limnephilidae > Limnephilus > Limnephilus auricula. Next base: position 7,437,887 of record OX638417.1, read on the forward strand.
AAAGGTTAAACGGCAAACGTGCTTGTTTGTGAAACCGAAAGATCGAGACTAGGCCCCCAGGTGCCTTGAGTGAAAATCCGCTATACAAATATTTAAGTTTTTGGTTAAACATTTGGCATTCGATCGAGTGTCATTTTTTTACGAATGCTGTGAATTTAGCAAGGTTCGTGTTAAACACATCGATGTTTGGGCATAATCTCTAAATACATTTTCAAAGTAGTTTGTATTGCTCTTAGGAATATAAAATGTGTTCGGAGATCGAGTGACTCTCTCTTACTGGACAATATAGTTGCAATAAGTTTGCAATTTAAATAACATGTTCCTGCTTTATTTATATTCTCTTAACTGCAAATTTAAGTTTTTTATTATTATTTTTATTTTTAGTTTTATTTTTATTTTTATTCTTAGTTTTATTTTTATAACGTATGTAAGCTTTTGATGGTAGTGTAACAAATAATAAAATCAAAATAAGAAGGTATGTAAATATTTATTATATATATATTTTCTTTTTGCTTTTTTGCACATATCTTTTTAACACATATCTCTTTTAATGCATATCTATATTAATACACATCTTTTTAATACATGTCTCTTCTGATTCATATCCTTTTTAAATAAATATACTTATTATGTTATTTACCCGCCTCGGAACAGACTTTGTCTAGTGAGGCAGGTAAAAGAATAGAAAATTGTAAATCAACCAATTTATATTAAATAAACGCCCGGGTTGCCGGCACTGAAACTGAAACTGAATATTATCTTATAGTTCAATTCAGTTTCATTTCATTGCCGGCAACCCGGGCGTTTATTAAGGAAATATAGTATTCTGTAACAAGTAAGTTACCGGCCTCACTAGACGTTGTCTGTTCTGAGACGTGTAATAATTAAAAAAGATAAAAGGTGTACAGGAAAATAGTCAGAAAATAAACATCAAAATACAAGTTGTATTAATCAAGAATAATAAATCAATAAGAAGAAAGAATAAATCTCTATAATTGGAAATAAAACATGTGTAAATAAAGAATGAGAAGTTATTGGGATTTATCAGGTCTCTGAAATCTCGGCGTTGTGCGGTAAAACCATGTATGATCGTGTGAGGAATGTGGAGATCCGAAAAAAATGCAAGGCCGATGTGAGCATAATAAGTAAGATTAAGAAAGGGACGTTTAGATGGTTTGGACATGTAGAAGAAATGAATGAAGAAAGGAGTCAAGAGAATATAGTCGAGAGAATATATGTCGCAAATGTGAATGGTAAAAGAAGTCGAGGACGCCTGAGGAAGACATGGCACGAGTCGGGCCATGTCAAGAGTCAGAATAATAGAAGAGCATGTAAGATAAGATGTATGAATGTGAATGAGGCAAGGAGTGTATGCCAAGACTGAGTTGTTTGGCGGTCCGTCCTCCCGTCCGTCGCGTGCCTACCCCTGCGGGAAAACCTGCGAGTAAACGGCGTAATGGTTAGTTATTTAGTTAGTTAGTTATTTTTAAAAAAATGTTAAAATTTTTTGCAACACATACACAACCAACTATCAATCACACTCACTTACCAATAGGATGCATAATTTAGGCAACAAGTTTGGTGGTATTGTAGATATATTCGCTGATTCCCTTTATAATCTAAAATACAATTTAAACCAACACTTTGTGGAATCCTACAAATTATTGTAACATGGGTATAATATATTTAATGATTTGGCGTGTTATTGTAATGTTTTATATTATATTTTATTCTATGTTATTGTCAAATGTTATATTGTTTAAAATATTTCAAAAACAACTTGTATATTCTTAAAAATTTTTACTTTTATAATTTATGGTATAAATTCTATGTATGTGTAATCTTCGATAACATATTATTTTATAATCTATAATCTATGTAAAAGCCCCTATGGGCGTATAACAACAATATCTAAATAAATACATTTATTCCGTATCAATATCGGCTCGGCTGTCAACGGTGTTACCATGCTAGGGATATCGATATAAAATGATCGGAAGTTTTTCCTATCGATCCGATATTGTAATGTTATCCATTTATGATGATGCAATTAATTGACTGATTAAATCTTCTCGTTCAAATATTTCACTGGTGAGTTAAGACAAACTGGCGTACGTGAAAGTGGTCCTAGCCATATTCTTGGAATAAACTGGCATTATTAGTCGTGGGCAGTGCCGGATTAAGACTACTTGATGCCCTAAGCAATCCACGCCTATGGGCCCCTCTATCCATAAGTAAACAAGTATCGGTCTTTAAAAAAAATACATATTTAATAAAAAAAATAAATGTAATAATAAAAATAATCCTGAAAGTACCCGTAAGAACTCCATCAAAAGAAGTTTTTGATGTGTTCATCATTATAAAACTGTACTCAAAAAATGCACTACTCAAATTTAAAGAAAAATATGCATACCTTGCTGACCAACACACCTATACTATTAGGACAAAATCTTCGAATCCACTAAACATTCCAAAATTAAATACAGCTTTCGGCCAGAAAAACCATTATTTCCATGCTACAAAATTATATAATGCCCTTCCGATTAAAATTAAAAATACCATGGATTTACAAAAGTTTAAAAAGGACATCAAATTATGGCTAACTAAACGTGAATTAAAATTAAAATTATTAAGTAACCCCAACGCAACCTACAGATAATAAACACTTTTTAAAACAACGCAAGATAATAAACAACACTTTTTGCTTTATTTATCTATATTTCGTGGAAACCAACAAAAACCAACAATAATGATGAGGAAATCATGATCAACACCATACAACAACCTACAGTCCACCTCGGAACAGGAATACCTAGTGAGGAGGACTGAGGATAAAATACTTCACTTTGTATTCTTAATTTACTTAATTTTGTATTTTAATTTTAGTTTGTATTGTCATTAAATAAATAAAAAAAACAACGAGATAGATCATAACGTACCTTAAAATATGTATGAAGGTATTAAATACAATAAAAACCAAAGCTTTTTTTTATTTATTCATTGAAATGCGGCTTGCTACTTTTTCGAGCATTAAACTAAAGGAAAATAGTTTAAAGTCCAACGATTTTAACATTTCTATATAATATTGATGAAGCATCGAGCCTTTCCTGCAGCATCGTCGTTTTTTTTCTTCATTTTTTTTATTATTATCAATTTCGAAAAAGATCATTCCGCTGTGCAGTTTGATATCATCAGGCATAAAATATATACACAGAGCTGTGTCCACATTAGGGAACGCTGATTCAATTTTATCATAGTGAACTATTTTGTAGAATTGGGCGTCAGTTTGATATGAACTTGTGTGAGGAAAATCACTGGAACTTATTTTTATGACATATGAATGAAACTGTTGAATATCGGTTCCTAAATCCTTAATTTTGCATCATAAATAAATTAATTTCCAAATGCTGCCGACGATAAATGAGCGAGCCAGCAAGCGGGTGGGGGGTTATGACCCCCAACTTCAACGCTTTGTTTAACCCGTCGCAGGCTGTAGTCCCCCCGGCGGGTCCGGATTTTTGAAGCGATTTTGTCCCTTATGTATAAAGAAATTGTATGAAGGACAAGGTCAGAATCGCTTGGGCCATTCTAGTTCTTGACGTAACGAAATACTGGATAGCGTCTAGCCTCTCTGAATAATTAAAATTAATTCTCGATGACGCGGCTGGCATCAAAGATGGCCGACAAAATGGCCGCCGCGTGATAATATGAATAGAGTCGGAATCTATATTTTTTCATTCTTTTTTTATATAAGTCCATTGTGGAAAGCATAGATTTGAGTGATTATTAGGAAGATCATTATTTCTACATTATTTTCATGTAACTTTTGTAATATAAATGTTATTAAAATTGAGTTCGTAAGAAAAGTGAGAAATGTCATATTTTTAATGTCGTATTGAAAAAAAATATTTTACCTTTGCTGGCTTTCAAAAGGTTAAAAGTCAATTTAAAACTCGCGAATTGTCAAACAGCCTTCCTTACCTTTCATGTGCTAAATAAAATATTTTTGGTCCTGTTTTTGGTGCCCCCTAAGACGTGATGCCCTAAGCAATTGCTTAATTTGCTTAGGGGCTAATCCGGCACTGGTCGTGGGATGTAAAGAAAGACATTAGGCTATTTGTGTAGATAGATATTATCTCTGTGGGGGATACTTGTTAGGTAAGCACTTGTCGTGTCTAGTCTAACGTCTCTGTGATGTGATTAGTTGTATATGTTGCACCACCATTTTACAACTGAAATATAATAACACAATAAATCAGTGAAATAATTTATATTTAGAGTAACGGCTGCGCGGCTTTTTTATACTTAACTAGCTGATACCCGGCATGCGTTGATGCCACCTAAATTATTTTGATTAATTTATATTTTTGGTACAATACAGGATTTTTTTGATGCAATACGATACGATTGTACTACCACAGCCAGGAGTACTCCTGTTTCGGTGAGACCGGTACACCAGGGGGCACTGCTTTGTTAGGACTGGAAGACGTGAAGGAGGTTGGAGTTTAATCGACCAGTATACGTGGCAACCTAATAAGCCAATATTGGAATTTAGGATGGGCAGGAAAAAAGGAATGGATTGAGCGTTATGATTTATTTTTTCCTTCTTTATGCCTTCCTTTTTCTTGCCTCTAACCCATAAATTGCTAACCTCCATAAAATACACCCACTTTTCAAACATCTTGCGTTTGATCAACATAATTTTTTTTATGCAAATTTCATAACGCCAGAGTAAATGTAGAAAATTTCTCGGGCATGTTCATACCAATTCAAAAAAAAATTGTAATCGGATGAATTTACTGAGAATTAACGACATTATCTTTACTTTCTTAAGAGGCTAGACTTTGAACCACACGCGAAACAGCCGCGTCTGTCATTCTGTCCCGCTCAAATAAGCTCACGCTCACTTACAATACATGCTAATGCGAAATGTGCGAATGAAAACGGTCGCAACTTCTTTAGTTGAAGAAAATATTGTTAATTCTGAATTTTTAAGATGTATGAGATTGAAAAATATGACGTTTAAATAATTGGTGGCAATAGCCGAATTTGTAGAGGCGCCCGTCCCGGTAAGACGAGAGGTTCTGAGTTCGAGTCCCAGTTGCAACGGTTACCTTTAATTTTTCTGTGTCTTGTTCATTTTCATATTTTCGTTTAGATTATTAGTGTTATCTTCTTCTTCAATAATGTAAATAGACATAAGTACTTTTCTTTATCCGACTACAAAGTTAACCATGACAAGCTAATTATATTATACAAATGTGTTCCAAAACGTGGTAAATGCGAAATCATCCTAGGTCATTGGAAAAAGTCAAACAAATCTATTTAAGTCGTGTTTTATCATTCATTCACTATGCTGAACACGTGTTTGAAATTCACACATTTCATTGCGTATCCCAAGTCTACTATGACTGGTCTTGTCTGCACTTGTTCGTCTATCTATGATGTAAAACATACTAGATTGGTATATAAACTTGATAGTAAAACCCATTAACCAGCGGCCGAAAATTGAAATTTCTACTTGCGATCGTGCCCTTGTAACTGTACTGGGCGGTTCCGATGAGAAAGATTGAATATTCTACGTACCCAAAAGCTAAACTAAAAACTCAATACCGACTTTACTTCATTTAAAATTTGCTTTAATATACATACATTCAAGTAAGCAATGATGATAGATTTTTTAGTATCGTGTACTTCTTGTAAGTATTTTTTGATCATAAGTATTTATGATTTTTCACTAATGTCTAAGCAAAATAAGTGTGTAAACAAATTTGAAATATTTTAGTCTGTAAGCCCTTAAATAAATACATAAACTGGGGTATTTTCGATTTATTTTTTAATGATTTTAATTGAACGAAAATTGCCTTTACTAGATTATGTGTTGATTTATTTTACTGTGTGATTATAGGATTTGAAATTTGTGCTGTGTAATACAAATTAAAAATAAAAGCATTCTCTGGTTATACCCTATTAAGACTTGAATAGACTTGGAAGTTGAAATTCATTCAATCTGTCTGATTCAGACTGTTGATTCTGCACAAAAATAAGTGGTCTGCCCATGATTTTCGATGATAGATTTTCCCATGTTAACGAATGGATTGAAGTCATAAGAACACAAATTATTATTATTGGTATTGTGATTGTTGTTCTGATATTTCAATGGAAGATGTTCCGTAAAACAAGCACCGTAGATCCCTTCGACACTGCCAAGAGACACGTCAAACACTGTTGATATTAGCCACATGAGAACTTATTAGAAATTTGTCAGTTTCTGTATTTCCTCCCTCGTACAACCCATTCTTAAAATACCCACTACATGGAGAAACCCAAGGGCCTCTGTGTAGAATTATTGTGTACATATCAATAAAATGGTTGTGCACCATGACATAAAAGTTTGCGGGATTCGAGCCGGCCATAGGAGAGGCAGCTTAAAACACCGAACTACGTATTGAACGGTTGGTCGAATTCCAACACTGGAAGGTTTGGGAGAAGACACCCGGATCGAGACATCCCAAAACGGTCCAAATTTTAGACTACATGAACCAGGAAACTACTCAATATGAACATTGCACTCACTGAGGGAACTGGTAGGACTACCAATGGGACAGTGGGAATGGAAAACACCAAAAGATACAGGCAATGTGAAGAGGATGAAGGGACTCCAATTTACCTGTGGTGCCAATGTCCTGCCCTGATGCGAACAAGACTACCTGACAACGACACATTGTAAAACCATGAGACATAGTCGAATCAAATAACAACCTTGGTGAACTTTATCAAAAGGATTGGATTACTGTCAAAGGAATGTGACAAAACGGGAGATGGTACAATGGACCCTTGGCCTAAGTGCTCACGGGCGGTATTTAAACCGCCGGCTTTATTTTAAAATATCGGGTATTTCAATAAGGACCCAAGATTTTAAAATATTAATAAAACAAGTTGTGTATGAGATATCCACTCAATTTTTTATTTATTCAAAAATTTATTTTATGACTTCTTCTTCTTCGATGGCGCTACAGCCCATATCGAGCTTTGGCCTCCCGCAACATTCGCCTCCAACTCCTCCTGTCCTCAGCAGTTGACTTCCAGTTTGTTACCTGGAGAAGCTGTGCCGCATCCCCTCTTACCTCGTCTTCCCACCTCAGTCTGGGTCTACCTACTTTTCTCTTTCCACCTGGGTGTCCAGTCATAATTCTTTTTGGGACGCGTGTGTCCGGCATTCTCTGTACATGCCCAGCCCATCCCAACCTGAGGAGTCTCATATGGGCTGAGATGTTGGGGGCCTGATATATATCGTATATTTCTTTGTTGTGCCGGATGCGCCACTGTTCCCCCTCTTTCACTGGACCACATATTCTCCTCAACACTTTTCTTTCAAAAGTATCCAGCATTTTATTTATGACAATTAGGGTGAAATATAACGTCATTTAAATATCTGCCGCGGCTTTGCTTGGTGGCATGTATTTGGGAAGTCTATTTTCAAAGACTTTGCCGCCCAAATCTTGCTGAATTTGCTGGATGGCGTTTGGTATGTTGATTTTGAGGGGGTCAATTGTTTGGGATTTATTTGAATAGATCTGCGATTTAAGATAACCTTAAAGGAAGAAATCTAAATGCGTTAAATCGCATGATCTTTCAGTTTACGTCGTGTTAAGTTAACGTCGCCGCCGCTTGAGATGACCATACCGTTGTTGATCAAATCTCAAATTAGATGATTTGCACACGTTGTTCAACACTGTAACCTTCCATGCTGATTTGCCGTATATTACTAGACAATTAACAACAAATTTGCTGCTATAACCTAACAAAATTTGAGCATCCCTATATACATATCTATATAAAAGCGAGAAAAGATAGCAATAATTACAGTACCAGATTAGTCTCAAATAGTAGATAATCAAATCTATTTCCATATTTACAGAGTGCAATAAAACGATATAGGTAGGTTCGTCTACATATTAAATAAATCGAACGAAGATATGCAAACATTTACAACGCTTGCTCTTGCACGTATGCCAAGAGATAGTTAGTCATTAAAATAATAATATTTACTCAGAAAGATATCTAAGGTAAATGAAGCAGCGTCGTTGAGAATTTGTTTCACCTCGTTTATGGGTGTGTTTCTCATTTCTACAGCTTTATCATTAATTTATGCAATATTTAAGTTGAAAATAAACTGAACGAATGAGAAGGTGGGTTATTATTATTATTGATTTTCTATCCTCTATACCATATTGAATTATTTGTTACCTATTATATATTTCATCAACTATTTTTACTAGTTATTCTTAATTTTTTTTTATACTATCGAAACTATTCTATTAAAATTACTTGTATATTTTATACACCTGATAAAATTATTCTTCATATTATATTAAGTATAAATTTTTTTTTAAATCTACTTTATTTACCTGTCAAAATTGTTGAGTATTTGTCTCACATACTGTATTGTATCACATTTTATGCACTTATTTCAATCTATTTTAGTTGTTGTGTGTGTTTTCTGACAGTATGGCAATTGTATTGTCACTGTCGAGCGGTATTGATGAGCTCTAATTATATATATATATATATATATTATGTTTCTATATGCTACAATATTTACTGTTTTCAAATTATGCTCTTGACAATATCTTCTTACAAATGTTTTATTTTATCTTAATTTAATTGTTTAATTTATTTTCTGTCTTTTATTAAAGGCACTGCTGAAAACCAGCTGCATTCTAGGAGAAATCCTGAATTGCAGCTGAGCAGTGACCTTTTCGTCAATAGAACCAATGAGTAATCTAAAATCTGTACCTGTATTGTAAATAAAAAACTATTGATGAATAAGCGATTTTATTATTATTATTATTATTTATTATAGTGACATGATAACGTCATGACGTCTCGCTTTCTTGATGATTATTGCTCTAACACGTCATTTGGTTCTGAATGTCAAAGCATTGAGAGCTCCGTTTTGACCTGACTTTCTATTTCACGTGTCATTTATAAGAAAGAAGTAGCTATTACAATAGAACTATATATAGGTCATCTCTCATAATATTCAGAAGAGGAAAAATATGTTTAATGATTTTAATTTCACTGAAATTTAAATTATAAAAACTGTGCTAACTAGATTATGTATTGATTTATTTTATTGTATGATTATATGATTTAAAATGTGTGTTATTTAATAGAATCTATCGTTTGAAAATTGAAAAAATCTGCCAACGACCAACGGTATAACCTTACTACATATATCAAAAATACACTTAGATTTTCAAAATTTTAAAACTTCGTGTACCAGATAAAATAACAATCTTTCAAAATCAATTTATGTTTTTTTGTAAAAAAGAGTCAATACGTCTAGAATCTGATTTAAAAACGGCTAATTTCCGGTTTGGTGAGTGCCCTATGGATGTGAAACTTGGGCACTCACCAAACGCCACAGAGAAAAGTTGGAACGCTGCCAGAGAGCCATGGAGAGAAGTTTGACAGGAATAAGGAAACAGGACAGGGTGAGATGTAGCATAATAAGGGAGAAAACTAAAGTTGCCGATATAGTTACCCGAATAGATTAACAAAAGTGGAGATAGACAGGTCACATGATCCGCAATCCACAAGAGAAATGGTGCAAAAATGTCACTGACTGGTATCCCAGAGATGGCAAGAGAAGTAGAGGACGTCAACAAAATAGGGAGGGAAGACGATGAGAAGAGTAGCGCGTGACAGGTCCCAATGGAAAATGTTAGAGGAGGCCTATGCCAAGAGGCAAACTGAGCTTCGGGATATATTATAACAAACATATTGTAACAAACAAAAAATGTTTAAATTCATGTATTCATGTATAATTTCCGGTTTTCTCTAGTAATACCCTCTTAAGTTAAATGAGTTTTGTTTAGAGTTGGTCTTGCAAAGAGGGAGATTAAAAGTAAGCGACCGTCTGCTGTTGCGATTTGGAACATAGATGATCAGGACTATCGATTAACTTATGTTTAATTTTAAATAACATTGACGTTAACGTTATATTTAACAAACTCCCAACAGTATCAAACAGTATAAAACAAAAAAATAATTATATTAAGGACATCAAATCTTGGCTTAAGGAACTATCGGAAAAAAGAACTTACAAGTATATTAAAAACATCGTCATAGATATATGAATAATGAATTAATGATGAATGTAAATAAGTCTAAAGTCATGGTGTTTGAAAGAGAGAGTCAGAAAACGGTGTGCAATATAGTTGTGAATGATGAATACTTGGAGCAGGTGGATGAGTTTGTATATTTGGGAAGTATGTTTAAAAGAGATGGGAAGGCTGATAGGGATATCGAAAGAAGGGTGAATGCAGGTAACTCCATTAATGGAGGATTGAACGCCGTTGGAGCCAACCAAAAGTTGTCCATAGAAGCGAAGCTAGCAGTCCACAATGGAGTACTGCTACCTACCCTGATGTATAGCAGTGAAGCGTGGAAATGGCAGAGAAAGGATGAAAGTAGACTGAATGCTGTATAAATGAGATCCCTGAGGCGTATGTGTGGTAAAACCATGTATGATCGTGTGAGGAATGTGGAGATCCGAAAATAATGAAGAATGTAATAAGTAAGATTAAGAAAGGGACGCTTAGATGGTTTGGGCATGTTGAGCGAATGAATGAAGGAAGGAGTGTAAAGAGAATTTATGACGCGAATGTGAACGGTATAAGAAGCCGAGGACGCCCAAGGAAGACGTGGCACGATCAAGTAAATCAGATACTTGAGTCGGGCCATGTCAAGAGTCAGAATAATAGAAGAGTATGTATGAGAAGATGTATGAATGTGAATTAGGCAAGGAGTGTGTGCTAAGACCGAGTTGTTTGGCGGTCCGTCCTCTCTGCCTACCCCTGCGGGGAAACGGCGTGATGGTTAGTTAGTTAGTTTCGTCTTCCCAAACCATGAAGTTCATAGAAGTCTCTGAAAACTTATCTAAAACATAGTCCCCCTCAGCACAGAATCTCCTAGTGATGACGACTACGAAAATAATCTATTTCTCTCTTAAAACTTCGCAAAATCACTTTGTGGCGTCATTTTTAATTAAATGAAACAAATAACTTTGCATCAACCACAATTATTTAATCACAATTACCTACATGCTTCGACTTCGACAGGGTAGTAATAACATAAAAAAAAAAACAAAAGAAACAAACAAGTATAGACTAAAAAGAACTATGGTAAAACTATGATAAAAATATTATAGATAGAGATTGATTAATTAAAATCCGTATTAATTAATCCATGATTAATTAATTAAAATCCATAGTTATTTTTAGTCCATACTTGTTTGTTTCTTTTGTTTTTTAATGTTATTACTACCATGAAGAAGAAACCATCGGTTTCGAAACATTTAGGTAATTGTAGTTATATAACCATTCAAGCGCTTTTTGCCACATAATGGCACTATTTCCAAAACCTTAGATTGCTTTGTTGCCAAAATGTGGCAAATTTTCAAAAAAAAAATTTATTAAAACGATTATATAATATATTGTACTTACATTAAAAATTTTACAAATATTCTCTAGATTCTTTAAAATGTTTTAAGGTTAAAGATTTAATTATATTTTTTTTATAAATCCTACAATATGTGAAAACAGATAAAAGATAGGGAAATTCATTGGCTACATAAAACTATAATCAGTTTGTATGTCTCCATATTCAAATGCGGAGGTATGATTTTTTTAATTTGGCGAAAAATTTCCTTTAGCAATCCGAGAAAAAATATTTTAATTGTTCTGTCGCTCCAGTGAATAATAGTGATTGATACAAAGTTATTTGTTTCATTTAATCTATTTCTATTTATATAGAAATCTTTTATGAATGTCAAATTTAAAATATAGTAATTGAATTAATTTTTCTAATATTAATTTTACTAGGTACTTACTTACAAATGTTATGATTTTAGAGTGAATTTTGGTTATGATTTATAATAATAATTTATAAATTTGTGCAGGACCAACCTAGTGCAAGTTAGATCTTGGTTTACTACGATATGCCCTATGAAAAAATCTACTATCGTCATTACAATCTCTCTAGTATTCTTGTGAGCCGACGCATTCCGACTGATTCTAGGAAAGAGGTGATAATGTGGTTCTGGTGCCTGTATTATTATTTGGCGAGACATGTTTCATCATGGTGCCAAAGCCGGGGTTTTACATGCTTTAAGGTTTTTTTTTTAACATCAGGGCTTCCGTAAAAAAACACTAATTCAGGGCTGTCACAAAATACATACCTACAATATATATACATTATTTTATTTTTGTGTTTTATTGCATTTTTTAGCATTAACATTTTTATTATTAATTTTAATTTTTCATATTAACATTATTATTATTAATGCAAAAATCAGTAATTTTAAATACATGTATTTATATTGGGGGATCAGTAGGATTTATCGGTCAAATCAGAAATTCCACCGAGCCGAACCCTCTGATATGAAAATATCTGGAGTCGGTGAATTATATTCCCATTTAATAGTTTGGTAGATTAACATGTTGTTCTTGTATTGTTTTGTATTGATTATACTTATATAAAACACTTGCATAACGTGGATTTACTAGATGATCATTTATATGGAAAAGTGTAAGAAAGGGTTTAGTTTTTGGGAAAATCTAAACCCGGACCTGAAAATCTGGTGCGTATAAAAAACAATGTTTAAATGATTTTTATAGCAATCTTTTTTTGAAAAAATTACCTCAAGCACGCTGTACGATTTTATAAAATATATGTACAATATTTCTTCTGAATACAGACTAGACCAGGCCCCCTAGTACACTCAATCGATAAGGATTGATAGGATAACTTTCGGTAACTTCTCATCGTTTCTTCACATGACTTTTTTTTTGACATTAGCTCTACACAGGAGGCACTGAGGAAAATAATTTCCCTCATGGCCTATGTCATCTTTGGGGATGCTGTGTGGACGGTATTTTTAAGCAAAGGAAGTAGAGGAAGTTCTGGGAAGGAAAAGGGTATGAAGTTTTGGTAGGAATCTGGGGTTCAGTGTATCCAGATCATCTGCTGCCAAGACCTAGACTAACCTCACTCCACGAACCCGGGCACCCCTGCTAAGTCGCCAAACGTAGTAAAATACCTATGGTAAACGTAGTAAGGACCTATGGCAGAGGTGTTGGTTATCCAATAAATGGTTCCCGGGGAGGCGGTACCCATACCCGCCTCCCAAATTGTACAGCGTCAATTTTTTTCAAACTTGCAGTCAACAAATTGACTGCAAATCGCCAACGAAAAAGTGACTGTTCACAATGATTAAGTGTCCTTAATATATTCGAAATCAACTGTTGTTTGTATGTAGGCGATCTGCAGTTGTCCTAGGGAACGATGAGAAGTTACCGAAAGTTATCCTATCAGTCCTTATCGATCGAGTGTGCTAGGGGGCCAGGAATGGGCAAGCTGCGGCCCAATTGAACGTTTTTGCGAACCAAAATAAAGTTTTCAGCTGTTTATTTTTTGGATTTCGGTATTCATACCAAAAAAGAAAAATCGTTCTCGATCACTTTCAAATTATATTTTATCTCGTAAATTTATCACATTTATTTTATAATACAGAAATTTCTTGTTATTAGACCTCGGACTCTCGATAGGGGTTTTGCTTCATTGCTTGAAAAGTGACAGGCGCATAGCCGCACTGTGAATTAAATTTCGCAATAATTGCATTCTTTGTCACCAAAAATTAAAAAATAAATTATTCGTAAAAATTAACAGTAATAACTCCAATTTACCTGTCCTATCAGTCAGCATAATAATAAATACAGGTAGAAAAATACAGGACCATACTTACCTGGGAGGTCACTTGAGATTAACACTGTCTATTATTTGTGAGAGAAATTTAGATATAATTGGGAACACGTGTTATTAAAATCTTTTGTTTTTAATTTCTAAGTCAATGCAATATTCGGTTCGCAATGTCATTTCCACCGTGAGCTTTGAACTTTCAATAAAAATAGTTCAGAGCGATTCTGAAATTTGGTCTTTTGTTAATTCCATATAAAGAAAGAAATTGTTTATCCCTGCGTGTCCTTTCCCAACCCTCCCTCATATCCTTCCTACCCCTTAACTATATGAAAAACACACATTTTTCAACGCACACCATCTATTGTAAATTTCTATGTAAATTTCGTATCGCCAGCAATATTTATATAGAAACCTTGGCAAAACCGTGCGCAAAACAACTACCCAAAGTTTCATCGCAATCGGATGAATGGTGTAGGAAATAATTTCATAACGCCAGAGCTCACCATTATATATAGAAACCTTCGTAGGCACGCACACAACAAATCACCAAAGTTTCAACGCAATCGCACAAATGGTTAAAGATTGCATAAGAGACGAACAAAGAAACATTCATTTTTAAAACCTTTAATCGGCCGTTGGCCCACCGGTAGCCACCAATGAAAATTATTATTATATATTTTTTTTAAATCATTATTTGTTTACGAGTTTTTTTTACAAAATAATATTATTAGTAAGAACAGTTGTATAAACTACCAAAATCTGAAAGAATTGTCACTGTAAAGTTATAAAATGCGACACAAAAACATTCTGAAGTGACGTTTGATTTTTTTTTTTAAACCTGGTCTGCCAAAGGTTAAATGTTAACATTAAGTAAACGTGAATTTTCACAATTCCAAGAAAATTAAAATTATTTGACAAACTAACGTCGTTAATATTTGATTACATATGAATGTCGTTAGTTGTTAGAGAGGAAAATTCATACGTTAAATTCCGTTGACAGCGATAACCTCGCGTAATTTTGTAATGTCTACAAAGTGGTATTAGAAAAAAATTCCATAACTCTCCTTAAGAGGGCATTACCAGAGAATACCGGAAATTAGTCCTTTTTAAATCAAATTCTAGGCGTATTGACTCTTTTTTAGAAAAAAACATAAATTGATTTTGAAAGATTGATATTTTATCTGATACACGCAGTTTTAAAATTTTGAAAAACTAAGTGTATTATTATATATATTATTATAATATATACCGTTGGTCGTTGGCAGATTTATTCAATTTTCAAACGATAGATTCTATTAAACAACACAAATTTCAAATCATATAATCATACAACAAAATAAATCAATACATAATCTAGTCAACACAGTTTTAAAAATTTTAATTTTAGTTAAATTAAAATCATTAAAAAATAAATACGAGAACGTGTTTTGTGACAAAAAAACCTCAGTTTTTCTATTTATTTAAGGCCTTACAAACTAAAATATTTAAAAAAAAAATTCCACACTTATTTTGTTTAGACATTATTGAAAAATCATAAATACTTATGATCAAAAAATACTTACAAGAAGTACACTATATTTAATAATTTTATTGCTTATTTGAATGTAGGTATATATTAAGGCAAGTTTTGAATGAAATAAATCGATATTAAATTTTTAATTAAAAAAATTTGATACGGGGAATAATCACTCATTGGAACCTCCCTGTACAGTTGCAAGCATTTTTAAACTTTTATTTCCAGCTGCTGATCAATCGCTCTTAATATTTATTCAAAATTTCTCAGAACAAAATTCTAACAACCCGTAGTAAAAAATCCATTAAATAAAATGCGTCACAAATGGAAAGTTCACAGAGTGAAACCAACTTAGTAGAAACCTACCTACTATGTATTACTTTTATGATAATTTTTTTTATCTTTTCTTAAAACTAGGCTATGAAAAAACCACTTATGATTTATGTAATGTCACCTCACATTAACGAGACAGTTATCGCTGGTGATGTCACGCCCCGTCGGTTAGTTAAATATATATTTAACGTTAAGAGCGGTTTCTTAGAAGTTTGATGTGGTTACCAACCCTGTTTGCGTTACGGCTGGTTACAGATGTCTACAAAGTACAATGTTCCAAAGATGCTAAAAGTTTTGAATATTCATAATAATATTAATTAAATAGTTATACAGTTTTATTGGTTTTTTTTAAAGAGATGGATTACTAGCTTGTCCTGAGGGAAAAATAATTCCCCCAGGGCCTATGTCATTTTTGGAGATGCTGTGTGTAGGGTCTTGTTTTTATAAAATTATTACCAAAAAGACTTGCCAGTACCTTGCTACAGATTCGAAGCTCGCTTAGAACGAGCCGTTCTAATTCAATAGATTTCTAAAGAAAATACACTGCAGATAAAATTGTACCAATTAAGAACAAATATTGGTTGCCAATGCATGTATGATAATCGTATTTCAGAATAATTGGTCTAGTTTCTAGTTTATGGATGTTTACTGACAACTGATAATTAACCGATTAACTTGATAAATGAAATGTTAAAATAAAGAACATTGCTTTTAATTTTAGGTCAATGCGATCACAATTTTTATTTCATACAAGTCACATTTCCCTTAGAAAAGAATCGTAATATTCCTGTTTCGTAAAATTTTATTTTTAACTCGGAATAGTAAAGTTATTGGGATTTTCGAGATATAATTAGATCAGTAAATCTCTGCAAGATGTCGCTAGTTGAATGGAAAGTTTTGGTTAATATACATAATATATGGACTAGGAGGAGGGGAGCTAATAGTGGTGTATAAGGATTTTATTAAAATTATATGGAGTTTCTTATACTTGTTGCTATGTCGTCTTTGAATATTGAATTTCTAGTTATTTGGTTAGTACCAGTAGACATGATTACCTCGGATTTACAGATTACTAGCTTCTGCCGCGACATTGTCTGCGCAGGATTAGTATAATCTATTTTCTTTTTCCCATCTATGTTTATACCAAAATTCTTAACCATATTTATAATTCTTGATTCGATTCAAGGCTGAGTACTTCAAATAAATTCACTAATTTAAATATTTTGTAAAATAGAATTTGGTTTTACAATCATTGTTTTTTAAAATTTCATTCTCAAATTTTTGACATTTTCTATTAAACAATAATTATTATTTGTAATACATGGAAAATAGTAAGCTTTGACTATAAATTATAGCCTGTATGTTATTTTGATGTATGAGCTATATTATTGTAAAGTTTCATTAAAGTCCATTCAGTGGTTTTTACGTAAAAGAATAACAAACATACATACATCCATACAAACTTTCACGTTTATAATATTAGTAAGATTTTAAAATTTGTTCTGCAGGGAATATTAGAGATACCCGGGTTCTGATAATTCTATTCAATTCCTTTGTAAGGAGTATTTGAAAGTGGGTCAGTAATTTAGAGTCCACACCAAGTAAAATATTTCCTCATGCTGGAGAGTTCAGAAGAAATTTATGATATTTCTCTACATGAGGGAGTATGGCTTTATCCTACCGACTTTTTTTGGAGTATGCTTGGAATGAACCATCTACGGGTCAGAAGGGATGTACACATTGTCACGCTTTCAGATTGATTCGTGGATGGTCCGAAAACTCGGCTATCATGGAGAGCATTCATTTCTAAGTTCCCGATGGTTATATTTGCCACCGACAACATAGACTGTTTTATCTCCCGGCCTGCAGGACTAACTTGCCAAAGGTCATTCCGATCGGGAGAGCAATCCTGCTGTTAAACAGAATGAAGGGATATCGACATATTTAGTGATAGTGAAGCTGCCTTTAAAAGGCAAGCTCTATTAATGTTTGTATCCTTACCTGTTATGTTTAATTATGTACACTCTTGCAATTATATTTTAAAAACGCTTTAAAATGTAAAAATTTGTATTGTTTTTGAGAGAACAAATAAATTGAATTGAATATTTGTGTGGGAAATTTTGGAGGAGTTATAAAAAGGTACTTATTAAAAAGAATTACATTTCTTAAGAAGCAGGTATTTCATGTTAAACAGTACTCTACGTAATAAGCAACACTATAGGTACAATTAATCTACGTAAAATAAATCAACGGCAGAAAATGTACATGTCATAATATCTCGTGTAGGAATACACCATGAATTGGAACAAAACAGAACAGGTCTTAAGGTTGCACCTTGTGGGATTCCTGTTTTACAGTTAAATCTAAAGTCTTAGAATCAATCTTCTGACGCAAATTAAATCTTTAAACTGAAATTTACATCTGTAACACTCTTTACTTGTTTCAAAATTTCAATTTACAAATGACACGACTGTTGGAGAACCTCGTTTCCGCAAATACTCTCAACATTGGCCGCACATAAAGCACCCATCAATCAGCAGCTAATTGCCACCACGTGTTCAACACTTTGCGAACCTCTGGTAGCGGGCACACATCAATATCGCTTCTTATTTCTAATCTTTGCGTCACTTTTCGTCCCTCCCCTCCTCACACCAAACTCAATTGACTCTTCGAGACTTGGATTTTGGATTCTGGAATCAGTTACTTACTAAACACCACGAAGAACAGACATATATTTTAATCAGAAACTAATAATCAGAAATAACTACAGTTTAGTTTGAATCTAATTTTCAGTTTGATCAGTTACGCTGTATTCTTGTTTTATTTGTTTTGACAGTTTTAAAAATTATTGCTTTGTTTTTGAAAGCAAGCCAGATTTTTTTTCAACAATTGTGAATTTCTTTATACCGGTTTATCTTATCTACTTCATTTTTTTTCGTTTTTGAAAATGTTTCATAGCGAAAATGGCGCAGTTCTAATCTGTTAACGTCGAGCTTTGTACGTTAGCTTTTTGCTCGCTTTAGAGAGAGAAGAAATCGAGAAGCTTTGCAAGATGTCGGTGTTCGATCAAAATACAGTCTTCTACTATTGTACTATAAAATAACGCAGGAACAATTTGGCATCACTTTTTTCATCAACACAATTAAAGAACATCATCGTATTAAAAATAAAAATTTATAACTGTTGGTACAAATCATCGTTTTGAATCTATATCATCGAAAATCGTCAAATTAAAGTCAGTTTTTCATCAAACTTCAATACAGGTGAGTCCAAAATGTTGCTATTTTAAACTTGGAACAACTTATTTTGTATTTGCTGAATGTGTTCCTAATATTTTTGTTATTGTATATTTAATATTTTTTGTAATATAGGTAGCTAATTTAGTATCTAATGTAATAGATAGAGTTGTGTCATAAGTAATGACTTATGTCATGACTATTATAAGTATAAAATCCTTAACATTGACTCAGGTTCTAGACCCGAATATGTAGAAGAGGATTCGACTTGTAGGATAAACTGTTAAGAATATTATATACATTTTTTAAATTGTCGTAAATCAACTAATTAACAAACCAGTGAAAAAAACTTTTACGAAATAAAGCCGGTTCTGAAATTAGGTTGTTAAATACTTTAGGTAAAAACCTTTCTAAATTCTTTATTGAGTATATAATTTTTTTTTAAATCAATCTTAATTTCGCATAAGCGTCCAATTTGTAGCTAGTCGGTCTATGGCATTCCGGTGTGGTAGCATGGTTGATCGATATGAAGTTACCGACCGGTTGTCGGTCTTTTTTTATATTAATACCGCACAAGAGTCCCAACTGCTCCTTGAGCCAGGGAGACTATGGCATCCCCAAATGGGGTATGTTGTGGGGCTGAAGGTAGTAAGGAAGGGAAGGTGACGCGTAAGAGGAAGGTGGGGAAGTACCTGGCTATTCAGATCTGGTCACCAAAAACGGCTAAAGCTATTTCAAGCAACGTTTAAATTCTGAATGGTGGTCTTACACCAGGGCGATAAGCACGTGTCGTAAATATACGAGTATTATATATAATTGTTTTATTAATTAATTGTGAAATAACACAAATGAATCAAATAAAATTTATTTGCGCACGCCGGGTTTGAACCCGCGACCGTCTTACCCCTCGACCACGGAGGTCTTTTAAAGGGAAAAGATATGAGAAAGTTCTGGGAACGAAAAGGGTATCAGGGGTGGGTAGGAATCTAGGGGTCAGTGTGTCCAGGAGTGACAGGCGTGTGAATCTATACCCTCCACCGAGGTGCAAGACGTGGGTCGAGAGAGTCTGGCTGGAGAGGTCGAGGTTAGGTATCCCTCAACCAGTCTCTCCCGATCCGGCCCGCTATGAAGTGGGTGTACAAACGTATTATATATTATTTCAAATGAATTTGCTAAAATTTACTTGTGCATGCTGAGATTTGAACCTGCGTCCTACTGATTGTAGTCGAACGGAAACCGTCATATACGATACAGATGGGTTACTGAATTTGATTATCAAACAGAGTGGTTGATGCTCATATCACGCAAGTAAAATACCACTATTCAGGATCGAAAGGTTTCCTTGAAATGCCCTTTGTCTTATTTAGTAACCAGATCTGAATAGCCATGTGCTTTCCAACCTTCCTCTACCCCCATCTCTTTCCCTACCCCACAACATCCTGCCATAGGTTGTTGTGGGGTTCCCAAGTGCCCGGGTTCATACTGTGAGGTTTGTCTTGGCGGCCAATGCATTTGCCCTCATACTGCGTGGCGGGCCGGATCGGGAGAGATTGATCGAGGGAGACCTAACCTAGATTGCTTTGCACCGCAGTGTGAGGGATGGGTTCATATATCTTAGACACTTTGACCACCAGATTCTTACCCATAACTCATACCATTCTCCTTCCCTGAATTTTATCTCCTCCACGTAGCATCCTCAAAGATGACATAGGCCATAGGATGACAGGGCCTCCTATGTGACGCTAATGTAAAAAAAAAAAAACATACTCTAACCTGGCCCCCTGGCACACTCGATTGATAAGAATTGTATCGATAACTTTCGGTAACTTCTCATCGTTCCCTAGGACAACAGATGATCGCTAACGTACAAACAAAAATTGATATCGAATGTATTAAGGACACTTAGTCATTGTGAACTGTCACTTATTCGTTGGCGATCTGCAGTCATGCGAGGGAACGATGAGAAGTTATCGAAAGTTTTTTCTGTCAATCCTTACCGATCGAGTGTGCTAGGGGCCCTGGTGTTCTAGCATGGTCGATCGAAGTTACCGACCGATTGTTGGTAACTTCTCATCGTTCCCTAGGACAACTGCAGATCGCTAACGTACAAACGACAGTTGATATCGAATATATTAAGGACACTTAGTCATTGTTGTCACCTATTCGTTTGCGATCTGCAGCTGTCCTAGGGAACGATGAGAAGTTACCGACAATCGGTCACGCGTCACCTTCCCTTCCTTACTACCTTCAGCCCCACAACATACTCCATTTGGGGATGCCATAGTCTCACTGGCTCAAGGAGCAGTTGGGACTCTTGTGCGGTATTCATATAAAAAAAGACCCTCTACATAGCATCCCCAAAGATGATAGAGACCCTGAATGATATTTTTTACAATCGAAAATTAACACAAGAGTGTATAATGTATCGGCAGCATCTCCTATCCTTATCCTATATTCCTGTTTCTCTCCTCCTCACTAAAAAAATAATTTTAAGATATAATAAAGCTCTATCTCCAATCAAGCTTTTTCGACTTGACCTAATTTAACAGTGTTTATATTTATTTCTATATTTTACTAGCTTCTGCCCGCGACTTAGTCTGCGTAGGATTAGTACTTCGAGTAATCTTTATTTTTTCCTAGGTTCCATCTACTTTTATATCAAAATTCTTAACCTATTTATTTAAAATATCTATAATTCTTGATTCCATTCAAAGTATTAGGCGAGTACTTCAAATAAATTCACTAATTTAAATATTTTCTAAAATAGAATTTCGTTTTAACAATCACAATTTCTAATATATTGAAAATAAACAGCTAGCTTTATAAATTATAGCCTATATGTTATTCTGGTGTATAAGCTATATTATTGTAAAGTTTCATTAAAATCCATTCAGTAAATTTTGCGTGAAAGAGTAACAAACATACATACATCCATACAAACTTTCGCGTTTATAATATTAGTAAGATGTATAAACTGTTTGTCTCTTACAAATGAATAAATAATAAAGTAATTATGTGATTATCAAACGCCAAAAATGTTTGACTTCTTACCCCTTTAGCACTCCGCGCGTGTTTTTGGTATTGGTTGGTTAGTTGGTTTTTGGTATTTTGGCACGAAGGAAGTAGCGCCAAAGTTGTTTTTATTTTTTTATGAATAATTTTAACAGAATGAATAAATGTTAGTCAATGAAAATTGTCAAAAATAATCTTAGCCATAAAGGGGTATTTTTTAAAAGTTGTTTCTTGTATACATAACTTTAAATTTATGTAATGGAAAAACAAATTATTTAGTACTTTGCGCTTATATTTTTTGTAACGTAATTAATAATTTTATTTTAATTCCAATACATAGAGAAGGTAGGAAAAGCTTCAATGTATCAATAGCACATGTTTTTAATGTTAATAATGTAAAACGATTCGTAGTAAAGATAAATCATTTTTTTGTATTTCTTGGGCATTAACTATCTAAAAATTTCTAGACATTTTGTTTTGAAGAGTTTTGATTTTCAATGTACTTTCGTTACATAAATTTTATGTTATGTTACATATTTTTCTGCTACCGTTTTCGACACATCCGTGCCATTCACTAGCAAACTTAAAACTAAACTTAAAATTAAAACAAGTACAGAAATGAATTAGATGTTATAAGGTGGGGGTAGTGGGAGGGGTGATTTAGGGGAGGGGAGATCAGTGGGAGGGGTCAATATCACATGGGAACATAGTCAAAAGGGGAGATTTGTAGGGTGCTACTATTTTGTTAATAGAGACAGGCCATAGCTTCAACAAGGAAAAAACCAAATTAAAACATATAAACATAAATTCATACTTTAACTTGTGCGCTTTAGAAACTTTAGAAATAAACAAAAAAAATAATTTAGTTACCAAAATAATAGCACCCTGCTGATCTCTCCTTTCGACTATGTTCCCAAGTGATATTGATCCCCACCTATCTAATTCATTTCTGTACTTGTTTAAATTTTGAGTTTAGTTTTAAGTTTGCTAGTGAATGGCACGGATGTGTCGAAACCAGTAGCAGAAAAAATAAAATTTATGTAACGAAAGTATTTTGAAAATTAAAACTCTTCAAAACAAAAGGATAAATCAAATTTAGTACAAATAATGTAATTTGGCGTATAGCGACAACCAAGACTCAATGAAAACTTAACCATACACGACTGCACATCTAAAAAAAACTGCCAATGCAACCCACTAACGCGGACTCAGACAATCAAATACTTAGGCATTTACATTGACAACTATTTCAGGTGGACAGAACAAATAAATAAAACCGCGAGTAAAGTCAGAAAACTTATATATCTTTTTAAAAACATTCGAAACATAATGCCAATGAAGACTTTAAAAACTATATACTACGCGTTAGGCCAATCGGTTATCACCCACGGTATGATTGGTTGGGGTGGTGCTGCTAAGACTATCATGGACCCTCTCGTCAAAGCGCAAAAAGCCTTAATTAAAGTTATCACAAAAAAACCTTATAGATTCTCTACAATACAGTTATTTAAGGACTTCGCAGTACTGAACATACAGCAACTGTACATCAAAATTATATCTATACATTACCAAAAAGACAAGCTAAACCAACATACTGTACAACACAACTACTGTACAAGACATAGACATCAACACATGACTCCGAAGATAAATACCACCTATGGACAAAGACATTACCGTAATCTGGCTCCAAAACTTTCAAATTTAATTGAAAAAGACATTAAAGACATTTACCTGATAAAAAGCGTAAATCTAAAACACAAAATACATACATGGATTGTAAACATGGGCATTGTACACTGCGGACATATTATAACTTCTTCAATATAATAGCTACCTGTATTAAATTTTATTTCTCTTTTTTTCAAATAATTTAAGTTCTTTATATCATCTCTTCTCCATTTTTTCTTTTCTTTTCTATTTCTCTTATTAATTTTCATTTTATGTTTATTTTTCAAAATTCTATTTATTAATTAACAATTTATTTTATTCTTTCTTTTGAAAATGATATAAAAAATATTAAATTACTGCCACCTCGGAACAGGCTCAGCCTAGTGAGGTGGCATATACCTAAAAGAATGTACATAAAATGTATTTTTTGGTTAATAAATAATAAAAAATTAAAAAAATGAAAAAGCTTCAACGTAACCCACCTACCTCAACCGAAACACGGACGATATCAATTTATCTTTAAAATATAAACACGCCATTAAAATTATCGACATTTATAGCAATTTACGTCACGTTTTATTAATAATCGCGTATTTATAAATAAATATTTAATAATATTATATCAATTTCTCCAGTTGGAGACACCTTTCCATATTTATTTATTTATTTTATCGGTTGGCCTTATACGGATTAATCTCATAGTAATGGTGAGATCCAAAGCGTCGATTTCATAATGGGTCGTCGCGGGTTCAATCCTCTACCAGCTAAATTCTCCGTCATTGCACAAGCTG
Organism: Limnephilus auricula; assembly: GCA_951813805.1. Classification (NCBI taxonomy): domain Eukaryota; kingdom Metazoa; phylum Arthropoda; class Insecta; order Trichoptera; family Limnephilidae; genus Limnephilus; species Limnephilus auricula. The sequence goes on from OX638417.1 coordinate 7,462,210, forward strand.
CATTTTGGATGCTTTGTAAATACGGGGTCGTATATCGATTGATAAGGATCGAATCGATAACTTTCGGTATTTCGCTTAATAGAAAAAGACGTCAAGTGTTTGTACGATAGCGATTTGAGGGTTGTCCTAGGGAACGATGAGAAGTTATCGATACAATTCGATTGACTGTGCTAGAATACTAGGATTCGATTCCCAGTAGCGACAAATACCTTTTTTATATTCGGTTTTATCTTTCATTGATAGCTTTTTAATTATTATACATTTTAATCTTCGCCATTCCATTCCCACGTTTCAACTCAGAACAAACCCATTGTTCAAGAGCACCTAATGCAACAATAACGTCATTTTAATCCTAATATTACGACCAATGGACTATATTATAAAATAAATGCCTTAGAATTCTTTCTTATCTCTCGCATTGCATTTTATGATGCAATTGTGTTTGATTTGATAGCTTTGTTTTTCATTGAAGGCATGTCTCTTGTCAGCTGTTGGAATGCAAAGGGTTAACGGCCCTCCACAATATACATTACGCCCGTCAGGTGCTCTTAATCCACTGAGCTACGGCGGGTTACCTAATGATTCAATATATAGGTACTAATGTTTCATTCAACTACTACCGCTTATTACAAAGTTGGTTGTTTGCAGGTGAAAAAAATGTAATAAGCGGTATTTGTTGAATGAAACACTAGTATAAATTGAATCATTTGGCGGGTAAGTGGCAACCTGCCGTAGCTCAGTGGAGTAAGAGCACCCGACCGGACATCAGAAGGGCGCGGGTTCGAGTCCCGTCGGCGGCATGTATATTTTCTCGGAAGATTGTTACAATGTGGATGAGTGTTTCAGGCTTAAAATTATTGCTTTTAAAAATTGTTACCCTTTTTGAAATGTGATGAAATTTTCATTTATTTGGATATTATTGCAAAGCGGCAATATGTTGAGCTTCCGACAAAATAGGCCCGAGGCCTGAGGGGTTAAGGTGCATTCCAATGTTGCAATGTTGCCTTGAGGTGACGCATCAAAATTCACAACTTTGTCGCTATAAAAATAATCCAAGAATTTTTATTGTCATTCCAAGGCTACTCGGTTCCACGCGTTGTCGAAGTAGTAATGAAGATATGAATGAAAATAATCGAGTGTCTTTTTACTGATATGCTAATGTTGCGAAAGCACCTGAATTAGTTATTGTTTTTACGAAATACTGTGTGTGCATATAGTTATTGTTATTACGAATTTCTAAATACGAAATACGAACCCCCATACGACGCTTGAACTTTTACTAGGTTATAGCAGCCATTTTGTTAAAGTGACATCTGTCAAATTTTTTGTCAATTGTTTAAGGGGGTATTACCTACCACAGAATACCGAAAATTGGACCTTTTTAAATCAAATTCTAGACGTATTGACTCTTTTTTACAAAAATACATAAATTGATTTTGAAAGATTGTTATTTTATCTAGTACACGCAGTTTTAAAATTTTGAAAAACTAAGTTTATTTTTAATATACTAAGGTTATACCGTTGGTCGTTGGCAGATTTGTTCAATTTTCAAACGATAGATTCTATTAAACAACACAAATTTCAAATCATATAATCATACAACCAAATAAATCAATACATAATCTGGTAAACACAGATTTAAGACTTTTAATTTTAGATAAATTAAAATCATTAAAAATAAAGTCATAAATTCTTATCACTTACAAGAAGTACACGATATTTAATAATTTATCATCGTGCGTTTTGAGCATTTTTATTGCTTACTTGAATGTAGGTACATATTAAAGCAAGCTTTGAATGAAATAAATCTATATTAAAAAAAATGATACGGGGACTAATCGATCTTTCTCATTGGAACCTCCCTGTACAGTTGCAAGCATTTTTAAACTTTTATTCTTAGTCGATTATTATTTAATTCAAAGTAATTGATAATGACTTAAATTCATGGATTTATTTAAAATTATTCCCAATAATAAATTACAAAATATTCTCCAATCAGTCTTGCATTAGAATAATTTTCAGTCATCTAACCGAATAACCCAATTCTTTTGCGCCAAATACATAATGTAACTAGAGCATTCCATCCTCGTGTGACACACCAAATGCATTTTTATAAGGGAATTAATAATTGGTACACAATAACTTTAATGTTGATCACTATGAAATTTAACGCAATCCGGGAAACTGCTATGCAAACATTTCATACAAAATTTAAATTTGGTTTTGACGCTAAAATACCTAACCAAACTGAGACCAAAATTTTATTTACATTTTTTACTTCAAATAATGTCAGGAATCACTGGTTAAAGTAAGTCAAGTACGTACCTTAAGATGATAGACTTCGCTTTTCGGCCCATACAAAAAGGACGCCCGGGAAAAATAACTTTTTTATACATCGAAAATTGCACAAAATGAATATATTTTTTTATACTGCCTTCTACAGGGTGAAAACTATGTCGGAATGTTTTCGAATTTTCGATGCGTTTCGTATTAACGTAAACATTCACTGACAAACATGTACGATTTATCAAAATATATTATTTAAGGAAAAAGTGCTGCTAACCCAACTCTCATAAAGAATTATAAAAAACTACCGACGTAGCTTCTTCTTTCTAAAAAAACATATTTTTAAAAATTTCAATTTTTCGAATGTTTTGGTGTAGAAAAGTGTATTCTCCATAAACCCCTTTTCGAGCGATTTCTGTAGGTAAATTTGAGCGTTGTCTCATTCGCACATTTCGCATTCTCATGTATTGTAAGTGTGCGTGAGCTTATTGTGAACGAGACAGAATGACAGACGCTGGTGTTCCACGTGTGGTTCAAAGTCTAGCCTCTTAAGGGAATACCCGGCGGTGATTTTTCCATACAAACGTATTCCCTATTTATCTCTCTCTATTTTAACCCTAGAAAAAATGTTGTTTTTACATAAAATAGATATCAACTACTAGCATGTCGGCATTTTTTGTTTTTTTTTTGATAAGTTACTTTTTATAGAATTTATGACCTTCCAAAAATCAATAAAATTGATGCCGTTCCGAAAAGACGTTCAGTATACAAACTAGACAATGTTTTTTAGGAAAAGCAAAACGTACAAACATATATTTTTTTTTTCTTATGTAGTTGGTAAAAAAAAATTGAAAATCAGTCCATTTTTGGAGGAGAAAATGGGGAACACAAAACCTTGATTTTAGTTAGGTATTAGTAGCCCGAGGTGCAATGTCCCTTTCGCTCAATATCCGGTGGAGTAAGAGCAACAGTGACGGCAACAATTTAGTAAAATCTATTTTTAAAATTTCTCCACCACCCGGGAATCATCTTAACACCCAGTATAATGTGCTGTATTCCCTTTCCAATACCGTTTAGATTTTAGATCATGTATTGACTCTGTTGTGCAAAAAAACATAAATTGATTTTAAAAGATTGTTATTTTATCTGGTAAACGCATTTTTTAAAATTTGAAAAACAAAGTTTATTTTTCATATAATGAGATTATATATACCGTTGGTCGTTGGCAGATTTGCTCAATTTTCAAACGACATATTGTATTATACAACACAAATTTCAAATCATCAATTACATCTTGGCGATTCTTTCAAGGAAAAAGAAACAATCCCGTCACTACAAATGCAACTACTAATGTTCTCAAAATTTGTCTTGACAGAATCGCCATTCCTTTCCATTGTAAGAATATGTACTAAAACACAATTTGGCTGTCCTGAAACGGGAATCCTTCCCAGTTGGACAGACAAAGGATCATCTTGTATTGTATGTTTGTATTATATAAATAAATAAATAAATAAATAAATAAATAAATAAATAAATAAATAAATAAATAAATAAATAAATAAATAAATAAATAAATAAATAAATAAATAAATAAATAAATAAATAAATAAATAAATAAATAAATAAATAAATAAATAAATAAATAAATAAATAAATAAATAAATAAATAAATAAATAAATAAATAAATAAATAAATAAATTAATAAATAAATAAATAAATAAATAAATAAATAAATAAATAAATAAATAAATAAATAAATAAATAAATAAATAAATAAATATAATCATACAGCAAAATAAATCAATACATAATCTAGTAAAGACACTATTCAGAAATTTATTTTAGTTGAATTAAATTCATTAAAAAATAAATCCGATAACGTGTTTTGTGACGAAAATACCTCAGTTTTTCTTAAGGTCTTACAAACTAAAATATTTCAGATTTGTTTTACACACTTATTTTGTTTAGACGTAATTAAAAAATTAAAAATTTAAAAAAAAATGCTTACAAGAAGTTTACGATATTAAATAATTTATCATATGCGTTTTGAGCATTTTTATTGCTTACTTGAATGTGGGTATATATTAAAGTACGTTTTGAATGAAAAAAATCGATATTTAATTTTTTGTTTAAAAAATTTGATACGGGGAATAATCGATCTTTCTCATCGGCAGCTTTCTGTACAGTTTCAAGCATTTTGGAACTTCAATTCTCGGCCGCTGGTCAATGGGTCTGAATTTTATCTTTCATTATATTAACACTTATTTTTTAATGCTCGCAAAAAAAAAACAAAGTTGCCCCTAAAAGTTGCCTACAAAATTGATTTCTTTAACAGCCCATGTTTTATAATTTGAAAAATAATTTTGTGATGAAGCATATATCCGTACTAGATATTTTTTATACCTTTTGATAAAAAAAATTTTTTTTTTTGGTTGAGTGTTTTGGCCTCAAATCTAAATTTACTATTTGAAATAGAAATTCTAGTTGTTGTCATGGGATATTGTAGGTTCTATTCTAGAATATTTTCACAGCCAAACAAATTGTATGAATGCTTTGTGTATTTTTTATTGTTGTTGAATTTTTCTTCCTTGCTAGAATATAATCTGTTGTTGGAATTCTAAAAACCTGATAACGTCAAGTCCTGAGGGATTCCTTTTGTATTCGAGTGACAAAATTCGCAGAAAAATACGAGTTCAACCACCCGTCTGAAAAGGACAACTATTTTTAAAGAATTCAATCCCAAAATTCCTTGAAAGTTTACACAAAAAATTAAATTACAAAATATCTGCGATGTTAAAATGGATTAAATCTTTATGCTAGAATACAATGTGATTGGCCCAGTATGTCAGTTACCAGTACGACATTTCTCGCTCAAATTTAAGCGGGCTAAATGAATGAATAATTATAATATTTGAATGATTATTATCCGTTTTGTGAAAAATCAACTCAAGGACGGTGTACCAATTTTAATAAATTTTTGCAATCTTACCTCTTACTACAGACTAGACAAAAAAATCATAAAAAACTTAAAAATCAAAAAAATCATATAAAACATTGCATCCACCGGTTCTTCGATCAGTGATACAAAACTATATGTATTTGACCAATTAACGCGATTATTAAAAACTAGGCATTTTTTTAATAATTTATCATTTTTATTTTATTTTATTTTAACATTTAGATAACATACAGGACAATTCTCATTACCTGATAGGTCAATTAAGATTAACGCTGTTTATTTAGAAAAAAATTGATACAGTTAACTCGCAGAGGACGTAATAGCAGACATGTGTTATTGGAAAAGCCATTATTTAATCCTCATATATATTTCAACTAACTAACTAACCATCACGCCGTTTCCCACAGGGGTAGGCAGAGAGGGCAGACTGCCAAACAACTCGGTCTTGGCACACACTCTTTGGCTCATTCACATTCATGCATCGTCTAATACATACTCTTCTATTTTTCTAACTCTTGACATGGCCCGACTCAAGTATCTGATTCACTTGATCGTGCCATGTCTTCCTCGGACGTCCCCTAGTTTTTATACCATTCACACTTGCGTCATATACTCACACGATCATACATAGTTTTACCACACATACGCCTCAGGGATCTCATTTCAACAGCATTCAGTCTACTTTCATCCTTTTTCTGCCAGTTCCACGCCTCACGGCTGTACATCAGGACAGCTTTTTGTTAGCGCCAATGGGGTTTAGTCCTCCATTAATGGAGTTACCTGCATTAACCCTTCTTTCAATATCTCTACCAGCCTTCCCATCTCTCGTAAACATACTACCCAGATACACAAACTCATCCACCTGCTCCAAGTGATATATATTTTAATAATAATATATTCTTTAATGAACGTGCTCGGTAAAAGCAATATTAAATGATCTTATTTTAGACGCCGATGTGCTTGCACATATCAAAAAATAAAATAGTTCCTTCTTAAATAAAATAAAATATTTCCTTCTTAAATAAAATAAAATAGTTCCTTCTTAAATAAAATAAAATAGTTCCTTCGTAAATAAAATAAAATTATTCTTTCTTAAATAAAATAAAATAGTTCCTTCTTAAATAAAATAAAATAGTTCCTTCTTAAATAAAATAAAATAGGTCCTTCTTAAATAAAATAAAATTGTTTCTTCTTCAATTGCGCTACAGCCCATTTCTTGCCTTGACCTCCTTCTTCACGAGCCTTCACCGTTCTCTGTTCTCGGCCGTCGTCTTCCAATTTGCTACACAGAGCAGACCTCTTGCATCCTTCCTGACATCACCCTAATTGAATACTTCCATTTCACCGAAAATTGCGTAAATAGCTAATTTTATCGTTAAGATGATAGACTTCGCTTTTCGGCCCATACAAAAAGGACGCCCGGGAAAAAACACTTTTCTACATCGAAAATTGCACAAAATGAATATATTTTTTTTATACTGCCTTCTAGAGGGTAAAAACTATGTCGATATGTTTTCGAATTTTCGATGCGTTTCGTATTAACGTAAACATTCACGGTCAAACATGTACGATTTATCATAAAATATTATACAAGGAAAAAGTGCTGCTCACTCAACTCTCATAAAGAATTATAAAATTATGAAAATCTACCGACGTAGCTTCTTCTTTCTAAAAAATATTTTTTTTTTTAAATTTCAATTTCGTGATAGTTTCGGTGTAGAAAAGTGTATTCTCCATAAACCCCTTTTCGAGCGATTTCTGTAGGTAAATTTTAGCGTTGTCTCATTCGCACGTTTCGCATTCGCATGTATTGTAAGTGTGCGTGAGCTTATTGCGAGCGGGACAAAATGACGGACGCGGGTGTTCCGCGTGTGGTTCAAGCTTAAGAAAGGATTACAATAGGTAGCACGCGGGTTGTTTGAAAAGGGAGAGTATGTCATATAGTTTAGCGGAAGGAGGGGGAAGGATGAATGAGGGTCACGTTGGAGAGATGAGGTATGACGGGGGGGGAGGGGGGAGGGAGAGGCATATAGAGGGAATGCAAAGGAGACACAGTAGCGGTAGGGGATAGCATGGAGAAAATTTGAATACTTCAGGGAGGAATGGGAAGAGGAGGCGGAAGGGGAACGACACGAAGGGAGAAAATTTATTTATTTAATTGGCATCAACGCATGCCGGGTATCAGCTAGTATAACATAATTAAAACTAGTATTTCGCAGTTACGAATACGAATCGCAGATTACCCATGTATGTGTTCGTATATGTATGAATACAAACGTCTTAAAAGTTAGTTTTCTCGATTCCTTCACCGGTTATTACTGGAGATATTTATATTTAAATTACTTACTACGAATATTTGACTTGACCCTGTTTGACCTTGTTAAAGCATACAAATTAGAATGTTAGTAATTGTCGTATTTTTATTAGATAACTGCGCAGTTCGAACTGCTTGAAACCAGTGGTACTTTGGCATACTTAATCCATAATTAGGCGCATTAAGAAAGTCACACAATTTATTTTATTTATTTATTTATTAATCTTCTCACATGTTATGAATATTATTTTTTTTACATAGAAATTAACCTCACTAGGACTATAATAGCCTGTATTGAGGTTAACTTTAATACATTTAAGTGAAGAAGCATACGTTAAATACAACAACAAAAACAAAATTTACACACATAAGTTAAATTTAAAAAAAACACACAAAAACTGCAAAAAAACACATAACAATAAAATATTACATGGAGAAAGAAAGAAATATTACATTGTGGCCAGATGGGTAGAACTTGAGGATGAAATTGTAACAATGTTTAAACCATAAATACATTATTAAACACTATACCCATTGAGAAGCAAAGTGACAGTTCAACACAACTAGGGTGACACTCTGATTTTGGCAGATGGAATTTTAATATCAATTAGTCGCATGGGGTCAATAATGACCCCAAAGAAATAAATAAAAGGAAAGAAATATTATGAAAAATATTAAAATACTTTATTACAATAACATCAAGAAACAAAGCATAGCTTTGCCATTAAACAATAAATAAATAAAAAACAGCTTTTCATAAAACTATTAATTTTTAATATATCCGAGATCGACTTTAAGAAAAAATGTATTCAGACTCATCAGCAGATTTGTTAATTCTGCATTTATTCTGCAATGCAATAAACCCTGAACTGTTGCTGACAAGTAAATTTACCACATTTTTTTGGTTATTTGGTTATTTACCCGGCATTTTGTTTGGTTATTTGGTTATTTACCCGGCATTTTGTTTGGTTATTTGGTTATTTACCCGGCATTTTGTTTGGTTATTTGGTTATTTACCCGGCATTTTGTTTGGTTATTTGGTACTTTGTTACGTGTTTGTTATTGGTCGCATGGGGTCAGCACCCTAGACGGCTGCGATTCAGCTAAGGTAGGAAGCTAGAAAGAGCGCTGTCGCATTCCAAACACTGTAACTTTTTTTTTTCAATTTGTATTGGTCTTGACCCCATGCACCTAATTAAGGGTTAATACGGAGATTGTCTTAAAGCTGAAGAATGCTTTGACAAGTACCTTCCTTCCTTGATATTTGGATCTGATCACTAAGCATTACTAAAGTCAATTTCTGAATTGTGGCCTTTTACCAAGGCGATTGAATATATATTTTTTTTTTTTTTAAAAAGAAAGACAAACATTCCCGGGTTACGAATAACCCAACAACATTTGAAAATCTCCTACTACCACCACACTAAGCGGAAGATGTTGCTTGTGTTGTGGTGGAGGACTTAGCCAGCCGAGGAATCGAACACGGAACGTCTGGGTGGGACCCAAACGCGATGCCCACTGAACCACTGACCTAGTATCACCCTAGTGGTACCGGTACATACCCCAACGCCGTTTCCTTCTCTAGTTCACACATGGGGTTGCCATATTTTCGATGGCTAAAGGAATTAGGATTCTTGTACATTGTCCAAAAAGAATTACCTGACAACTCAACAATGAACAACTTCATCACTCTTCGTAAAAGTTGTTTAAAGTGATAAAAAAACTGTAAAACGTGTTTTTAATAAATATTTTTTTTTATATAAATACCGCACAACTGTCCCAACATGGGGCATATACATTGGTACATAATGTTTAATTTTTTTTAACATGGGTTAGTTATAAATGTTGTGACTTAGCAGGGTTCGATGCTTTTGCCCACCTACTCCGTAGCGGGCCGAATCAGGAGAGACTGGTTGAGGTAGAGGGAGACCTAACTTAGATATCTCCAGCAGGACCCTCTCAAGCAATTGCCTTGTTGGGAGGGATGGATTCACACGTACGTCACTCCTGGACACATTGAGCCTCAGATTCCTACCCACTTATCAAATCATTTTCCTTAATTTTAAATAAATAAAAAAAGAAGAAAAAAACTTAATTTCCCTAAAGCGACCCTTTACACAGCATCCCCAAAGATGGCAGAGGTCTTAAAGAAAAAAAATCTTAGGGCCTCCTGTGTGGAGCTAATGTAAAAAAGTAAAATAAAATCATACAAAATTTTTCTACATAAATATTTTCATAGAAAATTAATTCATTCTCATATTTTCAAAGTTAAAAAATGATAAAAGTCACCCATTTTACGGTAATAAAAACTTTATCGTTCATGTACGAAAATTATAATTATTTATTTTAGTTATTATTTTTAATTGATAAACTAATGTTTAAGACAAGATTTTTATGCATAGCACAAAGGGTAACAATTATTATAAGCAATAATTATTAGCCTGAAACACTCATCCACATTGAAAAAAATCTCCCGAGAAAAATGTATTATGTGGTAATTGTTGAATGAAACAATAGTATATATTGAATTATTTGACGGATAAGAGAAAATCCGACGTAGCTTAGTGATAGAGAATTTGACCGGAAATAAGAAGGACATGGGTTCGAGTCTCGTCGGCAACATGTAACTTTTCTCGGAAGATTTTTTCAATCTGGATTTTCAGATTTTTTTCAGATTTTTCAGATTTTATGAGTTTCAGGCTAAGAGTATGGATATTGGAGAGACGGCATGTGAAGTGTGCCCGCGCGCTCCAAGTGTGCCTTTTCGAGAATTTTACCCAAACGGCTGACATTGGCTGCTGGTTTTTGGCCGTTTAATACGTTCCGACAGCAGCCATTTTACATGGTGACAGTCAATGTCAACCGTGTGGGTAGAATTCTCGAAAAGGCACACTTAGAGCGCGCGGGCACACTTCACATGCCGTCTCTCTAATATCCATACTCTTAGGTTTCAGGCTAATAATTATTGAATTAAATTAAAACAAATAACTTTGTTTAAACCACTAATATAATCACAATTACCTACATGTTTCAAAACCGATGGTTTCTTCGTCAGGGTAGTAATGACATTAATAACAAAATAAACAAACAAGTATAGACTAAAAAGAACTATGGACAAAAATATTTTAGAGAGAGGTGATTAATTAATTAAAAATATCGTAAAAAACAATTATTTAAAATTAAATATAAAAATTATTTAAAAATTATGAAAAATTACATTATATAAATTATCAAAACATAATAAAGATGTTTAAACAACAAAAATAAATTATTTTAAATATAATTATTAATAAGAAAATAAATTTAAGAGATGGCTATTTTTAAAAAATATTTGGTCATTAATAATATTTAATTTACTATTAACACTTTTTCTAATTTCTAAAATTTCTAAGTTTGCTAATTGTAAATCTGTTGAGTTTGTGTGTAAAATTTTTAACCCTTTATTTATATCAAAAGAATGATTTGTTTGTAAAATGTGATTGGCAAATTCAGAATAATTATTATTATTCAAACACCTTAGATGTTCTTTAACTCTAATATTAAAATTTATAGAAGTCTTTCCAATATAAAAAAAGTTACAATCGTTACACATTAATTTATAAACTCCAGATTTGTTCAAATAATCACCCTTATCCTTGTTATTTAAAATATATTTTTTTTAATTTGTTATTTGTGTAAAAGGCTGGGTTAATATTATAATAAGAAATAAAAAATAAATAAATAATAAGAAACCATCGGTTTTGAAACATGTAGGTAATTGTGATTATATTAGTGGTTTAAACAAAGTTATTTGTTTTAATTTAATTCAAAATGACGCCACAAAGTGATTTTGCGAAGTTTGAAGAAATAATAATTATTGCTTATAATAATTGTTACGATTTATTTTAGACCTATCAACGGTTTTTCTCAAAGCTTCAAGCTCCGACCTTTGGAAGTGGAGACATAAATGATTCCTCTAATTTATTATAAATATTATAATAGTTATCAGCGTGAGTTATGATTGTAAATAATGACACACAGTAATAAATCATCAGATAGCGTGGCAGGGGTCAAACACGATGCCTGAATCCGTCAGTCATCCACAATTAAACTGTCGTCAATTAAGATAAAAATATATCAATGAATTACAATCTGAGTATCTGAGGTTGACCGTTGATATATCAACTCTAGATATGACGTTTCTTATAAATTCGGTCGATTAATTCGGCCCACCCACAGACATATGAATATTCATAGACCAGAGAATCAGGGAGAGGGGTAATAACCAACTGTAGCGGGGCGGAGAGGGATGAGTTGACGGTAACGATATGTGATTCGTTAATCCTTCAATATGACAGTATATAGGTATCACGCATTATAATATCACCATTTAGCTTTTAAAAGTAAAATCTGCTTTTGAATGAATATATTTTACATGGGAGCGCGAATTGTTCGCCCGGTTTGAAGAAACTTGTGTAATCCATATAAAATGAAGAAAGGTTCGCTTGTTTTGAGAGTCGAATATTTTGTTACCGTGTTTAGTTAATACACTTTTACAAATGTTTCATAATTTACTTATCCCAGTAAACTGCAACGTGCACACTACGGGACCGGGAATTTCGGTTGCTTACGGCTTCATGTCTCTCGGTGTGATAAAACTGATCATATTATATGATGTGAATAAGCTTAAAATAATGACAAATAATGCCTACATATGGAAGGTAATACGACAATTGGGTTTATTCTCTTTTTACTTCTATTTTTACATGTTTTAATAGCACAAGTTTCTATTTTTGCCGTGTTATTTCGTAAAATGTACCGATGAGAGCTCGACGCTAGTCCGCACAAGAATGATGACGTCACATTTTCTAGATTTACGCGAACCTATACGCCAGCCCAGCCGGTTCCATGGAACCCAGAATTAAGGAGGGGGAAATAATACGCTTTTATCACTTAGGGCAGGTCTATAGATATTCATATGTCTATGGGCCCACCAATGAAACCAAAAATCTCTTTGTATATTTGAACCCATTTGTACTGTAATTAACTCTCCTTCTCAAATTAAACATCTCATTGTGATCATTGATCAACACAGATCATTACAGAACTAGTAAAGAGAATAAGGAAATGTATACATATATATTTGTTAGGTTAAGGTCCATTAACCAGCGACCGAGAATTCAAATTTCAACTTGCGAGCGTGCCCTTGCAGCTGTACAGGGCAGTTCCGATGAAAAAGATTGATTATTATCCGTACCTAAAAGTTTAACTAATAACTAAATATCGACGTTATTTCATTCAAAATTTGCATTAATATATACTTACATTTAAGTAATCAATAAAAAAGCACAAACGCGTGATGATAATTTTTTAATATCGTATACTTCTTGAAAGTATTTTTTGATCATAAATATTTATGATTTTTCAATAATGTGTAAACAAAATAAGTGTGTAAAAAAAATGAAATATTTTAGTTTGTAAGACCTTAAATAAATAGAAAAACTGAGAAATTTTCGTCACAAAACACGTTCTCGGATTTATTTTTCAATGATTTTAATTGAACTAAAATAAAAATTCTGAAAAGTGTCTTTACTAGATTATATATTGATTTATTTTACTGTATGACCATATGATTTGAAATTCGACGTCTGACGTTTGAGTTTTCTTTGACGTTTTGTTATTCGTTGCTAAGCTTCGCAATCATTGTCATACCTACGACGTTAATATTATGAAATATAAATCAAACGTCATTTCTGAAAATGTTACTTCTGTCCAAAAAAGATTTTAGACTCGTCGTAACGCTCCTAATGAAACATTACTTCAATAAACTCTTTCAAATCAGGTATTCAAGTATCTGGATCACAGATCAATAGGTTTTTAAAAAACAAGTCACCAAAAAAATTGTTTTTAAATTCTACTATTTATTTTTATTCTTTCCATGAAAAATTGTTAGAATTGATTTATATTGTTAGTCAAAATTCTGTTTTTATCGGTTTTCTACGAACAAGGTTTAAAACTCGTTGAAGGAATCCATTAGTTACATTATTTAGAGCATACATGACGTCAATGAGTTTGGAAACTGATATGGCAATAAACGTAAAACATAAATATTGATAAGTTAGTTCTGAGATTGTGAAAAAACTTACATGATTTATCAATGACCAATGTCATTATATCTGACATGTCACTCAAATACTATCACGATTTTAATTAATTGATTTGTCCAATTAAATATTGAAGTCAAAAGCTAACTGCATTTCCTTACAAAACCACTGATATATACATTTTTAAAGTACAAAGTTTAATGTATACTATAGTTAAAAACCGTTCTTTAAATTGCCATCTCAACACAGGCGTTTCACACCTAGTGAGATGGGCAATACGTCCCTACTTTATTTATAGGTAATATTAAGATAATTAAATAAATTAAATTAAATTAAAAAATGTGAACATTCTCGATTGTACCTAATAAAATTCTGAATTTTAAGGGGAATCCCGAAATCTCGACCCGTTTTATACAAATCTTAATTTTGGATTTGACGCCAAAATACACAACCAAACTGAAAAAAAAAATTATAATCAAAAGGTATATCAAATATCTAGTACGGATGTATACTAGATTACTTATTTGTGATACAAATTATGATTTATAGGCCATTAAAGATTTTAATATTTCATAATTTTAGAGGCAATTAGACAATTATTTGTGAGTACATTATAAACATTTAAAAAAAAAATTACTATATTTATTATAAAAATATGATGAAATATAAAATATAAAATCATTAAAGAAAGCATTTTGATGAGTGAAAATTTAAATTACAAATAACCTATTTACGTCGTTTTCTGAGAGTGTTGTTGATACCTTTTGATCTCTCCACTAGGAACATTGGCGTACACCGCAGTGGGAGGAATAGATTCACCGTTCCTGGACACATTGACCTCCTGATTCCTACCCACTCCTCCTACCTTTTCCTTCACAGAACTTCCTCTCCTTTCTTTCCTAAAAAGACTCTCCATCCAGCGTCCCCAAATTTGGCCTGAGGGGAATTCATCTTCCTCAGGGCCTCGTGAGTGGAGCTAATGTAAAAAAGTGCTATTATCAAAATTGAAAGAATTCAGATTAAAGCGATAAAGTATGTACTTACCAACAATATAATATTTTAATGTTTAAAAAATTGAAACTGATTTTTCAAGAATCAAGTATTACTATCCCGTGATTATTGCGGGTCTGCGTTTAAACTTTTGTAATTGAAATTTTTAATGATTGTAATTAAAAAATTTAATGAATTGAATTGACATTTTAATTGACATTTTTAATTATTGTAATTGACATTTTCAATTAATGTAATTGACATTTTCAATGATTGTAATTGACATTTTCAATTAATGTAATCGACATTTTCAATGATTGTAAATGACACATTAAATGATTGTAATTGACAATTTCAATGATTGTAATTGACATTTTCAATGGTTGTAAATGCCATTTTCAATGATTGTAATTAACAATTTCAATGATTGTAATTGACATTTTCAATTATTGTAAATGACATTTTCAATGATTGTAATTGACATTTTCAATGATTGTAATTGACATTTTCAATGATTGTAATTGACATTTTCAATGATTGTAAATGACATTTTCAAAGATTGTAATTGACATTTTCAATTATTGTATTTGAAATTTTCAATGATTGTAATTGACATTTTCAATGATTGTAAATGACAGTTTTAAAGATTGTAATTGAAATTTTCAATGATTGTGTCAAGTATTCAGACTATCCCGTGATTATTGCGGGTCTGCGTTGGTACTTTTAATAATTATGCATTCTGTCTCTGTTTCCTGACATCACGTTTTGCTGTGACTTATTTCCAGTAGTAAATGACCAGTGACGTCAATATTCGCAATAGTACTTGGAATATGAAATTTATTGCATGTCCTTTGACACGTACACTTTTTAAGTTTACAGAATTCTGTTAACTTTGCTAGTACTTGAGTTCTGAAAGATATAAAAAAAAGGTGACTCCACAGTCTATTCCCCGATATTATAATAATTATAATTTTTTGTGCCTTATTTACCAATGTCAAACATAAGATCGGCTTCAAAATACCTTTAAGAGCGATTGACCAGAAGCTGAGAATAAAAGTTTAAAAATGCTTAAAAATAAATAAAAGTGCTTAAAAAAGAATAAGAGTTTAAAAAATTTTAAAAATGAACAGGGAGGTTCCAATGAGAAAGATCGATTATTCCGCGTATCAAATTTTTTTAATTAAAAATTTTATATCAATGTATTTTATTCAAAACTTGCTTTAATATACTACATTCAAGTAAGCAATAAAAATGCTCAAAACGAACGATGATAAATTATTAAACATAGTATACTTCTTGGAAGTATTTTTTGATCATAAGTATTTATGATTTTTTAATAATGTCTAAACAAAATAAGTGTATAAAAAAAATTTAAGTATTTTAGTTTGTAAGACCTTAAATAAATAGAAAAAATGAGGTATTTTTGTCACAAAACACGTTCTCGGATTTATTTTTTAATGATTTTAATTTAACTAAAATTAAAAATTTTATAACTGTGTTGACAGGATTATGAATTGATTTATTTTGTTGTATGATTATATGACTTGAAATTTGTTTTGTTTAATAGAATCTGTCGTTTGAAAATCGAACAAATTTTCCAACGACCTACTGTATAACCTTAGCATATTAAAAATACACTTAGTTTTTCAAAATTTTAAAACTGCGCGTGCCAGATAAAATGAAAATCTTTCAAAAACAATTTATGTTTTTTTTTAAAAAGAGAAAATACGTCTAGAATTTGATTTAAAAATGACTAATTTCCGGTATTCTCTGGTAGTGCCCACTTAAAGTTTCATCGCAATCAGATGAATAGTATAAGAAATAATTCCATAACGCTAGAGCTCATTACACACCAAATCCCCAAAGTTACATCGCAATCGGATGAATGGTTTAGGCAAGCATAAGAAAAAAACAAAGAAATATTATTGTTTTATATATTAAGATTAGCAAATAAATAAATTTACTAAATACAATGTCTCACCTTTTTACAGCAGGTACAACTGTGTTTAGGTCTGTTTTTCACAAAGTATCACACTTAACTAAGAGGGTATAAGAAATCAAATAACGAATAACAATTTATTTTGTATTTATTCGATAGTTTTTCCTCAAATACAATATTTATAACCGTCTTGGAATAGAAAACGATAAAAAATAAGGTCAAAAAGGATTATCGTTGGACCTGCATATCTTTAGAATTACGTTTTAATGCATTTTTCCTTATTTTTTTTCGATAAAGGGATATTTATAATTCGTAAATATTATTGAAAATTCAAGGACACATCGGAATTCTGAGAAATCGATTTTTAATTGTTTGTTTTGTTAATTATCGACATGTTTAGATTAGCTGACATAAGTCAAATATCGAATAACATATTTCTTCGAAATATAATTTTATTTTAATAAAGGTACAAATTTTTTCATTTATATTTTATCTTACTAATATTATAAACGCAAAAGTTTGTATGGATGAATGTATGTTTGTTACTCTTTAAATCAAAATTTAATGAATGGATTTTAATGAAACTTTACAATAATATGGCTCTATACATCAGATTAACATATAGACTATAATTTATAAAGCTAGCTATTTATTTTCAATGTATTGAAAAAAATTATTATTGTTTATAAGAAAACGTCAAAATTTAAGAATGACATTTTGCAAAACAATGATTGTTAAATCAAAATTCTATTTTGGAAAATATACTCGCCTAATACTTTGAATCGAATCAAGAATTATACATATTTTAAAGGTGATAAAATGCGCTTTCAAATTTTAATATTACAACAAATTATATAATTTTAGAAATAATTTTATTTTGAATGCAAACATAATTTTTTTTATTATAAAGATTTAAAAAATAAATAAAATGGCTCTCCTTTTGTTCCATGTTAGGTGTTAATTTTTAATTTTTAATTCAATAATAAAGCGTGTTGGTGTCTTTTTCTAACATCGTTTAGTTCATACTTCTCAGCATGACAAAGGGAGACACAACAATTTAAATATCATATGAGCTGTTCCTAAGGGCGTATACAAAGGGAGGTTTAAGGAATTCAAACCGTTAAAAAGTCGAAAGAAGCAAAGCCAGCAGTCCATAGTGGAATTCTGTTACCAACCCTGTATTATTGCAGTGAAGCAATGGATTACACTTGTATTAATTTACACGATATAGTAGTGTATATTATTTTAAGATGAAATTTGTCGCGCATAGCAACAATCATATAACATATCAGACATAAAATATGAAATAATTTGACTTCAATAAAATATTGTGGTTTCCAACAGTTGCCATGCCAACAGGTATTCTTTTGAAGTGATTTATTTATTATCAAAAAAATGATAATAGTATAAGAATATTATCCATTTAATTAATGTATAGGGTGGCGCAAAAGTTGTCATTTGATGTTTTTTAGCTGTTACTCTTTTAAAAATAAATAATTTTAGTTCTGCTTTTAGATGCTGTTTACTTGATGTGTTAATTTTTTTCCATTAAGTCGAAAAAATGATATCAGCCAAGTGGCCGCCGCCAAAATTGAGACCATACGGGCCTGATTTATGTCATTTTCCATCACCCTTCCGGCGATAGGTTCTCGCATTCTTGACGTATATTCTCTTTGAGGGCTTCAAGACTCGAGAAGCTTGTTGACATAGACTCACGATTTTAAGAAACTCCGCAAAAAGAAGTCTTAAAGAAGGTTAAATCGGGCGATCTTGCCAGCTAGTGTAACTCGCCAAACGAGAGTTTTTGTGATTTGCATTGGCCGGTGTCAATCAAAAAAATAATAATTCGGCGTTCTTGATGGGTATAGCGATTCATGTCTTATTGAGGTGTATTTTGTATCTGTTTACTTTACAAATGTCAAAGCAGAACTGACATTTGTCACCATTTGCAAAAATTATAACATCTTCCAATAGGGTGATAACTTTTGCGCCACCTAAGAAATTTATCGCTTTGACAGTAATTCCTGTAAATATTACATTTATTTATCACACCATTCCACTCAATTGTGAACTGAGAGGATAGAATGGCACACAATCCTTACTTCTTCGACATTCACACATAGCTTTAGCTGTGTAATTCATACCCTCCACAAAGCATCCCCAAATGTGTTATTTTTTTGCATTCTCCCCTATGTGTCGAGTTAACTGTAAAAAAAACCATTTTATTCACTTGAGGCCTAATTTCCTTTGGGGCCTGTGTCATCTTTGGGGTTGCTGAGTTGGAGGTGCTGATGAGATGAGGTTCTGGGAAGGATAGTATGAGGATTTGTTAGGAATCTGAAGGTCATTGTGCCCAGGAATATGTAAATCCATCCCTCTCACTCCGATACAAGCCGATGGGTTGAAAGAGTCCGGCTGGAGAGAATATCTAAACCTGTGTCTCGATCCCGATCCGACCCGCCATGCAGTAGACAAACAAATTCGCCGCCTAGACCTAGACAAAACCTCATTTTTTTTTATTTATTCATTCAATCATTCATTTGCGGAATATTCCAGAGTGGAAGATACTTTCAGAGTCGCCCTGGTAAAAGACCACCATTCAGAATCGAAACGTTGCTTGAAATGGCTTTAGCTGTGTTTGTGACCCGATACGAATAGCCATGTACTTTTCCACCATCATCTGCCACATCTCCTTTCATTCCCCAACACTTTCAGACTAACAACACACCCAATTGGGGATTCCATAGTCTTTCTGGCTCCAAACGGTTGGGAGCAGTTGGGACGCTTGTGCGGTACCTAATCACTATAGAAAACGTTGGATTTTATATGACCGTATGCCTAGCAACAAGATTGGTGAGATAAATTATACTTTTCTCAGAATAAAGTACTTATATTTCATAATACTAGAATTTACTAGAAATTTTTCGTTGTGGCCGACGCAGTACTATAAGAACGAAACAGAAGTAATGCACCTATTGTGATAAACATACGTATTTTAAAAAAATATTGATAATAAGCATTTTAAATTGTAATGTTGTTAATGCGCTAATTAGAAGTCGCACAATTTTAATATTTACTGAAAAAATTATTAGATTTATTAAAACAAACAAGAATACATATTTAAACCTTACACTTGTTCTTTCCTTGACAATTAATTTATGTTTATTTTATAATTATTTTTTTTTTTACAAAACAGAACATATTACAAATACTTAGGATAAATTTCTTTAATAAACTGTAAAAAATAAAAGATCCCCTGATTCAAAGAATTCAAAACTAAATTAAAAAATATTTCTATATTTGAAACTGACTAGAATTCCATTATCTTTATATATAAAAATCTCGCGTCACAATGTTCGTCCAAGGTAAACTCCTTAACCAACTTTGATGAAATTAGGCTTATTGTGTGTAGTTTGGTCTAATTTAAGAAATAAGGCAGTTTTTATCTCGATTATTGACCTCAATATTAATTATTGCGAATTAAATGTTTGTTATGGGATAATGATTTGAAATTATTTCTAAGTTCCATAAGTTTCTTAACAGATGGCGGTGTGAGTAAATTTATTTGCACAACACTTGGTTATCTAGGTTAGGTAACCATCCATTTGATACGTTGTGTTTTATTAGCCACAGGAACGCGTGGGCTTGTCAGCTTGTAATAATATAATAAAACACATATAAAACTTATTTCCACTTTCATTTATTGTGACCGCAACCGGTTTCAGCCTGTTACGGTCATCTTCCGACTGATACAAATTATTCTTAATCTACGTCCATGTCCACAATATGAGGGGGAGAGGTAGGTCTACACGGAGAAAAATGTTATTTGAAAAAACGATAATTTTAATAGTAAAAACGGTTAAAAACGGGACTGAAGTTCTTACGAACAAATTAACAGTGTTTCAATGTTTATTGGCGGTAAAATACGTACGAAATTACGTATACCAACAAATTATTCTTACATGTTCCCGCCAATAAACATTGAATCCCTGTTAATTTGTTCGTAAAAACTTCAGTCCCGTTTTTTACCGTTTTTACCATTAAAATGATCGTTTTTTCTATTAAAATGATCATTTTTTCTATTAAAATTATCGTTTTTTCAAATAACATTTTTCTCCGTGAACAAAGATTTTATACAATTATATGGGTTTTCTTACGTTTATTACTAAGTCGTCTT
The DNA here is from genome assembly GCA_951813805.1 of Limnephilus auricula. Taxonomy (NCBI): domain Eukaryota; kingdom Metazoa; phylum Arthropoda; class Insecta; order Trichoptera; family Limnephilidae; genus Limnephilus; species Limnephilus auricula. Next base: position 7,482,959 of record OX638417.1, read on the forward strand.
TGACTGTTGAATTTTTAATTATTTTGTTATTCCCAGTAGACTACTAAAAAGTATACTGAAAACTTCAATTAAAAAAAAAATTATAATTAAAAAACACAAAAACTAAATTTAAACTATGAAAATAAATAAGTAACATAAAACCACTGGAGCGACAGAGCAATTAAAACATTTTTTCTCCGATTGCTAACAGAAATATTTCCGCCCACATTAAAAAAATCATACCTCCGATTTTGAACATGGAGACATACAAACTGATTATAGTTCTATGTAGCCAATGAATTCCCCTATCTTTTGTCTATTATCACATATTTGTAGGGTTTATAAAAAAATATAATTAAATCATTAACCTTAAAAATTAATTAATTAAGAGTCTATAAAATATCTATTTTGTTATATTTTGAATGTGCAATATATTATAGTCATTTTAATAAAAATTTGAATGTGCAATATATTATAGTCATAAAAATTTTGAAAATTTGCCACATTTTGGCAACAAAGCAATCCGAGGTTTTGGAAATAGTGCCATAATGTGGCAAAAAGCGCTCGAGTGGTTATCAAAAAATCAAAACGTAGCGGCACGCTAGTGGTCGATATCAATATTATATTAAAAAAATATTTGCAAAGAGGTCAAAATCCAGAGAGGAATTTGAAGAATACGTTTGTACGGACAAAAAGCTGCCCGGTTTCCTCTTATAATCTTTTCGAATTAATTGTAAGCCGAAAATGTTTGTTTCTTGTAAAAATAACTATTAAATATTGTGGCATGACTTTTCGGTCACCCCGAAATCAATATATTCATGAGATATGTATTAGAAGTCCGCCAGTGATCACGTTGGGTTTAGAATTTCAAATCCAAGGGACGTCGCCAATCTTCACAGTATTCTCTATTTAAACGACCGCCCGCTCACAGAAACCAGTTTGTATCACTTCCGGTTGCGCCAGACTAACATCCGGCACTTTTTGGCGCGAAATAAAGTTCTTAAGCTTGAAACTAGAACAGTTTTCAAATTTTTGGATTTTTTGATCGAATAATTGTTCTAAATTTTTTTTAAATATTAAAGAATCCGGAACAATTTCGAATTAAAATTTTTGATATCAAGTGAGTGAATTTTTATTCTAATTAACTAACTAACATTCATCAAGCCGTTTTTCCTCGGGGGTAGGCGGAGAGGATAGACCGTTTTGCATATGTGTTTCTGATGTATTTTTAAAGTTCTTTTTTCTACCTTTCAACAATTTCTATTAATTCTTTACAAATTTTATAAACTTATGCTATGTATATATATTATGTATATATGTCATCATCATTACAATTGCCGCTACAACCCTTAGTGGGTCTTGGCCTCCTCGAGAGTCTTCCTCCACTCATCTCTGTTTTGTACTAGGTAGTTCTCTCCAGTTTGGAAGCTCCAAGGTACGTAGGTCTTTGAGGACATTGTCGTTCCATCTTAATTATGGTCTTCCCAGGATCCTTCGCCCTACAGGTCTAGATTTTAGCAGGGGATATTTACACATACATATATAGATTTTATATATGTATGTGTAAATAATGTTTACATATGTTCGTGTGATTATATATGTATGTTGTGTATGCATACACGTGTGTATATGTGTGTACATGTGTATGTACGAATATATATTTTTATACATAGGTATCTATCATATTAAGCAGATAATTTGTACACATTAGTTTTTTTTTCGCTCTTGATTAATACAACTTGTATTCTCAAGTTTATTTTTTGTCAATTTTCGTATACCTACACCTTTTTATCTTTTTAAAAATGTTGAGTTATTACCCGTCTCAGAACAGACATCGTCTAGTGAGGCGGGTAAACTTACTTACTTATAAAATATTATTTTACCTTAATAAACAACCGGGTTGCCGGCAATGAAATGATTGAAAGATTGAAACTATCACACAATCTTTGCTTATTTTAAATCTGTATACACTTTCTGTTATTCTGAAAATATTTGGATAAGTTTATTAATTTTTTAATAATTTTTTAAAGTAGTTGAAATCCTTACCTTACCTTACTGAGGTACCTTGTTCTAGGGTCACATTGTACATGGTTTTGTATAGAATTATTACTAGAGGAAAAATAAGAAGTAATATCTAAAAGAAAACACAATACAAGATTTAATCTTTGTTTGGTTGTAAATTTTTATATGTGTTCTTCCTCCCCTTGTCCATAATCCATCAGCGGCTGAGAATAAAAGTTAAAAAATGTTTGCAACTGTACAGTGAGGTTTCAATGAGAAAGGTCGATTATTCCCGTATCAAATTTTTAAAATAAAAAATTTAATATCGATTTATTTAATTCAAAACTTGCTTTAATATATACCTACATTCAAGTAACCAAATAAAAATGCTCAAAACGCATGATGATAAATTATTTAATATCGTGTACTTCTTTTATTAAGTATTTTTTGATCATAAGTATTTATTATTTTTCAATAATGTCTGAATAAAATAAGTTTTGAAAAAAAATCTGAAATACTTTAGTTTGTAAGACGTTTGTAATAGAAAAACTGAGGTATTTTCATCACAAAACACGTTCTCGGATTTATTTTTTAAAGATTTTAATTTAACTAAAATTAAAATTCTGAAAAGATACCATTTATTGGATAACCGACACCTTTGCCATAGATCACCCCAAGTGCTTCGCTACGTTTGGTGACTAGCAGGAGTGCCCATGTTCATGGGATGAGGTATATCCGGATCCGGCCGGACCGCGAGAGACTGGTTGAGGGAGACCCAGCTGGAATCTCTCGACCCATCGCCTTACACCGCAGTGGGAGGGTTGGATTCACTCATCCTTCACTCCAGACTCCTACCACCTTTCATATATTTTTCCTTCTCAGTACTTCATCTTCTTCGTTTCCTCAAAAGACCCTCCACTCAGCATCCCGAAAGATGACATAGGCTTTGAGGGTATTTTCCTCAGGCCTTCCAAAAAAAATTATTGTAGCATTTAAGAGATTTTCAAATTTAATCTGGTTATTTGTAACGGAATATTTGTCTTTTTTTAAAAATCTTTATTAATTTGTCTTTATTTTGTTACAGTCTCATCGCATTCCAATTTCGTGAAAGCTTCCAACAAACGCCATAATGCAGTTGTCTATGTACTTGTTTGCCTGCGGCGCGATGCTGGCACTGTCGCTGCAGAGCATGGCGGAAGGAGCGTCCATCCCGATGTATGAGGACGTCAATGAGGACAACAACCAAGTCGAAAACTCTCTGGACGCCAATGGTAAGCAATCTGCCTGTCCTCAAATTATCATATCGTGAGGTAATTACTACACTAAAATCAACTAATATTGCTCCCATTCAAACAGAGACATAATACACCGTTGCTATTTCAGAGTGCCAAAATATTACCTGTTAAGGCTATACTATGGCACAAAATTATAATTCAGCATATATTTACGCCGCAGCATAAAGAGAAATCAGAAATATAGCACTAGATTAACGCGCAACGACGGGTTAATAGTTCCGAAATTTAATAATAAGTACCGACAGAGAACGTTTGAATACAACATACCGAAAATATTTAATTTATTACTTGACACTATAAAGCAATGTAATTCTATGAATAAGGTTAAATATATGGTGAAAAATTGGCTATCGGAAAAAAAAATATTTATATTATTATACGTATAAAAAAATGTATGAAAAAATGTGTGAAAAAATTTATGAAAAAATTTATGAAAAAATGAATGAAAAAATGTTGAATCTGTAGATATAAGATTTAAATTAATTTTTTTAAATGTATATGAATGTACATATAAGCACAACATCGCTAATGCCCCGATCTGACTGGGGGAGATTTTAGTCGAGTAGCGAGTATATTAGTAACTAAAAGTGTCGGAACACCACAATTTTAGTAGAGTAGGCTAGTCAGCTTTTACTAGATTGAATCCATTTGGTTCTATTTTTTCTCATGCACGCTAGATATGTCGTCCTGTTGGAGCGAAAATGCTACTCTAAAATTCTTTATTTTCGCAAATATTAATCTCTTTTCGTGTCCACAGTTTTTTCAACTCATCTCACTAATTTATTAGTCCACCTCTTCTAAAATAAGCACTACCCCGCCGCTTACTAATGAACTGTACTTGACAGTAGTGCGAACTCTTTTTGGTGAGTGAAGTAGCGAGTTACTCGCCACTCGACTTACTACTTATCAAGTGCGAACAAGGCATAAGACCTGGGTAAAGCTCGCCCCATGAACCTGGTATTTTGGATTGCCTTGTTTATTGCATTTTTTGTATAATAAAATAAATTTTATTTTATTAATTTGTGTTATTTCACAATGAATTAATTAAAAATAATACATAGTATTTTCGCGGCGTGTTCCAGAGTGGAAGATACTCTCAGTATCGCCCTGGTGTAAGACCACCATTCAGAATTGAAACGTTGCTTGAAATGGCTTTAGCCGTGTTTAGTGACCAGATCTGAATAGCCAGATACTTCCCCACCTTCATCTTCCCCATCTCCTTCCGCTCCCACCACCTTCAGCCTCACAACAAATTCTAATTGGGGATGCCATAGTTTCACTGGCTCCAGACGGGAGCAGTTGGGACTCTTGTGCGGTATTCATATATTTAAAAAAAAAAGACATTCCATTTATAATAAACACATAAGAAAATGGTAAGCTATTTTCTTATAATATAAGTATTTACTTAAAATATAAGTATTACGGTTCCTAATACCCAAATCTATGAATTAACAATTAAATATACACTAGCAGTGAAAAACCCGCCCCGGGGGTTTTGCTGCTAGGCCCTGCGGGCGGCTTTTCGTTCTGCTTCGCCCAGTTTAAGTGTTGGTGACTATTTATAAGGCATCACCCTTTTGCAAAACTAGCTACTATTAACATTAAACAACAGAATACTTATATTTAATAGGTAGATATATAATAGTAGACATTCTTACATTAAGACCGTGAATAATGAGAGGAACACTCTTCACCCCAACATAAATCTTCTTATTATCGAATGAAAGCGAAAAATGTTTCTTCTTCTTCATACTTTTTTCCATAAATATAGTATTATAGATGGCGCCACTTCCGTTTATAATCGCAAGTGAGCGAGTGATAAGTGTGAATATTACGACAGCAGCTCCGTGGCACGTTCACGGACGGGTCAGAACGGTTTCCATACAGTTGTGGCGTTGAAGATTTACTCGGAGTCCAATTCCTTAATTTGAACTGTACGGGCATTACCGTATTAATATACTTCGATGATGATATCAAATTTGATTTCAAGGAAAAAATAATAATATGAAAACTTCAAAAGTATTTTACCTGATGGCGCCACTTCCGTTTGCAAAACGCGTGTGAGGGAGTGCTAAGTGTGCATATTACGGCAGCAGCTCCGTGGAAAAATGCACGTTCACGGACGGCTCAGAACGGTGTCCATACAGTGTGGCGTTGGAGATTTACTCAGAGTCGGGTTCCTTAATTTGAATCGTACGGGCATTACCGTATTAATATACTTCGATACAACAACCGATTTATCAGAGAGTTTGCCATTTATAATTTAATTTCCCAACAAAGCTGATTTCAGAGTTACCTAATTCTAGTAATTACCCCACGATATTATGATATAATCACTTTATCCTAAAAAAACGAAATACTTACGAAAATTTGAAAATTTCAATTTGATAAACATTTGTCACAATGGACCCACGATTATTGGCAAAATTGAAAAATATTCAGGTTTTATTAAATAGGCAGCAAGAGACCTAAAGCTTATATTTAATTTTCTTATATATTAAAATATCTTAAATTTTTTTATCTTTTATTTTTGTAATGAATAATGAAAAGATTTTTTTTTTGATAAAAAAATTAAACAATACAATGCGATATGAAAGTATAAAATAAAATTTTGTCTCATCGCTTTCTGGATTATTTGAAGATTTTTTTAACCTCCCTAAATTATCTCTGGTCTGGAGCCCCATTATATTTGAAAAAAAAACCCTCGACTGTGCAGAAACGGGAGGTCCGTTTGATAGATTCTCCCATGGGAATGCTGTCCTTGTTCTACCGGTATTTCAATTCAAGATGCTCCGAGAAACTAGCATCATTTATCCCCTCGACACCGGTGCAAGTCGGGAAATTCGCCAAACGCGCCCCAACGCGTAGGTACACAGTTGTCAACATGAGAACGCGTCGCTTCTGCGACTCTGTGTCTGACGTCTGTGTTTCCTCCTCTCCCCAAAAGACCCGCCACACAGCATATTCATAAGATGACATTTGTGGAATTACTGTAAAAAAAACAACTAAGAATAGAAATAATAGAAATTTTGATCTTAAGGTATCTTGGTATCCCGTATTTGAAGCCTACACCAAAACTAAACACCGAAAACAATATTTAATCCATTCAGACCTGAATTATTCTTAAAGGAGAAAAAAATTATTTAAGAGTGGATTAGGCTTTATTGTGGTTTTAATAACACAAAAATATTTTTTTATATTTTTTTAGTTTTGTTTATTAGGAAATTGAACGTGTGCATAATTATGCCCATCAGGTCTCAACGGTCACAGATCACTGAAAGGAGAATGTTGTTGCATCGGTTTTGAATAGAAAATTTTCAACGATTATTAATGAAATATAGAAATTCTTATGAACAGTGGCGAACCTAAATCTTTGATGTTTATTTTAAGTATTTCCATGATATGAAATTTGGTTCCTTTTTACACATAAATGAATTTTGCATTTATCACAAAAAAATAGTTTTTTGATTGCGAGAGTTTTTTTTACATCGCTTTCTTTGGTCAACATGGGGCATATGGCCAACCTTATCATGTCGAACGTCTGCTTTAGGTCGAACTTCTTCACTAACTTTTTTTCTTTTGGTGCAGGTTCCCTCGTATCTGGATATTTTGGACGTCCGGACTATCTTTTGAATGTTTTATTTTTACCCGCCTTTACTAATGGTTCTGCAAGGCTCATCTTCCTACTTTTCTCTGAAAGGCACCATTTGTTCATCGATACACAATACTTGGCATTAATTCCAGGAAACGTGTTCTGACTGATGGCATTGTATGCACTTTTGCAAGTTTATCGGAAAACGAGTGTGTCATTTCCAAATTATTTACTAAATTCAGATTGTTTCATTATTGAAAAAATCTGTCCCAGATCATCGTATCCAGAAATAAATTTACACCAAGAGCCTTTTCCAATACAATTGAACTCTTGGAATATTTAAGGTTCCAATACGTATATGCAGCCTGATAAGTGATTTAATTTCGTTGGCTTAAAATTACGTTTGCCAATTTGCAGGGCATTAATGTCTGTTTATTCCGCAATTTTTCTAGTTCAATTTCATTAATATACCTAAAAAAAATGCATTGCAGGCCCAATATAGTCGTCCTCCCCATTTTCAAAAGTAACGTGCAATGCAACTTTATTTTAGAAAATATGTAAAAAAAAAATTCTCCTTCGCCCCTTTATATTATTTCTTTCCCTGATATCCAATGGTTCATCTTCTTAAAATGCAATATCTTCATAATGCCTCTGATAGCATCTGGAGAAATTTTATCTGCACCTTTTCTCTAACTTGTTTTGTAGAAGTCGAAGGTTCACGTTCCAAAGAACTCGCCTCCAAACGTTCAGCTTCTACGTCAAAATTATCATCACCACTAAGGTCTGAGTCAGAATAATTCTCCAACAATCCTAAAATCACCTCCAAATCTTCTTTGTTCACAGAGTTATACATTTTTCCTAAAATTAACAACATAACATAACTTTTCCAAATCACAAAGAAAGGAGTACAACATTTTGTATACATCATGTAAAGGTGTCATAGAGACTGATTGTGCATAATTCTGCACATCAAAATTCAAACACTTCCATATGCTTATTTATTTAACTATTTACATTTTAAATTTATATATAATACTTATTAACATTTTAGAATTACTTCTGCGTACTTCTTTTATGAAATAATTTTGAAATTTTAATAAAAACAATGAAAACAAAATGTACCTACCCGCACTCCTGTCAAACGGTTCATAGCACTTTTCGAAACAACCGATATTTTTAACTTTTGCGGGTAAGATAACTCCACTAGTTAAATTTTTAGGTTGAAATAATGTTGCTAGTTTAATACAAACAGGCGGAACATTTAAAATACTTAAAATTACTCCTTATATTATGCTTAGAAGTTAGTGTGCATAATTGTGCTCAAGGGGTCTGAATGGGTTAATGAACTAATTATACTAAAACACCGGATTCGACATACACGTTTATTCAATCAATCACACATCTTTTTTTTTTTTTTTTTTTTTTTATATTAACTCCACACAGGAGGCCCTGAGGAAAATAATTTCCCTCAGGGCCTATGTCATCTTTGAAGATGCTGTGAGGAGGGTCTTTTTGAGGAGAGGAAGGAGTGAACGTGGGTCTTGAAGAGACCCATGTTATAGGAAGGAGGAAACACAGAGGCCGGCAAATCGTTCCACAGCCGAGCTGTTGAACACAAAAACGAGTCGTAGAAGCGTCCCGTTCTCATGTGACAAATGTCAACTGTGTACATATGTTGGGCGCGCGTTTGGCGTGTTTCCCGACTATGCACCGGTGCCGAGGGGATCAATGACGCTAGCTCCTCGGAGCATCTTCCATTGAAATACCGGTAGAACAAGGATAGCATTCCCACCCGACGCCTGTGCTCTAAAGATTGCAATCCGTTTGTTAAGACAGGAGAATCTATCAAGCGGACCGCCCGTTTCTGCACAGAGTCGAGGGCGTTTTTCAGGTACATCGGGGCTCCAGACCAGAGATGGCTGCCAAATTCAACAGTGGGGCGCACTTGCGATTTGTACAGGGTTAGCAGTCTTAACATCTGCCCTGATGATGGACACTGTAACGTAGTCCGAAAGATTGGCTAAAGGAGGAGAAAGCGCAACATGGCGTAATAACCCAAAAATAAAACATTATATTGCATTTCTCCAAAATCTCACATCAAATCTCAAAAATCTCACATCAAAATCTCAATCAAATTAGCCAATCCACAAGGAAAGAAACACATCGAAAATTTAAATGTACATATTCAAATTACGAAGCATCCACATAATTTCAATTTCCTTAGCGACCAACAAAGATGTTCCCCTGTAAATTTATGAATTTAATTCATTACTGCTTGGAAATTCTTACGCAATTCTTCCGTACATCGCTTTTCGACCTAAATCTCTGTATCTGATTTCATTAGCACATATGGCACGAGCTAATGGTACATTTAAACAGATTGTCCCAAAACTCAACATTACCATTATCATAATACGATTTAAGAAAAAGTTATAGGTTATGTTACATCTCACCCTGTCCTGTTTCCTTATTCCGGTCAAACTTCTCTCCATGGCTCTCTGGCAGCGTTCCAACTTTTCTCTGTGGCGTTTGGTGAGTGCTTTTTAGAGTTTAGTGAGTGAGTGAGTGAAACAGGACAGGGTGAGATGTAACATAATAAGGGAGAAAACTAAAGTTGCCGATATAGTTACCCGAATAGACCAACAAAAGTGGAGATGGACAGGTCACATGATCCGCGATCCACAAGAGAAATGGTGCAAAAATGTCACTGACTGGTATCCCAGAGATGGCAGGAGAAGTAGAGGACGTCAACACATAAGATGGGAAGACGACCTAAAACTCACGGCTGGACATCAATGGAGAAGAGTAGCGCGTGACAGGTCCCAATGGAAAATGTTAGAGGAGGCCTATGCCAAGAGGCAAACTGAGCTTCGGGATATATTATAACAAACATATTATAACAAACAAAAAATGTTTAAATTCATGTACCTAACCGAAGTCCAGAATAAAAGGCTATTATTATTATTATTATTATAGGTTATGAGTATGTGTTTTAAGCGGGAATCAGACAGTTCACTCGAGTGAAGGTTTACGCCATGTTTTTTCGGCCTAATCTTCCATCTTCGTTTCATTCCATGTTCAGACGGCGCTATAGAAATAAGCGTTCACTCGTCCATTCCCACCACAGCGTCGCCGAGCCTCTTTATTTTTTATGCCATAATAACACAATTTGATATCACTTTTTTTATTACGAACATTTTCCTACAAATTAATAATCTTACATATATTAAAAATATATATATAATACATGGATCATAAGGGAGACCCAAAAATGTGTATGAGAGGTGTTCCCAAAAGCAAACAAATTAGCCAAACGAATACCATTTTGACGTTTTGCGTGCGACGTGATAGCGTCCTTCCATGGTCCTTCCCGTACAGGACGCGAGACAAACTGATTGAGATTTCACTCGGTGTTCAGACGTTTCACTTAGCTCTCTTCCGCGCGCATGCGCGCGTGAGTGATATGATCCATGCCGAATGAAAATATCCAACATTGTTGGATCGGTTCACTTGAAGATTTAATTCGGCAGTATGCGGCACTTTCGTTTCATTTCATGTTCAGACGTGTCATTCCGAGTAAACTAGGTTAATGAACCGTCTGATTGGCGCTTTACCTAAGTCACCAAACGTAGCGAACCACTTGGGGTGACCTGTGGCAGAGGTTTTTGTCATCCAATAAATAGTTCCCATGGTGGCGGTAGTGAAGGGTTCATGAAAGTCGCCTGTTTCTTTTCCATTTAAATCAGACAGTGTATAAACTAAGTCTGATTTTTTCTTTACTACAATATTTTGAAGTTTCAAAGACCCAATCATGTCTGATTACGTCTAAAAGTAACGACAATCTGGTCTCCTCCAACGGTAGCATTCTTCCAAAACTATATTTGTCTCGGGGGTTAAACGATAAGATGCAATAATTTAACAGGGATTCACTTTATTTTATATTGTAGAAAATACAATGGCGTGACAATAAATTATATTCAGAAAGTGCGAGAGGAATGAGCAAGCAAATGACAGCCAGGAGATTCGAATTCGAAACGGGAATGAATCAATTAATTGCGTTTCTGGTACAAACGTGTGCTAGCATGGTCGATCGATATGAAGTTACCGTCCGATTGTCGGTAACTTCTCATCGTTCCCTAATGGGGCGTTCTGACGTTTCGATTTTTGTTGACTCACTTTTATTTTACGAAAAAAGTTGAACAACTTTTTGTTCACACGTTTCAATTTAAGTTGAACCGATTTTGACATTCAAAATGGCGTCAACTGAAATTGTTAGTGCGTGCGTCTATCTAATTTCTGATGTTCTGTGAGAGGAGCTGGAGATTATGAAAAAACATAAAAAACGTCGTACTTGGGTGAGAAAATGGATCATGAGAAGGAGTGAATTAGGCGCATCCAACACAATTTTTTTCAAAATAATATTATTTACATTTCAAAAATAATATTCTATTTTTGTATACTTCTTGTTTTTGATCCGAAAGACAGGGATGGCTTTGGTACAGATCCATAAATCTGAACATTAAATCGGCCGACCATTTCAGATATTTTTTGGTTGAAACGGATTCCATGACGGTAGGAACTAGTACCGAATAAATGAAACGCCTGACGTTTACTTTTTCCTGCGAGTAACTAAAAATGATAAGCGACTTGAAACATGTGTTCAGACGCGACGATTCGATGTAAAACTCGAACGATTAGTAAAACCAAAATGGCGATAGTCATACTTGAACGACAAAAGTAGACGGGCTATCAACTTTCGCTAGCAACAAAAAAAGTTGATAACTTTGTTGACAAAGTGTTCACACGTGTCAATTAGCTTTCAACTGCCGAGTTGACCGACAAAAATCGCCCCGTGTGAACCGGCTATAAGACAACTGCAGATCGCAAACGTATAAAAAACAGTAGATATCAAATATATTAAGAATATTTAATCATTTTGATCTGTTATTTATTCGTTAGAGATATGCAGTCATGCTAGGGAACGATGAGAAATTACCGAAAGTTATAGTTATCGAAACAATCATTATCGATCGACCGTGCTATTGGTCCAGGGGAACCAAATATGTTACTAAAATCCATTGCTTATTTACATTAAGAATAGTTTTCAAAAACACACGGCTGGAAAGTATTTACATAATTACGATAACATTTTTATAAACAGGTTTCCAGAATTTTTTTAACATACAAAGATTTCTGGAATACATTGGAAATCAGTTTATTCGTATTGATTAAATGGCAGTAGGTTAAATGCAAGTCTTACTATTTAAGGATTTTATCCCTAGTGCGTAAAAGATGCGCATATTAAAACTGTTTGAATAATTCATACTGATTGCTTCCGAAATTTAATCGATTATTCCACGGAATATCTAAATAAATCTCTGGTAATTCGGTTTTCCTGGAAGCAGCAGGAATGGATCACCACCTGTGGAATTTGTATGCTAAATTATTCCACAAATAATGTAAGTGAGAGATTACATTCGTACTGTTGCTAGCCATTTAGTTTTGCTTCAATGTTTCTCTAGCAAGGGTGGGTTATCAGAACCATTCAGAAACGATACATAGCTTGAAATGGTTTTAGCCACAGACATATTATTCATAGACTAGAGAATCAGGAAGAGGGGCGGAGAGGGATGATTTGACGGTAACGATATGTGATTCGTTAATCCGTCAATATGACAGTATATAGGCATCACGCATTATAATATCACCATTTAGCTCTTAAAAGTAAAATCTGCTTTTGAATGAATAGACCTTTTTACATGGGAGCGCGAATTGTTCGCCCGGTTTGAACAAACTTGTGTAATCCATATAAAATGAAGAAAGGTTCGCTTGTTTTGAGAGTCGAATATTTTGTTACCGTGTTTAGTTAAGACACTTTTACAAATGTTTCATAATTTACTTATCACAGTAAACTGCAACGAGCACACGACGGGACCGGGAATTTCGGTTGCTTCCGCTTCATGTCTAAAACTGATCATATTATAAGATGTGAATAAGCTTAAAATAATGACAAATAATGCCTGCATATGGAAGGTAATACGACAATTGGGTTTATACTTTTTTCACTTCTATTTTTACATGTTTTAATAGCACAAGTTACCATTTTTGCCGTGTTATTTCGTAAAATGTACCGATAAGAGCTCGACGCTAGTCCGCACAAGAATGATGACGTCACATTTTCTAGATTCACGCGAACCTATACGCCAGCCCGGCCGGTTCCATGGAACCCAGAATTAAGGAGGGGGAAATAATACGCTTTTATCACTTAGGGCAGTATTTAACTTGCTTTTATCACTTGGGCAGTACTTAACCATATGTCTATGGTTTTAGCCATGGGCATAGTAAAGAATCTCCAAAAAATTCTAGTTTTGAGATAAGCGAACGTACCCATACTACGTGACCCACTTTTTGCAATTTTTAACCCCCCTCCCCCCTCGGTGACCACGTGTAGTATATTCAAAGCCCCCCTCCCCCCCCCCCTCCTCTCCCCAGAGTTTTCACGTAGTAATTCATAAATATGGTTTTGAATCATTTCTTGGTAACAAAAAGTTAAACACTGCATTACAAACTATCAGTTTTCAATCAGCTGACGTCTCGGCATATGTACGCCAGTGTTGCCACCTGCGAGTTTAAAAAGCGCCAAACACTGCGCGCCACATTTGAATGTAGCTCGAAAAAAACGCGAGATTTTCCTGGAGGATATTGACTCCGTGATAAAAAATTTCTCAATATGAGATTTTGTGGACATAGTACAAACCAATCCTCAGCAAGCTATATGGTACTCTTTTAACATCATACTCAACTGCCATCTGTTGGGATAACGCAGAACTTTGTATTACTAACTATTCTTTCGACATCTATTGAAGCAAGCTAAAACTACATGAATGATCAATAGACAACTAAAATAAATGTTTATTAATTTTTAATATTACATTGTTTTTTACACAGCTGAACGCTTCGAACCCGTCCGTCCCAGTTGGATCAAGATAACCAAAGAACTTCCCCCCGTGGTCCGTCGAGTATCAGGCGCAAGGATCGAGCTAGAGTGCGAGGCTGACGGAGGTCCAGCGCCGGTTATCACCTGGCTGCGGGATAACGTACCGATCACTGAGGTAAAATACGCTTCTCAATACTTCCTTTTGAATTCTTACGTACAGCATCAATGCTATAGATCTAGGGAAAAACTTTGCGGGATTGCTAGCTACATCCCAGATATAGTTTACAATCCCGCAATACCGAAGGATTTCAGCAATATTTGTCCCACGGATTTGCGGGATTATCATTGTGGGATTTGGGGGGTTGGCGGGATTTGTGGGATTTGTGGGATTTGTGGGATTTGTGGGATTTATGGGATTTGTGGGATTTGTGGGATTTGTGGGATTTGTGGGATTTGTGGGATTTGTGGGATTTGTGTGATGTGCTTGATTTGTGGGATTAGTGTGATTCGCAAGATTAAGGTATTGTAAAGAATGCTTAAATTACAACAAGCTGCTTCGATTTGCACACGCTTGTGATTGAAAATATATCATAAATATTTGTCAATGAAAAAGAAACACAACTTCGATCATCATCTAGAAATGGTGCAATACATATTTCAACTTTCCATTTATATTTATAGGGCGACGACTATGAGAACAACGCTCTGATCGAGGGAACCGAACCCGGCCTCGCCAGGGCAACTTCTAGGCTCATCATCAACAACTTCCTGCCCGTAGACAAGATCACCTACACCTGCCTGGCGCGCTCCGGATCCAAATCTGCCTTCACAACCACTACAGTCCATACCACTCACAGTAAGTTACCGACACAAATAATTTTTCTCAGGGCCTATGTCATCTTTGAAGATGCTGAGGTCTTTTAGAGAAGGGGAGGGGGTGAAGAGTCTTGAAGAGATTTTGTTTTGAAGAGTTTTAATTTTCAATGTACTATCGTTACTTAAATTTTAATTTTTCTGCTACCGGTTTCGACACATCCGTGCCATTCACTAGCAAACTTAAAACTAAACTTAAAATTTAAAACCAGTACAGAAATGAATTAGATGTTATTAGGTGGGGGTAGTGGGAGGGGTGATTTTGGGGGAGGGGGAGAACAGTGGGCGGGGTCAATATCACATGGGAACATAGTCAAAAGGGGAGATTTGCAGGGTGCTATTATTTTGTTAACTAAATTAATTTTTTATTTAATTTTTTTGTTTATTTCTAATGTTTCTAAAGCGCACAAGTTAAAGTATGAATTTATATTTATATGTTTAAATTTGGTAGCAGAAAAATTAAAATTTAAGTAACGATAGTACATTGAAAATTAAAACTCTTCAAAACAAAATGTCTAGAAATTGTTACATAGTTAATGCCCAAGAAATACAAAAAAGTCTTGAAGAGTCCCATATTGTAGGAGAGAGGAAACATATATAGGCCGGCAAATCATTCCACCGCGGAACTGTCGAACTGAAGAACGAGACTGCTCTAAAGATTGCAATCCGCTCGTTAAAAAAAGGGAATATATCAAACGAACCGCCCGTTTCTGCACAGAGACGAGGGTTTTTTTTCAGGTATTTTGGGGTTCCAGGCCAGAGATGGCTGCCAAATTGTGTGTGGGGCGCACCTGCGATTTGTAAAGGGTCAGCAGTTGTCCACTATTAAAGTATCTTCGGGCCCTGTACTGTGCAGTTGGCCCTGCTTCTTGAGTGCTTCTGGGAGGCTAAATTGAATCTAGCTTCGACAGAGCCCCTATTTACTCCTCTAAAACTAAACCGGATTGTAGGTTTTTTTTCACCTTATCTAAAGAAATTATTCTATGTCTGCACATTTTGCTTAATTAAAAAATATATTGTCAAATTTGTGTACTGAACATCTGTTGATGACGTTAAAACGTTTTTTTTGTAAATCCTAACTCCTATAAGAAGTAATTCATTAAAAAAAGTAAAGCATAAGGTAAATATTACTAAAAAAACATTAGCGCCAGTGTCGAAATCCTGAGAGAAATTCAGTTCTCTCGCATGACAATAGAATTAACCAAAATCTTAAAATTGATGACTTTTTCGATAATTTCGATTCGAAGTCTCTCGAATGGCAGAAAAAAATCTTTATTTCTAAGGTTAAGGACAAATCATTGTCACTAAGTAGAACCGGAATCGCTCTTCAGGTACCATCTGAACCTTCTCTACATCAAGGTGTTACATTATCACTATAAATGAATGGGTGTTTCTTTGTCCTTTACTTATTTCATACAGATATTAAAGTTCGTCATTAGTCATTACCAACAGCTACATGTGTCAGATGTGGTAGCTGAGTACTGTTAATTAATAGTCTTACTAGAGAACAAGAACCATAATTGAAATGATTGTCCTATTCACAATTGGCTTTCCTTGCTCAGGGATTAACGCAGTTTCATCTTGTACCAAACCTCGTTTGTTAACGATCTTAGCTTTTGTGACTTTATCTTTCAATTTTATGCGGTCTTTCATTTTACTGAGACGTTTTTTTAACCTTCCAGATGTTATGCCCAAGACTACCAAACTCAGCGAGTATCTGCTCCTGAACCAAGAGGTTCTGGCAGCTCCTTCCAAGCCAAGAATCGTCTCCTTCTATCAGACTGTCGTGGAGACCTCTGGTAATACCCTGGTGCTGCCCTGCAAGATCGTGGGCAATCCAAAGCCAGAGTTCTACTGGCTGGATAGTGAAAATGACGTTATCACGAACCAGGACCCAAGAATCAAGGTTGGTATTTAAATTTTATTTATAAGTGTACATAATAAGGAGTTTGTAAGTAAATTACCTGTAACAAAAGAACTATTTATTTTTTATTGTGTTAATGCCGAGCTACATGAGGCTAGTAATTCAAGCTAGGAACCAGCGAGAAAGCCAGTAGACTAGAATCTCAAGCCTGGGTAGTTTAATTGGGTGGGATTCTATTATTTGTACTAGCAGTTCACCAAACCACCGAAGTAACTATCCTGGCCTTGTGTTTAGCTTCGGGTTGCCGGCGAAGCTAGTAAATGATAGGTTAGTGTAGTATGTTTTTTTCGTGTTGTTACTTTAGTCACTTCCATGTTACTGGCTGCCAATTTCGTAGTATTGTGTAAACCGTTCTAGCATGTGGCATGCCAGAAGAGCAATCCAGGATCTTGCTAAGATAGGACGCCAGCATACTAGCTTGCTATCATGGCTTTAAATACTAGACTCGTGTGGCTCGGATGTATCTGATGAACTTCCTTAAGATTGTGCGTTTTGGTCCTACTATATTTGATGCCATGGTCAGTTTCAGTGCCGGCAACCCGGGCGTTTATAATTTTTTTTTTTTTTTAATTACATGGTTTTCTTTTACCTGCCTTACTAGTCAAAGTCTGTTCCGAGGCGGGTAAATAACATATTATATTTATTAGAAAGAGATATGCATTAGAAGAGATATCTATATAAAAAGACATGCATTAAAATATATATGTTTTTAAAAAGATAAAAAACGTTAAATTATGTGTTTTTATGTTAAGTATTTACTTATATATTTGGTTTTAATTATATATGTTATATTTCAATAAAAAGATTGCATACGAAGTAAAAAAGATTTTACACTTGGAAATAAAAGAATATAGATATGACAGGTACATGATAGTTAATAAGGCAAAGAAGCACTACCTTATGTATTTTGTTATATTTTTACCTCGTGAGAACTTGTTTGAAGTGCGCATTTCTGTAATGTGTAGTGTGTATAAGGTGAATAAGGTGTTTAAAAACATTATATTGCCAAGCATCGTAACCCGTGGTATTTCAAAACCAATATTTTCTAGAAATCTGTCTCTCATGCTTCTAGTTATGAAGGATCAAGGATCCTAGTCTCTTCCTTCTGGAGTGCATGACAATATAAATTGCATCACAGAATGTTGTCTCTCTCTTGTATTGTATATCTACTATTTAGAGATGTTTTTAAAACATTTATTTAATAAGATGGGTCCATGGTCAGTCCCCTGTGGTATACCCTATACAGAAAAATGTATTCTTATTGTCTGGCTTTCATGCTGCTAGTTTTGTGAATTTGATGGGTCCATGATCACAAGACACATAAAATGCAGTAACAAGTTTATTTCTAACAACAACGTCTTCTTCTTCTTCCAGATCATGAGCTCTGGAGAGCTGATAATCCAGGGTCTGCGTTGGTCCGATATGGGCCGGTATACCTGCGTGGCGCGCAACACCTTGGGCAAAGACTCTATTGGAACCTTCGTGTACCCCACTATTGTAAGTAGCAACCGTTATTACTGAAACCCTTCCTAACTATTCTAACAACCTAACCTAACATAACCTAACCTTACCTAAACCAACTTAACCTATCCAAAAATAACATTCCGGATAATATTATTATTTGTGTGTGTGTCCCACTAAAACCTCGAACGGTGAATTTTGGCAAAAATACATTTCCCTCTTTGCAGCGCCATTTCCATCGTAGGCTATTGAGCTCTCTGAACATTAAATTTGCCCCGAAATCAATTTTTATAATATATTAAAAACTAAATATATAACCTATTATTTGATCTATAAATTTTATTTTTCATGGTTCGTAAAGTTTCATTTTAAAGTCAGTAATACAATTTTTTGGTGCTTGATTTTTGACGTGTTCATTTTTCATGATTGTAAAATGTTTGGTGTAATTGAAAAAAATCGCTCTGGAAATAATTTTTCCTCTCATTGGTGTGGTACCTCGTATGTGAGTTTGGAAGAGTGAGATATGTGATGCAAGAATATATTTTATTATAAATAATTGGTAAATTATTTTGTTAATATCGTTTAAAAGATGGATCTTGGCGTTTTTGTTCTGTCTCTCTGATTGGCTAAAAGAAATACATACTGCCGTTTTTGGAGATTGCAGTGTTTGTAGCTAAACTAACTATATTTCTAAAAGTGTTTTTTGGATTCTGTCGTGTATGCCCCAATAGTCGCATTTGTCAATATCTCTATCCATCACCATATTATCTAACACATTTTAGACTAATGGTAGAGATTGCCTTATTTGTTTTAACACGCCTCAATTCTATTTTTTATTCAAAATTTGTAACTCGAACGCCAATAGTAATTTGTTTATTTATTTTATTACAGAATAACTAAGAGGACAGCTAAGGATGGACTGAATTTCGTCAATTTGGATAAATGACTTATTTTATTATTAAATTAAATAATAAATACGACCGTATTTATTCCAAAAGTATTGTTTATAAAAGTTATTCATTCTCATTATTATTTATTTTTTAATGCCATTTTAAAGCATTTTACTTATGAACTATTATAATATTTTTTGATATAACTGAAATTCAAAATGTTTTAATAGACTAAGCTAGAAATGATATACAATTGAAAATACATATATAAAAGTTTTCAAAATACATTTTTTTTTTTATTCAGATTAAATGTGGAAAAATGTTTTTTTTTCACAATTTAAAAATTCAATTAGATAGGTAGATACTTTAACAATAAAATCTTTAAAAATATATTCTTAATAGTTGATAGGTAATATTATGAAATCATAAATTTTTTTTATAGAATCAAAAGCAAAATAAACAACTAAAGTATTATTTTTTACAAATAAGGGCCATATTTCTTAATTTCTTTTAAATTGAACCTGGGCGGAATTAATCGGATTTATTATTTATCGGAGGTAGGAAAGCATCATAATTGTTTCAATAAATAAATTGTTTTTGTAAAAGTTAAAATCAATTTTTTTTTTAAAGTAATTTTTTTTTGCTAGATTTGGATAGCCTGTAATAATAGCCTTGCCTAGGTTCTACATTGTTTTATTTATGTGTTTTTGTGCATACTTAAGAACTTTTTTAAACTTTATATATTTTTTGAAATTAAATTTACGACGCACTTAAATAAAATAAAATATACCAGCATTGTAATATTTATTTAAAAATTATTAAAAGATTAAAGTGATGTTAAAATAAAATAAATGTTCTTATTAATTTAAATGCCTACCGTCAACCCAAATTCTCTTCCCTAGTGATAAAACGGTACAACGTATGAAGCACTTATTCGCAGCAACATGGAATATAGCTTTATTATTTGTTCCCCTTCTAAACAAAACCATATCCAAGAAACAGAAAAAGGATAAATCCACCGGAGCGACGCAGAGAATAATAAAAAATCGCCTCGAGTGCTCGCCACCTTTGAAAATCCACATTTGTGTATGTAAACACATTTGTGTATGTAAACATATAAACAAATTATAGTGCTATACAGCCAATGAATTAACCTATATTTTTATCAATTATCTCATATATTTTAAATTGAATGAAAAAAAAAACTTTAACTTTATAAATGCGCGAAATTTGTTCTACGTTTTTATATTCTCTGTGGCCTTTTTGATAACCACAGATGCAAATATATACTAGAAAACCAATTTTGTTTATATTTATATTGTATACATTAAATCAAAAGTTTGGTTTGAAAATTATTTTGAAGTTCATTTGTAGAAATGAAGCTTTCCAACCGCCAAAATTCATTCTAGAAGAATTCAAAGACAATCGATAAGGCCATAGACATAACGTCTATTTTATTAACTATTTGATTGAATAAATTGTAGGCCATGAAAATGTTTCAAATAATTACAATAAATATTTTACGAATGGTAGGA
Source organism: Limnephilus auricula (assembly GCA_951813805.1). Lineage (NCBI taxonomy): Eukaryota > Metazoa > Arthropoda > Insecta > Trichoptera > Limnephilidae > Limnephilus > Limnephilus auricula. Next base: position 7,503,446 of record OX638417.1, read on the forward strand.
AAAAGTGGTCCAATTTTGCACCCATATTAATCACATAAAAATAAAAATGGTCCAAACTTGGACCTAAATCTTGTAAGACTTATATATGAGGAAATATACATATTAACCATTCCTGTATCCTTCCTTGTTCTTAACAGGAATGCTCGATTTCAACACCTTAGAAACTTGCCGAAAATTTTAAGGTAAAAATTATTACTACTTCAATTTCGCAAAAATTACTTTGCGACGTCAATTTTTAACTAACTAACCATTACG